>JAZHRO010000063.1:72073750-73367500 GCA_037157565.1 Thalassia testudinum
ATGACCCCTCTCCAATGTCTGTATCTCCAACCTTTCTCTTGATAGGGGCTCCTAAGGTTATATCGGAGCTGTCACGTAACTCGATGGGTGGAGTCATGAATTGATCATCAGTTACAATTTTGGAGGCCAACAAGGGTTCTGTTTTTAGATGTTGCTGCAATGATAATTAAGTTTGTCAATAATTTAATGAGGAATGTAATAAATTAATTTACAATATTTACCTCGAATGGGACCTATGGATCCTATGGGTTTCACCTCATTTGATTAGGTGAGGATTGAAAGGGTTCTTCTTGTGGAGGTTGCTGCATTGAAATCATTGATGTCAATATCCTCAGTCTATATATTATATTTAAGCAAAAGATTTTACTTGTTGGAGGTCATATGGATCCTGTGGTGGTTATGGGGCCTCCGGTGGAGGGTCTAGGGCCTCCGGTGCAGGGTTTGGGGCCTCAAGTAGAGGGTCATGTCCATGTACCCTCCCGTGTCCTCTCCCATGCTCCCTTCCTTGCCTTTGTCCTCTACCACGTCCTCGACCTCGTCCCCATCCCTGCTAACATCCTCCTACAGGTGCATCATCCTTACCACTTGCTGCTTGAGACTCACGGGCTTTGAAATGATCTGATATTGTCTTAGTGTTTATCTGGATTGCCTGAGTAGCTATGTTATTGACGTGCGGAAGATGCGTAAGTTTAAAAGGGTCATTATAGCTTGCGCTCGCAACGTCGATTTTAAATGAAGAATTGGACGTGAGTCGGAGTGTCGATCTCAGGGAAGCATGAAAATCATATTTTTCTTGTCACTTAATGTCACGGAAATAATGGGTTTTTGCTTGCGAGAAGACGTAAGTGAAAAGCGAGTGAGAGAGGGAGAAAGAGAGAGAGAGAGAGAATAGGGTTAGAATTTTTCATTCACAACATGCAACTCAAACATAAAAGAGGGCAAGTAACTAGATAGGAAACAACTTCATTTGACATGCAACTTTAGTTTTATAATTACAACACTAGATAAATGCTTAAACACAAGTAAAGTAAAGTTTAAGATAAAGAGGGAAAGAGAGAGAGAAGATGGCGAGGCAGCCACGGCGGTGGAGAGGGGCTCCGTCGGTGGCTCGTCGGCTCCACGATTACAAAGAGAGCTAATGGTGGCTAGGAGTGGGGTAGAGCACTTGCAAGTGAATTGAATGCCTTTCCATGGGTGGTTGGATGGAGTTTATATAGGCAAAAGGTTTTCTAATTTAAGTATGGGCTTTAGCGACATCCGGGACATCGCTAAACCCATACCAAATCCATCGATGTAGCCCCCTTCGCCTGCCGATCGCCAGCGCGCCTTGTGCTTCCTCTGAGGTGATCTGCACACGTGAGTTGTGAGCCGTCCGATCGAAGATCGAATGGCTGAGATGTCGCGAAGGGCACACTCGTGGATCGCTGATGAGGCGTGCACGTCTGCCGCGTCATCGCGCGCGTAAGCGTCCACGCTCATCCGTTGCACCGAGCGGCTCGATCGTCGCCATTCGCTGCTGATCGGGCAGCTCAATTTCCCGCAGCGCGCCTTCGCCTTCCAATTTCTGCGCAGCGTGATTCGATCTCGCGCCGAATGAACGGGCATGAGGCGGTCGACAGCTACGCTGTCGCTGTGGATTGTCGCGAAGAGTGCGGCTGTGCGGGAGACTCTCAACCGTTCGATCGAAGATCGACAACTGAGAATCATCCTCAAGGTGAAGGCAAAAGCAGTCGATGGCGAGGATGCAACAAGCAGGTGCCACATGGCGTGCTATGGGCCATTGATCATCATATCAACTGTCAAACCTTCGTGGGCCCATTGCAGGAGCTCCGGATGTCAGATTTGGTCGATTTCGAGTCCATTGGACTCCGTTTGTCACTCTGAATCCATCCGTGTGGTCCGATTGCTCATTTGAGGCCTGTTTTGACATGTTCTTGTACACATGGCCATTAATACTGCATTATAAGCAATCTTGATGTGCAATGCATGCGATGCCCCTATTCCTATTTATGATGTGTTATCTATGCATTTTGCTCTTAAGATAAACCCCAATTGACAGAATTATCGCCCCAAGATGCAATGTTATCATACCCCCATGCTTACTCCCTGCTAGTCCCTAGCAAGGTTTATTCTAGCCTTTATTTCCAGTCAGAATTTAAGAAGTAATTACTTGGACACTTCGTCACTTGTCAATAGGAGGAAATATACTAAGATCTTAATCTACAAAGACTAAGCAGCGCCCGGATGTCTGCCAAAATATGAATTGCCTAAATCCTTGCGTTAATGCATGTATATATATATATTCTTATTTTTAGATTTTTGGAGTTAAGAGTGTGTTGGTAACTTTTTACGGCTACCCAACCCACCCAAAACTCTAAGTGCTAAGCATCTTGGTGTGAAGATTGTGATAGACTCACTCAACAGTAATTTAGACGAACTTCAGGTTTCTATGCCCCTAGGTGACCGAAAGAGGAAGTGTTTTGCCTGAAGGTGTATTTGTTCGATCAGTAGCTTTCTCCCTACATTTGTTTTACTTGGGGTCAACACAAGGATTTTTCCAATGTATATCTCCCCGGCTTGCTCTACTTCCCCGCTTCTTCCCTAAGTGTTTTGGTTCTTTTTGTGCATTTACTGAGCTGGGCTCTGGACAACAGACCAATGGGCTGTTACCCACAATCACTTGCCAGCCATACTCATGCGGTGAAGTGTGGTTTATTTTGTTCTCTTTTCTTCTTCTTTTTTCTTTTTTTTTTATTTGGTAGATGGCTTCCCTGATCTCAAATTTACCTAGAGGCAATAAAGAAAAGGTGGTCCCGTGGCTGGGCTCTGGACAACCTGCCAATAGACTATTACCCACGACAACTTACCAGCCATACCACCCTAGAGAGTTCATTAGCTACCCAATTTCTATCAGAATCTCCGAGTGAGTCTGTGCAAAAATGTGTGCAGATGCTTAAACTAAAAGTTCTTCTGACTTAGAGGGTGAGTTGATAAGTCATATACTTATCACCTTATGTAGTTAGTGGATTAGAGTAGATTAAGGTTGCAAGGATTTGAAGCTAAATCCATATTTTAACGGACACCAGGGCTGATTAAGCCTGAAGGCCTAAAAAGTCTAAGTGTTCAAGTTCTTTCCGTATTATTTCCCACTACTGACAAATTTCTAATGCCTAAGTTTTTCTTCCTAAATTCATTTTTTTTTTTAATTTTATTCTATTCAGACTGATTAAATGAGCTCAGAATCATACAATTTACCACCCCCCATGCTTAAGTTGGACAATGTCCTCATTAACAAATACATGGATGCAACAGGGGTTTGAAAAGATATTACCTAAGTGAAGTAGAATACCTGATCAGTCTGAATCTTTTGGGTTGCCTCCCAGGAAGTGCTAAGTTTAAAGCCTCCAGCTAGGCGGTACTTCGTGTCATCCCTCAATGAGGGTAACAATATCCTTTGGGGGAACCTGGGCTAGGAAGTGTTTCAATCTCTAGCCATTGACTGTGAAAGTGTACCCAGTATTCGGATTAGCGATTTCAACTGCCCCATTGGGGTGGGGCTTGACCTCCCTAAATGGTCCTGTCCACTTGGACTTGAGCTTCCCTGGAAAGAGTTTCAAACGGGCATCAAAAAGCCAAACTTGCTGATTCAACTCGAAGGTTTTTCTATAGATGAGTCGGTCGTGGACGACTTTCATTTTCTCCTTGTATAGCCGACTATTCTCAAAAGCGTCCCGATGAATTTCCTCAAGCTCGGAGAGTTGGAGCGTCCTCTGTGCACCGGCTAAGTGGGGATCCATGTTACACTGCTTGACAGCCCAGTAAGCCCGGTGTTCCAACTCGACAGGAAGGTGGCAGGCTTTGCCAAAGACCAAGCGATAAGGCGGCATGCTTGTCAAGGTCTTGAAAGCGGTTCCATATGCCCACAGGGCATCATCCAGTCATGTGGACCAGTCTTTCCTGTCAGGTCTCACAGTTTTCTGTAGAATGTTCTCGATTTGTCTATTTGAGACTTCGGTCTAACCATTTGTTTGCGGATGATACGGGGTAGAGATGCGGTGGTTAACCCCGTATTTTCTAAGTAGGGTACAGAATTGGATGTGAATAAAATGAATTCCACTATCACTAATCATGGCCTTTGGTATTCCAAACCGGGAAAAGATGTTCTTCTTTACAAAGTCCATGACAGTCTTATGATCGCATCGGCGGGTGGCGACGGCTTCAATCCATTTAGAGACATAGTCCACCGATACTAGGATGTACTCAAAGCTGTTGGATGGTGGGAAGGGGCCCATAAAATCAATACCCCAAACGTCGAAGATCTCGACAATCAAAATGGGCTGGAGGGGCATCATATCTTTTCTGGTCATGGTCCCCAATGTTTGGTAGCGAGAGTAAGTCTTGGAAAAGTTGTGTGCATCCTTAAATAAGGAAGGCCAGTAAAATCCGGACTACAGAACCTTCGCAGCCGTTTTCTTTCCTGAGAAGTGGCCACCACAAGCTTGGTCATGACAAAAAGATAGCACACTCTGAACTTCGTCCTCAGGGATACACCTCCTGATGATCTGGTCGGCACAGAGGTGAAACAGCATGGGATCATCCCAGAAATAGTGCTTGGCCTCGGCCAAGAACTTGTCCCGTTGTTGTCTGGACCAGCTGTGCGGGGTCTGTCCTACAACCAGGTAGTTGACATAGTCAGCATACCAAGGCAATTTCTTGTCTTGCACAGCCAAAATGTGTTCATCGGGAAAGGTGTTGGATAAAGGTAGGGAGGGT
Organism: Thalassia testudinum; assembly: GCA_037157565.1. Taxonomy (NCBI): domain Eukaryota; kingdom Viridiplantae; phylum Streptophyta; class Magnoliopsida; order Alismatales; family Hydrocharitaceae; genus Thalassia; species Thalassia testudinum. The sequence goes on from JAZHRO010000063.1 coordinate 72,078,524, forward strand.
CCAATGTGGTCTGGGTGAAGTCTGGATAAGTGGTCAGCCACCACATTCTTTGATTCGGCTTTGTCGCGGATTTCCAGGTCAAATTCCTGCAAGAGCAGGATCCATCTAATGAGCTTGGGCTTCGCATCCTTTCTAGCCAACAGGTGCCGGATGGTTGAATGGTCAATATAGATGGTCACGTGGGATCCCAGCAGGTAAGATCGGAACTTTTCAAGTCCGAAAACTACAGTGAGCAATTCTTTTTGTGACCGTATAATTTCGTTGGGCCTTGTCCAACATCTTGCTCGCGTAGTAGATCACCACAAGTTTCTTGTCTTGTCTTTGTCCCAGGATAGCGCCTATGCCAAAATCTGATGCATCACACACGATCTCAAAGTCCTGGGACCAGTCCAGGGGCTAAAGTACAGGTGCTGTGGAAACTAAGTCCCGAAGGGTGTGGTAAGCCTTGATGCAATCAGAGGTCATGTGGAATAAGGCGTCATTGGCCAGAAGTCGGTTAAGGGTTTGGAAAGCTTGGAGAAGTCTTTGATGAACCTTCAGTAGAAGCCAACATGTCCCAGGAACGAACGAATCTGCCGGACCGAGCTAAGCAGAGGAAGTTTGGAAATCAAATCAACTTTGGCCCGATCCACCTCAATGCCCCTATGTGATACGATGTAACCGAGGACAATTCCTTCTTGAACATAAAATGGCACTTTTCCCAACTTAACACCAAATTAACCTCGATACATCATTTTAGGATTTTCTCCAAGTTGCTCAAACAGTGGTCGAATGAATTCCCGAATACAGAGAAATCATCCATAAAGACCTCTAGGTATTCACCCACCATTTCTGAAAAAATAGCTAGCATGCAACGCTGAAAGGTACCAGGTGCATTGCATAACCCGAACGACATACGACGGAATGCAAACATGCCGTACGGGCAAGTGAATGTGGTCTTCTCTTGATCTTCAGGAGCAATTGCAACTTGGTTATATCCTGAATATCCATCCAGGAAGCAAAAATACTTTTGCCTTGCCAATCTTTCAAGGATCTGGTCAATGAATGGCAAGGGGAAATGATCCTTCTTGGTTGCTTCATTGAGTTTTCTACAATCAATACATACCCGCCATGCAGTGGCAGTGCAGGTGGGGATGGATTCGCCACGTTCATTGGTGACAACGGTGAGCCCGGCTTTCTTCAGAACCACTTGAGTGGGGCTCACCCAGGGGCTATCAAAGATGGGATAGATGATGTCAGCATCAAGCCACTTGATAATTTCTTTCTTAACGACCTCCCGCATATTTGGGTTTAACCGTCTCTACATCTGGCGGGAGGATCGTGCCCCATCTTCCAGGTAAATCTTATGAGTGCAATAGGTGGGGCTAGGATCTGGTCAATGAATGGCAAGGGGAAATGATCCTTCTTGGTTGCTTCATTGAGTTTTCTATAATCAATACATACCTGCCATTTGGTGGCAGTGCGGGTGGGGATGGATTCACCACGTTCATTGGTGACAATGGTGAGCCCGGCTTTCTTCGGAACCACTTGAGTGGGGCTCACCCAGGGGCTATCAGAGATGGGATAGATGATGTCAGCGTCAAGCCACTTGATAATTTCTTTCTTAACGACCTCCCGCATATTTGGGTTTAACCGTCTCTACATCTGGCGGGAGGATCGTGCCCCATCTTCTAGGTAAATCTTATGAGTGCAATAGGTGAGGCTAATTCCTCTTAAGTCAGAAATGATCCATCCAATGGTGGCCCAATGTTCCGAAAGGGTCGCGGTCAACCTAAGTTCCTGATCCTTGGTTAGATGAGAGTTAATAATCACAGGGAAGGTCCGATCAGGTCCCAGGAAGACATATTTGAGACTCTCAGGTAGCAGCTTTAGTTCGGGTGTGGGTGGAACAACAGTCGAAGGAAAAGGGAAAGGCAAGAGTTGATCAACATCAATCTCCTTAAATGGTGTTGTTTGATGGTAATCAGCCCTACAAAGGTCCATGGGCAGAGATGGTGATGGGTCAGAACAGATGTTACAGGATTGGTGGTCTAAGACAGAACTAAGGGTGAGGCATTCCTCGACCAAAGGTTCCACGGGATCATGTTCCTCGACACAGTCACAATCAAAAGACTTGGTCGCCCGAAAGATATCCAATTGCATTTTCTTGTCTCCGAAGGCGATTTCCATACATCCTGTGTCACAATCGATGTTTGCCTTAGCCGTAGCTAAGAAAGGTCTGCCTAAGATTATGGGTGTGTTTTGTAGTTTTTCAGGGACTTCCATGTCTAGCATTAAGAATTCGACCGGAAAATAGAAGTCCTTGACCCGCACAATCACGTCCTGAACAATTCCCTTCAGGGTCTTCATAGATCTATCATCCAACTAGATGGTGACAGGTGTGGGCGTCAACTCTCCGAAACCAAATTGGTGGTACAGGGTTGTCAGAATCAGATTAATGGAAGCACCTAAGTCCAAGAGCACTCTATCAAATGTCATGTCCCTGATATTGTAGGATATCAGGGGTGCTCCTGGGTCAGTTCGCTTGAGCGGAAAGTTGCTTGATATTATGGAACTTGCTTGCTCGGAGAGCACAACCTTCCTAGGTGCTTGAGGTCTTGGCTTACGTTTAGGTGTACAGGCATCCTTTAGAAACTTGGCATAACCTGGGATGTGCTTAACGGCTTCGAGGAGCGGAATATTAATCTAAACCTACTTAAAGATCTCCAAAAGCTCCTCAGTTTCCACAACACTTTTCTTCTTCTTGATTGTCTCCAAGGCCTCGGGGTAGGGTGTCTGAACATCGATAGGATCTATTTCTAGGTCCTTGGGTTTTTCCAATGCCTCTTCTGAGTCGGGTGTTTCAGATAGTGAAGTCTCAGGAAGAGTCAGCCATTTGGGATCCTGGGTTTTGGTGCCGCTTCTAAAGGTTACCGCATTCGTAGAGGCATTGGGACCATGGGTTGACCCTTGAGAAGACGAGGACGAAGAAGCACCGAACCCAGGGGGTGTTTGTGGGGCTGGCTGGACCATGTGAGCCTGCCCGGAATTGCCCTGGAACCCTTGCGAATTGGGGCCTCTATTAATCATGTTTCGCGGGTTCGGTTATGGCTGGGAAGGTAGGGATCCTTGTTGTTTACAGTCCAATAGTTAGCTTAACTGTACCTTTATTAAAGCCATTTCCTCCTGATGTTTCTGGTTCATTTCAGCTATCATCTTTATCAAGGTGTCCATTTGGTTTCGCGGGGGAGGGGCCACCCTATTCGGATTATATGGGGGTCTAACCGGTGGTCCCTGCTAATAGGGGGCAAGTTTGGCTACTGGTTTGGCCTGGGCTGGTTCTAGAATTGAGGTGATTTCTGGTTTGTTCAACCAAAGTTAGGGTGATTACGTCAGCCGATGTTATAAGTGTTGGGAAAAGGGTCAGGTTTAGCATAACCTTGGACAACCTGTACATCTTCAAGGATAGCAGATGTCGAGGGGGAGGGAAGAGACTAATCAAGGGTTGAGGGAGCAAAGGTCCCTCCCTGGAACGTGGTCAGGGGTTGTTCCAGGTTCAGTTGGCTTAAGGGCTGGACCAGGTCAACATTGTGAGCTCCCTTTGCTAGGGAGAAGGTCTGTAACGGGTTCCTGGTCTGGTTATGTAACTCAGCTATCTTTTTATCCACCAATTCCACTCGATCTAATTTCTTGGCAATGATATCCATGTCAACCATTCTAGAATTTGCTTGTACCTCATAAATCCCACCACGAGGTTGACTGGATCGACTAAACTGGGTCATGGAGACATTGTTGAGCGAATTTTCGCTCATAGACTCAAAGAGATCAAATGCACTCTCCTCGTCTTTGTTCAGGAAGTCCCCCCACATGAGGCATCAACAAAGTTCCGTAGGTTGCTGTCCAGACCGTGATAGAAGATCTGGGCCAATTGCCACCTTGGTACTTCATGGTATGGGCATTTCCTTAATAGTTCATTAAATCTTTCCCACACCTCATGGAACTATTCCCCACCCTGGAGTATAAAGGTAGTAATGGCTCTTCTGAGGGCATTGGTCTTTCCTATGAGGAAGAATTTCTTTAAGAATGAATGCCTCAGTTCTTCCCAGGTGGTGATGGGTCTACCTAGGGTTCCAAGCCAGTGAGATGCCTTATCTCTCAGCGAGAAGGGGAACATCTTAATCAAAACAATGTCAAGGCTAATGTACGTAGGTTTCACTGTTCAGGCTATCCAGTCAAGATCCTCTAGGTGCTGGAAGGGATCTTCATTTGAGCTTCCATGGAAGTGGCTCTGAATCAGACTCAGGGCATTTGGTTTTAGCTCAAAATCATCTCTCCCTTCGGGGATCCTAAGGTGCGGCTCGACTCGAATAGCAGAAGGATTATAGAAGTCACGGAGGGGCCTAGGTTGGTCCTGGAATGGTGGTAGATCAAGTGGCAGTTGCCCTTGTGGGTTCTGCAACTAGTGTATGGCTTGCATAATAGTGTGGATCTGTTGCTGCTGAAGCCAGTGGTTTGCGTTAATCTGGGCTTGGATGATGGCCATTGTGTCTGGTGGGAGTTAATCCTCAACCTCATCTACCCTAGGTTCAGCCATCTTTCTAGCAGAATCAGGTCACCTCGATTCTCGTCCCAAAACAAACAACTCGGGATGCAGTGATCGTCTCCCATGCATACACTAGAGAAGAACAGGAGGGGATGCAGAGAGCGACAGATGCGAGAAGTGTGTGTACAACCAAGCAAACAAGCCTAGTCCTTACGGTGTATTCCTTAAGGGACCTAGAAATCTCCAAAAAGGTGATCAAGTCCATAAGCACTGGACTCCCCTTCCCAAAGCTAATCTGGCCAGGTTGATTACGAGGGAATTGTAGGGAAGGTTCTTCCTTTGGCTTGTGCGGCCGGTTCCATAGACCCCACAACCGCGGTCGTTTGACACTTCCTCGCAGCCTAGTCACCATATTCTACTAAGGGAATGAAAGCCAAGTGCCTAGCGAACAAAACCACGCCTCTCGAGACTTAACCCAGTCTTGCCTAGGGCACGTCTACTCTGTTTTAAAAGGTCTAGGATAGTGCTTGTGCTAGGGTTATGTGATGAGGCATTGATTGGGGTAGTGCCTCTTAGTTTTCCAATTCCAGTGTGTGTGCTCCTATCAAAACATGATTTTCAAGCAATGATTTTTTTTAAGATGTGGTGTCTTTTAATGTTTCATCCTTACTTTTGTGTCTTTTAGGATTGATCTGTCTTAATGTTTTCAGACAAGTTTCAGTGGGCACGTCAAGTTTTGCACACAATTGATGAAAGTAGATTTCCTTTGATGTGCCTAGGCTCTAAAATCTTAATGTACTCATCCTAGTGATCATGCAGCTTCTATTGGATGAGTCGATTTTAGGGATGAGTGGTGAAGCCCAAGTCAAGTCATGATGACTTCACAAACACCACTCAAAAAGAAAGATAAACACTCCAAAAAGATTAGGTTTTAAGAATGTTAGAGTGTATATGTATTTTTTTTTTTTTGTTGGGTGATGAGTGAAGGATGTGGATCAGGCAATCATACACCATGCCAAAAAATTTTTCGATTTTACAATTTTTTTTTAAGATTTTTTTGAGGCAAGCAAACAACCACGAGTGAAGAGTTACTCACAATCGGTCCTTACTACGCTTACTCCATCTCTACCGTCACGAGCTACGCTGCTTCGCCGTCCAAGCGCTGAGTTCCTGCAACCATCAAGTAGAGGTAGAGAATGCGTTAGATGATGTGAGCATGGATGTAAAATGGAAGTGAAAAAATAAATCTGTAGCCTCCCCGGCAACGGCGCCAAAAACTGACGTGCGGAAGATGCGTAAGTTTAAAAGGGTCGTTATAGCTTGCGCTCGTAACATCGATTTTACATGAAGAAATGGACGTAAGTCGGATTGTTGATCTCAGGGAGGCGTGAAAATCAAATTTTTTTTATCACTTAATGTCACAGAAATAACGAGATTTTGCTTGCGAGAAAACTTGAGTGAAAAGCGAGTGAGAGAGGGAGAAAGAGAGAGAGAGAGAGAATAGGGTTAGAATTTTTCATTCACAACATGCAACTCAAACATAAAAGAGGGCAAGTAACTAGATAGGAAACAACTTCATTTGACATGCAACTTTAATTTTATAATTACAACACTAGATAAATACTTAAACACAAGTAAAGTAAAGCTTAAGATAAAGTGTGAAAGAGAGAGAGAAGATGGCAAGGCAGGCATGGCGGTGGAGAGGGGCTCCGTCGGTGGCTCGTCGGCTCCGACGATTACAAAGAGAGCTAATGGTGGCTAGGAGTGGGGTAGAACACTTGCAAGTGAATTGAATGCCTTTCCATGGGTGGTTGGATGGAGTTTATATAGGCAAAAGGGTTTTCTAATTTAAGTATGGACTTTAGCGACGTCAGGGACGTCGCTAAACCCATACCAAATCTGTCGGTGTAGCCCCCTTCGCCCGTCGGTCGACAGCGCGCCTTGTGCTTCCTCTGAGGTGATCCGCACGTGCGCGTTGTGAGCCGTTCGATCTTCACGAAGGGCGCGCTCGCGGATCGCTGCTAAGGCGCGCGCGTCTGCCGCGTCATCGCACACGTGAGCGTCCACGCGCATCTGTGGCGTCGCATGACTCGATCGTCGTCGTTCGCTGCTGATCAGGCGACTCAATTTCCCGCAGCGCGCCTTCGCCTTTCAATTTCTGCGCAACGCGATTCGATCTCGCGCCGAATGCACGGGCGTGAGGCGGTCGACCGCTACGCTGTCACAGCGGATTGTCGCGAAGAGTGCGAGTGCGCGGGCGGCTCTCAGCCGTTTGATCAAAGATTGACGGCTGAGAATCATCCTCCGAGTGAAGGCAAAAGCGGTCAGTGGCAAGGATGCGACAAGCAGGCGCCATGTGGCGTGCTGTGGGCCGTTGATCATCAGATCAATGGTAAGAACTTCTTGGGCCCATCGTAGGAGCTCCCGATGTCGAATTTGGTCGATTTTGAGTCTGTTGGACTCCGTTCGTCGCTCTGAATCCATCCATGTGGTCCAATTGCTCATCTGAGGCTTATTTTGGCATGTTCTTGTACACATGGTCATTAATACTACATTATAAGCAATCTTGATGTGCAAGCATGCGATGCCCCTATTCCTATTTATGATGTGTTATCTATGCATTTTGCTCTTAAGATAAACCCCAATTGATAGAATTATCGCCCCAAGATGCAATGTTATCAGTTATGGATCTCCACTAACTCAAGGTGATCACGCGTCATCTCACAAACTTGAACCCATATCGAGAACTGTATATGCAAATGAAAACTTGTTACCAACTATCTGAGGAGATATATTATTATCAACTAGAATTGTAAAACTCAATTCTAATTACAAAGAAGATGTATAAGAACTTACATTGTAATCCAGTAATGCTCCAAGTCAACCTATAAACCTCCTGGTTGTCCTATTATACCAAGTGACGTACTAAGGTGTAGTGGTAGGGTCATCTGTCTGTATCACCGGAACAATATGTTGTGCCCTAGCCTCCCATTCCTATATGTACATTGCATGATGTTGACGCCAATCAATCTCAAATTTCCCTCTCAGATCTATATCATGGAGGCTGGCATCTAAATCACACTGCAAAGGGACATCCTGAAGACCTCCAAATTGCCTAACGACGCAATCAGAAAAATGATGCTCCACTATATGGAAGAATATCAAAGGCACTCGTGCATGCCAAATGTCCCTCTCAGTTAGGCAATATGCAAGTAGGTTTTGTTATATATCTTGTGTATAAGGCTACCATAGAACCTGCATAATCACATAATTTAATTTATTAGAACATGTTTGTGAACATAAGAATTCAAGAGGAATTTGTAAATTGAATACCTGGTATACACTCTAGAGGTCAAATGCATCTCTATAAGGAATAACAATGATGGTTGACTGCTTCCAAACATCAAAAAGTAGCCACCCGACGGGCGCCTAATGGTCATCCTTGCCACTCTGGATGATGGTGCATTGTAGATGCTATGTGGGGAAACCTATCCCACGCCCAAAGCTATAGCATGATCAATGCTCCACCAATCTCGTCAGTCCAATCACGTACAAGTAAGCAAAGGTGGCGATAAAGAAATGCCAAACAAGCTGCTCTCCAGCTATGCTGTCCTGCAGCCTATGATATACATTCAATAATGGCAAGTGGAAGATGTAAGCGGTCATTAAATCTTAAGCAATAAATATTATAATCGATTAAATATTAATTCAACTAACCTGTAAGTCCTCTAATAATGGCAAGTACATCAAGGAGATGTAGTTTCTAGACTTGTTCGAAAAAAGAATGCCGTTCATGCACTGTAAAATGTAAGCTCGTGCTTACTGACAACATGTCTCATCATCCACATCATATGCCATGTCTGCAAAGGTCCCCTGCAACCAACTCAGTTGTACCCTTGAACTAGTAATTTGGTTCTTACCGGGTATTGCTCCAAGTAAACGCTGACACAATCCAGTCCAACTAGGAAAAATGGTGACGCCTGTGACTACTGACTCATCGACAGGTAATCTGGTGATGATAGCAATATCCTCTAAGGTGACATTCATCTCACTAGAAGCCATGTGAAATGTATGGGCCTCTAGCCTCCACCAATCCACTAAAGCTGTAATAAGATGCCAGTCAAGTGATATGAACCCAAAGTCTAGAATCCCTTCGAAGCCTGCTTGCTAAACAAGCTGTGCTACTCGTGGATGCACTGGGATGGAATGCATAACTGCATCCCGACGATGAAAACCTCAACGCTGAGTAAACCTGTGTTAGCGTACCATGGAACTCGTTATTGGAAGATATATTCATGAATGCTAAAAATGCCTTGGTATATATAATGTGAAAATTATAAGGATACTTACATCACCGTCCCATACACTAGTAGATCGATGCACATCCTAGCCATGTAGAACAGAAGGATTAATCGATCCTGCCTCCATCTGCATCTACGGAAAGCAAACTTGTAAGTATACATTGTGCCTACAAGTATATGGCACATTGTAACTTGAATAAAAAATTTATCACAAATTTACCTCTATTTGGATCATTCTTCCTATTATGACCAGTATTTCTACAAACATTGCACTTATTGATATTTCTACTACGTCGACAAGTGTTTGGCTATGGAATTTTTTGTGTGGACGATGAGCTTCCATGTTGTAAATGGGGGCAATGCCTTCTAGTATGGCCTTTTTGCATGCACACACGACAACTATTGCTTTGTTGGGTTTCTTGAATATCCATCTCGTTGTGAATACGAGACAACTTTGGTCGTCCTTTTTCTCATTTTTTCTCCCACCACGGGATGTGCTTCTGAAATACATATGACTGTCAAGCTTTAGGATCAGGTATTGGCTCGAATTCCCCTTGGTATATTAACATTTGTTGCTCCCAAGTGTACCAATTGGTGATAGCTGTATGGATGTCAACTCGTCTAGATGTCAACACTACACTTACATGTGAGCATGGGATTCTATATGTTTGTCACTTGTTGCAAGTACAAGTCGCATTTCTTATATCAACTTTGTGAAAATTTCCACCTTTCAAACAGTATGGTATCTCACACCTACCAATGAGAACTTTATAGTATGGATCAGGAATCCTATGAAAATGACTGACATTATGACTTCTCCCTATATTCATCCAATTTTCTAGAATATCAGTTGCATATGTAGTATATTTCTCATTTCTGCCTATTGCTGCATGTGCTTTCCCATGGTATTTGTCAAAGTATGCAACACAATTGTAAAATATTTTTCTTACTAAGGCACATATAGGTAATGCCCTAGCTTCTTGAAGAACTGCATTATAGCTCTCACTTAAATTTATCGTCATGTTCCCAAATCTATAACCACTCATGAAAGAACTGATTGCTTCGTGCTTGCTACCAGAACCAAACTGATGCACCCTCCTGTTACCAATTGGGACATGAGATGGTGCATTTACCTGGACATTCTCTCCCTCATTCAACTCCTCTTCTTCGTATGTGTCATTCTCATGTGGTGAGCCACAAAGGTCATCAACAACTTGAGAAATGTGCCCTACCCTGCATTCATTTTTAGCAACTGTATGTTCTTCATTTTTCTTATTAAGGGGTACATCAGCCATATCATTTTCATTTTGAGCATCAAGTGGTTCGAGGGGAAGTTCTGGAATAGCCAATTGCCCATGAGGTGTGTCACATGATTCTTATGGAGGTGGTTGAGGTGATCGTTCCACATTTAGTGGTTGAGGTGTACAAGCACCCTCACCTTCAACCTCAATGTAAAGTTCAGTAAATATCTTTCCTCTCCAAGCCTCAATTGCCCAATCTATCATACATTGGAAATCATCGTCATTGCCCACAATAGTCAGACAAAAATCAATCCCTCCATAGCAGGGAAAGTAATGAATAATCTTCACTCAATTACTACCTCAATCAATACCTAAAGTTGAGCAAATCTGATCCAATAAATCCTCAAATCTCCAATTCATATCCTTATCTTCTTATGTGGATCCCTGTCATATTGCACTCCATTTGCATTTCGGACAATAGAACCACCATAATAGACTAAACCCAACACAAATTCAGCCATTCCAAATAACCTAAACAAATCGTTAAATCAAAGGGATTAAATAACAATTCGTATGGGAAAAACAGTCATATATGTATTACACATATTACTTATTGAAGTAGAAACTGATAGAACTATTTCTCGCGCTTTTTAGGAAAACAATGTCGTAGCTCGTAATATAATCATGCAAAACCCTCGATCAAAAATATTTGTAAATGAATGAGACTTTGAGTCCCGATCGTTCGTCTTTGGGAGGCATTATGGAAATGCTAATCTTGATTTCGATCTTTTTCACTCTACTCACTTAGAAATGCACTCCAGTTTCCAACCTACAGATCAACATCTTGCCATTCACATTGTTAACTCTAATAATGTGTGCGTGCATTAAATAGATGACAAAAGTAAATGTGTGGGTGTCTGTACGCACGATCCTAGTTATGTGATGGCAGTTTACCGAAAAGGCATTGATAGTTAGATCCTCAATATTTTCATGGACCGACATGTTAGTTGCGAAAATATATGAAATAAGCACAGGAAACTTCAACCACAATAAAATAAGACAAGCAAGCTCATGGTTATTTTCAACACACATATAGATATACATAAAAATATGATTTTTCATTAATTCATGATCAGGGCTACAGAGCGAAGCTAGAGGAAAGCTTATACGGGAATGCTTGAAACAATGCTAGCTATCAGAAAATGCATACACGTGCGGATCTATGGGAGATTGCACGTGCACCATGCAGGAGGGAGAGAGAGCTACACTACTAAGCATAAAATAAAGTAGAGAGATTAGAAGAACTACCTATCTATCTAGGCTATCAGAAAGAAGGGCATTCGGAGGTGGTCTCCAATGGCCTTTGAGTTGGAGGTAGGGAGAAGAAAGAGGGGCGGCCAATGGTGCTTAGATCGGCCCTTGGAGGAAGGAGGGAGAGGTGACCCTGGCTTGGTGTGAAGGTGGTGGAATCATGGTGGTGGAGCTCGTGGAGATGGAGGTAGAGTAAAGGTGGACGTATGCTAAATGAAGGTGGGATGGGATCAATTTCCAAGATGAAGCCAAGATGCCAAGATGGGTGCAAATGGCCACCCAAGGGTCCTTTAAATTGACCCTTGGCATTCTCTCTAGAGAGGTGTAGAACTCTCTAAAGAGAGCTCCAAGTGTGGCCATCCGAGGTGAGGTGGAGGTGGTTCTTAGATCCATAAAATGTGGATCTAAGAGTTGAACATCCCTTGGTTGCTATTTTTGGCAACCAAGGTGGCGCCAACCTTAGAAGGGCCTAGAAGGCTCTAGGTGGTGTGGGGGTGCGTGAACGTGTGTGTGTGTGTGTGTGGGTGGGTGGGTGGGTGTGACCTAGGTGGCTAAGTGGTCTAGGTTAGATCCTAAGGGGTTTGGTTTAGGGTAGGCCTCAAATTTGGGTTGCAAACCCTAATTTGCTAAAGATAAAGTGCAATTAAACTTCACATAAGTTTAAATGAGTGTGAACTTAATTGAGAGTGAAATAACTCAATTAAGTTGGGCTTAGGTCAATTGGACTCTCACTAAGTTCACTTGGACTTATGTGGGTTGAGATCTGAGCTCAATTAGACTCTATGAGTCCAATTGACTAGGCAATTGTAACGGACCATGATCCAAGTCAATTGGGCTTAGTGAGAACCTAATTAAGTTCTTAGGAAGGTCTAGAGGTGGTGTACTAGGCTTAGGGTACCTTAATTTAGGTTCCTAGGGAGTTGGAATTGGGTTTAGGGACCTAGGAACTCAAGATCCAAGCTTGAATTTCAAAACACGGATTGCAAAGCAGTATCAGACGTCCAATTCAATTGTCATACGACTTATACTCAAAAATTAGAAGTCCAAACCTCTTGTCTGGACGTCCAATTTGAGTCAGGGAAGAATCAGGGTTCTGTCTTCGGGATTCTGCAAAAATTGGACATCTGACCAAGTGTATGGATGTCCAATAACACTGCAGACATGGGTTTAAAGTGTGTGGGTTGTGGCTGAGGGTCCTGGACATCCAATAACTTATCTAGACATCCAGGTAAGGACTGAAACTAGGGTTTTGAGGCTTCCTAGGCTATGGTGATCTAATCTAAGGGTGGCTAAGACTTAGGAAGGCTTCTAGGGCTATCCTAGGGCTAGGAATGAACCTAAGTTCTTCATAATTTAACTCTGCCTTATTTTTACTTAGTAGAATAACATATCTCAACCCTTACATTATTTCTCTACTACATTTATTCTAAGGTCTTCTGCTCTACTCTGATGCAGCACTACCTTCAGATCTAGCTCCTGAGATTCCTATTACCTGCAATTTATATAATGCATTTAATTAGTACATTATATCATTATTTCATGCATACCTAAAGAAAAGTAGTAAAGATGCAAGTAATGCTTATGTATGCATGAATTACACTAGCTTATGCCAAGTTCTAGCCTAATTTAGGTCAATTAAGACCTATGATTACTACGCAATCAGAAACCTACAAATTTACCCTAATAAAACAAATTTCCTAACAATACCTACAACCAACACTTTTGTTACGAACGCGTGTCCCAGACGTCTTTTAAGACGTCTGGGAGGTGGCCCAGACGTCGGACTAGACATCTGGGATCACATCCAGACGTCGGACCAGACGTCTGGAAATCGTCTGCGCGCCTGAGTGCGCAGACCGCATATTCGCTCCTGCAGCTGCAGATTCTCGTGTGCTGCCGTCTCTCTCTCCTCCTCGCGCGGCCTTAAAAGGCCACGCGCTCTCTCCCGTCACCTCCACCCCTTTCCTCTTCTCCTTCCAGTGCGCGAGAGCGAGCGCGAGAGCGGGCGCGGGGTTGCTGCGGCGGCGACGGCTGCAGTGAGCGCGGAGGGGGTGCTGCGTGCAAGAGCGGCGCTCAGCCGTGAGGGCGAGCTCGCCGGGGCTGCCAGGGCCGGCCGACGGGGAGCGCAGCGGGCGTGGAACGACGCGGGAGGCCTGCTGCGGCTCGAGCAGCAGGCGCATGAGGTGCGACGCGGGCGGCATCGCGAGCGGAGGGCGACTCGCGCCCTGGTTCTGGAAAATTTTCCAGAATCAGACGTCTGTGCTGATAGCCAGACGGCGAGGTCGACGTCTGGAAGACTGTCCAGACGTCTGAAAGGTGAGTTTTCCGTCTTCTTCTTCCTTCTTGTCGACTGACCGTACTAAGGGAGGGAGATGGGTGTGCGCAGGCTCGGTGATTCACCATCCAACGTGAATCAGACGTCTGGCTGTAGTACCAGACGGCAGGAGCGACCTCCAGACGTCCAGGGTGACCATCGGACGTCTGGGAACTAGGCCAGATGTCCCCGCAGACTTCTGGACGTCTGGGAAACCACGCAGAACAAGGTAATCCTCTGATCCACTTTTTAAGACGTCTGGAAGAAGTTCCAGACGTCTGATTTTACACGGTTTCATCGTTTTCGACCCGTTTAGGGCCCGTTCAGGTTCCGTTTTCCGCGATTCGAGTTGCGTTCTTTTCAGAATTAATTCCTCTACCCGTCTACAGTAGCTATACACTGTTTTGAGACACTCCTTGTGTTTGATCCTTGTGATAGGACCCCGTTCTGTTGCAGTCTCGGGGGTCGCGGAGGCACGCGGGATTCTCGATCACGCTCCCATTACTCCCGTTGTACCTGGTAGAGTGGCTTTAAGTTATTAATAAAATCTATTAAATTATGGAACCATAAATAGAACCTAGGACATTGCATGAATCCTAGGAATGAGAAATAGATGGAATGATAGCTCCTAGGTGTTGCATGAATCCTAGGGCTGGAAAAACTAGATTGTATGATAGATCCTAGGATATGGCATGAATCCTAGGATGGGAAAACTAGTGGAATGTATGATACTGCAGTCTTGGAAAATGGAAAGAGATATAAAGCTGCCTGTTGTGAATAAATAACGTGGTTGAGAACATGGATTGTAAGAATGTGAAACTGGAAAGTGAAACCTGGATGTTTGAGTAAAAAGGATGGAACCCTACGGGGGAATTAGGAGTGGAACTCCTGGAAAGAGAAAAGAATGGAACTGAGATGTAGTTGTGTACCGTCTCTTGGGTACGTAGTACCAAGGGAAGTACTTGTACCTGTTTAATGCAGAGCGAAGCCAGCCGCCCCAGGGACTCGGGGTTAGGACTGGCCACTCTGTACCGACTTGCTGGCCCTCGCGTACGTAGTACCGAGGAGAGCTACTAGTGTAGGGAGGTACTAGCTACCCCACGGGTCCCGGGGTTCTGCTAGCCTCCTACACCGACTTGTTTAGGCCCACTGGGGCAAACCAGGGTAGTCAGGCGAGGGTGCGCGGACTGTGGAGGGGCAAGGCCCCTGTTTGGTTACTGTGGAGGGGTTGGACCCCTGTTACTGAGAGGGCTCTGCCCTGGACTGGTTCCGTGCTGTGCTTTGGGCGCACCCGTTAACGGAAACGACTGACCGCGTGCCAGTACGGGTTAGCTACCTGTGCGTTTATCGCGCGTGCCGTAGTCACCGTTACGTCTGTCAGTGACCTTGGGGTGGTTGACTGAGGGTAGGATCACCACGGGGGACTCTCCCGGCTAGGAGAGCACCACGTGCTACTTCTACTTTTTGGAAAAGACTGCAATCAAGATCGTTCCCACGAGGAACATTCGAGATCAAGAAAAAGATCTGAGGAATAAATGAAATAGTGAGACAATTGAAAGATGTGAATAAAGAAAGTAATGGAACATAACAGCTACTGTACACTCTACTGTTGTCTTTAGTTTTAGTTGCCACTCTACTCAGGGTTTTGCTGACGTGTTACACTCGTTATCTTTTTCAGGACCAGGTGTTGAGCAGCCAGGGTCAGCGGCTGCAGAGGACGCTGGGCCGAGTAGGGTCCAGTAGAGTTACCACTGTCTCTTGTACCTCTTTTGTTACGTTATAGTGAGTAGTTCTTGTTTCCGTTGTACTTTTCTCTACCTGCAGTTCATATTTAGTTATGAATGTTGTTCTACTGTTGTGGTGGTATATACTGTAGTAGTTTCTTTCCTTGCTGGTGCATTTTCTTACTGTTAGTTATATTCATGTTGAATGTGGTTTATTTTACTGCTCTTTTGGTTACTTCCTCGTTGGACGACTAGGTCTTGGGATTAGTTGAGTCGGTCCGGTTCTCGTGTCTCGTAGGGGCTCGGGAACCGAGTCGTTACAACTTTCATCCAATCTTAAGATTAAAATTACTCCAAACAATATAATTAAAATTAACAAACATTGATTACTATATATAGTATTCAATCTTAAGATGGGGCACAAACAGCAGCAGCACAGTCGGAGGAGGCACAGCAACAGCGGCGGAGGTGGTTGCTATCAGTCCCACTCATAGTAGCAACCAGTGTTGTAAAAGTCAGTAGTCGGTATTCAGTCGGTCAGGCCACTGACTAAGGAATATATAGTATGCGGGGGAGTAGTCGAGGAGTACTTGGTTGGGCATTATATATATATATATATAGACACACACATATCAAAAAGTAAAATATATCATTACATAAAAGTAAATATATTCAAGTTGAAGATTATAAAATAAGCTACAAAGTACAAACAATATCAAATTCATTACAAATTTAATAATTAAATTAAGGTATAAATCATTACAAATACATTACCAACGACAGAGCAACATAAACCAAGAATTAATATATACTTGAATCAAATACATTACAATATATGCTTTGGCGATGGAGGATTTTTGTTTGGTCGAAGAAGAGTCTTGGGTGAAAATAAATGATTTTAGGGGAGTGGTTGGGGGAGGGGGGTCGAGTGGGGTTTTATTTGACTTTAAAAAAATAATATACCTACATACTTATTTTTCCCTCTATGCAAAAATTGGCCTACTACTCAGCCGAGTAGTCAGTGTTGCTGACTATAAGCTCGACTATGGGTTATTCAATCGGCAGGGCACTGCATAGGATTACTCGACCAATTTTTACAACATTGGTAGTAGCAGCAGTAGGGGCGAAGGAGTTCACCGGAGTAGCAGCAGGGGCGGCGGTCACCAGAGCAGCAGCAGCAGCAAGCTTGCAAATGGCAAGGGAGGAGAAGGGGAAGGGCAAGGGCATTGTTGTATAAGAGGGAAACTCGCCTCTTCATTCATGAAACTCGCCTTTACAAGAGGCGAGTTTCCTATGGTAATTAGCTAATTATCTTCCCCTCTACGGTAATTAAGGAATATTATTTCCTAATTACCGTAGTTAGGAAATTTTTTCTAAAGCGCTGGGACTTAATCCCTGCGAGGAGGCCACCTTCCTCAAGACGGAGCTGCTGGAGAATGTCTGCCTCTCCAACAGACTCAACCCACAGCCAAAGTTGGAAGAATTTCATCGCGGGCAAGCATCTGAAGAGGTTGGAGTCAGCACACAATTTCTTGCTAAGAAGTTTCCCGTAGCCAAAGTTGTTGTAAGTAGTTGAGTTACATTGCATTTGTCATCTTTTGTTTAACAAGATAATTATGTAATACTTCTTCGTCTTCCAGATGTGAAAAAGTTTTTGTTACATTGCATTCTTTTGAGTAAGCTTTATCAGTTCTAGTAGGACATTTGATTTTTAGTGTATAAATGAATCATTCCTTTCTATCAAAATTAAAGTTTAATGCTCTTGATCAATCTGAAATTCTTATCATCCATGACAAAGAATTTTAAGAACATTGCACATAAATGAACAACTAATAGTATGAGCTTTTGATTTTTTTTTTGCCTGCCAAAATGCTAACCACAATGAGCTAATCTCAACCATTAACACCTACCTTATACTAAACATCACTCCAACATATTGGGCATTCTGGCTTAATTTGTACCTTATGATTGATTTCATAATCACCTTTATATAATTAGGCCATCAGTCACAATCCTAACTGCCCAATCATTAAACGAATTTTTTATTACAAAACAATCATTAGATGAATTTTTCTAACAACTCTGAGCTTAGGGCCATAATCAAATGTAATCTCCTTAAGAAGTTGCTCCCGCCTTTCCACAGACTTGAACTTTCCAATTCTATGTTTGGCTTACAACAGAGCATCACAGTCTCTGAGTTCATGGGCTAAATGACCACACAAATATTAGTGCCGAGAACCAATGCTCGTGAAGGGGTTTCAGTGGTACAACTAAAGAAGAGGAGGCAGCAATCCTCTGGGTTCTTTATTGCTGCAGAAGGAGCACAAAATATCCAAGTGTGGAGCAATCTTCTGGAAATAGCCTTTCATCATAATTCGTTCTCTTCTAAGCATCCAAGCAAAAACCTTCACTTGTAGGGAGCTCCTATCTTACAAATCAACCAGCAATCTCTAAGGAAATGCAGATCATGTTGCATTGTGGCAGCCCTTAGCTGTTTATAAGCAAATCTCACCTGAATCATGCCTTCCTCTCATTCCCAGCCATCCATTTCTGCTCCTTCAGGTCTGAAATCAGCCAACCACAAAATCTTCCCATCTTTGCTCTGATAACACATCTAGGAGATGAGGAATCCATGTAGCCCCATCCTAGCAGCTAGCAACCATGGCCCCAACATCCGTAGCTAATGCAAAAAACTGTGGAAATCACTTACAGAGAGGCCCCTGTCGTGTCCAATCATAAAACAAAATCTAAATAATTCCCAATTGCTCAATGTTGCCTAAAAAAACTGCTGCATCGTTGGTGCATAGAAAAGCTACAACAATTTTCACTGGCCTAGATTTTATTTTTGGTTGTTTTGTAGTTGTTAACATGCTTACGGGCCACAGATTGAATTGCATATCTGTTGACTTCCATCCTTACAGGAAGCTCTTTGCCTCTGGTTCCTTAGACACAAATCTGTAGATCTGGGATACAAGAAGGAAAGGATGCATTCATACATGCAAGGGGCACACTCGAGGGGTTAATGCAATTAGATTTACACCAGCTGGCAAATGGGCTGTTTCTGGTGGGGAAGATAATGCCGTAAAGGTACCAACTGGAAGTTCTTCAATTTCTTGTCTGTACCATGTAGAAATTCAAGCAATGCAGGTATCATTTAGAATTTTCCATCCAATTATGTGAAGTAATATAAATTAAGAAATTTTCCATTTACAGAAAATTATTAATATTACTAGATCAAAGAAAATTCTCTCCTTTAAATCAACACTTAACTGCTTCACCATTTCAAATTTCCATTTAACTCATCTTTTCACAGCTCCAGGAACTTACTACTTGGAAGCTTTTGCATGATTTTAAGTGCCACAAGGGACGAATTCAATACATTGATTTCCATCCGCATGAATTCCTTTTAGCCACAGGTCTGATTTATTTATTTTGGAGTTCTTTACAATGTTTACTAGTTCTCGTTTCTCGAGTTGTCCGACTAATTGGAATGTTGAATTGGTAATAACTAGATGGAACTAGGGGAGCATGGCTGTCAGAAATTGAGGGTTGTTATTTCGATGAGCTGAGGGTTGTTATGTCAGAAATTGTTCGTGATTAGCTCATTGGCAAATAATATTTTTTCTTGAGAATATTCAAACCCTTTAATTGATTCATCTTGGAGGTTTCAAGCTTTCTTTCTTGTGGGCAGAGTCAGTTCATATGGATCCATGAGCTGAGGGAAGTAAAGAATGTTTAGAGCATCTCCTCCAAGAATTAGCTTATCAAATTATCGTATGTTTTTATCATATTTATAAGTATGAAAGGCTTATCATCCATCCTAAAGCATTCTCCATGAGTAGTACTAGTTTTCAACAAAAAAGTTTAGCCATAAATTTAGGAGCTATAACTACGCATTTATGCCAGGTCATGAAGCAATGTGTAACCAGATTGGATGTTGCAATGTTTAATGCCACATTATGCGAATCAGCCAACCAGATCCCTACAGATCCGGTATCTGATACAATTGTAGATGCAAGAATTCTGCCTATGCCAGCAGGTGATTTGAGCTTTGGGTTTGGTGCACAGCTGAAAAATGCAGTAAGTGGCTTCTTCCTTTCCTCTCCACATAATCATTCTTTTGCTTTGAAGGCTATTGTCCTCATTTTGGTTATTTTTCTGTTCAATTGCTCAATTAAAATGTGATATCTGACCACCAGGAGACCAGAAAGCATCAAGTTGCATCCAGTAGAAAAGCATCAAGTTGTATCCAATAATAGGGAGTCTGTCTTTAATTATTGTTACTGAAAAAGTATTTGACTTTTTCAATGGGCTCGCACTATATATATACGTTTATAAATACATCCCCACTGAATAAGGAAATAGGATCCCACTTTGACCTCCCTTGTCTGCTGCATGAAAAATGTTACAAACATGAAAGGCATGAAGCATTAATTGCAAACAGATTAAGTAGAGGGTTCATCAACATTAATGCAGTTCTATACAAAATAATTTCTATACGGCTTGCATGATTGGCCACTTCCCGAACTTTCTTTTTGCATACATGGAGAGGTCAAGAGGCCTGGGTGAGAAAAGTTGCCAAATAGTGGATATCTGATGAAAATGCTTAAACCAAATGCATTATTAATGTGTCTTCCATAGTTGATATATATGGTATCTCCTCAGTCTTGATTTAAGACGTCTTTCACTTGGCTATTAACAATTTCATTCTAAGTATATACATGCATGCTCTGAATCAGATTGCTTGGCTTTCCTTGAGATGTTTATATATATATGTTCAATAACGCATAAATAACTCGCTATTACCGTTCAATTGCACACTAACCTCATTACACAGGTAATCTTGGAATTCTAAATCCAAGGCACTTCTCTTAAGGGCTGATTTCTCAGGTTGAATTGTCAACTTTTCTGTTGTGTTTCCGGTTTAAAATTGTTTATAACCATGCATTTGCTGATGAATAGGTCTAGTATACCATAAAACTATCATTGTAGTGATAAAACTATTCTCTTAAGAACCATTATGACAACAAGAAATCCCAAGTTTCCTGAACATGCTATTGGATGGGAAAGCAAAGGATGCAATAATAGCATACATCTTCTTGTGCATTTGACTGCCTAAAATGATGTTTTTATCTTTCTAATTCAACATTTTAACAACTAACTCCAATAGTCTCACCACAACAAAGGGTTTTGATCGCAGTCAAATCCTGTAACCAAAAGGTTAAAAATCATCACCAATTAGTGTCGCCAAAAACTCCACGGTGGAAGGGTTTTGGTCACAGTTCCGCCCAAAATCGTGACCAAAAGCCTTTGGTCAAGGTTCTCAATTTTTTGTCATGGTTCCACTCAGAATCGTGACCAAAGCCACCATTATAGGTGGCTCTAAAGAGCATTTAGCCACAGTTATAAACTATGACCAAAGGCTTTTACTGACCGTTTTTAAATGATGGCCAAAGAAAGACCTTTGTTGACAGTTGATGAACCGTGACAAAACACCTGTAAGCAAAGAAAGAAGATTTTTCGTCACGATTTATGCACCGTGACCAAAGGCTAGCCAAAGAGAACAGACCTTTGGTCACGGTTTATAAACCGTGATCGAAGACGTCATTTACGGCTATTTAGTCACGGTTCATAAAGCGTGACCAAAGGTCTTTCTTTGGTTATGGTTTTAAAATCGTGAGCAAAAACCTTTAAACCCAACCAAATCCCCTTTACACCTGTTTATGATGAAGGCTTTGGTAACAATTCTCAGTGGAATCATGACCAAAGCTTTTAGTCATAGTATTGGGTAGAATCATGATCAAAATTCTTCTGCCACACAATATTTGATGATGCCAATTGATGGCTATTTTTAGTCCTTTTGTCGTGATTTTTAACCATGACCAAAATCTTTCTCTATTGTGATGACTTAATTTCTTGCACTTTCGTAATGTCCCAGACAAATCATTCATCCAATGAAATCATATCCTTCTTTTAGTGCCGCTCTATGGGGAGGGTTATTCCCTCTTCTCAAAGGATATTTTCATTTTACAAGGGAAGCTGGTGGGTGCACCTGCATTTCACCTAGATGTGTGGTGCAAATGCACTCAGAGTGCAGATGCAGATGCACATCCAGGTGCATCAAACATTTTCCTTTCCAAGAGAGGACATAACCCAAGTCATGCTTCGGTGTACAGTCAATGGACATATTTTACAAACTGCACTATCCATTAAACGCTTGTAAAGTCGGTACGCGTTTTACGGTACCTCAATTGCCTGTGCATCCTTTTCTCAGCCTGAAATCGATAGTCCTTGGTAATTTCATCATGAACCATGCACTTAAAATATGAGAAAAAATTGTAGATGATTTTGTTATATATTTTTATAAAAATGACTATAAGATCAATTCTTAATATAGGTGATTCGGTGCAGGAAATAGATCTGGGATGCTCTATTTTTCTCCCTATGTACTTGTTTTTTTTTTTTACTTATGCTATGGTGCATGCCTTTTCTTCTTTTTTTTTTTTATTTTTCCCTTCCAGTAGACTCTCGTTCTCAATCTTTTTATATTTTTTATTCTTATTTTATTATTTTTACACATTATTTAGCACGTATATTGTTTCAAATTTCGTCTTTATAGTTAACATCTTTATCTTGTACTTTTTTATTAGGAATTAATATTAAGTATATTTTTACAATAATATGAAATAATATATATATAAAATCACATAATATAAATTAAATCTAAGATATCAATTGAAAATAAAATTGTATCGAGTAATACATTTTACAATGTATGATGTATTTTGATTTATGATAGGTATTTATTTTTTTCCATCGATCAAAAATCAAGATACAACAGGTAATACATTTCGCAATGCACAATGTATTGATTTTTCACTGATCGAAAGTTAAGATATATCGATTACTCCCACAATGATTAACTTTTACACTCCCACAACAACACATAGATTAAAAATTAATAATATTTTAAATTTTGACAAAAAAATTTAAATTTTCATTCAGAAGAAAACATTAAAACTCGACCAAAATAATTGGATCCACGAACAGAACGACTTTCAATCATTTGCCAACGTTCTTGATAGCACTCATTTGTATCTCTACTCTACAATGCAGTAAAAACGACCCACCTTTGGTGCAAGAATGTTTGATCAGTTATAATTAAAATAATTCTATTTGTTAAAATAAAAAATAATGAAATAAATCAAACACATCATCAAACACGTCACATAAGTACACCAGAATTTACTTGTAAATTCCTTCCATGAAGACAGGTAAGAAAACCATGGAAAAGTCTTAATAAACGAATATTCTTTTCTTTTTTACAAGAACAATGAGATTACAAGAGCTTTTGTATTGGCTATCACACACCTCTCAAATTTCCACAAACACCATATAGGATTAAATAACAAGAATTCAAAAATCCAACACCATAAATCTTTCAACGTAATTCATTGTGTACTTTATTTATGAGTACAATGAAGAGAATAATTTTTTCTTTTAGTGACCCGAATCACATTTGAACTGAAAAGAGATTGGTCAATCTCGACACCAATATTTCAGATAATATAGAGATGAAAGCTCTAGTAAAGTCAAAAGTCTTCACCATGTGACAATATCCTAGTGGACAAGAGAGCAATAGTTGATGAAACTAATCGTATCATAGAAGATTTGGCATGGAATCGACGGATAGAATGATGGCACTTGCTCCAGCAAGAATTTTGTTGTCTGCCACGTGTCCTACAAGCACTATAGAAAGCTTTGGATATCCAATCTTCCGGTGAGAAGTCCCTGGGATGCATTGCAAGATGTAACTTTGCTTTTGTATCATTTTTCGAAGGGGGGCGGTTCCTGTAAGAGGGAACTTACGTGCCATCCGATCACCCTATCTTCCACGAGTGGGTGCGCTTTTTCAGTACGGGTGTTGAGAATTTGTGCAAACACCGACTTGCATCATCCCTTTTTCTTTTTCAAATTATAAAATCACCACATTCCTCTAAACAGATAATGTGAAAGTAACGTTTCAATGGTGGTGGACGATGAAGATGCTATTGTTTTGGGTTGACATGAAGATGAAATTTCCTTCTTTAATCTAAAAAACCCTACTCTTGGGTACAGATTCCAAACTCCAATATCGTTGAACATTTCATTTCCATTTTGGTTGGATATTCCTCTTGTAGATAAAATTTTTATCGGAAAAGGCAAGACCCAGCTATGTTGTGGGTACAACCGTACAAGCCCCATAAACAAAGAAGGCATGTATGCTAGAAAGCAACTCAACCATAACGAAAAGAATACCATCCCCATTCTTTCTTGTATATTAACCTAGTATGAAACAAGTCTCGTAAACCTTAATCCAGAAGGTTCTGCTGTCCATGAAACAGATGCAACGGAAGGCATCATCCCTCCACACCGGTAATAAAAAAAAAAAGTACCAGAGAACCAAAGAGAGGTGTGCAATTTTTCACATCTTGAGCAAGCAAAACCAACTTCATCCCAAGTATAGCATCCGCAACCTGCAACACAGCAGCTACATGCTAGAACTGGTACCTGGCTTCCCTTTCCTCTGCCGGCCAACACCCCATTCATAGTCGCGGTGGTGAAGACTGCAACGGAATGACCCTGGGTGCTGCGTCGGTGAACATAAACATTGCCGACCAGCAGATGCCCACTCCACATGCCGCCGCAGCGCAACTTGCTGCTGTGCCAACTTGTTGGTTACATGACGCAGCAAAGTTAGCAGCCGGAGATGGTACGCCTTGGAGTAGAGAGGGTAGCGGCAATCCTCTTGATGGCACATCGTCCCTCTTGCACCAAAGTTCTCAGTGAATGACAAGGAGGGCCTATGGGAAATCTTCCCCTCTTTATACCGTCAGCCGTTATTCTTATGCTTATCTTTTCTTCTTGAAATTGGAAAACTTAAAAGAGAGGGGAGGGGCGTTCTTTCGCTTCTTCGGATGGTCGTGGCTTTAGATTCCAACACCAGTCTTTGGGTGAACGCAAGCCTCTGCCAACGATTTCGTTGGGCTTTGTTTTACAAGTCTTTATAAACAAGCAGTTCAATGTGATGTCCATTGCATTCTTTCCTTGCATGCTCTTTTATTTACTTATTTAATGACAACAGCAAGTCGTTGCGTCTATTTTTATTACCAATATCGAATTATATAGACGGGCGAAGTCGCCATCATAACTCATAACTGCCCTAAAAATAGATTAGAATGCATTAACATAATCAATATGGTCGCAGATGGCCCATGGTTTCGTAAAAGTTGATTCTGGGTTTCCACGGTAGAGAGTGGCATTTAGCTTATATTTAATTATATGTATATTAAAAATAACGTGCAGAAAAGCAAAGGAGCAGAAATAATATGAGAAATAATACTTTAACAAAGAAATACTTTCATATACAGCTGGTACAAAGTGATTAGCATGCAAATTAAGTAAACACCTTTCCTAGAAAATCTTGACACAGATTTTTTATTAGTAGAGTGATGTAACAAGAGTCCATCAGGTATCTCAGCTGATAAGCAAGCTCACATCACTTAAGTGGGAATGACATATTCCCTGTTCAAATCTCAACTAACCTGAGGAGATAGGTTTGTAAGCTATTTATCCCACTTGCTCTGTGTTATCATCTTTAGAGTGATGTAACAAACATGGAAAGCTGATGTTCAACTTCAACCCACTAAAATAAAGAGGTCATGTGGGATTGCAAATAAGCGCACAACCTTCCAAGAAGTTCAGCAGATTTCTGCCATGGACGTCATCCCATTCAAGTTCAGCTTAAACCCAAATTTGGCAATGTCAAGCTTGTGTAAAGAAAATCCAGTAGTGTATCATGCAATATCTTGTTATCAGCTTTCGCATCTTAGATAGATGACCAGTGCTATGTAGACTGATTAGTCGCTTCTGGAGCTTCACATCACCTAAGTGAAAATTAGAGATGCTTTCGTCATCTCTGGTCTATGCCATTAGGAAGGACTATACAGGTAGCAGATGAGAGACATTCTTAAATGGTTGGACAATGGGAGGTTTCAATCACCCCCATTATTTATGCCAGATATTTCAATCAATCTACTTTCTATCAGTAGAATTACTAAAAAGTTAAATGGTCATGTCATATTTGACGCTCAGATTTATACTTTTCAAGACAAACTAAAAGGGAAGATAATTGGTGGTGGGCGTGAACAGGGAAATGTTCATCACCTAGTTCAATCCCCTTTTGTTGCTGCTTCCCGTGGAGTTGTCACATTTACTGTTGGGAATTCCTATCAGTAACACCTCCATCTTGGTCATTTTTCACTAGATAGGTTCAAGAGAATTATTCCCCATATCCCTCTTGTAAGGAATAAAAGTTGGCCACATGGCACAGTGGACAACATGAACATTCTGTCACATGGTAGTCCATGTAGTAGTTAGTTTGGTCAAGAAGAGCACCGGCCCTAGTGGTGTAAGGGTCTGAATTTTATGCAACCACTATACATTTAATTAGACCCTTGCGGAGGCCCTGGAAATTTTATTTTTAGTTCGAGCCTTAACTTAAGGAATGATTATTTCTACCCTTGTAGAAATCCAAATTCGGGCCTTAACTTGAGAAATGATTATTTCTACCCTTGTAGGTTGGGTCACTACCGGGTTTTCATTTCGATACTCGTTTGGTGTTTTTTTTTAGAAAAAAGAGGAAGATTACCTGATAATCATCCTGTAAATATATTAAATCAGAAGAGCAATGGACTTGTAAGTTTTGCAACCAAAATTCAGAAAAATAGCTAGCCTTTCTCACTACATTCTCCACCCAACATCTCTCATCATTGAAAACTTTACCATTCCTCTGTAACCATATAGCCCAAAGAAAGCCAAAGACTTTGCACCAGCCTACCATATCCAGATGGAGATGGTCCTTGAATGTCATCCAAAACGACTCAAAATTGGTACAATTAGCAATGCAGACCTCACAATGATCCCAAACCTCCCTAGAGAAACTACAATCAAAGAACAGATGCTGGATGTCCTCTTCTGACTAGACACAAAACGGGCAGGTGGTATCTTCAATAGTGCACCACTTGGTTCTATAGACTTTGGTTACCAAAGTCTTCCTTCTAAAAAACCACAAGAAAAGCTTGACTTTGAGAGGTATCTTAGAACTCCATATCAGCTTGGAATCCCTCTCAATAAGTGTTAACTGGTCCCCATTTGAAATAAGGAAATTACATGCATTTTTAACAAAAAATCTCCCATGCATCCATTGCATTTTATCACACTCAACAGATGGAGAGATGTCCTCCAATGCAGTCAGCAGCTGCTGGAAATCAGAAAAAGTAGCATCAGAGAGGCCTTCCGGTAATTTGATGTCCCAAACATCGTGTTTGTTGTCCCACAAATCTTTCACCAATGCCTCTTTATGCAAAATGTGCTGAAATAACCTCTGATACACGTCAGAAAATTTGCTATTTTCAGACCAGTCATCATGCCATAATTTAAAGGAATGCCCATCACCCAGACACGGCCCGAAATGGGTGGAGAGCTCAATCATCAAAGGGCACAAGGAATGCCAAAATGCGGAAGACCCACTGACAGGGGCAGCCCGCCTATTAAGATCCATGTCTCCTCCAAAGGAATCCTTCAAGGTAGCCGTAAGCATGTCCTGTTTGTTAGAGAACAATCTAACCGCCCATTTCAGCAAGAGAGCCTTGTTAGTAGAGTTTAACTTACCAACACCAAGATCTTTTTTTGGCTTGCAAATATCTTCCTAGGTACAAGTTACACAAATCTCCCCTCCCAATCTACTGACGTGGTCTCGTGCGTGTGTGTTAAGAGGTGTCGTTATAGCTGCACTTGATACGTCGGTTTTAAAAGAAGTAAACGGAGGTGAGTCCGAGTGTCGATCTCAGGGAGGCGTGGAAATCGGATTTTGTTTACCACTTGTCACGAAAAAGGCGGAGTTTTGCTTGCGAAAGAGACGGTTTTGAAAAGCGAGAGATAGAGAGAGTTTAGGGTTAGAAAGCTCTTGATTTTGATCATGCACTTTAAACAGAAATTAAAATGGCGACTAAACGGAAAATAATTTCATTAAACATGCATTCATAGTTCATGGTTTACAACATTAAATACATGCTTCAACAAAAGTAAATGAAAGCTTAAAAGAGAGAGAGAGAGGTAGAGAGTGTGGAGAGCAACGAGGCAGCCACGGCGGTGGAGGAAGCTCCGTCGGCGGCTCGTCGTCTCCGGCGATTACAAGAGTGCCTAAAGCTAGCTAGGAGAGGAGTAGAGTAGTTGCAAGTGGGAGAGGATGCATTGAATGGTGGTAGAAGGGAGTTTAAATAGAGTTAAGGGCTTCCTAAAAGAAAAATGTGCTTTAGCGACATCCAGAACGTCGCTAAAACTACTTCCAGATACGTCGGTGAAGCCCTCCTGCCGCCGGTCAGCTGCCCGCCCCGCTCTCTCTCCATGCGCGATCCATGGACTTTGAACGAGAGTCGTCCGATCGAAGATCGGACGGCTGAGATCCTCCTGCGCCCGCGCTGAGATCGCGCCTCGGGCGCGCGTGCGCACGCGCGTGGGCGCTCGGGAGCTGTCATCGCGCCGCATGGCGCGATCCTGGCCGCCCGCTGCTGATCGGGCGGTCCAATTTTGCCGCACCCTTCGCTCTCGCTTGATTTCCGCTCCGCGCGATTCGAACGCGTGTCGCTGCGATGCAGGCGTGCGCGCTAGCCATTGCGCCACGCCCGCGCTTTGTCGCGGCGACGGCGGGCGAGCGCGCGGATCTCGGCCGTTCGATCGAAGATCAACGGCCAAGATTCGTCCTTGGCTGGCTTGAGGGCGTGCGAGCGGTGGGGGCGGGGCGACGTGGCGCTTTCTGGGCCGTTGATCTCCAGATCAACGGTCAGAATTTCTTGGGCCCATTGTGGGAGCTCCGGATGTCGGATTTGGCCGATCTTGAGTCCATTGGACTCCGTTCGTCGTTCTGAATCCATCTGTGTGATCCGATTGCTTATCTGAGGCCTGCTTTGACACATGCTTTACGCAAATGGCCATTAATGTAGTTTATAAGCAATCTTGGTACTTAATGCATGCAATGCTCCTATTCTACTTTATGTTGTGCCTTTTATTCTAAAGATGGGTCATATTCAACCTAATTACTATCCCCTTGCGTGGTGTTATCATCTACCCCCTTCCAAAAGAATTTTTTCCTAATCAAATCAATGTTCTTTAAGATTTTCTTTGTTGGCTCAAAAACTGACATGAAGAAAACTAAGATAGATGAAAGAACCGACTTAAGAAGGGTGTTCGGAGATTGTTCCTTGAAATGGAGGACCCCAACGAGTTTTTTTTTCTTTTTGAGGGGTCTTGTGCAAGAGAACTTTGTTAGTGGACTTTTTATTAACTTATTTTTCTTTCTTTTCTCCCATTTATTAAGAGTTTGGCTCAAGGAGGAAGCCAAAGGCCCTCCCCCATCGTTGCTTAGAGAGGGGGTAACCACCACCATCACCACTGGTGTCCTCCCATTTTCCTTGCGCATGGGGCACCTCCATCCACATTTTTTTCCTTGCGCAAGCAGCACGACCCCTCTTTTCCACCGCCAGCCCTCCTCCCAAAGCACCGTCAACAGCCCTTCTCTCCTCGCCAGTCGCACCTCCTCTCCTCTGACCTATCGGCCAGCCACCACCACCACAGCTAATGCCGCCTGCAACTGTTGCTACTGCCATGCCCTACTGTTGCTACTGCAACCCCAGCTGCACGCGAGGGCACGTGCTGCTGCTGCTCAATGCAGCAGCTGTTGCTTGCTGTCACTGCTCTTGCTGCTACCGATCGCAGCTACAACAGCTGCCACTGTTGTGGCTGCTATTGAGGCTCGACAGAGGATTAGTACCCTGTCACAGCCTCACATAAAATAAGTGCACCCCTCCCCCTCTTTTAATGCCTGATATCCCTAGCCCTAGGTTGCCCTAACCTTGGAAAATTGTGGCTTTTAATGCATTAAAGACTGATTTGGCGATTTAAACATTGATGTGTTGTTACGTGTTGTGTCTGTTGTGAGGAACCCAGCAGGGGCAGCTATCTATCGTCATGGAGGTTGGGGAACTCAAGACAAGCTAGGGATAGATGTTTGGTCCCCACTCTTTAACTCTATCTCTTGAATGCTAACCAAGTTAGAATGGTAGTATTTTAGATTTAAAATTTAAGACTTGACGTGTTTAGTTTTGAGTCCCCGAAAAAAAAAAATGGTATGGAGGATTTTATGCATGCTAGGATATGGGTGCGCATGATAAATAGTTGGAACTCATGGGGTGGCTAATGTCTGTTATATATTGAGTTGTATGTGGCTGCATGTAGGTGATTTCGCAACTAACTGTTGAGAGTTGAATTGGAATGGGGTTTTCCTTGCTTAGGATAGCTAGTAATTGTAGCTCGATGATTCCTTACGTTGGGTCTGGGGTTAATTAACTCGAGGGGCTTTTGTGACTATTAATGTCCTCTGTATGGATAGTAAATGATTAAAAAGGTTTATGAACACTCGGGATGGGCTTAAAAACATGCTAGATTGCTATTCTGTTCATTTGTTATTGGGATTTGGATGGTCGAGAATGTCATTCTTGTACCATGTGATGTACGAAAGATGAATTCAAGTCCTATAGGTCAAGGGAAGGGTTATGCTTGGGATGTGACCCCGTTGTCATTCGGAATTGGGTGTTGGGAACACCCAGTATTGGTACTAAACTCCAGTATCGATACTGAATGGCCATTCTAGACTGAAATGGCTTACAATTGGGATATGGGGATGACTAGTATTGGTACTAAATATTAGGACCGGTATTGGCCATCAACCCAGATCAGAATGAAAGATAGGTTGATGACTAGAGGTGCCTAGTACCGATACTAGTGCTTTCTAGTGGACAGTGGGCTATGGCACCTAGAATCGATATTGAACACCAGAACCGGTACTGGCTTCGAAAATTATGGTGCGACAATTGAGCATTGCCCTACTCTACAAAGGGAAATGGGGAAATAAGAGAAGGGTCCAATTCATAAGAGTACTGAGAACATGAAGATGTGAACACCAAGCTTGAAATGGATGGCCAAGTATGCTATGTGTATAGAAACCCTTAAAGAAATGGATTGAAAGCCGAAGAGTAACTAGCTAAATCCAAAGTGAAACCTGCAATATTTAATTTTGGCGACTCCGTCACAAGCCTAAAAAGAAATCTTGGATCCTATGGTCTTGAGATCAGATCCCAGACGATCCACTGGGTCTCTAGAGTTCTGTTATTAGTACAGGGTCAGAAACGAATTAAAAGACGAGTAGGTCGACTAGATGAGCTCATAGGGCTGCACCCACTGACTTCGTGAGCCATAGGTTCATTGTTCGGGTTAGAGGCCCAAGAATGTGTGGTAGCTAGAGACTACCAAAGATCTACCTCGGAACACAAAAGGTCCCCGAGTACGGCAATGAGCTATGGGTTGTAGCCAAGTTAAGATACTTGGAAGTATCCGAATCTGGCTCGATGTAAAGGTACTTGTAGCTCTAAGCTGAGCAGGCGCCTGCATGTGTAGTGGAAGATGCCGAGGTACTTGGTACTCGCAACTAGAAGCTCGTTAGGTGTCCGCGTAAGCGAAAGATGCCAAGGTACCATGAGGGGTTTGGTTCAGATCTCATCCAACGGTGGATTGAGATGGTACACCCAGAGACCACACTCCTAGTAGGAGCATTGGTGTGACCCAACAATTCTAATTAACCCTACAACTTTTGATATGGAATGATCTATGATTGAGCCTTACAGGGCACAAATTGAGCTTGCTCTTTGCTGTCGCAAGGCGTTGGCCTGGGTAGCTTCCAAGAAGCCCAACTCTTCTGATCGAGGCCAGCAATGTTCTCGATACGTCAAGAACGGGTACGCCTTTCACAAGAATTATTAGCTTTGCTAGGCCCTCCCCTTTCAAGGGAGAGACTATCAAGTTGAGATCCAAGGGAAGTATACGTCTCAATCTCCTCTAGTAGAGAGGGATGATATCCCAAAATCTGATTTCTAAGGCGATGGAGAGAATAAATATTGTGAAAATAAAGCTAGATAATCATGTAGATAAATTCTTGTAAATTGAGAAAAAGACCTATAGCTAGCCTATTATGGTAATGAATTGGGATAATTATACATGGGAAAAGACATGTGGTTAGCTTGTTACATAACCAAAGCATAAGTATATAGGGGAGATGGCCTGTGGTTAGCCTATAGGACAGAAATTCACACACTACCTTTCTCTATTTCGATTGTTACCCATGTATATCCCTACTGAGCCACTTGGCTCATTCCCACTTTGTGACCCATTTCAGGTTTCATTTCCGCAAAGCAGGCGGGGCGTCATGGGGTTCAGGCCCAGGAGGACCTAGGAGACCATCTGAGCATGAGTTATGCCTTCGTAGTAGCTTTCTAACATCTTTAAATCTGTACATTTTCATTGTGGGCTCCTATATATGTTATGACAGATTGTAGTGTATGTCGGTGCCGTAAAAGCTTACATTGTAGTGATGCATTAGCAGTATTTTGGTTTTGATTCTCGTCGTTTTCCATGTTTTTATAGTTATTGATTGCAAGGTGTGCCTACCGAGTTTCTCTGTCGCTTGTCGTTCTATGGTGTGATAGTGGGGTGTACCCACCTATTTATATTGTGATATGCATGCACAATATAGGTTGTAGGTGCAGGTTTTTGGAAAATATCAAATAAACAGGGGAAACTCTGCTGGATTTTCGGCAGGTTTTGACCTTACAATAAATTTTTTAAAATGATTTTCCTAACGTACCTTATTGTTAAGACTACAAATTATAACTTGAGCCACCCGATAGCTGGAATCCTAGCTCCTTCACACTCGGTGATTCATTCCTGATCCAACGGGAGAATTATCGAAGCCTGACAACCTTCGGAGGTATCAAAGTCACGCACTTCTTTGGAAGTGTGTTTATCGAGTGGGTTTTGGGGTTATAGTCCTGAAATTTATTGTAGGCCATGTGGATAGCATACCAAGTTGCCGAACCTTTACATTGTTAGCTAGTGGAGACTTGTATTTATTCATAGATGCCTCTAAGGATCTGAAAACAACAAAGAGTTAGCTGGGACCCTTGCATCTTCACACCCGTTGATTCATTCCCAATCCGATGAGAGAATTATTGGGGTGTGACAAGTGGTCTTGGTTTAAGGTTGCTTTGAGTCCAAGTTAGCCTATTTTAGTATGTTAGGTGTCAATTAATTAGAGTTGTTAGTGGGATATTTGCATACCGTTTTTAGCCAATCATTAAGTTGCGATTTACTATTTTCCATATTTAGAGATAGGAATAATCTCTCTATATATAGAGAGTATCTTGTATTATTTTGATTGAGTTGAATGCAACAATATTCCACGATCTCTCTCTCAACTCCTCTCCTCTCTCTCATTGACTCTCTATCTCAGGTCGTGCACCACCATCCATGCATGGGCCTTCCACGTTCGCACTTCCACAACGAGACTCCACCACGTTGTGCGAATCTCCACACCTCCTACTACTGAGATCACTAGTGATGGTTGTCAGTTAAGAAAGTATCACCTAGCCTATCCTACCATTCATAGTCCTGGGTCTAACAAGTTGTTTCAATTGATTGATATTGATGTGTAGAGACCTAGCCGCATTCCTGGTAGCCTGAGTTACCGTTAGATCTTATTTTGGTTGATGACTTATCTCGATTATCATGGGTTATTGAAAACTTTATCTTGGAAATAAAGAGCTAGTTTTCTACTTGTGTTAAAATTGTGTGATTTGATAATACCCTTAAATTTTGTATTAGGAGATTGTCTACCTTTTATAAAATCTAAGGAATTGTTTATCAGACTACTTGTCCCCACACTTCTCAATACAATGAGATAACTAAGCAAAAACATAAACATTTATTAGATGTGACACGCACTTTGTTGTTTCACCATAATGTTCCCTCCTTACACTGGGGTGATGTTGTGCTTACAGCCTATTTTCTGATTAATAGGACGCCAAGTTATGTTATCCATGAACAGATATCTTGGTATGTATTACATCCTAATTTTGAGCTATTTCATGTTCCACTACGTGTTTTTGGATATGTTGCCTTTGTTCACCTTACCTCTCCTAATCGAGATAAGCTGGCTCCAAGGATGATGAAATGTGTATTCCTACGGTATTGTCACATCCAAAAGGAGTATGGGTGTTATGATCTTATATCTACTAGATATTATGTTAGTGCCGATCTCACATTCCATGAGTCTATCTCATATTTTTCTACAGCAGGACGTAGTCTCTCTTGAGCCCACAGAGGTGCTCATGCCTATACCATCTATTGCCTTGGAAGCTATCCCAATCATTGATCCAGTGCCATCTTCTAGTGGACTTGAGGTTTCGTGACCCTCTGGTCACCTGCAGGTTCCCTATCACTTACTGGCAGCACCCCTCTCTTCAGCACCATCATCTTTCCAGGTGAGCACAAATTCATTATAGATTGATGATATATTGCCTAATTGTAGTGATACAGGGGCAGCACAAGATGCTACCTCCTCGTAGTAGTCAGGTACTACTCAACCTTTAGATACGATGCCAAATGATCTTGACCTTCCAATTACCATTTAGAAGGCACCAAGCAATTATTCTCGCTATCCTATTTCCTAGGCTCAACATACAGTTACAATCACAACTCAATTACCCTTCCCTCAGCAGTCTTTTTGAGAGTTATGCCACAAAGGACTAAATTATTGTTGATGATAAATGCATTGGACCAAAACCAAGCCCTTCTCCAAACTAGTCAATGTTGGACATCATAAGCAAGTTGCACCAACACCAAGCAAAGTGAACAATGATACGGTATTTACAAGAATCTTAGGAATATGATACATATTATATCACATTCTAACAGTCCGAAACACAGCTCTTGCACATCATTAAAATTTATATACAGCAAATTTAGACTAATTTTTCATAAAGTGGTTCATATGGAAAATGTAAATAAAGGAGCCCATGTCACCACAAATCTACTTATCATAATATTAGACAAGGAAATGATAGAAAGATGCACTCTTTTTTCAGAAGCGTCAGCTTTAATTTGTGCGAATCTGATTGTGTCAGCTTCACTGAAAACAAAAGAGTGATTGTGTTAACGATTCCCATACTGATATGAATAATTACCACTAAACAAAAACCTGGAACATCTAAAGCTGCGATGAATAAAAGGTGCTGACCGCAGGAGAGCATTCTTGATGGACAATGGTCTGGTTCCCAGGGTCTACACTTATGGCACAAGATATCTTTCCCTGACGAACAGAAAATATATATATTATGATAATATCCGGGAAATAAGATTGCAAGTTCAGAATAAATATTGGGAACTACAAGAAAAAAGGACGTGCAACAACAACTTAAAGTAAAGAATTGAATAATAGGATTTCCATAAAAACTACCACCAGGGAACTACCAAACCTTCGTGACCAACCTCCCTCTTATAAGAAGCCAAAAAACTTTTAACCTTGGCAAAGCAATCCATCCCCACTTTCTTGTTATCTATCCCCTCACCCCGACAAAAAATATGCCTTCTTAACTGAGAAAGCCCCCTTCCCCACCAAGGATTCCAAAGTCCCCTTGCTTGGATTGAAATCTTGAACCACACCCAAGTATAACCTACAAGTCATCCATCCTTGACTACGAAAGTTCCCACCAATCCATCGCAACCAAGCACTGATGGCACTTTGCATGGGTCCAACCCAAGCATCCCCCACCAAACCAAACTCATGTAGTTAAAGCATATAACCTAGGCAAGTAGGCAACCACCCTGTACCTCCCAAAATCTAAACATCCTACCATCTCCCAAGACATACACAAAAAACTAAGAAACATGGCTGTTGAAAAAGATCAACTTGATTCTTGTGTTGTGTTTAGAAAAGAAAGCATTGGTGCTCTTTATATATAGAGAGCACTTAGGTGTACAAGGAAACACAATAACACTCAACAATTCACCAAAAATAAAAAAGACTAAAAAATAATAGGACACCTAAACCTAACTAACTGCACAAGTAAACTCCTCCCAATGTAGGCATCCAAAGGAGCAGGCAGTAGATCAAAGGAGGAGCAAGCAGCAAGTCCGAAACTCCTATGAACATACAAAAACTCAAAGTAGGCCTCTCCCTATAGACGTATACGAGCTCAAAGTGGGCCTCTCCCTTGAAGACCTCGAGATTAGCCTCTCCCATACGAAAATCTCTTTGTAGACTTATCTTATATAGGGACCAGGAAAACGTTCCTCTCACATAGAGACCAAAACTGTAAGAGTTTCACTCATGTGAGGACCTTAAAGAAAACAATAAGTCTCCTCATAATTTCTTCTTTCTTCTTCCTCCCCCACTTTTTTCTTCCTTTTTTTTTGCAAAAAAGGCTCATAATCACCCTCTTTTTCCGATAGGGTTTGATAAACCCAATCACGCCGCTCAAAACAAAAAAACTAGGAGAAAAAGAGAGCACGTGCAGGAGAGAGCGAGAGCATGTGCATGTCGTCAAAGCATCACAGTGGCTAGAAGGAGCATTGGCGACGTAGGAGGGTAGCATATCACGTTCAAGTGGAAGAGGCAATGCTGTAGGATGGAGAAGGGCATGTAGCTGACGCATTACAGAAGGGGGTGGCAAAGTGTAGCCACCAGAGAGTCCCACAAGGTCAAGCAACACGTCAAGAGAGGGTCACCAGTAAGAGGCGACGCTATAGGAATGAGAGGAGGATCTAACCTTCATGGTGGTGATGCAGAATGAAGATGACCTTGTAGGCAACACAACAAAGAGAGAGGCAATGTTGTGTGGCCATTAGAGTGCCCCATAGGGCCTGGCAATGCAACCCTGGGCGTTTGCTGGAACCCTAGGCACCAGAGTTGGTGTCGATGGCCTTCTTTGGTTATCACCCAGAGCACAGGAGAAAGCGAAGAGGTCGATCTCCACCTTGGTCAAGCGAAGAGGGAGAGGAGAGACCCCAGAGAGGTCGCCTAGAGATGAGGGCCACCAAAGGCTCGCTGGTGACCACAAGGCCTGACCACGACATCAATGGCCCTCTCTTTAGGGCTTTCGGTGGGTTTCTCCCTTTTTTCCAAATGGATCAACCCCATCCGATACCATGTTGAAAAAAATTAACTTGGTTCTTATGTTATGTTTAGAAAAGAAAACCTTAGCCCTTTAGTCCTCTTTATATAGAGAGAAGGCTTAGATATATAAGGAAATGCAATAACACTCAACAATTCACTCACCAAAGATAAAAAAGACCAAAAATAGTAAGACACCTAAACCTAACTAATTTATCCCTAAAATATCTAACAATGGTTTGTCACTAAACTCATCCCCTCCAAAAGTTGAAGCTCCAGGGAAACAATCGCCCTTTCATCCCACTTCAATGACGATCCATCGAAATCTACCAACAACTAATGCCACATGGTACCCTCATTCTACAAGAACTTGACTACCCACTTCACTAAAAAGTTATCAACAAGATTTATAATGTCAATATCAACATCTTATCGACAAGTCAAAGGGGGCATATCCCAAAACTAATTCAAAATAGCTCAAAATGGCCAAAAATGCCACGCTTTTTTCAAGGAAAATGCCACAATTTATATGAAATTATGATTTTATTAAGTGTATAAAATTATGATTTTAATTACTATTATACACAGAAATCGGCCAAAATCATAAATGTCAAGAGATAGTAGATCCAATTACATGTCATTTTAGCCCAGTGGAGTGAGGAAAAAAAAATGTAGTGGCTATAAAAGGGCTCTTATACCCCTCATTTATCTTTGAGAAGAATATTCAAATATTACGCCAATAAGGGTGCTTCTCCCATGGTTTTTCACAACTCTTTGTGAAAGGATTTCCACATAAACACAAGCATTCTTGATTGTGATGTTTTAATTTCATGTTTATTTTATTCCGCTTTTATATTCTAACATGGTATCATAGCAGTTCACCCTCGAGTTTATTCTCAAGTTTTATCATTATATGGTTGATGGTGTTTTGCGTTGGTTCGTCCATGGTTGCTATTGTTGTAAAGGACAAGGCAAAGGAAAAGCGCATCCCCGACTTCATGGAACAGCTCAACCTCGGCTATGCCACTAAGACTGTCATTGGGGACAAGACCCACCATGGCATCTCCTGAGGTAAAAGGCAGCAAGTCTCCATCAAGATCAACATCATGCACGATCCCATCCTACTCTTCCTCAACGAGCCCCAATGTGAGCTCAACTCATGAGTGCCTTCATGGTGGTAAAAGTCCTCAAGCGCATTGCAATAAGTAACAGCATCATCATTATGTCAATCAACCAATCGAGCTTCCACATCATTAGCCTCCTCAGCAAGCTTCTCTTCATGAGCTGCAGGCTGGTCATGTACCGCAATCCGCCTACGAAGCTCCACTCATTCTTCAACTTTAGGCACCCAATCCCAGAGAACGAGAATCGTTCCAACCTCAATCAATTAGATACGCAAGCACAGCGTATCTTTGAGGGAGGCGATAAGCGCAAGCATATCGCAAGGGAAGCTCATGTCTAGGGCAACATCGTCCTCAGCAACAGTGGTAGTGGTAGTCTCAGGTCATAGTAGCACGCTCGGCAAAGCTAACAGTGAGGGATCCATCAAGGATAGCGATCCAAAGCCCAACAGGAACTTTGGGGCACTCGAGAATGGAGAGCACCACAACGAAGGCCATGTGGAGATCACTCATGAGGAGCCTCCTGTAAGGCCTACAAAAGCAAGCGACAATGTCAAGTTGTTAGGGTTCCGTGGAACCCAACTTGATTGGGTATTTTGCCTTCATATCCTCTCTTTAATTTTTATTAGTTTGGTTGAATGGTGAAGAGTTATGAAAAAAAAACAAAACAAAACAAAACAAAAGGAAGGAGAAGATGGGAAATGGGAAATAGCTAGAAAAAGAAATGGTGTGTATGGGTTCCATGGAACCCAACGTATTGGGCTCTTTGCTTGGTAAGGCTTCTTATTTTCAAGAAAAAATGAAAAAGAAAAAAGAAAAAAGGTAAACAAAGGAGAGAAGGTAGTTGATGAATTAAAAAAAAAAAGAAACTTGATGAGTTAAAAGAATGATGAAGTAGGAGACGCAAGGGGGAAAAGCTCTCCTTTTTTATTTTTCTTAGGACACCGGTTGGGAAATGCAAAAGTTGATGCAGAGCAATGTAACGTGGTCCTCACTTGATATCTCTTTTTTATGCAAAAAAAATACTGACACATGGTGGGGTCCACCACTGTTGAAATCAACAACAAACCACTTTTGTATGGGTGCAAACCACTCAAATCACCTTCGGAATCACTTTGCACCCATGCAATCTTTGCATCGGTGCAAATCACTTTTCACCTTCAAAATAAATTTGCACGGGTGCAAAGTAAAATTGAACCGGTTCAAAATTAAATTCCAAGTGTTTCTTCACCTATGACAAGTGATTTTACACTTGAAAGGTGATTTTTCCACTTTAGGGTTTAAGGTTTAGTCTTTAATTTTTAAGATTTACTAAACTCTAAATCCTAAATCCTAAACCCTGAGGTAAAAAATCACATTTCAAGTGAAAAATAACTTCTCATACGTGAAATCACTTTCCATAAACCTAAACCCTAAACCTTAAATCCTAAACATATAGGTCAAAATCACTTTGCACAAGTGAAACCACCTTTGGAATAATTTTGCATCGAAGCAAAATGAGATTTCACGAGTATAAAGACACCTTAGAATAACTTATCACTGGTGCAAAGTTATTTATTACCTGTGTATTTTACGCTAAAGTGATGTAGTTTTTTTGAATGTGATGGAACCCACCACGTAACAAACCTTACGTTCTTTTGTTTATTTACATTACATATCAACTATAAGTGGGTGCACGTTCACAATGTTGTGTAAATCACGAGGACAGCACCCACAAATTCCCCCGCGTCACTTTTGCGTCAGTATCTACATTTCCCTACTTTTTGGTTTTTTCTTATACATGTTTTTTCTCCCATATGAGTATAGGAGAAAGGTGTGAGAGACTATTGTGACCCACATGAGAGAAGCTCACTATTGGTCCCCATATAAGAGAAGTCTACTAAGAGATTTCCATATATGAGAGGTCTTTTCAAGGTCTCCAAAGGAGAGACCCACTTCAAGTTCCCGTATAGGAAGAAGCCAATCTTGAAGTCTTCAAAGGAGAGGCCCACTTCGAGTTTTTGTATAGGAGAGGTCCAGTCTCGAGGTCTCAAAGGAAGAGAACCACTTCTGAGATCTTCAATGGGGAAGGAACCAGCACCAGTTGAGATCTCTAAGAGAGACCAATCAGAGCTAGCTTCAGCAGTTCATCTACCAATCTCTGACCTCACTGATCTGTCGTCATCACCATATCCACCTACAAGCAAGAACGAGGATGCAATTGTCTCCATTCACCTAGAGAGCCATGACCTAGTTGCACCAATTGAGAGTAATGTTCTCCTCATGAGAGTGAGAATTTATGTTGAACAAGCTGAACATTCCATACTCTAACTTAAAGAGCAGCGTTGAGAGAGGTGAATGTTATTAGTAAGTAATTGAATAGTAGGAGATCCAATTACATGTTATTTTAATCTCACATAGTGGAGTAAGAAAAAGAGAGGTGTGGAGGCCCATAAAATGGCTCTTTACCTCTCATTTATTTTTGAGAAGAATATTCAGAGATCTAAGAAATTAAATATCACAATATATCACATATCGCCAACATAGAAATCGATACGGGTCACATATCATTTTTGCCATATATCGAGCAATATATCACCAATATCAAGGAGTATTGATCGATATCCCCAAATATCAGTGAGTGCCTTTAATTTTTCCCATATATTAGTGATATGTCTAGGATATGAGCAATATTTCACCCATTCTTTAGTCATTCTCAGACACCTCAAACTTTCCTATTAAAATTGAAATTTATTTTTTTTTATACGTGGCAAAAAAGTATTCTACTAAAGCTTCAAACTCAGGGTTAATTAGTGCCAACAACTCTAATGACTAATGGAAAGCGCATCATGTTGTTTCCCTCCCCTCTACCTACCTAAATCATCCCAAATTTATCTTTTGCTTAAGAGAAGAATTTTTCAACAACATAGGCAACTACAACTACTTAGGATCATTTTCCGTAACCAAGTAAACGCCAATAACGTATTTACATTATGCTTTCATTCAAAATTTATAATTTTGATCTTCTAAGCATTTCTTCATGAATATATTAATTATTAAATGCTAATTTAATCAAATTTATGATATTTTAAGCCATTTTCGGTCATTTTGAGCAATTTCCCCAAAATTTCCCCGATAACAACAATATGTTGACGATATATCATTTTTTGATTTGTTGATATAATATCAATGTCGATATTTAAACCCTTACAAAGATTACACCCATAGGGACTCTCCTACAATTCTCCTCTTCATGAGAAGTTTTCACACAAACCCAAGCGTTCGTGATTGTAATGCTTTAATTTCATATTTATTTATTCCACTTTTACATTTTAACAGTAAATTTCCACTTTATATAGAGATGCAAAAGAAAAATTACACGATAATTTAGATAGGAATAAGAAATAGAAAAACAAATAATAAAACGCATGTTCTAACACTCCCTTGAGCTAGAGTACATATATCAATCATGCCTAGCTTGTTGCATAAATAAGCATGACACTTTCGTAGAAGAGCCTTCATGAAAATATCTACCACATGTTACTCAGAGGGCGTGGTAGGAGTGCAATTTTTTCCTTCAATAACCATATTTCCTGACAAGATAATAGTCCACCTCAATGTTTTGTGTGTTCGCAAATACTAGATTAGAGGCCATGAAGGTGGCAAAGAGATTATCACAACACATTGAAACTGGAAGCTTTACTTCGATCCCTAGATTGGCCAGGAAATTGACTATCCACATAACCTCCCATATTGTATGTGCCATGGCTCGGTATTCTACCTCAATGCTAGAACAAACCACCATAGTATGTTTCTTACTCCTCTAGGTTATTACATTGCCCCCAAGAAACGTAGCATATCCAATTGTAGACTTTCTATCATCTACAAATCCTATGTAGTCTACATCAAAGTGCACAAATCCACATGACCATTAGTCTTCACATACAAAACCCGTGCTAGGAGAACCCTTCAGGTACTTTAGGATCAAGTAAATCGCATGCCAATGACTATAGCGTGGATTCTCAATAACTGGCTTGCTCGACTAACTATAAAGCTAATGTCCGATCTAGTAAGAGTTAAGTATAGAAGCTTCCCAACAATGCTTCTATAACTCCCCTAATCCTCAAATAGAGGATCATCTTCCTCCATTCCCTCTTATGATTCCATTGGAATAGACGAAGGCCTGATTCCCAACAGACCAGTTTCTTCAAGGAGTTCCATGACATACTTTCTCTGTGATGGAACCATACCACTGGAGTTTCTAGCTGCTTCAATACCAAGAAAGTATTTAAAACTACCCAAGTTTTTTGCTACAAAAGTTGTCTGCAAAAAATCCTTAGTTTCCTAAATTCCTGTAACATCATCACCAATGAAGATCATGTCATCAACATAAATAACAAGAATGACCCTTAGTTAACATACCTTCTCCCTCTCAATCACGTAACTTGGTAGTTGTGTCATGTAAACCTCTTCCTGCAAATTGTCATATAGAAAGACATTGTTGACGTTTAGCTGTAGTAAGGGCCACTATTTGTTTATTGCCATTAACAATATAAGGCAAACGAAACTAAGCAAGCAATTGGAGAGAACGTATCAAAGTAACCAATTCCATATGTCTATGTATAGCCTTTTGCAACCAACCTAGCTTTCAACCTTTCAATTGTCCCATCTGATTTATATTGTACTGTATAAACCCATCGATAGTCGACCACCCTTGCTCCATCAGGGAGATCAGCCAGCTCCCATGTGCCTCTAATAACTAGAGCATTGATTTCTTCATCCATAGTCGAGCTCCAGTCGATATCCTACACAGCTTCAAGGTCGTTCTTCGGAACCACCATTATAGATAGGATTATAGAAAACTTTTTCAAAGCAAGGCTAAGTTTGTCAACAGTAATATAACGTGGCAAAGGATAAAGCGTACACCTTATAGCCTTTCAGACAACAATGGGTAGATCATCAGACTGCTGCGATGGAGGAACATCATGATCAAATACTAATAGGGGCTGTGAGGCTGATGGGTTGTCTTCAAGATTTTCAAAAAAATATAACCAACGAAGCTACTTCAAGTCCTCCATGGGCTTGAAGCCTGATTCACAAAAAATAGGTTGTTGCAACAAAGTCAGAGACAAGATCATGCAATGACTCAAGTGGAAGTTCTACCCAAGTCCCTGGATGTTGTGCCTCTACCATAGCCATGTCCAGGTGCCAGAAGTTCTAGTAGAACTACTGATCCGCCCACCCTAGCAATTGATGTTCACAAGACATTCACAATCCACAGCCCCAAGCCATCAGGTCTTGAAAGTAGGTCACAAATACGAGATGAGCCAAGTGGCCCAGTAAGAACAACTACATTTACAAATAAGAGAAAGCAGGTAATGTACGAGTATCTACACTACAGGCCAACCAACTATACTACCCCATCCCAACAGTTACCCCTTGATTTTGTTATATTTATTATAAATTCTTTCGCTTGCCTTAATAATCAGATTCAGTAATCATTCAAGAGCTGATGAAGATGCATTCTCCTCTTAAATCGCACTCTATTAATCTATCCTTGATCAAGAGAAAGACTAGCAATACTGGTGATCCTCGAGTAAGTACCCATCCTCAATATACAAGAAAGTTGTTGATGTCGGTCAAAAAATCGAGCCGGTTGGGAACTACCTAGGCCAATGCCCATATTTTTATTTATTAGCTATGCTTCAAAAAAATGAATTAAAGAAAGTGAATGAAAAAAAGGGATGAAGAAAAAAAAGGAAAAAATGATGGTAAAAATAAGTTAATAAAAAAAAACTAATGATAATAAACTTGAAGTGAAGCAGGAGAGAAGCTCTTCACTATTTTTTGAGAAAAAGCTCCTCTTTATTATAGTTATTTCTCTCTCTATGTTGGTTTTTATTTCTTCTCCAATACAAGCATGGGAGAAAAGGGGAGTGTGAATGAAAGCTTATTATGTGACCCCATATGAGAAGACTCATTCTTTTCTTTGAGATACCCACATGAGTGAAACTCCCATTTTATCTTTCGGCCATATATGAAAGGAACACTTTCCTGGTCCCTATATGAGAGAAATCTATAAAGAAATTTTCGTATAAGAGAGACCCACTCTCCAGGTCTCCAAAGGAGAGGCCTACTTTGAGTTCTCGTATAGGAGAGACCAATCTCTAAGTCTCCAATTAAGAGACCTCTCTTTGAGTTTCCAGGTAGAAGAGGCCCAATCTCCTGGTCTCCATGAGAGAGACCCACTTTAGAAATCTCCAATGGGAAGTTAGAGGCACCAGAGCCAACTTTAGCAATTCATCTACCAAACTCTGACCTACACCCACTTACAAGAAAGAACGAGGATGCAGGAAAGCTAATGACCCAGTTGTATCTGTTTAAGTCTCGAGGGTTGTGTTATGCTTGTAAGAGTGGGGATTTCTTTTGTACAAGTTGAGCATTCGATGCTCGAACTTGAGGGAGAGTGTTAAGAGGTGAATGGTTGTAGTGAACCATATTTTAGTCCCACATCGTGTAATGTGGATTTGAGT
Organism: Thalassia testudinum; assembly: GCA_037157565.1. Lineage (NCBI taxonomy): Eukaryota > Viridiplantae > Streptophyta > Magnoliopsida > Alismatales > Hydrocharitaceae > Thalassia > Thalassia testudinum. The sequence continues at coordinate 72,122,670 of JAZHRO010000063.1, forward strand.
GTAGTGGACTATAAAAGACCCGTTGTACTGGCATTTGTTCTTTGAGAAGAATAAAGAAACACCACGCCCATAGAGGCGCTTCTCCCATAATTTTCTCTTCGCTTTTCATGAGTGGGGTTTCCATGTAAACCCAAGTGTTCATCTTGTGATACTTTGATATTCCACGTCCATTTTATTCTACTTTTATATATTCTAACAAAAAGCATTGTGGGAAAACTATCATACTTGACCATTACTCACCCTAATATCAGTTTTGCAATGAGAAAAGCTAGTCAGTTTATGGAAAGACCATGGTATAGCCATTGAAATGATATATGCCTGATTTTGAAGTACATGAAGGGATCTCCTAGTAAAGGCCTGTATTACAAAAAGAATAACCATCTAGAGTTGTGCTCCGACTCTCGTGAATTATGCTAGATCTATCAAGGATAGAAAATCCATTACTGGATTTGTTATCTTTCTTGGAGGCAACTTGATGTCAGCAAGAAATAAATGGTTGTAGCTGGATCTAGTGCAAAGGCAAAGTACAGAGCCATGATGCACACTGCTTATGAAGTGATCTAGATCACTTCCTTGTTGGCAAACCTTGGTTTTTCAATGAAGAGTCCTACTCACATGTTCTATGATAACAAGTCAGTCACTTATTTTACTTATAATCTTGTTTTCATGAGGATGAAACACATAGAGGTGGACTACCACTTTATATGAAATGCAATCATGGAAAGGAAAATTACAACCTGCATACCATTTAAACTCCAGAAAGATATATTTACAAGAGGACTTTCAAGGAAGCAGCATTCATTTTTATATGACAAGTTGGGCTTGAATGACATCTATACTCCAACTCGGAGGAGAGTGTTAAGAGTTCTTACGTTAGTTTCTATTTTTGTGTCCTTTTTATTGTTTTATTATGTCTAAAGGACTCTTCATGTAATTCTTCCAACCCTACTATCTATTTAAGAGAGGTTAGGGTTTCTTTTAAGAAATAAGACATTTGATTTCCTCCAACACATGTTATTTATATCAAATGGAACAAAAGTAGATTTACGATGATTGATTGTCAATCCTAAAAAAGTTTCGAAAATTCAAACCAAAGCAGGCAAATTCTAAGCCTCCAATCCACCTCCCTCAATGAAGAACATTATATCATCTACATACTGCATAATAGGACTAATAGTATAACTATCTATGCTGAATGAGAAACCCGAAAAAAGATCCCCCCCTACCTCGACAGCCATCCCTATCAAGGAATCCACTGCAATGATGAAGAGGTGAGGTGCAAGAGGGAAACCCTATCGAACCCCTCTCTGTAGCTAAATCTAACCACTATCAGGTCGACTATTCACAAGGATGGAAAGGTAGTAGTGACAACATTTCATCCAAGCTAACCATTGACCCGGAAAACCACGACATCAAAGTAGCCAAATTCTAAGCCTCCAGCCCACCTCCCTCAATGAAGAACATTGTATCATCTGCATGCTGCATAATAGGACTAATAGTATAACTATCTATGCTAAATGAGAAATCCGAAAAAAGATCCCCCCCTGGCAAGCCTTGCAAGCCATCCCTATCAAGGTATCCACTAAAATGATGAAGAGGAGAGGTGCAAGAGGGAAACCCTATCGAACCCCTCTCTGTAGCTAAATCCAACCACTAGTAGGTCAACTACTCACAAGGATGGAAAGAAAGGTAGTAGTGACACAACATTTCCTCCAAGCTAACCATTGACCCAGAAAACCACGATGTCGAAGTAGTTACCACAAGTAGGACTAACTGACCAAGTCAAATGCTTTAGACAAATAAACCTTCCACAGGAAACCTCTTCTATTTGACCTCCACTAAGTGATCACCATTTCTTCAACCACAACAAAAGATTCTTGAAGTGACCAACCATAAATGAAACCAGATTGAAAAGGACTTATCAGAAAAGGCAAAAGTCTATTAGCAAAAACCTTTGCAACAAGAAGATAGATGGCATTCGACAGCACTACAGGGTGGTAATCATCTATACACTCTGGATCAGCCATCTTCGCAAGGAGGAAGAAAAAAAACTTGTTGAGTCTTTCAAAACCCCTGTTAACCACCTGAACTCCCAGATCATTGCTATGACATCACCATTCACATAACCCCAAATCTCCTTATAGAGGACCCAAAAACCATCTAATCCCAAAGATCCCTTAGCCTTCAAGCCACGTAGGGCCCTAAGGACCTTCATAACATCACTAATCAAAGTAACCTACTACTCATTTCCGAGATTTGGTAGATCAGCTAAGCACCATTCCTACCTTCTAGGGGGAGCTTTCGTGTGAAGTCTTGGAAATGCGATCTCAAAGAACTAGCAATTCACTCTGTCAAAAACAACCTTATCGCCAACCTTCAAGCTGTTAATAAGGTTGGATCTCCTTTTAGAGCTAACGGCTACACGGAAAAATTGAGGATTAGCATCACCTTCCTTTAACCACAATTGCCTAGAACATTGATGCCAATCCATCTCTTCCTCATGATCTTCGTCTGGAATTACTTGTACATTTCATCGCTCCTCCAGCTCAAAGACAGACAAATCCCCAACATCCTCCTACCTATCAAGGACCTCTGGCTTCTACAGCGCTTCAAGCCTAGTCCTCTCTCTTCTCCCTTTCACTTTCTTAAAAGAGATCAAAGCAGCACATAGATGTTGAATTTTGGCCACTAAGGTAGTGGCGGCAAACCCCTGCGACCTAACCTCTAACCACTTCTCCACCAACGATCGAAAGTCTAGTTCCAAAAACCAAGATCGATCGAGCTTAAAGTAGAGAAAATAACACCCTCCTTGGAATCCCACACCAAAGGGAAGTGATCAAAGAAAGGTCTTGGCCTTGCAAACACTCAGCTAATTGAAAAAGCTTTGCCAACTCAACAGAGTAAAGGAACCTATCAATTTTAGATCGCGAGCCTGAAGAATTCCTCCAAGTATAGTACAGGCTAGTAACCTAGACATCATAAAGTCCTAAATCCGCCACCAAACCAACAAAGGCACCAGTAGTTCGATCACGTCTCCCATCTGGCCAATCCTCAATAGATAAAGTTGCATTGAAGTCTCCACCAAGCAGCCAAGGCCTTCCATCCACAAAGACAACCACTTGTCACAAGTTTGCACACAACTCATCTTTAGCCAAATCATAACAAGGACCATAAATTGAAGAAATCACAAAGGACACCCCATCTAAAGTTCGTTTAATCATAGCAGTAACCATCCAACTCCGAATCAAAGAGTCATGCAGGCTAAAAGAGGAAGACTTCCACATAACTGCAATCCCCCTAGAACTTTTGGCATGGTATTAAAGCAACAGTCCTTGATTGAAGCATGATAGCTTACTTGGTTTCTCTCTTTTTCTTCTTCCACCAAAATCTGTGATTCAGATTTATTCAGTTCATCTTCTACATCAAACCAACAATGGAACAACTGGATCAGAATGATCAGCAGTGGCCTCAGCCTTGGCCGCTCCAAGTATTGCTTGTGGTTTGATTCTAGTCTGCACAACTTTCTCATGGTCTATCTGCGTTCTCTGCATCACACTCAACACCGCCTTCATCTTCATGTGTGGTTGCGTGATTACTAGTATCCCATCTATTGTTCATTTTGTGAGCATGCATGTCTAATCTGCGTCTGCTATTTGTTCTGCAATTTAGTGGGCCCTGAGATGCATGCTTCATGAGTTATTGACTCCCCTTCATGATGTAACTATGAACAACCTGTATCCTGCACATTTTTAGGGATATATTCTTTATCATGACATCTTTAGGGATATTGATCTGATAGTATGCAGTTTGTTGCCTTGGTTATTTGCTGCTGATTTGTAGTCATCTTGTGGCTCTATCATGACCTCACCCAAGTCTAATATGGAGTCTCTATCAAGAAGTGTCCAAAATTTTGCTACTTACTGAAAGATGCAGACTGATGGTGGGTAAAGTACCTTTTTTCCTGAGAGAAAAAATGACAGTCACTTGAGGCTAGTATATCAGGCCCAAGGAGGAGGAGCCTCTTCTAAACAAATCCAAGAATTTGTTGAAAGAAGTAGAGTCAGTGTAAGATGCCCTTATAACAATACGCTCTTTGGGCAAACTGGGGTGAAGAAAGGATGGTCCATATCCTGCTACCCAAAGATACATAAAGAGGATGCAGTATCTGCCTGATGGTCCCACTTTTCTTGTCAGGCTTTGACTACTTGCTTCCTCCACATCAATCAAGAAAAGAACCAGACCTTCAAAGGTGCTTTAGCTAACCATAAAACCTTTCAAGTATTCAGGAAATCCCTGTCCCTGTCTACTACAAGCTCCAGCAGTGCCTTATATGCCTTCTTCACTGCAAAACTTCCATCCTCCCAATTGCATACATCCTCATTCTCCTTTTCTAGCTACCAGTGACACAGATGATCATGCAACTATAGCAGCTTCTCCATATCGGCATCTAATAAAGCAGAAACAGATGAAGGGGTCCATACACCATCATTATCACCCAAACAAGCCATTCCAACACTCTTGAAGAGGCACCCTAATCCTGAACCAAGGGAATAAGGCAAGGAAAAGCATTCTGTAACAGTTCACCTTCTCCCTGCCACCAGCATGAGCACCACCTCCTGATCCTCCCTGCCACCACCGCCACCTCCTCCTCCTTCCTTCCCTGCCACCACCACCACTCCCTTCCCGCTGAACCACTACCCCCTTGCCACCTCCCTAATTCACACTAATTAAGGCATTACAATTAGGGTAATAGATTGAATTAGGACAAGAGAACTGAATTTATTTAATTTAATTTGAGTTAGTTGATTCGTTGGTTGATAATTAATTGATTAATATATTAAATTATTTGAAGTAGTTAATTAGTTAATTACATTTGTTGTTTGATCCATTGAATTAATTGAATGTTAATTAGTTAATTGAATTAGATTCATTTTTCTTTGTGATAGATATATTTTGATATATTGTGCGAATGAATGTGTGAGGTGTACCCACGTAATTTTTTTTTATAATATTTGTTTAAGATTTTGTTATTGCGCAAATCTCTATCTGGGAATTGCTCATGACCTCGCCAGCCAGGGTGGTCAGGCATTCAGGTTCGATGCGGAGACCCAAGAGCCAAGTCGATGAAGTGAGGTCAGTCGATGCCTAGCTCCTACTGGAGTAGTATGGAAGGCCAGCAATCTATCTTTGATACAGAATCCCATTAGGGTTCATCAACCTGTCAATCTTCCCCTAGGGGGCATTCTCGGGATTAGGCGAATCGATATCGATAGAGGAAAAGAGGAGTTCAATACATCTTTCTAAGCTCCTCCATGTTATTTTCTTTATACAGGAATTAGGAAAAAATCCATAATACTTAGGAACTTTACCAAAATTTTTCTAAATCTAATAATTAGCGAACAATATAATGTTCTCTTAATGTAGCATTTCTTGCTCGAAGCAAGGCTATCAAAGGCGAAAGGCACTAAAAGGCGAGGGGGGTCCAAAATGCCCAAGGAGCTAGGCATTTCGCCTAAGAAAAATGAGCCATATATATATATATATATATATATATATATATATATATATATATATATATATATACAAACAGAGGAATGATCCTATGAGAAGTCTCTTTTGGTGAGAAGATGAGAAAAATCTATCCTAACCATTAGATTACCTTGAAAATGATAGAGGGTTGAGATTAAAAGACTCTCCTTTCCACTTTCCCTCCTCACGTCCCTTCCTCTCCCACTCCCACCACCACCATCACCAAGACCAAACCTACCCAGCACGGCTGCAACTTCATCTCCCCCTCTCTGGCGACTCTCTCCATCGACGTCCTTGACATCAGGAACGTTCTCAAGGTAGCAATCGACCTCCCCTCTCCCTCTGCCCCACCACCACCAGCCCCTTTTCTTCTCCCTCTTCTGAGCATCCCCACCATGACCACCACCATCGCCCCTCCTCTACTCCCTCTCCGCACCGCCCCCACCACCACAATCACAACAACCGCTCCTCTACTCCCACTCCTGCTCCGTAGCATCCCCACCACCACAACCACCACTGGCCCTCCCTCTCCCTATCTACAACAACCCCACCACCACAACCACCACCGCTGCTCCTCTTCTCCTGGTCCACAGCACCCCCACCACCACCCACCACCACCGACCCTCCTCTTCTCCCGATGCACAGAAGGTGTTCAACGAATGTCCCAAGAGAGACTTGGTTTTGTGGAACTTGATGATAACTGTTTACACAAGGTGAGGGTACATGCGGTGAGGTGCTTATAAAGTATTGAGAAACTTACACCAGCCTATGTTTTTAGGGTACATCTTGTTTTCTCTTGCATTTGATATGAAACCTCAATGGATTTTTTTGATGTCCCTACAAAACTAACTCTTGAGAGGAATCAAAATGGTATCCTAGGCCCAACTATGTGTTTTAGACTTAAAGGAGTGCTTGTAAATCTGATGCTTGATTGTATGACTTAAAAAGAGTGCTTGTAAATCCTTTTGTCTCCATCAACTTAAAAAAAGTCACTCTCCTTTGGCCAATCGAATGGTTAAAAGAGCAAAAGAAGCTTTGCTTAAGCATACATGCTTGGCTACCTAATAACGTAAATCTTTTAGTCATTGTTTATTTTGGAACTATTTGATTTTTGCACAATGTTGGCAGAAGTCATAAATTCTGCTCGTAGGGAAGCTTTGCTCGTTCATATCAGACTCCAGTGCAGATAAAGAAAGGTAAGGTTGCAAAATATCCTATTCACAAGCATAAGTTTTTCTTTTATCTTGTGTTAGTTTGAGTAAACCCCCCATCCAATACTTTCAACCAATCCAATGACAAATGCGTTTTATATATACTTACAAGAGCAAGCAAATCCTGAAGGTAATATCTGAATGGTATCTATTTTGCCTGTAAAGTTTTCTCATTATGTGATTGTGTAAAGTTTTCTCCGTTCCTTGCTTTAGCAAATAACTTGGTGGTTCAATTTGTAGGTTACAATGGCCATTGTAAGAGAAGTTGCTTCTGTAACTCAGCTTCACATTGAGGGGTTAGTTTACTTAATTTTTTTCCTATTGAGATTTAGTAATTTACTTTTAATTTATTTTATACTCTGCAGGAGGGGCATATTATCAACTGAAATATGTTGTTTCTATATTCTCATTCTGGCTGATGGGGAACGGGCAGTGTCCGCCGATGGGGAACGAGCACTCACCAAGGTTCAAACCCGATGAGGCATGCTACACCAACCGAATTCTCGCTCTGGACGGACAAGAGTGCTGGAATAACATTACCAACCCAATTGCTTACAGCAATGTACCAAAGTGCTACGATGTTATTTCATAGGCTTAACTACCCCTTTGCATATCTTTTTCAAAAAAACTACCCCTTTGCATATTTGCTGGAAGCCTGGAACAGCAAAAATTGCAGTTGTATTGATTGGCTAGATTGAAGCCTTGGTTGTGAATCATAGTTTAAGGCACATTTTGTTGACTATAATATCATAATTGCTTCTTTTGTTCTCTTATTTGATACCATCTAATATCCAATCAACAACTATTGAAGGATAACGCAAGTATTCCAAGTTTGAAGGCTTTTCTTTTTGTTTTACATATTGGCCTTAATTCCAAGATGTTTGTTCCAAGAACTTGTGGATCTTGCAAAGAACTTCGTGAGCTTGCCTACCATTAAGGTTATCTTTGGACACCACCTCCTGTGCACCAATCATATGTGGTCAGATTTATATGTGAGATCTAGCATGGATTTTGATGGCCTGTATAGATTCCTCTCATCTTGGGTATTTGGGGAGGCAAAGGCCAAGGGAAGTCCTTCCAATGTGAGCTTGTTTTTGCCAAGATGGGAATCAAGAAGTAATTGACATTACCACTCTGCATTTTAGTCGCACTTATCTTAAACATGTATAATCATGTGCCTCTCTGCACGATTGCAAGTTCCCAAGTGGACCTCATTCCTTGCGAAGTCCATCAAATTAATAGCTTCAGTAATAACAGCCCATGGCACACTATCCCATTATACTCGGTACACAATGTTCATAAATATCTACAGTATCTAACATAGCCCATAGGATATCATCCTATTCGAGTGGTCACCCTCTTTCCTTTCAACATTAAAAAAAAGAAAAAGGAAAACCTAATATTCTTCCTATCACAGACCTTATCAAAGTCAACCCACGATATCCATGCTTTCCTGTGTTTCTCAATAATGGTTGAACAGAATGATGGGGTAGGCGAAAATTGATTTCCAAATATTCCAGGAGCACCTCTAAATTTTTATTTTGTAAATGCCTTCCCATAACTTCGCGTGATGAATGAGTATGGTATCCACCATCTTTTTCTTTTGAGAACCAGGGTGAACATCTTCTCCAAAATATTAGTCATCAAGAAGTTATTAATCACCAAATTAGAACTGTTAATATATACTTCAAGCACGTAATATTACATGATAGCAGTTCCTAAACTCCAAAAATTTACTTGGCGTTAGTTTTTTTTAAGACTTCATAAAATACATTGGCTCCATCATCCCTCGTACAAATCTGTTGTGTTCAAGAAAGGAAGAGGAAAAAAAAAACTCCTTATATGGGTATTTGACTGAATGGGCCCAAAATTAGCCATGCTCCTAAAAAACATATTCACGACCTTCCCAAGAGATAAATGGCATTTTAAACCAAAAGCTCACATACAAAAAATAATGCAAACAATCACACAAGAAGGAAACTCTAGGAACTTTCTAATTAAAGAGCTGGCATATAACTAGCAATCATTTCTCAAACTTCATCTCCTTCCATGAAGCCAAAAATATGATGGCATATACAAGGCCATGTCACATATTCTCCCTTCCATATTAATAAGTAGTCACGGAACAAAAAGCCAAGGAAACAAAGTAAAAGAACAGAGGCCAAGGAAGGCCTCAGCTATGAGCCCATGCACGTCAGAGGAGTTGAGCACAAGATAGCAATGCACAAGTTCTCCTCCATCTCCTCCCCGTCCGTTACCCCCACCTCCTACACCGTCTCCATCTCCAAATATCCAGTTAACACACATCTTTTCCTCCTATCACAAACACAATTGATGTAAAAATTAAATCAAATAACATAAAAAAGATGAATGAAAAACTACAGCTTGAGCACCTCCTGCATGTACCCTCGCCTCGTGTAAATAGTTATGATCAAGTTCCACGAAACCAAGTCTCTCTCGGGACTTTCGTCAAACACCTTCTGTACATCTCCAATCTCGCCTAAGGCACCAAAGGAATGTACCGCTGTGTTGCACACGTAGACATCCGAGTCCAAGCCCATCTCTACGGCATGGCCAAACACTCCATGACCCACCCAACCACACACCGCCGTCCCGCACGCGTTAAACACGAAGGGCATCGTGAGGTTATCCGGCCACAACCTTGTCCTCATCATCCATATGTGGTGGTGGTGGGGGTGCTACAGACAGGGAGAGGGAGAAGAGGAGGGATCGATGGAGGTCGTGGTGGTGGGGGTGCTGCGGACCAGGAGAAAAGGAACAGCGGTGGTGGTTGTGGTGGTGGGGATGCTCCTGAGCGGGAGTAGAGGAGCAGCGATGGTGGCCGTGGTGGTGGGGGCGGTGGGGAGAGGGAGTAGAGGAGGGGCGATGTTGGTGGTAATGGTGGGGGTGCTCCAAAGAGGGAGAAGAAGAGGGGTTGATGGTGGTGGAGCAGAGAAAGGGGAGGTCGATTGCTACCTCGAGAATGTTCCCAACGGCGAGGATATTGACAGAGAGAGTCGCCAAAGAAGGGAAGATGAAGTTGCAGCTATGCTAGGTGGGTTTGGTCTCGATGATGGTGGTGGTGGTGGTGGGAGTGGGAGAGGAAGGGACATGAGGGGGAGGGAAAGTGGAAAGGAGAGTCTTTTAATCTCAGCCCTCTATTATTTTCAGGGTAATCTAACGATTATGATAGATTTTTCTCATCTTCTCATCAAAAGAGGCTTCTCATAGGATCATTCCTCTATGAAGACATACATATACATAAAGTAACAAAAATATGATATGTTATGATTGTATATATATAATATGCAAGATATACAAGTGAAAAGTTTAAGCGTAATGCACATATATATGCATATTGATACGTATCATAAGTGTGTATACAATTTCGTACATTTACACATTATATTTATAAGCTTTTATATTTATATGTTATACTTATGTACACGTGTATGTATGTACATATATATTTGTATGCATAAGTTGCATGTACGAACATACATACACAAGCATACAAAATAAGTATGTGTGTAAATGATATATGTATATATAGGAAAAGCATTTTTTGAGCACTGTGCTCAAAAGACCCAAAAGAGCCCACAATTGTATCTGTTTGATGGTGTTCGCTGATAGAAACCACCGCACAAGTTAAACAGTGGTTTAAAAAACTACTCTTCGTATTTGGAATTTGTTCAATTAATTATTACATTATTTATGGAAAGTGTCTCTTCACATAAATGCCGAGTTGTATTATAAACCTATTCATATACCATTTTTGGAATATAATTAACCACATTTTTATTACAAACAACTCTGAGTTATTACTTGTATTAGAACTACACATGTAGTTGTAATACAAGTCAGTTTTCACTTGTAATACAAATCTTTGCACTTTTATTATAAAGAATACTGCTAATACATATTTGTATTACAAGAAATTCTAAATTGTTACTTGTATTATAACTATCATGCAGTTGTAATACAAGTCAGTTTCACTTGTAATAGAAATTTTAGCACTTCTATTACAAAGAATACTTGTAATACAAGTTTGTATTACAAGCAGTTATGAGTTATTAGTTATATTACAACTACATGTATAGTTGTAATACAAGTCAATTCTCATTTTTAATACAAATTTTAGCACTGTTATTATAAGGAATACTTGTAATATAAGTTTGTATTAAAATAAGTTCTAAGTAGTTACAGCTATACATGCAATTTCCTTTTATGGAAGCAATTAATATTTTCTCTGCATTTCAAATACTCCACTAACAAAGATCTTTAATTGATTCCTACATTTAGAAAGCATCATTAATGATGGAAATTTTCTAATTACAAAAAAAGAAAGTTTGCTGTTAATACCTAGTGTGAAACAACCATGTTATTTTTTGTGGTTTCTTTATGGAACATTGGATTTTCATCAGATGGTGTATATTCGATGCTTTTTTGGTCTATTTTGAGCACTGTGCTAATAGGATATGTCCAATATATATATATATATGAATATAAGCACATGTATATGTATATTTCTATGCATATGTGCATATAGATATGCATAGATGTGTGTTTAACTAAGAAAGAGTACTCGATAATTAGGTAAAAAGAAACTAAAACCCTTAAGAGTATTTAAAAAAATGAAAAACCAGCAAACTTAGTTCAGACGCTTGCCCGAGTGCCTAGCACCTTGGCTAAGGCACTCGCCTAGGCAACGCCTCAGGAAAATTAGGCGAGGCGAGCCTTGTTGAGGCACTAGGGCCTTGCCTCAACCTGGCACACCTAGGCGAGTGCCTTGACAGCACTGGCTCAAAGTTAGTGTAGAAAAAATAGATGTAAACACAGTTGAAATTAAATCACAAACCATTGCGATTAGCTTCCTTAGGAACTCCCATTTCCTCCTATCTACTTCAATTCGCCTATTACAACCCAAGGAAATAATCACCAACGCTAGATTTTGGAGAAGATGACCAAAAGGGACCACTTACTTTTAGTATGGTCCCCAAGAGGGCCCTAGATTTCCCCTTAGTTGCAGCAGACAAGGAGAGAATGAGAGGGAAAGGAGGGGTCAGTGGAGAGAAAGCACTACGGAAGAGGTGTTTTATGTAGGAAGCAAATGAGCCTCTCATGCTCATTTTAAGACTTCTATTCAAGTTGGTCGATCTTAGAGGATTACATCCCTTCATTATTGTCCCAATAAATCCAATTTTCAATGTCTGCCTGACAAAATTGGAGCTTCTGCTGCAATATTTGTGTTTCGGAATCCGGATAGGGTGATCAAAATTCTCCCGGGATCATTCCTCTCGCTATAAAGGATGTCTTCAGCATAATCCAAGATGTATGGAGTTTTGTGAAGAAGTCTGATGGAAAACATGAGCGAGGGGAGCGGAAGGGGGAGCGCGGGGCGAGAGGCGAATTAGGGGGGAGGAAGGCGGCTCTGGCTGGACGGTGGTGAGGAGGAGGTCGCGAAGGGGAGTGGAACCGGTGAGATGTTTCAAATGCCTCGGAAAGGGGCATGTGGCGGCGGGCTGCAGAGAGCTGGTGAGATGCCTGCGTTGTGGTGGTCTGGGTCATCAGCGGTCGGGCTACAGGCTCCGTGGGCCGAGCGGCGGGGTTTCTCCGCGGAGGGCAGGGACGCTTCCACCCGCCCCAGAGGGGACGCCTCTCGTGGAGGTTGAGGCGCCGTGGTCGGAGGAGATTGAGACGTTGGAGGGGAGGTTGGCGTCGGCTATGGTGGCGGTGGTGCTGGAGGGGGAGGTGGAAGTGGGGGCTCTGAGAAGGGCGGCCACGGCTTTCTTGGGGATTGGCTGGGGGTCCTTTGGGGTGACTTCCCTCAGGAGCGGGTGCTTGGTGCTGCTGGGACTTGGTCAGGAAGAGCTGCGATGCCTGGCCTTCAAGGTGCTGTGGTGCGGTCAGGGCGTGGTGAGGTGTTGATGGCCGGTGAGGTCGGATGGCGCTTTAGAGGAGAGACCGCCAACTGGCGCGAGGCAGAAGGTGCTGATTAAGAGGGTCCCCCTCTTCCTCCGAACGATGGAGGTGGCGGCAGTAGTGGTTGCCCTATTTGCGAGGCTCCGGAGCTGCGAAGATTTGGGTATGAGATCGATGGACCTGTTGCGTGGGTGGAGATGAAACCGGGGAGACAGCTTGCGGAGAGGGTGGTCCTCAGATGGAGGAGCTCTTCCTGGCTGGTTCGTGTCTCACGGGGATCCGGAAGGCTTAGAACCTTCGTTGAGGCTGTGGTTGGCAGTGTAGCGGCGGTGCCTACTGGCGGAGGTAGCGAGCGAACGGACGAGAGGCGGGCTGCTTTTGGGAAGCCCGAAGGTCGTGGCGAGGATGGCGCGGCGGTTGTGATCCCCGCGGCGCGATCTGAGGAAGGTGAGGGGGCAAGGGTTTCAGAGGCTGGTGCAGGTCTTGCAGAGGAAGCAATGGAGTTTGCGACATTGAGGGCGGAAGACTCTGCTGAGGTGGCTCCGAGTCTTGTGGAGTGGTCATGACAGACCCGGGTCGGGCAGGTTGGACCCAAATGCGAGAAGTAGTGGCTTCGGTGGGGTTGTCGGTTCGAGCCCCACCTCGCGGGTAGATCCAAAGCTTCTGTCCAGTGGAGACAGTGGTCTGGGGGCTGCGATTGGAAACCCGCGATGCATCCTCGACAGGCCAGGCTGGGCAGCGGGGTGCGGTGCGGTTGGAGAGGTGGGGTGCGCACGAAGGTGGAAGTAAAGGAAGCCTGTACCAAAGCAGCTTACCTACAGACCACTGTGGTCCTACCGGAGGGGGTGCGCTGTGACAGCTCCGGCTGGGAGCGAGGTTGGGGAGAGCCAACGTCGAAGGCTGATGGAGCTGGGCGTCGCCTCACCTACCGGAGGGCAGGGCAAGGCATCGACGGGGAGCTTGGTAGGGGGAGGCAAGGCGAGGGCTGTGATGGGGTATTCTGTTGTCGAGGATGGGCAGCGGGTGGTGGGAGCTGGTGGTGGTGCTGGGGCAATGGAGGACGCGATGAAGGCACGAGGGGCTGATGCGGCAGAAGTGCGGCCTGTGGAGGGGGTCATTTCGCAGGGGGGGCAGACATTGGTTGTGGACAAGGCGGAGGCTGTGGGGCAGGGTGGACCAGGGGGCGATGGTGCGGGGGGGTCGCCTGGTCGGTGTGTAGTGATGGAGGGAGAGGTGGATAAGGTGGCTGCGGAGATGGGGTTCAGGCATTCGATGCAAGGAGGAGCTTCCCAAGGTTATCCATGACTAAGGTCCTGTCGTAGAATGTGAGGGGATTGAATGACCCCTCAAGGCGGGTGACTCTGCATGGGTATATTCAAAGGTGGGGCCCCGACGTGATTTTTCTCCAGGAGACGAAATGGGGGAGTTGTGACAGGAGGCTGTGGAGGAAGGTGGGAGGAAGCGGATTTGGGGAGTTCTTAACCCTAAATGCGGTTGGAAGTGCGGGTGGAATTGTTGTGGGGTGGAAGGATGATGCTTTCTCCTTGCTGGACTCGTTGGTTGGGTCCCATGTTGTCACTGTCAGGTTATAGAGGCGTCAGGACAATACGTGTTTGCTCTTTTCCTTGGTTTATGGCCCAACGGAGGGTTGGAGGAGGCACACCTTGTGAGAGGATCTGGGCCAGGTTGAGACAACATTTCAGGGGATACCATGGTTGATAGGTGGTGACTTTAATGTCACTTTGCTAGCAGAGGATAAACCGAATGGCCGTGTGGGGGTGGACCAAGGTTCTGAGGCTTTTGCAAGATTTGTTGCAGAGCAGGAGCCGATTGACATGCCACCCTCGTCCTGTCACTTCACCTAGAGGAGCTCTGGAGGACAGCAGTCCCGGATTGATAGATTTTTTGTCTCAACGATGTTGGCAGAGTTGTTCCCTATGGCGGAGGTTAGACCCCTGGAGCGGCCATTCTCGGATCACACTCCCTTGTTGTGGGTGACAAATGAGGACTGGAGACATGGTACGCATCTTAAGTTCGACCGGGCATGGCTCCTTGAAGAGGGGTTCAGGGGGCTGGTAGAGGAGCGGTGGAGGTCGGTTCATGTGGATAGCTCGGTGGCTGTCAGATTGGAAGCTAAACTGCAGGATTTGAGATCCTTCCTCAAGATCCATAAGAAGCAGATTAAGGAGGAACGTGGGAGGAGAGATGAAGCTCTCAGTGAGATTGCATGGCTGGACATGGTGGAGGATGTTGGTCTCCTTTCTGATGCTGACAGGGTAAGCAAAGCGAGGCAGTTACAGGTGATACAAGAGGAAGACCGGAAGGTGGAGATGGAGTGGAAGGTGAGATCCAGGCAGAGGTGGCTCAAAGAAGGCAACTCTAACACTAGGTTTTTTCATATGGCTGCATCAGGAAGGAGGAGGAAGAGCTTGATCGATAGGTTGGTGGTGGATGGGGAGGAGTTGGTGGGAAGAGAGGCGGTGGGGGGGCAGCTGCGAGGTACTTCAGAGAGTTTACCAGGAGAAGACGTGGGGGAAGGTGGAGATAGTTGGGGTCTAAGGTGCCGCGGATCGAGGATGCATAAGCCGATTTCTTGACGGGTCCGTTTAAGGAGGATGAGATCAACAAGGCAATCTGGGGGCTGAACGCTGATGGTTGTCCGAGTCCGGACAGTTTTCCGGTTGCCTTCTATAAGGAGTTCTGGCCGGTGGTGAAGGAGGATGTGATGCAGGTCGTGCATGAGTTTAGAGCTGGAAATTTGGGCTTCAACAGATTGAACAAGTTCTACATGTTCCTATTGCCAAAGAAGGAGGGTGCTGAGGAGATCCAGGAGTACAGACCGATAGCCCTCTCAAATGCTATCTACCTGATTGTGGCGAAGCTCCTGGCGAATAGGTTGAGGACCCTGGCTGGGATTGTAGACCTGGTGCAGACTGCTTTTGTCCCCGACAGGAATATTTTGGAAGGATATGTGTTGGCCTCGGAGATCCTGTCGTTCTGGAAGAGGAATAAGAAGGCATTCGTGTGGAAAGTCGATTTCAGCAAGGCTTATGACTCAGTTCAGTGGTCGTTTCTTTGGGCGTTCTTGGTGAAGAGGGGCTTCCCGCTGGTGTGGATTGACTGGAGATGTATCACCACGACATCTTTCTCGGTACTTATCAATGGAAACCTGGCAGGGGGTTGGATTCAGCCAAGGAGGGGGGTGAGGCAAGGGTGTCCTTTGGCTCCGATGCTCTGTTATTGCAGCAGATGCACTTGCGAGGGCAGCTAAGAGGTCATGTGAGAGGAACTTGGTGAGGGGTTTCTCTTTGGGAGATGAGACGAGTATTCCGTTACTGCAGTATGCGGATGATATGATGTTTTTCATTGAAGGCGAGAAAGCGGAAGCTAGGAGAATGCGGATTTTACTCTTCTTGTTTGATGAGGCCTCGGGTCTGCAGATTAACCTGTCTAAGTCAGAATTTGTTCCCTTCAATTTGACTGAGGCGGAGGCGAGGGGGTGTAGCTTGGGTCTCGGCACAGAGCAGGTGAAGCTTCCGATCAGATACTTGGGTTTACCGTTGACGGATGGTAGGATTCTGGTGAAAAACTGGGCTCCCCTGGTGGAGAGGCTGGAGGGGAGGTTGGCAGGGTGGGCGTCCAGGCTTTTGTCGAGGGGTGGAAGGTTGGTCATGCTCAAGGCGGTTCTGGCAGCGATGCCATCGTATTTCACTTCTGTCCTGAAGATGCCCCGACAGGTTGTCTTGAAGATAGAGAGGCTTATGAGGAATTTCTTCTGGTCCAACCAGGGTATGAGTGGACCTGGTGCCAGGTTGGTTGCATGGGAGGAGGTTTACAGACTGGTGGAGGAGGGGGGGCTTGGGGTAAGGGACCTGGGGAGGTCTAATGACAGCCTGTTGGTGAAGTGGGTGGGGAGTCTCTTAGAGTGTAGGGAGGATTTGGTGGGCAAGGTGTTCGGGACGGCTTATGGTAGCCCGATGTGTTGGGATCTCTTGATATCTCCGCCGAGGGATGCTTCTCACTTCTTGAAAGGTTTGTCAGTGGTGGCTCCTAAAGTGCAGGACTGTTTTGTACCAGTGGTCGGAACGAAGGAGATTTTCAGGTTCTGGCAGGATAATTGGATGGGGCAAGGTGTGCTTGCTAAAAGATTTCCGAGATTGTTTGCTTTGTCCCAAAACAAAGAGGCGTTAGTAGCCGAGGTGTGGGAAGGTGGGTGGTGCCCGTGCTTTGCAGGAAATCTTTCAGATGCGAAAACTCATGATTTCCAGAGATTACTTGAAGAGTTGGAAGGGCTACAGCCAGCTTCTAGTATTGATATGTTTGGTTGGGATGAAGGTGATTTCTCGATGGGGGCTGCCTACAGGAGATTGTCCAGCGGAGACTCCACAGGTGACTTAGATTTGGTGAGGGATTGCAGACAAATTTAAAAGGCTGCGTGTCAATTGAAGGTCAAGATTTTCGCTTGGCTGCTTAGGAGGAGACTTGTGACTAAGATTTGGAGGGCGAGGTGGGCTCCTGGAGAGAGTAAGGTTTGCCCTTTGTGCAGAGGTGAGGAGGAAGAGATTGACCATCTTTTTTTCACCTGCCCGTTTGTGGTACAGATATGGAGCTAGGTGGGAGCGGGGTGGTGGAAATGCCGGTCTTTTGATGAGTTTTGGCATAATTTCAAAGGTGGAGGGGGTGATGTTGGACAAAATGTCTTCCGTACAAAGGAGAAGGCCAGGCCGTTGGCAGTATTATAGGGCATATGGTTGGGCAGGAATGCTGTGGTCTTCAGAGGCCAAAGGCCTTATATGGAGAATTTTGTGGAGTGTATTACCTCTTTGTTTAATCTTTGGAGTGAGTCCTTGTGAGTTGGAGACCTTGGCGTTTGCCCTTTTGTATTGGCGGAGGCTGTTGATTCTCTATTTAATATATTTAGATAGTTATCATCCTGGATAACTATCCTTTCCTTTAAAAAAAAAAAAAAGACTTCTATTCAAGTTGGAGAATTTACA
The DNA here is from genome assembly GCA_037157565.1 of Thalassia testudinum. Lineage (NCBI taxonomy): Eukaryota > Viridiplantae > Streptophyta > Magnoliopsida > Alismatales > Hydrocharitaceae > Thalassia > Thalassia testudinum. Next base: position 72,140,329 of record JAZHRO010000063.1, read on the forward strand.
AAGTTAATAACCTCCACCTTTAATCCCTATCCTATGATCAACGAGTATTGACTTAATTATAATTAGCAATGAGTGATCATATGATTAAGAAGAATAAATAAAGATAATTACATTTTGATAATGCATTATCATCTTTTGTTTAATGTTTAAATATTTTTTATTTCTATTGGATAAAATTCATCATTACTTAATAGATACACATTTACACAAATTTACATATATATAATGACAAACAATAAGAGTTCCAATCCCTAAGATATAGATTATAAGATGGATACAACTATGACAAAATACTTACCTATTAGCAACTTATGATCATGTCATATGGACAATGCATTAATATATGTATACCTCGCATACTTGCATGACGTGTTGTTTTTATAACATGTCATAAGTCAACCATTCCTAATTCGGTGAAGCCCTAAACTAAAGAGGATCCTTAAGAATTCGATCACAACTTAGGTGTTAATTGTTACATGTAACTAGTATTTGGTGGAATTTCGGTGATATTTTATGCTCTTCTTTAGTATACCAACTGATTTTAGCTACATTCCTAAAGTGCCCTTACGTGAGAACTAGTGAGAATCGAGTTAAGATTAGTCTTAGAGGATATATCGGAGAAGTGCAGGCAAATGTTGTCGAAATTTCTCCAAACACTAGTTGCATGTGACATTTTGGTCAAATCTTCAAGGATAGGCTATCAAGTGAAAATCTTCATTCGAATACACACATCATCCGTATTTGAATCTAACTTGTTGGTGGTTAACTTTAAAATTTAGGTTGTCATGAATAAACCTTGGATTAATTTGATGAACTCGAATTACTACGAATATAAGAATAGAGATATTCCGTTTCTTAAGTGAGCCTTCAATAATGATAGAAAGCTATTTACGTGCGAATTTTTCTAGAAGATTTTATGTCCATATAGACAGTGTTAGAATAAATCTTTTCATGACTGAAACACTATATTCAAGCACATGATTTGTAACAGTTGATGGCAGCATTACACAAATAGACTGCTCATGGAAGGAACTTCCAGAAAAGTTGGATGTAATACAATGGACGATTCAAAACATATCAATGATAGTGAAGGTGATCAAATAGACAAGATGTTAAATGAGATGATAGCAAATGATCCCAAGAATGCAAATGATGAAGAAAAATTAAGAAATTGTAACCAATCTTACAACACAATTAAAGCAGCAAAGCAACCTATTAGTCTTGAAATTACTTACATGTCGAGGTTGTCCTTTCTTCTAAAATTATTTCAAATGAAGGTGTTGCAACGATGAAATTAATGTCTAAGGTGTTTCAGTTCATTAAGGAGTTTTTGAATAATCTTGATGGATTTCCTGAGCCATGATGTAAAGCGAAGTAGATACATGTGCTTGGTCTCAAATGTAAGAAGGTTGATACCTTTCCGAATGACTGTCCTATATAGAAACGAGTACGCAGGCTTAAGTAATTGTTCCAAATGTGATTAGGGAAGATATAAGGTAGATAAATCAGCAAACACAAGTAGAAAGAAATAGGTTGAGGAGATCTTTCATTATTTTCCATTGATTCTTTGGCTATAATGTCTTTTTATATCAAGTAAAAAGGCAAAGTAGATGATGTGACATCAGGAAAATAAATCACAAGATAGGTGTACCTATCATCCAACAAATTTTGATGAGTGAAATAAATTTGATGAAAAACATACATCATTCGCAGAAGAGGCACATAATGTCAGATCAGGCATTGCAACAGATTTAACTCATTCAAAAACTTGTACCTGCCATATTCAATATGGCCAGTGGTAATGATAACATACAACTTATCTCCTTGGTTATGCATGTGATCTTCATTTATGATGTTTACCCTCCTTACCCCAGATCCAAAGCAACCAGGAAATGCAATCAATGTTTACCTCCAATTGTTGATTAATGAAGTAAAAGTATTGTAGAATGCAGTGCTTAAACATACGACGCAAATAAGAAAGATTTCTTTCAGATGTATGCAACATTGTTGTGGATCAACTTCTCAGCATATGTGAATTTGTCAAGATAAAGTACGAAGGAAAATTTTGCATGTCCAATCTGTATAGATGATAGACATCACCTGTGACTACCAGAAAGTAAAAAGTTCTGTTACGTAGGGCACCACAGATTTTTGCATATTGACCACAGATGGAGAATGTCAAAATTCAAGGCCAGATTTGATGGCAGAGCATATCAGTATTTGTTGAAAAATCTGAAAAATGAGCCGAGTGTATATTCAATTAGGTTTCCTGGTGTTAAAATCATGTAGACATTACAATAGTTTGGTGAAGTACGTTTGGGTCGTCCATTCAAAAATGACCACATCTTTGCGGCATTTAGGATTCAGGAAAAAAAAAAACATTTTTCGTGGAACTCTCATATTGGCAGGATCTGACAGTGTACAACAATTTAGATATCAGACACATTGAGAATAACATAATAGACTATTTTAGATGTGTTAAACCTAATAGGCAAACCCAAATGACACAATAAGAATAAAAAATGACATGAAAAGTTTGGGTATTCATCCTGAGCTACATGTTCATGAAGGCGACTCTCACTTGACATTATATACGGTCTGAATCACAAGCAAAGGCAAAGAATTCTCATTTATGTAAGACATTCAGGAGCCAAATGAGTATTCGTCATAGCTTTCATATTGTGTAAATGAAGCATAGAAGAAAATTAGTGGGTTAAATAGTCATGATTCTCATACTTGTAAATTTTAATCCCACTAGCGATTAAGGTTTCAAATGTCGATATCGATGTCGTTCAACAAGTCAAAATGAGGATATGTCAAGGATATATCACTGATATCGGTGAATTTTTTGAAAATTGCTCAAAAACGTTCAAAATGTCACAAATTTAATGAAAATTAACATTTTAATTACTACATGCACAAAGAAATGCCTAGAAAACCAAAATCATATTTTTGAATGAAAACATAATAAAAACGTACTACTGATATACCTATTAACAAATCGATAGAGTCAGCATTCAAAAAGAAGACATAAAGCAATCATACATAATTTTAAAGCTCATGTGATATATTTACTTTCATCTTCATACCCTTCCATATCAAAGAAGAATCCCCAATATTGAAGATCTCAATGCAGGATAACCAAGACACGAGATTATAGCCCCTTAATTTTCAATATGCCATCAATATAACTACATCCTTAGGATGTTTCCTTCTTCCGTTTTTTGAAGGACGTGAGTATTTGGGTAGGTTGCATCACCATGGATATTTATAGTTTCTCTTTATCATCATTTCCACAAATCACATCAAGGAGAAGGATCTTGAGACTTGATATATAGGCTTCTACTTCTACTTCGTATCACCATCATCAACCAAATTAGATTTGAGACATATGATTTTAGATATATGGCATGTTGTTGCCCATAAGCTCATTACCTACAACATTGCCTCATGATAACTTAAAATCTTTGCAAATTAGGAATCACTTACACATACAAGAAAATATTTTTTTTGAAATGAAAGACATGTTAACGACATGTTAGCGACATATCAGCAATATATCGCTGATATGTTGAAAATTTTATGTTTAACGAGTCCAATTTTAAAGATGTCACTGAAATCCCTCGATATTGACAACATATTGACTGACATTAAGGAAAAAGGTATGGCAGGTGGTGTTGATATCTCTTGGAGCATCGATACTGGCATATTAACATGTCAGCGACATTTAAAACCTTACTAGCGATACATGGAGTGATGCCTGATCCAGTAATCAATTCATTTGCAGAGATAAGTTGATTTTTTAAGGCCATATACTTAAAGACATTAGATCTTGAAATGTTATACTGCTGGAATAAATAAATTGTTATCACACTTTATAAAACAGAACAAATTCTTCCTCCTGCTTTCTTTGACTAGGTTCATGTCACGCTTCATCTTGTGAATAAAGTAAGAATTGCAAGAAGTACAAGTGTATGTATCCAATTAAACAATTTTTGAAAAAGCTAAAAGATTGTCCTCAATAAGGTCAAGCCAAAAGGATCAATCGTCAAAAGATATCTTGTGAAGAAATGCATAAATTTCTGTGTCATGTATATGAATAAGACAGGCAACCGTTTTAATTGACTTGAACAAAATTACGATGAAGGATTCAATGATAATGATGAAGATCTACTAATCCATACTTGATATCGGAGGAAGGTCGATCCTCCGCATAGAATACAAGTCTATCTCGAAAATGGATCGACAATTAACTTGTAAATTCTGAAGCAAATTCCGAAAGTGAATCCATTTTACAATGAATTCAAACAATCCTTGCATCCACCTACACGAAAACTCCAGTTGCTTGAATGGTTCAAAGATTGTGTAAATGAAATGAAAGAAAATAATTACCATTCTGGATACATAATAACCGGATTTAGATTTAGAGTAAAATCAACTGATGATGTGAAGGCCACGCAACAGATTAAAATTATCAATTGTGATCTTAGTACTGGTTGTGATGGCTATTACAATTAAATTGTAAAAATTATGGAGATAGCTTTAGATACGACCACAGGGTGGTCCTATTTAAGTGTGATTAGTTCGATGTTTTTAAAAAAGGTGTTGGTTTCAAAGTAGATAAGCAACACGATTTCTTAAGTTTAAATAAAAATTGTTGGATTCTTCAGTCAACTGAACCATTCATATTAGCTTATCAAGTAACACAAATCTTCTAAGTGCCCAATAATAGCAGAAATAGATGCATAATACCAGTTAAAGCAGTGTCACATGAACATTATGATGCAAAAAAGAATCCCGGCTTCGATGTGAAAATTGAAACATACCAAGAACTTCCACAAGATGGACAAGTAGACCCTGATGCAATGGACATTGATATACAAGAAAAGGGAGGAAGATGAAAGGGGAAAAAGGAAATAGGAGGTGAGGAGGGAAAACAAAATGAGAGATGAAGGTTGGAGGGAAAGAGAGGAAGAGAAAGGGGAAGGAGATAGAAGGTGAAGGAGGGAAATAGAATGGGAAATGAAGATTGGGGGGAATGGAAGGAAATGGAGGAAAAGGATGGGGAAGGAGATAGAAGGTGAGGGGCAAAACAGAATGGGAGATGAAGGTTAGGGGGAATGGAAGGAAGGAAAGGAAGGAAGAGGAAGGAGATAGGAGGTGAGGGGGGAAAAGAGAATGGGATATGAAGGTTGGGGGGAATGGAAGGAAGGGAGAGTGAGCAAGAGATAAGGGAAGGAGATAGGCGATGGGGGAAAACGGAATGAGAGTTGAAGGTTGGGGGAATGGAAGGAAAGAGAGGAAGATAATGGAGGTGAGGTGTTTTATGATATCTTGATTTTTATTTTAAATTTGTTGAATGAATGTTTATAATTGAAATGCGGGTGTGCCCGCTAATTTATTTTTATTACTTTCTCATTTTGTTCATACAAGATTTTGGAAAAATATAATATATAGGGAAACTCTGCTGTTTTTCATATTCAATATCATTTGCAAAGAGCTTTTTATTTCTTTAGAACTGATTAATTGTTCTTAATTTTATACACAAATGAAGTTCAAAAAGAAGGCCAATAGGATCAGGCAGTAGGCTGATCAGCCCCCCACCCAGCAGACTCAACTGCCTCCTCTTATTCATACCCTAAACTCCATTTTCCGTCAGGGGACTGCATATTTACGCCCTGATGATCTTGCACAGTCTCTTTAGAGTCGAGGAGGGGGGTGGGGAAGGGCAAGAATTCAATACCCCCTCCTACGCATCTCAAGGAGGATCCTGAGTATAAACTCCAAGACCCACCACACAAAAAGGACGACAATGCTTTCTTTGACAATGATGTATAACTAGATCAACCTAAGCTAAAGGTAAAGTCGGATCCTACTAAATTGGGTCCCAGTACTGGTAAAAAACTTGCACTCTTTTAAGATTAATTTTATTATATTTCTTAATTATTATGTTATAATTTTATTTTTTTCCAAGTAAAAATCAAAAGGGATTAGACACGAAATAGTGACCTAGAAAGAATATCGCATGGCGTCAACATGCCAGTCACAATCACAGTGACAAGATAGTAGAGTCAGTACTGTGACGAAGGCGATCATCCTTCTTTCTTACTTTGACTAGAGGAAGGTACCGAAAGAGTTGAAGAGGCAACTTCTTCAAGAGTAAGGTAATTCATGACTTTTGTTTTTATATTTCTTCGTACAATTTTTATTTCTATACTAGTTATTGTGTTTAAATTAATGCAGGTTATCTTCAATTGGGTGATGATTCAAATGTCCCAAATATATCATGAAGCACACGGCCAAGATCTTTCGTGATTGAAGATTAGAGATGAAGAATAAGGTAAAAAAAATTATAAAGTGAATATATTTTATTTTCCACCCTTACTTGCAATGTTGCTAACTTTATATATATACATATAAATTAGTTTTATAGGAACAGGCCCCATGAGGAGGCATTGAGAAATGTGCCTCTTACGATACAGTCGAATGTCTGAAGGCAAATATGTAAGCATTGGCAGAACCCGACAACGAAGGTAAAATATTGTTCATATGTTTATGGTAAATTACATTATAATTGATTTAATTAATTATTAATAATTAAAGTATTTATTTCTTTCGGGAGCAAGCCAAAAGAACAAAGCCAACAGGGCTAAAGCTTTAGCAAAGACCCATAGTCTGGGTAGAATAAGCATAGACGAAATGAAATCTAAATATGTATCTTTAACTTTTCATATCATTATTAATTTACAAAATTTTATATGTTATAACTAGCTTTCATTTTCTTTCAAAATTGCAGTCCTTTATGCATGATAGTGCCCAGCTCAATCGGGTGGAAGTATATGAGGCCACTCGTAATAACGTCACACCCAAGGGTAACAGGGAGTGGCTTCATAAGGCATACCAGCAGAGACACATAAGTTACATTAAAAAAAATTAATTTCTACTTTTTATTTACGTTTATATGAAATTACTTAACATAATTCTCAATATCTTTAAGAAAATATGGTAAACTTAATGCATCCTCCTAAAGACGCCACCTCTAACACTGATCAACAGCCGATAACAATAAAACAAGCGTTCTAAACCATTATGCCACCCAAGCATGAAGGATTCGTGCATAGCGTGAATAAGGAGGAAGGAGACAACTTCATCTTCAATTGAGGTCACGAAGATGAGGAAGGAGATTGCGACATTACGCTGCCGAGATAAGTAATAGCAGATCGAGGAGTTAGCCTCGCAGATTAGGGAGTCCGCTTCATAATTTAAGGAGTTGGCTGCACAGTTGCAGCAGTCAACTCAAATCATTTAGAAGCTCTTATAGATACTTCAGTGGGAGGTCTCGATCATCCATCGTTACACTTGTTTAGGCATCGTCATGATGACGATGATATGGATAGGGCTAGTGGCGTAGGTGCCCCAACATGATATATGTATTTCTTACATTTTGTAAACATTGAATTATATATATAAAAAATTCATTACAAAATGTTATTGTTCTACTTTGTTGTATGTTTATATTTCCATGATGTCTTTATGTTTATATAAGTATTTTATAAAGATCAATTTCAAATTAACAAAAAAAAATTTAAAGACTATTCTTGATGATTTTCATGATAATCATTGCCATATACAAATGACAGACAATTAAATATTCGCCAACAAAAGCCCTTTAATTCCTTTCAAGAATCGCTTCATTATCAACAATTAACACTTTATCCATTGGTAATATGTAGTCTCGACATTTTTTTTGTCGACGACAAATCTCTGCGTCGACGATTTAAATTCAAATCGTCGACAATATGTATATTCTCGGCGGATTACAAAATTGCCAAGCGTCGACAATCTACAATCATCAACACAACTTCGAGTACATCGGAGGTGTGGTCGTGTTTTTCTCGACACCTACGTCTAAAAAGCATCGAGGAAACGTTACAACATAACATTCCACAACGCAAATCGTCCACGGATAAATCGCTATTCTCGATGGTTAAATACCCAAGATCCTTGTGGTGGTAGCTGGAATTACCTTTATTGAACCGCATTTTAAGCTCTGGATAGATTGATAGGTTATTGCGATCCATTTGAGAAAAGGCAATGGTTGGAACTCTAAGTGGCGGGGGGATAATTTGGCGCTGTGAAGATCGATTTTGACCTCGATTCCCATTTTTTATCTTTCTACTTTTCTAATGCTAGTAAAGGTCTTGACAGAGATAAACAGGCTGAGGAAGAGATTTTTTTGGAAGAGGGTTGGGGAGGATAGTGTAGCAATGTCACTTGTCTCTTAAGAGGAGGTTTGCCCACTAGCCTAAGGAGAGGTCTTTAGGTGATTAAGTTGAAACTTATGAATCGCACCTTCGTGACAAAGAGGGTTTGGAGAATCATGGATCAAGATAGGACCTGGTCTCTATAATTTTGAAGAATGTTATGGTTGTAGAACAGGCTAGCGAATATGTTAGCCCCTATGGTCTCTTGTTATTTTGTTATTTCCTTAGTTCTATTATTTTTCATTTAATTCGAGAAATACTCATGTAAGTTTCCCACCTCTATATATTGAGAAGTAGAGTTATGGAATAAACTATCGAATTCATTTGTTCTTACTTGGTATCAGAGTCGCAGTCCTATGCCAGAGTTTGATACCCACCTTGATTGCCATACCCCTTTCTCTCCATTAAACAACAACCTATGATGGAAGGCTACACGTGGACCTTCTCAGCTACTACTGAACTCTAGGCCAGTTGGTGGGCCACCTACAACATCGTCTGCAGCTTCACCGATCCTCGCCAACGATCCCCGTTGTGCTACCAAACACTGCTATGGCATCTACAGTGTCGCCCAGCAGCATTGCCCAACTCTATTGCAGTGCCTACAGCATCGCCCAACCCTGCAACGCCGCCTGGAAGGGCCATCACCCGGGTCCTAAGCGCACTACATCACCCTGTAAAACCTTCTCCTAGTTGTGTTGCATCATTGGTAGGAGGTTCTAGGTAATCGCAGCACTTCAATCGAGTCCTACAGGTCTTCCTATTTTATGACGCATTCTTGCGTCGACAAACTTTAGTTCCTACTTAATGGTCTGATTTTCTTCCACTCGTATGCGTGGACGTTGGTTGATTTTGGTTGAAGTTGATATGGCGTTTAAAAATTCATCTGAGGTGGCATCGAAGAGTGTCTCTGAGTCTTGGGTGTACAAGAGCCCCTTCTTTGGTCCCATGATTAAGCTAGAAGAGACCAATTGCGCCCTATGGTCGTAGACATGTTTGATGGCCATGGAAGGTCATAATAAGAAGCATATTTTACTTCGACCAGAACCAAAGAAGAAAGTTCCTACTGTTAAGCATAAGGCCTTTGCTGCACTGGGAAGGGCACATGATACTGTTACTGTTCCCAGGAGTATGAAATATTGTTTCAAGCATTTAGGCAGCATCGTACATCTCAAGTAGGAGCTACATGTAAGCCTCAAGCAAAGGAAGTGGATTAGCTTGTTGACTCAGGCGCATCTCAACACATTTATGGAGATGCAAGACAATTCTCCACTATCTATCTGATGTCATCAGGAAAAACTATGCAGGTTGCTAATGGGTGACATTCTCCCATATTTGGTCAGGGAAAGGTTCGTGTCACTCCACACATGAAGCTAAAAAATGTTCTTCTGGCCCTAGACTTCCCACCGAGTTTGCTTTCGATAACCGAATCACAAAGGAGTTGAACTGTAGGATAGTCTTTGATGCAGACTCTCTCACATTCAAAGATGTTCTCACAAGTACCATTAGGTGTGGTCTACAGTTATCCTATGCAAATCATGTTTCTCTCCCTTCAGGGAGTGCCTCAATCTACTTGTGGCATCTTCAATTTGGCCACCTCCCTCTGCCAAAACTGTAGAAAATATTGCCACAAGTTCCTCCAACTACCACCTTCCAATGTAAGGCATGTCAACTCGAGAAGTATCACAAGAGTACCTTTCCAAGGAGTCAACATCAAAAGTCTCAAACCTTATTTTAGTTACTTCATCTAGAGATCTATGGACCTAATATACCCCAAATCAATTGAAGCATAGAATCTATTTGATAATTGTGGATGATTTCTCCCATCTCAGTTGGATATTCCTGTTGAAAGCCAAGTCTGAAGCTAGTGATATAATTTGTGCCTTTCTAGCAAAGATCCACAATCAGTTTGAGGCAAAGGTGAAAAACATTTGATCAGACAATGCTTTAGAGTTCTACACCACCTCCTTGCGTGCTCTCTATTGGGACCATGGAATCATCCATCAAACAAGTCATCCCCACACGCCCTAGCAAAATGGTGTGGTAGAACGAAAGCATTACAATATCTTAGATGTTGCATTGATACTTTTGATTCAAAATAGCGTATCAAATAGATATTGGAGAGATGCAGTGTTGACCGCATGCTATCTTATTAATCGGATGCCATCTGCAATCCTTGATGAGCAAGTTCCTTATTCTATCTTATTTCCAGACAGTGATTATTTAGAGTATCATCCAGAGTCCTTGGCTATGTTGCATCTATGCATATCCATGTACTTAATAGGGATAATCTTGCTCACGTGCTATCAAGCATATCTTTCTTGGATATTCAAGAACACAAAAAGGGTACATATGTTATAATCCGATTGGGAGATGCCAATATGTTAGTGCAAAGGTCACCTTTCACAATTCTGTCCCATATTTTTCAATTATCGAGAAAAGCCTTTCTTCTGAGGTTGCTGAGTTACCCCTATTCCTCCTACACCCCTTGAGACAATTTTAATCACCGATCCTGTGCCACCACCATCTGAGCCACCACTCTTTGAGCCTGAGAGGTTTCGTAAGCCCCATCACATGTAGGCTTCCTGTCACCTATAGGCAACAACCCCCTCCTACGTTAGCACCTCTCCCTCCTCAGGTGACTATAAGTACTTTACATACTAATGAGGCTATGTCCAGTGATGATGCAAGATAGTTAAAAAGCAACAATGGGGTTCCTCCTACACATTCTAAGCAACCAAGGGATGTCAACAGAGATGACCCTATTTCAAAAGATTTGGATCTTTTGATTGTAGTTCACAAGGCTCCATAAAGTTGTGCCAGATATCCCATTCCAATGCTATGTCCATAGCCTTTCTTGGAGCAGCATATAGCATGTTTTGCCAGGCCCTATCCACTATATAGGTTCCCACAACTCACAAGCAAGCCATGCTTAATCTAAAATGACGTCAAGCTATGGAAGATGAGATGGCTACACTTCGCTCATGAGGGACATAGGAATTGGCTAATTTACCACCAAGTGCATCTATTGTAAAGTGTAGATGGGTTTTCACCATCAGGTATCATCAGGACAGAACGATCACGGGATATAAGGCTTGTCTTATGTCCAAAGGGTTTACACAGACCTATGGTGTGGGATTATTTGACACTTTCTCCCCAGTTGCACAACTTCCTACAATGTGAATACTTAGATTTGTTGTAGTGCAGCAAAATTGGCTTCATCAACTTCATCAATTGGATGTGAAAAATGCATTCCTGTATGCGGAGTGCAAGAGAAGGTATGCATACAGTAGGCACCTAGTTATAAGGTTCAAAAGGAGCGTTTCAAGGTTTGTCGACTACGTAAGGCCATTTATGGTCTAAAATAGAGCCCCAAACCTCATTTCAGAAGCTTTCTAAGATTGTTAAGGCACTTGGCTTCCATAGGTCATCATCAGATCACTCATTATTTATCAGGAAAACTGCAAAGGGTGTGGTGGAACTGCTTGTTTACATTAATGATATTATTCTTACAGGAGATGATAGGCCTGACATCACCGAGGTCAAGGAATGCCTTACAAGGAACTTTGTTATGAAGGATCTTCAACCACTCAGAGACTTTCTTGGATAAAGGTTGCTCGGAGTAGAAAGGGTGTTATGCTTTCCCAAAGGAAATATGCACTAGATCTACTGCAAGAGACTGGCATGCTGGGGCGAAACCAACGAATATTCCTATGGATCCTAAGGCAAGTCTGTATGATGAGGGGACAAAGACAGTTGATAGTTGTTAATACAAAAGGCTAATGGGCAAGCTTTTATACTTGACAATTACAAGACTCGATATTTCCCTCGCAGTTGAGAAATTGAGCCAGTTTATGGATAGGCCTACTAGATAGCACTGAAATGCTACGATGACGGTGATGTAATACTTGAAGAAGGCACCAAGGAAGGGGATCTGTTCACGGGGGGGCCTCCATGAGTATTGGGGCCTACTCTGATTTTGATTATGCAAGGTGTTCGACAGATAGGAAATCTACAACTGGTTTTGTACTTATGTTGTTGGGAACTTGATGATCTGAAAAAGCAAGAAGCAGGTCATTGTTTCTAGATCTAATGCAAAGTTCGAGTATAGGATGAAGGCAGATACAACTGCAAAGGTGATATGGATGAAGTACCTCTTAGCAAACCTGCTTGCAATTGTTGATACTCCCATGGAGATGAAATGCGACAAGGCAACTAGCTACATTGCCAACAACCGCATGTTCCATGAGAGGACCAAAAATGTGAAAGTAGACTATCACTTGATCCAGAGAGGCCTTATTCACACCTTACATGTTTCTTCTGAGGACCAAATAATAGACATCTTCACCAAGATGTAGCCTCAATCTCTGTCTGATAATTGTTATTCCAAGATGAACATAATTGACATCTATGCTCCCGCTTGAATGAGTGTCAACCCTTACAGTCTCTTATTATTTTGTTATTTCCTTAGTTGTATTATTTTTCATTTTCTTCGAGGAGTACACATGTAATTTTCCCACCTCTATATATTGAGAGGTAAGGTTATTGAATAAACTATCATATTCATTTATTCTAACTAAATAAAATGATTCCAATCAAGGGGGACACCAAACTTTCGAAAGGGGATGTTGTAAATCATGCCATTGGTGATGGATTTCTTTTCCACAAAGCTAGGAGATGGTAACGAGTTCAAATTTTAACTTGATGATTCATATGCTCATGCAGATAGATTTCCCAAATTATTTTCCTTGACTTTTGAACTATTTGCCAGCGCAATGGTTTATTGGGCCTTTATTAATGCTTGTTGAAAGCCTCTACTTGTGCATCATCTTTTAGAGTACAGATTAAAGGAATTTCTGTAACTTGAGGAGACCATATCTTATTACCAGCCTAATCAAGGCATGTGAGACTATTGGTCTTGGGAAGGTGGCTCATTCTCAATGAAGTCAAACATAGGTGTCTTCTATTGCCATTTGTAGAGAGTGTGACATTCATCTAAGATTGGAGATTAATTTGGATGGTGAAAATGCCTCTTAAGATCAAGATCTTTGTGCTTTTAGAAAATACTTTCATGATTTCACTAGGAAGAAGCAATGCAGGTTGTGGCGTTTGTCTTCTCTGGAGATGGAGCAAATTGGTGAGGAGGCGAAGCAAGCTCTCATTAAAGAAGTTGATGAGGAGGAAATCCTTGATGCGATGCGTGGGATGAAAGCGGAAGGAGCCCCTGGTTCGGATGGTTTGCAGATTGTGTTCTACAAGGAGTTGTGGGACGTTGTTGGGACTGATGTTGTTGCTATAATTAGGGAGTTCTTCTCAGGAAATGAAGGTTTTGACAGGTTGAACTTGAACAAGTTCTATTTGTTCTTACTTCCGAAAAAGGCAATCCAGAACAATTAGAGGATTTTAGACCCATTGCTTTATCAAACAGCATTTATCTTTTGGTAGCTAAAATCCTGGCTAATTGGTTACGTTTTTCTCTTCCTAATATTATTTCTACAGTCCAAACAGCTTTTATTAAAGAGAGATCACTTCAGAATTCTTTTTTTTGGCCGAGGAGTTCTTAGCAGCCTGTAAGAGGAGGTTGCTCTTCATTTCTTTGGAAAGTGGACTTTGCAAAGGCTTACAATTCCATCGCTTGGAGTTATTTATGGGATATTCTTAAGAGAAGGGGATTCCCAGACATTTGGATTTCTTTGATAAAGAGGTGTGTTACTACTTCCCTTTCGGTGTTGATTAATCGGAAGGCTAATGGAGCTTGGATACAACCGCAAAGTAGAGTGCGTCAGGGTTGTCCGTTAGCGTCAATGTTATTCCATATTGCGGTGGATACGCTTGCGGCCATGGCTTTTAAAGCTTGCAATGAGGGTCTTTTTAAAGGATTCTCGTATTCTAGTGATCGGAGGGTTTCAACTCCCATTCTTCAATATGCGGATGATACTACTTTTTTCATTGAGGGAGGTGGGAGGGATGCAAAGCACATATCTTCTTTGGTGAGGATCTTTTCGGAGATCTCAGGTCTAAAAATTAACAACAAATCTAGCTTTGTTCCTTTTAACATGGGATCTGTGAGGGAGAATAATGTTGCTTTAGAATTGGACACACCAGTGGTGAGATTACCGATCACGTATCTTGATCTTCCTTTAAGAGGAAAAAAACTAACTTCTTCAGATTTGAGGAGTTTCATTAAGTTCTCTAATAAACTTTCTTCTTGGAGTGGTAGACTCCTTTCTAGAGGTGGATGGTCGGTATTGCTTAAATCTGTTCTCAACTCAATTCCAGTGTTCTTCTTGTCAATCTTTTCGCCAACAAAGATATTAGAGCAGATTGATATGATCCGAAAGAGATTCTTTTGGAAAGAACCTGATTCGGAGGGAAGATTTACTCAACTTGTCAAGTGGAATGAGATTTGTAAGATAAGCCGAAGAATGAAGGAGGTCTTGGTGTGCGTAATTTATCTCATTTTAATAAGACATTATTGCTGAAATAGGTGGTTAGATTTCTATCCAATGATGATTCTTTGGTGAATTCCATCCTAAGGGATTCCTATGGTGATTGTATGAAGATGATGCAAGGGGCCGCAGGTAATACCAATGGCCTTTTTGCATTTTGACACTCCATCAGACCTCTTTTCTCTGAATTTGCAGAACAATTTGTTCCATCTCTAGATTATGGTGTTACTTTCAAATTTTGGCGTGATAATTGGATAGAAATTGGGTCATTTTCTGAGGTTTTTCAGAGGTTATTTCAGCATGCTGTTGATAAAAAAGCCAAGGTAAAGGATTTATGGGATGGAGCTCATGATTGTTGGGACATCAAGCTACCAGAGGGTCTTTCAGAATCCACTTTCAATGATTTTCAGCAGCTGCTGAATTCTATTAAGGACCTTTCTTCTTCATCTGCTGAGCTAGATGGATTTATTTGGAAGCAAGGCACATTTTTGGTTGGTCGTGCATACAAACTATTGATTGATGATGGTACCATTGGTGATCAAGTTGATGGGGATTCCACATTGAATCTGAAATATAAATTTCCTTTCAAGATAAGATTATTCCTTTGGTTCCCTAAAAGGAAGCGGATTGTTACTTAGATGTATAGATCTAGATGGGCTCCAGATGGGGATACTTTATTTTTTTATGTCCTCTGTCATAATGAGAATGAAGATGTGCAACATTTACTCTTCGACTGTGATTTTGCCATAAATGTTTAGTCAAGTTTTAACCTCAACACAGTGGATAAAACAAATTTTGAAAGATTTTGGATAAGCTTCAGAGATCATGTTCTGCTTGATGTGGCGGGCTAGTGTCAGGGAATCACTATTCTTTAGTGTATCTAGCTTAAAAGGAATGGTACTATTTTTCGTAATGAGAGGTATTAGGTAGACAATGTGACTAGAAAGGCACGGATTATTTCTATTTTTTGGTTGCAAAATTTGTAAGTTTGTTCCTTTTACTCTTTTTTAATATAAATTATGGATGATTACCAGGTTCAAGTAATCTTCCACTTCTTCTTTCAAAAAAAAAAGATCAAGATCTTTGCATGGAAGAATTAGGAGGAAAAGGGTGCAGCCAAAAGTTTACCAACAAAAAACAGCTTCGGGGAAGGCACAATGTGTGTATTATATGGCACACCACCAAAGGATGTTAATCATCTATTCATTTCTTTCAGTTTTACCTCGAAAATGCGGTGGAGGGAGGGTGCCAACCGGCTGAACCCTTCCTTACCAACAAGTTTTTGGGAATGATTATGTGGACAGTTTCGTTTAAGGAAATTATGCATAAAGCCATTTACCATTTCATGGATCAGTGTAACCATAAACGAATGCTCTCATTTTAAAAGGCAATAGGTCTTTGTAGAGAATGTTTGCAGGCATGTACAGTGGTTCAAGTGTTTGTGGGTTTGTGATTTTGTTCTCATATTATTATTACTAGCTGTACTAATTAATGAAGAGGAAGATCACTAGCCTCATGCCATTGTCCTTTTTTAATCAAAAAATAAGCCTATAATCTAGGACATCCAATCAGATTTCAAGGCATGTGCTGTAGATTTTTTAGGAGATATGTATTCTCTTTGTCATGTATTATTTCTGTTAGAATACTTTTATTGCTCTCATGGATACCAAAGTAAACTTTACGGGAGCAGGAGACTTAGCGTTTAGTGATCCTAAATGCTACAAAAGCATTGCCAAGAAACAACTTTACCTGATTGCCATCAGGCCAAATATTAGTTATACTGTTAGCTATATAAACCATCTTATGGAGTATGGAGAAATCGCAGTAGTCGTTGGATATTGGAATGGAGTATATCATATCCTCAAGTAATTGAAGAGGTCACCTGCTAAGGGTCTTCATTTCAAGAAGAATGGTCATGTAGAGTTTTTTTTTTTGGAAAGCAAAAGGACGACTGATGAACGTCAATAGCCATCCACTTCATTTCACAACAAAATTAAAACACACTTACACGTATTGCATCCGAGAATCAGACGAGAAACACACTTGCCTTACTACATTGTCAACTCATGCCCACTCTCCCCTAAAGACCATGGAGTTGCCCTAAAGCCACAAGGACCACAAAGCTGCTGCCGCCTTTATCCAGTCGTGGGTGCTTGCCTAAATGCCATTTCTAAGGGAGGTCCAAAAGCCATCCAATGACGAAGCATCAATGCCAACCAACTGTAGACTGGACCACATTGCTGAGGAGGAGCATGAACATAGGAGGTGATGAATATCCTCTTCATGTTGCATCTGCATCACCTACCCAGTGCCTTCTAAACACCTTTCTGATCAACTTCCCCTTTCCCCTTCTCAAGAACCAAGGGAATATAGTTTAACTTTCAACAGCAACTTCATCTTCTATAAGAGGCAGCTATCCATTACGATATTATCAACAATCCCATAAGTGCTCTGCAACAATCTATAGGTTTTAGAAACCATAAACTAATCTTCAATCCATTCCAAACAATCAAGTGATAGTGGCAACAGCCGAACATCCCTCAGCAAAGACAAAAGGAACTCGAAATCCTGAATGCGGGCATCAAACAACCCCTTTCCCACCATTAGGGACCAGGGCATGGAAACACCATTCCACACTACATAAACATAACTTGTCATCTGCTAGGCCATAGAGATGAGCAACCATATCAGCAAGGCATCCATTTTCAGACCAGTCATACACCCAGAACTTAAAAGATTTATCATCTTCTAACACAGGGCTGAAGAAGGAAGAACATCTCTGCATGACAGGCAGTGGCACTAAGTCTCTCCAGAAAGCAGTCACCACGATGCTGAACGACCCTCTCCATGATCGAAAGGGGCGTGCCATACAAGTCCCTCAATAAATGATGCCACAAAGAATCCTCGTTCTTGAAAAGCTTCACCATCCATTGTGCAAGAGAGCATTGCAGAAATTGCTAAGAGACTAGATCGCTAAACCACCATCCTTCTTGGGAGCACAAATAACATCCCATGGAACCACTGTAAGAATCTCTCCACATGATCTGCCCCATTCCTGACGAACCGCTTCCGCATCATCTCTAGCTTGCGAACAACTTGCTAGGGAGATCGAAGATAGAAAGATAGAAAATGGGAATAACTAAGAGAATGGCTTTGAGAAGGACAAGACAGCCACCGATAAGGAGCAACCTCCCACTCTAGAAACTGAGTCGCATACCCATCCCTTCCAGTAAAGGTATTGAATCGCCTACTATGAGCCAATTTCCCTTCAATGGAAGACCCAAGTAAAGGCAAATGACCACCAGCAATGCAAAGTAATTACGATATAGCTGTCACCTCATCATTTGACATATGGAAAGGCACAACGAAAGACTTCGCATGATTGACAACCAAGATGGAGATCTCCCCAAATATTCGAACTAGGGCAGCCACGTTTTCACCTTTCTGACTTCCCCCTTCCACGAAAAACAATATATCATCAGCATATTGCAGAATGGGTATAACAAGAAAGCCATCCCCCCTCAATCTGAAGCTTGAAAAGAGACCACCAGCTTGTGGCCATGCTCACAAGAGTGCCTACTACCACATTAAAAAGGAGAGGCACCAAGAAGCTGCCCTGTATAACCCCACACTGGGGCTGGGCCCAAGCACTAGAAGGTCTGCCATTTATCAACAGCAAGGAGACGGTAATAATGCATCTCTTCATCCATTGTACCCAAACCTCCATAAAGCACCTTCTTTGAAGGACCTCCCATAAATAGAACCGCGAAATAGACTCAATGGCTTTAGAAAAGTCCACCTTCCAAAACGAAAGATGAAGTCTCAGAACTCCTCTACACCATAACCATCTCTTCTGCTAAGATTAAAGATTCCTATAGAGAATGCCCCTAAAGAAAGGCCGATTGAACCAGGCTTATCAAATAAGGAAGCACAATTCTTAGTCTGTTGGCCAACACCTTAGCAACAATGAGATACACCACATTTAACAGCACAATCGACATGTAGTCATCAATCACTTCAGCCCCCGACTTCTTCGACAAGAATAAGAAAGAAACCTTATTGACCCTCTCAAAACCACATTTCTCTAACATGAATTCTCTAATCATCGCCATGAAATCCCCTCCAATTATATTCCAAAGCTCTCTAAAAAGAGCACCTGAAAGCCATCAAAGCCAAGAGCACCTTCCAACTTTAAACCAAGTATGGCCAACAAAACCTCCTCATCCATGACATCCCAGACCAAGTCCTCATGCCTACTATCATCAAAAGTAACCAAGTCAAACTGCCCCATCCACCATCTACCTAGAGGCCTCCTTCGAGTGTAGTCATGAAAGTGGTCCCTAATGGCCTACAAGATCAACTTCATATTTGTGGCCTCCCCGACACAAAGAGGATAAATAAGATTGGACCTCTGTCTAGCACTCACCACCAAGTGAAATAAGAGGGTGTTGGAGTCCCTGTCCTTTAGCCATAATTGCCTTGACTCCTGTCGCCAGTCAATCTCCTTCTTACGATCCTCTTGTTGAATCATAGATTGTAAGCACCGCCTTTCACCCAACTCAACCTCCATTAAGCGTCTTACATCTTCAATTCTATCCAAGGCAAAAACACCCTCCAGGGCTTGTAACCGTGACTGATCTCCTCCCCTTAATCTTCATCTTGTAAACAATCAAGGCAACTCTAAGATGCTGAAGTTTAGCATCCAACATTCGTAAAACAGAAGAGGAAATAGGAACTTCCCACTTCTATCTGACAAAATCTCGAAGATCCTACTTGAGCAAGACCTCTGGAATTTAAATAAGTCGTAAAAGGGACGCCTTCATTGCTATCCCCCACAAGCGGGGTATGATCCAAGAAAGGTCTCATCCTCAAAGTAGCATCCACCATCTAAAAATGTTCCGCCATGTCCACTAAGCAAAGAAATCTATCAATCCTAAGATCTAAAGCCTGAGGTGCTTCTCCAAGAATAGGTGGCACCAAAGAAAGAAACATCATACAACTCCAATTCCTCCACCAAACCAACAAAGATACCAATTGCCTGATCCGTCCTCCTGTCAGGTGTATCATCCAAGGATAGCGTGACTTTGAAGTCCTCCCCATTAACCATGGCCCCCCACCTACAAACACAACCACCTGTTGTAGCTCATCAAATATAGTGCGTCTAGCCCCTTCATCGCACAACCCATATACGCCAAAGATGACAAACACTATCCTACAGATTTTTCTACTGAAAGCCCCTTTAAGCATCCACGTTCCTACCATTGAGTTAAGCAACTCAAAGTTGGCCTCATTTCAGGCCACTAAGATTCCTCCAAGCCTCCCCAACACATCAACCATCAACATGAACGAGTGACAATCTCCTCCCATCTCTCTTTTAGTTATGGCATCCACTACCTCCAAATGAGTCTCCAGAAAAAGAGCAATCAATCTTCCATTCAAACAAGTAATGCCACAGAAAGGTCCACATGAAATCACAGAGGCCCCTAACATTCCAAGAAAGCACCTTAAAAATGAGTAGAAGTCTTGCCCCTCTTAGTTCCTACAACTATCACTTTCTTGGCTCGACCACCTCTACCACCCTATCATCCACCAAATAGTCACTGGAGACACCATCTAATTGAATCCCAAGTTGAGGTATCCTCTTCTTTATCCTCTTTCACCTATAGGAGTTGTAAAGCAATAGCAGGGTCGACTACCTCTAAAATCGTGGCTAGGTCACTAATGGACCCCCTAAGAATTCCTAGTTGACTCGCCCTTTTATACTAGTTACCACCAAAAGCAACTCCCTCAGACGGCACCAACACCAGCAAAGAGATCTACCAATTCTGTCCCCCTCAAGATCAAAGGTCTTCATAAACTCCATCGCCTGAGTTGTTTATAAAGTCACCTAACTTGTTTCCTACGGGACCTCACCACCTGAAAATGGATTAAAAACCCCTGAAAATGCTTGGAAGCAAGTGTTCCTGGGAAATGAGTGACACCAGGGGGGTGATCCTTCGATTTCTTGCCAACAACGAGGCCACAACCACGAGATCCTGTGCCATCAAGTCGCATGTTTGGTCACATAGCTTGCGAGCGTCATGAACCTGTGATTTTTCTAAAGTGTCGAGGAGTGGGCCACCATCAAAGATCTTGCCATGTGGAGAATGTGGTGTGTAAGACGACTGTGGAGGAGGAACATTACTTTTTGGTGGATAGGACGAGGATGAAGGAGGTGTCAGTACCGCGGACTCCTTCCCGATAGGAGATTGGCCGCTCCTTGGGTGTGTGCTTAGTTGGAAACATTCTTGAAGGTGGTCCCTATATCCTCGACATCAAGAAGGTGGTAGAAACTTTCTGCCTGCACTCCACAAATGTAAGTGTTGAGTTTATTGATGATCTAAAGGTGCTTCTCTAAGGGTGCACTCTAAATGACATTAACTTACTGCAATTCATATCCTTAATTGTTGGGGATGACGAAGTACGATGGTGCAAGGTCGTTTCTTTCGATGGGGCAGTTAAGGAGCGACCATCGCCATTAGTGACGCTAGAAGTTCAAATGAAGGGAATACCACTCCACCTCCAAAACTTAGAAGTGTTGGAGGCCTTTGTCTTTGACATTTCACACCTCAAGCAATGCATATAGGTGGGTGTCAAAGTCGATGATTTGCAATGGGTGGCGACGACAATCGATGTGTTGCTGGCATCCCCTCAAAGCTTTTTCTATGGCACGGTAAGTCTTCTTGGGTGATCTACGTGGTCACAGAAGGGAGAAGTCCTTTGCTGAGGTTGTTGCTTCTTCTTCTTTATCAATGCTCGAAGGGAGGTGGTGCAGCGTCAAAGTTAGAGTCGAGGCGGAGGTCGGTCTAACACCCTAAGCTTCACAGGAACCGCAACAGCCATTCTGGTCCTTCCAGAATCATAATTGATAGTTGTTGGAAGTTGCAATTAGCGACGTAGTTGGAACTTTTGGAACCAATAAGATGGAAGGCTGATGCATATGTGACTCTAACATGGAGCCCAATCTTCCGCACCATATTAATGATGAGTTGCATGGAGGTGATTTTAGGCCTTTTATGGCATCACATGTGTAGGAAAACTCCAAATCCAATCCTGGATCCAGGTTTGATACACTCCAGACTTCACACCTTGACTAAAAGGAGTTTAATGGGATCCATTGAATAGATGGGCCTAGCACAACGAGGATGCTAAACAATGATGGTCGTGGTCATCTAGATTTATATGCATATTCAAACATTGATTACACTAGCTCTCTAGAAGATAGAAGATCTACCATAGATTGAAGTGATTTTCTCAGGGACCATTTAGTCACTTGAAAGAATATCAACCAAAAAAATTTTTTATCAAGGTCTAGTTAAAAGGTAGAGTATAGAGCCATGGTACACAACTAATGAGCAAACTTGGATCAAATCTCTCTTAACCAATTTAGGATGACATGGTAAACTCCCTATGACTATGTACTATGTGACAAATGCCTTAAGGAAACATCATGGGATGAACAAAAGAGTTGGGCTTTCTTGTGTTGCACTAAGAGGACCTAACTCCACAAGGATTATCAACCAATAGATCTACTGGTCTACCCTCTTCAACCTACCCACACGCAAAAATGGTCAATGCGGAATATAATCCTAAAGTACTCCCATGACTCAAATATAATCAAGCAAGAAGGTGGTCAGACCCTTTTGCCCTTATTAGCCTTTCAAGAACTAGACAAGCCAAGCCTTCTTTCTCGACCCTATCCTTATTTTTTTAACAAAGGTTGGGTAAGAACTTTTACCATAGCGGAAGGTCGAGATATCTTGGACTGGAATTATCTCAACCTTGGAGCCATGGAGTTAAGTTTTTCCCAAGTGTGCCCTTTCTTTCAAATTACTCAACCTTGTTTTAAGGGGTTAGAGGGTTGTTAATTAGGGATGACACTTCCTCTTGTATTTTCTCCCTTTAATTACCCTCCTTTGTTGTATTCGATAGCTACTTCAACTTCAACACTAAACATCTTCCGGTCGATCAAATACATGATTCAAGGTTAGCTACTATTTTAATTGCACCCAATCTGATCTTCCATAAAAGAATAAAGCATGTTGAGGTAGAGTGCCATTTAACTCGCAACTCTGTTGCCAAAGACCAATACTTCTTTTGTTTTTCCAAGCTTCAAGTAGTAGTATTTTTTCCTTCTCCCAAAGAAGCCTAGTGCAGAGTCTATTAATGATTACAGACCTATTGCATTGTCTAATGTTGTGTATCTAATCATGGATAAAGTCATTGCTAACAAGCTTCATAATATTCTCCCCACTCTAATTGGACCTATGCAATCTGCCTTTGTGCGGGGATGGTCTATCCAAGACTCCTTTATCATGGCTAAAGAAATAATTTCTGTCCGACGATAATCAGGGAAGAAAGTCTTTCTTTGGAAAGTTGATTTCTTAAAAACATATGACTCTTTAGCACAACCATACTTATGGCAAGTACTCAAGCACAAAAGCTTCTCAAAACAGTGGATTCATTGGCACCATTGTGTCACCACTACCTCTTTCTCTATCCCTGTTAATGGGAGACCGACTAAAGGGTGGATACAGCCACAGAGGGGCATCCGTTACGGATGACCCCTTGCATTGATGTTTATTTTTGTCACCAATACGCTGGCTAGTATGACCTTTAGGGTGTGCAATGGCAATCTGCTTAGGGTGTTTACTATGGAGTAGGACGAATCACTCCTTACACCAAGTCTGCAATATGCGGATGATACTACTTTCTTTATAGAAGGGGGTAACAAGGAAGCCTCCAATTGAGCAGTGCTGGTTAAGAGTTTTGGTGCAATCTCTAGACTCATGGTAAACCATGCCAAGTCAGCTTTCATTCCCTTTGGCATGGAGTCTCAGGAAGTTGAAGCTTGTTCTACAACCTTTGCGACAGCTACTAAAGGTCTTCCATTGTCATATCTTGGCCTCCCCTTGAGGGGAAAGAGTTGTTCGTAGATGATTGAATGCTTCTTATGGAGAAACTAAAGAAGAGACTTAATGGTTGAAGGGAGAGGTTATTTTCGACTGATGGTCGTTTGGTTCTCCTAAGATCCGTGCTAACTGCAATCCTGATCTTCCACTTGTCCATTTTTACGCCACCCAAGAAGATGCTTAAAGTGGTGAATAAGATTCAGAAGAGATTTTTTTGGAAAGGGATAGAACAAGGACAGATTCCTCCATCCGATCGCCTAGGATGATGTCTACAGGCCTATGAAACAAAGAGGGCTGGGGGTTCTTCACCTGGATTGCTTTAACAAGGCTATGTTGCTCCGTTTCAAAAAAAAACAAGGCTATATTGCTGAAATAGGTTGTGAAGCTCCTCTCCAATAGGGAGACGACTTGGCACCGGCTACTTAAGGACACCTATGGTTTCCCTTTACACTTGAATGGTGTACCTATATCCGAACCATCGACTTTCTGGCGTGGTTTTCTCCCTATCATTCTACCGTTTGTGCATCTCTTTCATCTATCCTTGGGAGATGTGAGAGTCTTCAAATTTTAGGAGGATGATTAGACCGAGGACAAGATTTTCACAGATAAGTTGCCCAAGTTGTATACGTTAGCCAAGGTTGTCAGTTCTATTTAGGATGGACTTGTCACAAGGGGGAGCTGGTACTTGGGCTCCTCATTTTGGGTGCCAACATTTTAAAGCGAGCTTGGAGGATTTACAACATCTTTTCCATATGGTGGAGGACTAAAAGCCAAGTGATTCTGGCTCGAACTCTTACTTCTGGGATAGGGGAAGATTCTCGGTGAAGGCATACAAGGCCCTCTTGGGTGACGTTCGAGATGACAGTTTGGTTCTTGTTGCCAACTATGTCTCTTTTTTGGAAGCTAAATGTCCTGCTCATGGTGAAGTTTTTC
This sequence comes from Thalassia testudinum, assembly GCA_037157565.1. Classification (NCBI taxonomy): domain Eukaryota; kingdom Viridiplantae; phylum Streptophyta; class Magnoliopsida; order Alismatales; family Hydrocharitaceae; genus Thalassia; species Thalassia testudinum. The sequence continues at coordinate 72,164,923 of JAZHRO010000063.1, forward strand.
CTTGGCTCTTGCATCATTGACGTTTGGTTTCTCTAGCTACAAGGAGGAGGTGGGCTCCTAACACAAATCCTACATGTTTCGGTGTGGTGAAGAGGAGGATGCCCATTTATTCCTTATGTGCAACTTTTCCATAGCGCTTTAGAGCCACTTTTCAATTCCTAGCACATTGGTTGATTCCTTTGATGCCTTTTGGGAGAGCTTTCGCTCTGGTATCCAAACAAATATGCTCTTCTGGACCAAGGCCTACGTTGTTCTATGGTCAAGTTGGCTTCAGCGAAATGGGTGATCTTTCATGGAGAAAGGGTGTGGCTTGGAAATGTAGCAAGGGATGTGATTTCTTTATTTTCTTTTTTGATGCACCTAGACACAAGATATGCAATCTACTTTATTTTATTGATATACCAGATGGCTACTAACCTCCGATAGTCATCCTTTTCCTTTCAAAAAAAAATAGTTGTGCTAACCAAGCCCCTTTTTCACAACCGTTACTTCAAGTTACCCAACAATTTCAACATGCTTGACATATTTGTTCCAACTTAAAGGGGGGGGTGTTAGAACAAGTTTTTTTTCTTAAAAAATGAAAGACTATACTAGTATGTAACCTTCCCAATTTATTAAAAAGTGAAAAAGGGTTACATCAAAATTACAACAAAGTACAATGCCACTTTTCTATAGAAGCCTTAGCATGAAAGAATTGGAAAAAGGGAAGGAAGTCAGTAGTAGCCATCCACTTTCACTTCATTCAACTACAAAGATTAAAAATTACAAATGGTGGAGCCAATACTCAACAAAAACACAGGAATTTATTACAACATTTTCAATCCACGCCCTCTCCCCCCAAAAAGCGTTGCATTACATTGAAGCCACAAGGACCGTAAAGCAGCCAGTGCTTTAACCCAAGCTTCAGAATTCATTTGAATCCCATTCATGAAAGAGGCTCGAAGTCTTCCACAAATGCAATGTAAACTCCATTCAATCACAAGTACTCCCAAAGACACTTCGAAAAATCACACAACCAAAACAAGGGAGGAGCATCTTTATCATCTTGGCTACAGAGGCTGCAAGTCATATCTTCTTCCGTCATCAAACAACTTCTGTGCATCTTAGTAACCAACCTTCCTTTCCAAAGGAGCCATAAGAAGAGCCTAACGTTCAAGAGAACCTACAACTTCAAAAACTACCGATAGTCCATAACCACATTATCATTAAGAGTCTCTCCTCTACACTCTGTAGCAAGTGATAGCCTGATAGGCCTTCTTCATAGAAAATGATCCCATATTCCACTCAAAGTAGGCCTGACACAATTCTCAACTGGAAGTCATGCACTAGGAAGAGTGGCAATTGTAGATCTTGTACTAGAGCATCTGAAGTTCATCCCAATCATGGGGGCCCAAGAGCAAGAAGTCTCATCCCACAGATCCGCCATAGATTGGAACTTTTTCACTTGCAAGAGCATAAAGCCTAGGCATCATCTCTACAAGAGCCCATTCTTCAACCAATCATCCTCCTAGAATCTTTAAGTTCTTCCATCTCCCAAAATCAGATGAAAGTAAGGGGAAACCCTCTGCATAACAAGCATCAAAGTCTTCCAGAATGCTGATGCTCCAATGGGAACCACAACCCTCTAAGACAAATTTAGTGAAGTGCCATAGGAATCCATCTCAAGACAATGACAGAGATTGTCCCCATTTTAAAGAAGCTTACTGTCCACTTTAATAGCAAGGCATCAAACATACTTCTAAGATCCCTAAGCCACCTTCCTTTTTTGGTTTGCACGAATCATCCCACGGCACCAACTGCAAAAACCTCTAACATGATACGACCCCTTCCAAAAGAAGCTCTTCAACCTTACCTCCAACTTCTGAATTACCTTCTTTGGAGGCTTAAAAATAGAAAGGTAGAAGACCAAGATGGCCAAGAGGACAGCTTTAAAGAGAACGAGACTACCTCTTTTAGAAAGCCTCTAACTAATCATCCTCCCAAAATCTATAGGTTCTTCCATCTCCCAAAACCAGATAAAAGTACGGGGAAAACTTCTGCATGACAGGCACCAAAGTCTTCCAGAACACTGATGCTCAAATGGGCACCACAACCCTCTGAGACAAATTTTCTGAGGTGCCATAGGAGTCCATCTTAAGACGATGACAAAGATTGTCCCCATTATGAAGATAGTGAAAAGCTTCAATACCCACATTAATAGCAAAACATCAAACATGCTACTAAGATCCCCAGGCCACCTTCCTTCTTTGGTTTGCACGCATCATCCCATAATACCAACTACAAGAACCTCTAACATGATCCAGTCCCTTCCAAAAGAATCTCTTCATCATTACCTCCAACTTCCAGATCACCTTCTTTGGAGGCTTAAAAATAGAAAGGTAGAAGACCGAAATGGCTAAGAAGACAGCTTCCGAGAGAACAAGTCTACCTCCTCTAGGAAGCAATCTCCCCACTCCAAGCATTTATACTCCTTTCCAGCCACTCCATAAGAGGCATCCATAAAAGGGAAGGTCCAAATAAGTAAATGGCAAGTAACCAGCAGCAACATCTAGGTGCTGTAAACAGAGGGTCTTTACATATGTTCTCAAACCTTCAAAAATCACCCCATTTATTTCCAACCAAATAGCCTGCAAAACAACCAACGACACAACCCTTGCCTTCTTAACTCATCACAAAAATCTACACTGTATTATCACTATAGCAGAATGACCTCTCTCATAAGACTGCCAAAAGCCGTCAAAAGAAGAGGAGTCCCCCCAAGTCAATTCCATCTATGTCCACGCTCTTTGATTTACATCCCCTGCCTCTCTGTTACACATTACATACCAATAACCTATATTTGGTCCTAATGTTGCTGCCCCACTTTGGTGACCAAGGTTTCAGATGCCGATGTCGATGTCGACACCATATCTACAAGTCAGAAAAGGAACATATTGGTGATATATCGCCGATATCCCAGAATTAGTTCAAAATGGTTGAAAATGCCACAAATTTTACAAAACTATGATTTTATTGATAGTATATAAAATTATGATTTTAATTATTACTATATGCACGAAGAAATGTGTATAAAGACTAGAACAAAATTTTAAATAACACAATAAAAGTGCACTACATGCATAGCATTCAAATGGAACAATAAGAGATATGGTAATAATCTCACAAGTAGTATGAGAACTCACTATAAAATAAAGATAGCCAAAAGTTAATAACCAGGCATTTAATTATCATAGAAAAAAGGTGTATTAATAGTCTACTAGTAAGAAAGAATAAAACATGAGCCAAGAAAGATTTGAAGTGTACTATTTATGAGATTAATGAGAAATAGATAGAGAAAACATAAAAAAAGTGACATGTAAGATCAAATATGAGTTAAGCATTAGCATAATTTTCATGTATGACATGAGTTAATTAGTGACAGCAAGTTAAAAAAAATGTAATACACATATGACTAATTAGGATGTTCAACATAAGCATGAACATGAGCTAAGCATTGTTCACATGTATCGTAAGGGTTGCTTAGTGACATTAAACGAAAAAAAATCATATAAAAAGAACAAAGATGGAGGAAGGGAGAATAAAACCTCAAATCATAAAGAAAATGGAGAATTGGAAGAGATGTTTTTTTTATAGAAGAGAATTGGAAGAGATTAAAGAAAGCAAACGGTTAGATACTTGAGAAGAGTCTCAAAAACTGCAAACCAAAGCCAATAAAACTTCAAACTTGAGAACAATTCAATGGACACAATAATATCAAGGACATATTGCAACATATTACTTGTTTTATGGGATATTCATTTTGATAGAAAGCACCTTCATCCAATTGAGTTCCTTAATGTAATGTCTTTAATCATCTCCACCTGGTAGACCATCTAAGCCTTTTGGTTTCTATCCAAAGTTTAAAGATGGATTACAAAGATCACTAAGAGTCAACTCACCAATTGCTGTGTTTGGTCTCTTATTTGATCCCGAAGCCTAACACACATCGACTTGAAAGGCATTTTTTACGGGATCCCTATCAACTACATCAATATCCTCCAATATTTAGGGATATCAATCAAGTCCCACTAATATCGATGATATATCACCGATATCTTAGAAAAAAGATATGCCTGTGATATCGATATAAGTCATGTTGGGGATATAGATACATCACTGATATATTGAGATATTTGTTTCCATGTTAGTGACAACCATTTTTCTACTCAACTTCAAGCAAAAAAAAAGAATCGTAAGGGGAGATTTTGCTACTCATGATACCCTATAACCTTTAAGGAAATCCTCACCAAGCTCAAGAAATAGGGTCATCAATAGTCAATACCTCATATGCCTTTTTAACAATGAATTCACCATCCTCCCATCCTGTGTGCCTGCTATCCTACCCTTTTGTACCATATTTTGGATGTCTTCATGTAGTTGCATCAATTCTGCAATACGAGCCACAAAAAGGGTCGACACAAAGGTACGCATCCAACTTCTATCCTCCACCCTCATCAAGCCATTTCAAATGCCATAGAGAGCAACATCCTCATCTAATGCCAAAGTGAAAACACAAGGGTTGGCCTCCTAAAATGGACCATGACAGCACCATGAATCTCACCAAATTTGAGGCTTACACCTAAGCCAATCCTCGTAACAAATGCACCTTTGCCCTTGGCAAGAGCCTTAAGAGGCCTTTCCCGAAAGCTAGTGCCCCACCACCTAGTATGCACCTTTTATCCCAATTTAGGTCCTTGCCATATAAATCATCAATGATACAAGAAAGTTGGTCATTGTTACCCACGATTTAGGAGCACCACTTGGCAAGAAGAGCCTCATTCATACTTCGTACCCTTTGGATCTCCAAACCTCCTTTCATAAAGGCCTATGAACATCCTTCCAAGCAACCAAAGTCCTTGCCTCTCTGCTCTTTTCCAAAGAAACCTCCAACAAATGGCCAAAATGCATGAAAGTACTTCCTATGGTAGCCAAAAACATAAGCATAAAAAATTGGGAACTATTTCAAGCAATATCTTGAAAAGAACAAGTCTTCCTCCTTTGTAGGAGCTTGGATTTCTATCCAGCAAGCTTCTCCAGCTTCTTCAGCAAAATAGTGAGATCTCTATACCTCAAGGCATGGGAGGTAAGAGGAATGCCCAATTGATTGGTAGTTCCCCCCTCGAAGTGGATAGCAAAGGTGCAATCCTATCAGCCTCCTCTGCCATATCAAAAATAATATAGATGGTCTTGTGATATTAACCTTTTACAAACATATATGTAACAAAGTAGCTAAATTCTCAGCTTTAGCCTCAGACCCCACTATAAGCAGTAAAATATTATTAGATCAAGTGCTATTTATCATACTATTTTTGTTTTGCACTTTCTTTGTGATTGGAGACTTAGCATGTAATTTCCCCCTTAATCTATGTTTAAGGAGATTTGGGTTTCACGATAATAGATTATATCACTCTCTTTGATAGGTCCAATGGCACTTCTCAGAAGAATCAGCCAAATCTCTTTGTATGGAAAGCCAGTCTACTTGATAAGTACTCTTGGTACTTGTACACAAATCAAAGGTTCCACAGAAATCCAAAATTTTAAGTTTTTTGGTTAGAAGGAAAAGATTGGCGATAAAGATGCTTAGGACTAAATGGGTATAGGGAAGTGAAATCACTTGTGCTGTAGGGATGGCAGAGACGATGTAAACCATTTGCCTTTGGATGCATCTGTGTATGCATAGCCTGGCAAAGACCATCATGGAGTTCAAATGGTTCATATTTCTGTTGCTTGTTAGAGGTTGAATGGTTTTCAAAAATCAACATGCTTTGGTTTTGTGAATGCCAAAGCACGGATATTAACAATTCTCTGGTCATTTTGACTGATGAGGAATAGATTATTTCTAGAGATGAAAAATCAGATGTGGAGAATGTGCTGCATGAAATTTTGTACTTCAATAAAAGTGATAACCATCTAATGTGAGTTTTTTCAATTTATAGATTGGATATAAACTAACCTGTTTATTATTTTGGAAAAAACAAGATTTATCCTTGCATTCAATCCTATTTTATAGGCTAGATGTGAAAAAATTGGCTTGGCAGCTAAAAGAAAAGGTATTCTAGAGTCAGAAAAACAGCCAGCAAGCTAGGCTCAAAAATATAGTAGTTAGCCAGTTTCTCCTTTATTCGATGGCATCATGTAATTCTCCCTTTACATTTGTTGCATTCTCTCAATCTTTTTTTTAGTAGTTGTTCTCTTTTACTCTTACCATGATCCCCCTCACCCTTCCTCGTATCATGGTTGGGATGTAAATTATATTAGAGTAAAAGTTCTTTCAATCTAAAGTTGACATTCCTGCCTTCTCTACATCTAACCATGCATTCCCCAATCTATACTATAAACGAAAGGAAAGTGCAGAGGTTGTGGTACCGACACGTCACCCCCTACTCTGCCCCAACCTTCCTTCACCCATGTCATTCCCTCTTTGTTAGATCTTCCTTCTTCTTTCTTTTGATATCCAACGTCATGTGCAAGGGAGATGTCATTTCTAATCTCATCCCCCCACCATCGATCCCACAGCATCACCATTGTTATCTGGAGGAACGTCCTGACCTTCCTCTTCCTGGTGAGCTTGCAGATGGCGGTGAGGACCTCTCCCTCAGGGACACCATCTTCACGGTCTTCCTCGCGTCCCCCATAATCTTTCGTGTTGGTGGTTGAGGGGATTGTTGTTGTTGTTGTTGTTGTTGTTGTTGTAAGAGAAGTGATCCATAACTCTTCGAGCAAAGCCCCAACAACCCCACAGTGGTCATCCTCCTTCCCCCGTCATCCCTTCCACATCCTACACCGCCACCTCCCTCCTCTCCAACTCCTCCCCCTCCCACTTTCCATCCGATCCCCCCACCATTCCTTCCTTTTTTCTCTCCCTACTCACTCAGATCCCCATCAATCCCAATCGATCGATTTGATTCGATCGTATTTGATGATTTGTGTTTGGTGGATCGGGATTTGTATTTGTTCGAGGGGATGTAAGCCTTCTCAGGGAGGGAGGCAACTCAAGGGTTATTGGATCATTGGGTGCGTGGGTTCATTCGATAGGATGAGTTTAAATCAAGGGCAGTATGTAGGTATGTTAGTTGTTCCTATTGGCAATGATATTGAAAGAGAAAGAGAGTTTTTTTTGCAGCTTTAGGAATTTAGGCAAAGCCATATATATGTGATGATCCATATGAAAGATTAGTTGGAAATGTTGTATATGAAGGAGAGGTGTTAAATGGCACCAAGACCTTTATCGGTGATGTTCGGAAATTGAGGATGATATCAAGTGTGTTTTTACCTAATTTCTAAATTTATTGTTCCAGCGAGAATTGAGGCAGCATAAGGCGCTGGTGGTGTGGACTAGAGAGGGAAGGAGCGGATGCCGATGGGTAGAGAGGAGGAGAGGGACATGGTGGAAATCGTCCTCAAGACCATCAACCGTGGATGCCCCACCACGCTCCGAGTTCCTTCTACCACAAGGTCTCCGAGCTAAGGAGGCAGGTCGCTTAGTTGAGAAGCCTTCCTCTCCAGCAGTTGAGGTTGATACGTAGGGGGTAGATACTTTCATCAGGCACCTCAATGGTGATACTAGATCTTATGGTAGCTGTCATGCCTAGAGCACCTGCAAGACACCTCCAAGAGAGTTTTTTTTTTTTAAAAAGGAAAGGGTAGTTATCCAGAGTGATAACTACCCAAATATATAAATTATAGAATCAACAATCACCGCCAATACATCAGGCAGACCCCAAGGTCCCCCACTCACAAGGAATCACACCAAAGATTAAACAAGGAATTAATAGACTCAACAAAATTCTCCACATAGGGTCTCTGGCCCCTGAAGACCACAGCATTCCTGCACAACCAGATGCCCCATAGCACAACCAATGGTCTGGCCTTCTCCTTCTTTGTACGGAAGACGATCCATCCAACATCACCTCCTCCGCTTCTGAAGCTGTGCCAAAAGTCTTTGAAAAGTCAACACTCCCACCACCCCTCTCCCACCCTGCCCCAAATCTGCACCACAAACGGGCAAGTGAAAAAAAGGTGGTCTATCTCCTCTTCTCCACCTCCACACAAAGGGCTGACCTTACTTTCTCCAGGAGCCCATTTCGCCCTCCAAACCTTGGTCACAAGCCTTCTCCTCCTAAGAAGCCAGACAAAAATCTTGACCTTTAGAGGACACGCGGCCTTCCAAATCTGTCTGCAGTCCCTCACCAGATCCAGCTCAACCATGGGATCTCCAGTGGACAATCTCCTGTATCCAGCCGCTACCGAAAATAACCAAACATATCCGTACCAAAGGCCAGTTGCAGCCCCTCTAACTCTTCAAGCAGAACCTAAAAATCATGAGTTCTCACATCTGACAAGTTTCCTACAAAGCGCGGGTACCACCCATCTTCCCACACCTCAACCACAGATGCTTCTTTGTTTTAGGACAAAGCAAACAACATATGGAATCTTCTAGCAAGCGCTCCATTTCCCGTCCAATCATCTTGCCAAACTGAAAATCTCCCCCGTTCACACCACAGGAACAAAGTAACTCCGCACCCTATGAGCCACCATCGACAGGCCTTTCAAAAAATGAGAAGCATCCTTCAGCGGAGACATCAAGAGATCCCACCGCACCGGGCCACCATAAGTTGTCCCAAACACCTTGCCCACCAAATTCTCCCTACATTCCAATAGGCTTCCCACCCATTTCGCCAACAGGCTGTCATTAGACCTCCCCAGGTCCCTCACCCCGAGCCCCCCGTCTTCCAACGGCCTGCAGACCTCCTCCCACGCAACCAACCTGGCACCCAGTCCATTCGTCCCCTGGTTGGACCAAAAGAAATTCCTCATAAGTCTCTCTATCTTCCCAACAACCTGTCGAGGCATCTTCAGAACTAAAGTGAAATACGATAGCATTGCTGCCAGAACCGCCTTGAGCAAGACCAACCTTCCACCCCTTGACAAGAGCCTGGGCGCCCACCCTTCCAATCTCCCCTCCAGTCTCTCCACCAGGGGAGCCCAATCTTTCACCAGAATCCTGCCATCCGTCAACGGTAAACCTAGATATCTAATCAGGAGCTTCACCTGCTCTGTGCCAAGACCCAAACTACACCCCCTCGCCTCCGCCTCAGTCAGATTGAAAGGAACAAAATCAGATTTAGGTTGATCTGCAGTCCTGAAGCCTCACCAAACAAGAAGATTAGGATCCGCATTCTTCTGGCTTCCACTTCCCCACCTTCAATGAAGAAAATCGTATCATCCGCATACTGTAGTAACGGGATACTCGTCCCATCTCTCAAGGAGAAACCCCTCACCAAGTTCCTCTCACACGACCTCTTAGCTGCTCTCGCAAGAGCATCCGCTGCAATAACAAAAAGCATCGGAGCCAACGGACATCCTTGCCTCACCCCCCTCCTCGGCTGAATCCAACCCCTTGCTAGGTTTCCATTGATAAGAACCGAAAAAGACGTCGTTGTGACACATCTCTTCATCCAGTCAATCCACACCAACAGGAAACCCCTCTTCACCAAGGACGCCCAAAGAAACGACCACTGGACCGAGTCATAAGCCTTGCTGAAATCGACCTTCCACAGGAAGGCCTTCTTCTTATTTCTCTTCCAAGATGAAAGGATCTCCGAGGCCAACACATAACCTTCCAAAATATTTCTGCCAGGAACAAAAGTCGTCTGCACCGGGTCTACAATCCCAGCCAGCATCCTCCTCAATCTATTCGCCACAATCAAATAGATAGCATTCGAGAGGGCTATCAATCTGTACTCCTGGATCTCCTCAGCACCCTCCTTTTTCAACAACGGGAACATGTAGAACTTGTTCAACCTATTTAACCCCAAATTTCCAGCTCTAAATTCTTGCACAACTTGCATCACATCCTCCTTCACCACCGGCCAGGACTCTTTGTAGAAGGCAACCGGAAAACCATCCGACCCCGGACAACCATCTGCGTTCAGCCCCCAGACTGCCTTGCAAACCTCATCTTCCTCAAAAGAATCCGTCAAGAAGCTGACTTCTGCCTCCCCAATCCGCGATACCTCAGACCCTAATCATCTCCATCTTTCCCCCCGTCTTCTCCCAGTAAACTCTCTGAAATACCTCACAACTACCCCTCCCACCGCCTCCCTTCCCATAAACTCCTCCCCATCCACCACCAACCTATCAATCCAGTTCCTTCTCCTCCTTCCTGAAGCAGCCATATGAAAAAATCGAGTGTTGGAATCGCCTTCCTTCAGCCACTTCTGCCTAGACCTCACCTTCCACTCCATCTCCACCTTCCGGTCTTCCTCTTGTATCACCTGAATCTGCCTTGCTCTGTAAACCTTGTCAGCGTCAGAAAGGAGACCAACATCCTCCACCCTGCACAAACGTGCAATCTCACCAAGAGCCTCCTCTTTCTTCATCCCACGTTCCTCCCTAATCTGCTTCATACGGACCTTCAAGAAAAATCTCAAATCTCGCAGCTTAGTTTCCAACCTGACAGCTGCTGAACCATCCACATGAATCGACCTCCACCGCTCCTCTACCAACCCCCTGAAACCTTCTTCCAGGAGCCACACCCTGTCGAACTTAAAATACGTACCATGCCTCCATCCCTCGTTCGACGCCCACAACAAGGGAGTGTGATCCGAGAATGGCCGCTCCAGGGGCCTAACCTCCGCCATCGGGAACAACTCTGCAATCACCGTTGAGGCAAGAAATCTATCGATCCGGAATCGCTGTCCTGCAAAACTCCTCCACGTGAAGAGACAGGACAAAGGTAGCATGTCAACCAGCCCCTGTTCCGCCACAAAGCCTGCAAACGCCTCAGAGCCTTGGTCCAATCCACCACGACCATCTGGTCTGTCTTCTACCAGCAGAGTGACATTAAAATCGCCACCAATCAACCAAGGTATCCCCTGAAAAGCTGCCACAACCTGACTCAGATCTTCCCACAAAGCCTGCCTCCTCCGACCCTCCGTCGGACCGTAGACTAAGGAAAAGAGCATACACGTATTATCTCGACGCCTCTGAAGCCTGACAGTGACAACATGGGACCCAACCACCGAGTTCAACAAGGAGAAATCATCCTTCCACCCCACAACAATTCCCCCCGCACTTCCAACCGCATCCAGGGCCAAGAAACCCCCAAAACCACCTCCCCCCACCTCCCTCCACAGCCTTCCATCACAGCTCCCCCACTTCGTCTCCTGGAGAAATATCACGTCAGGCCCCCATCTCTGAACATACCCCTGCAGAGCCGCCCGCCTCGATGGGTCATTCAGACCCCTCACATTCCACGATAGGACCTTGGTCATGTAAAAGCTTTGGGAACCTCCTCCTTGCGTCAACCGCCTAAACCCCATCACCGCAGCCACTTCATCCACCTCTCCCTCTTCCATCAACACACACCGACCATGCAAACTCCCCTCACAGCCACCCTCCTACCTGCCTTGCCCCACATTCTCCCCTCCGTCTGCAGCCAGCACCTACGTGTCCCCCTGCGTCAGGACCTCCCCCACAAGCAGCCCAGCCACCGCGCCAGCCCTTCGTGCCTTCGCCACATCCTCCAAAGCTCCAGCGTCACCACCAGCTCCCACCGCTCGCCGCCCCTCCTCCACCGCAAGGATCCCCAGAACAGCCACCGCCCTGTCATTGCCCCCAGCCAAGGCCGCCATCGACGCCGCACCTCTTCCTCCGGAATGCGGAGCGACGCCCAGCTCCACCTGTGTCCGGCGTCGATTCTCCCCAACCACGCTCCCAGTCGGAGCCTTCGCAGCGTGCCCCCTACGGTAGGACCACCACGGCCTGTAGGTGAGCCGCTATGGGCCAAACAACCTCTTCTCCAGTCGCCGCCCACGTCCCACCTCTCCAACCGCACCGCGCCCCACCACCCGGTCCGGTCTGTCAATGGCGTGTCGCGAACCTCCCGCTACAATTCCCCGCCCGCCAGCTTCAAAGATCATGACGATAAAGAGCTGAAGTTCTAGATTCCAGAGTCAACAAACCGGTACAAGAGGCTGCTTTTCACTTTTTTGCAGCAAAGGATGAGGTTGCCTGAAATACTCTTGATGGCACTTCTCTATCAGTCTGAAGGCCTGGTTTGGTATAATTTTATTGTTTTTCTTGGCACCTATTGCACACAAGTGGAACTTAGGGTCAATCTATATCCTCGGAACTGGGAACTGGGTTTGCAGTCATACTCTTAAAGCTTGGCTGGAGGCCACATGGTTATCTCAGTGCCTACTCTATATTTAATGAGAACTTCCAAGAGCTGCAGGGGACATAAAATGCAGACCACATTGATAGAGGAAAAACGTTTAACCCATGCCTTTTTCCATAGAGACCTTTGTGCAGGTCAACTTTGAGCTTCCCCTGCCAATGGTTTGTATTTGTCCTTCTCTCATGCCACCTTGTCAATACATGTACTGGTTTGCATATTTTTTATCACAATCGAGAGTTTGATTTTTCTAGCCATCGAGAAAGTTGAGTACTTACCCATCAATGTAAGCTCTATGCACTTCCAGTTAGCTCCTCAAAGATAATGCTTAAGAAAAAGTGTGTTTACCTGACCTTTTTCTGAGCTATAGCTAATGCCTCCAGAAACCCAGACAAGGAGGTTTTTTTGTTTTTGTTCCTTGTGAAAAAGTACCTAGGGTTCAGCACAACCAGATCACATTTTTGCCAAGGTTTTTAATTGATCGTGTAAGGACCTTAATTTTTTTACAAGATGTATTAGGACCGATTGTATATGGTGGAGTCCAGTATACCATTTTCTAAAGTGCTGCCTTTTTTTTTATTGCAGGGCATTTCTGAGAGTAATCCTTTGTGTATCAATCTAATCTTCTTTTCTTTTTAACTTGAAGAGGGGAAAAGGTGATTACATTGAAATGGCAACAGAGAAAGAGAGAGTGCAACCACCGCATCCTCATCAGATATAGGGTGGATCCCCTAAAATGAAAGAGCATGTGCAACACAAAATTGGAAAAATATAACAAAGGAAATAAAAACAAAACAAAAGAACACATCCCATCTAAAGGACTTTCTATCGATGCTCAGATGATAAAAGGTTTCTGGTAATTTCATGACTTTATTTTTTTGTGTTTCCTCTTCCTTTATTTCCAATATCATAATAACTATGAATGTATGTGGGAGTGATTCCTCTTACGTTTATTGGCTGATCCTCCTCTCTACCAGTATTATTTTGTTCCTCTTAAGGTAAATAATCTGTTGGATTGCTCCTCCAGTGTTCCGGTAACCATCAGAAGGCAATTCCTCTTCAATTCTGTCTTTGTTTTAACATCATCTCACCAATATACGATTTTTATGGCCCTCGCTTAATTTAGAAATAGCTCATCTTTGTTTCTGTTCCTCACTTTTTACACATTCAACATTGATTTTCAAGGTTTTCTTTCCTGATCAGACTGGAGAGAATTCTTCTTTTCTAATTTCGTTGCTTTAAGTAGTAGGTTATGCTTATCAGGTTAGTTATTGGTTATTTCCAGCTCTGGGATATGGAATGCCATATTCCAGAAGGAAATCTATGTTACAATAACTAGCAAAAAAAGTTCCTGAAAGTAGAAAGCTTTAGGAAAATTGTTTTAAAATTTGAACCAACTTTTGAGTATGAAAATCTAGATGGAGCTGTATATTCCAAACAAAGGCAAATAGTCTAAGAGTATTCCCATTCAAAGAGACTTCTAAGTCGATTTAGCCAAAAACAAGTTAATGAGTGAGATAGGATCACGTCAACCCACGGTCCCCATCCCCCTACGTTCCACGTGGCCACATGTTTTCTCCCAAAACACCCTCCAATGTACGCCCCAGCTTGGCCTCCATTCAGTTCACTCACTCCCATAATATCCAACTATTACCATCCAAAATAGAGAAGAAAAAAAAACCCACCGCCACTCTAATTGGAATCTAAACAACCTTTTCCCCTCTTTCACTGAAGTAGAGTGCATGGCTGTTCCTCACTTGATTTTGCTAATAACTAAATTTTTAATAAATAAATTATATTTAAAAGAAATGCTTATATATTTGAAGCAATATATATATTATTAGTATATCTTTAGATATCTATCCATGATAACTATCCATTTCTCTCTCAAATCAAGTGGGGCATTCGATATGTGTATTTAGAGAAGATGAATAATATCCACATTATTGATATATTTTTAGGTATTAATTAAGTTTTAAATAAATATATTGTATTTAGAAGAAATGCTTATATATTTGAAATAATATAAACATTATTGGTAAATCTTTGGATATCTATCTATGATAATTACCGGTCTCTCTCTCAAATTAAGTGAAACATTTGACATGTATATTTAGAAAAGATAAATAATATATACATTACTAATATATCTTTAAGTATTAATTATGCTAATAATTAATCGTTGTGAAGTGCGAGTATATTCACTAGTATCTACCTATAGCAAAGTCTGATACGATATCTTAATTGCCACAAGATCAGACATGATTTACTAGCCAGCCCACCAGTAAGTGCCCATAAGCAGCTTGTTGCCCATACCGCAATACGGGGAAATTAAGAAAAACATTGGGAATTCTAAGGAACCAATGGAAAAAGAACAATAAAATGAGGTTATCTGAAAGTAAACTCCTCAACTTGATATTTTGAATGTTTTTGTTGAGTTGTAAGGGGAGTCACTATTTTTATTTATCTTGAGGAGGTATTTGTGTAATTAACCAAATCCTCTTTCTTATAAAAGAGGGCTAGGATTTTCATTTATGGCTAATGCAATTCTCTTGTTTCAACGTAGTATCAAGGCAGCGATCTTAGGACAATGCTTCGATATCCCACCGACAATCCATCAAAATATGATTGGATCACCCACGTGGAGGTGATCCAATGGGAGATCACAAAGATCTCCTCATCAACACTGCCACCAGTCTGCCCTACACCGCCGCCGGCCTGCATCACCACTGCAGCGCCTCCACGACGGTCCACCGCTAGTCTGCCACTAACCGACATTGCCCGCTGTCACCTCCTTACCCCCACGTTGCTGGTCTGCAGGGTGCAGGCCCCTCTCCTCGCCACTGCAGTGGACAAACCACCTCCGACAAGATAGCCGATTGAGGGTGGGGGTCCCCTGTAGGTGGTGCTCTTTGCTCCGTGATGAACCTTCTCTCATGCCTTATCTTGATGGCGATGAGTATCCTCTCGCTTATATAGAAGAAAGTTGATTCAACAAAATCAACTTTATGATCAATTAGACCACGGTTCGAAATGCCGATTTCGATGTCATGCCGATGACATTCTAAGTATGCATTTCGTGGGCATACTGAGGGCACGCTGTGGAAATACCCATTTTTTAATGGTCATGCCGAAGGACATGCCGAAGGCACGCCATGGAAATGCTGATGGGCATGCCGATGCATGCCGACAAAAATGATAAGTGTCAAAATGATATCAATTTCAAGAAAATTAAATGTTGATTATGTAACAATAAAAGTGTTTCACCATGACCATACCCAAGATTTTAAATATTGATATCGATATCGTATTGACAAGTCAAAAAAAAAGGACCAAATAAGAGTTTCATCGTTACCATACCCAAGATTTTAAATATCGATATCGATGTCATATCGACAAGTCAAAAAAAGATCCAAAATTGTGTATGTGTGACCTTACTCACCACTCACCCCGTGTGGCCGACCTTACCCAGGCACATCAGCACTCAGCACATCGACATCTGCCGGCATGGCCGCCCATGTCGTCGACATGCCGTCGAAATGGACGGCATGCCACCGACATCCATGTAAATCGACACCTTATTCGTGTTGACATTACCACTTCCTAAAAATGGCTATGCCATCGGCATTTAAAACACTATATTAGACTAGCGTGTGCAATCCAAGAAGTTGAGAAGAAGCGAAGAAGATACAAAAGCCATGGGCGATATATTTTGGAGCCTCAGTACATCTCACAGGAGATCGAGATTGTCTGAAGAATTCTATAATCCCACAAGGACTGTGAGAAGTGCGGGTAACCAATGGAAAGACCTCTCTTGTGACTGTGATTGGGTATGTAGATGCTACGCTCAGGATAAAGATGGAGATATATGACGCCCCTGAATTCCCTATAAATCTTTTGTCAGTGAGTAGGATTTATAGATATCTTGGATGCCGTGTTATTTTTTATGAAAAGCATTGTTATTTCCAAGATCGAAACACAGGGAAAATTGTTGGCAGCGGCATAGAGAGGGATGGTCTCTATTATTTGGACGTGCCCATGTTGTTTACTGGAGCAATGTCTATCTCTCGTGATCCTTTGCTTTGATACCAGAGACTTAGGCATCCTTCTGTAAGGAAGATACACCAAATGTATCCAGAGTTACCAGATTCCTTGGCTTTAGACTATGAAGATTGTCAAGTAGGGAAGCATTACAGGAGTAGCTATCCTGGGAGAGATACCGGTGTGAGTTCAGCTCCATTTTCCCTAGTACATTGTGATGTTTGGAGACCATCTAGAGTTGTCTCTACTGGTAGATACAGGTATTTTGCAGCTATGGTGAATGACAGTAGTAGACTTACATGGGTGTTTCTAATGAAGGCTCCTAGTGAGATTCCTACATTGTTCAACATTTTCTGTCTGAGGTGCAGACACAGTATGGTACTACTATTCGGGTCTTTCGCAGTGCTAATGCATTAGAATTTATGCATAGTGACTTGCAAGAAGCTATCCAAGCCAAAGGGATTATTCATCAGACATCTTGTGCCCATACTTCCCAGCAAAATGGAGTTGCAAAGCGTAAGTTGCGACATTTGCTTGATATCGCCAGGACCTTGATGTCTCATATGAAGGTTTCTAAGCATTTCTAGGGAGAAGCCATACTCTCAATAGCATATCTAATTAACTAACAGCCATCCTCTATGCTTCAGGGTCAGATCTCATATCAGATTATACATCCTGACAGCAGTAGGGTTTTTCCTGTGCCACTACGAGTGTTTGGATGTGTATGTTTTGTTCAGAACTATGATATCTAGGATAAATTTCCCCCTCCTCGTGCCATGAAGTGTCTTTCTGGGCTACTCCAGGACCCAGAAAGGCTACAAGTGTTATGATCCAACTCACAGGAGATACCTTGTTACTGCGAATGTGACCTTTTTTGAGAAAATCTCCTACTTCTTAGAAGAAGGATCATCTATAGAGGCTGCCATAGAAGAGACAAGTATATCACAAGAGATCACAGGTACAGGATTTTGCATGCGAGGAACCTGCTCAACTTATTATCTCTACAGACAGAGGTGAGTCAAATAGGGAGGAGGAGATTGTGCAAAGGAAATCTGATATTACTCTTTATCATATTTCTCGCTACACTACAGTATCTCATCTCCAAAGGAAGGCTAGACAGTTTGCGTTTGCTATTACTACTACAATTGTTCCTAGAGAGTGTGTGCAGGCACTTCATGATCAGAAGTGGAAGGTGCCATTGATGAGGAAATAGAGGCTCTTTAAACCAAAGGAACATGGGATCTTGTTCCATGTCCTAAAGGTGCCACTTTGTCGGTTACAGATGGGTATATACCATCAAGTACAAGTCTAACAAGACAGTAGAGAGATATAAAGCCAAACTTGTTGCCAAGGGATTCACCCAAACATATAGAGTGGATTACCTTGAGACCTTCTCACTTGTTGCACGTATTACCTCCATCAGAATTATCTTGCCACTTGCAGTGATTAGAGAGTAGCCCTTACATCAACTTGATATAAAGAATGCTTTTCTATATGGTGATTTGGCTGAGGAGGTACATATGAGACAGCCACCAGGTTATGACAGTCAGGGGGAACTTATCTGCCGTTTGTGGAAGGCCATTTATGACCTGAAGTAGAATCCACAAGCCAGGTTTGAAAGGCTTAATCTAGAGATCAAGAAATTAGGGTTTCAGAGGCCTACCACTGAGCATTCCACATTCATTAAACGGACCCAGCATGGTGAGATAATATGATCCTAATACGTGATAATACTGATAGCATAGCAGATACGAAAGTTTTTCTCCAATCCACCTTTGTCACCAAAGATTTAGGTGAGTCCAGGTCACACGCATGCACGCACGCGTTGATTTTTTGTCATATAGGCTTAAATAACAAAGTTGTCTTTCAAATTTTAATCATTTCTGTCATTTCTGTCGGCATGCCCTCGACGTGCCTCGAAATGTCATTTTTTCAGGCCGTCAAAATCGTCGAAATCTGCCATCGAAAAACGGACATTTCCACGGCATGCATTCGGCATGCCCACGAAATGCATACCTACAATTTCATTGGCACGGCGTCGAAATCGGCATTTCGAATCTTGTCTTCACTACTTTCTGGGGATAAAGGCTATTCGTCAGGAGGGAGGTTTGTCTTTATCTTAGAGTATGAACTTTGATGTCAGGTGTTGCAGAGTGTGATCTCTGATGTGCAGACTGCCTTTGTTTCGAGAGAGGTATCCTAGACAATTTTGTGGTAGCTCCAAAGGCCCTGGAAACATGGAAAAAACAGGGGACGAAGGCCTTCCTCTAGAAGGTGGATTTCAATAAGGCATATGATTCATTGCAATGCATTTCTTGTGGGCTAGCCTGGCTAGGAGGGGCTTCCCGCAAGTGTGGCTTAACTGGGTGATGAGATGTATCACAACGACCTCCTTCTCGATGCTGCTTAACGGGAACCAGCTGGGGGTTGGGTGCAACCTAGGAGAGGTGTCCGGCAGGGGTGCCACTTGCCCCTATGTTTATCTTAGAGACAAATGTCTTGGCAAGGACTGCTTATAAGGCATGTTCGGGAAGCCTCTTTAGGGGCTTTATGGCAGGCGGCAATCTCCAAGTCTCAATTCTCCAATATACAGATAACATGCTCTTTTTGGTTTAAGGCTCCTCCACGAAGGCGACATGATTGCACGCTTTGCTTGAGTTGTTTAGTGAGGCATTTGGCCTGTAGATTAACTACAAAAAGTTCAACCTTATACCTTTTCATCTTTCAAAGTCGGAGATGAGAGACTGCGGTGGATCACTTCGAACAGTTGTTGGGTCCCTACCGCTGCCATACCTGGGATTACCTTTAATAGTGGGGCGTCTCAAGATGCAGAATTGGCTCCCGATGTTAGAGAGGATGAACAAGAGGTTGGCGGGATGGGCATCTAAGTTGTTATCTAGAGGCGACAAGTTGGTGTTGGTCAAGGTTGTGCTTTCCTCCATGCAAAGCTACTTCCTCTCTGTGTTCAGATTGCCGAAGAAGAATGAAATGAAGATTACAAGCTTGATGTGTGACTTCTTCTGGGCAAGCCACGAGATCACTAGGAGAGGGGCCAGGTCATTGGCTTAGGATGAGGTGTGTTGGCCGGTATAGGAGGGTGGTCTTGGGGTCCGTGATGTGAGTTGCATGAATAGGAGTTTATTAACGAAGTGGATTGCCAAGCTGTTGAGGATGAACTGAGACCTTTTCGGGGAGGTTATGCAAAGGTGCTACGAATCCTTTTTAGCTTGATTGACTTTGGAGCCACCTGCAGCCAAGACCTCACGCTTCCTCAGGGGGCTGGCATTGATGGCCCCGAAGGTGCGTGGGTTCTTCTCCTTTCTTTTGGGGACAGGCGATGAGTTCAGGTTCAAGACGGATGACAGGATGGGTAATAGCCCCCTTTGTGACAGATTTCCTACTCTGTTCTCCAAAGCAACCCATAGAGAGGCGACAATGAAAAGCTGTTGGTCTGATGCTTGGTGCACTGGCTTTTGAGGGACTTTTTTTTATCATAGGGTGGAAGAGTTACAGGAGCTCTTGCAATGTTTGCAGGGATGGGAGTCGGAAGAAGGGGCAGATGGTTACCACTTGGAGGAGAGTGAATTCTCAGTGAAGAAGGCCTATGGCAGAATACAAAGTCCCACGCAGATGGCGAACATTGATCTCCTGCGGCTGTGGGATTGCAGATTGGTTTGGTCAGCGAGCTACCCCCTTAAGGCGAAGGATTTTAGGTGGTTGCTGAGGAGAGGAAGGCTCATTACAAAGGTTTAGAGGACGAAGTAGGCACCGTTAAATGACAAGACATGCCCACTCTATGGGGGGAGGGGGAGGATGTTTTTTTGAAAAATGGGAGGGGGAGGATGTTGAGCACCTATACTTCAAATGTGCTTTCGTCGACCAGGTTTGGATGCAATTGGGGATAGACTGGATCAACCATGGCAACTTCAACAACTTCTGGGATTCTTTTAGGAGAGTAGAGGAGGCCTAATGTCTTCAAATCAAAGAAGGAAAGGCAAAAGGTGTTAGTGGTTCTTTGGGGTATTTGGTTGAAATGAAATGGGGTGATCTTTAAAGGACATACCTTATGTTAAGAACTTTGTTGCCTTCATCTCCTCCTAAGTCGTGTTTTAGGAGTCCTCCATGTAACTTGTACTGGGTTAATTTTGTGCTAATGAATTTTAGGTGGCTATTTAGAGGATAACGACGCTTCCCCCTTTAAAAAAAAAAAAAAACTTGAGATTCATGTGCAAAAGCTGTTGGTCATGTACTCATGCACACATAAGTGCATCAATAAGCATGCAAAAACACGTGTAAGGAAGACAGAAGGTTGACTAGATCATCAAGAACAAGTAAAACACAGCAAAGAAACTGCTGAAGGCACTGCAGGGATGAAGCAATCCCCTGTTGGGGTGACGCAGCAGCCTCCTAGGGCCTGTTAAAGGTGATGCAGGGCTGCAGCAGTTGCTGTAGGCACTGCAGCAACCCAACAACAAGCACTATGGCCTGTTGAGGGCTGCAGTAGGACAGCAGCAGTGCAAGAGGGAGATGATGGAGGGCAACAGCAATGCCAAGAATGCTCCCGATGCTGCAGCAAGGGTTGGCAATGCCACCCTTGTCCTCAGGGCTAGCAATGGTGCTGTGTGACCACCAGCAGCAGTGGCAGTGTGGGAAGGGGCTGGCAGCGGTGACCTAGATCCCCCAGCAGAGGTGGCGATGGGGAAGAACCCCCCCATAGGGGGATCAACCACCATGGAGTTCTCCTACATCAAGAAATCACGGATTTATCAAGAGTTTTGGTGCTATTTGGTGGTGACATCAACTGTCAGCCTAAGATTGTCAGCCTAAAATCGCCACTCTGATACTATGTTGGATAAAAAAGAATGATTCTATTTCAAAAAGAAAACCTAGCCTCTCTTATATAGAGAAGGGCTATGGGCAAATAGAAAAATAGAAGTTACAACTAGGGTTCTAGGCCACATAACCAAACATAACATAAATAAAAAATATATATAGCATCCCACAAAGATATTTCACATTTGTTTTGGGCTTGTGGTTTTGCTTTGCAAATGTAGCATCTTCTATGGATGATTTCTGGTCTTCAATGAGAAATGGAGTCCAAATGAACACTGAGACTTGGATCAAAGCTTGTGCTGCCTTATGGACATAGTGGCTTTAGCACAATACTACTGTTTTCCAAGGGGAGCCTAGGTCAATAATGTAGTAAGGGATGCTTCTTTTTTACTCATTTATGGTCACAACAATTGTAATTATGGACTTTGATGTTTTAATGAATGTGGATGGTTACTAACCTCTAGTAGCCATCCTTTCCTTTTTTCCAAAAAAAAATTGCATATCCCGTCCATGTAAATGACATCCAATAAATGAGTCCATCAACAAAAGATTTGAAGGTAGTGGTATCAAGACCCTAAGTTCAAAGCTTGCTTCCATACCCTCCATAGTTCTCATCAAATGTTTTCCAACAATGGAATAGAATCTATAGAGAATCCACCTGTTCATGGTGGCATGCTTGGACTTGAGAAAAAAAATTGAATAGCAATCAACTCGGCGTAGGAATGCACCTCCAAAGATGCATTTTTGTTCTTCAGGGCAATTGATTATGAAGCCTAGTTTGGCTGTACCGTCAAAGCTTTTCTTATTTTTGTTTGGATGTGTTTGAGATGGCTTGTGTTGAATCTAATTCAGACATAGATTTTGGTTCGTCTCAATGGGGACAATCACGCACTTCATCTGTGAATTTAAAGAAGAAAGAGCAACAAGTTTATGTACTTTGCTATTAGAGAGAATGGAAGTTGTATTCAAGGGAAGAAGGATACTAGCATGAAGTGTTATCATAATGATCTGTGCCCAGACCTGAGTTTAGTTGAGGAAAACCGGCCTTGACAATTTGTTGAGTATGGACTCAATGAACACAAAGCAACCATTCTAAACACTTAAGCTCAAACTGTCAAGTAGTAATTCTCAATCTTTTATATCCCACTACTTATTTTCATGAGTTTTCCACGTATGACTCTTTTTGGGGTGTTACATGGCAGCCTTCAACAAGACAAACCTTGCCCCCCCCCCACCCCCCCGACAAGAACCTAACACTCCAGGCATTGAGCCTCTTCTCCATCTGTTCAACCAGTGGGATCCAATCTCCTGCAGTTAGCCTCTTCTCCTTAAGAGGGTGGCCTAAGTAACTAAAAAGGAAGATGGCCAGGTTCCATGTGGAGATGTTGCGCACAAGATTGAATGTCCTGATCACTCATGCCAAAAGGAACAAAAGCTTAGTTGGCATGATTTACCTCTAATCCAAAAATCTCACCAAAAATACCCACTGAAGTCACAAGGTTTTTTGCCTCTCTTGGACCTCCCTTAATAAAGAACAATGTATTGTCTACGTACTGCAAAATCGATGCCAACAAGGAGCCACTTCCCTGAAGAGAGAAGCTTACAATAAGAGATCACAAACACACTCCTTAACGAACATGGAAGTCAAGGTATCCATAGCAATGATACAAATGATTCTCCACCATTTGCTGAGGGTTTTCAGGAGGAACATAGAGTAACATCATCTAGCTAAAACAAAAGCATTAAAGTTTTTCGGAAATTGTCCCTCCTCTTGTAGCTAATGATGGTGTCGTGCAACCTTTCCTAATCAACAAGTTCTTTGCTTTGGGAAGATAAACAGGATTTCACCATGTTGAACAATCAACTTGCCCAACCTAGTGCAAGATAGTCAACTCCAATGATTGAGAAAAGTAATTGTAGTAAGACTAGACTTCTCATTTGAACCATCTTTTGAACCATCAAAACCTACACATGGCCCTCAAGGGACTGTAATGCAAAAAAATCCATGCCAAGCTTTTTCCCGTCACTCTCTACTTAGAAAATCATTCAACTTGACTAGTTAATCAACCAATTACTCAAGTGAATCCATTACAAACACCTAACTATATCATCAAAGAGAAGGCTTGCCCAACCCAAGTACTCATGCAATGATTTGATATTCTCCCTCATCATGAAGCATAAATGTCCTGCAAGTTCAGCTTATCAAGATGTCATTACCTTACCAACTAACTTATGTGCATGACTTAGTAAGAACTCTACTAGTTGGAGTCTTGAGTTGTGAATTAGATATCTTCCCTCCTAAACTCACAATGCTTTCAATTGCCATCCACCTTCTATACTTCATTCTCTTGTAAGAATAGAGTTCACTGGCAGTTTGATGACACGAAGCTAACATGTATACTAAATAAAGAGCATCTCACATGAGATAAGTCCCCAAATATGCGTTAGTACCAAATACCAACAAAGACACTAGCAGTATTGTGTAGTAGGTCTCTTCCCTTGTGCAACAAGAGATGTAGAGAATCTAGAACCCTGTGACTAAGTGACTGCAAAAACAGCTAGAAAGGACCGATTGCTTCATGTATGATGATGATAGATGCAAAGGAGGTCCAGCCAGAACTACTAACCGCAAAAATCCCCCCAAGTTAACCCACAAGGGCTTCCAAAATCTGAAAGCCATTGCTAACTCTTCAACGACCACCAACACAACCATGATGAGAGTCACCTCCACCCACCCCACCAACAACAATTGCAAGGGAAAGGACTAAGCTCTATGGATCGTTATGGAGACAACCTTGTGTGTCCACGTGTAAGTCTGTTACAAGCATGCTAACGTGTCAATAATGTAGCAGAGTGGTTGTTAAAGCCATTGTAACAAACTGAGTGTGAATGGTTATAAATACGAGCAAAGCACCTGCGCCAAAGTGAAGCTCAATTGGTTTTCTCTTCTCTCTTCTCTATTCTCTGCTCATTGAACAACTCTAAGATGGCATCAGAGCCATCTTGGGCTACATACGATCAGGTTTGATTGTTCTTGCTGATAGAAGAACAATCAAACTCAATGATCAGAGGCCTGCTTCAGCAAATTGCAACGCAGCTACAGCAGATCATAGCTCTTCTTCGACAGATTCTGCTTGTTCTCCGGCAATTGCTTGTTCTTGCACGTAAATCCAGAGCTGATCACATGAATATTGTTTGATTCCTTTTCTTTGTTCATGCATTATGGCAGATTCGATTTCTTTTTCTTCATTTGTTCTTCCCTCTTCTGGAATTTCGGGTTCTAAAAGTGCTCCACTGGCTACCATCCATAATTGTGTTCTATTCAAACTTTCCACCACCAATTATCATCTGTGGAAAGCTCAGCTTATTCCCATACTCACGGCGTATGGTTTTCTTGGGCTTGTTGATGGATCGGATAAGCCTCCTCCACAGCTCTTATGTGACCCTATTGAAAATACTTTTGGAATCAATGAGGATTTTCTGAGATGGAAGCAACGTGATTCTCTTGTTCACAGCTAGTTGATCTCCACAGTAACTGAAACCATATGTTCCAAGGTGTCTTCCTTCTCTTCTGGTCATAATGTATGGTTTTTTCTTGAAAAATATTTTGCTACCCAGCTGCACTCTCACATTTCCCATTACCGCACTCAGATTAACACTTTAAAGAAAGGGGATCTGGATTTCAAAAGAAGGGGCTGGTTTCAGTTGGGGGGGAGGGGTGCTGCTATCCAACATAACCCTAGTGGCCCCTTCTGCGTCCTGATTCCAAAATGCCAAGGTAGAAGGAATAACACCCAAGGAATTAGTCTTTTTTTATCTGGTGGTGATTGAGAATCTGAGATCATATCAACAAATAAGTTAAGTATTGTTTGTTTTAAAGAGTAAAATAGGTTATAGCTTGGATGGGAAGAAAATTCACATCTGGAGAGATAAGACCAAATATTCCCCGACTACTCGGGAAATGAGTGAGAGGGTGAGCGTGAGGGGGTTCGCGGGGCAACTGGCAGGTGGAGTGGGGAACGGCAGCTCTGACTGGACGGAGGTGAGGAGGCCGCGGCGGGGTGCGGAGCCGGTGAGATGCTTCAAATGCCTCGGGAGGAGGCATGTGGCGGCGGCCTGTAGGGACCCGGTGAGGTGCCTACGCTGTGGCAATTTGGGGCACTGGAGGTCGGGTTGCGGGCTCCGTGGACTAGGCAGCCGATTTTCTTCGGGGAGGGAGGGGGCACCTCTCGAGGAGGTGGAGGCGCCTTGGTCGGAGGAGATCGGGGCATTGGAAGGGAGGCTGGCTTCGACTCTGGTGGCAGTGGTGCTGGAGGGGGAGGTGGATGTGGAGGCCCTGAGGAGGGCAATCACCGCCTTCTTGGGGAGTAGCGGGAGGTCCTTTGGGGTGGCTTCCCTCAGGAGTGGATGTCTGGTGCTGCTGGGGCTCGGTCGAGAGGAGCTGCGGCGTCTGGCTTTCAAGGTGTTGCGATGTGATCGAGGTGTAGTGCGGTGTCGCTGGCCGGTGAGGTCGGACGATGCATTGGCAGAGCGACCGCCGGCTAGTGTGAGGCAGAAGGTGTGGATTGAGGGGGTCCCCCTCTTCCTCTGCACGGTGGAGGTAGCGGCGGAGGCGGTGGTTGCTCCCTTTGTGAGGCTTCGAAGCTGCGATGGCGTGGGCCTTAGGTCGGTGGACCTATCGCGATTCGGAGCGTGGGTGGAGATGAGGCCGGGGCGACAACTTATGGAGAGGTTGGTCCTCAAGCGGGGGAGTTCCTCCTGGCTGATTCGCATCTCGCGAGGACCCGGGGGACCTAGGTCCTTCGCTGAGGCGGTGGTCGGCGGTGCAGCGGTGGTGCTTGGAGGCGGTGGTGGTGGGTGCATGGAGGAGGCGCAGGTTGCTTTTGGGAAGCCTGATGGTCACGGCGAG
Organism: Thalassia testudinum; assembly: GCA_037157565.1. Lineage (NCBI taxonomy): Eukaryota > Viridiplantae > Streptophyta > Magnoliopsida > Alismatales > Hydrocharitaceae > Thalassia > Thalassia testudinum. The sequence goes on from JAZHRO010000063.1 coordinate 72,190,923, forward strand.
GATCGCGGCGGGGATGGTGCGACGTTTACGATCCCCGTGGCGAGATTTGAGGCAGGTGGAAGAGCGGGGATGTCGGAGACCGGTGCGGGTATCGCGGAGGGGCTGATGAAGAAGTCTGCGGCTTTTGATGACCCCGCTGATTGCAGGTGCGGCCTCAACATTGAGGAGGCCCCGGTTTTTTAGGGGCGCGACCGTGACGGATCCGGGTCGAGTGAGCTAGACCCGACTACGGGTGGTGACGGTTTCGGTGGAGACACTGGTTCGTCTCACTCCCCGCGGGCAGACCGAGAAGTCGACCCTCTGAAGATGGCGACCCGGGGGCTGTGGCTGATAGCTCGCGACATGTCCCCGACGGACCAGACTGGGCGGTGAGGCGCGGTGTCGCAGGTGAGGTGGAGTGAGGATGGCGACAGGAGCCGAGGTTGCTGGGGACGCAGCAGCTCACCTACAAGCCGCGCTCGTCATACTGGAAGGGGCGCACTGCGAAGGCTCCGGCTGGGAGCACGGTTGAGGAGGGCTTGCGTCGAAGGCGGGTGGTGCAGAGCATCGCCCTGCCTTCTGGAGGACGGGCGAGGTGCCGACGGTGGACCTGACCGGGGGCGAAGGCAGGGCGAAGACTACTCGGGGGGCCTCTGCGGTTGAGGTGGGACAGCAGACGGCAGAAGCTGGTGGCGGCGCTGAGGCATTAAAGGAAGAGGTGGTGATGCGGAGGGCTGATGCGATGGCGGTGCAGCCTGTGGGGAAGGTCTTGACGTAGGGAGAGGCGCAGGAGTTGGATGCAGACAGGGGGAGATTGCGAGGCAGGGTGGACCGGCGGGTGATGGCAAGGGGGACATGAATGGTCGGTGTGTGCTTGAGGAGGGTGAGGTGGATGAGGTGGCTACGGAGATGGGGTTTAGGCAGTTGACACATGGAGGAGTTTCCCGGGGTTTTACATGACAAAGGTCCTGTCGTGGAATGTGAGGGATCTGAATGATCCATCGAGGCAGGCGGCACTGCGGGGGTATGTTCAGATGTGGGGGCCGGATGTGATCCTTCTCCAAGAGACGAAGTGGGGGAGCTGTGATGGGAGGCTGTGGAGGGAGGTGGGGGAGGTGTTTTTGGGGGGTTCTTGGCCCTAGATGCGGTTGGTAGTGCGGGTGGAATTGTTGTGGGGTGGAGGGATGATTCTTTCTCCTTGGTGGACTCGTTGGTCGAGTCCCATGTTGTCACTGCCAGGCTTCAGAGGCGCCGGGATAATGCATGTATGCTCTTTTCTTCGGTTTACGGTCCGACGGAGGGTTGGAGGAGGCATGTTTTGTGGGAAGATCTGAATCAGGTTGTGACATCTTTTCAGGGGATGCCTTGGTTGATAGGTGGTGATTTTAATGTCACTTTGCTGGCAGAGGATAGACCAGATGGCCATGGAGGAATGGACCAAGGCTCTGAGGCGTTTACGGGCTTTGTTGCAGAACAGGGGCTGGTTGACATGCCCCCTTCGTCCTGTCTTTTCACTTGGAGGAGTTCTGGAGGACAATGGTCCCGGATTGACAGATTTTTCGCCTCTACGGTGATGGCAGAGTTGTTCCCGATGGCGAAGGTTAGACCCCTGGAGCGACCGTTCTCGGATCACACTCCTTTGTTGTGGGCTTCGAACGAGGAGTGGAGGCATGGTACGTACTTTAAGTTCGACAAGGCGTGGCTACTGGAAGAGGGGTTCAGGGGGCTGATAGAGGAGCAGTGGAGGTCGGCTCATGTGGATGGCTCGGCGGCTGCTAGATTGGAAGCTAAGCTGTGGGATTTGAGATCTTCCTTGAAGATCCGTATGAAGTAGATTAGGGAGGAACGTGGGAAGAGGAGAGAGGAGGCTCTTGGTGAGATTGCACGATTGGACATGGTGGAGGATATTGGTCTCCTTTCTGACAATGACAAGGTATACAGAGCAAGGCAGATTCAGATGATACAAGAGGAAGACGGGAAGGTGGAGATGGAGTGGAAGGTGAGGTCCAGGCAGAGGTGGCTGAAGGAGGGCGATTCCAACACTCGATTTTTTCATATGGCTGCATCAGGAAGGAGGAGGAGGAACTGGATTGACAAGTTGGTGGTGGATGGGGAGGAGTATGTCAGAAGAGAGGTGGTGGTTGGGGGGGGGGGGGGGGAGGAGGGGCTGCTGCGAGGTATTTCAGAGAGTTTACCGAGTGTAGACGGGGGTGAAGATGGAGATGGGTGGGGTCTGAGGTGCCGCGGATCGGGGAGATAGAAGCCAGTTTTTTGACGAGTCCGTTTGAAGAGGATGAGGTTCGCAAGGCAATCTGGGGACTGCATGCTGACGGTTGTCCGGGGCCAGACAGTTTTTCGGTTGCCTTCTATAGAGAGTTCTGGCCGGTGGTGAAGGAAGATGTGATGCAGGTTGTGCAAGAGTTTAGAGCTGGAAACTTGGGTTTCAATAGGCTGAACAAATTCTGCATGTTCCTGCTGCCGAAAAAGAAGGGTGCTGAGGAGATCTAGGAGTACAAACCGATAGCCCTCTCGAATGCTATCTACTTGATTGTGGCAAAGCTTCTGGCAAATAGATTGAGGAGGACGCTGGCTGAAATTATAGACCCGGTGCAATCGACTTTTGTCCCTAGCAGAAACATTTTGGAAGGTTATGTGTTGGACTCGGAGATCCTATCGTCCTGGAAGAGGAGTAAGAAGAAGGCTTTCATGTGGAAAGTTGACTTCAGCAAGGCCTATGACTCGGTTCAGTAGTCGTTTCTTTGGGCATCCTTGATGAAGAGGGGTTTCCCGCCGATGTGGATTGACTAGATGAAGAGATGTGTCACCACAACGTCTTTCTCTGTTCTTATCAATGGAAACCCGGCAGGGGGTTGGATTCAGCTAAGGAGGGGGGTGAGGCAAGGGTGTCCTTTAACCCTGATGCTTTTTGTGATTGCAGCGGATGCACTGGCGAGGGCGGCTAAGAGGTCGTGTGAGAGGAACTTGGTGAAGGGCTTCTCCTTGAGTTGTGGGACGAGCATTCCGGTACTTCAGTATGCGGATGATACGGTTTTCTTCATTGAAGGTGGGGAAGTGGAAGCCAAGAGAATGCGGATTCTACTCTTCCTGTTTGGTGAGGCTTCAAGATTGCAAATCAATCTGTTTAAATCTGACTTTGTCCCCTTCAGTTTGAGTGAGGCGGAGGCGAGGGGGTGTAGCTTGGGTCTCGGCACAGAGCAGGTGAAGCTTCCGATCAGATATTTGGGCTTACCATTGACGGATGGCAGGATTCTGGTGAAAGATTGGGCTCCCCTGGTGGAGAGGCTAGAAGGGAGACTGGAAGGGTGGGCCTCCAGGCTTCTGTCAAGGGGTGGAAGGTTGGTCTTGCTCAAGGCGGTCCTGACAGCGATGCCGTCGTATTTTACTTATGTCCTGAAGATGCCTCGACAGGTTGTCGGGAAGATAGAGAGACTTATGAGGAATTTCTTCTGATCCAACCAGGGGACGGGTGGACCGGGTGCCAGATTGGTTGCGTGGGAGGAGGTCTGCAGGCCGGTAGAAGAGGGGGGACTCAGGGTGAGAGACCTGGGGAGGTCTAATGACAGCCTGTTGGTGAAATGGGTGGGGAGCCTCTTGAAATGTAGGGAGGATTTGGTGAGCAAAGTGTTCGGGACCACTTATGGTGGCCCGGTGCGGTGGGATATCATGATATCTCCGCCGAGGGATGCTTCTCATTTTTTGAAAGGTTTGTCGGCGGTGGCTCCTAGGGTGCAGAGATGTTTTGTTCATGTGGTTGGAACAGGAGAGATCTTCAGATTTTGGTAGGATGATTGGACAGGACAAGGTGTGCTTGCTAGAAGATTTCAGAGATTGTTTGCTTTGTCCCAGAACAAAGAGGCATCTGTGGCCGAGGTATGGGAAGGTGAGTGGTGCCCACGCTTTGTAGGAAACCTTTCAGATGCGAGAACTCATGACTTTCAGATGTTGCTTGAAGAGTTGGAAGGGTTGCAACCAACTTCCGATACGGATATGTTTGGTTGGGATGAAGGTGATTTCTCGGTAGGGGTTGCCTACCGGAGACTGTCCAATGGAGGTTCCATGGTTGAACTAGATTTAGTGAGAGACTGCAAACAGATTTGGAAGGCCATGTGTCCTTTAAAGGTCAAGATTTTTGTCTGACTACTTAGGAGGAGAAGACTTGTGACCAAGGTTTGGAAGGCAAGGTGGGCTCCTAGAGAGAGCAAGGTTTGCCCTTTGTGTGGAGGTGGGGAGGAGATTGATCACCTTTTTTTCACTTGCCCGTTTGTGGTGCAGATTTGGAGTCGGGTGGGAGCGAGGTGGTGGGATTGTCGATCCTTTGAAGATTTTTGGCGCAGCTTCAGAAATGGAGGGGGTGATGCTGGACGGATTGTCTTCCGTACAAAGAAGGAGAGGTCCAAACCGTTGGCAGTGTTATGGGGCATTTGGTTAGGCAGGAATGCTGTGGTCTTCAGGGGCCAGAAGCCTTATGTGGAGAATTTTGTTGATTCTGTTATTTCTTTGTTTAATCTTTGGAGTGGATCCTTGTGAGTGGGGGACCTTGGGGTCTGCTATTTGTACTGACGGTGGCTGTTGATATATAATTAATATATTTAGGTAGTTATCACTATGGATAACTACCCTTTCCTTTTTCAAAAAAAAAAAGAAAGGGGATCTGCCTTTTGTGGCAACGTACACAAGATTGCTACAAATCTTGAAATTTGTAGCAAGCATATTGATGAGGATGAATTGATTATGGCTATTCTAAGTGACTTGGAACCAGAATATTAGTCTATCGTGATTGTCATCAATGGCAGATCCACTCCCTGCTCATACAATGAAGTTCTTGGCTTATTGTTAAGCCACGAGCAACAGCTTCTCACAACCCAACAGCCTGTTGAAGTTCATCATGGTATAAGAGGTAGAGCTACTCATGGTAATTCTTTTCGTGGCTCTTGTGGTATACTCGTGGACGATTCCCCAACTTATCTAACAGGAAGTATCTTTTCCTTCTGATCGAGGCAGTGGAAGGATGAATTTTTCAAACCCATGTCAGATTTGTGGCAAAACAAATCACACTGCTGTCACTTGCTATTTTCGCTATGATTCTACTAATTCTATGTCTTCTCCTCAAGCCAATGTCATTGATGCTTCCCACAGCTTTGGCATGCTAACTCAGGTGCCTCTCACCATTTGACAAAGTCTCTTGCCAATTTAGATATTTCTCAAGATTCTTCAGGGCCTGATGCAATCTACTTGGAAATGGCCAAGGTGGGTCGATAATACATGTTGGTACTAAACATATTCCTTCCGCTATTAAGCCCTTGCAAGTGAAAGTTTTCACTTGCATGTTCCTGCTACCTCCAAAAGCTTATTATTCATTCACATATTTACTAATGATAATGCATGTTACTTTAAGATATATACTCACAACTTTGTGGTCAAGGATCTGAAAACAAAGAGAATGCTACTCAAAGGCAAGATTGTTCACGGTCTCTATCAGTGCTGGCTACCTTCCTCTAGTTCTCATGCATCCAGGGTGTTGGCTCTTGCTCTTACTGCTTTACTGTCTGAAAAAGCTGCCCTCCAAGTCTAGCACAATAGACTTGAGCATTCATGTAATAAAACTGTTCAGAAGATTGTTTCTGACAATAAGCTTCCAATACTCAATTTCTCCTCTCTAGTTGTAATGCCTGTAAGCCAAGGCTCATTGCCTACATTTGGTTTCTTCAGATTCCAAAAGCAATAAAGCATTTGAATTAGTTTTCTCAGTGTCTGGACCTCTCCTATCCTCTCTTTTCAAAGGTATAAACATTGTTTAACATTTATTGATGATTTTACTCGATTCACTTGGGTATTTACTCTTGCAACTAAATCCCAAGTGATGGATATATTCCTCAAGTTCAGGACTTTTGTTCAGAACCAATTTCAAACTAATACACAATCCTTGCAAATGGATTGAGGTGAAGAATACCAACCCATTCACAAATGATGTCAGCTTAATAGGATACTTCACAGAGAGTTTCAGCTCCATATACTCCAGAGCAAAATGAGACAGCAGAAAGAAAAAATCGCCATTTAACTAAGACTGCATTAGCCCTTATGACGCATGCTCATGTACCTCTGAAATATTTGACTACTGCCTTTCATACTGTAGCACAATTAATCAATTTTCTGCCCTTTCCAGTGACAGATAATTGTTCTCCTATTGATTATGGTTTTGTACGCATCTTATGGTTGTGCTTGCTATCCACTATTATGGCCTTACAACAAACATAAACTACAGCCACAGAGTATATTACATATTTTCTTGGGATATAGTCCCATTCATAAATCCTATCAGTGCTTAAATACTCGTAACTTACAAATTTGTTATTGCTTGCCATGTTATCTTTGATGAAGTATTATATCCATTTCAGCAGCTACAGTCTTCTACACATTCACAGTCTTCTGATCAAGGTGCACCTATACATTTATTGCCAATTCCAGCCACTTTACTCTCTCACCAAATAGTGATAGTTCTTCCTCTGCCACAAGTCATTCTTCTACCATGGTTCCATCACCAACTGCTTCTCCTACTCCAGCTGCAGTGCCTACAGCCTCGTCACAGCAATCTCCCATGGTTTCCACTTCCAATTATCATTAGCTATCATTACCTCCTCAGCCTACTGGGAGAGCTCATCAGATGATAACAAGGTTTATGCATGGGATTATCAAGAAAAAATGCTATGCTGCCTCTGTTCACCCTCTACCTTCTCATTTGCATATTCTCTATAAAAAAAGGGAACCCAGCTTATTTACTGATGTTCGAAAATATAAGGAATGGGTTCATGCTATGACGGAGGAATGTAATGCTTGACAACAAAATAATTCTTGGGCCTTAGTTCCCAAAGCACCTAACAGGAATATCATTGGAAACAGATAGGTCTACAAAAGTAAAAGGCACCCTGATGGTTCTATTGAATGCTACAAACGTAGGCTTGTAGCTAAAGGCTTTCATCAAATTGAAGAGATTGATTTTACTGAAACATTCAGTCCTATTCTCAAACCAACTACTATTTGCTTGCTTCTCAGTTCAGCTCTTACTCATCAATGGTTTATAACACAATTAGACGTCCATGATGCTTTCTTGCATGGACAATTGGATGAAGAAGTGTTCATGAGTCCGCCACAAGGATTTATTCATTATCTTTGTAAGCTTAACAAATCATTGTACAGTCTCAAGTAAGCACCATGGGACCGCTTCAAACACCTAACCTCATTCCTTCAGCCCCTCGGTTTTGTTGGCTCTAAACTGATTCTTCTCTTTATATCAAGCACACCTCTGAGAGCCTGACATACCTTCTGATTTATGTAGATGGCATCCTTCTTATAAGTTCTACAAGAGCTTCTCTACAGCAACTCTTAAAACAGCTCCACAGGGAATTTCCTATTTGCAATTTGGGATTCCCTTTTTATTTTCTTGGCATTGAGTTTCATAGGACAGTATTTGGGATACATTTATCACAGAAAAAGTTCTTGGCTGATATCCTTATCAAATTTAATTTTGATGGCTGCAAACCTCTTAAATCTCCTATGGTGACTAATGGTTCAACTCTTCTCTCCACCACTAATGCTGCTCCACTTTCTGATCCTTCGATCTACCGCCAAATCATCGGAAACCTCCAATATGCTTTGTTTGCTCGGCCTGACCTGGCTTTCTCAGTCAACAAACTCTCCCAATTTATGCATAAACCTACTAATATTGATTTTGAGGCAGTCAAACGAATTCTACGCTATGTTAAGGGCACTAATCCTTCAGTCTTGTTTTACAATACTCTATTTAAGCCTACTCCCGCTGCATACAGTGATGCCGACTGGGCTTCTCTGTGGCCGACTGAAAATCCACCACTGGATTCATTGTCTTCTACGGTGATAATCCCATCTCTTGGAGCTCTAAGAAACAAACCAGTGTGGCATGCTCCTTCACTAAGGCCGAGTACAAAGCAATTGCTGATACCACAGCAGAATTAACATGGCTTTGCTCACTTCTTAAGAAAATTGGTCTTCCTCTGCAGGCTGCTCCACTTTTGTGGTGCGACAATGTTGGAGCCACCTACTTAACATAGAATTCCATCTTCCATGTGCGTACTAAGTATGTTGAAATTTATTATTGTTTTGTTAGAGATCAAGTTTCCAACAATGAACAATTTACTTCTAGTGCGTTTTATTTGTAGCACTAAGCAGCTTGCTGATCTCATCACATAGCCCTTACCAGCATCCTCCTTGCAGGCACTTCTTCGCAAACTTTAGCTCCAGCCACAGCCTTTAGTTTGAGTGGGGGTGTTAGTGGTAGTATTAGTGTCTGCGTGTAAGTCTGTTGCAAGCCTGCTGATATGCCAATAATGTAGTGGCGTGGCTGTTAAAGCCATTGTAACAAATTGAGTGTGAATGGTTATAAATACAAGAGCAGAGCCAAAGCTAAGTTCTCTATTCTCTGCTCATTCGACAACTCTAAGAAAAGGAACTAAGATATGTATTTGGCCCCATCTACATACATCCTAGCTAGCTAAGTAGACGAGATATCCTTGAACGAGCACCAAGCAAAAACGCGTTGCACAAAATTTCGATGTGAGAAGGTGTCTTTATTAAGCAGAAGGATTGCTTACCTCGACAGGTATCTGTAGAAAGAGAACCTGAAGCCTCCCATCAACCTCCGTGATGGTATCGAAAGGGATCGACCCCTTGGCGAGGTCCTCAATGAAGTAGAACATGTCAGAGACAACGCGGATCCCATTGAGCCTGAGGCAGGCGTCGATGTAGGATACCCCCCTGGCCTTGATCCGCCCTCTTGCGGACGTCACGAACCCGAGCGCCCTACCGTGGTATGCGATCGATGAGACGAGGGAGTCGTAGTCGAGGGAGAAGAAGTTGGGGTTCCGGACGCGGAGACTGAGGTCCATGGAGACGTCCAGGATGGGGGAGGGGTTGGTGACGACCCTGACGTTGTGGAGCTCGATGCGGACGAGCTGGACGGAGGGGTCGGTGGGCCAGAGGAGGAAGAGGGCGGGGAGGAGGAGGACGACGACGACGACGAGGAAAGTCGAGTAGAGGAGGACGCGGGAGGAGGGGGAGGCACAGCGACAGCCGCGGGAGCGTCGGCGGAGGTGGTAGATGGGGACGAGGATGTACGACTGGAGGAGGGGAGGGTCGAAGGGTTCTTGGTGGAAGGGAGGCCCCGTGGGGACACCGTAGGACATCAAGGGCGCGGCCTCGGCGGTGGCGGCGGTGGCGGCGGCTTTGTCTCCCATGGTGCGCGGGAGTGTTCGACGTGGGAGGGAGAGGAAGAGGGATTGATGCGCGGTCGAGGGGGAAGAGAGAATGGGGAGAGGCACGGGAGGAAGGCACGCCGACGCGGTCTCTCTCTCTCTCTCTCTGGCGAGCGGAACCGTGGGCGCAATTGTCCATGTTGCTTTAATGGATTCGGACCTGGCAGGTTGGAGAGGGCCGAATGAAGTCCGGCTCGTCTGCACATCCAGACGTCTGCGGGCCTCGGTGGTCCCCGCACTGATGGGACAAAGGTGAGGCCGAGTTTGGCGGGGGATTTGTTCATGTTAAGATGGTAGTAAGATTAAGTTCGATAAAAAATTTATTTAATGAATTTCTAATGAACATGATACGGTATTAATAGATAATTTATTAATATTATAATAAGGTATTGTTTGACGGTGGTGTTAAAAAGGATTTTTGGGATAGTGGGGGTTGGTATCTGGTTTGGAGTAAGGTTTGGTAGAGTTGACATGACGTGAGAGAGGAGATGCATCTAATAAAGTGGTTGGCAGGTATTATGGTTTCTTAGGGGAGGCATTAGGGGTGGCTTCGACTCCCAATGATCGGCTTTGAAAGGAAGAAATCACATCTTTCATTTGTTCTTCTTAACGTAAGGGAAGTTGCCATGGATCTTGAGGCAATCGCCACCTTCGGTCTCGACAGAGAGAAGCAATTGGTCGCGATGTTGGTCGTCATTCGACAATTCCAACTAGGGAAGGCAATGGATTGACCGAATACTCCAACGTGTGAAGGTTGGAAGTGTGGAGCCCTTGACAAGCGTGCGCGAAAAAGGCGAAGTCAAAAAAGGCCATGCGTGAAGGTTACTGGAGCTCCTCTTTTTAGGGGCACTGTGTTCTAAGGAGTTGCCACAGTATTCTTAACCATGCTATGGCAGCGTGGGGGTTTGTCCATCAATTCCATAGGCACTCCCTCCGACAGTTAACCCTCGTCCACCTCTTTTTAATCGACGCAGGTGATAGAGGAGTCCTGCACGTCATCACACAACCTTGTATCTGATCGTGAGAGGAGCCCCCTCCCCCCCCCCCACTTGCTTCAAGCAACGTCGTCAACGTCAAGGATGGAAGGGGGGCGAACTTCCTCAATGCCGTCCTCCTCTTCTAGGTCGCTGTCATAGAGCTTCTGTGCAGCCTTCCTCTTCATTTGCTCATCACAGTTGTCGTGAACCCAAGGCGAGAAGTAGGTATTCCACAATCCCCCTCTCTAATCGATAGTTGGTGTTGTTTGCTTGATGTTGTTCTGGGTTGTTGTCTTGTTGGAATGCATGCTTGGACATGGACAATGTTACTCTGTCGTGGATGTTTATGGGTTGATTTATTTGTTAATGCTTTTCATCTTTATGATATTTTTGTTCATGTATTTCATCTTTCCATGAGTATTGATTCCCTGATGACCGCACTGGTTCTTAGTTGTTGACCCATTTGCATTAGTAGATTGAAAAAAAACTATAAAAACGAAAGGCAACAAACAAGAAGAGTAGGAAGATGATGATACGGAAATTTTGAAAGGGAAATTAGCAAACATGACTATGTATGGACATTATACACCTACGAAGTTCAAATCTAGGAAAATTATTTATATTTAAATATTCCATAAATAATCTACTTGTTAGTGATTTTAAGAAATAAAAATAATGAGAACAAAAGAAGAGAAGAGGATGATGAGATTCGGCGACTTGATATGCTACCTACAGTTGTGGCATGCCAAGATTAAGACAAAGTAGGATATGCCACCGATATCCTTCTACTCGTTACCCTGTTCTCAAGACCTAACTTCAACCTCAATAACTTCATAAGATGAGACAAAAATTAACAAAATGAGGGGGGAAATCCATAGATGATCACACACCCATTGTAGCAGTAATACACCATTTGGTTTCAGTGTCTCACACATGCAAACTTGTTTGTAAATATATGAGTTTTACAATACTATATAATCATCAAGTATGACAAGACATACCAACTTTTTTGTAAATTGAGGGAAGATGAAATAAATGATTATGGCTACCTACAAGGGATACCGTATGTGAAATTAACTTTTACAATGGAGGATCTATTGATGAGTTAAAAACTTATAGGGGAACTTGTTGAGAATGTTACAAACATGAGATGGAGGACAACGAAGATTATGAACACACTCATGCAATATGAAACTACCTCCATGAATCATAGGCAATGGAGAAGGAAGCCAATAAGAGGTAGCCATTGGTGGCCACATTTTGTCTAAAATCCTCGTGATTCCCATGCCTTATGTACTATTTTCTTATAAATTTGGTTTGATATCCCATTTGCTGTTATGGAGTGGTTTATATTTTTCCTCCATTTTTACCCATTGCTAATACCGCAAAAAACATAGGTTGAAATTTTTGTTTACCATTAACGATGTAGTCATTATCATTAAGTACTTATCATTGAACAATCCTATTTTCGGAATTTCTGATTTACTTTTGACTATCACCTTTCCAGTTAATCCAGTAACTTGGGTTACTTTCATTTAACAAGAATAGTATTCTCTCCCCTTTAAAAACAAGATAACTATATGATTTTCTCCCAATTTCTAAAAGAAATATAGCTATGTTAACAACTCCCCTTAAAGATAGACAATTATTTCATCAATTTAACTCTCTTTATCTATATGCTATTAATAAAGAGATAGGGAAAAGGGGATTACTTCATCTACCATGGCCAATAGAATGACCCAAATGGAGGCAAATGCCAAACTGGATGGGGTTCCCATCCGTAGCTTAGAGGTCCCAACATCGACGCAGGTCTCTAATCGGGCGGTCACCGCGAGATGGCTTAGACATTTATTCGTCGTCATGTCAGTCTAATCCTCTCCTTCCTCGGTCTACTCCTTGGTCCTCCCAATTCGAGTTAACCGTTCTTAAGATTGTAGGTCCAATCTTTTATGTTGTAACTGTAGGTATGGCCCTACGAGGAGGGGTGACGTAATAAAATGCGGAAATGAAATATAAAGCAATCTCACCAAAAAAAATCAATCACACAAAAAGACAATCACACAAAGAACACAAGAATTTTTAGGTGGAAACCCAAACCGGGTGAAAACCACCACCTAACCCTCTCGAGTTAGGATTTTCCGATCAACCTAGTTGATCAAATCCACTAACTGAATCACTTTAAAACGAAGGTGATTCAACCTCAGTACAACTACGCTACAAGTACGAGGGTAGCGTTTCTCAACCCCTTCTCTCCACGAGAAGGATTTTGACCCACGAAGGAGACGGGAATTCGCAAAGCGAATACCCAACCAAAAGACAAAGATAAAATAAAACAAGTAATCCTATAGAGCCAACAAAGTAATTTAAACCTAGCTTCCATAGGAAATAGGAAACTCCCCTTTGCAAGGAGTGCGTCGAGTTGATGACGCGGTGCGTGTGCCACGCGATGGCGCAATGTCACTCTCGTAGACAACGGCGAGAGAGCGGGTGCGCGAAGCTTGATGCTCTCAAGAGAATGGAGCTTGAGCTGGGAGAGCAAGAGCTAGCTAGGACACAAGAGAGTGGAACTATGTTGCTTAAGTGTGTCTTGTGTTTCTCTTGGTGTATCTCTTGGTGTGTATATGTGTTGCAAAGGTTCCCCTCTATTTATAGAGGCCTTAGGAAGGCTTTGGAAGGCTTAGGAAAGGTTCTATAGCCGTTGGGAACAAAGCCCAAGAGAATCAGCCCGAAATCAGGAACAATCATTGTTCTGACAGGCTTATCAGACGTCTAATTCTGGCATCAGACGTCTGGAAGTTTACTTTAAGACGTCTGATTTCAAGGTCAGACGTCTGATTTTGGGCGGGTCTCTCCCTGACTTGGACCAGATCTAAACAGGGTTTTTGCGCAAGTCCATCAGACGACATACAGGATGTCTGGCACTATGTCTGGACGTCTGGAAACCTACTTTTACTGTGGGAATTGATTTCCAAACGTTGCAACGGCTAGAAAATCTCTGAGAAGAGATTTTGGGTCAGCTGAGGCAAAACGGTCAATTATCAGACGTCTGGACAGTCCTATGGACGTCTGATAAGGCTCTAACGGTCGTATCCTTGAGTGTCTGCGAAGCCAGCCAACGGTCCACTAATTGGACGTCTGGAAAAGTCATCAGACGTCTCCTAAGACATCTGGTCTAAGGTCTAGACATCTGATTTCATCAGACAGAACTAACTATGTCCAGCCTAACAGTTATCAGACGTCTGAAACAACAGTCAGACGTCTTAAAATACTTTATCAGACGTCTGATTTGGGAATTAGACGTCTGGAAGTGTTGTTTGAACCCTATATTAGTTTTCTAAGTATTCTACAGAAAACCTAAGTATCCTAGGGTTATGCCGGTGTTCCTAGGACTACTGTTAGGGTACTTTGAGGCTCTTTAACATAATATTCTAAGGAAAATAAAAAGAGCAAGAAAATAAAAACAAGAGATACAAGAAAGGATTAAAAAGAATCTATCATATTCTTCTTGTCTTCTATCTTCAATCTGTCGCTCCACGCGAACCTCCTATGTTTTCCGTCAAGCTCCTCCAATCCGTCCTAGATGCGAGCTCGAACTCCGTCTAAACACGTCCACATTTGCAATTGACCTGAAATCTAGGACTCAAATTGCAAATGTTAAATAACACGTGTTTTGTTATCATCAAAACAAATGATCGTGGTGCTCTAGCACCAACAGTAACTTCCTTGAAAACCTACAAAACAAGATTCTACTTGATCTTTCGGTATCCAAGTTAGCTTGGATCCAATTTTGCTAGTTGGTCTCCTAGATGGAGATCTTTTCTCAACCTTAGAGCTATAAAAATTATCTAATTTGTTTACCAAGTTATTAGATTCTTCCATAAGGCATGCAAGTTCATTTTCAATAGCAAGCATTTTTATTTTTAAGCTAGAAATTTCAATTTTTAAACTAGTGTTCTCCTCGATTAATTTACTTGTTTCATTGATTAGGTCTATATTTTCTAACAACAAGTTATCATCCTTAGGACTAGAACTAGTTTTTAGACCTTTAAGTTGTTTTTCTAACATTTCATTTTCAGATTTAAGAAAATTAAGATTCTTTTTAATATTTTTATTTTCTACTTTAAGTGATTTACTAATTTCAAATAACTCATCAAAAGCATCTTGTAAATCCGAGTTTACCTCATTGTCACTATCGTCGCTATCGCTTTCTGCGATTGCCATGAAACCAAGGCACGCGGTTTCGTTCTTTTCTTCGGGATCTTCCTCCGAGTTTGATTCTCCACGAGCTATTTCTAGCTCTCTCCAAATCTCAAAGGTGGGGTCACACCTTGAGATACAGTTGAACTCCTCCATGCTAAGAGAGCAATAGAGAGAGTTCATGGCTTTCGTGTTGAGGTTGAGTTCGCGTACTTACTGCACCGTATAGCCTCCTTTAGGTTTCTTTGGGATGGTGAACGGGGTCTCGCAATGTTCCCATAGTTCGAACTCAGTGACTTGAAGCCATGTTTTCATTTTCAAATTCTGATAATCAAAATCGCTCCCGTCGAAGTAAGGAGGACGGCTAGTGGACTGCCCCTTGGATATCCTTGTCATGGAACGGCTTCCCTTCATCGGATCTTCCGCGGATGTAACTCCTAAAAAGCGGAAACCTGCTTTGATACCAAATGAAAGTTCCTATGAGAGGGGGTGAGATTTGCAGAATATAAAATAAAGTGCGGAAGCAAAATGAACAATCTCACACAAAAACAATCACAAAATTTGCACAAGTGATTTTTAGATTGAAACCAAAATCAGGTGAAAACCACCACCTAACCCTCTCGAGTTAGGATTTTCTAATCGACCGAGTCGATCAAATCCACTAACGTACTACTTAAATGAAGGTAGTACAACCTCTTACAGCCACACTACTTTATATGAGGGTAGTGTACCTCAAACCTCTTCTCATTACGAGAAGGTTTTTCTCATGAAGGAGATGAGAATTCACAACCAGAATACCCAACCAATTTACAAAGTAAAATTACAAAGTAACCCTATAGAGCCACAAAGATAAATCCTAAACTTAGCTTCTATAGGCAGGAGAGACTTCCCTTAGATGAAAGAACGTAGGTGTGATCTCGGCAGAGTAACGACGCTCTCGGATTTGCTGAATGGAGCTTAGAGAGCAAGATCACTTCTTGTCTTGATGATTTCTTCTCAATGACACAAAGGAATGTGAAATTAGTGTTACAAGGTGTGTCTCGGTGTGTATTTGCAAGGCAAGGGGCCTCTCCTATTTATAGATGTCCTAGGAACGCTTTGAAAGCCTTAGGTAGCCAGTGGGGATTATCCCAATGCAGAACTGGTCGTAATCAGAATCATTAATGATTCTGACATGGCCATCAGACGTCTGGGAAAAATATTAGATATCTGGAAGTCAAGTATAAGATGTCTAGAAACTAAATCAGTCATTTAATTCTTGACAGGTTTCCTTTCTGACTTGCGTCAAACCTAAACAAGGCTCTAGGTCAAAGTGATCAGACGACAAGTCGGTCGTCTGGCACATGATCTGGGTGTCTGGAAACTAATAACTCTATGGGAACTGATTCCCAAGAGTACTTAACGGCTATAACCCTTAACAGCAGTGATTTTGACTCAATAAAGGGCTAAAGGTCACTTATCAAAGGTTTGAGGTCCTCTACGGACGTCTGATAAAAGCCTAAAGGTCATTTCACAACGATCGTATTCTTAAGCGAACCTTCCATTAATTGAGTGTATAGTCAATTCATCAGACGTCTGCTAAGACATCTGGACTAAGGGTCGGTTGTCTAAAATTAGCAAACAGAAGGTTCTAAGACCAACCCTAAATGATTGGGCGTCTGATTCAACATTCAAACGTCTTAAAGTTTACTATCAAACGTCTGATTATCAGATTAGACATTTGATAAGGCTACTTAAAGCCTATTTAGGTTTTCTAAGTTCTTTATAGAAAACCTAAGTATCCTAGGGTTGTGCAAGTGTTCCTAGAACTACTGTAAGGGTACTTTGAGGCTTTTTAACATGAATTTAAGGAAGAAAAAATAAAGAGCAACAAAAGAAAGATACTTATAACAAGATAAAACAAAATCTATCATATTCTTGTCTTCACACCTTCTTCAAGCTATCGCTTCTCACGAAGCTCCTTCTCCTCTGTCAAGCTCCTCCAATCTGCTACAGATGCGAGCTCGAACTTTGTCTTTACACTTGTATCCATTTGCAATTGTCCTGAAATCTTGGACTCAAAAGCAAATGTTAAATAATAAGCATTTTGTTATCATTAAAATAAACGATCGTGGTGCCCTTGCACCAACAGAAAGATGTAAGGAAGGGTTTGCTCAGTAAGACCACATATCCACATGGTTGCACGAGTTCTGTCACCACGCATCCTGATTTTAGATGTTGCCTTGCTTATAAGAATTTCATAGATATTTTCAATTGAGAAGCAAAAGTTCACCTCAAGCAATTCTCTCTATACTATTATGTAGTAATGTTGTACCCACTTAGACAGGCAAACTTTAGGTAAGAGAGTACACTTTAGCCACTCCCCTCATTAGAAGGAGGAGATCAAAGTAAGATGTTCCATTTTATGTCTATCATTTCTTATAACTAGTCTAATTGTCCACCTAATGTCACAGCGGGATGGACTTGAATAATGACACATTTGGTTTTGGAGGTCGTGGAGATGAACAGTATTAGGGTAGACAACATAAGTGTTAGTGATAATGTTGTGGCCAGCAAGCAAACGATTAATACGGAACGGTTGAGGAGGCACACACCAAATTACTCATGTCGTTTTAGTAGAGGAAGTGGTGTTGGCCCTTCATCTAGGCAAGAGAAGAGAAAAGATGTGCTTGACATTGATGATGATAGCAACGATGACCTTCCATGCACACCATCGTCTAGCAAGCATCATGCACATTCCTCACGTACTAGGAGTTCATCAAAGAGGTCGAAGGGGATGGGAAGTAGCGTGGAGACGTTAGAAATTGGTTGCATGATTCTAAATGCCACCAATGAGCTTGTAGAATAGAATCGCTCTTGGCCAATCGATCCTCTAGGCCGTATAGAGGAGGCAGTTGCTGCTCTGCGTTCTGCCCAACTGAGTCTCCCTCCTCGAAGGTTTCTGAGGGTGACTCGCTTGTTTAAAGATCCTTCTACGAGATTCCTGTTCTTGGAAGTGGTGAAGAATCCTGACAAATCGTTGAATGAGTGGATTGACGAGTTCCTTGGGGAGTGACATTTTGGTTTACTGGAGAATTGCTTCACTGTAATTGGTGTTACAATTATGATGTCATTGTTTATGTTTTGTTTCTCGTATGATGCTTATATTCTTTAGACGTTAGGTTTGTGATGTTGTAGGTATCTATTTCCATGTTGTACTATGCTATTTTCGCATGACTCATTGATATAATGTTGTCGGTACAGTTGTCACTCTTTCATTCAAATTTAGAAGCAAGTAATTAGATGAGTGGTTTGTCCCTTCTCAATTGTTTTCACTACGTGTTGAGTTAGCCATGGATTATCGTCGAGAACAAAGTAATTGGGTCCTACAAACGTCTATCGTAGCATTGAATCTAAACTTCGTTTCGCGACTTTTATATCAGCATGGTCAATCCAATGATGAAGGTCTTCTAATCCGTAGGCCAATCCACACTGCACCTATGCGAGGACATATAGATAGCAGAGATGATGCGGGGAAATGAGATCCGCTCGTACAGATGTTTCCGTATGCATCCGGGTCCTTTGAAAGCGTTAGTTGAAATGTTTGAGCAGCATGGTGGCCCTGAAGAGATGACCCACATGAGAACAATTGAACAGGTCTACATATTCTTGTATGCTGTGAGCCACTCTACATCGAACTATGATTGTCAGGAGTGGTTCCAGCATTCTAGAGAGACAATAAGTAGGCATTTTCATAGGGCCCTTGACGCAGTCTTATCAATTGAGCACATCTTGGTTCGGACTTCAGATGCTCAAACTCTGGATGAGATTGTTCATAATCGTTGATTCTATCCTTACTTTGAGGTACGTGATGATAATGCATTCATACTTGTTGTGCATCCTCATGTTCACGTTGTTAAACTACTTCTGCATAAAATTGATGACAATGTAGGGTGTCATTGGTGCAATTGATGGTTGTCACATCAAGGCTTATGTGGCGAGGTACCAAAATAGGCACCTTCAATTATCACAATATGTCATGGACGTTGTTAACTTCGACATGCGATTCACAACTGTCGTTGCTGGCTATGAGGGATTCGGTGGTGACATGATTGTACTGCGGTGAGCGTTGGACAGGAATATCTTGGAGGTGACCGAAGGCTGCAAATATCTCATGCATTGCAGTTATGCAAACACAGATAAATTCCTTGCACCGTATCGAAGGATGACGTACCACTTATTGGAATGGCAAAAGCGTGGAGGGTTGGCTGAAAGTTACAAGGAATTATTTAATCACACACACAACTACAGGGGTCTGTGGAGAGAACGTTTGGCGTTTGGAAGAACCGATTTGAATGCTTGAGAATGCGAGAGTGGTCAATCAATGTGCAAAGGGATGTGGTGCGTGCAACATGCATCATCCACAAAATTCATTAACGAATCTGGCGTTGACCATGTCTTCCCAAATGCACAAGCAGTGGCATAAGAGCTGAATGACCAATATCTTGAAGATCAGCAACCATAGGCAACTTTCAATTGAGCAGACATCAATCGTGGTGATACTGTGAGGGATATGATTGCATTGCATATGTGGAGGATTATGCGACGAGGCGTAGGCATCAGAGACATTGAATGTTCAATCAATTGGTTACATCTCCCTACCTTTATAATGACGTTGAAGCTTGCATAGTGAGTAGTTGTGGTTTATGTAATTCATCACATTATCTGTTGATGTTACTTATTACTCAAAAGTGTCACTTACCATTGGGTAGGTTGGTCTTTAATTGTTACGTAAGTTTGTTTGTGCCACAAACGTGTCTCGACTACCAGATCAACTACAAATGACATGTTAGTAACGACCATCTAATTAATTATCTAATTTTTCCTTCATGTTGTACGTTGCTACAACCTTAAATGGGTCATTACTTAATGAACATATTACCACCATTAATAAAACAATTAAAATGCAATTGGTCGTTCAAATTTAATGGTTTGCTTGATTCGCTTGTGTATAGGCCGATTTTGTCACTTTCCTCGTCGATCACCTACTCATCGAGAAATCGGTGCGCTTAACTTTTGAAATCATAACCTCATGAATCGACTACTTTCGCATTATCTCTTAAGAAATTTGGTGGATATATTTCATTTCATCAATCTTTTTTCATATTGCTTTAAAATGACATGCGTATTGAAATTTAGCTTCTATACATTTCTTATTTTTGGAAGATGAAAAACAGATGGAATAGGAGAGTACGTGACGATGAACATGAACTTTTAACATAGAAATTAAGCATAAATCACATTCCTTCTCCAGGATTCTATTAAAAAATTTACGTATTAATTCTACTAACGTGGTCTATGTAATGATGGTGACATGCAGACACTTCGCATTAAATATTTGATTAAAGTTAACTTTTCAGTATGCATCCTTGCAAGGAGACTTTTCATATGTTCTTTCTCCAGTCACTTATTGAAAGGAAACGTGAGGGCATGTACGTGGTAGGGGAGTTTGTTTGGGGAACATGGGAAGTAGTCCAACGTGGTGGCCTCTATCAAGGTCACGGGTCAACTTATGTTCTTAAGTTGTTCACAATGTGGAGAAGGTTGAGGGAGATCTTTGGGTTCATCAATGATTGTGTTAATGAAGGTAGTTGGCATTGAGAGAATGAAGCCCACATCTTAGTTTCATTAGGACAAGATCAGCAATGGGATGAGGTATGGTCATATATCTTCCCTTGCTTATTCCTTCTAACTTTTCATAAGCCATTCAAAAAATTAAATGAATGTCACGCAAGTTGGTGACAAATACAGCAATATCGTTGAAGATAACCCATTCCTACAGTATTTGAAGTTGTGAGAATTGAAGTAGTATTGTCAACTATTTTGACAAGATGGTTTGGTTTTCGCATTGTACGAAAGAATGTCATGTAATGGGGCCAGTTTCTTGAAACATTGTTGTTAGCGGAGCTTTGTTTCTTGCGCTAGTACAATGACCATGAGATTATAATTTCTAAACCCTCGAATTCAACACATAAACGTACACAAACGTCACTTAATTCCTCCTTATGTGTGAATGTTGATGGGAACGAGGGATGATCTTCTTTTTACGTGGTTGTACTGCAGTGTGTTGCGTAGTGATTAGTCAATGACCTTTCAACGACATGGGTTAATGTATTTACTATGACACTGTTTAAGGTCTAGATATGTTGAGGGATCATACTTAATGCCAATGCCAACATTTAGTTGATTTGTAGTACATGCCAAGGAAACCCGGTCTTCCCTATGAGCGACTTATCTACTTCTACGACAACCCTTTCTCGGTTAGACTTTTAAACATTATTTGAACATCTTATAGAATTATATCCGGATCGCTAACAACCATTCGTCCATTTATTTGTTAATCGTCACAGCACTGCGGAATGCATAAGAAGGTGGTCAACCTACTGCAGACTGAAGAGAGACTTGAAAGGATGCTACTTACCTTAAGTGTGGAGATGGATTCAATGGAACAAAGTCTAAAGAATGCACGGGAAGAAATAAGGATGAAGGATAACATGTTCGGGGAAATGAGTTCAAAGATCTCCTGTTTGCGGGCCATTGTTGGCAAGTCATCCTCATCTACATATTAAACTGTTGAAGTTGTGAAACATCCACTTCCTTAGTTAGGGGGTGCTTGTGCATGGGTTTGTTGAGTAGGTGATTATAATGTCATTATGAGCCATAATTAGCTTTAATTAATCATAATTAAGAGACAAATGCTCCTATATAATCATCAAAGAATCGTAATTCCTTGCATATCATTTTCTGAGAAGAGTGCATTAAAATAGGGTTAATTCTGCAGTTTTAACAGAATATCATAAATGCAAAGTAACCATGGGTTTTCCTAAGGGTTAACCTAAAGTTAAATGTTCATTAATGACTAATAAGAGGGTCAGTACAAATAGAAATGGGTTTTCGCGCACTTTGAGAGTCAAAACAGCACCTAAAACCCTAATTTCAGACCCGCTTAAATAACAGAGGTTATGGTCTAAATAAATTCTATCTAAACCTTCTAAAAATCATATAAAAATATTCCATAAGGTTTGGTATCTTTGATTTGACCATTGGAACCCATTTTGACTTAAAATAGAGTTTTAGATAGAAAGTTGCCCTAATTTGGGTTTCTACCTAAATTACCCAGTCAAACTTGGTCAAAATTGAAATTCGACTTCACCATCAAATTCCTTAGATCCAAATTAGGTTTGTATCAAAATTTGGGCCTAATTAGAGTTCATCTCGATCTAGTTTTTGGTCCAATCAGATTCTTCTTCTTTCAGAAAGGCCACTACCTTTTGAAATAATTGCGTAAAGCCCCCCAGGTTTCTTGCATTCTTCACAAAAAGGGCCCTGCCGCCATTGGAGGTCAACTGGCCTCCAAGCTGACTTTGACCTTCTTGAAACGCAATCAAATCTTCATCAAATCCCACCAAATTTGGTGGGATTGATGTTCACACTTTGACAAAACTATTAGGACAGATCCTAACTCCTAAAACCCTTTGATTCATGCATGCAAATGCACGAAATCAATGGGTGCTTCTTGATTTCCTAAATAGCAAATCAGAGCTCTCTCCTGATCTAGAGCCCTCTTTGGAGCTCTATTTAAGCTCTGGAACTTCTGCCTTCTAAACTTAGCTTGGTTTTGGCCGGATTCTACCCTTCTTCCCTCCTCTCTGGTCGAATACTCCATGAGCTCCGACAACCTCTCTGCTTGCCCTCTTCGCTCGCCGCCACAGACAATTGTCAACGGGATCATCTTCCTCAAGTTCCTCTGCACGTCGCAATACCAGCGAGCGCCACCCATACCCCTTCATCGTCGCCGCTTCTCCCACTGGAGGCTTCACCTTTTCTGGCACTGGCTATACCACAACCGACGCCTTCCTCCCCTTTCATCTGTTAGGTTAGGTTAGTTAGGTTTCCCTCTCCCTCTACTTCCTTTTCCCTCTCTTTATCCCTCAATTGGACCACCACATCACCGCCCCCCCCATCATCTTCCTCCTCTCCAGTAGCAACTCCGGCGAGACCATCCGTCCACCACAGACCACCAACCCGCTCCATTCCGACTCCATAACCTCTGTCTCATCCACCCGCACCAAACCCCTCAATAAATTGAGGGGATTACTACCTCAATCACTCCCCCAAACACACCACCTTCACACCACATATTCCTCCTTCGCCAGCCTTCTACGACCACCTTAACAGCATGCCACTACCACCAATGCCCTCACCGCATTCGCGCGATCCTCCTAAGGTATTCTAATGTGGCCGTGAGGCCGTCCTTTGTGTTTTAGGTGTTTACCGTTCTCCGTTGTCGTTGCCATCATCTTCGACAACGTCCACAGTCCTTTGGCCGCATCCGCCCTTGAATCCACTTCCAGGCCTCACGAAACCCTTCCAGGCATCTCTCCAGGCCACCAATTAGAGACCATGGCTTCGTCTTCGACATCAATTGGAGGCATCTCCTTTACCAGCTGCTGCAGTCGTATGCGAGGAAAAGGGCAATGGCTTTAGTGCCACATCAGGCGCAGAAGAACGCACAACATTACTTATATTGCTTTTGTGCATTGAGCTTACCGCTCAGTAACACGAGCGGTCAGTCCCTCACTACTCATCTCACCCTCTAACTTGCCTATACCACTCGGTCACCACCCACGTCGGTGACCCTGGACACTGTTAGAGACCTGAATACCTGAGTATCTGGATCTGGTTATGCTGGGTCTGTGAGAGAGAAGAAGAGGAGGAATTGAGAGAGAGAGCGGGGGAGGGTTTTGCTCTCTTGTGTGTGTAGTTGACACTTAGTCGCTGAAGGCCTTGGCTACCCTGTGCTGTGAAGGAGAAATAAGGAGAAGGCTCTTTGAAGAGAAGGTTGTGACTTTGTGAAGAAGGAAAGCTGAAGAAGAAGAGAGAAGGCTTTTGAAGAGAAGAAGGCTTTGAGAAGCCTTGTGTTGTTAAGCCGTCTGATTAACAAACCTGTCGTCTGATTGAGCATAATTTGAGTGTTACTGTTAAATAATTTAAGTACTATAGTTAATATTGAATATGAGATACATGCTTAATTAGAAGATCTAATTGGTGATTTAAATCATCACTTTTTAGCTTTTCTCTATTCTTTTTGTCTATAGATACATTGGATTTCATGGAATGGCTAATGTGACAGGTTATTATTCATTGAATATCTATTTGAATGCTTAATTAATTGTGCTCATTTATTCTGCATGAGATTAATGTTGCGAACTCCACATTTGCTCCTTGTGTTCAATCTCAGACTCCTTTAAGATTCTAAGTTATAAATTTTATCTATTGATCGAGTTATTTAGGAGTGTGCTACGATGATGAAACATTAAACTCCCACCTGGCCCGTTTAACATTTTGGCACCGTTGCCAGGGAGTAACGCGCAATTCACACATTAGTCTTATCTTTCTTTATTATTATCTGAGCACTAACTTTCCCTGTTTGTTTGATTGTGATTTTGCGAGGTACATCACGGAGAAATCTTTTGTGCAAGTCAACCACTCTAAGGGTAGGTAACTCTCTCTTCTTCCCTAATCAATCTCCTAATCTTTGAAAGAGAGAGAAGGAAACAAAACTAATTAGGATTCATCTGCTTTACTTTTCTAGTAAATATCACTTAAAAGGCAAGTTTCTTGATTTGTGATTTCAAAACAATATCTGATTAAAGTTGAGGCGATTCTACTTAGAGATCCCTACCATGATTTTTTGTACCTACTAGGGATTTATGTTTAATTTTTTATCACATTGGACTCATCGTCTTTTTATTTTAAGTCCAAGGTGTACACCTAAAGATCAAATTGGACTTGAAATAGAGCCAATTAGACTTTCTCTTAAACTTGTCATCGGAACGAAGTGGTTCTATGTTAGAATTGAGTGGACTTTCTATTAAACTTGTAAACGATGTGTTTATTCGATGTTGCTGATGCATCAAACGAATTGCGATGGATGTTTTTGTTCAAACATCAGATGAGTGATTTAAGTTTTTGATTAATTTCAACTACTTTGCGGAACTGGTACATAAGATGTTGTCACATTTCGAAATTGAGTCCCATGCAAGTAAATATATATAAGGTTTGTTTGTTTGCTACATTTCCGTACAAAGAATAATCAATAAAACGAGACAACGATGACTCAGTAAAAGGTCGCAATAATTTTCTACTAATTTCCTTTCGCTATAATTACCTACAAGGGTATGGGAGATGAACCGTACTGCAACAAAACCTCACTCTACTACGTCATTGACATATCTGATGATCCTATTTCTCGCCTTCTGTACATGTGCGACAATGAGTACGCAGTATGTAGTACTTATACGATTATATTTTTCTGGTATAGATGTCGAACCTAATAAGTTCAACACATTTGTGGTTCTCCGTATGAAACGACAATGCTATGTTATATATAGAGCAACTACTTTCCAAAATTCTAAGGCAAAGCTGCGTCACCAACTACTAAGCCTCAATAGCAAGATGAATGAGGTTGAGGATGAGCTTCAATTGATCCGCAAAGAAAATACCAGGCTTATTGAGGAAAATAGGAGATTGGGTGTTGCAGCAATGACAGCATGCCATGGATGTATGGGCCAAAATGTTGATCCTGTGATCGATAAGCGTACCATCTAAACATCTTTACCTTGGTTATTAGAACCCAGAATGTTTATGTTGTGACTTGATCATCTATTGCAAACGTATGCATGTAACTTTAATGTTGCTCTTTTCTTGGGTGGCTGTTTTGAGATTCTACAAATATCTCAATGGTTAATTGTTCATGCATCTTGTAGTCTGTGACATAATGAGGGGAAAGAATTACAACATTCCCTCTCTCTCTTCAACAACTACTGAATGATTATATGGATGTCGTTGAAGAAGCAAATTAAGTTCGAACTACATTCTTATAGTTTGCAAGAAAATGACATCAACATCCTATACATTGTCCTACTCGTCAACTTCGCAAGTACAATACGTATTTATTCTTACGTTTTATAGTAGTAGAAGGGGGACAGAGTCTATTTGGATTTTTCAAAGATTTAGTTCCTTATTAACATACCTACAGAGACATAATCGTATGCGGGTATGTTCTATATACAAATGAACTCGAAATTAACTAAAACTCGACACACACTTAGAAATATTATTAATCCTACTCACGATGAGCCACACCTCATGGCAAGCTCAAACAATCTCTATATCTATGTCCATGGAGTGAAAGACAATTTAATAAAGGGGAAAATGTTTGGTCGGCCACCTCAATTCTATTTGCCAAAGTTTAACGTAAATAATAAAAGGTTTGAACTTTTGATAATGATAGAAAAGTTGAAATAATTTGCCATAAGTTATCGGAGAAGAAAATAAGAATAGGTGAAATACTCGCCATACATATCCTATAATTTCATAAAAAAGAGATTTCCTCTGGAAAGATCACTGCACGGAATTTCCTTCGATCCAAACTTTGGCAAGAAAATAACAAATAAATTATTTATCATTAGGATATTGTACAATTCCTTCCACTATCTTCTTTTATTTGTACAAATTAATAACGAAGTACTTATGAGCAGGCCCCTTCCCGCGAGAGTTCAAATGTCAGGAGAGGGAAAGAAATTCCTGAGAATGTCACACTACTTTTCAAAATCACATCCAACAAATGTTATAATGAGAAAAATAAAAATTAAATTTCACAACTGATGTATTTAGATTGCTTGCTTCCCCACTTCAAATGAATGATTAAATGTTCTTTAAAAAAAAAAAAAAAACAATGATGAGAAATTAGAAAACATCAAATATTGCAAAATATTATTTGATATATTTTTATTTTTAATTGATATTTTAAATTATGTTTATAATATCTTATTCTTTAGGTGCATCATTTCATATCATCATAAAATATACTCAATATTAATTTATAATGTTCGAATCAGACAAAGGCACTACATTGTGTTAAGCAAAAATGACATAAGAGAAAGACTAAATTAAAACCAAATGAGAGAGGGAGATTGCCAGCGGACAGAGAGTGAGTTAAATATAGAACTTTGAGCAAACCATTGAGGAAAAAAAATTTACCATCATAGCTTCAAAACATGCAGCTCATACCATTACATCCATTTCTCTTTTTTTTTTTTTTTTTCTTTTTTCTTTTTGTTACCAGAACCGGTGACCATCTCAGCGGAAAGATAGTGCATTACCTACATTTATCCTACACTATTTTAAGGGATTTTTATAATATATATCATTTTAAATTTTCGATAAGATGTATATATCCTTATATTTTTAATATTTACATATATATATATATATCCATATAAATTTGCTCCGTTAAGTCCGTATGCTTTACTTCGTTAAATCGAATGGAAAATGTAAAAACAAAGGAAAATTTATATTTTCATCTTCCTATTTTCCCCTTAAACCCTTACACCTCATCCTACTACTCCTTCCTCTCCTCCCCTATTTTCCTCTCCTTCTCCGACCTTGGCGAACTCGCTCCTAGATCTACATCCACTGCCAACAGCCCTACCGTGTAGAACACCACAACGTTCACGTGGCCACCTTCCCTACTACAATCCCAAGGCCCATCACGTATGTAGGGTACAACAGCATCGAGATGGTGAAGATGGTGACCTTGCTGTAGGTGGCCTCACGGAGGTCATAGTAGAGGAGGTGGCGACGGAGGTGCTGGAGGAGGGGAAGGAGGAGGAGGAGGTGTGAGGGTTTAGAGGGAAAATAGGAGGATGAAAATACAAATTTTCTTATTTTTTTATATTTGTTTGACGCTTTCCGTTCGATTTAATGAAATAGGGATGTACGACCTTAACAGAATAAATTTATAAGGGTATATACGTAAATATCAAAAACATGAAGGTATATATATTTTATCAAAAATCTACAAAGGTATATATATATGTGTGTAAAACTCTCTCATTTTAGTAACATCAACTACCCAAAACAACAAAAACACTCACTTCCAATTTAAATATATTACTATATCCATCAATTCAATACAAACTTCCTCACATTAACCATCAATCCTTACCATTACATCTAACAACCTCTACTATATAAAAAAACTATTAAACAAATATAAACTAATATCACATCATTACACTAATCATTTTAACCATATACTTAACCTTCCCTATATTTCACTACCCAAACAAATACTCATCTTCACTTATTCTATCTTAACCTATCTCTGCAATATTTTATTCCATAACAAAAAGAGGCCTAAGAGTTGTGAGTAGATAGTTGATAATTTTTTAATATCATGATATAACTATAAGCGATTCATCTGATGTTATGAATATATTTTAATATATATAATATATTAAAGTAGATATATTTTAATTTATATTAACGTTGAAATAATAGAAGGGATGATAATGATTAATCATTTATATGAAATAAGATAAAGTTAACCCTTTCACCTCACCTCTAAACTCGCCCTTAATTTACCTACAAATTTCTAACCAACCTCCAAATCCTTGCCAAACGCAACCAATGTGTAACTTATTTGTTCGATTAGGAATCGAGAGGTGTCAATTCTTTGTTGTATCCATCCCAAGTGGATATTATTGTCTTGATAATATATCAATTTCAAATTGATTTATTGTTTTTTCTACTAAAATTTTGCAAACTGCACGCAATGCCACTTGTGGGGCCAATCAATTTTGAATTTGAAAACTTATCATGAAAGGGATATCCCATCCCCTCCCCTCCCCTCCCTCACCACACCTCATTGACACCTAGTACCAACCTTCATCAAGCTCCTCCTCTAATAGAGCTGAGCTCCTCCAACCCTCCTCTAATGAGGTCGAGCTCCTCCTCCATCTATCCTCCAACAAGCTCCTCCTCCGAGATTGAGCTCGGCCAAGGCCATGAGATCCTACCCTCAGGTGCACTCCTCCTCCAATTAAGTCAAGCTTCTCCTCCAGCCCTCCTATGGCAAGGATGAGCTCCACAATGATTGAACCCAAGCTCCTCCAGTCGCGAGCTTCGCTAAGCTCCTTATCGTTCAACCCAAACTCCTCTTTGGTCAAGTGCCTTCGCCCCGAGCTCCATCAAGTTCATCCTCCAACCTAGCTCCATTACTCTGAGCTCCACCGATGGCTCCATAGTCCTAGTCCACCATGATTGGACCCAAGCTTCTCTGATGTTGAGCTCCACTAAGCTCCTCATCCTTCGGCCCATCGTGACCACAACGCTCCCATGTGAGCCACCATGGCCACCATCATGAGGGTCAGCGTAAGAGCCACCATCAATGTCGTCATTACCATGATGCTCTTAACAACCATTATCATTGTCAATGTGAGGGTTGTCGTGACTGATCCCAAACCTCCATCGTGAAGGTTTCCATGACCATGATTCTCCCAAATGGGGAGAGGGAGAGGAGAGAAGAGAGAGTGGAGGCAAAGAGCTTTGAAACAAAGACATAACCATCCTGCTCACCTTATCGACCATCAAGCTCACGTCACGTTTCTAATGGCTCCTCCCTAACCATCAAGTTGCCTTGACAATAAGTTGGGATGCTATTGGCACCACAACAAAAAAAGATAGATATGACAATTGCACCTCAAGTAAAAAAAAACATGGATGCATTAACAAACATTGAGATACCAATGACACCTCAATTAAAAAATTTGGGATGAATGTGCTAGTGTCAGAAGAAGGGAGGTTGAATTTTGCTAAAAAAATTAAAGAGAGTAATCAAAAACAATTGTACAAGATAAGATAAGGATTTATAAAGAAAATTCGTATCGAAAAAACCTCTACCAAGATCTCCAATTTATGATTGTGCCCTCAAATCAAATGGGAATTACTAAGATGCACCACAATCTGAGGGTGGTGTTCCTTAAATTATAGTATCCCTTACCTGGATAGCCCCTAAGGAGAGTTCTGTCCCTCTTTTAAGAGGAAATGCAAAACCTATAAATCAGGTACCCAAATAGACTATCAAAAAGTAAAATAATAAAATTCCTAAGAGCCTTGAAAAATATAGAATGAATAATAGGTTAAAAATACTTCCTTTGCAAACCTATGAGATGCAGAGAATCAAAGTAGGGAGTTGGAATGTTCTCAAGTTGTTGCAAAGAGCACAATGGAGCACATAAGCACTAGAAAACTTAGAAAGAGAGATTTGGAAGAATTTTGCACTAGAATATTTCTATGCTTGGTGTGTTGGCTTAAGGCAACCCTTAGTGAGTATTTATAGGTGTAGGATGTCAAGTTTAACCCTTAGGTATCGTTTAAATTTGAATTTGAATAAAATAAATTAAGGTAGAAAGACTACAAAGCATTTAATCAAAGTTTGACTAGATCAGATGCCTCAAATTTAAGATCAAACATCTTAAGTTAAGAATAAAACATCTAAAGAAAAGGTCAGGCATCTAAAAATGATGAATCAAACATCGGAACCTAAAATAGGTTAGAAATATAGGGATGAGCTAAACAGCTCAATAAGAACAAAACCACATGTAAAACCATCACAAGAAAAGAATAGTATATGGGTTTATACACACTAGGCTATCTACTAGTTAATTCCCTATTACCCTTGTTCAATCTCGTATTTCATTATTATATGATGGGTTCTCTCACTTGCCTCAAGAGTCAGATACTGTGAATCGTCCTTCTTTATTTGAGGAGATTGAGATGTAGCCTTCCGTTAGGCCCCATTTTGGTACTTGATCAAGGGAGAGCCTTGTAGGTTTGGCAACCCTTGCGAAAAGTGTACCTGTTCTCAACCTATCAAGAACATTGCTAACTTCAATCAGAAGAGTTAAGCCTTTTAAGAGCTACCTAGGTCAATGCCTCACAACAACAAGGAGAAAGTTCAATTCGTGTCTCCAGTCATCAATCATTCCAGATCAACATTGTAGGGTTCACCAGAATTGTTAGGTCACACCAATGCTCCCACTAGGAGCATAGTCTCTAGGTGTGCCCTTTTAGTCCCCCGTCGTACAAGATCTCAACCAACTCATCATGGTACCCCAGTGACTTCCGCACACACGGGTGATGAGAGACTCATCATGATTTCTAATTTATCAATATTAGCTTGTTTTCCTAATTAAACTACTAGTGAATAGCATTGTAATAGGGTTAATTATATATTTAGGGTAATAATAGCAAGGACCTTATTTATATGTTAAAATACCTAAATTATGGGTTAATAAACATTTATGTATGTTTAATTAATAAATGATACTTAAATCCAATCATTTAGCTATATATATGTATTATATCTAATTTGTAATATTTATATTAGCTAAGTTGTTAATTAACTATATAATGTTAAGTACTTAATTAAATATAGATAAAAGGGGTAAAAATGTAATTTCATGTCATAAATATATTATTTATAGTATTTATAATTATATGTAAAAAGTTAAAAAATAAATAATTTAATTTAAGCCTTAAAACTCATGGTTTGCATTTTAGTCCCTAACTTCTATATCAATGAAGTCCTTTTATTCACACATAGGTCCTTCATATTCACATCCAAGTCCTCAAACCTTTTCTTCTTATTTTCTTCTTCACCAGGACTGACAGTTGACGTTCACCCACATCCTTCTTCTCTAATGTCGACAGCATTGCAGGGCTAAGCTCCATTTCCATGTGTGGCAAGCTTCACCATAACAAATTCTTCACATCCAACGATTTGGATGTTCTGGACGTGCATCGTGGACACCTAGAGGCTTCGTCGTCATCGGAGAAGATGATGGAATATTGTAATGAATCTAGACGCCCTCTAGTCCAAGTTCAAGGTCCTTGACCTTCCTCACCACCTATAAATACCCCTTGTGACCTTTGATTGGAGGTTGACAGCTCCCTACCCTTCTTCCCACATCGAGTTGTCATTAGGCTATTCTTCCTACTTTGACGACTTCTTCCTCCTTCCTCAGAGCTTCTCCCAAGGAGCCAAGCTCTCCTCTGTCTTCCTTGTCCTCCATTCCGTCTCCACGATGAAGCTCTGACGTCATCGCTTCATCTAGCTTGCATTCTTCTATCGCCGCACTTCTGTTCTCATCCTCTGATTTCATCAACTCCGGCAAAGCCTTGCCAGCATCTCCTTCTTCCATTCATCTAGGTAAGTAGTCTAGAACCTTTAAGTAGATCTGTAGGTTAGTTTAGAGTAGTTGATTAGTTAGATTAACTTAGGTAATGTTCTGATCTTCCTCTTTCTTCTCCAGCTCTGATGAGGTCAAATCCAACCTTGTTGGACTTTGATTCATGAAATCCACATATTCTCCACCTTCCTCAACTCTCTATGACCTCATTCCACCTTTCGTTTTCCTCGATTAGACCTATATTACAAAATGCCTAATTCCACCTCAACTTCTAACCTTCACTGTCTATGGTGGAGGTTAGAAGAGTTTAAGCCATCTAATTGGCCACTTCCACACCTTCACAATACTTTAAGGAACAAAATGCTTCAATCAATTGATTGAGATATCCATTCTAGAGTTCTATCAAACTCGAATTTGAATTCTAATCAATATAAGTTCGTATCTCTAATGGAGGAATTAATTGAATCAATTGTTGTGTTCTTGAGACTACTGATGGTCTTATGAAGCTTTTCCATTATTTCTTGAAGTGTTTCATGGAGATTGAGACTCATGAACAAATCTAGTGATCACTGGAGCTTCGGTGAGCTCCGACAACCTTTATAATGAATTATAGGTTTTTAAACTCTTTGAAAAGCTCCAGATCGTCATATTTTGCTCTACTGATCATATTCCACTCGACATCCCTATGTTTTATGGATTAAAGCATTCAAATAGCTGTCATCTTCCTCAGCTCTAGCAGATTCTCAAACCTTTGCAATAGTTCAGGAAGCATCTATGGAATTTAGAGATTCTAGATTAGGCTGTTTAGACTTGTGATTAAACTTCTAGTTGTGTCTGTCGATTAAACTCAGTCTGGAAGTCAGGCGGAAAGCCTGGAGTTTGATGTTCTAGGTATCAAATTACACTTTTTTAGGTTTCATCAAGTTCTTGAGCATTTGCATTGTCGATCTGGGTAGTTAGTTGAGTGAGAGTCAATCTTTTGAATACAGTCAACTCTGAGCTTAATTGAGTCAACCTGAGGTCCTTCAGGAGCTCTAGGCTTCTAAACTTTCTTTTAAGGTTAGATTTGAGTCCCATAGGTTGTTAGGAATTAGTTGGAAGTAATTTAAATAAGTTTTGATGATGATTTAGGTGGATTTGATATGTTCGGTTTGGGTCCATTTTAGACTTCAGAGGAGTTCATAGGGTTTCTGATGAATTTTAAAGCTCAATTTAGCCCAGATCTTTCTGTCTAAACTTCTTGAAGTGATATAGATCTATTCCTGAGGGCCTAAGCTATTTGTTAGGCTAATCGACCTTTTGGTTTATTTATTTTGAGCATCAGTTTGATGTTTTGAAGTTCAGTGAGCTTCCAAAGCCTTCCTAGATTCTCCATTCCCTTTTCAGATATTGTGGAATGACTTTAGGCACTATGCAAAGTCCTTAGGAATGAATGAGAAAGATCTTGTGGATTGCACTTGAATTTTTAGAGATTGATTTAGAGGACCATCTGAGATCCTTTGCTCAAATTGATCTGTGCAATCGATAGAGGACTCATAAGGTTGTTGATTGAGTCCTTAGCATTAGAGTTTGGATCTTGGAGCTACTATGAATCAAAGCTTGAAGTCAGACCTAGAGACAAGCATGTATGCTGAACAAAGGGGACTCTTTAGTCCCACATCAATTATTGACGAAGCACCGCAGCAGTATATAAACAATTGCCTTCGTAGGCTATTCGCCCAAATAGGGGTGGGCTCTTTGGGTAGTGTGCTTGTTCATGCTTCTCTTGATTGACTATTGACCATTTGGCTCTGCAGAGTGATCGTCGGGTAGTTTGAACTTGGAAACCCAAAATCCAAATTTCTAGTCATTTCAAAGTGGTTTGGGTCAATTTGAACTTGGAAACCCGGTTGTAGTTCGGTGCTAGTGTCAGTACATCCTTAAATTTCCAAAAAATGCGTATTTCGAGTTAACCCCTGATAAAACGTTCTCAAGAGGGTGCCATGTATGAGACTATTGGATTCCTCTCGTCGCACGCTTTTCGACGATGATTGTTTTGAGCGAATTCGAGGTGTATAGCCCAAGTTATGGTCAAAACAAGTAAAAAGGACTTAAATCTAAGGTGGACCCAACCCTAGGGGTATTTTAGGCATTTCACTCCACTAATCCTAATCCCAACCAAATTTGGGCCTATAAAAAGACCCCCTTAGGTCTTTGGGTTGTGATTAGCCTTTAAACCCACTAAAATCTAAGAGAGGGGGAGAAAAAGAATATAGATTTCACTTAGAAATATAAATTCAAAAATCTAGGGTCCTAATCATGATTTCAAGAACCGCAAGCTTTCGACTGCAATTATCACGGAGGCAGTGGCTACGGCAGACGCGGATCCTTGGATATGGCGGTATAGAACGGATCTGTGACACGTGTCTCACAAAGGAGGAATCACTGGCGTGCACTTGCAGTTTCTCGCACTTGAAGGTAGGGCGTGGTGCTAGGATTTGCGACATATGTCGTTATCGAGCGGCTGTGGACAAGCGGCGCGTGATTTGTGGGCGCGGGTGGCGACAAACCAAAGAGTGACACGTGTTGCATTCAGGCGTGCGGCGACCGATTTGATCAAACCAGCCGGTCTGATTTGGTTTAGGACCCCCTTGCACTATTTCGACTGGTTCGAGGCTTTCTCGACCTTGGGTTTTGATAAATAAGGTACCGTTGAAATTGTATCAATGTGTACTATGTGCTGGTGTGGCTTATTATTATTTTTGAGTAGCGATCTTTTAGTGAAAAATCAGAAATGTGACTAGGAGTCTTCGGCCCCATTTTTGATACATGTGAACCAGGTCTTACCTTTGGTGCATGCACAAATTCTTAGGTGGGTGTGGATAATGTCCCCAGGCCCTGTGCACACGATTCAGAGTCACCGTGAGTCTCCTGTGATATTAGGTAGAGTAGTCCACTCTTCTCTCTATTCCGTCTCATTTTCGGACCCATCTTGTGCAATTCTTTGCATATACTGCCTTAGTTGGTCTGTGATTCTCCTTCTTGCCGAGTTTGGAACCTTGTGGTGTTTTCCCTAGTTTATGGGAACTTTAATGAGAAATAATTGGATTTATGTGAAAAGAATTAAGAGTTAATGATTACATGTACCTCTGTCATTGCATTCTTGAAAAGGACTCTGATTTACATGAAACCAATTCTGTTGTGACTGTTAATTGGTAAATACTATGGAATCAACGTCATAATGTGAAAATTTTTGGTAAAATGATAACATTGAAGGTTGATATGAATACCTATTCATCCTGGGCTTAAGGATGTTGAATTATTAAACAGGACTGGATTTAACAAAAACAAAAGATATAGTTATCTGGAATGGATTTAATATGACTATTTAGTCGGGATTTGAAAGATAGATAACTGGTTTTAGCCATGCTACTCGTCAAATTTTGGCTGTAGCTTTGGTCTTTCAGATCGATTTTAGGGACGGGTTTAGGGAGTTGTTGGCCTCCCTGAAACTCTTTGGCCGCTCACCACCATCACCATCCTCACCCTTGGACATCCATCATCCCACCAACAACATCAAGGTCGTCCCCTCCTCTCCATAATCACCGTCAACTCCTCCGCA
The DNA here is from genome assembly GCA_037157565.1 of Thalassia testudinum. Classification (NCBI taxonomy): domain Eukaryota; kingdom Viridiplantae; phylum Streptophyta; class Magnoliopsida; order Alismatales; family Hydrocharitaceae; genus Thalassia; species Thalassia testudinum. Next base: position 72,226,060 of record JAZHRO010000063.1, read on the forward strand.
CCAACAACAACAATTGCATCTACACATAAGGAGCATAGATCATTGGTGCGATAAAATGCGTGATTTGTAAAAATCTATTTTAAGTATCACTGTAACATGCAAATTGCACACTTTTAAATTTATAAAATCGAGTACTTGGTGAGTATTTGGGTCATCCAAGGAGGCAACTTTAGTTATAGAGATGATGAAACTCTCTCTCACTTTCTTCAATCCTCTTTTTTTTTTGGCTTTTCAGGTTTTGTAATTTTTAGGGTTTTGAAAATACAGGCAACGTAGATATGCTAATGCTGTGTAAAAATGCAAAATACGAAAGCTATAAAACCCAACCTTCCTAAACTCACCCTCGTCAAGTGTGGCCTAAGGTAATTAGGAAGGAAGTGTGTGCGACTGGAAATTTTGAAGAAGCATAAAATAAGGAAACACGAATTGAAAGGTAAGAAATTTCCATTTTGAAGGAAGAATATGCAATAATGTCAACTTGAAGAACTCACTTATATGAAGAAGTTCCACATAAGTAATCTTCAAGTGTACATGAAAGCTTATCTACTACAAAATAAAGTAAAGAAATGATAGTAGTAGTCTCCCGAAAATGGCAAAGTAGTTGGTCTTCGCTTCAAGTCTTGATGTGCTCCTCGACCTGAAGAAGATCTTCTTGCTCCTTTGATGATACTTTCTCTCCTAGCAATCCAGGGGTGGTCGTCCACCCTTCTCCTAGTCATCCTCCAATGGTGGACCTCCTTGGCATGGCCCCAAGGGAGAGAGAGTGGAAGTGCAGAGACTAGAGGGGGGTGGTGAATCTTCCCTCCTAGTCTCCACATCCCAATCTTCTTCCAATGTTTATGGTGGAAATTGTAGGTGGAAGAATGATGTGCCAAGGATGAGGCTTATGGTGGTGGTTATGTGGGTTTATATAGGCATAAGGTGGCACCAACCATGATGGTTAACTACCTAGAGTTGGGGCAAAAAATGGAGGGTGAAGGAGGGTTGGCGTGGAGGGCATATGGTTGAGTTGGCGCCAAATTGAGGCTTAGTTGTGGTAGTTTAGGTGGTGGTTATAGGATGGAGGGTTGGATGTGATTGGCGCCAACTGAAGGGGCATGAAGGGGTTGATAGCCACCATGAGTTGGCGCCATTTTATGTGGGTTAAGGTGGTAGTTACAAGGCATAGGTGGCGCCACTTATGAAGGGTTGCATGGTGGTTTTTGGAAGGAAATGAAGAAGTGTGAAGGAGGTAGTTGTGGTGTTTTTTGGAGGGAAAAATTGGGGAGCCTTGGTGGCACCATTTTTAGGTGGGACTAGGGTAGACTTAGGTAGCTAGGTGAAGGACATGTAGGAGGAGAACTAAGTAGCTAGCTTCTCTAGCTAGCTAAGAGCTAGTGGCTAAGAGGAGCTAGGTTGAGCTACCTTGAGTTGGTATGAACCTGAGAGGAGCTAAGGTGGAGATGATTGTGGACTCAACAGCTAGCTTAGCTAGCTAGCCAAGAGCTAGTAGCTAAGCAGAAGTAAGTTGAGATGGCAGGAGCTAGAATGGAGCTGAGATGAGTTGGAGAGGGAGGTTAGAGAACTTCTGTGATGCTGGAGACTTCTTCTGACTAGGGATCTTGCCTTTCTCTTTAGTTTGTTAGGGTTTAGATGATTTACAATTATCCTGCATTTCTTGACAAACATGTAATACAGCAAATCAGACAAAGTAACAACAAATACCTAACTAATCATGCATGACTCCTAATAGTGAAGAAATGCCTAATGCATTCCCAATACTATAGTGCGAGTGCAAAGTACCTGGGAACTAGGTATGAAATGTGCCTAAGAATGATGATAAATAGGATTTTATCACAACCTCATGTTTAGCTTTTACTAGACCCTAGAAAAACTTAGTTCACAAAATAGTATTATTGAAAACTACGAAAACTAATTTTTTTGTTTTGAGGAATTTTTCATGGACCTAGGTTGATTTTGAAAAGGAAATGTGTGGGATTTATTTGAAAACTTTAGGATTTTCTCTTGGAACTTAAGGCTAGAAAAATCAGGATTTGTGTACCTACCCAAGAACCCAATCGCTTCACCCTTCTGGTTTTAATGATCTCGGAATCCTGGCTCGCAATTTGAATTTCCTTGACTTAAGAATTCGTCTTTGAGTTTGTGTATTCTTGAAATGCCAAGTGTTAGTGTTTTGTGATAGTCGGCCAACATGTGTTTTTATAGTTTTTTTTTGTTCCCCCCATGCCTAGCCTTGGATCATCCCTTGTACATAATTGTGTTAGAATCATTATCCCTATCATTGGTCCTTGAAAAGGCCCTTGCTCTGACGCTATGACATCATCGTCTAAGACATCTCCTGGGAGCCCTACACCCCAGCACCCTGTAGCATTGTAAGAGGAACTCCCAGCGAATTCAGGCTCCGGCTTTGAAACTTCGAGACGCAAAATGTGCTTATAAGCTCTATGTATAGATGTGAATATTGATATCGAGTAAGCATCGAGGTGGTGACATGTTATTATCACTTCCTATAAGGAAAGTTTTTCTCCTTCTCAGTGGCAAGAACTCATCCAATCAAAATTGTTTTAGCTTTCCTCCTAAGCTAAACAATGGGGGTTTGTTTTTCAGATTTGTTTTCTTTTTGTAGGCCTTGTGAAATAAGTGAAAGAGTTTGAGACTTGGGTTTTAAAAAGTATCCAAACTTTCGGGTCAAAAACTAAGTCAAGTACTATTCTCTTTACTAACTGATTTCCAAGGGTTAGTTATTTTAAGGGGTTTAGAACAAATCAAGTTCTTAAGGGATATGCTAGTCATCTAAGTTTGGTTCAGACAAAAAAAGTCTCACCCAAAGATCCTTAAATCTATCCCTTAGTTTGGTGAAGAGTAACTCTCATGCGATACCGTTGTTGATAAAAGTACAACCTTAGTCTCGAGTTTTTGAAAATCCTCAAAAATTTTAAAATTTTTATTTATTTATTTATTTTATTTTTGAAAATGTATGCAAGATGTCAAAATTTAGGTTATGAAAAAGCATATAATTTTCAATTGGAATTAAATTACCTCCCATGCTTAAGATATGCAATATCCTTATGCATAAGAAAGGGTAAAGGATATCACCTGGAAAGGAGATAGTCGGGGTTTGGATCAAGGTTTTTAGAACCTGAAATGTATGCAAAATAAAGGAAGAATGGAAAAACAGGAGATGATGGGTTACCTCCCAACAAGAGTTGTCTTTTATGCCTTTTCAGCTGGGCATGGTGTGCATCAATGTTCTGGTATATCATGGAGGTCATGAGATTCAGGAGGTTGGTTTAGAGTATTTTCTAGATAGGTCTTTAAATGCTAGTCACTGACAGTTAAGGAATTGTTCATTTTTGGGTCGAAAATATCAACGACACCATAAAGATGGGTTTTAAGAACTATATAAGGATCGATCCATTTAGATTTTAACTTTCTTGGAACAATTCGTAACCATGCATCAAAAAGCCAAAAGCAATGGTTAGGTTCAAACGTTTTCTGAATGATGTATTTGTCATGAAAAAGCTTGGTTCGATCTTTATGCAAATTGACGAATTTCCTCCAGTTCAGTTAATTGAAGTTTTCAATGTTTACTGGCTTCATTAATATTTAAATTTAGTTCTTTAATAGCCCAATATGCTTTATGTTCTAGTTCAACCTAGAGATGGCATACCTTTCCATAAATCAATCTGAACAAGAACATGCCAATAGGGGTTTTGAATGCGGTGTGGTAGGCTCATAAAGCTTCATCCAACTTATTGAACCAGTCCTTCTTGCCAGGATTAACCATTTTTTGCGAAATATTTTTAATTTCCTAGGTAGAAACTTTATCTTGGCCATTGGTTTGGGGGTGGTAAGGAGTAGAAATCTTATGATTAACCCTATATTTAGCTAATAGTTGACATAATTGTGAGTGAGTGAAGAATGAACCTCCGTCACTGATAATGGCCTTAGGAACTCCAAACCTAGCAAAGGTGCTTTTCTTAATGAAGTCCATGACAACTCGTTTGTCATTGGTGCGTGTAGGTACTGCTTTAATCCATTCTGACACGTAGTCAACTGCTATGAGTATATACAGGTACTCACAAGAGTTGATGAATTGTCCCAGCAAATCAATCCGCTAAACATCAAATATTTCAACTTCCAAAATCAGGTTTAAGGGCATCATATCTTTTTTCGTCATGTTGCCGATGCTTTGGCAATGAACATAGGACCGAACAAATTCATGAGCATCTTTGTGTATGTTGGGCTAGAAAAATTTGAAATTCAATATCTTGGTTGCAGTCTTTTTACTCGAAAAATGTCCGTCGCAGGCCATCATATGACAGTGGCTTAGAATATTAGAAAATTCTAACTTGGGAACACATCGCCAGATGAGTTGGTTAGCATAGATACGGAATAGGTCGGGTCCTCCCAAAAGTAGTGTTTAATATTGGCAAAGAACTTGTCCCTTTTAGATTTCTTCCAGTCACGAGGGAGTCATTCTGTCACCAGATAGTTAGCAATGTTGGCATACTAGGGGAGTTAGTTGATGGATAGAAGGGTCTCGTCAGGAAAAGTATTTGGAGGGATTAGTACATCAGCCATCGAAAGATGGGAGAGATGATTGGCCACTACATTTTGCAACCCAGTCTTATCTTTGATTTCTAGGTCAAATTCCTAGAGTAAGAGAATCCAACAGATAAGGTGGGGTTTCATATCTTTCTTGTTCAGTAGATATTTTAATGCTGAGTGGTCCATATATACAATGGCGTGTGATCCCAACAGATAAGATCGAAGTTTCTCCAAGACAAATACAATGGCAAGAAGTTCTTTTTCAGTGACTGTGTAGTTCCATTGTGTATTATCCAGGGTTTTACTTGCATAATATATCACAACAGGCTTCTTGTCAATTCTTTGCCTCAAGACAGTACCCACCGCAAAATCAGAGGCATTGGTTATAAGTTCAAAAGGATGATTCCAATCAGGTCCTTAAAGGATAAGTGCCTTAGTGACATCTTTCTTTAATATCTCAAAGCTCTCCAAGCATGTTTCATTAAAATCAAAAGGTTTGTCTTCGGTTAGTAATTTGCATAAGGGATGGGAGATCTCGGAGAAATATTTAATGAATAAATGGTAGAATCTCACATGTCCAAAAAATGATTTCATTTGTTTGACAAAGATGTCCGGGGGAAGTCTGGAAATGACATCAATTTTGTTTTTATCTGCCACAATCCATTCTTAGAAATGACGTGACCTAGAATGATGCCTTCCTGGACCATGAGGTAGCTCTTCTCCTAGCTGAGGATTAAATTGACTTCTATGCATTTTTGGAGTTTTTTATCCAAGTTGTTAAGATAATTATCAAAACAATCTCTAAAAATAGAGAAGTCATCCATAAAAACTTCTAAACAGTCACCTACCAATTCTGAAAATATTGCAAGCATGCACCACTGAAAAGTAGCGGGTGCATTGCAAAGACTAAATCACATTCTTTGAAAGGCAATGGTTCCAAAGGGGTAAGTGAATGTGGTCTTTTCTTGGTCCTCAAGGTGGACTGCAACTTGGTTATAGCTGGAGTATCCATTAAGAAAATAATAGAATTGTTGTCCAGCTAAGCACTCCAAAATTTGATCAATAAAGGGGAGAGGGAAATGGTCCTTCTTAGTGGCTGCATTTAATTTTTGATAATCAATACAAATATGCCAAGAAGAGCCAGTCCAAGTGGAGATGGTTTTACCCTTCTCATTTGTAATGATGGTTAGTCTAGCTTTCTTAGGTGCCACTTGAGTAAGACTAACCTAATTGCTATTAGAGATAGGGTAGATAATTCCAGCATCGAGCCACTTAATGATCTCTTGTTTAACTGCTTCCTGCATATTAGGATTCAATCTTCTTTGAGGTTGGCGGGAGGGGTAAGATTTGTCCTCGAGATAAATTTGATGAGTGCAATAGGACGGCTTAATTTCCTTGAGATCTTTCAGAGTCCAACTAATTACTTTTCTATGTTTACTCAAAACTTGGAGAAGTTTTTTCTCTTGATACCTCGAAAGATGAGAATTGATAATCATGGGCATAGTCTGGTTTAGTCCGAGGAAAATATATATTAATGAGCCTGGCAAAGGTTTTAACTCCAATTGTAAGCCAGGCTCAGAGATAGGTGTAGAAATGAGGTTCGGAGGGGGGGTGGTGGTTGGATGGTCAGGAGTTAGAGGTGAAGTTAGGATATGTTTGTATTGGAGTAATCAAAGGGAGAATGGAAAGGGGTATCCCATCCCAATTCCTTTCCATTGTTTGGATAGTGAAAATATGATGGTAATCACCAATCCCACCCACCTTAATTCCTACGGTGGCAACCTTCCCCATTCCCAGCCCCCCCTTAAGATTTTTGTTTCTAAGCCCTCGTTAATCACCCACAATCCACCCCTTCAAGATTTTTCTCCTGTAACTCCACCACCCCATGACCCCTTCTGGATTTTTCTTCTTATTTTATCGTTGTTTGTTATTCTTAGATTATCCAAGTACTTTTTATTTTTTGTTTTTTATGTGATTACAAGATATTTTCTCCTTTTGAAATTGCCAACATTTTTTAAGTTAATTTTTACAAACTCATTATATTGGTATTAATGAAAACATAAATCATTTCCTAAAGATTCTAATGTCAAAAATTTGTAGCTTTGTCGATCGATAATCTAAATATTTAAATAATTTCACATCTAGATTTGGTCAAATGGGTTTTTTTTTTTTGATTTGATCAAATGGTATTAAGTGGAATTGGATTAAATATAATCAAATGAATTGAGGAACTTGTGAACAAAGAATTATTGAAATTGTAGAGTTGCACAAATAAGTAAAAAAAAGTCAAGAACATTTGTATAATATTATTACTATTAAGGGACACATATGTAAAAGTTCCTTTATGATTTTGGCTAATGTACAAATGTTTTATAAATTTTTAAAATAATGGGTCATATTTTGGAAAAACTCTTAACTCCATTCTTATCAAAAGATAGCTAGTATCAAACACTATAATGAAATTTATTCCCATCTTGGTGATTCCATTCCTAAATTGAATCAAACAATGGAATGAAAAAGCTCATTTCTTTCCATTCCTTACTTCATTCCATTTATTATTTGATTCCATTCCTTTGTAATTCCATTACTACGGAACAAACAAGGCCTTAGGTTGGGAGGGTTGTGGTTCTCAAGAATAGAAGTTACAGCAAAACATATCCTTAAATGTGAAATTTGCATTATTTCTTCCACCAACTATTCCATTTTTGAATCTTAGTCCTCAAGGAAATCTGGCTCATGGAACCTCTTGGGAACTTGAAACATATCCAAAGTGATAGTTTGACCATCGCAAGTGATTTTCATCTTTTTAGAATCACAATCAATATTGGCCTTTACGGTGGCTAAAAAAGGTCTTCAAAAGATGATGGGGACATTCTTTAGGGCCTTAGGTACCTCAATGTCCAAGACTAGAAAGTCTAGGGCAAATAAACAGTTTTCGACTCTGATAATAACATCCGCAATAATCCCCTTAGGTTGAATTATAGATCGATCCTCCAATTGTAGAGTTACTTTAACTAGTTTTAGCTCACCGAACTTAAATTCCTCAAATAAGATAGTGGGGATAAGATAAATAGAGGCACCTAAATCAAGCAACCGTGATCAAATGTTGTGTCATTGATGACAATAGAAATCAACGGGGCACTTGGGTCTTTTTTTTGAAGGGGCAACTTGCTCTATACTACAGTGCTTATTGTCTTAGAAAGGACTACCCGTCTTAGGTTTTTAATTTGCCTTTTTGGAATACAAAGATCCTTCAAAAATTTAGCATGGGCAGGGATGTATTTAATTGCATCTAGAAGGGGGATATTGATTTCTACTTGCTAGAATAGATCATGGATTCCCTATGTGTGGGCTCAATCTTCCTTCTTTTGGAGTTGGTGGGGTGTAGAGCTTGTGGGAAAGGGATGGGCACTACAACAATTTCAACTTTTGTCGTTGGTTGAAAGCCAACGACAAAGCTCTTTTAATCGATGCCAAAAAGCGACGACGTAAATAGCATTGTTGTTTCCTTTTTCTGTCGGTTACAAGGAATATCTAACGTCGAAATATCGTTCGCCCAACGGATGGATTGGAACTTTTGCTGTCGTTTGACAACTAATGGAAATTGGATTTCTCGTCGCTTCTAAAAAAGCGACGGCATTTTTATGTCACTTTTTCCTGTGTTAACACGTCGTTGTTTGAGTTTTGTCATCATTTCAACAAAAATGACGTCTCTTATACAATCGACTGTAAAAATATTTTTGTTATCACTTTTTCAAATAAGCGACGACGAATATCTTTTATTTTATATTAGTCTTACATATTTTTATAGTCACTTTCTAAAATAAGTGACAACAAAAACTTTTATTCACAAAAAAAATTACCTTTTTTTAACGTCAATTATTTTAAAAATCAATGGTAAAGATAATGATTTTTTTTAAAATCTTTAATGATAGTAACAACCAGAGCTTTGGCTTAATAACTTGCTAAGCTACCACCAAAACACCCAAAAAAAACCTAATTATTGTGTGAGCATAAAATATTCAACATCACATAACTGGAGGCCATAATTGATGAAACAAAAAGAGATAACCATAAATGCATTGAAGCGCACACTATTCCACTTGGATAAATGAAGTTGTTAGTCTCATAACAACTACATAACTAATCTACATCATCCCTATAGAATCTATCTCTTATTTATAAATGAAGTTGTTAATTGCCTAAAAGAACAAACGACCCATCACAACAAAATCTAAACACAAATTCCAACTAAAAAAAGTAAATAAAAAAGATCAACAAACTCTCATATTCTAAAAAATGATCACAACTTCTATCAATAGAAACATAAACAACAGAAAATCCCATTATTCCAACACTCATTATTACTTGCAACTATAGTTTGTGAACACCAGCATGCAAGAGCTTCCAATCACCCACCAAGCTTCATCATGCCTCATCTGCAGTTCTTGGAGTGCATGCATTGATGGCTTTCCTAACCAAAAGGAAAATCTTGTCCTAGCCAATCAGTTCTGTGAACTTGGTAGCATGGTGATGACTCTACATATAATGATGATAATTTTGTCAATCTCGAGGGTATATGTGCATTAATGACATATAATAATGGGCTTGGGAGCATTGCATTCATACTGTGTTATCTCGGCATTTAAATTGCTTATAATTAATATTTAATGGTCATATGTATAAGTGTATATTGAAATAGGTCTCACATGAGCAATCGAATCGCACGGATGGATCTAGATTGACGAATGGAGTCCAACAGGCTCAAAATCGCCTCAATCTAACCTTTGTAGCTCCCACAACAAGCCAAGAAGTTTTGGCCGTTGATCTAAGGATCAATGGCCACAAACGTGCCACGGGTCACATGATTTCATGCTTGCAGCCACCGCTCTCTCTCTAGCGCACCTTCATCAAGCAATCTCGGCCATCCATTCTCCATCCAATGGTTGAGATGTCTCCCCGCCCACCGCAGCAAAAACCTTTGTGCGACCACCCACGCTCGTAGCATGGTGGAGAGCGCCTCAACCCATGCGCAAAAGACGCGCGGTTGAAGCCTCATGGGGGTGGAAGCACTGTGCAAATCAAGTGCCGGCAAAAATTGGACCGTTGATCGAAGATCGGGTGGCCATCATAGCGACCATGCGGTGCACTCTCATGCGCTCGTTGCACACGCGCTAGATGACGCGTGCCTAAAGCATGCAAGGCGCTATCTGAAGCTACGTGCGAAGCGCTATCTCACCCGTTCAATCTTTGATCAAACGACCTATGTTACGCGCACACGGATTGCGAGAAGGAAGAAGCACGCGCGTGCGCACTGACCAACGGGTGGAGGCCTTCACTGACGCTTATGGAAGGGGTATAACGATGTTCTGGATGTCACTAAAAGCCCTGCCTGATTTAGAAACCTCTTCTCCACTATAAAAACTCCCACACCCACTCAATTTATGAGCATCCCTTCCTCACTTCTCCTTAGCTCTACCTAGCACACTTCACGCTCTCCTAGAGTTGCTGAGCCGCCGACGGAAGCCCATCCACCACCGTGGTTGCCTCGCCTCTCCATTTTGCATTTCCTTACCTTAGTTTAATGTTTATTTTGTTTTAAGCTTTCCTCTAGCATTGTAATTGTAAAACGACTCTACTTGTGCATAATATTTTCATTTTGTTTCATCATGTCATGTTTCATGCCTAGCTAAGTAATCACCATGCTGTCATAATCGATTTCTAACTTTCTCTCTCTCATGTTTTGCAAGCAAGCAAACAATCATTTTGTGACACCTCAAAGCGATAAACTGATCTGATTTCATGCCTCCTCGTGTTCGACACTTGGGCTCACCTAATCCATATCTTCATTTAAAATTTATGTCGTAAATGCATGCTATAACGACGAATTAAACTTAATGCATTTCACGACATCAATTTTTGGCGCCATTGCTGGGGAGGCAACATATTACTTTTGTCGTTTTTATCCAGCATTGGTACTCACATTTTCTGACTCGCTTTTTCCTCTTTATTCATTGGTTGCAGGAACTCGGCACATGGGTGACGAAGGAGAGCGATCCAAGATGATAGATATGGAGTAAAGTGCTGTGAAGACCTTCGTGAGTATCACTCCACCTGAGTATAACTTGATTGTTTGCTTGCTTAAAAATAAAAAAAAAATATAAATTCAAAAATGGCGTGGTGAATGATTATTTGACTCACATCCCAAACTCATCACTCAAACAAAAAAAAATGCACTCTAATATTCTTAAAGAAAAGAATCTTTCTGGAGTGTTTTTCTTCCATTCGAGTGGTGTTCGAGAAGCCACTGTGTTGTATTTGGCCACTCCATTCAACCTAAAATCAATTCACCCACTAGAATTGCATAAATCTTAGGGTGAATACATTAGGGTTGCTCATTTCTAAGGCCACATTGATCTTAAAGGAAATTAACCATCACCTGTTTTATGCAAAAACCTTATGTGACCATGTGAAACATTGTCTGAAAACATTAAGAAATTTCAACCCTAAAAATCACTAAAGCAAGGACGAATCATTAAAGACACCACATCCTAAAAATCTTGCTTGAAAACCACGTTTTGTTGAGTGCACACACGCTCAATTTGACAACTAAGAGGCACAACCCCCAACAATGCCTCATCACATATCTTGAGCACAAGCACTAACCTAACCCCACATTAAAATGGAGATGTGCCTTAGGTAGGACTAATCTAAGTCCTGGAAGAGTAATTGGGTTTGTTATGTGCTTGGCCTTAATTCCCATCGTAAAATTTGTTGTTTAGGCTGCGGGGAGGTGTCAAACGACTGCGGTTATGGGTTACAAAGGAACTGGCTACGCAAGCCAAAGGTCAAACCTTCCCCTCAATCCCCGGTACCCAACTTGGCCAGATTAACCCTGGGAAGGGATGTTTAAGTGCTTCCAGATTGGATTATTCTTTCCAAGGCTTTTAGGTCACCTAGGTCAACACTATAGGAACTAGACTTGTTTGCTTGATTATGCACACACTTTTCTCGCACTTGTCTCTCTTCGTACCCTTCCCTATTCTTCTCTAGTGTATGCATGGAAGACGATCACTTCATCCTGAGTTGTTTGTTTTAGAAAGGGAGATCAGGAGGAGACTTGATTTTTCAAGGGATAGGATTGAGGAAACGGCTGACCCAAGAATTGAGGAGATTGAGGACCAACCTCAGCCCAATGTTATGGCCATTATTAAGGCTCAAGTCTCTGCCAACCACCAACTCTTAACAACAATTGATTTAAACCATCATGCAAGCCATACATCAATTGCAAAACCCTCAAGGGCAACCCCCGCTAAACCCACCTAACCCACTACAACCCCCCGAGGGCCTACCAAGGCCTCTCCATGATTTTTATGATTCGTCTGTTATTAGGATAGAGACACATCTTAGGGTCCCCATAGGGGGAGATGATTTTGAGCTAAAACCTAATGTCCTTAGCTCAATTCAAAGCCACTTTCATGGGAGCTCAAATGAGGACCCCTTCCAACACCTAGAGGACTTAGACCGGATCGCACGGACTGTGAAACCAAGGAACATTAGCTTAGATATCATTTTGATTAAGATGTTCCCTTTCTCCCTAAAAGACAAAGCTTCTCACTAGCTTAGAACCTTAGGGAGACCCATCTCCACTCGGGAGGAATTGAGTCATGCCTTCTTGAAGAAAATTTTCCCTATAGGAAAAGCCAATGCCCTCAGAAGAGCCATTACCACATTCACACTACAAGGTGGGGAACAATTTCATGAGGCGTGGGAAAGATTTAATGAATTACTAAGGAAATGCCCACACCACGAGGTTCCAAGGTGGTAATTGGCTTAGATTTTCTATCATGGTTTGGGCAGCAACCTTTGGAATTTTATTGATGCCTCATGTGGAGGCATTTCTCTGAATAAAGATGAGGAAAGCACGTTCAAACTCTTTGAGTCCATGAGTGATAATTCTCTTAATAATGCCTCCATGACCCAATTCAATAGGTCCAGTCAACCCTGTGGTGGGATTTACGAAGTGCAAACTAATTTAGGGACGGTTGACATGGACATCATAGCAAAGAAGTTGGATCGAGTTGAGATGATAGACAAGAAAATTGATGAGCTTCTGAATCAATCCCGAACCCCCTGCAAACCTTCTCCCTAGTAAAGGGAGCTCACATTGTTGACCTGGTTCAGTCTATGAACCGAACACACCTGGAACAACCCCTGCCTATGTTCCAATGATACCCTGACTACTCTTTCCCCTCCCCTTTAGCGCCTTCTACCTTGGAAGATGCCAATGACATCCAAGGTTACTCCAAACCTGACCCTTTTTCTAACACTTACAATGTTGTATGGCGCAATCACCCAAATTTTGCCTAGACAAACCAAAAATCAAATCAATTCCAAAACCAACCCAGGCCAAACCCTCCCTCCTATTAGCAAGGTCCACCTATTAGACCACCCTATAACTAGAATAGGGTGACTCCTACACAACAAAACCAACTGGACACCTTGATCAAGATGATGGCTGATATGAATCAGAAACATCAGTAGGAGATGGCTTTAGTGAAGGGACAATTGAGTCAGCTGTTGGGTAACAAACAACAGGGGTCCCTTCCATTTCAGCCACAACCAAAGTCGAGGAATGTCATGAACAGAGGCCACAATCCTCAAAGGTTCCAACAAAATAAAGGGCAAGCCCATGTGATTCTTCAAGCCCCACAGACACCCCCTGGGTTGTTGCTTCTTGTTCTTCTTAAGGACCTAACCCTGGTCCCAATGCCTCAGCTAATGCGGTTACCTTAAGAAGTGGCACCCAAACCCAGTATCCCAAATGGCCGGCTCCTACCCTCACTACACTACCTGAGATAGTTGATTCTGAAGACGAGCGGGAGGAACCCAAGGATCAGGAACCTGACTCAGTTCAAATCCAAATCCCATACCCTGAAGCCTTGGGTAAGGCCAAGAAGAAAAGAAATATGGCTGAGAACGAGGAGTTGATAGAAATATTCAAACAAGTATAGATCAATATACCCCTCCTCGATGCAATCAAACATATCTCAGCTTACGCAAAGTTTCTGATAGATGTTTGCACACCCAAGAGTAAGCCAAGAACCTAAGAAGGTAATGCTATTTGAGCAGGCTAGTTCGGTGATATTGAGTAGCCTACCCCTAAAAAGGACTGACCCTGGAGTGCCTTTGATCTTGTGTAATATTGGTGATTTGACTTTTGATCGAGCACTCCTGGATCTAGGAACTTCAATAAACTTGATCCTGACTACCCTTTACCACCAGTTTGGATTTGGAGAACTAAAGCCTACACCTGTAACTATCCAGCTGGTCGATCGATCTGTGAAAACCTCAAAAGGGGTAGTTGAGGATGTAATTGTTTGGGTCATGGACTTCTACTTCCCAGTTGACTTTGTAGTCCTTGACATGGAGGTCCCTGAACAATTACAAAACACACCCATCGTCCTAGATAGACCCTTTTTGGCTATGGCCAAGGCTAACATCGATTGCGACACAGGATGTATGGAAATTGCCTTTAGGGATAAGAAGATGCAATTGGATGTCTTCAAGGCAACAAAGTCTTTCGATTACAGTTGGATTGAGGAATGAGGTCCCGTGGAAACTCTGGTTGAAGAATGCCTGATAGAAAGCTCTTTAGAGGACCATCTAACTCAATCAGGTTTAGACTATCCTGACCCACCCCAATCTCTGGAGGTTGCGGAACTTTGCGGAACTGATTTCCACCAGTAACCTCCATGTGAGGAGATTAATGTTACTCAACTCCCTCCTTTCTCTTACCCATCAAATATTGTACCACCTGCACTTGAATTGAAACCTCTGCCCAACAACCTCGAGTATGTCTTCCTAGGACCCGATCACACCTTCCCTATGATTATCAATTCACACCTGTCTAGGGACCAAGAGTTTAGGTTGATTACCACTCTTTATAAACATCGGGCAACAATTGGGTAGACAATTTCTGAGCTCAGAGGCATTAGCCCTAGCTATTGTACACACAAAATCTATTGGGAAGACGGGGCTCGACCATCTTACCAAATGCAAAGACGACTAAATCCAACCATGCGAGAGGTCATTAAAAATGAGATCATCAAATGGCTCGATGCAGGAATCATCTACCCGATTTCCAACAGCCCTTGGGTGAGCCCTACTAAAGTGGTCCCAAAGAAGGCTAGGCTCACCGTTGTCACGAATGACCATGGCGAATCCATCCCTACCCGCACCACCACCACATGGAGGGTATGCATTGACTATAGGAAGCTCAATGAAGCTACTAAGAAGGATCATTTCCCTCTGCCATTCATTGACCAAATTCTCGAATGATTGGCAGGGAGGAAATACTTTTGCTTCGTGGATGGATATTCAAGTTATAACCAGGTTGCTATTGCACTTGAGGACTAAGAGAAAACCACGTTCACTTGCCTGTATGGCACGTTTGCATTCCACTGTATGCCATTCAGGTTATGTAATTGATGAGGTGTGGCTCAACATAGCTAAAATGCCAAAGTTAATCTAAAAACTAAGTTAAACACTATCAAATTAACACAAGGAAAGGGTTATGTGTGAGAAATAATAGAAAAGACCTAAAACATCAATTTTGTGCTAAAAATGTAAAGTTAGGTCAATTATTGAGATATTCTATTATTAAATACAAAATGGTGATCCAATTGCAAATTGAATATATAAATGAGCTCAAAACTCCAAATCAAAAGTGAAATTAATTTCCAATGTGTTCAATTCAGCTTTAATAAAAACTTGGTTGCATTTGGATATCATTAGGACCTCGCATTTATAGATTCACATTTAGGTCCTTCATACATAACATTGAGCCCTAGAAATTCCTCAAAGGACCTATTTGTAACCCATAGGGACCCTTTTGTAAGGCCATAAAGACTATTCTAAATTGATTCTTGACCACTTATGGGCCTACTTGATATTTTTCTAGCCCTTCGCTGAGGGGCTTATCCTGCAAAATCACCAAAAGAACCCTCAAGCACCTGCAGCTCGCGTGAGCACTGTTCACCACGAAGAACAGGGCTTATTGTGGTTGTTCATCCTTGATCCTCTTGATCTGTGGTTGCCTTTCATTGGAAGCTTTGCGCGACTTGGCACGTGCGATCACCTCTGCCCCCAGATCCCATCTAGTGATTTAAACCTCGCACACGCTCTCTCCTCTTCGTCCAACCGTTGGTGCCCTAGGTGGCTAATCGCACCACTACGGTGCCTTGATTCACTAATCACTCTACTTAAAGACCTCACTAGCCTCGCGCGCAAAGGATCGACCTCCTCTCCTACTTTCTTATGGCAGATCCCTTTGTCCCTTCCAACTCCCCTTATCCTTTCACTTGCCACATCAGTGATAGTGGTGTGGTTTTTCACCACCATTTCCTCCTCGCCGCTTGGGATGACGTACGCCTAAGGACAACCCTGAAGCTCCTGTTGTGGGCTTTTCCTTCGCTGGAGATCTCCCCTCGTTCTTCCTCCTTAGCTGCCGACTCTGGATCCAAAGGTCCCATTCATCTGATTAGATTAGGATTTCCTGCTTTGTTAGAGTAGTTTAGAGTAGCAAGTAGTATACAGAAGCTTAGTTAGGAGTAGATCAGTTAGAAATCCACTGGTTTGATCATTAGCTTCGGAGTAGATTAGAGTAGAATTCACACATCCACCTCCTATGATCACTTTAGATTAGAGGAGATGATTTCATCTCACTCACTGATCACTGATCTCCCTCTTCACATTTCCATTTCGCATTCTGATTTACCTCGATTTTTAATTCGCAATCCACCCACTCATTAGAGTCAAATCCTCATCCCATTGCTTTCGAGCTTTGAGATGAAGATTTGCGCTCAAAAGCCATGTAGGGGTCTCCCATCCATTTCAGATTTTCCACAAAGACCCCTGATATGATTTTGAAAAGAATTGATTCGCTTGATCTAATTTTAATTTAGATTTCAAACCAAGATCGCAAGATTTTGATCAAATTGGGTTTTAAAGGATTTTTGATTAAGTTGATTGATACATTTTTGTTTAATTCAGACCTTGGCTGTGAGTTTGAGATGTTCTAATGATAAACTCTTCCTCAAATGAGCTAAGTCTGAGTTAGGTGTGAATGGGGATTTTGGTTGCTTTTTAATGGGAGGTAGAGCTAAGGAAAATTCACTTTGTTGATATGAGGCTCTACCAAGAATTTTTCTATTGTTTTGATTGAGAGATTCTGATTTCCAACCTAAGGAATTTTCTATATTCCTTAAGGCTCTTAGACAACTGAGATTCAAGTGGATTTAATTGACTAATTTGATCTCTTCCTTCATGCTATCGAAGAGGTCAAATCATTGTTTTCTCTTTGATTTGACATGGGAATCATGGTTTAAAGATTTTTGGTGAAGATTCAATGTTTTCGACTAATTTTTAAGTGAATTTAATGTCTCATCAGATTTTTATGGTGTTGATTGTGTGTTTTGAATCCCAATATCACATATTAAAATGCTGCATAGTAGCGACATTTATTTTTGGATTGATTTCAAATCTAATTCCGTGATCTTTGTTGTCTATGACAGAGATTATGGATTGGATTAGGACATCTTAGCAGCTACTGAGATTTCCATTTCAAGGCTGCTGGAAATGGCTTTTCTTACTAAAATCCCCAACTCTGATTTTTTGAAATTAAGCTGGCTGTACAACAGACTTAGAAATCAGTTTAAGATGTTTGAGCAGTTTCTTGAAAGTTGCTGGAAGTTGCTGCAGTTGCTGATGTTGCAGCTGCTGCTATTGTGGCTACTTGATTTTAGCAGCTGTAGTTGTTGCTCTTACTGGATGGTTTGAAACATTAGGGCAGTGGGAGGGAATTGAAATTTTTAAGTAGCTGGCATGTTATTCATGTTGTATGCCATGTATACAAGCTTTCATGCACTTTTACTTGACTTAAATCCAACTTGGAATGACTTGATTGATGTTTGAAAACATTCTCTGTCAGCCAAATTGGTTACTTAACTGTCTGTAATGACCCGATTCCCGAATCCCTATGAGACATGAAAATCGGACCGACTTGACTGATCCCAAGACCCAGTCGTCCAACGAGAATGTAACCAAGAGAGTAGTAAAATAAACCACATTCACCATGTATATAGCTAGCAGTAACAAAATACAGCAGTAAAGAAAAGAAATACTACAGTATACACCACCACAACAGTAGAGAATTAAACATATACATAAACATGAAGCTTACAATGAAAAGAGTACAGGGGTAACAGAAACTACTCACAACAATAGCAAGAAAAGTACAGTGGGTACTACAAGTAACACTACTGGGCTCTACTAGGCCCAGTGCCCTCTACAGCCGCCGACTCTGGCTGCTCAACACCTGGTCCTGAAAAGGGTAACAAAGGTGACACGTCAGTGAAACGCTGAGTAGAGTGGCAACTAAAAGCTAAGAAGCAGTAAGGTGGACGGTAGCTATTATAATTTTTAATTTCTTTCTTTATATTCTTCCCATTTATTCATTATTAAATTATTTCTCAGATCTTTCTCTTGATCTCGAATGTTCCTCGTGGGAACGATCTTGATTGCAGTCTTTTCTGAAAAGTAGAAGTAACACGTGGTGCTCTCCTAGCCGGGAGAGTCCCCCGTGGTGGTCCTACCCTCAGTCAACCACCCCAAGGTCGCTAACAGACGTAACGGTGACTACGGCACGTGCAATAAACGCACAGGTAGCTACCCCGCACTGGCACACGGTCAGTCGTTTCCATTAACGGGTGCGCCCAAAGCACAGCACGGAACCAGTATAGGGTAGAGCCCTCTCAGTAACAGGGGCCCAGCCCCTCCACAGTAACCAAAAAGGGGTCTTGCCCCTCCACAGTTCGCGCACCCTTGCCTGGCTACCCTGGTTTGCCCAGTGGGCCTAATAAGTCGATGTAGGAGGACTAGCAGAACCCCGGGGCTTGTGGGGTAGCTAGTGCTCTCCTTACACTAGTAGCTCTCCTCGGTACTGTGTACACGAGGGCTAAAGGTGGGTACAAAGTGGCCAGACCTAACCCCGGGTCCCTGGGGCGGCTAGCTCCGCTCTGCACTAAACAGGGGGACAATTGCACTCCTTAGTAATCCGTACTCAAGGGCCAGCTCACTTCCCCAATTCTATTTCATTCACTTTCCAGGAGTTCTACTCCTAATTCCCCGTAGGGTTCATGCTCTTTTAACTCAGCCAATTTAGGTTTCACCGTTCCAGCTTTATATCCATATAACTTATGCTCTTAACAGTGATTATTCATTCTTAAACAGGCAGCTGTTAACCAATTTACAGGCAGTTATCGTTTCCTTTCTACTTTTCCAAGAATGCAATGTATATATATTCAACTAGTTTTCCAGTCCTAGGATTTATGCCATACCCTAGGATCTATCATTCAATCTAGTTTGTCCTAGAGTTCATGTAATGCCCTAGGGTCTATCATTCAATCTAATTTTTCAGCCCTAGGGTTCATGCAATGCCCTAGACTCTATTAATTGTTCCATAAATGTATAATTTTTGATAAATAAATTAAAGGGCCACTCTACCTGCAAAATCGGGAGTACTGGGGGCGTGGTCGGCAATCCCGCGTGCCTCCGCAACCCCTAGGCCGCAATGGAACGGGATCCTAACACAAGGATCAACACAACGAGTTACTCAGAACAGTATACAATTACTGTAAATAGGTAGAGGAATTAAATCTGGGAAGAACGAATCTTGAAACGTGGAAAACAGACTCCGAACGGACCCTAAACGGGTCAAAAACAACCAGTCTGTCCAAAATCAGACGTCTGGAACTTCTTCCAGACGTCTTAAAAGGTAGCTCAAGTCATACCTTGGTCTGCGCAGTCCTTCAGACGTCCAGAAGCCCGCTGGAACGTCTGGACTTGGTTTCCAGACATCTGATTGTCACCCCGGACGTCTTTAATCCCTCTCCGTCGTCTGGTGCTGTGCCCAGACGTCTGATCTATGTGGGATGGCGAGCCCTTGCGCCTTCCCGAACAAGTCCTGCACACACAAACGCCCACTCTTATCATGAAAGGGTGCAGAAGACCTCGACGGAACGGCTGCATGGCTGTACACGCGAAAGGAGGAGAGGATAAAAAAGTAACGTACCTGTCAGACATCTGGACGTTCCTTCAGACGTCTCCTGCGTCGTCTGGATGTAAGTCTAGACATCTGATTCTGGGAAATTTTCCCAGAATCAGGACCTTCTCGCTCTCTGCCCGCAGCGCACGGCCGTGTCGCGTCGCATCCGCCTGCTGCCTGAGCTGCAGCAGCTCCTCCGCCGCACCCCACGCTCGCTAGCTGCCCCGGCAAGCTTGCACCCTCGCGGTCGAGGTCCTTCTTCCTCTCGCAACAGCTTCTCCCCACACGCCCGCAGCAGTCGCTGCTGCCGCTCTCGCTCGCCCGCTCTCTCGCTGACAGGGAGAAGGGGAAGAAGAAGGCGGTGGGGTGAGGGAGAGGGGAAGCGAATTTGTAAGGCAGCCGTGGGGAGAGAGAAAGAGGAAAGGCGGCGTCTGCCGGGAGGGAGAGGAAAGAGAAGAAGGGGGCGGCGGGTTCAGTCTGCGCGTGCATGCGCACAGACGCGAATCCGTACGTCGAAAAAATTTAATACTAGACGTCTGGGAAGGCTTCCAGACGTCTGGCCAGACGTCTAGGCCACTTCCCAGACGTCTTAAATGACGCTTGATGCCCTGTTTGTAACACTGTCCACAATTGAAAATAAATGCAAAATGAAGTTA
The DNA here is from genome assembly GCA_037157565.1 of Thalassia testudinum. NCBI lineage: Eukaryota > Viridiplantae > Streptophyta > Magnoliopsida > Alismatales > Hydrocharitaceae > Thalassia > Thalassia testudinum. The sequence goes on from JAZHRO010000063.1 coordinate 72,246,373, forward strand.
GTTGCATGTTTTCATAATTGCATACCCTTTAGAACATGCTTAGGACTTAACTGAGGTAGTTCACTACTTAATTCAGCCATACATTAAAATTTAGGGCCTTAGGGTTTCTTTCAAAACACTAAGAAGGCCTAAAATTTGCTAACTTTGTAAATAAATAAAAATACTTTAAAAAATCTAAAAAAATAAAATAAACATGTGTTGGTCAAGATTAAGTATATTTCTATGTGCACCCAAGTTTCAAGGTCATATGAACCTCCGGCTTGGTAGAACATACCAGCCGACGGTTCACTATACTTTAGAATTTAATAAAAGAACTCAACTATAAAAACACCAAAAAAAAGTCTATTTCTCTCATCTCTTTCTTTCTCTCTCACTCCACACCTCTATAAAACCCATAAAAATCATAAAAATCATAAAAATCATAAAAACCCCAAAAATACACAAAAACACTATGTATACTATGTAAATACAGGTATATATAAGCTACATATTAAGCTATATATGTACATAATGTATAATATGTATATAATATGTATATATAACTTATGTATGTGTGCTATAACATAAAATAAATATTTAATATAACTTAAATTGTATATAACTTATTTATATATTTAACTAGTAATTATATTAACTTATATGTACTATAAGCTATTTAAATTATTAAACTCTTATAAATAACATTATTTATTATTGATATTGTACATATGTATTTATATATGTATAATGTACACTAATATACTTGTAACATAATTTAATTATATATACAATAAATAATTAATTTATTGAGTTATCAAGTAAATTACTAAGTTAAATTAGAATAAATTAGTAAATTAAGTTATAATTGAACTAATTTATACTGTACATTTGTACTATAGTATTTAAAGTAATTTAAATTAATTTAGCTATATTTATAATGTATTATACTGTTTATACTTAATTTAATTGTAAAACACACTAAAATCACTTATTTAAATGTAAATCAATTAAAATAAAGTGTGTAAAATATAATAAAAATATGTAATAAATAATTTAATATGTATATTACTACTGTAATAAGTCAATTAGACCATTAATTAACTAATTTATGTTGTAATTAAAAAATAAACTCAAAAATCAATGTGCATAAATCACAATTTTAGCTAATTTGTTTATGTAGTAAATATAATTATTTTTGTAAATAAATTAAATAATTATATAGCCCTATATAAGGTCTTTCCAAACATATATTTTAATTAAAAATAGGAATTAATTTGGGCCCTCAATTAGAGGGCCAAAATCAAGCAAGCAGACACGCTGCAGGCTAGAATTGTAGCCGCTGTGAGTCGGCATGAGGGTGCCGCATCGTTAACACATAAGCGCGCACAGTGCCTTAAATTGCTTTTCTGATAGGGCCTCTTCAGTCGTTAGCGCTCGGTGCAAGCATTACCCATTACCCTTCCTCTATACATTTGAGCATGAATTGAGATATTGGCATGAGATGATGATATTGTGCGGTGTATGGCCGAAGGTCATGCACTGTGGATGGGCTTGTGTGGGTCCAATATTGACCTTAATGAGATTAATGTGCCTAATTAACAATTATGGTGGCTCTTAGTAGAGGTCTGGTCCCACTTGAGAGGGTGTTGTGTATCTCTCGAAAAGGCCACTCGCCAATTAAGAACATAATTTTTGATTAAATGAACAGTAATCAAGGATTAAACAAGAAGAGAGGGAGAGCTAAAACAAGTGTCAATGTAACGACCCGGTTCCCGAGTCCCTACGAGACACGAGAACCGGACCGACTCGACTAATCCCAAGACCCAGTCGTCCAACGAGGAAGTAACCAAAAGACAGTAAAATAAACCACATTCAGCATGAATATAACTAACAGTAAGAAAGTACAGCAGTAAGGAAAGAAACTACTACAGTAGGCACCACCACAACAGTAAAACAACATTTATCATATAACAAAAACTGCAGGTAAAGAAGGTACAGCGGAAACAAAACTACTCACTAGAACAGAAACAAAAGAAGGTACAAAGCTGTGGTAACTCTACTGGACCCTACTCGGCCCAGCGTCCTCTGCAGCCGCCGACCCTGGCTGCTCAACACCTGGTCCTGAAAAGGTAACGAGTGTAACACGTCAGCAAAACGCTGAGTAGAGTGGCAAACTAACTAAAGGCAACAGTAGAGTGTACAGTAGCTGTTATGTTCTATTACTTCCTTTATTTACATCTTTCAATTTTTCTCACTATTTCATTTACTTCTCAGATCCTTTACTTGATCTCGGATGTCCTCGTGGGACGATCTTGATTGCAGTCTTTTCCAAAAGTAGAAGTAGCACGTGGTGCTCTCCTGGCCGGGAGAGTCCCCCGTGGTGATCCTACCCTCAGTCAACCACCCCAAGGTCACTGACAGACGTAACGGTGACTACGGCACGCGCGATAAACGCACAGGTAGCTAGCCCGTACTGGCACGCGGTCAGTCGTTTCCGTTAACGGGTGCGCCCAAAGCACAGCACGGAACCAGGGCAGAGCCCTCTCAGTAACAGGGGTCCAACCCCTCCACAGTAACCAAACCGGGGCCTTGCCCCTCCACAGTCCGCGCACCCTCATAGGTACAGGTACTTCCCTTGGTACTGCGTACCCAAGAGACAGTACAAACTACATCTCAGTTCCATTCCTTTTCTTTCCAGGAGTTCCACTCCTAATTCCCCGTAGGGTTCCAGCCCTTTATCTCAGAACATCATATGTTTCACTTTCCAGATTCACGTTCTCAATTTCCATGATCTCAAACATGTTTCTTTGTTCATAACAGGCAGCTGTTAATTAATTTCACAGGCAGCTTATATATTCCTTTCCATTTTTCCAAGACTGCAGTAATATACATTCCACTAGTTTTTCCATCCTAGGATTCATGCCATATCCTAGGATCTATCATACAATCTAGTTTTCCGGCCCTAGGATTCATGCAACACCTAGGAGCTATCATTCCATACATTTCTCATTCCTAGGATTTATGCAATGCCCTAGGTTCTAGTTATGGTTCCATACTTTAACAGATTTTATTAATACTTAAAACCACTCTACCAGGTACAACGGAAGTAATGGGGGCGTGGTCGGGAATCCCGCGCGCCTCCGCGACTCTCAAGACTGCAACCGAACGAGGTCCTATCACAAGGATCAAACACAAGGAGAGTCTCAAAACAGTGCATAGCTACTGTAGGCGGGTAGAGGAATAAATTCTGAAACGAACGCAACTCGAATCGCGGAAAACGGAGCCCAAACGGGCCCTAAACGGGTCGAGAAAGAAAATACTGTGCAAAATCAGACGTCTGGAACTCCTTCCAGACGTCTTAAACGGTGGATCAGAGAATTACCTGTTCGGCTTGGTTCCCCGGACGTCCAGAAGTCTGTGGGGACGTCTCTCCTAGATCCCAGACGTCCGATGGTCTCTCCGGACGTCTGGAGGTCACTCTCGCCGTCTGGTACAACTTCCAGACGTCTGATTCGCAAAGGATGACGAATCCGAACACCTGCGCACAGCCAACCCTCCTCCCTCAGTACGGTCAGTCGACAAAAAGAAGGAGAAAGCGGAACTCACCTTTCAGACGTCTGCATGATCTCACAGACGTCGACCTTGCCGTCTGGATATCAATCCAGACGTCTGATTCTGGAAATTTTTCCAGAACCAGAACCTTGCTCGGCCTCCGCTCGCGACGCCGCCCGCGTCGCACCTCGCGCGTCCGCTGCTCCGCCCGCAGCAGGTCCCTCTCCGCGACGCTCTGCGCCCCCTGCGCCCTCCGCCGGCCGGCCAAGCCGCTCCCGGCGAGCTCGCCCTCACGGCAGAGCCCCGCCCTCGCAGGCCGCAGCTCCTCCGCGCCTACTGCGGCTGCCGCTGCCGCTGCGCCCTCGCGTCCGCTCGCTCTCGCGCACACGCAGGAGAGAAGGAGGAAGATGGTGGAGACGGGAGGGGAGGCGCGCCCCCCCCTCCCCCTTTTAACGCCGCGCGGAGAGGAGAGAGAGACGGTCGCAGTCGCCTGCAGCCGCAGAGGAAGATGCAGGATCGCAGGTCTGCGCGCACAGGCGCGCAGACGAATATCCCGTGCGAGCATAACTGTTCGCCAGACGTCTGTAAACTATCCCGGACGTCTGGTCAGACGTCCGGATGTGATCCCAGACGTCTTTACAGACGTCTGGGCCACCTCCCAGACGTCTTAAAAGACGTCTGGGGCACGCGCTCGTTACAGTCAAGGAGAAGAAGAAACTGACGAAGTTAAAGAAGAGGAGAAGAAAAGAGGCCTTATGCCTCTGTGTGTGTTGAGTATGTGCGTGTATATATATATATATATATTTACAGATGTATATGTGTATAATGTATAAATAGTATAGATATATAATATATAATATAAATGTAGATAGTATATGAGTATACGTAGAGTAGATATTTGAGCTATATATATGTATACAAATAAAGAATAGCTTTAGTGACATATATATCTGTCACTGTAGATAGAATAAACGTCAGTATAGACCCTATTTTACCTTAGCTTATGTATATAGTTTTCTATGGTTTAGTGATGCTTATATATGTCGCTGTACATACATTATATGTTACTGTAAATGTTAGTATGTTAACTTAAGTTAGTATAGTATATATTATTACTTATTATTGTACATATAGGTATTATCAATATATATTACAAATAGATAGTATATAGTAGTTAGTTATAGTGTTTGATGCTTGATTGTATATAGTTGTTTTCAAGCATTGTATTTATTTGTAATTCATTATTTTGTATATAATTGATTCATTCTTTGATTCTTTGTTTCATTCATTCATTATTGTACATAAAATCAATCGTTTTGGAATTAAATAATGATATTAAACTTATAGAGTGAAGTATATCAATAATTACCTTCCTGTGAACGACCTGGAATAAACCTGTAAAAATTAAGTAATTAAATAAAATTAATGCGACAATGGTTTGTATTTGTGACATATACTACAACAACGACCCCTTTTTGTACGAACCGGTAGTCGGACGATCATATTTTTGGTGCCGTTGCCGGAGACAAAACCCGACAACAGTGCTTTATTGTGATTGTTTGATTACATGTCGCAATAAGTCGATTAGTAATGCACCCGCTACCTTTCAGTGTTGAATGTTGGCCATCTTTTCAGAGATGGTGGGTGAATATTTAGAGGTCTTTATGGATGATTTCTCCATTTTTGGAGACTCATTCGACCATTGCCTTAGCAACCTGAAGAAAATCCTAAAGCGATGTATTGAGGTCAACCTTGTTTTAAGTTGGGAAAAGAGCCATTTTACGGTTTAAGAAAGGATTGTCCTCGGTCACATCGTCTCGCATAGGGGCATAGAAGTCGACCGAGCTAAAGTTGAGTTAATCTCCAAACTTCCACCTCCGAGCTTGGTTAAACAAATCAGATCTTTCTTAGGACAAGTTGGCTTCTACAGAAGGTTCATAAAAGACTTCTCCAAGGTATCCAAGCCCTTAACTAACCTTCTAACCAACAATGTGCACTTTGACGTGACACCTAAGTGCATCAAAGCCTACACCACCCTAAGAGACACGATCTTGACTTCACCTATCTTACAACCCCCAGATTGGTCCCAGGATTTTGAGATAATGTGTGATGCATCAGACTTTGCCATTGGGGCAGTCCTAGGACAAAGCCAGGAAAAGAAACCCGTGGTGATCTACTACGCAAGCAAAACCTTGGATGACGCTCAATGGAACTACACTGTAACAGAGAAGGAGCTCGCCATAGTTTTCGGACTATAAAAGTTCAGATCATACCTGTTGGGATCCCACGTCATCATTTATACTGACCACTCAGCTATCTGGCACTTGTTAGCCAAAAAGGATGCTATACCCAGGCTAATCAGATGGATCCTGCTCCTGCAAGAATTTAACCTGGAAATACGTGATAAGGCTGGATCCAAGAATGTTGTAGCCGACCACCTATCCAGATTTCACCCAGAGCATATTAGACCTTCACTGCCTTTGACTGATACATTTCGTGGTGAGAAAATCCTGGCCGTGCAAGCCAAAAGTCTCCCTTGGTATGCCGACTTGGTTAGTTACTTAATGGTAGGGTAGATTCCATACAGCTGGTCCAGACAACAGCAGGACAAGTTCTTGGCTGAGGCCAAACATTATCTCTAGGTTGACCCCATGCTATTTAGACTTTGTGCTGATCATATCATTAGGAGATGTATACCTGAAGAGGAGGTTCAAAGTCTGCTGTCCTTCTGTCATGACCAAGCATGTGGTGGCCACTTCCCTGGAAAACAGATAGCTGCAAAGGTTTTGCATTCCAATTTTTACTGGCCATCACTGTTCAAGGATGCATACAACTTTGCTAGAACCTGTGACAGATGCCAGACTTTAGGGACCATGACCAAGAAGGATATGATGCCTTTACAACCCATTCTTGTCACTGAAATATTCGATGTTTTGGGGCATTGATTTCATGGGTCCCTTCCCACCATCAAATGGCTTCAAATATATACTGGTCTCAATCTACTACATCTCAAAATGGATCGAAGACGTACCTACCCGGAAATGTGATCATAAGGCCGTCATGGACTTTATGTAGAACATCTTTTCCTGATTTGGGATACCCAAGGCCTTGGTGGGAGCCACTTCATCAATTCCCCGTTTTGTGCTTTACTCAAGAAATATGGGGTTACTCACCACATTGCCATCCCGCATCACTGACAAACGAATAGGCAAACTGAGGACTCAAACAGACAAATAAAAAATATTCTGCAGAAGACCGTGAAACCTGACCAGAAGGATTGGTCCACACGATTGAATGATGCCCTATGGGCATATAGGATCGCTTTTAAGACCCCAATTGGCATGTCACCATACCGATTGGTCTTTAGCAAATCTTGCCACCTTCCGGTAGAGTTAGAGCACCGGGCATACTGGGCTGTCAAACAATGTAATATGGATTCCCATGTGGCTGGAACTCAAGGGAAGCTCCAACTCTCTGAGCTTGCAGAAATTTGGTAGGATGGTTATGAGAATAGTAGACTTTTATAAGGAGAAGATGAAAGCTGTCCATGACCAGCATATCACTAGAAAAACCTTCGAGCCAAATCAACAAGTTTGGCTTGTTTATGCGCGACTCAAACTCTTCCCCAGGAAGTTAAGATCTAAGTGGACGGGACCTTACCAGGTGGTTAGACCATTTTCAAATGGGGCAGAAGAAAATGCTGATCCTCAGACTGGGCAAAGCTTCACAGTCAATGGCTAAAGATTAAAACATTTTCTTGCCCAAGTATCCCCAAAGGAAGTTGTAACCCTCATCGAGGGTTAAATCGGAGCTTCTCCCAGCTTGAGGCAATAAATTCAGTGCTTCCTGGGAGGCAACCTAGGGGATTCAGGCTGACCGGACATGTAGGTAAACTCAAGTGATTTCTTTGTTTACTTCCTTGCATACATTCATCTTCTAATGAGGAAATTACCCAACTTAAGCATGGGGGGGTGGTAAATTCGTATTTTCTGAGTTCATACCATCAGCTTGAATTATATTGTGATAAAAAAAGAGAGAATTAGGAAAAGAAAACGTTAAGGACCTGAACACTTAGACTCTTCAGGTCGTCAGACTTAATCAGCCTAGGTGTCCACTAAAATGTGGATATGATCTCGAGTTCTCGCCACCTTAATTTAATTTAATTTGATCAATAAAGTAAGGTGATAAGTATACAACTTATCAACTCGCCCTCTGATTCGGGGGGACTTTTAGTCTAAGCATCTGTATACAATTTGCACTAACTCACTCCTCGGCAATTCTAATAGAAATTGGTTAGCTAATGAACCTTCTAAGGTGGTATGGCTAGCAAGTTGTTGTGGGTAATAGCCCATTGGCTAGTTGTCCAGAGCCCAGCAACAGGATTACTCTCTTTTACTATTGCCTTTAGGTAAATCTTAGATCAGGGAACCCACCTATTTAAAAAAAAAAAGAAAAAAAGAGAGAGAAATAGAAAAAATAGAAAAAGGAGAAAAAAATAAGCCACATTTCACCGTATGAGTATGGCTGGCAGGTTATCGTGGGTAACAACCATTAGCCATTTGTCCAGATCTTAGCTCATTAAACGCACAAAAAAAATTTTTCAAAACACTTAAGGAAAAAGCGAGGAAGTAGGCAATTTTGGGAGATATATACGAGGCTTGCCCTTGTGTTGACCCCACATAAAATAAAAGTAGGGAGAAAGCTACCAGTCAGATAGATACACCTTTAGGCAAGCATTTTCTTTTCCGGTCACCTAGGGGCGTAGAAACCAGAAGTTTGTTTTAATTACCATTGAGTGAGTCTATCACAATTTTCACGCCAAGATACTTAGCACTTAGAGTCCTTTTCGAGTTTTGGGTAGGTTGGGTAGCTGTAAAATGTTACCCCGAAACTCTCAACTCCAAAAATCCAAAAAAATCAGAAAAGATGAAAAGAAAAAAATGTTTCTATATATTTTGCTTCTATATAGAATAAGGCGAGGACTTGGGTGATCTACATTTTGGTAGGCACCCGGGCGCTATTGAGTCTCTGTGGGTTAGGTTCTTAGTATAAATTTCCTCTTGATTGACAAGTAACTTGTGCCTGAGCAGTCAATTCCTAATTCTAGCTAAAAAGAACATCTAGGATAACCTTGTTAGGGACCAGCAAGGGATGAGCATGGGGGTATGATGACTCTACATATAGTGATGATAATTCTGTCAATCTCGAGGGTATATGTGCATTAATGACATATCATAATGGCCTTGGGAGCATTGCATGCATACTATGTTATCTCGACATTTAAATTGCTTATAATCAATATTTAATGGCCATATGTATAAGTGAATATTGAAATAGGCCTCAGATGAGCAATTGGACCACACAGATGGATTGAAATTGACGAATGGTGTTCAACAGGCTCAAAATCACCTCAATCTGGCCTCCGTAGCTCTCACAATAAGCCCGAGGAGTTCTGGCCATTGATAGAAGGATCAACGGCCACAAACGTGCCATGTGTCGCACGATCACGCGCCTGCAGCCACTGTCCTCTCTCCAGCACACCTTCATCAAGAAATCTTGACCATCCATTCTCCATCCAATGGCCAAGATGTCTCCACGCCCTCCACAGCAAAAACCTCCATGCGACCATCCACGCTCGTAGCGTGGTGGAGAGCGCCTCAACCCATGCGAAAAAGACATGCGGTGGAAGCCTCATGGGGGTGGAAGCACTGTGCAAATCAAGCGGCGGCAAAAATTGGACCGTTGATCGAAGATCGGGTGGCCATCACAGCGGCTACGCGGCGCACTCTCACACGCTCGTTGCACATGCGCTAGATGACACGCGCCCAAAGTGTGCAAGGCGTTATTTGAAGCTACGCACAAAGCACGTTCTTAACTGTCTGGTCTTTGATCGAACGACCTATGTTGCGTGCACACGGATCGCACGAAGGAAGAAGCACGCGCGTGCGCGTTGACCACTGGGTGGAGGCCTTCACCAATTCTTATGGAAGGGGTATAGCGATGTCTTGGATGTCACTAAAACCCCTGCATGATTTAAAAACGTCTTCTCCACTATAAAAACCCCCACACCCACTCCATTTATGAGCATCCCCTCCTAGCTTCTCCTTAGTTCTACCTAGCACACTTCACACTCTCTCGAAGTTGTCGAGTTGCCGACGGAAGCCCATCCACCGCTGTGGCTGCCTCGCCTCTCCATTTTGCATTTCTTTACCCTTGTTTAATGTTTATGCTGTTTTAAGCTTTCCTCTAGCATTGTAATTGTAAAACGACTCTACTTGTGCAATATATTTTCATTTTGTTTCATCATATCATGTTTCATGACAAGCTAAGTAATCACCATGCTATCATAATCGATTTCTAACTCTCTCTCTTATTTTTTGCAAGCAAACTAAACAATCATTTTGTGACACCTCAAAGCAATAACTGATCCGATTTCACACCTCCTCATGTTCGACACTTGAACTCACCTAATCCATATCTTCATTAGAAATTGATGTCGTAAACACTTGCTATAATGACGAATTAAACTTAGCATGTTTCGCGACGTCACATGGAGCTTGTCCATTTCGAACCTTCCTAGGTTGGATAGAAGAAGTTGCATAGAACATGCTAATGCGAATGCTCCCGATTGTTTCAATACTAGTATCTCAACTGATACTAGTATTTTGCCAAAAAACTACATCCATTTTCCTCTCTATCTCAGTTGATACTAGTTTCTCATCTGGGTTTCTCCATCATATCATAGAACGTGCCGATCTTACCATCCTTAACAAGATTTATGCTCTGTAGGAAATCTAACAACATTTAAGGTGGCATTACATCCCCCAGGAAACTTTGAATATTGAATTTCCTCTCGAGAAACTACCCCACATCAAATTGTGAAATCAAAATCCAAAGCCCTAGAAACATGATAGCTGAGGATCAAAGATAAAAGTAAAATGAAGAATGAAGAATGTATCAACATGTGCACACGGCCCAAGAACTCAAATTCATGAACAATACATCATCCTATGTTTAGTATATCATCTCAAATAATTTTCATGCATAATTATTCAAGGAACCAAGTTTCCCAAATCGAAATATTGAAATTCAATTGTCAGATAGGGGCCAATCAGATAAGCTTTTCGGCAATGATTCTGTTGGAGGATCAGATTGACTGGTTGCTCCATGTAGGGAATGTTTGTTTAATATAGGAGATTCAATCTTATCTCCTCATTGCGGGTTGGTGATGTAATTATTTCCTCACCACAGGAGATTAGATCTGTCACATACACTTACTTTCTGGACTCTACTAGGGTCGGTAGCAGTGGTACTTGGAGATTGACCAGTTCGGACTTGCCCAGAGTAAATGAAGGTAAGGCTGGCTCCCTGATAAAAAATATTGATTTGCAGGAGGTGGAGATGGCTCTAAAGGGGTTAAAGGCTGAAGGGTCTCCTGGTTTGGATGGCTTCTAGGTCTTCTTTTATAAAGAATTCTGGCTGATGGTTAAAAATGATGTTATGAAAGTTATTGATGAATTTCAGCGAGGCAACTTTAGGTTGGAGAGATTGAACAGATAAATGTAATTTTTACTGCCCTATAAATAAGGGGCGGATATGCTGTTGAACTTTAGGCCTATTGCCCTCTCCAACTCGATATATCTATTGATTTGGAAGATTTTGGCCAATAGGTTGAAAGTTGTGCTGGGGGGTCTCATTAATCCAGTACAATCTACCTTCTTGAAGGGTCGATCCCTGAGTCTTTTATATTAACCCAGGAGATGATTGCAGGATGGAAGAGGTGGAAAACTACAACCTTCGTGTGGAAAGTCAATTTCTCCAAGGCCTATGACTCAATCTCTTGTCCCTACTTGTGGGAAATTTTTCGTAGGAGAGGCTTTCCTGAGGCATGGGTGCACATGCTGAAAATGTGTATCACCACTGCCTCTTTTTCTCCTTTGGTAAATGGGAAGCCCACGGGAACATGGATTCAGCCTCAAAAGGGTGTCTGCCAGGGGTGTTCTGTAGCTCCCCTCATCTTTCTCCTTGCAGTGGATACCTTGGCTCACTTTGCCTTTAAGGCTTGCTCTGGTGCGTTGATACAGGGGTACACACTTTCCACCTCAAGGGCGCTAACACTGATTCTTCAATATGTAGATGACACTATTTTTTTCGTTGAAGGTCAGGCGAGAGAGGCAGAGGTGATCAAGCACCTCATTGACATTTTTGGTGAAATTTCAAGTTTACATGTTAATGGCTCTAAATCTTCTCTTATATATTTTGGTGTCTCAGACAATACCAGGGATGAAATGTCAGAGATTTTGCAAACACCTTTGGGATCTCTTCTTATTAAGTACCTTGGGTTACCCTTACTTGGTAGGAAGATGAGGATAGCAGATTGGAGAGTTTTATTTGAAAAGATTTTTGGAAAATTATCTAGTTGGTGCAGTAGAGTCCACTCGCGTGGTTGAAGGCTTATTTTGTTGAACTCTATCATTTCTGCTATTCCAATGTTTTATTTGTCAGTGCTCCTTCCTCCAAAAGTGGTAGTTAAGAGATTGGATGCTATTCGAAAACGTTTTCTGTGGAAGGAACTAGCCCATGAAGGTAGATTCATGCAAACAGTCAAGTGAAAGACCATCTGCTGCTCCAAAAAGAAAGGTGGATTAGGGGTGAATAGTATCGCTTCTTAAAATCAGAGTTTTGCCTGTGATCAAACAAATACTAGAGGGGAGGGGTGAATAGTATCGCTTCTTAAAATAGTAAAAGATAGAAATAAATTCACAACAAAAGTCAAGCACAATTTACACCTGGATTTAGAGTAGAAACCCAAACTAGGTGAAAATCACTACCTAAGCCTCTCAGCTTAGGATTTTTCTGACTAGTCAAGACTAGTCAATCCACTATAGTACCACTTGAACGAGGGTGGTACAACCTCTTTACAACCACTTCTCTTTTTAACTTGAAGAGAAGAATAACAACAACAACATGGATCTTTCCAACACCTTGGAATCCGTTGATCAAAAACAATAAAGTTGAATAACAACAAATATATCTATGGAACCTCAATAAAAGATCAAACCAGGATTTGGGCAGAGGTTCGAAACGACGTGCTTTTGAAAGACGTGAATAGCAAAACGTAGAACACTTGAAAGAAGCACGAGAAGCTATGATTTTTTAGTGTATTTCTATTGAAAATTTATATTTTGAAAGAGCTGTGTATGTCCTCCATTTATTCTAAAAAGTTGGCATGGAAAGGAAGTGATATTGGTCAATCAATTAAGGTATATTGGTCGATCAAAAGGCTATTTGGTCGATCAATTAAGTTATTTGATCGATCATAGGTTGGTCGATTAATTAGCTTAGTTGGTCGGTCAATAGGATTTAATCAACTTCCTAAAAAGGATTGGTTTGATTGATTAACAAAGTTGGTTGGTCGATCAATCTATTTTGGTCGATTAAGAGGGAATATTGGTCGATCAATAACCTTAAAAGTTGATTTTCAAAGAAGCTCGAAAAGCTATTTGATTGCTTTATATTTGAGGTTCCTTACAATGATATCGTAGACTTAAATAAAAATGAAAATGACACACAACAGCAACTATCTGAACTTGATCCAAAAGAGAAGCTGTAATATGAGATGGTCCTGAAATATTAGTGTAGTAATAAACATAATTTTGGTGCATCAAAATAAAGGTGATTACATTCTCCCCCTTTTTGATGACAACAAAATTATAATTATGAAATTTAATCAGTTATGCATAATATCCCCCCCCTTTTGTTTCAGCAAAAATAAAACATGCTATTATGTTTTTCATTTAACTCCCCCTTAAGCATTTAAATAAAGCAAGATAAATTCAAACATGCATTAACTAAGAGAGTAACATTTAACTGAGAGATAATCATTCATGCATATATGAAGAGTCTAGATAAGTAGTGCATAAAAATAAAATTGTTCTGAGAGAGAAATAATTAAGTTTTACATGCCAACAACAAAACTAAGTAAACAAAAACTAATCATCTAATGATGCCATGAAGGGATCCATTGTGCTCTGAAGATCTGTGTCCAACTCGAGATCCAGCGAATTTGATCTCTCGGAAGATGCAGGTTGGCCAAGACATAGGCGGCGCTAAGCTGATACTTAGGTGTTGACTGCGTAGATGTTTTACGGGGTATTGTAACCTGCTGATCTGCTGGTGCTGCTGTTGAAGTAGTCGGTGGAGGAGGAGGAGGTGCTACAAAGGATGGAGGCATGGTAGTAGATCGACGAGGTCGAGGAGGTTGGTGAAGCTGCTGTTGATGTCATGAATGGACTCTCCAAGTTTGTCCAAGAACTGACTTTGAGCATTTAGGTAGTCTGATATCTGATGCACATGCCACATCATCATCAAATTGTCTCCCTCTGCCGATGCATCATCAAGGAGATACCATTTGTCACATCCTGAATACTCACAAAATCCCTACCTGAGAGAGGTCTGTCCAAGAGGCTCCAGTCCTGGTTGTAGAAGGATGGAGACGGTTGCACTGGAGGAGTACATGTCGTTGTAAAGTGCTGATAAGGCGGGAAAGGAGGAGGACCTGCTGATGGTTCCTGCTGCTGTTGCTGCAGCTCCTGGGATGCCTCCTCACCACGAGCTCCCTGTGCTTGCTCCATCTTCGTATAAGTGAGCTTATAAAAAATGAAGAATTTAGTGATAAATTGTTTATGGTTTATATCCATGGGAACACTGAAATGTAGGAAGATATGAGAAGGAAGTGTCCCAAACTGGAAGGAGCTGGTGGGAGGCTTGCTCATGAGATACAGAATCAAGTGGTTCCAGTTGAATCGCTTGTTCTTAATGAATGCATAGAGGATGATGAGCATGATAACAGGTCAATTTTCAAACGACGTAGATTTGGACATAAAATTCCATAAAAAGATTCTATTAAGAAATCGTGGTAGATGACGAAAATATGGTGGCTTGGCTGGACGACCTAAGTCAAAATGAGAGAGAGCGAGCAGGGTCTCCCTAATGGTATCCGTTTGTGTATGTTGGTGTAGCTCAAGAAACGTGGGACCAACAGATGGACATCCAAGAATCTCAGAAAGAACATCTGCATTGACCAGAACCTCTATCCCATAGACGTTCGAGGTCAACTTGATGTTGAAACCCTTACCTATATTTTTCAGATTAGCATAAAATAGGTGGCAGGCCATAGGGTCAACACCGGGTATGTGGCTATTCGTGGAACTTACGTAAAAGTTCCGCTCAAAAAGATGTAAAATCTGGTGGTAAGCAAATTTTTCGCGGATCCCTGGAAAGATATACTCAAAGTATGCAAAGTTGACGGGTCTACAAACATGCGGTGAAAATTTTGCGAATAAAGAAAAATGGTCACGTGCGGCTTCAGTGATGAAGAAACGATCAAAAGTGTCATCACGATGAGATGAAGAGGAGGTACGTGTGCGTGTTGGAGCCATTTAGATTTTGCAAAAACACGTTGGTCGATAAAAAAAAGGTGATTGGTCGATCAAAAATGAATTGGCTGAAGTTCTAGAAAAATCGACTTTTGGTTGATCAACCAAGGAATTTGGTCGACCAAAAGTAGTCAGACTCGACAAAAATGAAACTAGAATGGGTGTTTTGCTCACTTATGCTACTCGACTTCACAAGTAATCAAACAAGAAATCAAGAAAACATTAGATCATAACATAGCACATCTAATACTTAAGTAAAAATCCAACAAGGGACGGATTTCACTAAGTTTTAGAGTGTACTGAGACCGATCAAGGATTGATTGATCAAAGGAGGAGAGCGGTTGGAGGTTTGTGAGTGCACGAGGACGTGCGATAAAGGCGGAGCGTTGTTGCGATGTTGGTCGGAGATGGTGAGTTGGTCAATAGTGTCGCCGGAGGAGGAGAGGTGGGGTCGGATTGGTGTGTTGTTTTTGTTGTGGAGAGAAGGTGGGGTCGAGTTGGTGGGGTATGGTAATAAAAAAATAGGTTTGAAGGTAAAAGCCATGTGTTTTTATAGGAAATGTGATTAGTAAAATAGTTAACAGCATTTTAGGAGACTAATCACGGTTAACGAAGTCGTTGGGATAGATTAGGAGCAAGATTCAAGGTAAAAAGATCTCAATCTCGAAAACTGAAATGCCCATTTTGGTCGATCAAAACTTGTTTTTGGTCAATCAAAACCAGAAATGATAGATCAAATATGTAAATTGGTCGACCAGAGTTTGAACGATTGGAGGGAAAATTCCCGCCCAATCGGATTGGTCAATCAAATAACCAGGTTGATCAATCAAAACTCAAATTTTTGGAAGGAAATTTCCTGCCCAAGAATTTGGTCGATCAATCAATGATTTTCATCGATCAAAATGCTTTGGTCGATCAATTTAAAAAATTGATCGATCAACAATGAACAAAATAGGCTAAACAAGCATGTTAATTAAGTTCTTTTAGTCTTGGTAATCCTAGTGAATGACATATTTGGTTGAATCTTTCTTTTGGCAAAGGCTTTGTGAATATATTAGCTAATTGATTTTCTGTTTTAACAAATTCTAGGTTAATCTCTCCTTTTAGGGCATAGTCTCTAAGAAAGTGATGTCTGAAATTAATATGTTTGATCCTAGAATGTTTTACTGGATTCTTAGATAAGTTGATTGCATTAGTGTTGTCACACAGTATTTTATTGTTTTTGTAGGATAGGCCAAAATCTTGTAATGTTTGTTTCATCCATAATAATTGTGAACAAGTTAGAGATGCAGCTACATATTCTGCTTCTGTTGTAGAGAGTGAAACAGTATTTTATTTTCTAGAGAACCAAGAGACTAGGAAATTTTTGAGAAATTGACAAGTTCCACTAGTACTCTTTCTACATATAAAGTTACCCGCATAATCAGCATCATAGAGGGAATATAATTCCAATGTGTCTGACTTCAGATAGAAAAGTCCTAGGTCATCTGTGTTGTTTAAATATTTAAATATTCTTTTAACAACATTTGAATGTATTTCTTTAAGGTTTACTTGAAAGAGAGCACACAAACAAGTACAAAAGAGAATATTAGGTCTACTAGCAATCAAGTATAACAATGATCCTATCTTACTTCTATATAATTTCTGATCTACAGATTTACCTATTTCATCGGATTTTAATTGAGTAGGGGCTTCCATTGGCGTGCCTTTACCGATTACTTTGTCCTTTGAGAATTTCTTCAAGATCTCTGTTGTGTATTTGGTTTGAGATATGAAGATTCCAGAGGACAACTGGTCAATCTGAAGTCCGAGAAAGAACCGAAGTTCTCCCATCATGATCATTTTAAACTGATTCTGCATTACATTTGCAAATTCTTGGCATAACAGATCATTAGTAGCATCGAAAATAATATCATCAACATATATTTGTATTATTAAGAGATTATCTTCTTCTTTTTTTGTAAATAAAGTTGGATCTATTTTACTAATTTTAAACTCATTTTCAATTAGATAGGATTTTAATTTGTCGTACCAAGCTCGTGGAGCTTGTTTAAGATCATATAATGCTTTGTTCAGTTTATAAACATAGTCTGGATATTTAACATCTTCAAAACTTGGAGGTTGTTTAACATAGATTTCTTCCTTGATGAATCCATTTAGGAAGGCACTTTTTACATCCATTTGAAAAAGTTTGAATTTCATTTGGGTGGCAAAGGCTAGCAGCATTCTAATGGATTCTAGGCAAGCTACGGGCGCATATGTTTCATCAAAATCAATTCCTTCTTCTTGATTATACCCTTAGGCCACAAGTCTAGCTTTATTTCTAACTACTCCTAATTCATTAAGTTTATTTCTAAAGACCCACTTGGTTCCTATAATGGTTTGAGAGTCAGGCTTTGGAACAAGTTCCCATACATTATTTCTCTTGAATTGATTCAATTCATCTTCCATTGCGATGATCCAGTAATTGTCAAAAAAGGCTTTCTTGACATTTTTGGGCTCTAATTGAGAAACAAATGCAGTGAAAGATAAACTATTAAAAGAATATCTAGTTTGAACTCCTTTAGACAATTCACCTATCATCAATTCTTTTGGATGATCTTTTACATAAGAAATATCTCTAGGAAGTTCATCAGAAGTATTTTCTTCTAGAATGTTTAATGGGTCATCTACTAGTTCATCCTCATGATTGTTTACTGAAGATTTAGGTTGAGAACTAAAGCTTCATCAAATGATGCATGCATAGTTTCCACAACAACTGAATTCTTTTTGTTAAAAGCTCTATAGGCTTTACTTCTGGTTGAGTAACCTAAGAATATTCCTTCTGAACTTTTAGCATCAAACTTATCATGATTGTCCATAGTATTGAGTATAAAACATCGACAACCAAATATCTTGAAATAGAAAATTCTAAGTGTTCTTCCATGATAGAGTTCAAAAGGTGTTTTGTTTAAAATAGGTCTAATTAGTGATCTATTTTGGATATAACAAGCAGTGTTTACAGCCTCTGCCCAAAAATATCGAGGCAGCTTTAACTTGCACAGCATTGTGCAGGCACACTCTTGCAAGGTTCTATTTTTCCTTTCTACTGCACCATTTTGAGGTGCGGCTCTAGGGAAAGCAAATTCAAGTTTTATCCTATATTGATCACAGAAATTGATAAAGGATTCATTCTCAAATTCTCCGCCATGATCACTTCTAATCCTAATTACTTCAGACCCTTCTTCATTCTGTAGTCTTTTAACTAATTTGCTAAAGGCATCAAAGGTTAAGTCCTTACTTTTTAGGAAAGATACCTAAGTAAATTTAGAAAAGTCATCAATTGTGACTAGACAATATCTGCACCCGCTTAGGATTTCGGGTTTGGTCGATCCGAACAAATCTAAGTGAAGTAGCTCCAAAGGTTGTGAAGTGTTAACCACCATTTTTAGTTTGAAGGGATTTTTAGTTTGTTTACCAACTTGACAAGAATTGCAGACTTTGCTTTTCTTGAAGTTGATATTTGGCAGACCTTTGACAAGTTCATGTTTCATGAGTTTTTTAATGTTTCTCATGTGAACATGACTTAGTCATTTGTGCCAAAGTGTTGCCTCTTCATCAAATACGACAAGACATTCAAGATTGTCGCATTTGTTGAAGTTGACAGTGTAGATATCTTTATGCCGATTTCCTTTGAGAAGAGTTTGTTTCGTTTCTTTATCTCGTATTTTAAAACTATTTGAAGTGAAAGTGATTTTGTATCCTTTATCACATATTTTGCTAACACTTAGTAGCTTATGTTTTAATCTACCAACTAGATGTACATTATTAAAGGAGGTGGAAGAGTTACCAATTTGGCTAGTACCAATACTATGGCCTTTGTGGTTGTTCCCAAATATGACAGTACCACCATTCTGTCGGTGAAGTTGTAGGAATAGGTCTTCCTCCTCGGTCATGTGCTTTGAACATCCACTGTCCATGATCCATCTCTTTTCTTCTCTTTCCTCGTCTTTTAGCACCATTAGTCCTAGGAGAGCTTCTTCTCCGGAGGTTTCTTCTTCTTCTGAACTTGAATCTGATTCATCCCAAGTTGTTGTGAATGCCTTTTTCTTTCCTTCTCTTCTGGGAAACTTCTTCTTTTCTAAGTCCTTTTTGAGAAATGGACAATCCTTCTTGATGTGTCCCTTTCTCTTGAAGTTGTAGAAGATAATGGCGTTCGTTTTGGCTTCTTCCTTCTTCCTTCTCCAGCTTCTTTTATTCTTCAGGAACTTTCTGAACTTTCTTTAGAGGAGGGCTATATCTCCCTCTTCGTCTTCACTTGAGGAATCTTCTGTTTGTTGATTGGCTTCAAGAGCCACAGTCTTCTTCTTCATTCCTTCATCTTCGTGCTCCTTCATGTGTTGGAGTTGAACTTCGTAGGCCATGAGGCTTCCAATAAGATCATCTAGTTTTAAGGTAAACAAATCTTTCGATTCCTGTATGGTGGTAGTCTTGGTCTCCCAATCACTGGTGAGTGATCGAAGAATCTTTCTTACCAAGGCTTCATTCTTGATCTCCTGATCTAGATTTTTTAGGGAGTTTATGATGTGCATGAATCTTGTGAACATTTCCTTAATTGATTCTCCCTTCTTCATCCTAAAAAGCTCATAATTCTGTGTTAGTAAATTTAGCCTAGTTTCTTTGACCTTAGATGTCCCCTTGTGGGTGACTTCGAGGATGCTTCAGATCTCGTAGGCCGTCTTACAAGCAGAAATGTGGTTGAATTCTACTCTTGAAAGCCCGCAGAAGATTGCATTCATGGCTTTGGCATTGTGTGTTGCCATCTTCTTTTGATCTAGTGTCACCGCCACTCCTTTCTTTATTTCAGGACATGTGTACTTGGAGGTGATGACATCCCACACCTCGAAATCCATAGATTCTAGGAAGATCTGCATCCTAGTCTTGCAGTATCCGTAGTTTGTTCCGTTAAAGAGAGGAGGTTGAACAACTGATTGCCCCTCAGCATATGTGTCAACAGATGATTTTGACATCTTCTGGACAACGAGGCTCTGATACCAAGTGAGAGGTTTGCCTGTAAATCGAACGAATACTAGAGGGGAGGGGTGATGGTCGGCCCAAGGGACCAGTTTGTATTTGTCTTTTTATTACTTGAAAATAGAAAGTTTCCGAGGTCGAACTCAGGGAACAACACTTGATTCTAGAAGCATACAAAATCACAATTTACAATATAGATATATACTGTTTTACAAAAATTAAAGAAAGGAAAATTTGTTCTTCTTTTCTTCTTCTTCTGCCTCTTTCTTTCTCTCTTCAGAAGTCTGACTCGAAGGGTTAGACGACTTAAACTCCACTTGCTACAGTATTCTGCTTCTTCTGCTGGTTCTTCTTCCTCTTGGCTTCTTCTTTTCTTCTTCTCTGCTACGCCAAGTCCTCTTCTAACTTCCTCTTCTTCTTTTTCTGCTTCTCTTTCTCTTCTTTCTCTCTGCTGTGCGAGGCCTTCTCTGTCTTCGTCTTCTTTCCTTCTCTTCTTCTCTTATTCTCTGCTGTTGCACTATCTCCTCCTCCTCCTCCTTCTTCTCCTACCTTTCTGCATAGTGTAAGGTTAGGCAAAACCTAACCCCTACCCTCCCCACATCTCTCTCTCTCTCAAATTCACTCTAGGGTTCGCTCTCCCAGAGCCTTAATTGGGTAAGCAGGTTGGGTGACGCACCCGGGACCATGCGCACCAACATGGGTGGTGCGTGAGGTGTGCACGGGCAGGGATTAATTGGATCCGGGTGCCAGGTCCACGGGGAAAGTGTCGCGGACGAGGCATGGTGGGGGTGCGAGGGACCTCACCCCAGTGTGTTTCGAGGTGATAAGCCTGAAACACAAAATCAATTTATGTGCAGGCGCCCGCCCATAGACTTCCGTGGTGGGACTAAAGTCCCACCCGCTTCTGCGCTTGCGCCCGCAGCCGAAGTCCTCGCAATTGCAGCAGGCGTGGAGTCACTTGACTCCACTTGAAGTCTAGGTGCGTGCATGCTGCAAACTCGCACCACCTGAAGGCTTCGCCTGGAGCTGAGCGTGACCTGGAGCAGCTTGAAGCTTGCTTCAAGCTCTACGATAATGGCAGAGAGCAGCCTGACCTTGAAATCAGTAGCACGACCTTTCGGCCACATCAGACCACAGGAAAACCATCGCCGTATCACGACGAATGTGGGGCGGGGGTTGGCTAGCCGCGGGGCGGCCTAGGCGTGCGTGCCTAGGTCGCTTTGTGGCCGTGTTTATGGGTTAGGTTGGGGGGTGTTTAGGGAGGTGTAAGCGGTCGATGGATGGGTGGAAGATATTTGGTGGTCGATGGTGGAGGTGAAGAAGTTGGTGGCTAGAGGTGAGGAGGTGTGGAGTGATGGGTGCGTCTCGCCAAATGTTGGCTGGAGATGGGGAAGATGGCAGTGGACAGTGGCTGTCGAGGGGTAATATGTGAAATAGATTGAGGGAAAATAGAGAGTACGAGATGAGGAGCTTATCTGGGGTACTTGGAACGAAGGGGAGGCGGAGGAGACGAACGGCGTGTTTGTGCCATCGTCGGAGAAGACGACCCTGAGGGGGAGATAACGGCGACGAGGAGGAGGACAGGAAGGCGTGCGCTGGTGCGGCGCAACGCGGAAGATCGAGGCGAAGTGAACCCTGCCGATGGTATGGCAGCAGAGCGACAAGATGGAGGAGGAAAAGTCACCGGAGCTTGCGGGCTACTTGGCCGGAGAGAGGGGAGATGAATTCTGAGGGTGTTTGTGGCCAAATCAAGCTTGAAGGAAGCGGCAGCCCCTACTGTTCCTTAAATAGGTGCTGGTTGGGAGGGAAACGTGCGGAGGCGGCGTGGGCTCCTAGCCGGATGTATGGCCAGAAAAAGACCCATACCTCTTGTGCGTTCGCACGAGAGGTATGGTGGCCGGCAGGGCATGGGAACCGGTCCATGCAGAAGAGGACAACGCAGGGGATCCTCCTTTCAAGTCTGGGGCTGGCTCCCTAGGTCTGTGCAACGCCATCCCTTGCGCACAGTCGCCGGAGTGGTGGCCTACACAGTGCGGGGGCAGAAGGACCTATCTGCAGAAAGAGACGAGGAAGATAGGGGCATTTCTGCAAGGGTTCAAAAAGTAATTATTGAGGACAGCTTTGTAAACTGGGTCAAGGCGACCTTTTCTTAAGTCCAAATTTTGGTATAACTTTAATTTAGACCTAATGAATCCAATGGTAAGGTTGGATTTTAGGTTTGACCATGTTTGACTAGATATTTTGTACAAAAATCCAAATTAGGTTAGAAATTGGGTATGGTTCTCAATCTAGGTCAAGATAGGTTCTAATGGCCAAATTGAAGGTATAAACCTTAGGGGATATTTTTTCATGAATTTTAGTGGATTTAATTGATTTTTATCTTGCCTGGAACTTCGTGAATTAAAGCGGATTTGTTTTAAGATTACGGAATGTCATTTAATTCCCAGATTCTGTCATAATCCTTTCCTGATCAAATCACCCCACTTTTTCCCTTATTAAGTCCATTTGACCTGTGTCTTAACCCTTAGAGATTCCGTTAATGTACTGCAATGGAAAAATTACAGTTTTACCCCTTGTGAATTATTTTATACTCAGATTTGTAATTCCCTGATTTAGGCTTTCCCTTAGGTTTTGTAAGAGCTTTTGTACACTTAATTAGGTCAAAATGTATTAGTTAGGGTTTATGATGAGGTTCTCAACAAGGAGTGAATAGTATCGCTTCTTGAAATAGTAAAAGATAGAAATAAATTCACAACATAAGTCAAGCACAATTTACATCTGGATTTAGAGTGGAAATCCAAACTGGGTGAAAACCACTACCTAAGCCTCTCAACTTAGGATTTTTCTGACTAGTCAAGACTAGTCAATCCACTATAGTATCAGTTGAACAAGGGTGGCACAGCCTCTTTACAACCACTTCTCTTTTTATCCTGAAGAGAAGAATAACAACACAGATCTTTCCAACACTTTGGAATCCGTTGATAAAAAATAATAAAGTTGAATAACAACAAATATATCTATGGAACCTCAATAAAAGATCAAACTAGGATTTCAACAGAGGTTCGAAACGATGCGCTTGTGAAAGATGTGAATAGCGAAGCGTAGAACACTTGAAAGAAGCATGAGAAGCTTTGATTTTTGAGTGTATTTCTATTGAAAATTTATATTTTGAAAGAGCTGCTTACGACCTTTATTTATACTAAAAAGTTGACCTGAAAAGGAAGTGATATTGGTCGATCAAAAGGCTATTTGGTTGATCAATTAAGTTATTTGATCGATCATAGGTTGGTCGATTAATTAGCTTAGTTGGTCGATCAATAGGATTTTAATCAGCTTCCTAAAAAGGATTGGTTTGATCAATTAACAAAGTTGGTTGGTCGATCAATCTATTTTGGTCGATCAAGAGGGAATATTGGTCGATCAATAACCCTAAAAGTTGATTTTCAAAGAAGCACGAAAAACTATTTAATTGCTTTATATTTGAGGTTCCTTACAATGATATCCTAAACTCAAATAAAAATGAAAATGGCACACATCAGCAACCATCTGAACTTGATCCAAAAGAGAAGCTTTAATTCGAGATGATCTTGAAATATTAGTGTAGCAATAAGCATAATTTTGGTGCATCAAAACAAAGGTGCTTACACACGAGTTTGGTGATGCACTGCTGTTAAAATGGGGAGTGGTGATTCTTAGAGGTGATAGTGGCATGTGGCAAGATCTTGTCCGTGATTCCTATGGGACCAATGCTTCGCCAGATGAGATCCTGAGGCCTCAAAATTCATCTCCCTTCTGGTCTTCTGTGTCCAAGGCTACGCTTGAGCATTGGGATTGCTTCAAGCCATCTCTTGGTAATGGGTCTTCTTTTAGTTTCTGGATGGACAATGGGACTGATGCAGGATAGCTTGATGGACTGTTTCCAAGGGCCTTTGATGCTGTGTCTGGCAAGACAAAAAGGGTAGCCGAAGGCTGGGATAATGGTGTAGGCAAGTGGAATCTTCAATGGTTGTATGGGCCTTACTACAGTCAACTACATGAGGAGTTGCAGCGCTTGGAGGATATGCTGGATGCCTTTTGACCAGATATGGGAGAAGACGGATACTGTTGGAGAACAGGCTTGTATACCTCTAAAAGGGGATATGACAAACTGATGGAGTCTATGGACATTGCCCCTCTCTCTTCCAAGTGCGCTGCCATTTGGAAATTGAGAATTCCTTTCAAAATTCAAATGTTTCTCTGGCTTATGTTGCGTGATGGTCTTCATTCAGGCTCCTTACTTGTTGGAAGGATTGGTATGGATCCTATTAGATGCCCTTTATGTAACTTTGGAGAGGATGACACAAAACACCTGGTCAGTTCTTGTCTGGTCACTACTAAGGCTTGGCTATGACGTGTGGGTTCTCCACTGCCCACGTGGGATGGTCTCTGGTCTCTTCTGTTTAATCCAGCTACCTCCAGAAGTATCATGATCGCCGTCTTGTGGAAAGTCTGGTGCACCAGGAATGATGTTTTATTCAACGTAGGGTGTGGGTGGGTGGAACTTATATGTAACGAGGCTCATACTCTAGCAAGCCAATGGCTTGCCTACCTGTACTCACTTCTACAGTAATAAATTTGTCTATGGATTGCTATCATCTACGATAGTAATCCTTTCTCCTTTAAAAAAAAAAAGGGGATCATAAGAGAAGGTTCTTGGTCTCCATAAATTGGCATACCTGACAATGTCCAATTTACTTTACATTGACATGGAGAGGTATGTCCCCAAATCTGAATTCCTTGATAAGTATCACATTGTAATGTTTCACAAGGTATGTAAATCCTCTAGTCCATTACTATATGCCTAGGGAGGCAACACTTATCACTTATGACATCAAAACTTACTCTTTTCATCAACACTATTTTCCAAATCAACTTTTGCCGATTTGCTTATGGAAAAATAAGTGAATTATTGTTTGAAGCATCAGGTCTTCTTGTTTTTTTTAGTATCCAGTTGCTCCTAATAATGCCAATTAGCATTTAAGCACAATTAACTGATGAGCGGGGAAAGAAAAACGTATGGAATTCCCTCTTTGATGACTTATGCATTGTAGCACAAGGTTTTGTAGAAAGTAGGATCATGAGAGTATAGATTTTACCTGGTCTTTGTTTTTGCTTTGAACTCGACAAGTTATCTTTTCAAAATTGTACTCTCAAGCACAAACAACAATGATTTTTAGCAATACATTGTCGAGTAGATTAGACAGATACCATGACATCACAAGCCAAAAAGATACCTCACCAAGTTGTCACAATGCACTGAAGAAATTTTCTCTTCTTGGCATGTCCAAGCAGCTCATTGTCGTGTAGGTTTTTTTGCTACAAAAAGAGATACAATCTATCATTCTTACTTACATGAGAGGATTGTACCAAAACCAAGCCCTTTTTCCTGTTAGGCAGGGCCAGCTGCGTATATTTTTACCACTTTAATATGGGACATTGATTGTAAAATTTTGATTACCAGGCTTTTTAGGCACGGAAATGGCCGATGTCGATGAATGAACGCTAGTGTCACAATCTCCAACCAAACCAAGTACAGATAGGAGCTGCAGATCCATGGATGCTGGTGTTTTATGGGGCAAGCCAACACTGAGATCTTTTCATCTTCCATTTTAAAGCTTCTTGTACAAATATTAATTAAAGCCACCTAGCTGTTTGAAATACTAATCCTGCCATGACAAATAACCACTTGGATTAATAAAATCATATTATCTGAAAAATATTCTTCTTGAAAGTTTTGAAAATTAGTTTTCTTTTTGAATTGGCTACCTAAAAAAAATGTTGCAAATAATGCAGTAGCTCTGTGCCATAATGATTATATGAAAAAACATGAACACATATAAAAGTCGAAGAAAGTTAGATAGCTAAGAGGCCAATGAACTGATAAATTATGTTGTCTCTAACTTTACCTTGACCTAACTTTTACAACTAGATAACAATAGAACCACCAAAGTTTTTCTATTGAAACTTGTCATTTCCTTCAGCAAAACCAGTAATGACTACCTGAACAAGGGAGAATGAATCATTCCTCATCTTTTAGGCCAAATATAAGCAAAATTATTCCAAAATAAATAAAAAAATAATTTGGACCAAGAATTAAAACTGTTGTATGCGCAGAAGAGGAAGCAACAACCCTCCTTAAGTTTTAAAAAGTAAATCAATAGTAAGGATTAAAAAAAGTACAGATTTTCGCCATCGAGGGGAGGAGGAAGGGTAGTGGCGGCAGTAGTAGCAGTAGGAGGAGGAGGAGGGTGCCGCAGAGGAGGACAAGCAGAGGAGGGCAGGGAGGAGGATAGGCGGAGGGTGGCGGGGAGGAGGAGGAGGGGGATGTAGCAATAGTAGTAGGAGGAGGGTAGGGAGGAGGAGGAGGAGAGGTGGAGGGAGAGGAGGAGGAGGAGGAGGGGGATGCAGCAGTAGGAGGAGGAAGAGGGTGTCGTGGAGGAGGAGGAGGAGAAGGGTGGGGAGGAGGAGAGGTGGAGGGTAGGGAGGAGGAGGAGGGGGATGCAGCAGCAGTAGGAGGAGGTGGAGAAGGAGGAGAGGTGGAGGAGGGCTGGGAGGAGGAGGAGGGTGCCACGGTGGAGGAGGAGGGGGATGCAACAACAATAGGAGGAGGAGGGTGGCGAGGAGTTACCTAAGGAGGAGGGGGACAGCTGGTGATCGGCGGAGGAGGAGGGGTAGCAACGACGACGACGGCAATCGAGGAGGAGGATTAGGAGAGGAGAAGGGGGGCGAGGGTTTATGTGAGGTATGGGGGAGGAGAGGGCTCTGCGGGTGTGTTGGTGAACCAACCTTTCTTGTTGGTTATATGAGAAAGTGACTGAAAACATGTAAATTAAATTCCTGCTCTCCCTGCTCGCGCCCAAATTTTGGCTCCTAATTTTAACCCACTTTTTGCTATCGCTTATTATACTAACCGATGGCAAAAATATATTTCCCATCGATTAATTAACCGACGATAAATATTAATGACCACCACAAGCCCATCACTTTTTTCTCAATTGATGTCAGGGGGAGTACACACATTTACCGTCACTTCTTTAAAGAAATGACGGTAAAAGTATTTTTCCCGTCGCTTTATAAAATCGACAAGAAATAATCGACGGTATATCTCATTTTTCTAGTAGTGGGGGTCTTTGTCTTTCAAATCTTTTTCCTGAGGTGGTGTGGATGTGAGTCAACTTGCATTTGATTTTAGTGGGTTTCGTGTGTGGAGGAAGAACTAGAATCTTTAGTGGTCTTGCTACTCCACAACGTAATAGCATTGCGATGTGGTTATTTTTAGGAGGAGGTTAGGGGCCTTGATTTTGGTGGAAACCAAGGGGATATTGAGGTGCAGGGTGAAGGGGAGGTTGTCCATGATTATTCGTGCCCTAATATTAGTTCCTTTGGTTGTTGGGATTTGGTATGAGCTATAAGAGTAAGTTCCTAGGAGGTCTTTGGTTTGGAGTGACTTCGATTTGACATTGTAGATTAGTAACAATGCAGGTTACTTCAGACATTTGATTCGGCATACCTTGTAGCGATTTCATAACCTGGGTATTGATATCCTCTTGAGAAGGTTGAAGTTGGTATTAGTTTAAGTTTTGTCCATAAATCCCAGGTTGGTTTTGTCTTGGATAAGGAATTTGATTAGTAGTCTTCCAAAAGAAATTTGGGTGGTTCCTTTAATTTGTATTGTATGAATTTGAGGGATTGTTTCTAACATACTCCTGGAGGGTAAAAATATTTTCAATAGCTGGATTGAAAAAATTTGGATTCATATAATCAAAAGTTCCAGCTAAATCTAGAACAACCTCGAGGATAAAATTATTTTCCATAGGGGTTGCACCGATTTGATGCAAGTTTTCTCTGTTTAAAAGGTTAGGTGTGGTTAGAGGTGGAGTCAATTTTCAAGAGTTAATTCTTTCCTCAATTTTCTTTTCGTGAAATTGCATTTGGTCAAGTCTTTGAGCTATCATTTGGACCTCGTCTTGAGTCACATGGATAGATTGATTGAGTGCCTATCTCATGAACACTAATTTGTGGGTTAGTGTTTCCTCCAAAGGTGCTAATAGAAACATGATTAAATGAGTTTTCACTCATCTTCTCAAATAATCGATAAACACTATTGATATCCTTGTTTAAAAAGTTTCCACTACATGAAGCATCGACAAATCTTCTAAGTTGATCTTTAAGTCCTTAATAGAAGATTTGGACGAGTTGCTAGAGTGGCACCTCGTAATGTAGGCAGCTTCTCAAGAGCTCTTGAAACCTTTTTGATATTTCCATAATTATTTATGTAATTAATGCCAACTAATGTTGGTCTGAGGGTAGTTTGGGTTAGATTGCAGTTAATTAGGTTAGATTAGGCATTTTTTGTTATTCTATAAATAATGCATACTTTTGAGCTTTTACGTAATTTTTCCTACAATTATATCTGGTACCTTGATATGTTTATTTTTATATGTGTAGGTATAAAATTTTAGGTTATCAGAGCAAGTCTAAATGGAATTTCTGATTTGAGCTCACTTGGAAAGAGGATTGAGCCTAGCTTGTGGACCTATTTGGAGATCCAATCTTCCTAGACCCTAACCCAACTTAGGAACCTGATTACCTAACCTATTTGACCAACCTGAAGATCGGCCAAAACCTTATCCTAAATGCTATAGTGGCCATCCTCTAAGATACCTAATCTTATTCAGCTAAATCCCAACCCAAGCATCCTATTTGCCCCCTCATTTTATCACCAACAATCCCAATCAATCCCAGACCCCCCACCAACTTATTTCCCATAATCCCACCGTACTCAAACCATTCCACGTCAACCCTTCCCATGGAAAATCCAAAAAGGAAAAAAAACTAAAAAAACCCACCTACGTAGCCAACAAACAAACCACATCTCTCCCTTACTCACAACAATAGTTTGCACCTACATCGACGGTTATAGGTTAAAATTACCATCATTGTAGGTCCAAAGAGCTATTCCGACGATCATTTGAGCTGTTCTCTTAGGAGGCGTCGTTATAGGGTATACTGACAGTTAAAACCATCGGTGTCGTACTTGAAGCTACAACAACAGTCGTGTTTCCAAGAGCCTTTAATCATGCCAACAGTGACGCTTATGACTATCAGTATAAACCTATAGTGCTAATGAAAGCCTTTCCAAATGTAATGCAGAAATCTTTACTAACGAAAAATTCATTGGTAAAACTGTCATTATAAATAAACAAGTTCCCCCTTTGCAGTACGTACATTAACGCTTAGATCCGTTAATGCTACCGTCAATATGTCTTTGATGGATATAAAAAAAATATATTCCTAGTGCATCATCATTAAGATGTCATTGTATTTAATATTTAATTTTTTATTATATATCATGCATAATTGATACTTTCTCCTCTTATGAGATCAATTACGCATGCAAACAAATAATTAAAGTTACAAATCATTCAATCCAAATAAGATATATTTTAGAAATATTAAGCATTAATAACAAAGAAACATGATTTTAATCATTAACAAATATTTCCTTTAACTTGAAGTGCATAAGTTTCATGAGTACCATCAAAACAAAATTTTTTCAAATACAAACTATTGTCTAAAATGATATATCAACAAAATATGAAAAAATAATTTTTCACTTAGAGCAATCCTCAAATCCCTAGCTTACATGAATGTCACTAATCCTCGCATTTCCTAAGAAAAAATTAAAATTATCATTATTAAAAGTACTCAGAAAAAGGATAAATAAAAAGATAATTACCAAATAAAATATAAGTCAAGTAAGAAACAAACATTGATATATACATAGACCAAAATCATAGACCATCTAAATTTATATTTATAAACCAAATTTATATCATTGGTATGTGCATAATGTGTATCAATAGACTAAATTTATCGACTCATTTATATTTATGCTTCTATACTGAAAAAGAGTTTTTTCTACCACATATCATTTTCGAAGTATTTACATGCTCAATAATCATCTAGAAAAGCATAAAATTGAATTTACGTTGGCAGAAAGAAAATAACTTCATACCATTGCAATGGAAGTTAATGCTAACTTCATGGAAAAAATTCATACTAAAAAATCACATGGCCAACTACCTATTGTAGTTCATTAAAAGAAAGTGTAGCCAACAAGATGATTTGGAGAACCTTTACCAAAAAGGAAGCAACTAATGTATCTACATTCTTGTTGAAATCTAGTATAAAAGCGCTTGATCCTAAAAGTCACATTAGGTATGACTCAATATTATGAACATAATACTCCATTAGAAGTGTCACGCCCCGTTAACCCTCCGATGATTTTGGAGTAGATTAGCGGGTACGACGTCGTAAGGGTCACAGTTTCTAGGTTAGTTAGGGTTATAATAATACATTATAAAGGTACAAGTAGGGACTACTTATTTAATTAGGAGGTTAAACTCTACTAAAAATTCGACAGAATTTCCCTTGTTTAACTGTGTT
Source organism: Thalassia testudinum (assembly GCA_037157565.1). NCBI lineage: Eukaryota > Viridiplantae > Streptophyta > Magnoliopsida > Alismatales > Hydrocharitaceae > Thalassia > Thalassia testudinum. The sequence goes on from JAZHRO010000063.1 coordinate 72,276,843, forward strand.
TTTCCCAAAGTTTTGTACTCGAAAAAGAACCTGTGCATGCATACCAAGAAGTAATTGTTGATTTCTACGGAAGGGGATGATATTTTTGGAATATAATATAAAATGTGAAATTAATGTAAAACAATCTCACAAATATCACAATCACACAATTGCACAAGAATTTTTATGTGGGAACCCAAATTGGGTGAAAACCACCACCTGATCCTCTCGAGTTAGGATTTTCCGATCGACCAAGTCAATCAAAATCCACTAACCGAGTCACTTAAAACAAGGGTGACTCAACCTCAATACAACAATACTACTTTATACGAGGGTAGTGTGCCTCAAACCCCTCCTCCTCACGAGGAGTATTTAGTCTCTCGAATGAGACGGGAAGTCGCAAAGCGAATACTCAACCAAAGATTATAACCTACAATAATCCTATAGAGCCACAAAGTAAACAATTGAATTTAGCTACTATAGGTAAATGATCTTTTCTTTGGTGGAAGTGTGTCGGCAAAGGACGCGGGTGCATGATCTATGCAATGGCCAATGACGCTCTCGTAATTGACGACGGGAGAGCGGGTGTGCAACGAAGATGAAGCTCTTAAGAGTGTAGACAAGAGTTTGGAGAGCAAGATCTCTTCTAAGGATCAAATTGATGTGGAAATGTGTTACTTGGTGTGTTTTGGTGTGTTTTTACAAGGCAAGGAGCCTCTCCTATTTATAGATGGCCTAAGAAGCCTTAGGTAGCCGTTGGAGATCATCCCAAGGCAAATCGAGCTGCAATCAGAATTATTAATGATTTTGATAGGGTCATCAGACGTCTGAGCAAATTATCAGACATCTGGAAGATACTCTTAAGACGTCTGGAAACTAAATCAAATGTCTAATCCTAAATGGGTTTCTTTAGTAACTTGAGTCAGACCTAAATATGGTTCTAGTGTAACTCAGTCAGACGACATATCGGACGCTTGGCACTAGGTCTGGACGTCTGGAAACCTAATTTACTACGGGAATGTATTTCCTAAGGCACAAACGGCTATAAGCCTCAAGAGAAGTGATTTTGGTTCAATCGAGGGCTAACAGTCACTTATCAGACGTTTAAGGTCCTCTACGGACATCTAATAGAAGTCTAAAGGTCATTTCTCAAAGATCATATTGTGAAAGCCAACATTCCACTAATTGAACGTCTGGCTAAGTCATCAGAAGTTTGCTAAGACGTCTGGACTAAGGATTGGTTGTCTGATTTTAACAGACAGAACCTACAAGGTTCAACCTAAGTGATTAGACGTCTGATCCAACATTTAGATGTCTTAAAGTTCACTATCAGACGTCTGAAAAGGCTGTCTGAAACCTATTTAGGTTTTCTAAGTTCTATACGGAAAACCTAAGTGTCTTAGGATCTAATAAGTGTTCATAGGACTACTGTATTGTTACTTTGGGCTCTTTAACAAGTACTCTAAGAAAATGAAGAGCAAAGAACAAACGAAAACAAATTACAAACTGCAAGATAAAAGAACATCTATCCTATTCTTCTATCTTCTAGCTCTCGCTTTCCGCGAAGCTCCTTCTCCTCCAACAAGCTCCTCCAATCCACCATGACGTGAACTCTGAGGTCTTCTACACTTGTATCCATTTGCATTTTCCTAAAATCTAAAGCTCAAATACAAATTGTTAAAATACAAGTGTTTTGTTATCATCAAAATTGACGGTCATGATGCCCTTGCACCAACAGTAATATGGTGGGTACTGATGATAACGTCATCATGAGCTATAACTAACTTTAATTAATCACAATCAAGAGACAAATGCTCCTACATAATCACTGGAGAATCATAATCCACTGCATAACCTTTCTGAAAGAGTGCATTCAATCAGGGTTAAATCTGCAGTTTTAACAGAAGATCATGAATGCAGAATAACCATAGGATTTCCGAGGGGTTAATTGAAGGTCATATTCTCATTAATGACTAATAAGAGGATCCGTGCAGACATAAACGGATTTTCGCGCTTCCGAGAGTTAAAACAGCACCTGAAACCCTAATTTTAGATCCGCTTAATTAACAGAGGTTCTGGTTAAAATAAATTCCACCTAAACCTTTTAAAATTCATAGAAAAATATTCTATAAGGTTTGATATCCTTGAATTGACCATTGGAACTCATTTTGACCTAAAGTAGAGTCTCAGACAGGAAGTTACCCTAATTTGGGTTTCTATGTAAATTGCCTAATCAAACTTGATCAAAATCAAAATCCAACTTCACCATCAGATTCCTTGGGTCAAAATTAGGTTTGTACCAAAATTTGGGCACAATCAGAGATCATCTTGACCTAATTTGCATTTCAGTCCAGTCAAACTCTTTATCTCTTACATAAGCCCCTAACTTTTGAAATATTCGCAAAGAACCCCCAGCTTCTCATCATCTTCTTCAAATGGGTCTCTACTGCCATGGTAAGTGTGAACCCAAAGATCCAAGCTTTAAGAGAGAAGATCTCTCTCATTTCAACTCCAAATCCTTTCAAAATTGGAAGGATGAATGTTTAGGCAATTAGGAATCCAGCCAACCCCTTTTTAGGGATTAGAATTAATCCTACACACCGTATGAATGCAAGGATTCCAAGAATCCTATTCCCTGAGTTGCGAGCTCAATCAAGCTCTTTCCTGATCTAGAACTCGCCTAGGAGCTCTATGTAAGCTCCTGGAGTTGCAGTCGTCCTCTCTAGCTTGGTTTTGGCCGGATTCTTTCCCTCCTCTTCGGCTGAATGCCCCACGAGCTTCGGCGACCTCTCTGCCTGCCCTCTTCGCTCGTCGCCACAGACAATAGTCGATGGGATCATCTTCCTCAAGTTCCTTCGCTGGTCGCAATACTAGCGAGTGCCACCTATACCCCTTTGTTGTCACAGCTTCTCCCATCGGAGGTCTTTCCTTCTCCGGCGTCGGCCATGCCATACCCGACTCCTTCCTCCCCTTTCATCTGGTTAGGTTAGGTTAGTTAGGTCCCCCTCTCCCTCTACTTTCTTTTCATCCCTTTAAACCGTCAGTTCAACCCATGACGCCATCGTTTGCCCTCCATCTTCTCCACGTCCGGTCGCACCTCCGGCGAGGCTTCCCCGACGCTCCACCGCACCAAACACCTCACCAACACCTTCATAACCTCCACCTCATCCACCTGCACCAAACCCCCCAAGAAATTGAGGGGATTTCCACCTCGATCACTCCCCCGAACTCACCCACCTCCGCACACCCTCTCCGAACTCACCTGACCACAGTATGCATCCAAACACCCCATGGAGACCACCACCACCTTCCACGCCTTTTGGCGATCCTCCTGAGATGTTTTAATTGGGCCGAGAGGCCATACTTGTGTTTTTTAGGTGTTCGCTTCTCTCGTCGTCGCCACCTTCGTCGTCAACTCCGACCGCCATGCTCTGTTGAGATTGAGGCTCTATCCCACCTCTAGGTGACGCGGACTCCATCTGCATATCTAGTTGCAGCCTCAATTAGGTAGAGGGGCCTCACTGCTGCTCCAATTGACGAAGTCTCCTCCACTACAGCTTTGCACGAAGAAGTCAGGTGCCTTAGTCCCACATCGTGGGATTCCAAAGCGGCAACAGCGCATAAAGTGTTTTGTGTTTTTGCCTTATCGCTCAGTAACACGAGGGGTCGGGTCCCTCACTACCCACTCACCCAATTACCCGACCTACTTCACTCCTCGCCTGCGACCCACGCACACAGGCCTAGACATTGTTCAAGACCCGTTTACCTGTGTACTTGGATTCGACTATGTTGGGTCTGTGAGAGAGGTGGAATTGTGAGAGGGAGAGCAGGGGAGGGTTTTGCTCTCTGTACTTGTGCCCTGTGCGACACTTAGTCGCTAAGGGAATTGGTTCCCCTGTGCTGAAGGAAAGAAGAAGAAGAAAAGGAGAAGGTCTGTGAGAGAGCAGAAGAAGAGAAGCTGAAGAAGAAGAGGAGAAGAAGGTTCGAAGAGGAAGAAAAGGCTTAAAGCCTTGTGCCTGTGCTTACTGATGATCATTTAAGCTGTCTAATTTGGGAAACTGTCGTCTGAGGCACTGTAACGTTCAAACTACTGTTCATTTATTTGATACAATTGAGATATGATATGTATGTTTAATTAGGGCTAATAATTGGTAATTCAAATCACCATTATTTTGTCTTGACTTCTTTCTATCATTGTGAACTATTGAAATACTCATGCTTATGATTGAATATCAATTTGAGTAGATTATTATTCATTGAATATCTATTTGAATACTAAATTAATTGTACTAATTGATTCTGAATGCGATTAATGTTGCGAATTTCATATTTGCTCCATGTATTCGACCTCGAACTCCATTCTAGATTCTAAGTTATAAATTTTATTTATTTTCGAGCGATTGAAGCTTTGCTATGACAATTACATCATCTTTTAAACCTCCTTGATAGCCTGTATAACATTTTGGCATCGTTGCTGGGGAGCAACGCACAATTCACACATTGATCTTTTTTTTTTTTTGATATTTATCTGAGCACTAACTTATCCTATTTATTTTCTTGTGATTTTTGCGAGATATATCACGAGAAGATCTTTCGTGCAAATCACCTTATGAAGCTAACCTATATCTTCAACATCAATTATGATATTCACGGGGACTATACGTGCAAAAGGCAATCCATGTATGAAGGTATGGAACGTCTCAGTGAATTGCTTGAAAAATCTCTACATGTTCCATTTCGATATATGCACATTCTAACTATAAGGGAAGAATGAACATTCAAATCATTTCTGCATCATATGATCAATAAGAAAGAAGCACTCAGAGGATGATGAGTTGAGTTAAACGCCCCCAGTAAGCAACATATTGAAATAACCAGCACTAACAATTAGAGAGTTAGCTTACGTCAGTCAACCGCCAGGGAATTAAACAACAATGTAAAGGAAATCAAATCAATTATTTTCTTTATTTGAAGAAGGAATCAAATCAATTGTAGACTGAAAGATTGAGTGTAGATAGCTGAAAGTTATAATTTAAAGCTAACCTTATGAATGGTACTACCTTTTCAAAAAAATTATGAATGAACCACTAGAATGGAGTGTTGTAGCTCCCTTCAGCAAATCCATGGTTCACCCATTTCCATTCAAGCCAAGAAAAATCGATACACCAAAATTCTTTACTACAATAACAAAAATCTCCTCTTTCTTCTAAACACACAATAGAATCAACATGCAAATCTCATGTGCAATAATAATCTTTTATAACCAATTAGATTGCACTTCTTTAAACAACCAACCAATTGCAAGTATAACAAGTATTAAAGCTCATGTGCAACTGTTCCAATTTAATCTCTCAAATTCATTAAACAATGTATCATGAATGAATTTAAAACTTTTATGTTTGAATCATGTGGCATGTTATCAAGTGATGCATACCATGAGCAATGAACAAAGGCTTTGTAACTAGCCCTATTTCAGTGGGGTATCCTCTCCACTCAAAGTGTTCTTTAATAAATGGCTTACATCGCAAATGGCTGCGAACAAGGGAACTCCAATGAGCAAAACTTTTCTAATGCCTAATGAATGCTAAGCACAACCCGCCAAGCACATGATTTAGGGAGAGTTACGTATCCTTTTTTGCAACACACATTGCAAAAGGAGTTTTTTACATTTTCGCAAGAAAAATCACAGTAGAAAGATGCACTCTATCATAATTTTCCAAATCCTTCATATATATTTTGACCATTTCATGTGTTAGGTACCTATTGCTGTCCATTTTGACCATGGAACTTCCGAGCAGTTGCTGATAGAAGTTCTTGATTTAGTGAGTATTGAAAAACATTTTGATCACTATTTTATGTGCTAAAATGCTGTTGCTATTGCTGCCTGTTACTGCAGGGCTTTCATTCTATCATGGTTGATGGATTACAACTTTCTTATAAGGAAAACCTCAGCTACACAAATTATATACCACATTTGGCACAATCAAGGAACATGATGGTAGAGGCTGAGCTTGGGCATTTATCAGGAACTGAGGATGACTTAACAGTTGAAGATTATGAAGCAAGACTCACTGATCCCAGTAAAGTAAAGTTTTATTTACCTTATATTTCTCATGTTGACACCCTTCTGTGATTTACAATAACTTGAGCTGTATGTTTTGTAGGCCGAGGAGTTCATTGATGAGATTAAAATGGACGCATTAGCAGTGTGCATAGGAAATGTTCATGGACCATACCCTGCAAGTGGACCAAAACTGAGGCTTGATTTGTTGAAGGTTCTTCATGGTTCCAATATTCTTATCTAATGAACTTGAGGTTCAGAATTTGTTAGAAGCATGTTCTGGAGCACAATTATAAATTTGATGGGTCATAACTGAATATGCTGAATAATTGTATTTTAAAGATAGCAATCAGATTGTTAACTAAGGCACATGAGATCTCCATCCAACCTCTATTTAACCTGTATTGGCTTATAAACATTACGACACTGTCATGCTGGCCTAGCTGCATCCATGTGTACTTTCCTCAACATAAAGTATGGTCCAGAAACATAGTTAAATTAACAGCAGTACCAGTATAAAACTCGAAGCACTTTCTTCTAGGGCCACAAATCTTTAGAATAAGATCCGATGGTTCATCACTGACATTATTTCACAAATCTATAAGAGAGAATCGATGGCGCATCACCGACATTATTTCACAAATCTATAAGAGAGAACCGATGGTTCATCAATGTTATTGTTTCTTATTAGTAAAAAGGTCACTTTCACAGCTCATTAACAGGCCAGTCTATCAATCTTTGGTTAAGCGAGGAGAAAATGGTTGGTTGCAAACTGCGAAGAGCCAAATTGTGGGATTCAAATTCAATACTGTGGGTGTCTAGATGTAATGCCTGTCTGGCCTTTCTGAGCCAAGCTCTGATATCAAGGATTTTCTATCTCACACTTTAAAATGCTGGATAAGAACCTGACAGCAGCAAGATGAAGGTAGGGATCATGTGCAGTGCTATTCTACATGCTGCCATCAATTCCACGCCTCATTCCTTCAAATATCCAAACCATCTTTTGGACATCAATCATAGGGAAACTCAAATATGCCATCTTAACCAGCAGTCTTCAAACTCCTGCATCCACACTTTTTTTATGGAAATGGTCAATGTCAGAGGTTGGTTGTTGAGCCCCAGCTGAGCCAGTTTAGATGTTTGAGGGTCTCCTCATCGTTACTGTTGGACGATATACGCGTTGTTGAGATTAATGAATCTTGTGGAGGTCCAATGAATTGTGTTTTGTGCATTTTATGTTTAGTCCCACCTTTGCTCATTTTAGAGTATCAATAGGTGAAGAAGGCCTACATAAATAGTTATATAATCACTTGTACTTTATGATGTACACCCACTTGCCACTTGCTATGTGAATGTCCTTGGGCGCACATCTACCATGTCCCAAGTGTTGTTTTTCAGCAAGGCTTTCATCTCTTTTGCATAACACCACCTAATGAAGGTCCATGTGAGCCTCACCTATATTCCTGGGTATCACAAAAGCAGTAAGAGATTATTAAAAAAAAACATTTATAATTGGAGCTAGAATGGGAGGATCCCATGTACCTATTTAAGGGAATCAGGTACATTTTGCATATCTTTCAGGTTTCTTTACCATCCTCTGTTTATGCTTGTGGACATCCGTCATCTCCTTCTGTCATGACTTCATATCTATAGGAAGTACTTCACTACCTACATTCAAAGCAGCACAAGGATGTATCAGAAATTAGAAGTGTGGAAGCATTAAGATCAGACATTTGTTTGTTTTTGTCTCTTCTATGTGTTCTCTTGTAGATAACTCCATATCTTCTCACCCCCTTCATCATCCTCCTTGCCATTAATTATAATAGAATACAAATCAAAAGTTAGAGGAGGAATTGATGTCACAACCTTCACCTGAGGTACATCTCCAAAAAATTTGAAGATCCTCTTCACAACTGTCAACAATGTCCTGCTGAAAAGGAGTTTTGAATGGAAAATATGATTCACTTTCAGAAAAGGTAACATCTCAAAGAATATATCTCTTTCCAATTCTTGGATTAACACACTTATGACCCTTTTGTGTAGAGGAATATCCAAACAATGCCTTCAACTGCTTTTGCATCAAGTTTTGTTCATCCTCGAGCTAGTAGGTGTATGAAGCAAACACACGCAAAAGTATAGGAGGAAACTGGAAAGCTTTTGACCTAGGAATTCACATAGAAAAAGGATTCTTGCCTTGAAGAACAGGAAGGAGCATCAAAAGCAACCAAGGCAAACTAAGGAGCAGCAACCATTGGAAAATGGTGGCCACCAATCAAGACAGCATTATTATTGGTGGTGGGTGGCTGTTGACATACAATGATAATGCCCATAACCACTAGTGGTGATGTAAAAAGTTTTGTCAAAGAGATTAAAGAATCAGCATGGCGCCAACAAAGCGTAAGGGCAACAACAATAATGGGCAATGGCCCTGTTGGTATAGTAGACAACAAGAGTGCTCAATGGACTTGAGTAGCTACAACTTGCTGTGGAATGAGAGTACAAAGTGAAGCAAAGCAAAATAAGTGAAGCTCATCTCCATAAACTCGCAGCTACAGCTTGCATCAATGACATTCCGTACTCTACCAAACTTCATTCGCAGCTTCTATTGTCCTTTTTTAGCTTGAGAATTTATCCATTCTCAAGCCCTCTACTTCAGTTTCAGTTGACATGTAAAGTTAAGTGCATTTTGTCACTTGTTGACATTTCGGAAAAATTTCAACGACATTTTGTCGAAATTCTTGTGTTTCAACATTCTATTGATGTTGATATGGCCTAGCAACATCAACCAGTAAAAATTTTGTACAAATTTTTCAGCTGTGGTATCCGAAATCCAACCAGTAAAACTTTGAGAACCAGAAACTCTGATTCACTAATAAGGTAGTGACATGTTAAATCCCAAAATAGGATAGCAGAATTCCACACTGAATTGGTATTGCTTCTGGCAAGTGCACTTGAGAATCCCTGCATTAAGCATGCCATGGAACTAGAGCAATCCTTCATGGAAGGAGCTTACAACTGAGTCTTGAGTGCCAGGCAAACAGTACCACATGACACGTATGTACAGTTCATGGATCTTCTAGCAAAAAGTGTCACGTACACTATTCTCAGTGCTCACAAGGATCCACCATCTTAGAAAACTCAATTTCGTAGAAATGGGATTACCCTTATTTTTGTCCCCGACATTTGTTGACAATGCAGGGATGAGATAGCTGGTTGTAGTGAGAAAGCTTACGACTACTTATCAGTTGCCGATGCAAAGAAGATTTTGACGTTTTCTTCTGACCAAGAACTCTTAAAGTATATTACTGAGGTATTTCTATCTTTCATTGCTAATTTCCGGTTCTTGATTTTGACTTAAAACTGAGCATTCCTTGATTAAGTAACCATTTCTACATATGTCCTAAGAAGTTGGAATCGACATTCTTGCTAGGTTTGATCTTTTGTTAGGAAAAGATTTGTAATATACCATCTCATCTTACCAATAAAATGTCGTGCAGGAACACCCAGAGTGGGAAATAAAGGATAGCTGTGTGTTCTTCCAGAAGGCAAAAGGCACTGCACCTTGCAAGGAAATACCATCGTTGCAATTGATAAACCAAACACTTAGCTATGCATGGGAACTGGAGCGGATTGTGTGACTTACTGTTAAGTTCGACATTGGCAACAAGAACTATTTTTGCATGGGATGCACCGCCATGCTCCACCTGTGTTATGCTTCACTAGAAATTGCTTCATGTTTCTCAATGTATTTTTGCTTTTTCCCAGATGTGGGCCAAAACTACCCTCAATGTATTTCTCAATGTATTTTCTCAATGTATTTTTTCAAGAAGACCCCTTCTAGAAGTCTTAAATTGGCGCCAAAACTATGGTGTCTCTACACCCACAACACCACAAAAGGTTTTGTTTCTCCTTTTTAGACTGATAACATCTTGGGTCTGGGTTTCCTCTCCCACCAAAACCAACTCTTGAAGGGCGGAAATAGAGGTGTCAACCCAATGAAGATTCATCTTGTCCCAAATGACACCAGCAAAAGGGCAATTGAAGGGATAAAAGATACAAAGGAGAGAAATAAGGTGACACAAAATCATTGCCATCAGCTAGAGCTACTTTGTTGTGAATTATCAGGAAGAAAACTACAATGTGAAATGATAGGAGCTTAGGAGGAAAAATACTTTGTTGCCATCACCTAGCAAAAAACACATGCTTGCAAACATCCCACAAATGCTCCGAGACCCATAGAGGCATGTAGGAATGGTAGGAGCTTACACAAAGGCTGAAAGGGACATATTCCAAGATAAGTTACATTACCCACTACTTTAAATTGTTATCTCACATCATATTGCCCCTCCTAGACCAACATAATACACATATTTCCACTTTTGCCCATTCACTTTTCCCAAAATCAACTCAAATATTTTTCCTTGAGAACAACAATGTCAGTTCACTATTCCACCAACCACTCCATCTTTCAAAAATGCACATCACATTGAATCACCAATTATACCACATGTAAGCCACTAACCAACCAAATAAAAACAGGGATTATACCATATGCCACTAACTTACCTTCTGGTGCTTTTTAGACGTGGAACCGAAAACTTTGGATTGGGGGATGGAGAAAACCTCAACTGACCCTTTAGATTGATGTTGATGTGGGCACCATGATACTCACAAAACATTGCTACACCCATCACCAATCCTTTAATCATCGGAGAATGCACAAAGCTTGAAATTCCCTCCGCTCCTAACCTCGTATATTGTCCTCTCGTTCGATTGCCCCATCTTCACACACTTTGCCTCCTACGCTGCAAACCATACAAGTCGCTATGATGAAACCTTCAGAACACCAAGAGAACCCTGAGACGTTACCACGCACTCGTTGCTCCAGAAGACGTCCTCCGCCACAACGCCCCACTTCTTCCTCGGTGGTTGTACCATGACCACCCCACAGATCACCACCGCGGCAGCCTCCATCCTCCGATCGAGCTGGACCACACCACGGAAACCCTAGGGATCGCAGGAACGAGCTGCAACATCAATAGAGAATGGCGGCGATTCGCGCGAGCCAGATAGGAAACCATAACTGGATAATGTGGTTAGGGTTTGGGAAGTGGGATTTTGTGTGGGGGGAGGAGAGGTGCGGCCGAGTCGACAGAGGGGGAGGGGAGTTCTCAAAGAACGAAGCTAGGAGCATGACAGAGGAAAGCAATATTTATAGGGGGAGGAGGGAAGAGCTGTGGCGCTCCAATTGAGATGGTGAAGAACAACGAAGATGTGTGTGAGAGGTCTGGTTCGAAAGAGGGGAGCAAAGCCTCATATTTCTCCCTCTCATCACCGTCGATCGACCTATAGCAGCGTTTATAGGAAGTCGTTAGAGGTTCGTAAATGTTGGTAATTTATTTTGTTGTGACTAATTAATTCCAAATCCCCATGCCATGCACCCACCACCGATTTTTCCCTACAACCAAAACCTACTTACTCCACCAAACGACACACCCTCCGCCTTTCCAAGTTCCACGCATAACCTCCACATTAACCTATCCCATTTATCCCCATGCAAACCCTACTCCACTCACGTAATACTCACCCACCTAAAGCCCAATTCCATGCACGTTACCAACAAATCCACGCACTCCCTCATATCCCCATTTAACCACTCCACCGAAATTCCACCACCAAATAATTCCGATTCTTCCTTTAACCACCAATCTTTTCAACAAATGCCTCAACTGAACTATATCCTCTTCCACTTAGTTATTTAATCACTTAGACCCATCCAACAAAACCAAACTTAATCCTAACCCTTGATCCCCTCCTTATCCTAGGCCTCAATCTTAAATCTAAGGGACCGTATCCTACCTATCCTAGTCACCTTTTAGTATTTAATCTAGACCATCGAAATTAATTATCCTACACATAAATTCCTATAAAAGAACCTAGCCGCCTCCCCTTGGTCATTCAATCTACTACTTAGAAATCCCTTTCTACTTTCAAATAGATCTACCAACTAGAATTAGTCCTCTACGTCTTCCTTCTTCCCTTGGAGATTGTGGTGCGTCTTCACATCCGCATTTACGCCGACACTTAGGACTTCTCCTTCGAAGCCCTTACTCTGCATTTCTCTAGTCTAGTTTTAGTTGTAGTAATTGTAAAAGCATTCTAATAGTTGTACTACTAATTCTTCTTGTGCCAAACTATTATCTTATTCAATAAAAGTTCTAGTATTTATTTTTTCAACTTATCTTAAGCTTTCTAGTATTTAGTTAGAAGTTGCATGCCTAGTTCTAATGATCATCTTGCTTGATAATCAATTCTAGTTCTAGTATTGGAAAGCGATTCTGATCTATTTGCTTCCTTGTGAACGACTCGGACTACATATTTTTATTCAAAAAAATCTTACATGTTTGATCCAATTTATAAATTTTAAAAGCTTTTGTGTGCATTTACTACAACGAAAAGCAATTTCTCGCAGTCACATTTGTGAACAAGACCCTTTTTGGCGTCGTTGTCAGAGAGGTAACGGATTTATTTTTACCTTTCCTCTCCATATTTGTCTCTAAGTTACTAATCCATCTTATCTTGTGTTTGTTGATCTGTGTGTACAAAACAGAAAATCCAAAATAAAATGGTGAAGCAAGACAAGCAGGATTCGATTATTTAGAGGTACGTACCCTTATCCTAGATTAGGATTAGATTCAATTTCTACATAAAAACAAAGAAATTTAGGTGCTTTGCTTGCTCCATAAGTTAGAAAGTTGCTTTGGTTTATTTGCTTTCGATAAAAAAAAAACTCTTTGGTGGACATTATCCCTTTGAAATCAACAAAACCACCTCCTTTAAATTTGGACGTTAAGAAAATCCGTTATTCAAAAATCATTTTCTGAATTCTACATGTCCAAAATTCTGAAATTGTGCCTAGACGTAGGTATTGAAGTTAGGAAGATTGTCTACAAATTTCGTATTCATCTAACTTATATTAAAGTTTTAAAAATTCATGAACAATGATATCAAATCTAATTTTTCTTCCTGATTTTTTGTATTCAACAAATCATAAGAATTTTTATACTACTCCGATTGATCTAAAATTTATGGCATTGAATTTCTATGATAATTTAGAATCTTGGAAAAATTTGGAAAAAAATATTTTGATCATGTTGTATTGCACGGAAAACCCAAACACTGACTGAGGGTCAAAACTGACCTAAAGACCCCAGTGAACTATTAAGTCTGAAAAAAATGCAAAACGTGCATTAGAAATTATGAAAAAAAAATTATGATCACCCTACTTAGTGATGCACTTGGAAAATTGATTGATTTTCTTGGGTTACACCACACTTGGTCTTGTGGACTTAAATTTCACCATTTAGAAATATCTACTCTTAGGGTTTTCACTTTAAGGTAGAGCACACTTGCATTTCATACTTAAAAGGGAATTTATCAAACAAATTGGGACTTGCAAAAATTCTTAATTGCCTCACTAGAACCTTGTTTGAATTTATCTAACCAAGTGAACCCTAAAATATACTAATATAAGCATTGAACCTTAAAAGTCATCACATCAAGTAAGCTTGTATTGTGAATCCCTTTGTTTGGCACGTATACACTTTTGAATTGAATTAATTGAGCAACCACCCCCTGTGCTTGATGAGTCCATTTTAATGGACTATTGTTACGCCTAAGTAATTCAATTCTAACATTATATGTTTGTTAATAATCACATTAGGTCATTAAATGATTACATGTGTCATTATTTAAGTTTACATTTATTCTATTGCTTATTATGTAATTATTTTATATTTCATGCAGGTCTCGCAACAGTGCACTCGTTACATCTCCTCCACTTAATCTACTCCATCAGGCTAATAATCGGGAAGAAGAGGGAGGAGGATCAATTGTGGAAAAGAACAGGGGGGTGAAAGGATATTTCCCCCCTACAAATCTCTCAACCTACGACCGGCCTCAACAACCCCATCAACAGCCACCAGCTATGTTTAGTAAGGGATTTTGAAAATCCCTTTACTTTTGCGGGGGGAGGAGATAAAAAGAGAGAGGTGGAGGGGCTTGAGAGGGAGGGGAGAAGACCATCGTGAAGAAGAGGGTGTGCACTGTGAAGAGGGCATGCACTATGTGCACCAACAACTTCCACCGCCTGCCCACCTTACCTGCGCTTCCCTTATCGTGCCAAGAAGCCACCAACGCATTCACCAAGCGCACTCCAGCCACTTCGACCGCCAGCATAGGCGCTGCACCATCCTCCCACTGCGCGCCCTGCAGGCGCGCCCTTGCAGGCGTTGCACCATCCTCCCAGCGCCCTTGTGCGCAGCCGCACCCTCTCCAGCGAGAGCGCGGTTCATCTTCTTCGTCCTGCCACCCCCGCAGACATCACCTCCACAACTAGCGCATAAAGCAGACACTGCAGCGCACCCCCTCCGCGTGTTTCCCTCACCGCACCTGCGCACGCAAGAAGACCGCCCGCAGGCAGCCAAGCACACGCAAGAAGACTGCCAACCAGCAGCCAAGCGCACAGGCAACGCCCTCGTGCGCCCTTGTGCATGCGCCCTGCATCAGTATCCCTTCATCTTCTCCGTCAACAAGCCAGCGCCCTCCTCCACCGTCCGGTCGTCGCCGGCCACCTCTGGCCGCCACGTCACCACCATCGCAAAGCACTCGTCAAGGAGTACCATCCTGTCGATTCTCGTTGTCAACCGCGCACAGCTGTTCAAGCGAGGAAGAGAGGAGAAATCCTCTGTTTTCTCCCCAATTAAAATTTACATTGCATGCCAATGCCATTTTGATATTATTATTTTATTCAGGCCACATTGCATGGATTCACTTATAGTTTCATGAATTTACTTAACTTGTGTTATGTGCATCATTCAACATTGAAATTCAAATCAGATTTGCATGCAAGTTAAATTTACATGATATGCCACTACACATGCATCATATACATTTTTTTGGGAGTTTAATTCTTAACGTGAAAATTGCATAAATAGCCTTGAACTTTTAAGGAAATTGCAAGCTCCATTTAGAGTAGCATATTCCTCGCATTAAAGTCGCAAAGTTGTCTGCAAACATTCTAATCATCTACTCGTGAATTTATTGGTTCTATTCCTCCCTGTGGATGCGACATTTTTATTGTGGTTAAAGTTGATATTTATTTTAATTTTTTGATTGAGAGATTTTCCACCACATAAAACACAGCGACATATCACTTTAGTGCTATCATCTTCATAAATAAGCGAGAATCTCTCCGTCAACGCCCATCATCTAATCTTGTGCACTTTAAATCCTAAACCCTAATTAAATTGATAGATACGCCAACTAGGTTGGATTTTATCTTCCAAACTAAAGCTATACCTAATTGATTGTATTTGAGGCCTTGTCTATTTGGATCAACCGGTGACAAGAAAGGTTGATGCGGTAACCGCGCTAACCTCTAGTGGTGTCGCATCGTGCGGGGTGTCCTAGGGGGTCCCACCCTTTTGGCCAACCAAGTAATTCAAAGGTCAGGTCATTTAGCAAGGGTTGGCGAAATTGTGCACACACTTTAGCTAAGTCCAACAGGTGCAACCTTTAGAGCTAGAATTTGATTGCTTGAGTTGTACACACTTTTCTCTCCTATTCTCTCCGCATGTATAACATTCTTCCAAGTTTATGCATGGAACTAGATCACAAAATCCACACTTGGTACCACCTCTGCAAAGAGAACCAAGGAGAAGATTGATTATTGGTGAATCTAGTTCTACATCTGACTCAGACTCTGATCTTGATTTGAAGGCTAACCAAGCCAACGAAAATCCACAATCGAATTAGATGGACCCTCAGGCCTAGATCCAGAACCTTCAACTCTAGTTGAATAAGTTCTAGGAGAACCATCAGACCCAAATGCAAGAGCTTCTTGAGATTTTACAAATCCAACCAGGATGACCCTGGAGGGATTTTTACAACCCTGCCTAGTATCAACACCAACCTTATGTTAGGGTTCCACCTGTAGAAACTCAATTTGAAATTAAGTATTCCACTATACAACTCCTACCTCATTTTAAGGGCAATAATGATGAAGATCCCTTTCAATTCTTAGAAGAGTTTATAGCCATTAGTGAGACAGTTAGAATTCCTAATCTACATGATGATGTGCTTAAAATGAAACTCTTCCCTTTTAATCTAAAAGGAAAAGCTAGTCATTGGTTTAGATCTATAGGAAGGCCTGTTAACACATGGGGGGAGCTAAGAAGTTCCTTCCTGAAGAAAATTTTCCCATTTGGAAAAACAAATCACTTAGAAGAGCTATTGCCACCTTCTCCCAACAACCTAAAGAACCATTACATGAGTCTTGGAAGAATTAGCGATGACAATAACGAAACTATCCCAAGATTATTGAGGCGACTATTAGTTAATTGTCTCTAATTGTCGATTCTTTCCTACGCAAACCCTCGGTCCTTCTTGCTCCCAAGTTCACATTTAGTGACAGTTTTAATTAAAGTTGTCACATAATGTGACATTTAGTGACGATATTGAAATCGTTGCAAATAAAGTGTTGCAAAACGCACCTTTTCTTGTAGTGTATTTGGGGTTCTTTTACAACACTGACCTAGATTCAAAGAAAAATAAAATTACAACTCGATTTACATTTACGTGAATAGACTAGTTACAATGAATCTAGCTTGATGACCTTAAGTCTGCCAATGGATTGGTTTCGCTCTTCATTGAGAGACTCTACCTTTGATACTTAATTTTAGTCCTATAAAGCTTATCGCACAATATACGAGATTAATGGTTATATTTCAACATTCTTATTTAGCCATTAATTTAAGTTTAATTGAAAAATCATCAAAACTAACTTTACGAGGGCCAACGTTTTCCAGGTTTACTTAGGTATATTTCTTATAGGAAAAAGGCCAAGTTTTTGGATTCTTTAAAAGATTCACTAAGTTGGTAAAAAATGAAAAAGGATACTTAATTACTTGCATTTTTTCCGATTATGGTGATAAATTTGAGAATCAATTATTCTCATCTTTTGTGGGGAACATGTTATTGGTCATGAATTCTCATTTCGTAGAGCATCTCAACAAAATGTTGTAGTGGAACTGAAAAATTGAACACTATAATAATGTGCTTATACTGTGGTTATTGAGTTTGGCTTGGCTAAATACTTTTGAGCCGAAGTAACTAATACGACTTATGTCTTAAATAGGATTCTTATTAGGCTTATACTTAGTAAGACTTCATTTGAATTTTATTATGAAAGAAAGCAAAAAATTAGTTACTTTAAAGTATTTGATAGTACATGCTTTATCATAAATACCAAAGAAAACTTACATAAATTTGATGTTAAGGAGAAGAGTGCATCTTCATTGGGTACTCCACCCAAAGCAAAGCCTACAGAGTGTTCAATAAGAAGTCTCTTACTATGGAAGAAACCCTTCATGTTTCAATCAATGAAGCTCCCCTAATTTTAAGTCAAGAAGAAAATCTTGAAGAAGATAAAGGCAATGAGCAACATTTCCCTATTGTTTCAACATCAAAAAGAGTAATGTTCACAATTTTCCTACAGATTGGAAATTCAACAAAAATCACCTAAAAGAGTTGGTAATTGGGGAGGTTAATGAAAGAGTTAAAACATAATCACAATTGAATAATAATTTTGCTCGTAATGCTTTTGCTCAAATAAAACCTAAAAGTGCTGAAGAAACTCTAACTAATAACTCTTGGATAATGTATATGCAAGAGGAGCTAAGCCAGTTTGAAAGGAACCAAGCATGGCATTTAGTTACTAAAGCTAAAAATCACTCATTAATTTGTATTAAGTGGTGATAAACCCTAGTTTATCATCATTCTTAGGCTAATTATACACTTTGTTCCTAGGGTTTCTTCATCTACAATACAATATTTGTTTGCATTTCGCATATCATGCATAATTAGGGTTAGGCATGGATTAGCAAGTTTTCTTATCATTTTATGTACTTATAGATTTCAATTGCTTGTCAGGGATGAGGACACATTGATAATCAATTGAACCTTAACAATGTGAACGGTAGAAAATCAAAGAGAAGATAAAAGTCCCATCCAGCTATATCCTAACTCTCCTTAGCTAGATCCTAGCTCATGTCAACTCATCCTAGCTCATCTTTAGCTCTTCCCAGCTCATGGTAGCTCAACTACATTGAACATAGCTACTAGTTGAGAACTAGCTAGCTAAGCTAGCTGAAGAGTCATCAAGCAACTTCATGCCAGCTCATCTCTAGCTCATGCAACTCACCCCAACTAAACTCAAGACAACTTGGCTACTACTCCTAAGCTAGCTAGCTAAGCTAGCTAGGGAGACCTTAGATAGCTCATCTTCAGCTCTCCTCAGCTCCATGACAACTCAGAGAAGTTCCAAGTTAGCTCCACTAGCTACTAGTTAGCTTAAACTAGCTCCACCTATTGACTCTCTACCCCACCTCTCCTCCACCAATAATGGCTGGCCACCTATTCCTTAAAACCCTACCAAAACCACCACCTTCCTTCCCTTTTTTTGGCGCCAACATGGTGTAACCACCACCACCAAGGCACCCCTTCAAAATGGCACCAAAACCAAGGCTATAACCACCGTTAAAGTTGGAGCCAACCTCCCCATAACCACGAACATTCCACGCCAACTAAATCCCACCCTCCATTCCACGTAACACCATATCCTAGCCCTCCAACTTCCCCCAAAAAAATCCACCTTTTAGAAGCCCCATTTTTGGAGGGAAAATGGAGGCATCCCTACATGTGGCGCCATCCATATGCTCTATAACCACCATAACCACCCCACTTCCACTTCTATAAAAGACCATGGTAACCTCCACATAAAACCCATCCTTGGCTACATTATTTCCTACACCAAAAAAACACCATTCAAGGCCAAGAAAGAAGGAGAGTGAGCGTGCATACTAGAAGGGTTCTACTATGCTCTTCTAGTCTCTACACTTCATTCTTCTTCTTCCTTGGAACCAATCCAAGGAGCATCATTTTGGAGGATAGCTAGGCAAGAAGGAAAGAGGGTGGTAGAAGTCCACCCTTAGATGAGCTAGGAGGAGCATCACTTTGGGGTAAGAAGATTTTCTTCAAGTTCAGGAGCAGCTACATTTGGAGTGAGAATTTTCTTCTTCATCTTCTTCATTCTGGAGACTCTTCTATTTCTTTGTCTTTTCATTTATTTTTGTAGTAGAACCATTCCTCTACTTGGGGATTAATTGTGTGGAATCCCTACTTGGATAGCTCAATTGTGTGGAATCCCTCCACACAATTGAGCTATCCAAGTATTTGTAAACATTAGTCTTATTATTAAATCAAGTGCTTTTCACTTTGCGTTTTATGTTCAAGTTTCTTTAATTCCTTTAGTGTACTTACTCCACCTTTCTAATTATCCTAGGCTCACTTGCTTAGGGTGCGCTTAGAAAGGTAGGATTTTCTTCTTTTCCATCACTTAGATGTTTCTCACATATTCATTGGCCCAATTTGCAAAAACCCTAAAAATCACAATTTCACAAAAAAAAGAGGGTTTGAGTTAGTGAGAGAGAGAATATCATTTTGATAACTATCAATTGCCTCCTTGAATGACCTTAAATACTCCCACTATCTAGGTTATAAATTTAAAAGTTGGTTGAAATTTACGCATCTCAACGACACTTAAAACTCGCATTTACAAAATCACGTATTTTTCGTATCACTTTTTGATGTTGTTGTCGAGGAGTCATGATTTAGTTATTTATTTTCACTCTCTCTTGCTTATTTGAATCTTCACTAGTTCTTTTTTTGTGTTATGAGTAGGCGCGAATTAGAGTGGAAGCAGGATTTGGATTGACTTGGAGTGGAACCTTCAAGTAACATTTTCTTCCCGCAGAATCTAGATAAGTACCTAGCCAAAACTCATCCAAAAATCCTAAGAAAATCCCAAAAAAATCTTTAAAATATCAAAACCTACTAAAAGAAGAAAAATTAAGGGTGGTGAAATCCTAAAATTAATTTGTTTGCTTGTTTGCATCATTTCTCCACCACCTACTTCTCATTGGTGCTTCATTTTTTAAAATTCAGACTTCTATCTTGACTTTGAAAAATCAAGTTTGGGCACAAGAAGGCTTCCTGAAATCCTCAAATGCTACCAATTGAAGCCCTTTCGAGTCAGAAACTTAAGTTACAAATTTCATACAAATTGGCCAAGTAGAAAAATTAGAAAATTTGGGGACTGTAAGGGGGGTCAGACCCTAATTTCTTACTATTTTCTTACTGTTCTCAAATTTTCTAAATTTTTATAGTCATCAGATTTGGACAAATTTATATTTATAGAATCCTTGAGAAATTATCTACAACATATAAAAGTTTAAAAAATTTTTGAGGTTATTTGAGGATTTTGCATAATCAATTTTTTGAATCTATTTTTTTTGGATTTTGACAGCAGTGTAGAAAAAAATCTCAATAAATATCAAACAAGTTTGAAAAATTCCCAAAAAATTACCTTTAGAATCCTTGTTTGATTTGTTTTCTAGTGGTGATTGTTTGCCTTGTTTGGACCACCATATAAAAAGATATTTTAAAAAGAGATTCCTTTCTTAGGATTTTCCTGCATAGGATTCAAACATTAGGGTTTGCTTTCTCTTTTTAGCCACACAACAAATCTAAAGGAAATCATATTTCACCAACAAAACTTGTTTGCAATGTGTGTGTGGCACTCAAAAACTTGTTTGAAAACATAAAAAGAGAAAACCCTAAAACACACAAAAATCTATATCAAAACCCTAAAAGCTTTCCATCAAAATCCTTTGCTTGCAAAACCCTTTTTGTTTTGGTATTGGGAATCACCCTCTGCCCAATTAGCATACACACAAAAAAAAAAGATTAATTCAGGCAACTACCCCAACAACGCCCTTCATAAACCCATGCACTTTAAGTATCCTATGCCTAAACTAAAACTGGTAGCAATTTGACCTGTAAGGATCTCATCCAACTTAGTCTTGCTTTTTGTCGACTACGTTATTTTCAATTGACCTCAATTCTGTAACTTAACTTGGTTTTAGGTTGAGGGAAAGTGTCAAATGACCAAGCGCAGGCTTATACAAGTCCCCAGTGATTTTCCTAGGACATGCTTGGGCCCAATCCCCCCCTTACAGCTTAACTAGGTTAATTACAGGAAGTGTGGTTAAGTGTTGATTATTTATCTTAGGTTTTTAAGGGGTCAACCTTAAGGCTAGGCTTAGATTTTGTACTGCTTGGGTGCACACAAAAAATTCTCCCTCCTCTTCCCTTCTCTCCTCTGTTCTTCTAGTGTATGCACGGGCGTTGATCCCAGAAATCGCACTTAAAGGGACAAATTGATTCCACCCCATGCACAAAGCGTTCAATTACTTTGCATTCTTCTTCCTCCTCTTTTTCTAAAAACATGGGAAACCATCAAAATTGGTCCAGAAATCCTTCGACCTCTGCCTATCACCCACATGAAGCTAACTTGCAATCTGACATCGCCATACCTAACCTCCCTCATCTGGAAATGCCTCAAAATCCTAAGTTTCCAAATGATCAAAAACAAAATCCCCCGCCTAACCCTATATTCATGATGGTTGAGCAACTGGCTCAACTTCAAGTTAATCAGTAACAACTGGCTAGGATTGTTACAAACCTAGCAAATCAAAGATAGAATCAACCACCCCTTGAGGAGCTTGTCATTCCTCTTAAGGATTTCTATGATCCTTCAAACTATGAGGAAAGACATGGGGAGGTAATTCCTGAAGGTTATTTTAAGATCAAGCTGGCAATTCTGAACCTTATCAAGCACTTTCATGGCCTATCGAGGGAAGACCCTTTCAACCACTTGGAGGAACTCACAGTTCTTGCCCAAACCACTCATTCCCACAATGTGCGGGAAGATTTATGGCTAATGACACTCTTCCCTCTTACCCTTAAGGATAAGGTTGCCTATTGGTGGTCAGGAAAGCTCCTTATTGCTTGGTAGGCTCAAAGCCACTTTGCTTCACTCCATGTGCATGCCACCAAAATTCACTCTATTTCTTTTGTCCATCCGGTTGCCAATGAAGTGGCTTCAAAGAATGCAAACCTGGGAGATAATACTTGGAAATACTTCACTCGGTAGGATAAGCTCCCCTCCAAGATTGCTGGGCTCATCAAGTTGGATAGCATTCAAATGCCCTATATTTTGTCCTTGTAGCCCCTTCTTTTTGTTTGATGTACTAAGCCACGAGTCGTGGTCCCATATTTGTGGACTGTTTGGTTACTTAAATGCCTAGACTTTAGATTAATAATAATATATAAATAGCATGCATTAGGATGTAAATAATTAATTCATACATTTGATTGATTAACACAAATACATAGGAAGCACTAAGTAGTCTACCCACTAATATGCATAGTTCAAGTAAATATGATAGCATGCATTAGAAATAGGATTTCTTTTAGAGTGTTGTTTATAAATAACCCAATAATAATTGTGAAACGACCCACCACCCCTTTGGCCATTTAAGACGTCTGGGATGTTCACCAGACGTCTGGAAATGCTTTTAGTGCGCAACGTACGACCGCGCATACTTCCTCCCTCACCGTGCCTCACTGCGCCTTCTCCTGCGACGCCACTCCGCTCCATGCTCACCTTTCCGTTCCCCTCACCTCCTCTCCCTTTATATACCTCTCCCCCCTCCTCTTCGTTGTCGCCCCATAGCCGAGAGCGAGTGAGAGCGGAGCACCCGAGCGAGAGGAAGCGCGAGGGCGGAGGGCGCAGCGCCGTTCTGCTGTAGCACCTGCAGGCAAGGGGAGCCAAGAGCAGATCCGCGGAATCCTTTTTCCGCGGAATCAGACGGCCGGGGAGACACCCAGACGTCTTACCGGATGTCCGAAGGTAGGGAAAGACGTCTGGTAGAGATCTACTTTCCATACTTTTTCTCTCTGACAAGTCCTGACAGCGTACGTATGTGTCAGAGGGAGGGAGTGTAGCCAAGGCAATTTCAGACGTCCAGGAGCACCCCTAGACGTCTGACAAAGTCCTTGGACGTCGGCATCGAGTTCTAGACGCCTGATAGTGGAACACCAAGAGAGGTATCCCTGAGAACTGTTTTAAGACATCTGAGACCTTTCCCAGACGTCTGATTTCCGTCTGATAGAGTGTTTTGGGGCCGTGTAAGGCCCTATTATTATTGCTTTTTCGCAAACAAACCATCTCCATTTTCCATACCAGTTTCTTTGTATAATGATACCTCGTTTACATCCTTCTGAACCTTTTGGCCCATCAATTCACGTTTAGGTCTCCAATTTGTCGGGTGTACGGGACCTGTGGAGACATCGGGAGCCATTGTATGAGCCCCCATTCCACCCGATTACCCAGGTAGAGTGGTTACAACCTTAAATCTCTAATTTAATACATGAGAGTAAGTAATCCTAGGACTTGAGATGAACCCTAGGAAGGAATAAACATATATTCGAGAATAGATTCTTGAACCCTAGGTCTTGGCATGAACACTAAGGTTAGAAGAAACTGCATGTGAATAATTGAGTAATCAATAGCTGCCTGCTTTTAGCTAAAATGGACCCCTACTGTAATAAAATGGAAATTGAACTGTTGTTCCGAACATTCCAACCCGGATGTGATAAAGAAATTCCTGTACGAACCCCACAGGGAATGTAAACAAGAACATCGTAACTCAAAGAACCAAGTGGTTTTGGGATTTTGCTACCTATGGATAGCTGTTAAGGGAGGTAAGCTGACCTTCGTGTACGTGGTATCGAAGAGAGCAACTATCCCTTGTAGTGTAGAGGGGAGCTTGCCGCCCTTGGGTTGGGACCCGGGGTGGGTTTGGCCACTCTACGACGACTCTTACTAGCCCTCGTGTACATGGTACTAAGGTGAGATACTTAGTGTAGGGGGGAGCTATCCGCCCCAAGGGGCCTGAGGTTAGGTATGGCCACCCTACATCGACTCTCGTCAACCCGTTGGGCAAACTGGGGTAGTCTGATGAGGGTACGCGGACTGAGGAGGGGTAAGACCCCTGTTCTATTCTGAGAGGGCAAGGCCCTACACTGTTCTGCACTGTACGTTGAGGCATACCCGCTAGCGGAAATGACTGACTGTGTGCCAGGGTAGCTACCCACGCGCTTATCACCTATGCTGTAGTCACTGCTACGTCACGACCGTGACCTTGGGGTAGTAGATCGAGTATAGGACTACCTCGGCCAGGAGAGTACCACATGAGCATCCTATATCACGGGAAGTTGCAAGCAAAATCGTTCCTATAGGGAACCAGAAGATTAATTAACAAATCCTAATTAGAGATCTCTACGCACCCACATGTATAATATAATTGAAAAATGAAAAATTCTATGTTAAATGCATGTTACTTCTTAGCCACCACTCTACTCAGCGTTAGCTGACTCCAGTCAAATATATTCTGTACAGGTCAGGGATTTGAGCAGCTTGAGCCATCGGCTGCTGAGGACGCTGGGCCTAGTCGAGCCTAGCTTTAGTTCTACTGCTTGACAGTGAGTTTTTATAGCTTGTATTCTATTACATGTACTCTTTGATGTGATGGTTGTAATATCGTTGTTCTCTTTCCCCCTATTGAAACTTTCTTTTTGCCTAGTTACTATACTTGTGTGATTGTGGTTTGTTGAATGTTACTTGGTTATTTCTTGTTGGATGACTAGATCTTGGGATAAACCGAAGCGAGCCAGTCTCAGATCCTGTAGGGATTTGGGACCAGGTCGTGACAAATTGTTTACTCTCCTTCTGGAATCGCATAGGAATAGCAGCTGCTACCGATGATCACTCCTCCATGCGATTAGCCAGCCAGCCAAGCACCATCACTCCTGGGCAATCAAAGAGCTGGGAGGAGCGGATCTGTCCTTAATGGCCTCGATGCTCCTCTTGCTCCATTCAAATTCATCCCTACTGGTATAAAGGAGGAACAAGGCGACCAAGTTCGACAGGCCACCCCCCCCCCCCCCTAATTCACCATTGTGTATAGCTCGAAGCTCCTTCCATTCCACCACCGCAAACCTCTCCCACATCAAAGCCTCACCACCGTAGGTGTGTGGGTGACAGTCCACATTGCCACTCGCAAGCCTTGCAATTCCATCACTGTGCACACCATCTCCTCATCTTCATCTCCTCCACTTCACCTCCAACAACATCACCAACTCCATGCACTACCACTATTCATCTTCTTCCCCATCTTTTTTTCTTCCTCTATTTTTCCTCCACCAAAATTAACCCAAACATCATCCTCTCGTCTCACCCGTAGCAATAACAACACCAACTCACTACTGCCACCTCCAACAACTGCCAGCACTCCATCTTAGCCACGCGCGACTACGTGCACACACGCACTAGTAGGGTCGCTGCGTGCACCACCTGCCCGAGCCCTTGCTGCGTGATGGTTTAATTCCTCAACATAGTTAATTAAGTTATTTAGTCTTAATTAATCGCATGAGAAAGTAACTTAGGTTAACTTGAATTAATGTCAGTTGTGTAGTATAGGGTCAAGTTAACCTAACATTTTAGATTTTAAATTTTTTTTAACTGGTTGGGTCTAGATCGTTCACTAGGAGGCATAACTTATCTTAATTCACCATTAACTCCTAAACATAAATTACTAATTACTTAATCAATCAAGATTATAATTAGATTACTTTAAGTACATGAATCTTGCATAAGAGATATTCACTTAAAAGCATGCAACATTCCATTAAGCAAGAATATATTTACACATGTGATTTTTAATTAAGAATCAAGTAAATATGTTTATTCATTAATTATAACTTATTACAAAAGTTTAAGGCAAGAAAATTTATACAAGTGAATACAAATGCCTCATTACATCAATTAAGCTCAAAATATTAAAAGGAGATATATTATTACAATGAAAACACAAAAGTAAAGGATTAGAAGTCACAAGAGTCTCCTTTCTTCTTCTCTTTAGCCCTTTCTTCTTCTCTTTTCTTAGCTTTCTCCTTAGGTTTACTCTCTTCTAATTCTTCCATAGTTCTGTGCATATAAGCTCACACTTAACCAAAAACTTAGTTTTTATAGTTGGCGGCTCAAACCGGTCGGGGATACACAGCACCCCATAAAGGGTGGGACCAGACCCTACTGGGTCCGAGCCTAGTTTATATTAGGTGTTTTCTTTTTGTTTCAAGCCAATGCACAACCTCCGACCTCCTAGGCCCACATATGCCCCCTCGAGCCCACGCTCACGCCCACAGGTGCACGCACACACACATGTGTGTAGGCAAGTGCAACACATGCACCCGCACTCGAGAGCTCAAGTTTCATTCTGACGACCGAAACATCATCTTCACTTTTTCAAAATATACCAGTGCCAGCGCTCACAATTTACCAAGGTGGGACTTTGTTTCCCAGGTTCTAGCCGATCTTCGGCCGGCGATTTCGGTCGACTCCGTTCGCCAAATCGATCGAGCAAAGGCTCGATTAAAAGCCCTTTGGATGCTCTACAGGATTATAACACCAATTTGGTGTTTAGATTAATTCTAGCCCTTCAATTTGAAGGGCAAAGGTGGGAGGATTGCACGGCCATTCATGGCCTACAGAAGGTGATCTCAGGTCTTTTGACTTGCAAGGAAACCTCTAACCTCCAGTTGAGGTCCTGGACTTCTTCAGTAGGTGATTCCGTGTCTAATGGCTAAGAAGGAGAGCTTCAAAAAGCTTCAGAAAGAGATATGAGCTTTTGATCCTCGTTCAAGAGCTTTAGAGCTCCATTTTGAGCTCTGAACAGCTCGACAAAGAGCTAACAACCTTACAAAGAGGATTGAACAACCTATGCAGGTTGTTAAAATTCGATTTGACTAGTTTTGGCATTCAAATCTCATCAGAAACTCAAAAACATAGTAATGGGTTCAAACAAACCCATATGTTCAATGAATTGAATTACCCTAATTTCTCAATAAAACTCAATCTAACCAACTCTAAAATATCCCAGATCAACTCAAAGACTGAATTAAATCATCAAATCAGAATTTAAGACATCAATTCTTCAGTTTCGGATCAGAGTTGACCGAATCGACCATAAGGTTGACTTACTATTCCCAACTTTGTCAGGTCCAATTAAAGATCTAGATCAACTCAATTATACCCCAGGAAGTTATTGCATCGCTCAAAACTATGTTTTGAGCTCATTTGATGTGATCTCAAGCATTGCCGCCTGGGACCAAAATGACCTGAGTTCGATGGAACACCCTAGGGAATTTCAGAGCAATTAGATATCATGAATGAGTTCTATAGGTTCTACTTAAGCTTATAGACCTATTTCCAGAGCCTGAAACCTCTTGGGGAGATCTCTCCAACTTTGTTGGAGTTGCAGAAGATAGAGGTCGTTACTGAGCTCCAGGCAATAAATCAACAAAATAATCACTAATTCAGAATCCATAAACCTCAGTTGTGCATTTTGGAACTCCTTGATACCTATCAAGGGCTGAAACTGAAAAATGACTCGTCGGAGCTCGCTGGAGCTCCGGTGAGTTCAGAAAGTGACTGATAGAATATAAAACTCAACAAAACAAACCATTGTATGTCTGAAAAACTTCCTGAGGTCACAAGGAACCTCAGGAGCCCATCAATTTACTCCCTTGATGATCATAACAGAAGATATGCAATGAATTCAGAAAGTGCAAGTTTTGAGTTCAGTGGAACTCAGAGAGTATCCCCTCACTCAATTGAGTGAGGGAAAGAGTTCTGTATGGTGAGGTGATATCAATGGACTATTTAATTAGATGAATGACTCATCTCTGAGCCACCATTGACAGCGAGCTCAGAAATGAGGGGGAATTTAGGCATTTACTTTCTATGAGTTAATTATACTAATTAGGTATAAGATCGGGGCCCTTAGATTATGAAAAGGTGATGGAGGGCCCCAGTGAGTGTGTTCTAATCTCAGAGACCTTCGCTATGGACAGTGGAGGTCGCCGGTGAATGTGAAGATGAATTAGGCAATACAACTGCTAAGAGTGAGGGAAAAACAATGTTATGAAATCATGATAAGGTGAAGAAGATGTACAGTGCGTAAAAGTGACAAAAGAATGGCTTAGATGAGCTCAAAGAGCTCGCCGGAGCTAAGGAAGACGGCATACAATTTGAAAATTAAAACCTAATTAACTATCTAATCTACTGAACTAAGTTGCACTACTCTTACCTTAATCTAATCCTACTATTACTTGGATGAAGGAGGTTGAGAAGTCTCTATCGAAGGTCCTTAACGGATGATTAAATCAGAAGGTTGGAGGAAGAATTCCGGCAGTCGATTTTGTGGTGTGGAAGCGGAGTCCAACGTCGGCGCTTCGTCAGAGGACGCAGCGGATGGTGGCGGAGATCGGAAGTAAGTGGAGACAAACGGAGGAATACGATGGAGGCGGAGATTGGTCACCAGAGAAGGAGGAATAGCCTATCAGT
This sequence comes from Thalassia testudinum, assembly GCA_037157565.1. NCBI lineage: Eukaryota > Viridiplantae > Streptophyta > Magnoliopsida > Alismatales > Hydrocharitaceae > Thalassia > Thalassia testudinum. Next base: position 72,305,312 of record JAZHRO010000063.1, read on the forward strand.
TAGTTGCGGTTGGAGAAGAGGGTAGGGAGCTAACCGCTGAAATCGAAGCGTTCAAGGGGTATTTATAGGGTTCGGTGATGGCTAAGGAGCTTAAATTCGGTCGGTTATGTGTCTAGGTGCGGTGTAACTTCTAGCGTCGTCTCCGACGTTGGTGAGGTTAACACCATGACCTAATTAGGATTTAGGACAAATCCGGATTGATGGATGGATTTGAGGTGGTGAGCATAAGCTCCAGGGGCTTAGCGAGGGAGGAAAGATGCCAGATGTGAGGTGATCAGGTGGTAAATGCACCGTCGATCAACAGCCATTAAAGCAGCTGAAGAAGAGATGAAGAAGAAGTTCACAGGGACCTGTATGCAAGGAAAGATAAGGACCTAGGTGAAAGGAAAGGACTCAAATGCAACAAATTATAGGGACTGAAATGCAAATAGAGGCTTTTAAGGTTAATTTAAATTATTTTCTTTTCTAACTTTTTATATATATTTATAATTTAGCTAAATATTATATTAAAGCCTTGTATTCACATTTTTACCCATTTATTTATATTTACTTACTTATTAACTTAAGTTATTTAAGACTTAGGTCTTAAGTTATACTTACGTTAAATAAAATATTAATTAAGTAATTAATTAATGGTATTTTGAGTCCATTTATTAATTAAGTTTTTAATAATATTAATTGGCTTATAATTTATCATTTTTAACTTATTTTAAGGTCCTTTAATGGTTTGTCCGTTATTTCATAATTAACCCTTATATATACATATTCCTAGCTAATTAACTAGGGAAACTAGTTAATTAGGGGAAATTAGAAGCTATGATGAGCCTCTCATTAGCATCGCCCGCTCTCCTTGTGTATCCACTACTCGCGCGTGTGCCCCTGGCGCACCATTTGTGTGACCTCTACGTGCGTGCCCCTCTCCTCTTCGTGTGCTCCTCCAACAGCAAGCAGCCACTGCCACCTGCACCCTCTTCTCCAATAGCAGCGAGCCGCCGGACACCCACATCAACCTCCTCTCCGACTGGCCACCTTCGACGCCCCCGTGACTCGCCGCCACCATTGCCGCGTAGCCCTCGTTCCACTTGACCTCCAGCGAGCTTCACGCCTCCGGCCAATCCCTCCTCCGTGCGTGCGAGCAAGGGGAAGGATTCCCCTACTTTTGGGTTCATTTCTTTTTACATTGCATGCCATTGCCACATTTTTTTCCATTTATTGAATATTTTATGTGGTTGATTTTATGTGAACACCCTTGCCTTTCAATGAAAATTCCCTTTCAACTTTATATAGAGTTGTAAACTTATTTAAAAGGCGGATTTGGCTTGATTTCTCGAGGAAATCATTCATGAACAATAATTTTTTGATTCTCGCGAGTTTGCATTAGGCATTGCCTCCCTGTAGACATGACTTTCTCCTTCGTGAGTGGTTTATTTACTCTAGTTTTGATCACGTGTTTTGCCACTCCACGTTCTAATTACAACGAGTCTTATATCTATTTTTGAAAACCAAAATAGCTTGATCACCCTACCTCTCCTTTTCTTGACTCTAGGGAGTGGGGGATGAATAGTATTGGCTCCCATATTTTGCAAAAATAAAAAGGCTGCCTACTGGTTTAGAACTATCGGTAAACCCATCACAACTTGGCCTCAACTCAAGAGTGCATTTCTTAAAAAGTTCTTTCCTATAGTTCGTACAAGTGCCTTGTGAAGATCCATTACGATCTTCGAACAAAAACATGGTGAATGATCGATCAATTTTTTACTTAAGCAAATGTTTTATCGAAGTAGAAATTGAGTGGCGAAAAAATCAATCGTCAATAATTAAAATAAACCACTCACAAGAGAGCGGGTCGTATCCACAGGGAGGAATAGATCCAATAAATTCACGAGTAGAGAGCCATTATGTTTGCAGAAGTATTCGTGATCAATTCAATAAACATGCTGCTCTGAATGTACATCTTATTCTCCTGTAATATCTGTAGTTGATTCTCTTGTATTTTTTGAACTTGGCTTGTTAATTGCACCTAACTCTTTGCCATCGATTAAATTTCTTTTCTTAGCTCCTCTAATGCATCAGATTGCGAAGGAGGGTTAGGTGTAGAATTGCGAATAGTCTGATATTTGGATCGAGACTGTTGCTGATATGGAATTGGCTGCTGTTTAGGAAATGAAGGTGTAGAGTTCCCATATTGCCTAGGCTGGTGCTGAGGAGCAAAAGTAGGTCTCTGTTGATTTCCACCCTAAGAGAAATTAGGATGCTAGCACCAACCAGGGTTGTCCGTCTCAGAGTATGGGTCGTTACGCCCATAACCATGAAGTGCGTTGACAGCCTCATAGGCCGAAGATGCCTGATAGCTCATGTCACCTCTATAAAGATTCACCTTGTCAACTGACGCCAGCTCAAGATTGTTCACAGGCTCCCTATAAAAAGGAGCCCATGAAGAAGCAACAGAGGAGTAGATAGATGCATCTCGAGTAAGAAGATGAGGTCTAGTAGGAGGTACTTGGGATGGAGCAGCAGATGGAACAAATGATGGCATAGAAGATGTAACCCTGGATCTCACTGCACAAGATAGACTAAGCTTGTCAACCTTCTTGTGCAAGAGATCCATGCTATCCAACTATTTCATAATAATGTCCATATCAGCCCAAGCTGACTCGGCCTGGACCTCATGGACTGATATGCCCTACTGGGTAGGGTGTGAGAATTGGCTCATTGATGCAGCATTGAGAGAGTTTTCCGCTAAGGACTCAAATAACTCAAAAGCTCCTGCTTTGTCCTTGGCAAGGAAGTTCCCACCACTAGATGCATCGGCTAGACATCGATGTGTCTCATCTAGCCCATGATAGAATATTTGGGCAAGGTGCCAACGAGGCACCCTGTGGTGAGGACACTTCCTTAGAAGATCATGAAAATGTTCCCAGGCCTCGTGCAACTTCTCACTTGACTGTTGTGTGAAATTTGTGATGGCCTGCCTCATAGCATTAGTGTTACCAATAGGGAAAAACTTTTAGAGGAACTCCCTATGTAGATCCTCCCAGGTATAGATCGGTCTCCCTATGGTCTTGAACTAATAGGAAGCTTTATCCCTCAAAGAGAAAGGGAATAGCTTCATAAGAACAATCCCGATAGCTACATTCCTAGGTCGGACTGTTTCAGCAATTCAACTCAGGTCCTCGAGATGTTGGAATGGATCTTCATTTGAGTTACCATGAAAGTAAGCTTGAATCAGACTTATCACATTAGTCTTGAGCTCAACCATCTGTGGGCATCTAGACCTGAGATAGCACATTACATGCAGCTGGATTGTAAGGATCTCGTAGTTATTCTCCATGCGAGGGATTTTGCATTCTATCTAAAGCAGTGAGAATGGCATCTAACTATACACGATTCTACTGATCCTGTGTAGCCAATCTTGCCTCAACCCTAGCCATCAATTGAGCCTCATTCCCCTCAAGGGAAGAGGAGGGTCTTGCTCAACCATTGCAGCTGAGGAAGAAGGAAGAGAAGAGGAGGCAGTAGGAGGAGAAGTAGGCGAGAGGTGTCACCTACCTATAGTAGATAGCTGCCTTGGGGAAGGCTCCCAATTACCAACTAGTTTAGGTCTTAGCAACCTTCTACTGTGCATACATTAGCACAAGGGCTAGTTAAGTGACCTTGGTTAGACTACTTTTAAGTAAGGCTAAGGAAGGAGTTAAGTAAATACTTAACCCTTCTTAAGTAGTTTCTAACTTGGTGATTAGGATCTGAATGGGGGCACTAAGATGGAATGTAAACACTAAAGTGAGAACCTAGGGTTTATGCTTCTATGTTATTCAGGCCTGTAGACCTTGTTCTTGGATAAAATGACTCTCTGGATTAATGTAGAAGTCCAATAGTATGAAATTTGGGATGCAACTTTCTTTTTCAATTAGGTTTTCAGAGAATATTTTTCCAAGAATTTATTAGATCCGGACATATAGTTATGAATTTTATACTATTAGGGGATCAGACAGTCCAGTCAGACCCCTCCAGCTTAGTTTGAATCAAATTAGTATCAAGACTATTCCACAAATTCTGAAAATTTTACTAAACAAAGTAGATTTTAGTGGCTTTCAAATGCCACAAATTTCAACTCAATTTGATCTGTCTAGATGTCAGAATAATTCTTCAAAGCTAGACAGACTCTGCAGAAATTGATCCTAACCGCCGTGCAGTGTACGAATTTTTAAAAATTCCACAAATAGAATTTCCTATAAGCACGGTGGAGTTTGAAAGATAATTTAATTGTTCAGCTACAATGAGAATTTCAAATTTTTTTATTATCCAAATTTTAGGTAATTGAATTTTTAAAATAGGATTAAAGTGCTGGCCGAATTGCTAAAAATATAATCAAGGGTGTTTAAAGGATAAAATGCTATTAATAACCACCCTTGATAAGAATATCAAAAATATGATCAAATAAACCTAAATTCGAAAATTTAAGTTTATTTTTATATTCTTGATATACATTTTTTTATTTTTTATTTTTTCAAATAACCCCTATCCTAATGTTAAATCAAATCCTAACTAAGATAAAATGTGTGCACTTGATTTTCTTCACTTGCACTCGATGCATGCGTGGATCCAGTCCTGATTTCCTAATTTTCTTCACCCACACTCGATGCGTGCATAGATCCACTCCTGATTTCCTACACACCAAAAGGCAAGCGAAAACACAAATATAAAAAATTAGAAATCAGAATTGCCTTGCCTCCCTGACAATGACACCAATTTGTTTGGCATAAAATCGCATTTTTGAATATTTATGTCGTAGTATAGCATAAAAATACGTTGACAAATAAAATGTAACGAGATTTAGTAAGTCCCGGTCGAACTTAGGGAGGCAGAAATGCGACTCGACTTGATTTCTAATTTTTCAATCTACGTATTGTGATTTTGCTAACCTAGTTACCTAGACTCTAACCTAACTGTGTAATTTGATTTCCAACTCATGAATATAAATCTCATCTATTCTCTTATTTTCATGGATAATGACCGCACTTGTTAATGAGATATAGAATATAAATATGTACATCTCAATTTCTACGATGTCCGTTATGTTAATACTATTGAGTGAGTTCAAAAAGTTGTGTGAGTCGTTAATGCGAATTGGTGCAGCTATATGACTACTTTTTTTTATTTTATTTTTTTCATATTGTTTTTGTGATTTTTGATTTGGAAAGCAAAGATATACTAATAGAAATAAACCACAAGATATCAAAGCAAATCAACTTTTATTCAAAATAGAGATCATGGAATTGTTTCACAACTAGTTGATTGCTTGAAAATAGAACATTAAAATCACTCGAACAGCTAGAACAAAACTACTAGAACTATTAGAACTACTAGAAATTAAGTAAAATAAACTAATGAGAAAATGATCTAGATCTATTCTACTAGAACAAGGGCACCAAGGAGTGGTCCTTGGTCTCCTTTGGAGGGCATGGTGGGGTAGCAATGGTGCACCAAGGGTAGCCTTAGTGGATGGCATGGAGGAGGAAGAAGGTGGAGGTGGTGACTGGCTATGGTGCAATGGGAGAAGAAGGGGAAGGAAGAGGGATCAGGGGGTGTCTAAGGGGTGTGAGATTGAGGGATCTTGGCTGGAGAAAAATTGGATGTGGAGTACCGTGGAGGGGGGAGCCTATAGGGGATTAAGGAGGCCATCCAATCGCTCCTTCCATCCAAGAGCTTCTGGTTGGGATTTCCTAGAAAATAGGATTTCTAAAAATAGGACTTTTTAGAATGCTGGTTTTCTTAATGTGTAAGTATGTGCGTATGTGTATATGTGTGCGTTGATGTGCATGGGTGTGTTTTTGCATGGATGTGTGCTGTGTTTGGGTGTGTGTGAATGTGCATGTGCGGGTGTGTTTACGTGGATATGTGTGGGCATGTGTTTGTGTGGGTTTGTGTTTGGGTTCATTTAGGTTGGGTGGTGGTGGGTCTAGTTAGGAATAGGTGGGATTAAGTGAGTCTAATTAGGACGTAGGTGGGTCCAATTAAGTCTAAGTAAGCCGAATTGGAACCTAAAAGGGAAATTGAGGCTAAGAAAGGGAAATTGGCTTGAGGCTTAATTAGTTGGGCTTAGGAATAGGTTGTTTGGCTCTAGTGCAAAGGAATTAGGCTTAGGTTGGATTAGGTTAGGATAAGCCTATTTGGTGGTGGGATAGGATAATAGGTTTATTTCTTTTCCTCTCTTCTCCCTTTACTTCATCTGTTACTCTTTGGCTTCCTGGATCTTTTCTTCTCTTCTTCCCTTTACTTTATTTGTTACTCATTGGCTTCCTAGATCTTTTCTTCTCTTTTCTCCCTCCTTATTTCTTGGTCTTCTTCTTAGTTTATTATTCATGCATGAACCTGCATTCATAACATAAGACATTATAGCATAAATAGGTCCATAAAACACATTATTTATAAATAAGCAAGTAAACAAGATGCAAATGCAAATTATGCATGAAATTAATGCAATACTTATAATTGTGCTAGAAGTCTACCCTAATCTAGGCATTTTAGAACCTATGATTGCTGTGCAATCACTTAAGGATTTCACTTAGCTTGTTATTGCATAGGATGGGGTTTCTGCTTAATGCCCATAAACTTGGGGTTATCTGCAGAGAAAGGTACACTTAGCTATTCAAGTCACTACTTGAAGCACAAGGAGAATAGAATTATCTTAGAAACAAGGACTCTCAACCCTTACCATGCTATGATAGGAGCATCTAAAGAAAGAGACTGAGCAACATTCAATCTGGAAGGTGGTGAGGATAGTAGAATTCAAAGATTTTGATATCCAAGGTTGAATCAACAAGATTTATGAGAATTACGATGCAAATGATGAACTTTCAAGGTAGACGGAAGATATAAGCAAGGGCACTACTTTGATCCAAGATCAAGTACCCTGTTAGCATGTGATATGAATGCTTGTAAGGCTTATCTTGGGTCGTTATGTGATTAGTGGGGTGACCTTGTTCAGATACCATATGTGACAACCTAGTCATATCAATCTAATAAACTCGATGAGACCTAAGTCATAGAGTATGAATGATGGATCCACATTAGTGGACTATTTGAGAGCCTAAGTGTGTTAACCTCTACATTTTAGAATTTGTAATATTTGCATTTGGTCATTAAATAATTGCATGCATTAATATATATATGTACATACATTTTCTTGCATTTTGTCTTATTTTGTATACAAAAATAATCCTATACATTTATTTGTAGGTACTTAGGTAAAACCAATAAATTATTCTATACCCAAATAAGTTCCATGGCCTTGGATTTTTTTACTAATTCATTTAGGCTGTGAGAACCACTCATATCTCTCTGTGGCCAAGCAACCCACTCCTAATTAAATTCCAGCCATTCCATATTCCACTCACGTACCTTATTTTCCCCCTTCCATCAACGCACTCACGAAATCCCACTTAATACCCATGCCTAGCACTTACTCGACCTCCTTATAGCCCATGCACATAATACCCAAATACCCCACTTATTCTCACACTCACCCAATGCCTCACTACCCACTATTCATCCACACATCATCTCGCGATTCCAAGACCCTATCTCACGCTCCTCATCGCAGACACACCACCCTCACTCACTCACCGTGCTCGAATACCGACTCTCCGATGGTGCATAGTACGTACCATGCAAACGACGTTGGACTTCACTCACTCATGCGACACTCCTTACAATCCAACCTGACTTGCGCTCGAGAGGGACGAGGGCATAGATCCTAAGGGCACCCGCACATGGACTCTAGGAGGCCCCATCACTCATAGATCTCTCATTTTTTGACACCTCTCACCATGCAGGGGGGTGGGGTTGCTCGTGCACACCAAGGAGCAGTGCTACTTCCCATCTCATCAAACCTCCACCTTGCTTCCCCTCACTTCTCGTCTCCTTCCTTTGCCTGGTCGCAGCACCTCCATCACCTCTCATCACCAAGTTCGCCCCCTCATCACCGACCACCACTGATAACTCTACATTTTGTGGCGATAATTCTATCAATCGGGGTTTATCTTAAGGGTAACTTGCACAAATAACACATTATAAATGAGCATGAGAGTATTACATGCATTGCACATTGAGATTGCTTATAAATCAATGTTAATGGCCATTTGTACAAGTTTATGTCAAAATAGGCCTCAGATGAGCGATCGGACCGTACAGATGGATTCAGAACGACGAATGGAGTCCAATGAACTCAAAATCGACCAAATCCGACATCGAGAGCTCCCGCAACTAGCCCAAGAAGTTCTGATCATTAATTTGATGATCAACAGCCACAAAGCTACCACGTGGCACGAGATTGGCACGTACAAGCCACCACCCCGCTTCCTCCATCATCCACAGGATGAATCTCAGCCGTTTGATCTTTGATCGAACGATTGAGAACGCGCCACCCTCGCCCACAGGCATTCCTCACCGTGCGCCTTTGTAGCCTCACTGTCAGATCCTGACCATTGGATTTTCATCCAACGGTCGCCAAGCCTGGCGCCCGACCTCGTCTCCGCGACCATTTGTGGGCGCAGTGCAGTGGTCCACGCCTCACTCTCACATTGAGAGGCGAGGGTTCGAATCGTGCCAGTCGCATTTGCACGTGCGATCAAAATCAAGCTGCCCGATCTGTAGCGAACGGCACGGATGGAGGCCATGTAGCGTAGTGGATGCGCAGGGATGCTCACGTGCGCGATAACGCGTGAGGTGCACGCTACACCAGTGTGATCCTCAGTGCGTGCTCACGTGAAGTCTCAACCGTCGAATCTTTGATTGGGAGGCTCATAGCACGATCACGCGGATTGTGGGAGAAGAAGCACGCGCGTCTACGACAGACCGGCGGATAGAGGGGCTTCACCAACGTTTCTGGCATGGGTTTAGCGACATCTCTGATGTCGCTAAAGTCCCTACTTAATTTAGAAACCCCTTTTTCCTATATAAACCCCCTCCAACTACCCATGTAAAGGCATTGAATACACTGCAATTCTTCTACCCCACTCCTAGCTTCCCTTAGCACACTTTGTACTCGCTGGAGTTGACGAGCGGCCGACGGAGCCCTCCTCCACCGCCGTGGCCGCCTCGCCTTCTCCCAGCCCCTCTCTCTCTCTCCATTTACTCTAGCTTTACTTTACTTTTGTTTAAGCATTCAACTATTGTTGTATCTGTAAAACTCAAGTTGCATGTTAAATGATGTTGTTTCTTATATAGCTATTGTCTCTCTCTTTTTACCGGATTTTTATTATCTTGATTTGCATAAATGCTGTGATCAAAAGACTTTAACCCTACTCTCTCTCTCTCTCTTCTACTCTCTTTTCTCTCCCACGTTTTCTTGTGAGCAAGCAAAATCTACCATTTCCGTGACAACTAAGTGACAGAAAAAGCTGATTTCACGTCTCCCTGTGTTTGACACTCGGACTCACATCCGTTTCTACATTTAAAATCGACGTTGCGAACGTGAGCTATAACGACCTATTTAGACAAACGCGTCCGGCTCACGTCAACCACCAAACACCATCGATCACCACCACCTCTCATCACCACTGTTGCTGGTCATTTTCTCCTTTGAAGGTTAGCCATCACTACCAACTACTGGTGACCTTAGGGCAGACGCACACCAAGGCGCAACCTCAAGCTGTTCTCTACAACCATCACCAAACTAGCGACCTCCGTGCAACCTCCACACACTCCAACAACCCCCTCAAGGTGACAGCGCAAGGGGTGTGTGGGCATGCAACCTCCAACTGTTACACCCTGAATTACAAATCCGAATTAAACATGTCAAGGTGAACCTGATGGTGCTTATCGAGTGCGTTTTAGGTCCATAGCTCGAAAATGAGAGATTTTGGATTGGGTCAACTCTGGTCAAACTACAAGGAAATTTTTGCAGACAGCGTCATAAGTAGCACCGGTGTGTTCCCCTTGTAAATCTCCTAAAAATCAAAGGTTGTTTGTTATGGATTCAAAAATTTACAGGTTGTTAGGGTAAAATGTTAACAACTTCTTATCCTAAATCCTTAACCACCTTTTCTCTCTTCCCTCTTTAAATACACCTCTACTGAGAAATCATAAAGTAAATTTCCTTTCCAGCCACTAGTCATCTTCCCTGTACATTATCTTGAGAGAGAAAGAAGGAGAGCGGAGGTCGGTGATGCTCAAAAGTGAGCATCTCTCCTCCATTTTATTTTATATTTTCACTATAACATAAATACGTTTTTAAGATATTTATTGAAGACCGAAACCATCTCAAATAGTATAACATCCCTCTAGAAACCTTTTTAGAAAAAAAAAATCTGAATTCCACTCTCCCCGCCGTCCCCCTCCCCAAAAAATGAATCTCGCGCCTCTCTTATGCCCCGCAGCCCCCTTTACCCCAAAAAAATCGCTGAGAAAGGGGGAAGGCCTCACGCACATTCCCTCTTCCTCCCTAATCCAATCGATTCCCTCCTCTCACGCAGGATGTCGTCAATCCTCCGCCCTCCGCTCAGCCACCCTCCCCCGTTTTGCCCGATCGCCTCCTCCGCTCGATTGCTTCTCAGCCCGGTCGTTGTTCTTCGCTCCTCTGCTCAATCACTTCATCTGCTCCTCTCCTGCGGCCTCCGCCCCTCCACCCTGCCCCACCCTCGGCCCGATTGCTGCCTCCTCCGCCCGATCGTAGCCTCCTCCACCCCATCACTGCCAACGTAAACCACGCAAACTCCTTCACGAAGGGTCCATCTCCACATCTCTCTTTCTTCTTTCCATGGAACTTGAGAGTTTCTTACTTGGCAGACATCAGTTTCTTACCCACAAATTCCTATAGGTTTCGGTAGCGTACTCTTTTTCGTAACATTATGACTTCCCTTTTAGTGGTTGTTTCATCAACCCTAAACCCTAAAAAGGCTTTTCAAAAAAATAATGTTATGAAAAAGGAAATTTCCTGCAATTTTTAAGTCTTTGCTTTAAGAATTCAATCCGTAGAAGCTGGGGTCAATTCTCATGCCTGTGAAAGCTGGAAACTTAGAGCTATTTCTCTTGAAGTTAGTTCTTTTTTGTTGTGAAGTTTGCCTCCTCTCAATGGAGGATCTTTGCCTTCCACACTTTTTCTGATGTCAAGTTTGGGAGCTTTCCGGTTGTTTTGCTTTTGTTTCTTGCTTAGTAAGGTCATTGATTTAAATGTTGACAGCATGCCGGCAAGGCCATTTCTGGAAGGGGGTCGTGCCGACATGAATATGTTGTTGATTTACAGGTGTGCCGCCGGCATGCCGATGAATTTCGCCGGCATACCGACGGTTTCGGCGGCATGTCGACGGTTTCGCCGGCATGCCGATCGACGCTGCAGGACATTTCGTCGGCATCCCTTCATGACTGTGCTAACGTGTGTATTGTCCAATGAAGGGCCTGTCTTGGACAGATCAAAATCAGAAACCTTGGCGACCAAATTGTCATCCAAAAGGATGTTGGTTGTCTTCACATCACGGTGGATGATGGTGTACTTGGCACCGGTGTGCAGATAATGGAGGCCACGAGCAGCCCCGATACATATCTCAAGCCTCTGCTTCTAACTCAAGGGCTGGTTCTTGGACTTGTAGAGGTGTTCGCGGAGCGTGCCATGAGCCACGTAGTCATACACCAATATCATCTCGCCATTCTCTTCACAGTAACCGATTAGAGAGACAAGATGGTGGTGGCGGAGCTTGGACATCTCAATTTCATTCTGGAACTAGTGCAGGCCTTGTTCGGACATTGGGTTAGCATGCTTGATCGCTACCATGGTCATCCCATCATCGATACTGTCGCGGTAGACCTTCCTAAAACCACCAACGCCAAGCAGAAGCTTCTCATCGAAATTATTCGTTGCGGCCTTGATCTCTGCAAACATGAAGTGGCAGCAAAGATTGGAAGGCAAAGATGATCCATAGCTCACTGTCGTCGTTTTAGCCCCCGAGCTGGTGATGGAAAGTGGCAGCTAAGCATGGCCTACTTCCTCATGTGCTTTGCGCCGATGACAGCAGCAGAAGAACACCAAGCCACTGATCAACAACCCCACCATAGATCTATGGGCAACAACATGCCATATATCTAAAATCACATGCCTCAATCTAAAAGTACTCCAATGACGCTTTTCAAGCTGACAAGCATTACAACTGATGACAACAGTAGGAGATCCCTGTGGTATAACATGATGATTATCCAGAGATAAATGACCCAAATAGAGATGCCACTGAAAAGGAAACTCAACAGAAGTGGTGACTCCACCAAAACTTACCGAAATAAAAGGAGATTAGAAGAGGCGATAGACTTCCCCTTCTTTACAACCACTACTAATCGTTCTCCCCATCAGGATATTCTAAAAAGTACAAGCAACTACATCAAATATAGCCTGGCAATTTAATTCATTGGTAATTCTGCTAACTAAAAGTAAACTGATCGAAAAATCAAGAACAAGCAGGATATCAGTCAATCTCATGTTGGGGACGCCAGTAACCTCCCCTTGACCAGTGATGGGAGAATGCCTCCCGTCGACCACCTGTACTGTATGTCCAGGAGGAACAAAGAGGAGACGACAGTGTTGGTGCTAGAGCATCACGATCATTTGTTTTAATGATAACAAAACACGTGTCATTTAATATTTGCGCTTTGAGTCCTAGATTTTAGGTCAATTGCAAATGGATACGTGATTAGACGGAGTTCGAGCTCGCATCCAGGACGGATTGGAAGAGCTCGATGGAGAGCAGAAGAGATTCGTGAGGAGCGATATATTGAAGAAGGAAGAAGATGAAGAATAAGATAGATTTCCTTCTCTTGTACTCATTGTATTTTTCGTTTCTTTTGTTACTCTTTATTTTTGTTCTTAGATTATGTTAAAGAGCCTCAAAGCACCCTAACAGTAGTCCTAGGAACACCCGCACAACCCTACGATACTTAGATTTTCTGTAGAGAACTTAGAGAACTAATATAGGGTTCAAACAGAGTTTCCAGACGTCTAATTCCCAAATCAGACGTTTGATAAAGTATTTTAAGACGTCTGACTGTTGTTTCAGACGTCTGATAACTATTAGGCTGGACTTTGTATTCTATCTGATGAAATCAGATGTCCAGACCTTAGACCAGACGTCTTAGGAGACGTTTGATGAATTTGCCAGACGTCCAATTAGTGGACCGTTGGCTGGCTTAGCAAACACTCAAGATTATGACCGTTGAGCCTTATCAGACGTCCTTAGGCCTTTCCAGACGTCTGATAAATGACTGTTTGCCTCGGCTGACCCAAAATCTCTTCTCAGAGATTTTCTAGCCGTTGCAACGTTTGGAAATCCATTCCCACAGTAAAAGTAGGTTTCCAGACGTCCAGACATAGTTCCAGACGTCCTATATGTCGTCTGATGGACTTGCACTAGAACCCTATTTAGATCTGATTCAAGTCAGGAAGAGACCCGTCCAAAATCAGACGTCTGACCTTGAAATCAGACGTCTTATAGTGAACTTCCAGACGTCTGATGTCAGAATTAGACGTCTGATAAGCCTGTCAGAACAATGATTGTTCCTGATTTCGGGCTGATTCTCTTGGGCTTTGTTCCCAATGGCTATGGAAGCTTTTCTAAGCCTTCCAAAGCCTTCCTAAGGCCTCTATAAATAGAGGGGAGCCTTTACACCTAGAGAGACCAAGATACACAAGAAACACTTTGTAATACACTTTCCACTCTCTTGTGTCCTAACTATCTCTTGCTCTCCAAGTTCAAGTTCCATTCTCTTGAGAGCATCAAGCTGTTGCGCACCCGCTCTCTTGCCGTAGTTCACGAAAGCGAAGTTGCGTCGTCGCGTGGCTCACGCACCGCGTCATCAACTCGACGTACTCCTTGTAAAGGGGAGTTTCCTAATTCCTATAGAAGCTAGGTTTAAAATTACTTTGTTGGCTCTATAGGATTACTTATTTATTTTATCTTTGTTATTTGGTTGGGTATTCGCTTTGTGAATTCCCGTCTCCTTTGTGAGACAAAATCCTTCTCGTGTAGAGAAGGGGTTGAGGTACGCTACCCTCGTCTAAGTAGCGTGGTTGTATTGAGGTTGAATCACCCTCGTTTAAAGTGATTCGATTTAGTGGATTTTGATCAATTTGGTTGATCGGAAAATCCTAACTCGAGAGGGTTAGGTGGTGGTTTTCACCCGGTTTGGGTTTCCACCTAAAAATACTTTGTGTACTTTGTGTGATTATTATTTGTGAGATTATTTATATTTCAATTCTGCATTTTTTACGTCACACTGATCTCACCCCCTCTAAGTAGGGAACTTTCATTTGGTATCAGACCAGGTTTTGCTGTTTCGGCGTAACAACCAAACAAGAAGATCTATGGAGGGGAGCAGTTCCGCGGGTAGGATTTTCGAGGGTCAGCCTACGACTCGTCTGCCGTTCTTCGACGGGAGCAACTACCTCTACTTGAAGCTGCGGATGAAGACTTGGCTTCAAGCCAATGACTTCACGATTTGGGACAGGTGCGAGACCCCCTTCGACATTTCAAAAAAATCCGCCGCAGGATACTCGCAGCTGCAGATTCATGAGCTTTCCCTCAACGCAAAGGCAATGAATGCCTTGTATTGCGCATTGAGTCCGAAGGAATTTGAACGAATCCAAGAGTGCACCACTGCCCACGAGATATGGAGGAGGTTGCAAGGCACTCATGAGGAGACGAGCTCGGAAGAAGATCTCGGGGAGAAGGAAACCACGTGCCTTGGTTTCATGGCAATCGGAGAAAGTAACAACGACAGCGACGACAGCGATAACGAGGTAAATCTCGATCTACAAGAAGCTTTTAATGAACTTTTTGAAGTTAGTAAATCACTAAAAATAGAAAACAAAAGTACTAAAAAGAACCTTAGTTTTCTTAAAAATGAAAATGATAGGTTAGAAAAATAACTTAAGGACATAGAAGCTAGTCCTAGAATTGATAACCTATTATTAGAAAATCATAACCTCATCAATGAAAATAATAAATTGATTGAGGAAAATGTTAGTCTAAAAATAGAAATTTCTGATTTAAAGACTAAGATGAATACTATAGAAAAAGAAATTGCATGTCTTAGAGAAAATTCTAACAAATTAATCAACAAAGTTGATAATTTTTATAGCCCTAAGGTTGAGAAAGGATCTCCGTCAAGGAGACCCGCTAACAGATCCGGATCCAAGCCCACTTGGATACCGAAAAAAAAATTAGAATCTTGTTTTGTAGGGTTCAGGGATAATTACAACACAAAAGACTGGACCTACAAACTCAAAGCTGGTCAACTCAAGTTGGGAGAACCAAGGAGTAGACCAAGGAGGAGAACAAGAAGACCGACGAGACGGCAAACAAACGACGGACCCGCCGCACGTCGACCGTCAGACTGGAGACCGGCGCCAATGCCCGGGCCTGCAAGCTATGGATGGGAGCCTCATCCGATGTGACATCCACCACCACCATTCGGGCCATTTTATTGGCCATGGTAGGTGAGGTAAAAAATCCTTTACCCTATCTTTTTATCATAAGCATTTAGATAGGGGGAGTTAAAAAATTATGAGCTAATTACCAATTTTTAAGGGGGAGATGCAAGTTAGCTAAATTTCCTTTAATAAGGGAGAGAAAAATAATAGCTATCTTGTTGTTATAAAAAGGGGGAGGACATTACCTTTGTTAAAATAAATTCATAGAAGAGCATGTTTTAAGGGGGGAGTTATAGAAAATTTAAAATTAATCAAACCTTTTTGATAATGTCAAAAAGGGGGAGGATTTTTTGTATTATTATTTACGATTTTGTCATCATCAAAAATGGGGAGATTGTTGGTGCTATAGCACCACGATCATTTGTTTTCATGATAACAAAACACGTGTCATTTAATATTTACGCTTTGAGTCTTAGATTTCAGGTCAATCGCAAATGGATACGTGATTAGACGGAATTCGAGCTCGCATCCAGGACGGATCGGAGGAGCTCGATGGAGAGCAGAAGTGATTCGCGAGGAGCGATATATTGAAGAAGGAAGGAGATGAAGAATATGATAGATTTCCTTCTCTTATACTCATTGTATTTTTCGTTTCTTTTGTTGCTCTTTATTTTTGTTCTTAGATTATGTTAAAGAGCCTCAAAGCACCCTAACAGTAGTCCTAGGAACACCCGCACAACCCTACGATACTTAGATTTTCTGTAGAGAACTTAGAAAACTAATATAGGGTTCAAACAGAGTTTTCAGATGTCTAATTCCCAAATCAGACATCTGATAAAGTATTTTAAGATGTCTGACTGTTGCTTCAGACGTCTGATAACTATTAGGTTGGACTTTATATTCTGTCTGATGAAATCAGACGTCCAGACCTTAGACCAGATGTCTTAAGAGACGTCTGATGAATTTGCCAGACGTCCAATTAGTGGACCGTTGGCTGGCTTAGCAAACATTCAAGATTATGACCGTTAGAGTTTTATCAGACGTCCTTAGGCCTTTTCAGTCGTCTGATAAATGATCGTTTTGCCTCGGCTGACCCAAAATCTCTTCTCAGAGATTTTCTAGCAGTAAAAGTAGGTTTCCAGACGTCCAAACATAGTGCCAGACGTCCTATATGTCGTCTGATGGACTTGCACTAGAACCCTGTTTAGATCTAATTCAAGTCAGGAAGAGACACGTCCAAAATCAGACGTCTGACCTTGAAATCAGACGTCTTAAAGTGAACTTCCAGACGTCTGATGCTAGAATTAGACGTCTGATAAGCCTGTCAGAACAATGATTGTTCCTGATTTCGGGCTGATTCTCTTGGGCTTTGTTCCCAACGGCTATGGAAGCTTTTCTAAGCCTTCCAAAGCCTTCCTAAGGCCTCTATAAATAGAGGGGAGCCTTTACACACCTAGAGAGACCAAGATACACAAGAAATACTTTGTAATACACTTTTCACTCTCTTGTGTCCTAACTAGCTCTTGCTCTCCAAGTTCAAGTTCCATTCTCTTGAGAGCATCAAGCTGTTGCGCACCCGCTCTCCCGTCGTAGTTCACGAGAGCGAAGTTGCGCCTCGCGTGGCTGACGCATCGCGTCATCAACTCGACGCACTCCTTACAAAGGGGAGTTTCCTAATTCCTATAGAAGCTAGGTTTAAAATTACTTTGTTGGTTCTATAGGATTACTTGTTTATTTTATCTTTGTTATTTGGTTGGGTATTCGCTTTGCGAATTCCCGTCTCCTTCGCGAGACAAAATCCTTCTCGTGGAGAGAAGGGGTTGAGGTACGCTACCCTCGTCTAAGTAGCGTGGTTGTATTGAGGTTGAATCACCCTCGTTTAAAGTGATTCGGTTTAGTGGATTTTGATCAACTTGGTTGATCGGAAAATCCTAACTCGAGAGGGTTAGGTGGTGGTTTTCACCCGATTTGGGTTTCCACCTAAAATTACTTTGTGTACTTTGTGTGATTGTTATTTTGTGAAGATTGTTTATTTTCTTTTCGCAATTATTACGTCATCCCTCCTGGTAGGGCCGAAAATTTCAGACAGAAGCGTCGCCGATCTCGACTCAAGTGACGTAATGCTCCTGAGTCCACTAGCCAATATGTGTCACATAAATCATCACTTTGTACAGAGAGTGTAGGCAATATACCTGAAGAGATGGTTAGGGCAGCTTTAGCAGAGGTAGAAGAGGTCACCAGGATAGTAGTGTCAGATGCAGAAGTATCTTGAGAGAGCTAAGAAAGTCGTTGAAGAGGCTTATCATAGTCAAACCAAGGTACTGATACAGTGTCTCTTGGCTGCTCTTCAGTGGCAAGCACCTGATTGGCAAATAGTCGTCATACATGCTTGGTTCAACAAGTGCTCTCAATATGACCAAGCTTCCCGCAATATGTGCAGGATTTGCACCCTCTGCCCTTAGCACCATGCCTCCCGTCGATAGAGAGAATACCTTGTCCATGACCTTGGGCAACAACCAAGGAAAAAGCCTGATCTATGGACTCCTTAATCGTGAGAGAAATGAAGATCCTACTCAGCATGTTGTATGCTTCCTCAAGACTAAGAAACTCTCTTAATGTAAGCATCTAAGAATAAGAAGTCGCATACTGAGGCCCCAAACCAACCAGAAACTTCACAACTGTAGCTTCCTTGTGATACGCCTTTTATGTGTCACAAGCACTAATCGGGCAACACGTATTGGACTTCTCAAAGACGTCCTTAAGTGTCGATTGTCACTGAGATAAACTGCAACCTTCTGGTTGTCGTTCTGTTGCTGTAGTTTGTGATTTAAATGCAGACGGCATGCCACCGGCATGCCGTTGGTAAGGGGTTTTTTGGAGGGAGGGCATATCGACACAAATATAGTGTCGGTTTGCAGGGAAACCGTCGGCATGCCGAGGATTTCGCCGGCTTGCCGACAGTTACCGACGAAATCAAGATATTAGAAACGTTTTACAGGTTTTTTTATAATAAAAATAGGTTATTTTAGCCTTAAATTCTATCTCTGTATGTGTGTGTGATCAAGATATTAGAAACATTTTTTTATAATAAAAACATGTTATTTTAGCTATGTGTGTGTGACCTTCCCTTCACTCCCAGACCGCCCCCACGCCCTTAACCTTCCCTTCCCTCCCAGACCCCCCCGCGCCCGCCCCCCGCCCCTATTTCCCGCCCAAAAGCTTCTCGCCCACCCTTTTCAAGTATCCTGCCACTCAACCACCATCGGCATGCTGACGTTTCGTCGGTAACTGTCGGCATGCCGGCAAAATCCTCGGCATGCCGACGGTTTCCCTGCAAACCGACACTATATTTGTGTCGATATGCCCTCCCTCCAAAAAACCCCTTACCGACGGCATGCCACCGGCATGCCGTCTGCATTTAAATCACAGACTACAGCAACAGAACGACAATCAGAAGGTTGCAGTTTATCTCAGTGACAATCGACACTTAAGGACGTCTTTGAGAAGTCCAATACGTGTTGCCCGATTAGTGCTTGTGACACATAAAAGGCGTATCACAAGGAAGCTACAGTTGTGAAGTTTCTGGTTGGTTTGGGGCCTCAGTATGCGACTTCTTATTCTTAGATGCTTACATTAAGAGAGTTTCTTAGTCTTGAGGAAGCATACAACATGCTGAGTAGGATCTTCATTTCTCTCACGATTAAGGAGTCCATAGATCAGGCTTTTTCCTTGGTTGTTGCCCAAGGTCATGGACAAGGTATTCTCTCTATCGACGGGAGGCATGGTGCTAAGGGCAGAGGGTGCAAATCCTGCACATATTGCGGGAAGCTTGGTCATATTGAGAGCACTTGTTGAACCAAGCATGTTTGACGACTATTTGCCAATCAGGTGCTTGCCACTGAAGAGCAGCCAAGAGACACTGTATCAGTACCTTGGTTTGACTATGATAAGCCTCTTCAACGACTTTCTTAGCTCTCTCAAGATACTTCTTCTGCATCTGACACTACTATCCTGGTGACCTCTTCTACCTCTGCTAAAGCTGCCCTAACCACCTCTTCAGGTATATTGCCTACACTCTCTGTACAAAGTGATGATTTATGTGACACATATTGGCTAGTGGTCTCAGGAGCATTACGTCACTTGAATCGAGATTGGTGACGCTTCTGTCGTCTCCTCTTTGTTCCTCCTGGACATATAGTACAGGTGGTCGACGGGAGGCATTCTCCCATCGCTGGTCAAGGAAAGGTTACTGGCGTCCCCAACATGAGATTGACTGATATCCTTCTTGTTCTTGATTTTTTGATCAGTTTACTTTTAGTTAGCATAATTACCAATGAATTGAATTGCCATGCTATATTTGTAGTTGCTTGTACTTTTTAGAATATCCTGATGGGGAGAACGATTAGTGGTGGTTGTAAAGAAGGGGAAGTCTATCGCCTCTTCTAATCTCCTTTTATTTCGGTAAGTTTTGGTGGAGTCATCACTTCTGTTGAGTTTCCTTTTCAGTGGCATCTCTATTTGGATCATTTATTTCTGGATAATCATCATGTTATACCACAGGGATCTCCTACTGTTGTCATCAGTTGTAATGCTTGTCAGCTTGAAAAGCGTCATTGGAGTACTTTTAGATTGAGGCATGTGATTTTAGATATATGGCATGTTGTTGCCCATAGATCTATGGTGGGGTTGTTGATCAGTGGCTTGGTGTTCTTCTGCTGCTGTCATCGGCGCAAAGCACATGAGGAAGTAGGCCATGCTTAGCTGCCACTTTCCATCACCAGCTCGGGGGCTAAAACGACGACAGTGAGCTATGGATCATCTTTGCCTTCCAATCTTTGCTGCCACTTCACGTTTGCAGAGATCAAGGCCACAACGAATAATTTCGATGAGAAGCTTCTGCTTGGCGTTGGTGGTTTTAGGAAGGTCTACCGCGGCAGTATCGATGATGGGATGACCATGGTAGCGATCAAGCGTGCTAACCCAATGTCCGAACAGGGCCTGCACGAGTTTCATAATGAAATTAAGATGTTGTCCAAGCTCCGCCACCGCCATCTTGTCTCTCTAATCGGTTACTGTGAAGAGAATGGCGAGATGATATTGGTGTATGACTACATGGCTCATGGCACGCTCCGCGAGCACCTCTACAAGTCCAAGAACCAGCCCTTGAGTTGGAAGCAGAGGCTTGAGATATGTATCGGGGCTGCTCGTGGCCTCCATTATCTGCACACCGATGCCAAGTACACCATCATCCACCGTGATGTGAAGACAACCAACATCCTTTTGGATGACAATTTGGTCACCAAGGTTTCTGATTTTGGACAGACCCTTCACTGGACAATACACACGTCAGCACAGTCGTGAAGGGATGCCGATGAAATCTCCTGCAGCGTCGATCGGCCTGTCGGCGAAATTGTCGGCATGTTGGCGAAATTCATCGGCATGTCGGCGGCACACCTGTAAATCGACAACATATTCATGTCGGCACGACCTCCTTCCAGAAATGGCCTTGTCGGCATGCCGTCGGCATTTAAATCAATGGTTGAGCGGCGGGATACTTGAAAAGGGTGGGCGGGAAGCTTTTGGGCGGAAAATGGGGGCAGGGAGCGGGCACGGGGGGGTCTGGGAGGGAAGGGAAGGTCAAGGGCATGGGGGCGGTCTGGGAGTGAAGGGAAGGTCAGACACACACAACTAAAATAATCTGTTTTTATTAAAAACAAATATTTCTAATATCTTGATCACACACACATACAGAGATAGATTTTCAGGCTAAAATAACTTATTTTCATTATAAAAAAACCTGTAAAACGTTTCTAATATCTTGATTTAGTTATTTTTCAAATCTTAATCATTTCTGTCGGCATGCACCGGCATGCCCTCGGCGTGTCTCGAAATGTCATTTTTTCGGGCCGTCGAAATCATCGAAATCTACCATCGAAAAATCGGCATTTCCACGGCATGTCTTCGGCATGCCCACGAAATGCATACCTATAATTTTATCGGTACGGCATCGAAATCGGCATTTCGAACCTTGAGTAAGGCTAGTTCTTGGAAGCCATCAAGGGAGACCTCGTTGGCATGAGTTCTATCAATAATTCAATGACTAGAATTTGTTTTATTGTAAAACCTGGGATGTTTTTACAAAGGAGGCTCAGGAAACTATTCTGAAATATTCTTAAGATATATGTATGCATTTATTCTGTTTTACCAATTGTGTGTGTGTGTGTGTGTGTTTTCTTTCTTTCTTTCTTTGAAGTGGTAGAGAGCAGTGTTTTTTTTGCTTCTACTTTGTTTTATCGAGTTAGGATGTACTGCAGGTGATTTTGGATTAGCTAAAATAATAACATCAGATGATCTAGCGGCCTCCTCTGTAAGCATTGCTGCAGAATGATTACACTTCTGCCACCTCTTCTTAGGTTGTATTAATTTTAAATGATTTAATTTGAGTGATCCAGTAATTGGTTAGGGTATATTTTTAGGTTGGTACTCCCAGCTATACGTGTCTTGAACTCCTTGCTGATATATCTTATGGATCTAAATATGATATTTGGTCTTTAGGTACCTATATTCATAACTTTAACATAAATGTCAAATCATTTTATTGTTTCGTTAATATGTTTGCATTTTTTCAGGATGCCGTATATACATCCCTCGGTGTGCTATATCTGTTAATCATTCAGTGAGTTCTTTTTTCCTTGATCTTTCTAAAATGCAGAGTTTAAGGTTTGCTGAACTTGGAAAATGAGGACATCTCCATCTTTCTTTTGTTAATGAATTCTACTAGCATTTGTTATTCACATTTGATTGACTAATTGTATTATATGTAACTATTACTGTGATTAGAAGCAAAGATGCAAGTGATTTTATGTTATATTTGGTCTTCCGTGGGTATTTTTATCCGATGTCTAGTTAGATTAGAGGGATGTAACAAGTGTGTAAAGAGATGGTCTTTTACGAGATGTTAAGGTGAAAATAACCAATCCATATTTAAACTTTAAATATTGTAAAAAAGTTAAGTTTAAGTAGAATTTATATTTATCACAGGCTGTTTATTCATGGGAGAGAAGTACATTCAATGATAATGTTATTTTGAGACAAGTTGGAGACATAAATAGGAAGAATAGGAAAAGTTGAAAGGGAAAGAGAAGGTATCTAATTACTTTTTTAATTAGGTCGATTAAATTTTCATTTTGAAATCATATTAATAATATCTTATGTTTTTTTTTGAAGTACTTTAAAAATAAGGATTTGGTAGAGGTATGTCGGAATATACCTCCATGGGTACAAAAGGATGATTGAAACATTTTTGTTAATTATTGGACTATTGATGTAGCAAAGGTATAAATTAAGTAATATTTATTTGTTAATTAGTTGGGATATATAATGCACAATCAATTATATATGTAAATAGGAAGAGGGACAATGAAAGTATTTCTTGGATAGATTCAAGATGTCAAGAGGAATATGTAAGTTTATGTTTATTGCTCATATATGTAGGTTTATTGTAAGTACTTGTAAGCTTTTTCTAACATAATTTATGTAATGATAGAATTAGCTTTAGGTTAAGTATTAGGATAACAAAATAACCTTTTTAGTTGCATATATTTTAGATTAATTAGAGTGTTTATAAGTAGTTTTTGATTAATTCGTTCCACTGGATTGTGGATCCAATTGTTTGCAGCCACTATACCCTGATAAAGCATTATTTGCTAACTAAATAGATGTATTCGAATTTCCTTTTCTCACCATTGAATTAAGATATAAAAGGGGGAAATCGAGCAGACAATATGTCGCCATGAAAAATGAAGCATCCACAAGCATCCCATCTATGGAAATATTTTGTCCTCTAAACACTCTTACCTTCCTATATCATGAGGTACAATGATCTATTAATAGAATAAGAAATGAGAGTTGAGATGGGAAGGATACTGATGGAGATAAGAGATCATGTCGGTAAGAAGAAAGATATAAACATGATAAGATAAAGTCAGAAAAATCATTCAAAGAGAGAAAGGTTTAAAGTAGAAACATGGGAGAGGAGAAAACTATTGAACAATGAAAATGGATGGTGAGTGCCTGATCAAATTAATGAGCTTATGTAGGATTAAGGTTTACTTCTTTCATAATCAAATTTTTGAGCATCTAGGTGGACGTTAGGTGCCAACATTATTGTTGGATGACATCAAATTATTTTGTTAAATGGAGATCTTTGAGTGAATTTAACCTTGCTTCTCTGGGTTTTGATTACTTAGGATTATATTAGGTGTGTTCAAAATTGAGAATGTTATATGTATATTGAGTTCGGCTGCAATCCTGATTAATTGGGTTGGCTATGAGTCAATGCTACATAATCTGTTTTAAGGTAGGGGTTTAATTCTATCTTGTTCACTAGAGTTTGAGAGTTAAAATAAAATCTCAAAATGTCCTTATTAAATGTCTTGTTGGAGGAGATGTTTGGCACTTGTTAATCTAGTTTCAAATAAAGATGATGAAGCAGATCATACTGTAGAACCACTATCTCCCGAAGAAGCATTTCGTAAAGTCTTACCAGATGAGCATCTTGGATGTGTAAAATGTGGTGGTCGTGGAGCCACAATCACAAATTGGTATAGAAGTTGTGGATCTTTTTCACAATCACAGAAAAATTATAATCTCGAGGTAACAGTGTCATCTTAGCATACACAATTAGAAGAAACAAATAAAAAATTGAAGAACTCTTTCACAATCAAAAACTCATGGAAGAGAATTTGAATAGATTGAAGAGGATGGTTGAAGGACAAGTATCCTAGAATCTTAGTTTGATATAAATTTATTTAGAATTTAATGATAGCTTTCCTTTTTATAGCTTAGATATATTACTTTTAGTTTCATGTGTGTAACTTTGATTTTCTTGAATGCATGTGGAAGAGACTTTTGTTACTTTCTTAATAGAAGATGAGTTTTTATTTGGTTTCTTATGATTTTTTTATTCAAAGTGTGAATGTTATGAATGGAAGTGAATATAAATTTTGAGTGGATTCTATTCTTACTTACAGGTGTTAGTAATAGTTTTAGTAAATGTTATCAGAGGATACAACGACGTTTGAATTATTTTTTTGTAATGATTGAAATGCCTTTTAGTGACGATTTTTAGGGATGGTTGTGTCACAAAAAAATATAACGGTCATTTAAAATGTTAGTTGAACTTTAGTGACGGTTTCTGAAAATTTTTTGAGACAATTGTAAGCATCAGAAAAAATAAAGCAATGATTACTTCAAATGTCAGTTTGAAATTTAGGGGTGGTTAACAACTGTCCCTAAAGAAATCTTTTAAGGATGATTTTCAGTAACTGTCTAAAAAAATTATTTGGAATGCCACTTTTAGAGATGGTGATCAAACCATCACAAAAGTCGTTTGGAGATGGTTAAAGACTATTAGTGTCGATTTTGCAATCGTCTCTAAAGGCCTACTGTGTTGTGTTTTTTTTTTCTCTCCCTATTTCTCTTTCCTTGTGTGCGCATAACAATGGATGGAAGAGGAAGAAGAACGGAAGGGAAGAAGAGGAGGGGTGGAGGAGGAAGAAGATGGTCAGCTTACTCCTCGTAGCCATCGGTGGTCGGTGGTGGTCGTGAATGATGGCAAGGGTGGGGGGGACTGCAAATGGGTTCTTGCACCTATGTAGTCGGTCGTGAGAGAAGGGGAGAGGAAGAATGGAAAGGAAGAAGAGAAGGGGTGGAGGAAGAGGATGGTCAGCGTGCTCCTCGAAGCCAGTGGTTGTTGGTGGTGGCCATGAATGACGATGGGGGGGGGGGGGGGGGGGGATTGCGCATTGGTTCTTACACCCATGCAATTAGTCATGAGAGAAGAGGAGAGGAAGCAGCCAACAGACGAGGAGTCCATCGTCGGACGATCAATGGAGCGTCGGTGGAGGTCAGTTGGGTTGGTGGCGGCCAGCATGATCAAGACCACGACCATGCACGCTTTGCGTGCATGGTTCTTCATGGCGAGGAGTAGGAGTCGTGAGGAGAGAATGAGGAAGAAGAAGACAAGAAAAGAAGAGGTTCAACCATTGGAAAATTATGAAGTTTTAACTTTTGCATTTAAGTCCTTGCCAACCATCTCTTTTAATGGATTGATTCAGGGGTCATCCGAAGCTTGATTTCAACGAGCCACCTACTATTGGAATTGTGTCAAGACGTACTTCGATGTGGTATGTTTAGTTTTTCCATCAAAAGTGTCAATTTATGATTTTTATCCTTGAGTTCATATTAATTACGTCTGATGTGTTCTCCATTGTTTAAATCAGAGTCAAGCACACGAAACATGCATGGACCTTGGGAAACATCCAACACATATCCCGGAGTCATCGTGACCTCTTGGTGACCCTAGGTAGAGTAGTTCTACCTGTTTCTTCTTTTATGACATCAATTAGATGCTTAGATAGTTAATTAAAGTTATTTTGAACCAATGCCCTCGTAGTTGAAATTGTACTAGAGAGGGGTGAATAGTGAAATTAAAAGATGATAGCTAAATAAAAATTTAATTATACAATTGAGATAATAGTTTTAGGTGGAAACCTAAATTGGGTAAAAACTACCACCTAAATCAATTCCTGACTTAGGATTTACGATCACAATCGTGATCAATGCACTATCCACACTACTTGATACGAGGGTAGTGTACCTCAGTTACAATTCCCACCTTCGATCCCAAAATAGAGGTTTCTTCCTTCGTAAGGAAGAGATGGGGATCCGGCAGATCGGATACCCAACTATAACAAATGTATGTAAATGAAAATAAAACACCCTATAGAGCTCTCTAAGAGATGATTACTTTAAACTAGCTACTAAGGGTGAGTAAACTCCCTAATGATGATGGCTATAGCACAATCGGAGTGTAAGTTTGCCCAAGACAAGATGTTGCACAGCAATATGGCAAAGAGGAGCAAGTAGAGGTAGTGATTCTCTTTGTAAATTATCTCTCTAAGGTGTGTTCTGCTTAAGAGGGGTTATGGAGTATGTATAGTCATGATAAGGACCTTCAAGAAGGCTTAGGAGAAGACTCCTAGTCGTTGGAGGCATATCCTAAGAGATTGAGTCAAAATTCACATCAAATCAGGCTCACGATCACTCTGACAGCAAAATCAGATGTTTGATTTTTGGGTCAGATATATTATCGGACATTTAACAATCCTTTTGGTTGTTTGATATAAGGGGTCAGAGTTTTTGATTTACTTAGACAGAAACAGGGTTCTAGGACAGACACTTACATTGGTATTTTAAGATGTCTAGGTGACATTTTGTACATCTAATTTTATGTGGGTTTGTTCTTATTTTAGATCGGATTCAAACAGGGTTCTAGTGTTTAAGGGTCAGACGTCAAATTGGACGTTTGACATGTGTTCTGGGCGTCTGAAGATCGTGATGATCTTATACTTTGGATTTCTTACGAATCCAAAAAGTAAGATTTACTCTGACAAATCTTTGCAAGATGTTTTAGGTGTAACATTCCATTATTAGACGTCTGGAAGAAAGGCTAAGGCATTCCTTCCATTGGATATGATCTGATAGAAAGGATTTGGAAATTATTTGGCCAATGGTACTCTCTAAGGTCGTCTGATAGACTTACTAGATGTCTAAATAGCTCTGTAGACGTTTGGAGTTAAGGTTTATTGACTGGAGCCTAAGTGCTTAAAAGCTTAAGGCGAGGATAAATATGTTTGATCATTTGATTAGACAACTTATACTAAGATATCAGATGTCTGGGAAGGTGTTTAGATGTCTGATGTGCACCTTTGATTTGGGTTTTTGTTTCTAATTCTTCCTAAGTGTTGAGAGGTTAAGTATAGAGATTATATATGCTTGTTTTGGGGCTCCTGACAACTCTTTCTAGACTCAATAAATAGAAAATTACAACTCTTGTAAGATCTTTACAATAAAACTTAAGACCTAGACATAAGACACATCTTCATCCTTCGATACCTTGATTTTGAAATGGCGGAATCTGCAATGGTGTTATGATAGAAAAAATATAGTATGTCAAGTATTTATTTTCTTTACTCTATTTTGCAAAATCATCAATACATTATTTAAGAGAGGTTGAATTAACAATCTTCCCCTTTTTGATGATTTTCAAAATCTATTCTTGGGATTTATTTTCTCCCCTGATTTTTGTACTCAAGGGTCTAGAAATTTTTTTTTTCTAGTTTTGGGAATCCTAAGATTTTCTTTCCCTTTTTGGACATCATCAGAACTAACTTAAGGGTTGAACTAAGCAATATATATGTGGTGACATAGTTCATGATTGAGTAAGCAAGACTCACATGAGAAAGGGGCAACTTGCAAAGATATGAATAAAAACATGGAAAGTTTTCATATATAACATGAGTTCTACAAGGGTTAAGGAACAAAAAAAGATAGAATATAGAAAAAATGTATGTGCCTGGTCATATTCTAGCAATGTTCCCATTTAAACATAAGTACAGGACTAAAGCCCCTTAATACATACCAAGTAGCAAAACATAAAAAGAAAGAAGAAAAAGAACAAAAAAAAAAAAAACAAATACAACTAAGATTTCGAAGAGGACCATAAGGATGAGTTACTCTGGATGATCTTGACGTTGTTGGCAGCGTGTTGGACCCTGACCCATTTGCTGATTTTGGACGTTAGCATGCAACTCATTCATATCCAGCACTGTCAAAGGCGAGAGGCGTTAAAAGGTGAGGGGGGTTCAAAATGCCCGAGGTGCTAGGCGCTCTCTTGAGACAAATGAGGTGCTAATATATATATATATATTATCAATGAATTAGATGCTCTTATAATCTCATTTATGGATCTATCAGCAAATATGATAAAGCAAAAATGTGAAACAAAAGTTAAAATTGCCAAATAAAAAGTACTTTGTATAAGCAAAAATACAAATCCAACAATGAAATTCATGGATAAAAAGTACATGTCCAAACAAAAGTCATATTAAAGATTATAGAAAACACATAACTAAGATTTTAAACATAAATCCTAGTATGGCCAACCACCATATTATTAAGTTCACACGCAAAAAAATACAAATTCAAGCATGACCAAAAGTTTTGGACAATCCAATGCCATAAACTAAAACAACTAGCTCTACAAGTTCGTTGTAAATTCATTTTCCTCATCTCCCTCAAAGTTTAAGTCTTGCTCTTCTTCTCCTGCATCTTATACATACTCTACCTCTTATTTTTCATCTTCTGAAATTGCAATCATTGGTCTTGAACTTGGTCTTGTAGCATGATGGAGCCTTGCTTGATTTCTTGTGTAGGTTCTCATCTCTATAACTTCAGATGCCCTTGCAACATCACCCCAAGTCAAACTATCATCACAAAAAATTAGATCATTTTCTGCATCATTATTTTTTGTCTCTCCAATCAACCATTCATTTGAATAATCAATGGAGTTGAGCGCAATGGGGTCGATGGTGTCTCATATGTCATGACGACTCTTCAAGACCTAATTGTACTTGATGTATCATCTCCACTTACAGAAGTCATTCAGAAATATTTAAATCATAATTTAATAGTTGATCATCACGAATAATGACCTATCACTAAAAATATTACTGAACAATACTTAAAAAATATATAAGTAGTAACCTAAAACTAATGAACATTTAAAAAAATATATGCACAATGACCTAAACTAATGAACAGTAAAAAAGAAGAAGCATGATTCGAAATTTTGAAGCCCCAAGTGCATAGTACCCTTCCCAAGTGCACAGTACATGTATGCCCCTTGGCCCTTGTAAATTGTGGATCGCGATGAGCTGTAGGTGAGCTGCCCTGGCGATGGGGGTGATGAGCTGCAGCGATGAGCTACAGGGACGATGAGGAGGATGAGGAGGAGAGATCTTACAAAGCAACGTCGAGTGGTAGCGATGGCGACGAGGTTCGAGTTGCTCCAAGCTTTGAGCGATGGCAATGGCAGTGAGCTTCGAGTGGTTGCAAACGAAGGGATGGGTAGGTTTTACTACATACATAGGGTGGGTTTGGGTTTTGGGTTTTAAAGTTTTTTTTTTTTATTTGGGTTGGAATTGGGTTTTTACTGCATATGTAGGTTAGGTGCTTGCCCCAGCACCTCACGCTACACCTCAGGCGCTCGCCCAGGCGTCGCCCAAAGCAAATCGCCTCTCCTGAGTCCGGCCAAGGCGCTAGGGCCTCGCCTTGCCTCAGGCGAGTGCCTAGGCGCACCTAGGCGAGCACCTTTACAACACTGTTCATATCAATGCGCATGCTGCCCAGATATGAGTAAATGTTGTTGGTGCGTCGCATCATGATGGAGATACAATCGGTGATGGAGTCAGTGGCGGGGTCCCATGTCTCGTCAAAGCTCATGCGTGGGGCCTTTGTCTGTAGTGGTCGTTGCACATAAAAGTCCGGTTGTGGTGAGAGCTCATCATCATCACCCCCAGCATCGGGCTTGATGTGCTTTGGGAGGATGTGCATGTTGGTGCTAGAGCACCACGATCATTTGTTTTGATGATAACAAAACACGTGTTATTTAACATTTGCAATTTGAGTCCTAGATTTCAGGTCAATTGCAAATGTGGACGTGTTTAGACGGAACTCGAGCTCGCATCCAGGATGGATTGGAGGAGCTTAATGAAGAACAGAGGAGGTTCGCGTGGAGCGACAAATTGAAGATAGAAGACAAGAAGAATATGATAGATTCTTTTTAATTCTTTCTTGTATCTCGTCTTTATTTTCTTGCTCTTATTTTCCTTAGAATATTATGTTAAAGAGCCTCAAAGTACCATAACAGTAGTCCTAGGAACACCGGCACAACCCTAGGATACTTAGGTTTTCTGTAGAATATTTAGAAAACCAATATAGGGTTCAAACAGCACTTCCAGACGTCTAATTCCCAAATCAGACGTCTGATAAAGTATTTTAAGACGTTTGTTGTTTTAGACGTCTGATATCTGTTAGGCTGCACATAGCTAGTTCTGTCTGATGAAATCAGATGTCCAGACCTTATACCAAACGTCTTAGGAGACGTTTGATGGACTTGCCAGACGTCCAGATAGTGGACCGTTGGCTACTTAGCAGGCACTCAAGAATATGACCGTTAGAGCCTTATCAGACGTCCATAGGACTGTCCAGACGTCTGATAAATGAACGTTTTGCCTCGGCTGACCCAAAATATCTTCTCAGAGATTTTCTAGCCATTGCAACGTTTGGAAATCCATTCCCACAGTAAAAGTAGCTTTCCAGACGTCTAGACATAGTGCCAGACGTCCTGTATGTCGTCTGATGGACTTGCGCAAAAACCCTGTTTAGATCTGATCCAAGTCAGGGAGAGACTCGCCCAAAATCAGACGTCTGACCTTGGAATCAGACGTCTTAAAGTGAACTTCTAGACGTCTGATGCTAGAATTAGACGTCTGATAAGCTTGTCAGAACAATGATTGTTCCTGATTTCGGGCTGATTCACTTGGGCTTTGTACCCAACGGCTATGGAAGCTTTTCTAAGCCTTCCAAAGCCTTCCTAAGGCCTCTATAAATAGAGGGGAGCCTTTACACACCTAGACACACCAAGAGAAACACAAGACACACTTAAGCAACATAGTTCCACTCTCTTGTGTCCTAGCTAGCTCTTGCTCTCCAAGCTCAAGCTCCATTCTCTTGAGAGCATCAAGCTTCGCGCACCTGCTCTCCCACCGTAGTTCACGAGAGCGAAGTTGCGCCGTCGCGTGGCTCACACACCGCGTCATCAACTCGACTCACTCCTTGCAAAGGGGAGTTTCCTATTTCCTATAGAAGCTAGGTTTAAATTCCTTTGTTGGCTCTATAGGATTACTTGTTTTATTTTATCTTTGTCTTTTGGTTGGGTATTCGCTTTGCGAATTCCCGTCTCCTTCGTGGGACAAAATCCTTCTCGTGGAGAGAAGGGGTTGAGGAACGCTACCCTCGTACTTGTAGTGTGGTTGTATTGAGGTTGAATCACCCTCGTTTTAAGTGATTCGATTTAATGGATTTTGATCAACTTAGTTGATCGGAAAATCCTAACTCGAGAGGGTTAGGTGGTGGTTTTCACCCGGTTTGGGTTTCCACCTAAAAATAATTGTGTACATTGTGTGATTGGTTTTCTTTGGTGAGATTGCTTTATATTTTATTTCCGCATTTATTACGTCACCCTTCTTCGAAGGGAAAACTACAGTGCATCTTTGCGGCGGTGGCCTGATTATATGGTTCGAACTTTTTATCAAAGGCTTGGTCCTTAGTGGGTATCCTATGACTTACAATGATTTTGGAAAGGAAGAACCCAAATGGTAAAGAAGCCACGTGATTTTCATTCATGACCTGAACTATGAGGCGACAATAATTAAAAGGAATGTGACGAACAATTGCAAAGAGAAGCACCTTGTGTTGGCGCGAGATATAATTAAAACACTGGATTTATTTCGAAGATCTTATCCAAAAATGCGGGAGAGTAGACAAGGGAGTGGTTTGAGGTTTTTGTAAGAGACGGTACCAAGGTTGGGTTTGCATTTATCAGAGAGAACCAACTCTTGGTTTATGACCTCGAAGTCATTCTCGCAAGATGTCCTCAAAATCATTTCTCACATTGGGAATGAATAAGAGATCTGAAATGTAATCATAGGTGATGGTGATACGTCTACCAAAAAAAAATGGTACGAAGCTCAAGTTCATTGTTGCTATAGTCCTTGACGATGTAGGCATAAAATAGGCAGACTAGGTTCGGGAATACCTTGACAGTTCCAACATCGGAGTAGAACTGACGATCGAAGTAAATGAAAAGGTGAAGTGTCTCGAGGTGTTCGCGGAGGTTCAAGTGGGTGAAATCATTCCATACTATGAACCTAGGAGATTTAACTTTAGCGTTAGTGAAGCGACAAAACTGCTATCTAGCGGTGTCATTACGTAACTGGTTTGCTAGGTATGTGGAATGGGATTGGGAGGAGGAAGAGCCCTTGGCTTGCTTCCTAGAGGAGGCATATTGGGAGGGTAGATGGGTTGGCAATTTAGGATGTAGGATACCTGCAAAACAAAGGGAAATATATTCAAAAATTGCATAAAATGTATCTATCGTAGAGGGCAATACAATTGCCAACATGCACACATCACATACATTCATACCATAGAAGAAATCCAATAAACTATTTTATATGGCAGTATGTCGGAGATTCAATCCATTCAGGCATGAATTGATTTAGGCAATACAACCTGCTAGTGACTCATGAATGTGGCAATATGCCTTTGGACTCAAGCCACTAAATGAAGGCTTGAATCATTGAAGGCAATACCCTTTCCATTTGCCATATCTCATAAGACAAAGAGGCACAATATATGGTTTGATTTTCACACAAAGGTGTGCAAAAACCATTTGATTAGGGCAAATCAAGTTAGGGCACACATGAGCCCTAGATGGAGATTTAGGCAGAAAAGGCCTTCAATCAAGCTCAAAACAAGTTTTAACATGAGTTTTCAAGAAAAAAATAAGAACCCATCAAGGGTTTTGTTAAAACCTCCTCAAATCATCAAGACCACGGAAAAGAGTGGGAGCAAGAGGGTATATTGAGGGGGGGAAGCTCCCCCTAACGTAAGGAGGATGAGGGGGCGATGGCTAGTAGGGGGTGTCGCCAATTGTCGGTCGTCAGAGATGTGGCGTGGATGACTCGTGGCGCTTAGGGTAGACGAAGGAGCTGGGAGTCGGAGGCTGTCGTCTGGGTTTTGAGGGTTTTTATGACCGGGATCGTGAGGGGTTTTGGGAAGAAAAGGAGAGGGTTTTATATCCCAAGAGGTGTGGCAAAAAATGCCCCCAAAGTTGGGGTTATTTTCATTGAGAACTGTCCTTAAACAAGGTGTGCTAAAACATATATCGCCAGAATTAGACGTCTGGGGTCGATCCCAAATGTCTGGACTTCAAATCAAGGATTTCAACCCTTTCCAGGTTGTCATTTGATTTTTCAATCAGACGACTGATCAGACGTTAAATTCAACTTTTAGACGTCTGATCTTTGAAATCAAACCTTCCTGGATTTGCCCCCAATCTCCAAGTTGTCATCTGATTTGTTGATCTGACGATCGAGCAGACGTCTGAGTCAAGAATTAGATGTTTGATCTCTGAAACCAGGGACTCATGGAATTGAGCCAAATCTCTAGGTTGTCGTCTGATTTTGGAGTTAAACGACAAATCAGAAGTTTGAGTCAAGAATTAGACGTCCAATTTCTGAATCCAAGGAACACTGAGTTTAGACCTTGATGCAAATTGGTTGTCTACATAATGGCATTAGACAACAGGTGTCGACATTTGGCTATAGTGTCGGTTGTCTAGAAAATAACTTTTCGATGATATTTGATTTTTAACTCATTTAATCAATGTGACGTCTGTATAGATATCCAAACGACCAATATTTAAACATAAGATGTCTAGACGAACTGTTCACAGATTGTGCATTTTGATGTTTGAATAAGTTTTGAAGGATCTCTGACTTGATAAAATCAAGGTTCCCTTAATGTTAATTACAAACTAAATTCAACTAAACCACTAAATTTTTCAAACATCAGTTAGTTTAGATATGCCTAAATTTCTACGTATAAAGTTAAGTCGATCATAATTCAAGGGTTTAGTAAAATATCAACTAACTACAATTTAATACAAATAAATTTAGCCTCAAATTTTCCCTTAAGTACATTATTCCTCAAAAAGAGATATCGAATATCAATATGTTTTGTACAAGAGTGATGTATAAGATTCTTTTAGAGGTTAATAGCAACAATATTATCACATAATATTTTTATTTCACTAAATATCAAATTGAAATCCTTTAAAGTATCTTTCATCCATAAGATTTGGGAACATGCTAAGGCGGTGGCTATATACTCAGCCTCCTTGGTTGATAGGGATACACTATATTGTTTCTTTAAAAATCAAGAGATTAGTGATTTACCCAAAAATTGGCACGTTCCACTAGTGTTCTTTCTATCGGAGCGACTACTTGTGTAATTCGCATCGCTATATGTGACTAAGCTAAAGTTGTTACTCCTAGGGTAGAATAGGCCATAATCAAATGTGTTAACTAAATATCTAAATTTTCTTTTAACTATATTTAGGTGTGATTGCTTAGGGTTTGATTGAAATGTAACACATAAGTAAGTGCTCAACAAGATATCTGGCCTACTAGAAGTTAAATAAAGTAACGAACCAATCATACTATGGTATAATTTTTTTATCAATAAGTATACCTAATTCATCCATATCAAGTGAGGTTGTAACACTCATAGGAGTGATTTTACCTTTGCCTTTTTCCATTTCAAATCTTTTGAGAATCTCCTTTGTGTACTTCGATTGATACACAAAGGTACTGAATTCAAGTTGAGTGATTTACAAATCCAAAAAGAATTTAAGTTCACTCATCAAGTTCATCTCAAATTCTTCATAATCTTAGAAAATTCTCTGCAAAGAGATTTATTAGTAGCACCAAATAATATATCCTCTATATATATTTGAACTAATAAAATCTATTTTCCTTTTCTTTAATTTAATGAATAATGTAGAATATGCTTCTCGTATAGAAAAGTTTGCACTTAATAAATAGTCTTTGAATCTCTCCTACCAAGCTCTAGGAGCTTGTTTTAGCTTATATGATGGCTTGTTTAATTTGTAGGCAAAGTTAGATTTATCATGAGACTCAAAATTGGGAAGTTGTTTTACAAAAACTTCTTTCTTAATGAACCTGTTAAGAAATGCACTCTTAACGTCTATTTGAAAGAGCTTGAACCCGAGGAAGGTGGCATAAGCTAGAAGCATGTGAATTGATTCGAGTTGAGTTACGGGAGTGTATGTCTCATCGAAGTTAATTCCTTCTTCTTGGTTATAACCTTGTGCTATTAATCTAGCCTTATTTTGAATAACCATGTAGGATTCATTCAACTTATTCCGGAAAATTCATTTGGTTGCTGTTATGATCTGATCCCAGATCCCTACAGGACCCGAGACCGGCTCGCCTTGACTAATCTCAAGACTTAGTCGTCCAACGAGAAATAATCAAAAGTAGGAAATAATTCACAACCACACATGCAATGTAACTAAACAGAAGTAATCAAGAGATTGTAAAAGAAATAGAGCGAAAAGTTTATCAATATTATATGTCATTACAACTATGACAGAGGAAAGTACAGCGGAAAAGTAATTGAAATGGTATTACATACAACAAAAATACTCACTACTACAACAGGAGATAGGGAAACAGTAAGAAAACACAGGTAAGGCTGGGTTCGACTGGGGCCAACTTCTTCTGCAGCCGATGGTGCTTGCTGCTCAACTCACTGACTTAAACAAGGTTATAAAATTTTCGGAGTTAGCGGACACTGATGAGAGTAGTAATTTAGCCATTTAGATGCAATTAAGACAAGCAATTAATTAATGCAATTGAGTAACTATCCATTTTCATTTAACTCAACCAAGTAGTTTTAATTTGTTGCTCTTTTATTCATCTAATCATTTCTTGATTTGGCATGTTCCTCATGGAAATAATCTTGATTGCAGTCTTTTCTATGATGTGCACGTGGTGCTCTCCTGGTCGGGAGAGTCTCCCGTAGTAGTCCTACACCCAGTCGATCACCCGAGGTCTCGGTCGCGATGTAGCAGTGACTACGGCATGCGTAATAAATGTGCGGGTAGTTATTCCGTACTGGCACGTTGTTAGTCGTTTCCACTAGCGGGTATGTCTAAAGGTACAGCACGTAACAGTATAGGGTTTTGCCCTCTCAGAACAGGGGCCTCGCCCCTCAGCATAGAACAGGGGCTCGCCCCTCCACAGTTCGCGTACCCTCATCCGACTATTCTGGTTTGCCCAGTGGGCCTAACAAGAGTCAATGTAGGATGGCTAATCCTAGCCTCGGGTCTCATGTGGTGGCTAGTTCCTTCCTTACATTAAGTAGCTCACCTCGGTACCATGTACAAGAGGGTCAAATAGAGTCGGTGTGGAGTGACTAGGCCTAACCTCGGGGCTCAACCCAACGGGCGGCTAGTACCCCTCTACACTAAAGGGATAGTTGCTCTCCTTGGTACCGCGTACACAAGGGTCAGCTCACTTTCCGTCAACAGAAGTTCTCCTAATTCCCTGTAGACTTCATGCTGGTATTTCTTTCGTTTCATTTTCTAACTTTCCGATCTCTTTATTCACATTACCAATTTTATACTTATAACATGCGGCTCATGATTTACTAATTGAGAAAGTATCATATCAATAATCAATATAATTTGCTAGCATTTAGGATTTTACATGCATCTCAAGTAAACAGTGTAGTTAAACCATACTCATTTGTTCCTGCCATAGAGTTCATTCTCATCCTAAGGTTTTACATGCATCTCAAGTATACAGTGTAGCTCAAACCATACTCTTTTACTCCTGCCTTAGGGTTCATTCTCATCCTAGGGTTCATTCAAGTTATTCTAAACATACAGTTTATTTGTTTAAATCATAATATTAATGTAAACTACTCTACCGGAAAATACAGGAGGATTGGGGGCTTGGATCGCAGATCTCGTCGCCTTCGTGGGTCCCGCGTACTCGACTGGCTGGAGACTTATACAATTGACCACCACATTAAACGAGTTCAAAATTGTATACAAGTGATACTAACTTGTAGAGAAACTTAAGAGAAAGACAATGGTAGTTCGTTTGAAACGGGCCAAAAACATGCATACTATCAAATAAGACATCTGGGACTAGTCCCAGATGTCTTAAAAGACGTCAGTACTCACCCTGGGTTTCCTGCGGCTTCCTCGGACGTCTGGATCCTTACGCGATCGTCTAAGGAGAGTTCCAGACGTTGGACTTCCCTTCCGGTCGTCTGAAAGTACGATCGGACATCTGGCGATGTGCCCAAACATCCAAAAGTGCCTCGAAGGGTGCACCGTGCACCTTTCCAATGCTCTGCCCCTGCGTACACATGCACAGAGCTAAAAATGGTTAAACACACCCCTACGGTACGGCCTGCATGGCCGGAAACTATGTAGAAGCACGTACCTTGGTACTACGCGTGCTTTCAGATGTCCGGCTTTAGTTCCAGACGTCCCCCTGCTACTCAGATGTCTGATACTGGAAAATATCCAGTATGTAGAACTCTCGCGAGCCTTCTCCTTCGCGCAGACCCCTCCGCACCGCCCACAGCTACTACGCGAGCAGCTTCAGGAGGTCACGAAGATCACCTTCGCGAGCTCCTACTCCTCCCCGCACAAGCTCCTTTGGCCTCCCACGGCTCCCTCGCAAGCTCCTCCCACGCTCTCGCTCCCCTTTCCTCCGCGTCTCGTCTCTCTTCTTCCTCTCCACTCACCACGCTGGTGGCTGGAAGGAAGGTGGCGGCTGGCAGGAGGAAAGGATGAAGGTGGTGGTTGGTGGAGATGGGGAGAGTGATGTAGGGTGGGGGGTGTGGGGGTTTAAATAGGAAAGGGTTTAGCGTTTGGGGTGAGGAGAGAGGGGGGTATGTGTGCAGCGCGCGTGCGGAAAAGAAAACAAGATACGATTCTTCTACTTTTAGGCATTCGACCCTCTATCCAGACATCTGACGGCTAATCCAGATGTCTTAACCAACCCAAAAAGGCAGCTGGTCATTTCAGTTGCTATTATTGTTTGCCTTTCAAGCTTAGGTACTAGATCCCAAACTTCATTCCTTTGAAATTGGTTGAGTTCCTCCTACATAGTCATCATCTAAGGTTCGTTGAAACACGCTTTCTTAACACTTTTCGATTCAACTTGGGATACAAAGGCGGAAAGATTGAAAGAACAATTAAATCAAGATTGGGTTTTAATGTCAACGGAAATATTTGTAATGACTTGGCTTTCGGGATGATCCCTTTGGAATATCCAATCTTTGGGAGGATTATGGATATTGGAGTTTTGAATGTTAGATACATCATTAAATGAATCATCCTCATCTTTCATGTTGACTTGGTCAATAGAAGAAGAGTTGGGTGATTCATCGAAGGAAACATGAAGGGTTTCCTCTACTACTAATGTGGTTTTGTTAAAAACCTGATTTGCTTTACTACATAAAGAATAACCAATGAAAATAACTTCTTTACCTTTGACATTAAATTTATCTAAATTAGAGTGAGTATTTAAAACAAAACAATGATATCCAAAAACTTTAAAATAACTAATCTTAGGTATTTTCCCATAATATAATTCAAAACAAGTTTTTCATAACTCGAATCGAATTAAAATACGAATTAACACGTAACATGTAGTGTTAATCGCCTCGGCCAAAAGTATTGCGGTAACCTAGAGTCTATGAGCAATGTTCGAGCACACTATTGAAGAGTGCGATTTTCTCTCTATTATCCCATTTTGTTGAGGTATTTGGTGGAAAGAGTACTTATGAGCGATACCATGTTCTTGACAAAAATCATTAAACAAGGAATTTTCAAACTCGCCTCTATTATCACTACGAATTCGAGCGATATGGTAACCTTTTTCTGTTTGAATTTTCCTACAAAAAATGGAAAATATGGAAAACAACTCCATCTTTGGATCGCAAGGAGCAGACCCATGAAAACCTTGAAAAATCATTTACAATTATGAGGTAATATTTGCATTCACTAAGACTCTCATACTTTGTTGGTCCAAACAAATCTAAATGAATCAATTCTAATGGTCAAAATGTGGATGTAACTTCTTTATTTTTTAAACTATATTTCATGATCTTTCCTAGTTTACATGAATCACAAGTAAGATCTTCTAAAAATTTTTCTTTAGGAAGACCTTGACCTAATTCATGTTTGGCTAATTTTTAGACTAGCCTTATATGAACATGTCATAGTCTTCTATGCCATACATTTATTTCATTATTAGCAACAAGACAATCATAAGTACCATTTTTATCAAACTCTACAATGTAAATGTCTTTAAATCTAGTTCCCTTAAGAATTGTTTAATTAGTTGAGGCATGCATAATCTCAAATATTTTGGAAGTGAAAACAATCTTATATCCCTTATCATAAATTTGGTTAACTCTTAGCAAGTTATGTTTTGTAACGAATGTGTGCCCCAGACGTATTTTAAGACGTCTGGGAGGTGGCTCAGACGTCGGACAAGACGTCTGGGATCACAACCAGACGTCTGATAAGACGTCTGGGATAGTTTCAAGACGTCTGGAAATCCGTTATTTTCGACACACGCGAGTCGCCTGCGCGCCTGAGCGCGCAGACCGCATATTCCCTCTTTTCTCTGCGGCTGCAGGCGGCCTGCCGCCTTCTCTCTCTCCTCTCCGCGCGGCGTTAAAAGGGGCGCGCCTCCCCTCCCGTCTCCACCGTCTCCTCCTTCTCCTTCCTGTGCGCGAGAGCGAGCGGACTCGAGGGCGGCAGCGGCGGCCGCAGTGAGCGCGGAGGTGCGGCGTGCGAGGGCGGAGCTCTGCCGTGAGGGCGAGCTCGCCGGAGCGGCTTGGCCGGCCGACGGAGGGCGCAGGGGGCGCGGAGCGACGCGGAGAGGGACCTGCTGCGGGCTGAGCAGCAGACGCGCGAGGTTCGACGCGGGCGGCGTCGCGAGCGGAGGCCGAGCAGGGCCCTGATTCTGGAAAAATTTCCAGAATCAGACGTCTGGGTTGATAGCCAGACGGCAAGGTCGACGTCTGTAAGATCATACAGACGTCTGAAAGGTGAGTTTTCCGCCTTCTTCCTTCTTGACGACTGACCGTACTGAGGAGGGGGGGTTGGCTGTGCGCAGGTTCGCTGATTCGCCATCTTTTGCGAATCAGACGTCTGGGAGTTATACCAGACGGCGGGAGTGACATCCAGACGTCCGGAGTGACCATCGGACGTCTGGGATCTAGGCAGACGTCCCCGCAGACTTCTGGACGTCTGGGAAACCACGCTGAATAGGTAATTCTCTGATCCACTTTTTAAGACGTCTGGAAGGAGTTCCAGACGTCTGATTTTGCACAGTATCGTCTTTTTCGACCCGTTTAGGGCCCGTTCGGGCTCCGTTTTCCGCGATTCGAGTTGCGTTCTCTTCAGAATTAATTCCTCTACTCATCTACAGTAGCTATACACTGTTTTGAGACACTCCTTGTGTTTGATCCTTGTGACAGGATCTCGTTCAATTGCAGTCTTGAGAGTCGCGGAGGCACGCGGGATTCCCGATCACGCCCCCATTACTCCTGTTGTACCTGGTAGAGTGGCTTAAGTTATTAATAAAATCTGTTAAAGTATGAAACCATAACTAGAATCTAGGACATTGCATGAATCCTAGGAATGAGAAATGTATGGAATGATAGCTCCTAGGTGATGCATGAATCCTAGGGCTGGAAAACTAGTTGTATGCTAGATCCTAGGATGTGGCATGAATCTTAGGATGGAAAAACTAGTGGAATGTATAATACTGCAGTCTTGGAAAAATGGAAAGGAATATAAAGCTGCCTGTAATTTGAATTAACAGCTGCCTGTTATGAATAAAGAAACATGTTTGAGATCATGGATTTTGAGAACGTGAATCTGGAAAGTGAAACATATGATGTTCTGAGATAAAGAGCTGGAACCCTACGGGGAATTAGGAGTGGAACTCCTGGAAAGAAAAAGGAATGGAACTGAGATGTAGTTTGTACTGTCTCTTGGGTACGCAGTACCAAGGGAAGTACCTGTACCTGTTTAGTGCAGAGTGGGGCCAGCCGCCCCAGGGACCTGGGGTTAGGATTGGCCGCTCTGTACCGACTTGTTGGCCCTCGTGTACGTAGTACCGATGAGAGCTAGTAGTGTTAGGAGAGTACTAGCTACCCCACGGGCCCCGGGGTTCTGCTAGCCTCCTTCACCGACTTGTTAGGCCCACTAGGGCAAACCAGGGTAGTCAGGCGAGGGTGCGCGGACTGTGGAGGGGCAAGGCCCCGGTTTGGTTACTGTGGAGGGGTTGGACCCCTGTTACTGAGAGGGCTCTGCCCTGGTTCCGTGCTGTGCTTTGGGCGCACCCGTTAACGGAAACGACTGACCGCGTGCCAGTGCGGGCTAGCTACCTGTGCGTTTATCGTGCGTGCCGTAGTCACCGTTACGTCTGTCAGTGACCTTGGGGTGGTTGACTGAGGGTAGGATCACCACGGGGGACTCTCCCGGCCAGGAGAGCACCACGTGCTACTTCTACTTTTGGAAAAGACTGCAATCAAGATCGTTCCCACGAGGACATTCGAGATCAAGTAAAGGATCTGAGAAATAAATGAAATAGTGAGAAAAATTGAAAGATGTGAATAAAGGAAGTAATAGAACATAACAGCTACTGTACACTCTACTGTTGCCTTTAGTTAGTTTGCCACTCTACTCAGCGTTTTGCTGACGTGTTATACTCGTTACCTTTTTCAGGACCAGGTGTTGAGCAGCCAGGGCCGGCGGCTGCAGAGGACGCTGGGATGAGTAGGGTCCAGTAGAGTTACCACAGCCTTTTGTACCCCTTTTGTTTCTGTTCTAGTGAGTAGTTTTTGTTTCCGCTGTACCTTCTTTACCTGCAGTTCTTGTTATATGATAAATGCTGTTGTGGTGGTACCTACTGTAGCAGTTTCTTTCCTTACTGCT
The DNA here is from genome assembly GCA_037157565.1 of Thalassia testudinum. Classification (NCBI taxonomy): domain Eukaryota; kingdom Viridiplantae; phylum Streptophyta; class Magnoliopsida; order Alismatales; family Hydrocharitaceae; genus Thalassia; species Thalassia testudinum. The sequence continues at coordinate 72,347,257 of JAZHRO010000063.1, forward strand.
GTACTTTCTTACTGTTAGTTATATTCATGCTGAATGTGGTTTATTTTACTGTCTTTTGGTTACTTCCTCGTTGGACGACTAGGTCTTGGGATTAGTCGAGTCGGTCCGGTTCTCGTGTCTCGTAGGGACTCGGGAACCGGGTCGTTACATGTTTTAGTCCTTTGACTAATGAAACATTTGAGATAAGGGATAAAGGATTACCTATCTTACCAAGGCCAATAATATGACTGTTAGGGTTGTCAAATGTGGCCGTTCCTCCATCCGTAAGTTGGAGGTTCAAAAATAGTTGCTTTCCAAAAATAGATACTTGTCTCATGCCATATGTTTCAAACATCCGAAGTTCGTTACCCATCGGCCTCCTTGATGGTGGCGGTCTTTTCATCGCCTTTCTTGTAGGTCTCCTTAATCCATGGGTTCCTCAGAGTCAGATTCGAAGGCATCCTTTGTTGCCTTGAGCCCCAGGCATGCGGTCTCTTCATTTGTCTCATCATCTTCTTCGGAGGTAAAGTCATCTCAAGTTGCTTAGAATGCCTTCTTAAACAGCTTTGTCTTTGAGAACTTCTTGAAGTCTAATGGCTTCTTGTCTTTCTTTTCATCATCCCTTCTCAACAAGGAACAATTCTTCCTTATATGACCTCTTTTTTTGCAATTGTAGCATAAGAGGTTCCTCTTCCCTTTTCTTTCCTTTGATGTCTCTTCTATTCCTAAGGAACCTAAACTTTTTAGTTAACAAAATAAATTCTTCGTCATCGATACTTACCTCATCATCTGATGTCGCTTTGAAGGCCAAAGTCTTCTTTAGCTCGGGTGTGATGGACTTCTTTTGATTCATCTTAGTCTCGTAAGCCATTAGATTTCTTAGTAGGTTGTCTGTATCTAGATCTTCTACTTAGTTTGTGATGATAACATCATCATCATCCATATCTAATTTTAATTAGTCACAATCCATTGCTAAATGCTCTTACATAACAGTCAGAAGGTCGTAATTCATTGTATATCCATTCTGAGAGATAAACATGAAATCAGGGGTAAAATTGCAGTTTTAACAGAATATCTAAAATGTAGAGCAATCATGGGGTTTCCCAAGGGTTTATTAAAGGTCAAATAGTCATAAATGCCTAATAAGTGGGTTCGTGCAGACAGAAATAAGTTTTCACGCGTTTTGAGTATTAATGGACATCTGAAACCTTAAAAATAGATCCGCTTAATTAACTAAGGTTTCGGTTAGGATAAAATTCACCTAAAGCTTCTAAAAATCATATAAAAATATTCCTTAAGGTTTGGTACCTTTGATTTGACCATTGGAACCCAATTTGATCTAAAACAAAGGCTCAGACAGATAGTTACCCTAATTTAGGTTTTTGCGCAAATTACTTAGTCAAACTTAGTCAAAACCTAAATTCGACTTCACTATCAGATTCCTTGGGTTCAAATTAGGTTTATCCCAAAATTTAGGTCCAATCAGAGATCACCTTGACCTAGTTTATATTTCAGTTCAGTGTGGTTTTTTTCTCTTACACATATGCTCCTAACTTTTGAAATCCTTGCAAATATGTCCCTAACTTCATCATCTTCTTCACCCACAGGTCCTCGCTGTCTTCAACTCTTAAACCTACTTTACCGGCAACCTTCAATTAGGGATTACTCCTTGATTTCACGACCAAACTTTTCCAAATTTGGAAGGTAGGTTCCTGAGAGAATCCTCAATGATCTAAACCTAGTCTTGGACTTTAATTCTTTACCAATCTCCCATGCGAATGCATGAGAGATGTGGGTTTCCTTATGCATGAAGCTTCTAAGCTTGGAAGGACCTCCTATGGCCTATAAAAGACCCCCTGAAGCAAACCTTACTTCCTTAGCTCGTTTTAGCTGGTGTCTCCACCTTCTTCTCCTCTCTTCGGTCGAAAGCTCCGCGAGCTCCTGCGAGCTTCTTGTTCTACATTCTTCGTTGGCCGTCACATACCATAGTCGGTCGGACTATGCTCCTCAGGCTCCTCCGCCGCTCGCAATACTAGCGAGGGTCATCTTCCCCTCTCTTCCTCGTCGTTCTCCCTCATCGGAGGTTTCTAGCCAACCATACCACAATCGACACCACCCTACCCCCTTTGTCTAATTAGGTTAGGTAGTTAGGTTAGTTAGATCTTTAGGTTAATTTATACCACTCAAAATTCAAAAATATCCCCTCGACTTAATGCACGCCACCTTCATTCTCCGCTCCGGCTACCACTCCGGCGAGTTCGCCCCACCTCCACAACCCACCAAACAACTCGCCAACACCTTCTACACCTTTGCCACATAACCATGACCAAAAGCCCTCTCCTATTTCGCCATTTCATCCACCCAAATCCTCCCCCGAACACACCCATTACCGTACTCCATCTCTGACTTCGTCACACCTTTACACTCCACCAAACTCCACAAGACCATCACTAATGCACTCCACGCCCTCTGGTGAAGCTTTTGAGGTGTTTTAATTAAGCCAAGAGGTCGTGTTATTGAGTTTCAGGGTTCGCCGTCCTTCGTCGTCGTTGTCGCTTCGCTCGATCGTGTTCACATTCCTCCGATCGTGATTCTTCCCCAATTCGTGCTCCAGGTGCTACAGAATAGTCCTAGGAGTCTTCCTGGGCAGTTGATCGAAGGACGCTAGTAGCAGCAGCCTCCTAATCAGACATAGCTCCACCTACTGCTGTTCGTGCAAGAAAAGACCTGAAGATAGTCCCACATCGTGGGATTTGGAGGCACTAAAGGCGCATAAATTGATTTTGTCACATCCGCTGTTTGCCTCAGACACACCCGACTCGCCTATCCTCTCACTCCTCGGTTGCGACCCCACGCCCGCAGCCTTGGACCCGATTACGCACATCCGATTACCCAGTTAAGATCTGATTATCTGAAAGAGGAGAGGAGGAAGGAAAGAAAGAGAGAGTGGGGAAGGAAGGGTTTTGCTCCTTGATGCAGCTGTGCGACACTTAGTCGCTGGGGAGGATAGAAGAGAAGAGGAGGAGAGTTAAAGACAGAAGAGGAGGAAAAGCCAAGGAAGAAAAGAGGGAAGGCAGAAGAGGAAGGAGAGAAGAAGAAGAAGCCAAAGACAGCAAATGATGAAGAAAGCTTTGAAGAGTACTGTAATAGGCGACTGTTAAGTCGTCTGATTATCAAATCAGACGTCTGAGTACTGTCATTTATTTGACATTATTGAGTAATTGATATACATATGCTTAGGCTAATAATTGGTGATCTAAATCACCATTATTTTGTTCTAGGTATCTTTTTGTCTCTAGATACATTGATTTTCATTGAATACTTAATGTGACAGATTAATATTCATTAAATATCTTTATAGTGCTTCATTTATTGTACTCATTTATATTTTAATTGAGATTAGCATATGAATTTCGATTTGCTCCCTGTGTTTGACCTTTGACTTTATTTCTAGATTTTTAAGTTACAAATTGTATTTGTTGAAGAGCTATTTAGGAGACTTTATTACAACGAGATGTATTTTAACTCTTGAAAAACCCATCCAACATTTAATCTTATAACTTATATTTTAACTTATTTTAAGTATAGTTATACATAATATATATTGTATTATAGTAAGTTATATTAGGTAACTTATGTATATGCACATTATGTATATAATGTATATATGGACATTAATGTGTAAATTTAGTAATAAATCTAATTAAATAGTTTAAAATTATTAATTAAATATTTAAATATATAAACAAGTCAAATTATAGTTTAATTATGTGGTATACATAAGTATTTGTAATGTATATAAGCTTAATTAACCTTATTATGTACATAAGTAATCCTATTGTAAATAAATATTTATATGTATAATTAACCTGATTAAATCTATGAAATCATGAATCCTATATATTAATTTAACATTTATGACTTCAATTTGTAATTTGGACCCCTAATTAACCACTAATTAAGATCCTAATTATTGAATAAAACACACACACTAGCACAGACTCAGCGCTCTCAAAAAGTGCTGCTGAGGTTAGTCCCACATTGGGTGACACCAGCGTGTTTGCACTACATATTAAGTTTCTCGTTCCTTATCCCATTTCTCGTGAATGGGGGATGGGCTCCCTGGCACGCATGCAAGTATGTCTATGCATGTGGTTGTGTGTGTGCATGTGCATGTGGCTAGGCTGACCTATAGAGTATGTGTCCTAGAGTCTTATAGGTGATATGTTACGACCCATTAGGGGTGAGACCTCCAGCCACCAATGGTGGAAATTATTACATTTGTCCTCCTCGTAGATGGGTTATCCTAGTAGTTATATTGATCCTACCCATCTGGGCTATTGATCCAATGAAAGAATGGCCCATATATTTTTGGTGTGAGTGGGCTCAAAGGGCTTAAAATTGATTAAGTGTTTGTGTATAGTGTGAGTTGTGAGTGTTAAGTGTAGTGTTATGCTGACTTAAAATTTGGCTAAGTATTGAGACTTAGGTATGAGTGTGCTGTGTTAAGTGTTGTAAATATTAAGTGTGCGTGTCTTAGCAAATAAAAAGAGAAGCGGAAAAGTCATATAAATATTAACTTATGCTTATACTTTTAGTATGTTAATTGAGCCCTTATTTTTGCCTTGTTTGGACATAATTTTTTAGGCATTTTTGGTTTATAGCTTTTCTTCTCTAAATGTGTATAGTTAGTTTAGTATAAGTAATTAGTTACTTGTATATAGCTATAAGATGCAAATTAATCCTTTACTTTTGCATTGTATGTATATATTGTTTGGGGCATGTGTTTTCTTTCTTATTACCCTTTCTTTTTTTTTGTTTATCATTGTATATAGTTAGTGTAGTTGTAAATAAGTAGATACTAATAATGTATGTAGAAATGAGATGTAAATTAAACTAGCCTAGATTTACTTAGTGTTTTAAGCTTTTACTTTGTAGATATTCTTGAGGCTTAAACTAACTTGCATATTAAATTGACTTAACTAACATTTTGTGCATTGATTTTAATTCATTTATTTGCAAATAACATTGATATTTTTTTGAATAAAAGATTGATTTTGGACCACAGAGAGTGATAAATATCAATAATTGTCTCTTAGTGAATGATCTGGAATAAAATCAATAAAAATTATATATAAATAAAATGATATCCATCTGAATTGCAACGTTATACTACTAACACGACTGTGACATTAATAAATAATAATTAACATGCATTCCAGATCTTTGATCAGTAAAGAACCCAAGAAACATATCAGTAAAAACTAAATAGAGTAGAAAGAACAACCAAGTACAAAACAGTAACAAGAGAAAAAGAGGAAAGGGTACTTTATCATAAGTTAATCATTTTATTAATCATCACATTATTTTATTCATTTTATATGTTAAGCCCAACTTATTATAGTCAAAACCTGTAAATCAACACCTCGGGGCACGAGGCAATTCATGTGACTTCCTGAGATGCATGATTGATATAAGCCATCTTCTTGGGGTGCTTGCATGTGTTTGCGCCATATGATGTGGCAACCATCCCTTTCTACAATGATTCAGGGTGATGGATTGAGGTGACTCGATGGAAGGTGACTTATATCCATCGAGTCACCTCAATCCGTCACCCTGGGCTCATTGTAGAAAGGGGTATCTGCTACATCATATGACGTGAACACGTGCAAGTGCTATGCATGTAAACCATAGATAGCCAACATCATACCTATCGATCAAAAAAAGAACTAACTCCAAACCTTTGAGTCGTGCATCTTGCTTTCTCAATTAACCGCTAAGTCTAACCAAAGAGTCGTAGAGAGGCCAGTAACTCCCTAAATTAGTTCAAAATCGATCTGAAGGACCAAAGCTACAACCAACATCAATGAAAAGTGGGGCTAACACTAGTTATCCAACCGTTCAATCCTGACAAATCCATCGTTATATAATCTAAATTTTAATCCTGAATAGCTAATTTAATAAGTTCCATGACTTGGTATTAATCAACCAGAATTTCCACCTTGATTCAACCCCAAATAATTAAAGGGTAAATTTAGTAAAATTACTATGAAAATTAGTATTAATCCTTCTTAATTTTATTAGAAAAATCAAGGTTTAATTAGACTTTAAACCACCACCAAATCTCGGGTTTTATTTGGTTCAATCCAATTAATCTCAAGTGATAAATGTCAAAGAATCATCTACATATTGTCATTTAAAGTACTCAAAAATAGTAACAAAACTTCAAATGGGATCTAAACTTACATAAATAGAAAGAATGCATGCTAACAACAGTATATGCGAAGAAAAATGCGAAAGGGTCCAACTATTTGAGAAAAATTAAAAAAAATGAGTAACAGAAGATGTTACTCTAACTAACGTCATTGGAGGGTCACAGTGACTTTGAACAATGTGCAAGGGGTATGGGGATGTGTGCCAACTCAGCCTCAAAATATGTGCACGCATTGAATGGGCCCTCTAAACTAGGCACACCAAAAATTGGGTCAAAAAACCCATTAAAATGCATTTTTAATTTTTTACATAAACAACGATAATAAAAAGGAGAAATAAAAGTTATCAACAAATAATATATATTGATACAATTCCAATGGTACCTTATTTGTCAAAATCTGAGGTTGGGAAGGTTTCAAACCACTCAAAATGGCACGAGGGGGTTTTGGACCACCATTGATCAGCCCAGTTCAATTGAACTAAACTGCTAAGTTGTTGCACACTCGTCGTATGCTTGCTGCATTGTGCACATGCACCTCACGTGCGAGAAGGCCCCTCTCTTTTCTTTCTTCTTTCTACTTTCTCCTCTCTCTTGAAGTTGGTGCAGCCAAAAGATGCAAATGACAACTCTAAACCCTAATTTAGCCTTTTTATATACCTTTAATTAGGATTAGGTCTTAGGAAACTCACTAATTGCCCAAAATACCCTTATAAATTGGTTCATTCACATTGTAATCCTATTCGTCTTATTTTGAGCATAACTTGAGTTCCACAACTTGAATTCATGTGAAACGAGAGTTGAAAAGGTCGCGACGGGACAAATCCAATGATGTCCTACATGGTATCTTTTTGATGAGGTTTAACCAAGGGTTGACCAAAAACACACATTTCTTCCCATTTTATGAGGCATTCACACTCGCGTCGAACTCAATGTGTGTCCATGGGTTCGAATCGACCTGAACCGCTTTGAAACGACTTGAGACCTAGATTTTAGGGTGTTACACAACTTGTGGGGTGTTATGCTATGCTACCCACATGTTTAAAGTTCTTACTCTTAGGGATCCCAAAATAGAGAGATATTAGATCTCTCCATATGGTTTCGATTATATATGTTATCATTTTTTGTTTATTCGAGTTTTTATGGGCATCGACTTGAGTTTTGATTTAATAAAAGTTTCTGAAACCTATGTTTTAATGCTTCTATGACACTATGGGAAACGAGGATTGAATTATTCAATTCCCAACCTCTTGATTATTGAGCGGTGTTCCTCATAGGGACCCAAAATTACCTAACATTGTGTTCATTCTTTTTATATTAACACTGTCAAAGAACTCAAGTTTTGAGTCAAGGGTTGCTAAGAGAGAGATCAATTGTTGTTTTAAGGAAGAGATATGAAAGAAGTATGCCAAATGGAAGAGATCCAAAATGAATGTCATTCATATGGATTAGGATAATAGCAAGCCAATTGAGCTTGATCATGTTCAAGAGGCAATAGAAAACATAAGTCGTATGATGTAGACAATGATTGAAGCCATTGACTTTTCCAAAGAAACTCCGGTGTATGACTCTAGCAACAAAACATGGAACAAAATCAAGTTTCTTAGAAGCTAACGATTGTTTGGAATGATCATACTCATCGGGTGATAAGAGAGCCTTACGAACAACATGAAAAGAAATTTCTTGGGCAACTTGTTCCCAAGTTTTCCAGTGAGGTCTATTTTGCATTCCTCTACAATACCTTTGTCAATAATATAGATTTTGACATGTGGAAGCTTATGTTAAAGAGCCACTTGCATATTACACTTACACATGTCATTTCTTAGGAAAAACACTTAGAAAATTATTTTAAATAATTCAAAATTAATTGATTAAGAATGTTTGTGGTTCATCTAAAATGTAATTTATAAGTTTGAAAACACCCTTTGATGAAGACACAAGTTTCAAACTTGCCAATGTTCAAAATGAATAATTAATCATTCAAGTAACCATTAATCGATTAGTTTCAGGTTTGAAAAGAGCATTAATTGATTCAAGATGCAAATTAATCAATTAAAAGCTGACGAGGAAGTTCTTGGAATAGGGTTAATTGATTAACAAACTTAGTTATTTAGTTAATTTTTCAAGTTTGTGTATTGGATTAAATTGTGATGAGAAGAAATTAATCGATCAAAATTTTCTTTATTAAGTGATTAACAACAGGGCATTAATCGATTAATATGAGGGTTAATTGATTAATTTTAGTAATTTTTGAATTATTTTGCATCTTTTCAAAATTACACCTTTTTGTTTTGAATTCAAATGTTTTAATTTAAATTTTTGGTGGTTACTAAGCCTCAAATCAAAGTCTATAAATACCCTATGAAGGTTTAGAACCAAGAAACACATTTTTTAATGTCCTAAAATTTGGGTCTTAAGCCGTTTCAAAGTGGTTCAAGTCACTTTGAACCCATAGGCACACTTTTGGTTCAGTACAAGTACGGACACCTCATAAAACATGCCAAAACTCATATTTTCGGTCAACCTCTAGTCAAACTTCATCAAAAGGGTACCATGTATAGTATCTCTGGATTCCTCTCATCTTAAGCTTTCCAATAATGCTTGTTTCACATGAATCCATGGTGTGTAGCTTAAGTTATGTAAAAAACAAGTCAAAAAAGACCTAAATGTAAGGTGAACCAAATCTAAGGGTAATTTTAGCTATTTACCTACCAAACCTAAACCTAATTTTGGGTCTATAAATAGGACCTCTTGAGTTGAGTGCTGTCATTGTCTTCTAAGAGCCTTCAAAACCCAAGAGGAAGAGAGAAAAAGGAATTAGGATTTCAATTAGAAATCCTAATAAAAAATTGTAGGGACCAAGTTGCAATTTCAAGATCTTTGGGCTTCCCTCTGCAATTTTCATGGAGGCAGTGGTAGCAATAGGCACGAGTTAAGATTTGGCGGCACGTAGAGGATTTGCGACACGCGTCGTGTAGAGAGACGTTGTAGGCACAAGCCCTTGCGAGCATCTGAGCACGGAAGCGGTTGGGCATGGCAATTGGATTGTTGATGTGTGGCAATCAAATGACGGGAAGTGAGGTGCAGCATCAGGTGATCTGTGTGTAGGTGTGCTGGCGAACTAGTGATTGACATGTGGTGTGCGTTGATCGGTTTGATTGGTTTGCTTGAATCAATTGGTTCAGTGACCCCTTTGCACGTTTTTGAGTAGTTCGAGGCCTTCCCAACCTCGAAATTCGATAGATAAGGTATCGTTGGAATTATCTCAACATGTACTATGCGTTGGCATACCTTGATTTCATTTTTTAGTACTGTTTCCTTATTAAAAAAATTAGAAATATACCTAAGTGATTCTAACCCTATTTTTGGTTCATAGAATGCAAGATTTTCCCTCGGTGCGTGTACAGAGTATGAGGTGTGTGTGGCACGTGTTGCCAGGCCATTTACGCATAGTTTAGAGTCACCGTGACCCTCTGGTGATCTAGGTAGAGTGGTTACCCTTCTCATATTTTTGATTCATTTTAGGGTAACTGTGGACCTGCCCTGCATGTTTTTTCGCATGTATCGTGTTGATTGGTGTGAGTTTCCTTTTTTCTCTGAGTCTAGAACCTTTTTGAGGATTTAACTCTGATTTTGGGTACTTAAATATGAAATAGTTTGATGCTAAGTGAATGATTAAGATTAAGTGAATTAATGTGACCTTATTATCTTATGCTTGAAACGAACTCTGATTTACGTGAAACAAGTTCCGTTGCATTCGTTTATTGATAAACAATGTGTGATCACTGTCATCAATTGGAAACTACCTGTAAACAGATAAGTTGGGGAGTAACGTGAATGTCTTGTAATTCTGAAATCAATGAATGTAATTGATTAATTATGGATTGGCTTAGTAATAATTAATGATACACTTACTAGGAAATTGATTGTATAAGTAATACGACGGGCTTGTCAGGACATAGAGGTTGGATAACTGGATTTAGCCCCGTTACTTGTCGGAGTTGCTTGTAGCTTTGGTCTTTTAGACCAGTTAGGGGTCGGTTTAGGGAGTTACTGGTCTATCTACGACTCTTTGGTTAGGCTTAGTGGACAATTAAGATAGTGGGATGCGTGGTTTGAGGTCTGGAGTGATTTCTTTCTTGGTCAGTGGCTGGGTCATTGGTTGTCTGTGGCTCAACGCACCTAATGCTTGTACGTGTTCACGCCACTCGGCGTAGTTGTCACTCCTTTCCGCTATGATCCTATTTAAGCGCGAAATCGATGTTTTAAAATACTTCGTCGTAGTACAGTCGAAATTACACGAAAATAAATACAATTTATACTCAAATTTTAAAGTTTGAGGTCATTTACAGGAAGCAAGTATAATCTTGAGATCACAATATAACCACAAAGATAAGTAATTTATAATGAAAAATCCATGCAAGAATAATATATATATGAGAATCAGTAGCAATGTGCAAAAATAATAGGGTAAAATGGTGATTTAAATCACCAATTATCCTTATACAAAAATACCAAATAAGTGCACAGTATCAACCAAATAATTCCATACAAGGTAAGTAAGCAGTATAGCCTTAGAAGCACAAAGTGGTGGAATCAAACGTTGGATACTCAAATCAGATGACTTAAACGTCACCTACTACAGTGCTCTATAGAGAGTCGTTCATCTTCTTCAGCTCTTCCTCTTCCTCTTCCTTCTCTCTTCTTCTCTTCAACTCTCTTTCTTCCTCAAGTCACGCACAGAGGCAAAGGCCTCTTTCCTTCAAGTGTTAGAGAGTTAGAGAGCAAGGCAAACCCCCCCTCCTCTCTCTTTCCTTCTCTTCTTTCTCTCAAAGACTCGAGGTTAACTGGGTAGGAATAGTAACCAGGTGCAGGCCTGCGGGCGTGATCGCAGGCGAGCAGTGGCTAGGTGGGTATGCAGGTGAGGGTACATGTGAGGGACCCGACCCCTTGTGTACTGGGTGAGGAGTCGGATGTAGAAAATCAATTTCTGTGCCGCGGCACGTCTGAGTTCCCATGATGTGGGACTATCTTGGTTGTTCTTCGCGTGCTAGCAGCGACCGAGGTTGGTCCAATTGAGGGTGAGGGAGCAGTCAACGCTCCGAATTGAAGGCCTAGGCGTCTTCTTGGAAGGGTTCCGCACTACCTGGAGGAAGTGCCTGGGCCTACTGTGGCAAGAATGCTTGCTTCGAGCTCTTCGAAGGAGCTCTGTCAATGGAGATGGCAGTCAAATACTTGAAACGAAGAAAACGACCTAAGGGCCATGTCAGACCAATTTAGTGGCTTCGTGCGAGTGCGGCGAATGTGGTGGTGGAGATGGCGTGCTGCGTATGTAGTCGGGGAGGCCTGAAGACCTTGAGGAAGGTAGACAGAGGTGCGTGAGTCGAGTGAGGAGATAGAGAGAGCTAAGCCCCAAATTTCTTTGGGGCTTTTACTCAGTGAGGCGAGGTGATGCTCGCGGACGTGGTGGTAGGTGGAGAGACGGTCTGTGGCGGTCGGAATGCTTCGCTGGAGGTACACCGACGAGGTGGAAGACGAAGGTGTGGAGTGAGTGCGAAGGTGGGTTTGTTTGGGGGGTCGCGTGAGTGGATGGAATGAGAAATAAAGATGGGGGTTCGGTGCGGATGGATGAGGCGGAGGTGTGGGAGGTTTCGGCGAGGTGTGTGATGTGGTGGAATGGCGGGAAAGCCTCGTCGGAGGGCGGTCAGAGATGGGGAAGAAGAAGGGCGAAGGGCGGTGTTGAGTGTTTATTTTTGGGTTTTGAGTATGGGGAATTAACCTAAGGATCTAAAAAAACCTAACTAACCTACTCTAACGATCGAAGGGGGTAGGATCCACATCGGCTGTGGCACGCCGGTGACGGAGAAGATGAGAATCTCCTGAGAGGGATGGCGACGAGGAATGGGGAGGATAGCCCTCGCTTTCACTGGCGAGGCACGGAGGAAGACGAGGAAGAGGATGGGCAGGCCAATTTGGCCGTTGGCTGCCCCTAGGAAGAAGGGGATGGAGGACCGCCAAAGCTTGGTCGAAGAGGGGTCGAAGGTAGGGTTAGGAAGAAGTTTTTGGCCCCAAACCTTGTTAAGGAAGTAAGGCATCCATTGGGGGTCCTTTTATAGGCCATAGGAGGTCCTTTGAAGCTTGGAAAGCAAGCTTGAAAGCTTGGGTCTTACGTACATGTAGGATACCCACATCTCACATGCATTCGCATGGGAGATTGGGAAAGAATTAGGGTCCAAGATTAGGTTTAGATTGTAGAGGATTCTCTCAGGAACCTCCCTTCCAAATTTGGAAGAGTCTGGTTGTGAAATCAGGGAGTAATCCTTGATTGAAGGTCGCCGATGAAGTATGTTTAGGAGTCGAAGGCGGTGAGGACCTGTTGGTGAAGAAGATGATGAAGTTAGGGGTATATTTGCAAGGATTTCAAAAGTTAGGGGTATATGTGTGAGAGAAAAGAGTCAGATAGGACTGAAATGTAAACTAGGTCAAGGTGATCTCTAATTGGGCCCAAATTTTGGTACAAACCTAATTTAGACTTAAGGAATCTGATGGTGAAGTAGGATTTAGGTTTTGACCAAGTTTGACTAGGTAATTTACGTAGAAACCCAAATTAGGGTAACTGTCTGTCGGAGGCTCTATTTTAGGTCAAATTGGGTTCTAATGGTCAAAGCAAGCATACCAAATCTTATATAATATTTTTTTATGATTTTTAGAAGGTTTAAGTGAATTTTATCCTAATCGGAACCTCAGTTATTTAAGTGGATCTGTTTTTAGGATTTTGGATATCCATTAATTCTCAAAACGCGTGAAAACCCGTTTCTGTCTGCATGAACATACTTGTTAGGCATTTATAATCATTTGACCTTTAATTAACCTTTGGGAAACCCTGTGGTTCTGCATTTAAGATATTCTGTTAAAATTGTAGTTTTATCTCTGTTTTCATGTTTATCTCTCAGAAAGGATTTGCAGTGAATTAGGACTCTTTGGTGGTTATGTAGGAGTATTTATCTGTTGATTATGACTAAATAAAGTTAGATATGGTTGATGATGATGTTATCATCATATCCCATGCTTAACTTTTGCTAGTTCCTTAGCAAAGTCTTATGGAATTAACTCAAATTTTAGACCATGCTTTGATGTTCAGTGTCCTGATTCTTTCTTCTTCTTAGAAATTAGGCTAGAATGCTAAAAGTAGGCATAAAGGTACTTAAGTATCAACCAAGATACGGACCTGACTAGCTTTAGCCTCAGTCTACTGCGAAGGTTTCTATGACTCACAGAAACTATCCTAAGGTTCGTTGAACCCAGCAGTTAAAGCTCCTGTGTTTGTAACATTGTTAGTCTAGGCTCAGTTTGCAGGGTGTTTTTGTAAGAGGGAGATAGAAGAATTTTTGTACTTTTGGAGAGTTTTCTCTTTTTCTTTTCTTTATTTTTAGCTTCAGATTGGTCAAAAATACAGTCTGCATCGAATTCCTAGTTCCCACCATCAATTGGGGGTGTGCACGGGTTGGGTTGGATCGGGTTAGGACTCAACCCAAACCCAACCCATAGTTTTCGAGTTGGGATTTTTCCAACCCAACTCAACCCGTTATACTACCGAACCCAACCCAACCCAACCCATAAAAATCGGGTTGAGTTGGGTCGGGTTGTTGACTAGTCAAAAAACTCAAAACTTATGTTTATCTCTTGCACATTTTTTATGTATTTCATACTTAATAACAAAATATTTTAAACTTATACTTAACTTATATATTCTAAAAAAGTGAATAAAATAAGTAAAAATAAAAAAAAACTTGAAAGTGGTGTAATAGCAATTGTTTCTTTCCCGTAGAAAAGTAAACACATATTACAAGACATATAATCCTTTTTATAGATGTAGGCAATTAAAACAAAGAATTAGATGGGGATCAAAATAATTTTTTACTAGTAAGGGAAAAATTCAAGATGTACATGTGGATGCCTTTTAATTCTGTCTAAACAAAGAATTAGATGAGAACATAAATAATGATGTCTAATTTAAGCACCAAAGTTTAGATGCCTATGCAAAAGTTTCAAATAATTTAGGCTAAGTTTAGGGAAGGCAGAGGGGGAGAAGAATTGCCGAAAGAGGGTGTGGTGGCTATTGGCTATAGTGAAGGAGGATGGCCGGTGAGGGTGTGGTAGGTTATGTGGTGATGGTGGTGGTGGTAGCAACTCTATTGATAGGCTGGGTGAAGGGGAAGGTAGAGAGAATGATAGATGGTCGGTGAGGGGTGGTGGGTTGTGTGGTGGTGGTGGATCGGTGGTAGTGGGCCAGCGGCTCTAGTAGTAGGCTCAGGCTGGGCAGAGGGAAGGTAGTGACAACAATGGATGAATAGTAAGGGGGTGGTGGGTTGTGTGGTGATGGCAGTGGTGGCGGTGGCACTGGCTCTAGTGAAGGGAGGTGGTATCACTAATGTAGAGGTAGAAGAGAGGAGGGAGGAAGATGCTAACTTCGAGTAATAATGACGAGAACAATGGCACCAACGAGAAAGGAGCTACGAGAGAGGTTGGTGGCAATGACAAAAGAGGAAACTCGATTTATGGCTTGTGAACGAGAGGGAAACTGAAAAAAAACGCACGATGGAGAGCACATAGGGAGAGAGAAAAGAGAAATCGAGGGAGTGGTGTGCATTATTTGCATGGGTTCTTTTTGTCTTCTTTCAAGTTTAAATAGGGTAGCTTTTTTTCCTTTAAAATTTTTATGGATACTCTCGTGCATGTGCGTATATTGGGTTGAATCGGGTTGCAGGTTGGGTTGGGTTTATTAGACCTTAAACCCAACCCAACCCATTTTTATCGGGTTGGGAATATCTCAACCCAACCTAACTCAATCTAAGTCACAGCCCAACTCAACCTAATCGGGTTGGGTTCGGGTTAAACTTGACTCGTGTACACCCCTACCATCAATCATTGTAGGGTCCCTGGCAATCGATGCTTCAAGATAGCATCGCCCATGGCAACCCCCGAAACCCTGGCTTTTGAAATTGCACTAGAGGAGGGGTGAATAGTGAATTTATAAAATATTGTAAGACAAAAAAATATAATCACAAAAAGAGGCACCTGATTTTTAGGTGAAAATCCAAGACGGGTGAAAATCAACACCTAAGCCAATCCCTTGACTTAGGATTTTCTATCACAAAGTGATCAATCTACTAATCACACTACTTAAACGAGGGTAGTGTACCTCAATTATAAATCCCACATCCGATCCCTAAACGGAGGTTTCTCCCTTCACAATGAAGAGACGGGGACCCGACAGGTTGGATACCCAAACTACAAAAGTAAGAATAAAACAACTCCTATAGAGTACCCCAAAAATTTGATGATTTATCTATTAAGCATAAAGAGAATTCCCCTAGAATTTGCAAAATGAAGTGCACCGGTAGTGTGGGTTTGCCCTTTAATCAGAGTGTTGGCACAGCACAAGGGCAAAAGGAAGCTAAGAGTAGTGAGCAAGTGATTTTCTAAGGGAATTGAATCTCAAGAGGTGTGTGTTGCCTAAGAGGAATTGTAGTCTATTTATAGGCAAGTTTGGAACCTTCAAGAATGCTTGAAAGAGGTCTCCTAGCTGTTGGAGACAAGTCCGAAGAGATTGAGATGAAATCCAATACAAATTAGGGTAATCATGAATCTGACAACAATATCAGACATTTGTTTTTAGGATCAGACATCTTGTAAGACGTCTGATTACAATTATGGTCGTCTGATACTGTTAGCCAAGCTTTACTGGTTTCATTGGATCGAAACAGGGACGTCTGATATATTCACATAAGACATCTGAAAAAAATATTAGACGTCTAATTATAAGTGGATTCGTTCCTGTTTTGACTAAATCCAAACATTGTTCTAGATTTTAAGGAACAGACATTAGTATGGACGTCTATAGGATTTCGTAGACGTCTGGAAACATAAAAAGGACTTGTCTTGGAAATCTAAGAGTAGATCTTTGGTTGCTAAGGAGATTTGTACAGAAATAAATGAGCAACGGTCCATTGATAGACGTCTGGAGACATGTTCAGACGTCTAAAAATGTATTTTTCCCATTATGAACAGAAGGAGAATGGGTACTTGAATCTAACGGTTGGTTCAAGGACGTCCAGGCAAACTATTAGACGTCTGGTTGAGGCTATGGACGTTTGATAGAAGGTTGCTTTGACTGATGCCTAAGAAGTCAGAATGTAAAGGCAATGCTATAGGTAATTAGACGTCTGAAACAATGATCAGACGTCTTAAAGTTGAAAATCAGATGTCTAATAGTTGTTATGGACGTCTGATTTGTGTCTTAGTGTTAGATTTTTGTTTCTAATTTATCCTAAGTATAGAGAGCTTAAGTTAGCTATTTATAAGTTTATTTGGGGGCTCTTTACAACATCTCTAGACTCAAATAAAATAAAGATTACAACATTTGAAAGTTTACATAAAAGCCTATGACCTATGACAATATTCATGATACTTAGTCTTGACGCTTTTAATCCTTCAACTTGGAAAACTCCATGAAACCTGTAATTGTGTTATTACAGAGAAAAATATGCTATGCATATGTTTTATCTCTTTTTCTTTACTTTGTAAAATCATCAAAATATTATTTATGAAGGATTGAACTAACAGCTTTCGATACTTCCAGATAGTGCTGCCTATGGCATTCTGTATCTAAATTCAGGTCATGGCAATTGACATTTCGAGATAATCTCGCCCATGGCACCTAAAGCAGCACAAGGTGCTTATATGCCCCTGGTAAGATATTTAGATATCCTAGGAGACAAGTACCGAGGAGACGGTGTGTTATTATGCATCTTCGAGGGGAATTTCCCACCTCTTCGTGTTGAGAATTCGTTCAAATCAACTTATGTTGATAAGCCACTCCTAATCTAGGTAGCTTTCAAAACAGCGTAAAAATTTTTGCGTGATTTTGATTATTAAGTGCACCGAACCAAACTTGTGTGTGGATTAGGGTGCTTAGGTCACCAAGTCTCGCAAACCAGAGGTCAGTTAATAAGATCGAATACTCTCTAAGCCTTAAACCTAATACGTAAGCTTTGCATTTTCCTCAACCTTTTGAGGACTATCCGGATCTTAACAAATATGTGAATGTTTAAGCCTAAAATAAGCCCAAGAGACTTAAGATCTGCACTCATACTAATCTCTATGTCTCTTTATTATTTTAGGACTTAATTTTTTCTTTTTGATTTGGTGTAGAACTTAAGTAGATTCCATAATCATTTACTAATGACTTACTTTTGTTTCAAATTATAGCTCTTTTTTTACATTTAAATCATGTCTTCTTTTTCCTCCTCAAGAATGATATGTAATTATCTCTGAAAATTTCCTCCCCTTTCTTCATTTTTTGTTTCTTTCAATTTTTATTTTTTTGGTTTTTTAATGAGTAATGTTTTCTGTGAGAACCCTTCAGAAATTTGAATTTTTATGTGTTTGCACTTTAACACTCCCTCATGCTTAAGTTTTGCAATGTCATTGTAAATCGGAGGGTATGAAATTAGCTTGGTTCATGGGTTAGAACAGGATCAAAAGGGTTGGTGGATGGGTCAGGATGACTATTGTGGACGATTTCAAGCTTTGGTACGTGTACCAAAGGTGGAGTCGATTGCTTTAAAGCTGAACTCAGAGTGTAGTCGACGTGAAGTTCAAAAGGATGATCAGAAGGGTCTCGTTGAATGGACTTTTTAGGAGTTTAAATGTGTCTTGTTGTAGTACCCTCTAAATCGTTCAATCAACAAATAGAATTTATAGCTCAAAAATCTAGAAATGAAGTCCGAGGTTGAACATAGGAAGCAAATAGGAATTCACATGCTAATTTTTAATCAAAATATAAATGAGTACAATAATCAAGATACTCAATAAACAATCTCTACTCAAAATAGGTCTTTAATGCATAATATGAGTATATCAAGAGTGTAATGTGACAAAAAGAGATATGAGACAGAATAATGATGATTTAGATCATCAATTATTAGCCTAAGCGCATATATATCAACTATTCAAATGATGTTAAATAAATAAACAGTACTCAGACGTCTGATTTGATAATCAGATAACTTAATTATCGCTTGCTACAGTGCTGTTCCTCTTTCTCTTCTTTCTATCTGCTTTCTTCTTCTTCTTCTCTTTGGCTTCTTCTTCAATTCTTTTCCTTTGGCACGACCTTTCTCTTCTTTTCGTTTCTTTTCTTTATTCTTTAGCCTCTTTCTCTTCTTTCCTTTTCCCTTTCCTTTCTCAGACACGGTCGCTCTTCCTTTCTTCTCTTATCAAAGCCTTCTCTTCTTTCAAGCACAGCGACTAAGTGTTAAGCTCTTTCTTTGAAGAGCAAAACCTACCCTCCCCTTCTCTCTCTTTCTCTTTCCTTCCTCCTCTCCTTTCTCTCAAATAGCCGAGTAATCGGGTACGGGACAACTCGGGTCTAGGGCTATGAGCGTGGGTCGCAACCGAGGAGTGTAAGGCTAGTTGGGTCGGGTTAAGTGCAGGTGAGCGGGGACCTCACCCCCAAGTTTTTGAGGCGATAAACCCAGAATACAAATTCCCTTTATGCACTATTGCATGCTCTTGTCTTCACGATGTGGGACTAAAGTCCTTGCCTTCTTTGCGCACTGCTGTAGTGAGATGCCTCGTTCAATTGATGTGACTATTGAGGTTCACTTCTTCAATCAAGGACCTGGGAAGGGTCTTGAGGCTCTTCTGCGTCTCTTGGGTGTAACACTTGGGGCTCGCGTGGTTAGAACACGAACGACGTTGGAGATAAGGCGTGACGGCGGAGCATCGGCGTGGGACTTGAAATAGAGAATAAGGCCTTTTGGCCGCGTCAAAACATCTCAGAAGGTTCGCCGGATGTTGGCGAATGTAATGAGGGTGGGTAGTGAGCGGATGATAGTTACGGACGATTTCAAGCTTTGGTACGAATACCAAAGGTGGGATTGGCTGTTCTAAAACTGAACTCTAAGTGCAGTAGACGTGAAGCTCAAAAGGATAATTAGAAGGGTCTCGTGTTTTTGGAATGACGGGTTGCCTTCCGTTAAGTGCTAAATTCGATGCCTTCAGTCGAGTAGAAAGTGGTCATGGAGAGGGGGTGGTCAAATCAGATGAATTTTATAGAACAAGCACCTTGATCAATAGCCTGGTTGATCCAACCAGGCTCTTGTCCAGATCAACAGGCTGATGATGCAGCCCAAACCTAATCAATTTGGTGGGTTGATGGATGTGAATCAAGAGATACGAAACCCACCAGATGTTGTGAGACTCAAGAAGATATGGAAGTGAGAATCTAGGGTTTGGCTGAGTTGAATTAGCCTGGTCAAAGGAGGGATCCTTAAATGGAAAAGAGTATGTCGAGGATGTAGGAACCCTACAAGAGTGATTAGAAAAAGATGGAATGTGATCAGTATTCTGATTGATGTTCGAAACCCGATCAAAAGATAGAAAATCATATGCGACTGGATCATTTAGAGGAGAATCAGAGTAGAAGTTAATTCCGGTTGCGAGTCGGGGTTGGGATCGGATTTGAGAAGGTTCTGTATGTGGTGAAGAGGTGGCTTCTTTGAGAACTATGTGAGTTGGGGGCTCCTCTAGAAAGGATGAAAAGGTAGGTTCATTTATAGAGTCCTCATAATAGACATCAAGATTAAAGGTAAATGCCTGAAGAGTGCTTATAAGATCATCAAAATTTGAGTTAAGAAAAGATTCAAACTCGGGATTGCAGACACTCTCGGTAGTTGTTTCTGATTCCTGAAGATCGAAAAGGAATGATTCCATCTTAATGGAATCTGATTTTGAATCAGTGATCTCAGGATCAGGGACCTCAAAGTTAGAGTTGAAGAGTGGGTCATGGATATTGAGGTCATAGATTGATTTATAATTGTTAGGAAATAAAGATTCTCTGAAATCAGAGTAGGATTTAAATCATCGGAGAATTTGCGAGAATAAGTTTCCGAATCTGATTTTGGATCAGGAGTTCCACCATAGAGAGAATTAAGATGTGTAGAATCAGCAACCTGACTTGAGTCTAACCTAATTTCAGATTCCGAGCTTAAAAAGGTGTCTCTAGTAGGTATAGGTTCGGGTTTTTAACTCCTAGGATAGACCCAATCGAGTCCCAGCTCTTCCAACCCCTCAGTTTCTGTATCATAAATTGGCGTGACTTCCGAGAAATCAATTTGTGTCTCAAAGGAGGTTGGAGAGGTATATTATCAAATATAGGCCTAGAATCGTGTTCTAAATTTAAAATTTGATTCTCATCACATTGGGCCTCATAATCATCTTAATTAGGCTCAGATCTAGATTCTAGGTTAAAGGTAGGCATTGGGTCACTAGGATCTAGGTTGGGCTCTATAGGGATGTCAGAATTACTCTTGAGAGTCACCTTATCAAAATAAGGGGTGGAATTTACACTCTCGAGAGGTTCTGTTTTAAGCTCATCATCACAGGCGTTGGGGAAATCTAAGCTTGATGGACCAGCTTCCTGGTTTCCTAGGGCTGGTTTAGAATTAGGAACACCTGCAATTGGATCCTCCCAACCCTCATCAAGATCAGGTATGTCAATTTTTATGAAATTTGAATCTGAATTGATTTTGGTTGGGGGTCCACAACAATTTTGATCATCGAACCCAGGATTTGGGAAATTATATTGATCACTCGAATCACTCCAAGATGTTTTATTAACTTCTGATGGGTATTTTTGATCAATGGTTCTATATAACTTATTCAACAATTCTCCTCGTATTTCCAAAAATTTCTGGAGGTCTTCTGGAAATGAAGGATTTGACCAACATTGTAGACAATCGTTGTGTAATTTCACCACTTCAATGTGTTCTGCTAAAAGATTATCCTGGGTTGAATCTTTGTTTATTCGTATCCACATTATCTCCATAAGAGAAGGGATAGGGTACACCATAAGGGTTTCAATTTTTATTCAACTCTATCTTTCAATATTACATATCTACCCTTTTTATGGAAAATCTTTAACAACCCCAAACATAAAGTAGACCCAACTTATCTCAAATAAAGGGATAATTTGTAATAACAACCTAAATAATGAAAAGGTAAAAGATTTGACTAATCCTAAAATAAAGGAATTTTTTTTAAGAAAGAAAGGATGGCTATCGCTCGCAATAGGCATCCAAAATTTTAGCAATAATGAAACTGAGTAGCTACAAGTGTAATGACAAAAAATGCACCCAACTTCAGGTGTCCCTAATCACACTTTCCGACCACACCTGGGCCTGGCGGAAGACTAATTCATTACGAGCCAGGCATACCCCCCACAAAACAACTGTCATCCTACCCCTATCACTGCTGCCGTCTGCTAGGTGCTACCACAAGACCTCCCATGATGGGAAGGGGCTTCCCGCACACCTCAATCCAAACCTCCTGTGTGAAAGTATGGGTGATTAAGAGATGGAGCATGCTATCTGCTGCATTGGAGCAAAGCACGCAGGTCTGGACCTTCATCCCCAACCTAAGTCGCCGTAACCTCCCAATGACAAGGCCATTCCTCCAAGCTAGCCAGAGAAGCATCTGCACCTTCAATGACACCTTGATGTGCCAAAGATGCTTGAACTGAACGTCAGTGTGATCGACTAGCAGATCACCAACAAGGGTGCTATAAGCACGGCATGGGAGGTAAGCTCCATGCCTCCACTAGTAGCCATTCACCCCAAGGGATAATCGGGAAGAGGCAAGGCCTAGGTGTTGAAATGACCCTTCCCAAGAGTCATTGGGTTTTTTTTTTTTTAACTTTAGGGGCTTAATACAATTTAAACCCCCCCCCCCCCCCCCCCCCCCCCCCCCCAAATCTTGCTCTGTAGACTTCACGTGGAAGAACAATTTCCGTGGGAGAGCTAATCTGCAATTTTTCCCACCTAAAACCCTACCCAACCCCACCATAAAAACCCTACGCAACCCCACCTTCCTTCCCCCCCCCACCCCATACCCACCTCAGGCGACATGCCCTATCCATCTCTTTTCTCTTCCACTGCTAGCGTGAGAGAGATAGGTGAGTGGGAGAGGAGCTCGTGAGGGGAGGAGAGCTCGCAACCACACCAGCGGCTCACGGGTGCTGGGGCGAGGCTGCAACTGCGGGCAGCATGGCGGTAGTGCGAGGCAGAGCGGTGTTGCGAGGTACCACTGCACGAGGGTGGAGCTATAGCAGCTTGCCGTGAAGCCGGCAGGGTAGGGTGGAGCTCTGGTCGCGGTCGGCTCCAAGGGCCTGCACGAGGTCGAGGTCCTATGGTGCAAAATTGAGGTCGCATTGCAGACAGCTCTGCGTAGGAGAGGAGCAGGTTTGCTGCTCGAGAGCGGAGAAGATACCTGTTTCGGACATCTAGGTGGGGTGACGGATGTCCGGAGTGGGTCCAGGACAATCGGGACATTCGTTGGACGTCTAAGGAGGAGAGTTGGGGTCTCATGCTGTTTAAGATGCCTAAGGATTGTTTCAGACGTCTGATTCGAGTGTCAGACTCTCCCTGAGGCAGGTGGCCGGTCGGTTCAGTTTGGTTGAACCGACCCAGTTCAGTTCAAGCAAACTAGGGAAGGTTTCTAGGTCGGTTCGGGGCTCAAACGAGGTCGGAATCGCGCAACCAAGGTATCATTGGAAAGGTCGACTTTTCCTACACTCTAGAGTCGTTTCTACACTATTTTGAACTAATTTTGCATACATGTTTGATGCCTCGTTTTACCATTAAATTGGTGTAGGCCTCAAGTCCGTGACGCGTACAGGACCTGCAAAGGCGTTGGGATCTACCGTTCGTGCCCTTATATCTCCTGTACCCCTAGGTAGAGTGGTCTTCCTCTACTCTTCTTCTTTGGTTTGGTTAAGTGAATGTTCAAAATTAGAGAATTCTGTTTTGAAACCTAAGTTATGAAACACAAGTTTGAAGTCAATTATGCGACATCTATTTACGGAATTGATGATTGTCACCCTAACCTTATGGGTTTGTATTAAGTTAACAATTTAATACGGGGTTATTTGCTAAATGTGTATGATAACATAGAGCTTGATCGATATGGAATAAACCCTAAGTATGTGAATGATGCATGTTATCCTCAATACATGGATCTTGTTTGATGTAACAAAAATGAGAATGATGCATGTTTATCTTCAATACATGGACCTTGCTTGATATAACATAAACATGAATGATGCTTATTTCTCTTAATGGATGGAACTACCATTGAATGAGCTTGGTAACAATAATAGGTAAGACATACTTGAACACTAAGGTGTACTAGAAGAATAATTTACCTGTTATGGTATGAAACTTGGATAATGATAGCATCACTCGCTTACAGTATGGTATGACTATTGCTTGGACTCTAATTTGGGGGCGAGCTAGCCTTTGTATACGTTCGTACCGAGGAGAGCTATTCACCCCTTGTGTAGGGAGTGAGCTAGCCTTTCCTTAGGTTTGGACCCAAGGTAGGAATGGCCTTCGTATACCAACTCCTGTTAGGCCCACGGGGCCAACCAAGATAGTTGGGCAAGGGTACGCAGACTGGTTAGGGGCGTAACCCTTGTTCTGTTCTATGTTGTATGACTTAGAGCGTACCGTTAGCGGAAAAGACTGACTGCATGCCAATGCGGGATAGCTTCTCGTGCGTTATAACACATGCCGTAGTCACCACTACGTTGCGACCATGACCTCGAGGTGGTAAACTAGGTGTAAGACAAACGCAGGGTGTTCTCTCGGCCATGAGAGTACTACGTGCACGTCCTACATCGCAGGGAAAACTGCAAGATCGTTCCGTTAGGGAACATGTGAACCAAGAGATAATGAGACCGTTTGTTAGAATTTTCGAAACACTAAACAACTAATACCTAGAAATGGAAACAACATATAAAATTGTATGAAACGTTTACAATTACCTAAAATGTTTACAGTTTTTAAATTCAATTGCCTTAGTTATTTTTGCACTTGCCACTCTACTCAGCTTTTGCTGACAATTACCGCTTATGTTCAGGTCAGGGAGATGAGCAGTCAGTACCATTGGTTGTAGAGGGTGCTGGCCTAGTTGAGTCCAAACTTAATCTATTTTATTGATGAGGTAAAACTTTAATGCAGTAGACTTTTATGTAGATCGTATCTACTATGTGGTACCTCTATTTTAGAGTAAGTTGGTAGTTATTTAAAATTTTTAACTATTGTAGATTGATTGATCGATTTTAGTTTCTTCGTGATCATGAAAATAAAATAAATTTTTGGTCCCTTCGAATATAATGCTATAATGAAACTTGTCCACAATTTTTTAGGTGCATTTTGTATAAAGTTTTTATTGGAAAAGTTTAATTTGTGAAATATTTTGATGGATATTGTAAAAGAATTGCTCATTTTATAGGTAATTAAAATAAATTATAGGTATGATACATTATGTGTGTTTTACCGGAATAATAAATTTTTATATCCTATTTACATTACGACAGATTAGTCATTGGCATATTTTTTATAAGGTGACGAAAAAATCATTGTTAAAATAAAGTGTGAATAACGAAAGCATTCGCTATTAAATTTAAAATATATGATTTTAGCGACGATTGTATTCGTTGTTTGAATTTTCCAACAAATATATTATTCGTTGTAGATTTAACAATGGCTTATATATCAACGAATATAGCGATGAATAAATTATTCATTGGCAAGTCATATAACGATGATTTATTCGTCGTTATTTTTATAAAATATTTGTTACCTTTGATCCTTTTTGTTGTGTACTCGTTTGGGATGACCCATGAGTGATTCAACGAACTGTCGGCAGGTTAAATCACGTGCTTCCAGGAGTTGGCCGACAAATTATATCAATATTTCATTGGTTAACAGTGGATCAGGGATAACCCTAAGAGGCTGTCAGAAATCCGATAGAGGAAGTGGAAGTATTTCTGGTCCTATCTGTAACAGTTTAAGACTCAATATTTTAAATGCAAGCATTCTCACGATGTTATAGCTATCCAGTACTTCAAGTCAGGCTTACTGACTCAGAGGTTTTAGTATGACATCGACGATTTCCCTCCAAAGGATATGGCGGAGCTCTAAGATTACGCCACCAAGTTTGCCGAACAGGATGATTCCTTCCGCTCTCAGAGTTGCCTAGTGGATGGACACTATGAAGATCGTGCCTCACCTGAGGCGAGGATCCCAGCCAAGGCGGCATCGATATCAGTTAGGAATGGCTAACGCCTCAATAAGTGGAAGAGGAACTTCTCAGATCTGAGGGACCGACTCAACAGGAACTAGCCCAACGGTCCCCACCAACCCAGGTTGGACACCTATGAAGAATACACTCCCCTAACCGTGAATCTGGTGGACGTATTGGTAGAGGTGTGGTCTACTGATAAAGACCTACTTCCCCCACTAAAGCTCCTAAAGAAGTCGGACACTAGCCTTACTGCAAATACCATTAGGTTCGAGGGCACGCCACAGAAGACTGTCGTAATCTACATGACCAGATCGAGTCTTAGATCCAACACGACAATCTGGCCCATTTCGTCAAATGAAATAAAGGAGAAGACAAAGGGAAATGACCCATGGAGGGTCCCAAAGACTATCATTGGGAGAACTTTAGCAACTCTAAGGAGTCTAGGTAATATCCCTCCCAGAGCAATGAGTAATGGAGACTATGGCCCTGGGGGTCTAGCAAAAGAACCCAGAGGAGCTCCCACCTGAGGAGTATCACCGCCAAGCTATGGCAGCACTCAAAGCTGGATAGTCGGAAAATCAAGTCACCCCAATTGGCCCTGTTTCCCCAACACTCAGCTGAAAGACAGGTAGACGTAATCTTTGGTGTCAATGCGGCACCTGTCCCTGAGAAGGCCACCCGGGAGGTGTATCCCACTTTACAGTGGGGAGAGAGGAGTTTCGTCAGTCAGGCAAGTTGCCTCAAGACTCCTCCTTGCTAAACCCAACGGACCACATGGACCCTTTGTTAGTAACACTCCTAGTCGGGCATCAACAACCCCGTCTCCTTGTAGACGAGGGTAGCGTCGTGGATGTCGTCTTCCTTAAGACCCTCACATAGCTGGGTCTCGACAAGAAACACATGTCCCCGTCAACGTTGCTGATGGTAGGGTTCAGGAACCATAAAGTAATGCCCAAAGGAGAAATCAACTTGCTGGTGTCGATGTGTGATCGAGATAAACACCTCAACAGGACGGCTACTTTCATGGCAACGAGGCTGATGGCCAACGTCTGACGGTATCATTGGTCTCCCCACGACCTATGCTTTCTAGGCAATGTCCTCCTCGTACTTTCAGTTCATACTTTTCCACACCTCACGTGGAATTGAGATTATCAATGGAGACCAGTTTGCCGGTTGAGAATTGATGCACAATGAGCTTGAGCGCTCGATGGAGAGAATTCCCCCTAAACCTCACAAATGGAGGGAAAAGAGAAATTTGGTCAACACCTTGCAGGAGGACGAACCCCCTACTCAACTGCCTACGCAAGAGATGAAACCTGGTTCTTCAACTATGGCCATTCAATTGTACAATGATGCAATTGATAAGCTGGTTCACTTAGGGACTGAGCTATCTATAGACGAAGTCCACGAGAACATTTTCGGATGGTCAACCAATGATTTGCTGGGAGTGGATCTATTTGTGATCTAACACCAGCTCAATATACGGCCAGGTTCCCGAGCGATCAAACAAGCTTGGCGGGATTAATCAGTCGAGCAATGGCAGGCAACCATTGCGGAAGTAGACAAATTACTGGAAGCAGGCTTCACCGAGCAATCCGTTTACCCGGAGTGGCTATTTAATATTGTGATGGTCAGGAAGTCAAACAGAAAGTGAAGGATGTGCGTGGACTTCACGAATGTGAATGACGCTTGCCCGAAGGATGAGTTCCCCCTGCCTAAGATTGACGCCCTCGTGGACTCTTGCAGCTGGCAGTCCCATATGTTTTTCCTCAATGCTTACAGTGATTATCACCAGATAAGTCTAACTCTAGCTAACCTGCCCCATACATCACTTGTAACTGATAGGGGTCTGTTCCAATATAAAGTTATACCCTTGGCTTGAAAACATTGGTGCTACTTACTAGTGTCTTATAAATTTGGTGTTTGCTTATTTAATTTGGAAGTCATTTGAAGTGTATATCGATGATATGCTTGTTAAAGGGCTAAACTTCTTCTAACACTTGGGAAATTTAACCTAGGTATTCCAAGTTTTGAGAGACACCCGGCTCTGCCTGAATCCTAAGAAGTGAGCATTTGGTGTAGCTTCAGGAAAATTCTTGGGTTTTATGGTCTCCAACATGGGAATAGAAAGGCAAATCCTGAAAAAATCCAGGTGATTATGGCCTTAACACCCTCAACGAGCTTAAAGGGAATACAGTCGCTGCTTGGCAAGATCGCCGCTATAGGCCGATTCTTGCCTCAATCTTCCGACAAATATTTTCCCTTTTTTGAATGCATTAGAAAAGGAAAAGGATATTCACTCATGCATTGGACCCTCTAGTGCCAGCAGGCCCTTGAAGAAGTCAAGAAATCCCTTCAAGAGCCTCCCATCCTTGCAGCCACCAAGGGTGGGAAAACCCTGTTCCTCTACCTAGTGGCCTCAATGAAGGCAATTAGTGCCTTCCTGTTATGCGAACATGACCGCATACAGTAGCTGATGTATTTTGTCAGGAAAACTTACTAAGGGGCAGAGCAAAGTACACCGTAATAGAAAAGTTGGGCCTTGCCATGTTGACATCCGCCAAAAAGCTCTGCCCATACTTCCGGTCCATACAATAATTTTACTCACAGATTACCCCTTGCGTCAGATGCTTTATATGTCAACCGGGTCAAATAGACAGATGAAGTGGACCATGGAGTTGGCGGAGTTTGATGTAAAGCATCATCCACGAAAGTCCATCAAGGGCCAAGTCCTTGCGACTTTTGTGGTGGAATTCATGGATCCCGATCCTCCCTCCACACTGCCGTGGAAATTATATTTTGACAGGTCATCTATGATGGCAGGGGCTAGAGCCAAAATCGCCTTAAACGCCCTTAACGACACTACTCATAAGTATGCCATCAAGTTAGCATTTCCCGATTCCAACAACGTAGCGGAATACGAGGATTTATTAGCCGGTCTCAGAGTGGTTAAATCCATGGGAGCCTCATGTTTGGAGTTCTACACAAACTCACAACTAGTGGCCAACCAGATTAATGTCGAGTACTAGACGAAATACCCCAACATGAGCCTCTACGTGGAGCATGTGAAGGAAGAGCTATTAAATTTTGCGACAGCCACGATTAAGTGGATACCCAGATCCGACAACTTGCTGGCGAGTGCCCTGGCTTACATGGTCTCGTCCATTCTTAAAGGACATGATGATATACTCCTACAGGCACTAAGGAAACCTTCAATGATTCCCTTGCAAGCACTGATGATCGAGCCAATTGTCTCTTGGATGACTTCGATAGTAACCTTGCTGAAGATAGGTGAGGTACCTCCAGGAGGACGTCATCCAATGGCCTTCTGACTAAAGGCCTCACGTTACAACTAATAGGCAAGCAACTATACAAAAGTGGTATTTCTACCCCCTTATTACGTTGCGTCACCCCAGAAGAAGCATCTCAAGCAATCCAAGAGGCCCACGGGGGCATTTACGACAATCACAAAGGGTATAAAGCCTTGGTAGCTCGCTTGTTTCAAACAGGCTACTTTTGGCCCCAGATAAAGCGATAGTGCCAAGAGTTTGTATACAAGTGCGACAAGTGTCAAAAATTTGCCCCAATTCATTACCTCCCACCAGGAAAGATGGTGCCTATTATGTCCCCAATTCCCTTCACCAAATGGGGAATGGACTTTATTGGGCCCTTCCCGCCAACGTCGGCTTAAAAGTGTTTCATCTTGGTAGCGGTAAATTACTTTTCAAAGTGGATTGAAGCAAAGGTCATGGCTAGCCCAACAATAGACAAAGTAGTAACCTTCATATGGAAGAATATTATCGCTCGATATGGGTGCCCAAGGGCCATTATCACAAACAATGGCATGTAATTTGCCTTCAAAAAATTCGAGGATTTTTGCACAAACTAAGGCATTTTCACATTTGTCGCGCACCCCCAGGCGAACGGGTAGGTGGAGGTGTCCAACGGGACAATCATCTCAACACTGGAAAGACGACTGGATGCCTCAAAAGGAAGTTGGGCAAACAAACTACTAGATGTCCGTTGGAGATATTGCACAAGTCAGAAGACTGCAACTGGGTACACACCCTACAGCTTGGTATACGGTATGGAGGCTCAGCTACCAGTAGAAAACTCCTTCCCACATATCGTTCCTAGTTGTATGACCCGCTCACCAATGAAGATTCCTCTCTACATACAGTATGCCTGGCATTAGACTTGGTAGATGAGGTTAGGGAGAAAGCATCAAAGGCAGCCGACATGTACAAGGAGAAGATAACAGCCTCCCATGACAGGCGAGTCAAGAAGAGAAAATTCACAGAAGAAGACTTAGTGTTGCATCGCAGTAGGGCATCTCAACCAACAGAGTTAGGCGACAAGTTGGATGCCAACTGGGAAGGGCCTTACAAGATATGTAAGCATAACGATGTTGACTATTATAAGTTACAAACATTTAGCAGGCTAGCCAGTCCCTTGCAAAGGGCACACTAGTAACTTAAGAATGTATTGTAACTAAGTCTCAATATATAGAAAATTCCCTACATGTTGTATTGATTACTTGCCAACAGTACAGCAAGTCCAGTATTTACAAGGGTCGTTCCTATCAATCGGCCCATAAAAAAAGGGGAAAACATTTAAAAATAAACTCACACTGGGAAGTCACAGCAAGTCCTCTAGAAAGTTGACCCTGGGAGTTGGTGGAGTTGAGGCGACCTTGCAAGCAAGGCTATGGTGGCTAAGAGGCTGATCCCCCTCTCCAGTAACACATAGGGACCCGGCAAGGCTGGCCTCGCCCAACCCCTCCACAGGAGCCAGGCTCTCAGCTAGGGCCTTGGGAGGAGAGATAGGGGCCTTCTCTTCTATCAAGCCCTCCTTCTGACGAACAAACTCAACTTTCAGTTGGTCGATTAACCAACCGCAAAGCTCTTGCGTCGAGGTATGCCCTCTCTCCAAAAGCGATTGTGTTGCCACCAGGGTGTATTTGCTAGCCTCAGTGGAGATGAGGTCTCGGCTGGCCTGCATGGAAGGATTGAGGGCGAAGACTCCATCATGGCGTCGGGATCCTTCTCAAGCATGGGAGTACTTTCCAACTCCCATATCTTCCCAACCCTTTCCTTTGCAAGTTGGCGAGTTGCGATGAACTCCCACCTCACCTCCCAAACCTTCGCCTCTGCCTTCTTCTGCACCTCCCTTGCCTTGGAAAGGTCATCCACCACACTACTCAGGCGGAGGCACTCTTCCTCCAAGGACCTTTCATACTCCTCCAGGGCGGAAGAGTGGTATGCCTTAAACACCCACACCTCCTCCTTCAGCTAGGTGAGGTTGGTGACGGTGCCCTCAAGTTTGTCATCGAGCTTCCCTATCTTCACGAGATCCTTTTCGTGAATCTTCCTGAGAGAGTCATCCAGCTCGGCGACCATCTTCCCGATCGCCCTCAGCCCAAGCCTGGCGGCTTTCGCCTCCTTGAAAGAGTGGATGAAGTACGTAGGGAGATCCCTGAAGGAATTCACCCTCCTATTGGTCTCCTTCTCTGCCTTCTGGAGAGCGGCGTCAGCATCTGCTAGTTGGCAGATAAAATTCCTTTACTCCGCCCTAGCAGTAACTACCCATTTCGTCGCCAGGTCGGCCGCCTCACTAGGGGTGGTGAAGTTGGGCTCAGAGAAGGATTCAGCCGTTATAGAGCTGGGAATGAACCTCAACCCCAAGGTATCCACCTACGCAGCAACAAGACGAGGAGTGCTTAAACATATTGGAAAAAGTACCATAGGGGTACATGCTTAAGAAAATGACTTACCACCCAAAGGTAGTAGAAGTAGATGTTCTTCAGGTTAACCCTCTCGCTTGAAGGGTTAGCCTAGGTCACGACATCTTGAAGATGCCGAAGCACCTACCTCTCCAGGTCGGCCAAGGCAAGGTTGATGCCGTAAGCCTGAGGTACCGAGGAACTCCCGGGAGCAAGCGAAGGACCATTGGATGCAACGGCTTATAGAGCGACATCAAGATCCCAGCTAGGAGGCGCCACCTGAAGTGCGATTTGGGCAGAGCTGCTGCTCCTTTGCTAAGGAGCTATGGATCCACCCACATCCTGAGAATAAGCAGAGGCATTAGTCCCAAAGACTCCAGTCGTAGGTTCCAGTGGCTCGAGTATAGTACCAATCGCAAAACTCCCCCCACCTAGTGGCTGGTTGCTTGGCCATGTGAGCGAACGCAGTGGGGGTGCCTAGGCGAAAAACCTGCCTAGCCCCCTTCGTCCCATTCAACAGGGACCTCAACACCTCCAACCCCTGTCGTGGCTAGTTGACTGAAAGATGAGGTGGGAATGCCTCCCTCGCCACTTGTCTTTTCAGAACTGGGGGAGATATGCACAATGCTCGTGTGTCTCCTCCTTCGTCGAAGGGGCATCCCCTCTGAGCTGGTAGATGCCTCCTCCCTTCCCTTCCTCTTGCTCTCCTGGCAGCGAGGGGGTCGGCTACTTTCACCCACCCCTTGGGACTTGTGCTTCGTTGCTCCCACTTAGCACTGTCGGAGCTCCTCAAGCGTCGCCTCAAGGAATCCGACTGGGTGTACCAGCCGAAAGTTGCAACAACAAAAAAAGAGCAAGTGGTCAACGTCAAATTAAGGTAAAAAGGGTCAAAGCCATCTCCCCATAACTTATATGGTGTGGGGTAAAAGTCTGCCACCCACGATAAGGCCACCTGCATGTCTAACTACCTCAACTCAGAACGGGCTATGGGTCAAAATTCCATTATTTTCTTGGCATCCTACTCCACATTTGAGTCAACTCATCAAGGCCAAGCGACAGGTCCTCAAGCGGATTCTGCCAAGAGTTGGGACTTCTAACTTCCTCACATTGTGGAGAAGGAAAATATAATGTCCTGCCCCTTTAAACTATCCGGTAGGTCAGTTATTCTATATTTAGTCTGCCTAGTGTACAAGGTGTAGGTCCTAGAGGGCAGCTTGCCTGTCTTCACTTTCAGGGGCATCGGTTCAAAAAGGAGACGAAAAAGTTTCATTTGGGGTCGGATACCCAAATGGAAGTAAAGAATGGTGAAAATATTCAAAATCGGCCAGTAGATGAGGTTAAGTTGGGAAAAAGCGAGGTGGTAGTATGAAAGGAAAGACATCAAAAAAGGGTTCAAAGGAACCCTAATACCACTTTCAATGGCATATTTACAAACAACAAAAATCACCCTCGACCAGGGAACACAGGCGGGTCAACATCCCCGATATCTGGAACTAGATGTTCCCAAGCTTGTATTCCCTCAAAAATCCTTGAATAGTAGGTTTACTACCAAAAGCAAACTTAAAGGTGTACAACCCAAATGTCTCATTAGAGAGACGAGTGGCGAAGGAAGACGGTTCACCTTTCCTAGAGATGCCTGACATCTTCCGCAAAGTAAGACTCCGGCGAGGAAACACTTTTCTTCTCCGACGGGATCGCTCCTCCAGAGATGGCGACGCCTGCGGTGCTTAGGGTTTCCTCTTCCTTGTAACGGAAATGTGGGGTAGGGGCATTTACTGCCCAACTACCCCCTATTTATAACCAAGGATATGTGTGGATTCTAGTGCTATTAAATCCTGATATTTACCAAGCGTATTTAATGCTCTTGCACATGTAATCATGACGACACAATTAGAATAACAAGCCCAGACCTCGTAATCCGTCCAACGATCGGGATACGATTCTGTATAATTACGACAATTAATGTGTGTCTTGTCAACATAAAGCGACAAAATTTTACCTGCAGTGATTGGCTATCACTCGTGGAAGACGATGCTTACATCGTACGATTAAATGCCTGGGTAAACAGCCTCTTAAGGCCAAGGGAAAATCAGGCGGCGGCATGCCCTATTCTTCCCTAAAACAAACAGGTGGTGATATGCCTGTAACTTAGGCACATGGCGCTTGCTCGCCTGAATAATTGCTTACCAGGTATACGGTTAGCACTCCACCTGCCTACGTAACCCACTACTAAATAGGCCTTAACCTATCCATTAAAGTAGCTGGCAACTAATTAGCCACTAGCATGCGATACAGGCTTCATGGTTGGTTTGCAATGATGGGATTGTCGGGAAACCACCCGACCCATCATCGGGGGCATGGTACATATGACGTAAAAATAGTTATACTCTCCCTGTCGACAGGTTTGAACAAAGAGAGTGGGGGAAACTAATGAGGGGAGAAAAATCACCCCACGAGTTGGGTCGTGTGGAGGATCCGGTTACCTGGCAAATAGTGAAAACCCAACACCTCAGGATGGACCTGTTTACTCGGATCCGTATAACCAGCAGAATAACGGGTCGCTTTAAGTCTAGAAAACCACCAACCGACAGGCTTGTCACCACCATTGAGAAGGAATCATGTGAAGTAAGGAACCGACTTATGGTTGTTTGTCGGTTACTACATGATATACTATTTTTAGCAGGAATTCCGAGATTGTGGAAACAAAAAAAGAGGCCCGTAATCGAGAAAAGTCCATCTTATAAATACTAGTGGTAGACTAATTTTTATTTTTTACGCAATTAAAGAGAAACAAAAAGTTTGTACTATTCGAATACTAGTACATATTGGGAATAGTATATTCTCCCCAGAAATACATCTTTTCCTTGATGAAATTAGATCACCAAATCTCAATACATGTATTTCTCTATAATTATTTATTAATTCAAAATTAATATTCTAAGGACCTCGATCAATATTGATAAAGTTCAAAAGCTAATATTAATACAATATATCAATAATTGAAAAGTATAACATCAAAGATTACTTATTGATAGAAGTAGCTACAACAGAGACTATAATTTCACTTGTATGTTGCTAGAATATGAGGATTAAATGATCAAATAAAGATAATATTTTTATATTAATATAATCACTCACAATCGGTGCCCTCTTTCTCTCTCCTTTCTCACTGGTTAATCACCTCTCACGTCACTCTCTTCCATGTAAGAATAATATTTTCCCACCAACATACATAGGATCGTTGCGGTTGTCCCCACCTCATTATTCCCTTTGCCTCTGTGCAATCATTTTATCTCATTCCATCGTATCTCTCCCCTCCATGCAAGGACAATGGTGATATTATTAACGTCCTAGAACGGCAAAGAAGAGATTTTGGATGAATTCGCTATGGTACATCCACCGTGACTTTATATATAGTACAAGGCACGTGCTTGATCAAGCGGTGGGCAACGTTCTACAATTAGAATGTACGTGGAAAGGAGAGCATCAAAACTGCATCAAACCGAAATAAGCAAATCCCGACTTACGAATTATGAGCAGTTGAGGCCGTGAAGAGGGAATCGGGTACGCGTCTAACGTAACGAGTTCTATACCGTGGTGGAAGATTGGAAGGCAGCTTTTTAAGGCTAGTAATATAATTAAGAATTCTTTGCTGAGTTCCCCACCGATGGGTCTGCGTTCCCCACTGAGGTGGTGTCTCTTCTTCCCCGGTCTAATGTCACCTGATCGGGTGGTCTTCTAGATTTTCACTGTGGTTCTCTTCTAGGGTTCCCTGTTTCTGAAAGGCGTTCTCCGTTCCCCACGGAAGTGGTGGTCTTCTAGGTTTTCACTCTCGCGCCAAGCTCGACTGCTACTCTTAGAATCGATGCCAGTTATCTAAGCCGCTAGTTTCACCCTTTGCCCTCTTGTCCACTCTCATCTTCATCGCTTGCTTTGCTCGATGGTTCTATATATATGCCTACTTTCCACTCTCTAACTTCTTATTCTGTATGTGTATCTGCTTTTATGGTTTGTTGTACGAAAGAATACACCTAAAGAAAAGGCTCGCTTGTCTCTTTGCACTTTAAGATTGATCTTTATTCCTTCAGCTCAGTGGTATCTTTGCACTGTAGTTCTTCGGTTGCCCCTTATATCGGTCTACTCCTTGGTTGTAATTTTGTGCTGATGGGGCAAGCTGAACAGGAAATGGCAGGGCAAGATGCTGAACTGACAAAGCAGACAGTGAAACCAAGAAAAAAGTTTAAACGAATCGCAAGAGAAATCAAGTATATAGCAAAACATCCTCAGCTTTGAATTAAGAGGAACGCAGTTGAAGATGAGGACAATGATAAAAATGGAAGGGCTAGCAAAAATAGGAACTGTTCAAACTTAATTCAGATGCTGGGCCTTATCAGCTGCCAAGGGTGCCATGAATATATTGGTATGGAATTGTAGAGGTTTGAGATCTCCCTCTTGTAAATCATCATTTAAAATCCTTGATGAGGGCAACCAATGCAGATATTACTTTTATCTCTGAAACTCATGTCACAAAAAAGGAAATTTGACAGGATGGGGAAGAAATTACAAAATTATCAATGGTTTTCTGTGGAAGCAGTAGGGAGATTCGGTGGTTTGGTCTTCTTAGATCGTGAAGACATATCAATAGAGCTTATTTATGCTGAGTTTCATTGTTTTCTTCTAAATATTACGCTTGAAGGCTTTTCTTGGTATATGGCATGCGTATACGGCACACCAAAACAGAATTGCAGAAAAAAATTTTGGGATCGAATGGCTAGGCTCCTGGAAAAGTACTCGGAGAATCTGGTATGCATTGGTTATTACAACTCCATTTTTACAGTTGCTGATACGTCTGGAGGTTCAGCTGCACATACTAGGGAATTTTTTCACCTAAAGACCTTTTCAGCGAGATTAGGGCTGATGGACATGGGCTTCTTGGGGCAATGATACACACCTTAGCTAGCTGTCTGCCATAGGATCCTCTTCGGCAGACACCAGATTGCATGGGCAGGAGGGCTGAGGGAGTATGGATGGTTGGGTCATTTTGGCTGTATTGTACCAGTCGTCTTATCTTATTTTGGAGAGGAGGGGGGGGGGGGGGGGGGGGGGTTCTGTAAATGTGTATTTTGGTTTTCTTTCTGCACGGCGCAGTGGTGCATGAAAGTGGTTAGATTGTGTCCTGAGCCGATCCACGTCGTTTGATGTGCCTCATGGGAGGTAGGCGGGACTTGATGCTGCTATATGTATGCGATCCTTCAGCCAGTATGAGGCAAGCAATCTTAAATTATAATTACTCTGTCGCTTGTGGTGGTTTGATTTTTCACCCACAACGGCTTCACGACGAACACCACGCCCACCTTTCATCCTTCGTCGATCTCCGTGATTCCACACATCCACCAATAGCCCTATCGGGCCAGCGTACACTTTGTCAAACAAAAGGCAACAGCAGTTCCTTATTAAAGAACGTTTAGATAGAGTATTAGCTTCGGGTAATTGGAGCTTGCAATATCCTAATGCCGATGTATTGCATTTACCGGCGTTAGGTAGCGACCACAGTCCGATGCTTTTGAGGCCACAAAGAAATGCCAAGAGGTCATCTTCTATTTGGAGGCTGGGGGCGGAGTGGACATCGAGGGAAGAGTATTTGTTCATAGTCCAAGGTGCCTGGAGTGATGGAGAGCAAAATGACAACCTTCCAATGTGGGAAAGAAGTAAAAGGGTTGCAGCAGAATTGAGAACTTGGCACTCTAAATCAGATGTAAATTGGCACCAAAGAAAAGCAAAAATTGAATCTAAAATTGCGAGCTTCAAAATGAATCGGCTGAAAACAATGACTGCAGTACAGAAAGTGAGCTTCAAAAAAAATATGAAGTATTGTTACAAGAGGAAGTACCATGATTTTAAAGGTCCGACATGAATGGATATAGAGTGGGGATAAAAATACAAAGTTCTACCATTTATATGCTCAAAATAGCAAAAGGAAAACTTTGATAAACTGGATTGCTCTTCCAAACGGGGTTGAAACAGGGGATCAAGGTATGATCAGGAATTGTTTCTATAACTATTCCAGAGAATTGTATACCACCCAAATAGCTGACTTTAACCCCTCTAGATTATTTACCTCTCAGGATTGGCCTACTCGGGTTGAAATTAAGTAGATGGTGCTCCCAATTCATGTAATGTTCTTTTAGCATGACACCATGTAAGACTCCAGGCCCAAATGGTCTTCCAGCCTTATTTTATCAAAAGAGTTAGGATACGGTTAAATACCAAGTGGTATCTTCTTTTGTGCAAGCCTATTTCAAAGATCAACAAATGCCTCAGTACTTACCTTGCTCTTGCTCCGAAGCTTCATTCTCCTAATCAACCTAAGGGCTTTCATCCCACTAGTCTCACTAACACTATGAATAAATTGGTTGCTAAGTTGGCAGCAAGAAGATTAAAGTCGATTTTAAAAAGGGTAGTATCTCCCAGTCAAATTGGATTTCTGTCTAAAAGATAGATAGCAGACAACATGATGATTGCAAAGGAGGTGGTGCATGTCATGAAAAATGCTAGAAGGAAAAAGGCCTCAATGATGATCATGCTTGATATGGAGAAGACTTTTGATAGAATAGAATGGTGTTTTGTTGAATTTTGTTTTCGGCAACTACATATTCCTTCAGTTGATAAACTTAATTAATTCTTGTATTACATCTGCTACCATGCAAGTACTAATTAATGGTAAGGCAACCAAGGTAATCTTCCCTTCCCGTGGTATAAAGTGTCCCCTCTCCGTCTATATTTTTATATTATATTCAGAGTATTTATCTAGATCCTTGGATCTTGCTCTGCAGAGTGGAAGTATATCTCGTTTCAAATTACACAAGAATGCCTCCCCTATTGCCCATTTGATGTTCGCAGATGATAAGATACTTTTTTGTGGATGCATTACGTAAAGAAGCAACTGAGATCAAAACGATACCACAAAGTTATGAATACTGTTCAGGACAAAAGGTTAACTAGTTCTCCAAATCAAAGATATTTTTCAGCGGTAGGCAGCAAATGGAAATATGCAATGATATTAAACGAATTTTGTAGATTGGCAAAATGAAGGCTGATGAAATCTACCTTGGTTTTCCTATTTTGGATTCAGCCAACCAATCAAAATTGGTAGAGTTAATTATTACTAAATGCTCCTAAAA
Source organism: Thalassia testudinum (assembly GCA_037157565.1). NCBI lineage: Eukaryota > Viridiplantae > Streptophyta > Magnoliopsida > Alismatales > Hydrocharitaceae > Thalassia > Thalassia testudinum. Next base: position 72,385,502 of record JAZHRO010000063.1, read on the forward strand.
AACTAGCAGGCTGGAAAGGTAGGATTTTGTCCCAAGCTGGTAGAGGGGTGCTTCTACAATCCACCTTACGCTCTATTCCATTTATTCTCAAAAAAAAAACTTTGTGCTCAATTAGATAACTAGTTGTAAGCCCACGCCTTGATGCAGGATTGAAAAGAAAAGTTGAAAATGTAAGAAAAGGATGCAATACACACATACCAAAAATGATAATCAAGTCATTAAGGTAATCATTTTAAAAAAAATCAATAAAATATCTTTTATTTCATCGAAGTTTCATTGATGTAATTTTGATAAATTTGGAAGATATAAATGTAAGAAGTTTGTAAAATATAAGTAATATAATGCAATAATAATTCTGTAAATTTAACATATACTTTTAATACTGTACAACTCATGAAGATAAGAGGATAATTGAATCAGATTTAATGCTTTTTCATATGTAAGTCCCACAAAATATGTGCATCAAGGAATGGTCATGAGTGCTAAGTACCATGCATTTCAAGATGTGGAAGTACAAAATATAGTTAGATGATTGTATTTACAAGTTTGTAATATCTATAATATTTATCAAAGTTACTTCTAAAAGTAAGTATAGCTCTTTTTTCAAAAGGAAACTTCATGTAGCTTGTAACAAAATACAGCAAACATAGTTCTTGTAACCCGTGTCGAGGATGAAGATGGCAAAATGATCTGCAAGGGAAAAAAAAAGAAATTAATAAGACAAAATAATGAGCTTATAACCCATACGTTATTGTAGGAGCATGGATAGAAAGCTACAAACTCAAATTCAACTACAAAATCCAATATCTGTGTATGAAATCGTCAAAGTCATGAAGTAAAAGTCTATTGGAAAACTCCATTAATTGATACTAATTCATTTTACTACAAAGAATGATTTAAAATGTGCAACAAAGTCTCATCTTTAACTTATCAATACATAGTGTCCTATGGAAATTGTTTGCTAATTACAATATTTATTCCAATGGGAAGAGAGAGATACTTTAATCTATGAAGTATAAATGTCTACGTAGTTCAATATTTTCATTGGAATAAGTGAGAAATTAGATAAAAAGTATTAAAAAGCATAGCAATGTAAAATAATTAAAATATACCTCTAGCTCTCAGCAATCTCATGACATCTTGAAAATTTTCAGTAGGATCAAAGGAATTGAAAAAGGCAATTATCCAATTGATTTTAACCACAAGAAGCATCAATTCTCTAGTCGATTAGATGGGCCTAGATGTTGAGAAGGAAATTGATGATCTCTTGCCTACTAAGGTCAATGAACAATGGTTAAGCAACTTGCTGCAACCATTGATGGTTGGTAATTGTCTAGTTGCCATGATCCCAACATCATTACTTAGGGACTACTTTACCTTCATGGCCATTGGTAAAGAATACCATGGTAGACACTGGATGGGAGAAAAAATTTTAGCATATCATTCTATCCCTTTGCTTGAGATTTTCATTGTTTCTTATGCATAAGAATGGGCATATAACTTGCCGGAGATTTTGATTGGGTTTATCCAATTTTTCCTTGTGATGGTTGTGGGTTTTGGAATAAAGTGAGTTTTCTTTGTCTAGAAGGCTTCTCTTTTGTTGAGGCCTACTTTCTTTAAATGTAATTAACGCTTTGTTTCTTCATGCTGAATGTGGTTTATTTTACTGCTCTTTTGGTTACTTCCTCGTTGGACGACTAGGTCTTGGGAGTAGTTGAGTCGGTCCGGTTCTCGTGTCTCGTAGGGACTCGGGAACCGGGTCGTTACAAGATGGTATCAGAGCAAGGTCGTCCCGAGAAGTGAATCAATTGACTGGAAAATAACCAATTCACATGTTTATAACTAGAGTAGCCACCACAACCTATCTCTTGACGTTTTTTTTTTCCGTTTTATTTCGCGTCTCCTTACAGGAGATGCCTCGTCGCGGGACTAGCGAGACTGGCCGCGGGCACGGCTGAGGATGAGGTCGGCGAGGTGGACGTGCTGTTGTTGACGTCTCGGTGGACCAGCCACCACTCCCGGGCATCCAGGCCCAGGACCTCGCCAGACTGATACGGGACATTGTACGAGAGGAGCTCCACCCACCGCCCCGAGCACCTCCTCCTGGGGCTGCAGAGGGGGAGTCCTCTGTGGGACCACGCGACGGACACGGCGCTGGACATGAGGGAGGGGATGGGCCGCTGCCGCCCCCACCTTCCTCCGATACTTCTGCACACGAGGCACCTTCGCCTGGAGGTGCACTAGCACCTCCCCTACAGCGCCACTTTGAGCTTTTCGGACAGTTCCGGAAGCTGAAGCCCCCCTCCTTCAAGGGGGATGAGGACCCGACCGAGGCAGAGGACTGGCTTGAGCAGCTAGAGAAGATCTTCGACACCCTTCGCCCCCCGGTGGAGTGCCGCGTGGCCTTTGCCACGTACCAGCTGGAGAGTGCGGCACACCGGTGGTGGAGGGCGGTCCGGGGACAGGAGAGGGACGAGCCGACGTGGGACCAGTTCATCACCCTATTCTGCGAGAAGTACTTTCCCCAGACGTGGCAGGACCAGAGGAGGCGGGAGTTCCACACTCTCTGCCAAGGGACGATGACTGTTAGCGCGTACCGCACGCGTTTCTTGGAGCTGTCCCACTTTGTAGCGACAGCGGTAGCCACTGAGGAGGAGCGCCTTTGGAGGTTCACCGAGGGGCTTCGGCCTACGATCCGGGGGTATGTCAAACCCCTGAAGCTGCCTACGTTTTCGAGGGTGGTAGAGGCAGCTATGACTTACGAGGAGACCAACCCGTCCGCACGAGACACCGACGGCGGGCGGAAGAGGCCCTTCCAGCCAGACTTTTCACAGGGCCGGCGAGAACGGAGACACGTGGCGTCCGCAGGAGAGCCGTCACGTTGTGCAGGGCCATCAGTGGCCTTTGGGGGCCCTCGACAGGGGCCAGTCGCCAACACCGGACCCTCGCCTAGTCGACAGCAGGGACCCACTGAGGGCGGGAGTCGGGTTCCCCTCTGCTACCAGTGTGGCCAGCCGGGCCACGTCAGGAGGGATTGCCCATCTAGGGCAGGGGGTCAGCAGATACTCCCCGCGTAGAGCACTGGAGGGCGCCCAGGAGGCCGCGGTTCCTAGGCGCGAGGAGGAGGACAACAGTCGCGAGGAGGGTACCGGCCAGCACCTACCCATTCGACACAGAGTGTGGCTGCTTCGTCCGCACCTAGAGCTGAGGGGCGTATCAACGCCCTCACACACAGGGACGCCAGAGCTTTGGGATCGGTGGTAGTAGGTATGGTTTCAGTTTCTGGCAGACTCGTTTACACACTTTTCGATTCCGGCGTTACGCACTCGTTTGTCGCAGCCAGTTTCGCAGTTAGTTTGGACCAGGATTATACACTGTTAGAGAATCCGTTCGTAATCAGAGGTCCAAGTGGCCAGCTGTTTGTAGCTGAGGAGGTGTACATGGATTGCGAGGTCAGCGTCGGAGGACATAGCCTGCCAGCTGACCTGATTATGATCCAGATGGAGGACTTTGGAATGATTCTGGGGATGGATTGGCTGTCCGCTTACCATGCCTTGGTGGACTGTTTTGAGAGGAAGATTGTCTTCTCCATTCCGGAGTTGCCTTCTTTCGAGTTTCACGGACAGCCAGTGGACGGAGGTTTCAGGTGCATTTCGGCACTTCAGGCGGCGAGACTTTTGAGCCAGGGGTGTGAGGGCTTCCTAGCTTGTGTGGTGGTAGAGCCCAGCCCTGTGGCAGACTTCCAGAGCATCCCAGTGGTCAGAGAGTACCCCGACGTGTTTCCAGACGAGTTACTAGGACTACCGCCCGAGCGTGAGATTGAGTTTGAGATATCACTAGTACCAGGGACCAGCCCCATCTCCACCGCGCCATACAGAATGGCACCGCTTGAGCTGCGAGAGCTCAAGTCCCAGTTGCAGGACCTTTTGGAGAAAGGTTTCGTGAGGCCCAATGCGTCCCCTGGGGAGCCTCGGTACTGTTTGTGAAGAAGAAGGATGTGACCCTACGCCTTTGTGTGGACTACCAACAGCTGAACAGGGTCACCATCAAGAACAAATATCCGCTGCCGAGGATCGACGATTTGTTTGACCAGTTGCGGGGTGCCACGGTATTTTCCAAGATAGACTTGAGGTCTGGATACCACCAGTTGAGGATCAGGGAGACCGACGTCTCCAAGACAGCTTTCCGCACCCGGTACGGACACTACGAGTTTTTGGTCATGCCGTTTGGGCTGACCAATGCCCCCGCTGCTTTCATGGACCTGATGAACCGGATGTTTAGACCGTACTTGGACCAGTTCGTGGTGGTTTTCATAGATGATGTACTCATCTATTCTAGAGATCGGACGCAGCATGGACAGCACTTGCGGATGGTTCTGGACACTCTGAGACAACGCCGGTTGTACGCCAAATATAGCAAGTGCGAGTTCTGGTTGAGGGAGGTGACCTTCCTAGGTCATGTGATCTCTAGAGATGGCTTGGTGGTGGACCCAGCCAAGGTCGAGGCAGTGCTCAGGTGGGAGAGACTGCGTTCAGTCACTGAGATTCGCAGTTTTCTGGGACTGGCAGGCTACTACAGACGATTCATCAGAGGATTTTCGCAGATTGCGCGTCCTATGACACAGTTGAGTCGGAAGGACGTGCCTTTCGCTTGGACAGACGCCTGTGAGGCGTGTTTTCTGGAGCTGAAGGAGAGCTTGACCTCGGCTCCCGTGCTCACCATCCCTGACAGTAGTGGCGGGTTCGTTGTGTACACGGATGCCTCCTTGCAGGGGTTAGGAGGTGTACTCATGAAGAGGGGTCACGTTGTCGCTTACGCTTCGCGGCAACTGAAGCCCCATGAGCGTACCTACCCTACCCACGACCTAGAGTTGACAGCTGTTGTCTTCGCGCTGAAGACCTGGAGGCACTACTTGTACGGTGAGACCTTCGAGATTTTTACTGATCACAAGAGCCTCAGATACCTTTTTGATCAGAAGGAGCTCAACATGAGACAGAGACGTTGGTTAGAGCTCCTGAAGGACAACGACTGCAGCATCTCTTACCACCCAGGAAAGGCCAATGTGGTGGCTGACGTCTTGAGCCGTAAGGCGCCCGCACGCTTGGCCAGTCTACAGTTACAGAGTTGGAGCCTTTTGGAGGAGGTGGGCAGTTGGCGACCTCTAGAGTTACGAGGGTACTGTGGAGCAGTGACGGTGACACGGCAGACGAGGCCAGAGCTGATAGACCGCATCATCATAGGGCAGATGGCCGATCGTACTTGCAGTCTTTACGTGACAGAGTACTGTCAGGAGACCTTGGGGACTTCTCTTTCACAGACCAGGTGCTACGCTTGAGGGGACGGTTGTGCGTTCCCAGAAACAAGGAGCTGTTGAGAGAGCTCGTGACTGAGGCACACGGTTCCAGATTCACCATACATCCCGGAAACACAAAAATGTACCACGACTTGAGATGCGAGTTTTGGTGGAGAGGGATGAAGCGGGATGTGGGTGAGTTCGTGCAGCATTGTTTAGTGTGCCAGTAGGTGAAAGCCGAACACCAGAGGCCTGCAGGGCCGCTTCAGCTGCTTCCAGTGCCAGAATGGAAGTGTGAGAGCATCACCATGGACTTGGTGGTGGGCTTACCTGTTACCCAGCGGGGACACGACGCAGTCTGGGTAATAGTGGATAGACTGACGAAGACGGCACGTTTCTTGCTGATCCGAGTTACTTTGGGACCAGCACAGTTGGCAGAGAGGTATATCCGTGATGTGGTACGACTACACGGAGTTCCGCGAGAGATCGTATCCGACCGGGATACCCGCTTTACGTCCCAGTTTTGGGCTGAGTTTCAGCAGGCCTTGGGGACGAGGTTGAGGTTTAGCATGGCTTACCACCCCCAGACGGACGGACAGTCTGAGCGCACGATACAGACACTTGAGGACCTTTTGCGTGCCTGTGTACTGGACTGGAGGGGCTCTTGGGAGGAGCACCTGCCCCTGGTAGAGTTTGCATACAACAACAGTTATCACTCGAGCATCGGCATGGCTCCCTACGAGGCTCTGTACGGACGGAAGTGTACGGCACCCTTGAGTTGGGTTGAGGTGGGGACCAAGTGGGAGGTTGGCCCGAGGTTGATCCGGCAGAGTCAGGAGGTAGTTGAGCAGATCCACAGACGACTCCGCACTGTCAGGAGCAGACAGAAGAGCTACGCGGATCGGAGACGCAGAGAGGTGCGGTTTGAGGTTGGGGAACACGTTTTGCTTCGTGTTTCGCCCATGAAGGGCTTACAGCGGTTTGGGGTGAGAGGGAAGCTCGCGCCGAGGTTTGTGGGGCCCTTTGAGGTCCTGGAGCGGGTTGGACCCGTTGCTTACAGACTTGCCCTTCCCCTGCAGCTGTCTGGTGTGCACGACGTGTTCCACGTGTCCAACCTCAGGAAGTACGTAGCCGACTCCAGTCACGTACTGAGTCACGAGAGCGTCGAGGTGGGCGACGACCTGACCTACCCCGAGCGGCCAGTGCAGATCCTAGACCGAGCCGTCCGCAGTTTGAAATGAAAGCAAGTACCCCTGGTAAAGGTTTTGTGGAGGAGCCAGCGGTACGAGGAGGCTACCTGGGAGCCTGAGGCGGCAATGTGGGAGCGGTACCCGGAGCTTTTCGCGGGTACGTCTTTTCGGACCGACTTCGGTCCTCTTTGAGTTTGTTATGGTTAATTGGACCTCTTTTCCTGCACCCTAGTTGGCGCAAGTTTCGGGGACGAAACTTCCTTTTAATTTGTTATATTGTAATGAATGCGTGCCCCAGATGTCTTTTAAGACGTCTGGGAGGTGGCCCAGACGTCGGACCAGACGTCTGGACGTCTGGAAATCCGTTATCTTCCACACGCGTGGGTCGTCTGCGCGCCTGAACGTGCAGACCTGCATATTCGTTTATTCCCTGTGGCTGCAGACGCCTTGCCGCGTCCTCTCTCCTCCTCGCATGGCCTTAAAAGGCCACGCCTCGCCTCACTTCCGTCACCACCGTCTCCTTTCTCTTCTCCTTCAGCCAGTGAGCGTGAGCGCGAGCGCGAGGGCGGCAGCGGCGGCCGCAGTGAGCGCGGAGGAGGTGCTGCGTGCGAGAGCGGAGCTCTGCCGTGAGGGCGAGCTCGCCGGGGCTGCTAGGGCCGGCCGGCGGAGGGCGCAGGGGGCGCGGAGCGACGAGGAGGGGGGACTGCTGCGGTCTGAGCAACAGGCGCGCGAGGTGCGACGCGGGCGGCGTCACGAGTGGAGGCCGAGTGGCGCCCTGATTCTGGAAAAATTTCCAGAATCAGACGTCTGAGTTGATAGCCAGACGGCGAGGGCGACGTCTGTAAGACCATCCAGACGTCTGAAAGGTGAGTTTTCCGTCTCCTTCTTCCTTCCTGTCGACTGACCGTACTGAGGGGGGGAGATGGGTGTGCGCAGGCTCGGTGATTCGCCATCCATCGCGAATCAAACGTCTGGCAGTAGTACCAGACGGCGGAAGCGACCTCCAGACGTCCGGGGTGACCATCGGACGTCTGGGAGCTAGGCCAAACGTCCCCGCAGACTTTTGGACGTCTGGGAAACCACGCTGAACAAGGTAATTCTCTGATCCACTTTTTAAGACGTCTGGAAGAAGTTCCAGACGTCTGATTTTGCACAGTGTCGTCGTTTTTGACCCGTTTAGGGTCCGTTAGGGTTCCTTTTCCGCGATTCGAGTTGCGTTCTTTTCAGAATTAATTCCTCTACCCGTCTATAGTAGTTATACACTGTTTTAAGCCACTTCTTGTGTTTGATCCTTGTGATAGGACCTTGTTCTGTTGCAGTCTCGGGGGTCGCGGAGGCACGCGGGATTCCCGACCACGCCCCCATTTCTCCCGTTGTACCTGGTAGAGTGGCTTTAAGTTATTAATAAAATCTGTTAAATTATGGAACCATAAATAGAACCTAGGACATTGCATGAATCTTAGGAATGGGAAATAGATGGAATGATAGCTCCTAGGTGTTGCATGAATCCTAGGACTAGAAAACTAGATTGTATGATAGATCCTAGGATATGGCATGAATCCTAGGATGGGAAAACTAGTGGAATGTATAATACTGCAGTCTTGGAAAATGGAAAGAGATATAAAGCTGCCTGTAATTTGAATTAACAGCTGCTTGTTGTGAATAAATAACGTGGTTGAGAACATGGATTGTAAGAATGTGAAACTGGAAAGTGAAACCTCGATGTTTGAGTAAAATGGATGGAACCCTACGGGGAAGTAGGAGTAGAACTCCTGGAAAGTGAATGGAATAGTATTGGGGAAGTGAGCTGGCCCTTGAGTACAGAGTACCAAGGAAAGCGACTGTCCCCCTGTTTAGTGTAGAGCGGAGCCAGCCGCCCCAGGGACCCGGGGTTAAGACTGGCCACTCTGTATCGACTTGCTGGCCCTCGCGTACGTAGTACCGAGGAGAGCTACTAGTGTAGGGAGGTACTAGCTACCCCACAGGCCTCGGGGTTCTGCTAGCCTCCCACACCGACTTGTTAGGCCCGCTGGGGCAAGCCAGGATAGTCAGGCGAGGGTGCACGGACTGTGGAGGGGCAAGGTCCCGGTTTGGTTACTGTGGAGGGGTTGGACCCCTGTTACTGAGAGGGCTCTGCCCTGGATTGGTTCCGTGCTGTGCTTTAGGCGCACCAGTTAACGGAAACGACTGACCGCGTGCCAGTACGGGTTAGCTACTTGTGCGTTTATCGCGCGTGCTGTAGTCACCGTTACGTCTGTCAGTGACCTTGGGGTGGTTGACTGAGGGTAGGATCACCACGGGGGACTCTCCCGGCCAGGAGAGCACCATGTGCTACTTCTACTTTTTGGAAAAGACTGCAATCAAGATCGTTCCCACGAGGAACATTCGAGATCAAGAAAAAGATTTGGGGAATAAATGAAATAGTGAGACAATTGAAAGATGTGAATAAAGAAAGTAATCGATCATAACAGCTACTGTACACTCTACTGTTGTCTTTGGTTTAGTTGCCACTCTACTCAGCGCTTTGCTGACGTGTTACACTCGTTACCTTTTTCAGGACCAGGTGTTGAGCAGCCAGGGTCAGCAGCTGCAGAGGACGCTGGGCCGAGTAGGGTCCAGTAGAGTTACCACTGTCTTTTGTACCTCTTTTTGTTACGTTGTAGTGAGTAGTTCTTGTTTCCGCTGTACTTTCTTTACCTGCAGTTCAAATTATATTATGAATATTGTTGTACTGTTGTGGTGGTACATACTGTGGTAGTTTCTTTCCTTACTGCTGTACTTTCTTACTATTAGTTATATTCATGCTGAATGTGGTTTATTTTACTGCTCTTTTGGTTACTTCCTCGTTGGACGACTAGGTCTTGGGATTAGTTGAGTCGGTCCGGTTCTCGTGTCTCGTAGGGACTCAGGAACCGAGTCGTTACAGAAAAATTTCCACATTGTCTAGATTTGTTGCTAATTATGAGGATGATTCTTGGAGAAGCCTAACCTCTCTCACGTGGCTATAATTATATTATAGTTGAAAATAGGGTAATCATTAAGCTGTTTAAGTTGTAATGCACCTATGTATGCTTGAATTTTCTTGGTAACTTCTACGGACCTCCTTGGTTTTCAAAAAAAAAAAAAAAGCACCCATGTCTAACCCATATCCAATCCATATGTACCTTTGTGTCCATAGATTAGATTAGGCATAAGAGTGAATTTTCTACTAAAAAATATAGTTGTATATTTTGTAAAGGTTGTTGACACAAAATATCCAAGTGTTTTGTCTAGTTTTGTTTTGGTGCACATATTTTTTCTGTCTAGTTTTGTCTTCTATTGTTGGCTAATGTCATGTGTGGTTGAGTATTAGTGCACATATTATTCTTTGTCATGCAATTTTCTCTCTTTTCATGCCACTCTTTATGCACAGGTATTACATTTTAATGGACTATTGACTGTATCAGCATGCCTAGCTATCTAATTTGTTTAAAGCACTTATGAGTTCACTATATGTGCCACAATTATTTTACTTATGATAAGATGTTTATGATCACCTTTGATAGAGGTTTGACCAAACTTCATGTTTGTTTCTCGAGGTGTGTTTGCATCACCCCTATTTTTGTTTGGTAGAAATAACTCTGAATTTTCATTTTTGGACATTTGTTGTAGGTGTATTTGCATCCATTGGAAGTGCTCAGGTTCTATCATTTGTGTTGCCCTCTGTTGTTGTGGGGCTTCGAGAACATGCATTTTTTATTGTACATGGATAAATCATATACATATGTACACATAGAACAAAAGGTAACTAATATATGAATACATGCATTGTCAGCAAAAAGATACATGACACCATTGTTATATGTATGAACTAAGTAAGAACAAACACCATTCTATCTTTGTTACTTGTTTGAAGCGTGCACAAATCATCATTCATGGAACTTAATTAACTAAAATGCATTCAAAAAATTTCCAACATTGAAAGGTAATTTTTGTCCCTGCATAATAAAAAGAGTTTAGGAAGTCAGTGAATTAGATATCTATGTGAAATAAAGAAGGGAAAGATTTTTATTGAAAGTAGAGAAGCATAGAAAATGTAATATGAAATGCTTTATCATTTAATAAATAAGAACAAACTATGAAGTGTAAATGACTATCTAAAAAGCATTTTTTGAGAGGTAGGCATCTTAAAAACTTCATCGCAAAAAAAAGGGAGAATGGAAGAGATGAGGCATTAATTAGCAAAGGATATGAATAGGTGAAATGTACATGTTACACAAGAGATTAGTAGGGTTTATATAGATACAAATCTTTCTTTTTTTTTTTTATCCACCCTTTTGTTCTTTGAAACCTACCTAAATCTATTGCCTAAACGAAACTTGAATAAGGCATTCATCTAATTTATGGTAACTTACCTGGATAGCCATTTTTTCCTTGTTTTTTCTGAACATTTTCCAACTGATCAACTTTAATAATTTTAGTTGGCTTCTTGGATAACTAAAGCAAGACTGTAAGAATATATCATAATATTACTGTTGCGCAGTAAGTAAGTTTAATAAATCAGAATAGATGAGTTCCAAATTCTATTTTATGAACTAAGCTTCATTCTTTTCTAAGGCTTGTATCAGCTTGTTCAGGCAGTTTCCTACTATAACATTATGGCAAGCAAAAAGAAAATGTTAATTTTGTGCATTCTTCAATTATTTCCCTCCTAGTTTCTTTGCAAAGTTGGCCCGTGAATCTAATATTCCTGCAGATGAAAGTTTTAGAACAATTTAATTAGGATGATACACATAAAGGTCCAATGTCATCATTGATCCCATCAAAGAAGGAGCATTAATCTGGAGGGCATTTGCATCTCTCATGTGAGCCTTAAAAATAGGATAGTTCTCTATAATTTGTTGCCTGTCCCCGCTCCTCTCCTCTCCTCTCATCCTTATCTCTCCTCCATTATGAAGTCTTATTAGGTGATATCCACCACTCACAAAGCAGCAAGTACAACACCTTCAATAGCTGTATGACTATAATTATTAGGAACAATTAGTAATGATCAATGGGTCCACAATGATTTAGTATTGAAAATTTCTTTTTTTATATGGGTCAAAAAGCAATTGCTAATTTCATAACCATTTTTACATCGACTTATCTTACCAACTATTATTTACCTACTACATATAATTCCTATAATAAGATAATATCATCGAATTCATATCAGTTAAGGTCATATATAAATCTTTTCTCACTTCCCTAGAAAATCCCAACCCAAAATCATGTTTACCACAAGTACAAATCAATTAAGGTTAAATCAATCCAAACACCAAGATGCACATTATAAAACTCATAAATTATAGTCACAATGGATCGGAAAATTAAAATTAAGCCCAAACAAATTAAAGGGAATCACAGGTAAATAATCGAACAACGAAGCTAAAAAAAAAAAAGGAATTAAAGCAACTTAATATAGTGATTTTGACAATTCCATTTTCATGAATTGGACATACACATTGAGACTGTGCTAACCGAATTACACTTATTTGAAAAATTGAGATGATTGTATACATATGATTTTTGTATCAGTCATTTCTATATAGTTAGGTTATTCCAGTTGAAGTTGGAAACAAATACAATAGGAAGTTATATGATTTTGTTTAATACTAGTCCTTAGTATATGCAAGAACCATTATACTTCCTATTGTATGATGGGTTATATTTCTTGTTAGCTGGAGGACTATGACTTATATACTGCAAGGACAATTATTTCATCTGATGTTCGCGTGATGTTCATTACCGTCGGTCCTTGTCATTGGAGAAGTGGAGAGACAGTTGGGAGGATAAGGAAGAGAAAGTGAGTCGTCAGCGGCAAGTACTCATCTTCCTCGTAACACCAACAGCAGCAGTAATAGAACCCAAAATATAATTCATCCTTAAAGCCCATGCAAAGAAATGAGCAACCCAAAAAAAAAAAAAAAAAAAAAAGGAAGGAAAGGGAAAGAAGAAATGGAAAGGGAGGGGTGTTGGTCCTTGTCCAGCAAGATCCCAAACCTCCAGTTTCTCACTCCTTTTTTGGATGACCTCAAGGGTTGCATTAACAATTGACCTTGAATATGACTTTTTTGTGATATGACATCTCTTCTTGACAATCTCAACATGAAGATCCCAATGAAAAAAAGTTTAATGTCAATATTTGCATTTCGTGGAAAAAAAAGGAAAAGAACACAAGCAAATTTAATATAGATTGGGAAAGACTGCAAATGAAGTTAGCATCAGAAGCTATAGACATAGAGGACCACATCCGGCAGACCAGGTTGTAAGAGATCTTCATGAGAGATTTGCATTTATTCTGTTCGATGCCACCTCCAAAGCTATCTTCAATGCTGTAGTGAGTAAACTTCCAACCCGCTGCCTTAGATTGTACATTGTGGTTTGACTGTATGGAAAGAAGGAATAAGTTCCTTGAACATTACTATTTGTATCAAGTATGACAATGATGTTGGTTCTTGAATACTTAAAATCAATGCTGAAAAAGATAATTCCATTCACATGATTCTACAGTGATGTCCACCTTCTTTAATGGATTTCTATGACCACTTTGTTAAAGGTATTAAAAATATTGAAACCAGGATGCAGATGGCTTCTGGGGGAGCTGATCCATGCCCACTACCTCCTCACGTCCCCTCTCAGGCATGCAAAGAACTCTGTAAAAAGATGGCAAAGTTTCATTCAACAAAAAAAAAAAAAAAAAAAAAAAAAAACCACACAAGGACTCAAAACACCCTTTATGGATGGACGTGAAAGAAATGTTGGGAGATCACCATCACCACCGGCAACCTCTGTTGACAGAAGATGGGCTCCTCCAGATAAACACATCAGGAAATGGAGACACCAAGGAAGATAGAGAGGAGCAGCTCCTCCTCCTCACAAGCAAAGAAGTCTCCTCTCTTTCACAGTGGGTTGGCAGGCTCTAGTAGTCCCTGCAAGAGAACTCACAATTTTAACACTACGTCCACCCCTGTCCCCAACTTTTCTTTAAATCTCTCCTCCTCTAGCGTGAGATGGTGGTGGGTGGCAGAGCTCAGAAGAGCGGGGTGTGGAAAACATCAAGTTACGTGCCGACCAACAACCGCGCACCACCCCCCATCCCTCTGTCATAAATATACTTCTCGAAGGGTGCTTGGAGAAGAAGAAATGTGAGTGGATCGTGGTGGGTGGCAGAGCTCAGAAGAGGCGGCCGAGCTAGGAGAGGGACGAATGGGCATGAAGGTCAAGCTGTTCACGGTAGAAAGCCGACACAAAAAGGTACCTCGCGTCTAGTGCAGCACGATGGAGGAGGTGGTATCCCTGATCTGCGTCAGGCGGAGAGCAAGGCGGAGGTTGGAGGCTCCGTGTCGTGGGGAGACATCAGCCCGCTGCGGCGACGGATGGTATCCCTGATCGTCCACCTCCTCCTCCTCGTCTTCGCTGCTCCTCCTGGTCACCAGCGGAGCGACGAGCCAGAAGCCCTCCAGGCTGCTCCTCCTGGTCACCAGCGAAGTGACGAGCCAGAAGCCCTCCAGGTGCTGCGAGGCGTTGGCGCCTGTTTGCGGCACGAGGCGTGAAGGAGCGGAGCATCAGAGCGTGGTCGTGCCGACGTAGGCAGAAGGTGTGGGCGGAGGTGTGGTGGGGTGGCATTGAGAGGGGTTTGTGGGTTTGGGCGTTGGGTTTGTTGGAGACGAAGAGGTGATGAAGAGGAAAGGTGAGGGGTGAGGCGTAGGGAACCCTAAGGGGATCGTGAACCGCAGGAGGGGAGGGGATCTGAGGAGGGGAGATGGTGGAGAGAGGTGCGATGGGGAGGGAAGAGGGATCAGGTTGTCGAGAGCGATCTGAGGGGGGTGGGGGGAAGGAATGGAGAAGAGGCGGGAGGATGGGGAGGTGGCCAAGAGCGATCTGGAGGGGAGATGGAGGAGAGAGGCGCGAGGAGAGGAGAGGCGACCTCGAGGTGTCGCCACCCACGAGCAACCTCACGCGGAGCTCCAAGATGGAGAGGAGGGAGGAGCGGCGGGAGGGATAGAGGAGGAGGAGGAGGTGCGAGGAACAGCACAAAAGAGTGACCGAAAGGGAGAGGAGGAGGAGGAGGAGGAGGAGGAGGAGGAGGAAATAGGCCTGACGTTGGCTATTTTTGCAGCAGATGCCATTGCCACCGGCTGCTACAATAGCAGCTACAGTGGCATACAGACTCATTCCCATACGGGGAATAAGAGATGTTATGATTGGCCCGGGATTTCCGGTGGGGATACTTGGATGGAAATAAGCATTTGTATACGAGGGCCTGGAGGTATATTTGTATTCCTAAAAGTCAGGGAGGCCTTGGCTTCAGAACAACAAGACTTGCAAATTTGACTTCTCTTATGAGGATTGGATGGAGGTTGTATTCTGATCAAAATGGTTTTTGGCAAATGCAAATCAAATCAAAATACTTTCCTGCTGGGTCCTTTTAGGAGTATTTGCCAAAGCCAACCGATTCTGACTTTATGAAAGCTATGGGAGCAGTAAAGGATTGGTTGTGCAAGCACTCGTTATGGTTGATTGGGAAAGATGATTTGGTCAATATATGGAGTGATCATTGGGTGAGAGAATGGGACAGAGGGCTCTCTCCTTCCAACTGGGATACAATTTTCTTCGGTTGCTAAATTAAAAACTGAAGAATCAAACTGGTGGGATATGCAAATAGTTCAAAATATTTTCAGCCCAGAGCTTGCGCTAAAAATTTCTCAAACCCCCTATATACATCATGGCCCAGATGTTCTTACATGGATGCCCCACCCGAAAGGTACTTTCTCTGTTAAATCAGCCTAAAAATTTCTCAAACCCCCTATATACATCATGGCCCAGATGTTCTTACATGGATGCCCCCACCCGAAAGGTACTTTCTCTGTTAAATCAGCTTATCATACACTTTCGCTGGAGCATGGAATGGGTGCCATTGTTGGCGATAAGGTCAAGACGCAACGTAGAAAATTGTGGTCTTTGACCAATCTGGCGCCTAGGACCAAGGTTTTTTTTGGTGGAAGGCTCTTGTACGTGCGTTGCCACTTGGAGTCCCCCTTTCCAAAAAAATGCAGGCTTGATACATCCTACCCTTTTTGTGTTTCGGAAATGGAGGATTAGGAACATCTAATTCTAATATGTCCATTTATGAAAGCTATGTGATTTTTTTGGCGATTGAGGATAGATGATATAGGGGAGTCTTGGTGGGATTTTATATTTTTGTTGAATGAACAATTCCAAGCTACAGGCTACCCACGATACTTAATTTTCTATTTGATACATTCATGTTGGCTTCGTAGGTGCAAGGTCTTTTGTGGAAGGCCTACTGCCGGATCCTTATATGGTGATTATGGGATCTATTAGAATGGCAAGCTTCTACTTGAACGAAAATATTGGTCCCAACTTGTCAGCCTATAGTGCTCAACCACAGCAATTTTGTTCAAGAGATGTTGCATCTCAGTCATTGCAGCAGGACTTTGGCAGCATTCGAAGAAATAAATCGATAATCCTTATGGATGCGGCTGTTGGAAAATCGCACTCCGTTGCTGCTGTCTTATTGAAGGATGTTTATGGTAATTTTGTCACCGCCACAGCGGATATCATTAGCACCTCTTGCGTTGTTGAAGCAGAAGCTCGGGCAATTTCTCTAGGCCTCCCCTTGTCCCTTACGTGCTGAATTATTGGAGATGGCCGTTCTCTCTGATGCCATCTTCCCGGTAACTCAGGTGCCTACCCTTTAGTAGCCTTCCTGGAGGTACATCCATATCGTTCAAAATTGTGCTAACACTCTGTCTTCCCATGTGGGATTTTCTGTTATTAAAACCTCTGGATCAGAGCCAGCACACTTGCTAACAAGATATCCTCTGAGATATATGTTGCAAGGGAGTTTGGATTTTCCTAACTTCCCTTGTAAGGTTGATGGCTGCTAATGAATTTCACCCTTGCAAAAAAAAAAAAAAAAAAAAAGCTAGAAATAGATATACATTAAATGACTTTCTTAAGAATATTATACTTATACTCTAAATAAATATACATATATCAAAACAATAGATTATATCTCATACCGCATTACAATCAATTGCATATGCGTTGATTCTAATATTAAGAGTAGCAATAAATTATCGCAAGGAAATTATCTTCTATGTTATGAACTTATCTATGCTAACTAAATAAAAAGTATCTTATGTATACATTTTTAATGGTGTATGCTCAATAAAGTTATTTAAATTAAAGGATAATTTGAATTTTTTTGTTCCACGCTTTTAAAACTTGTATGCCAAAAAATGTGCATACCTAGAACATAGGTAGGATAATCCTTTTAGAATACCAATCATAAGTAATATATATCTATTTGCAAAACTAATCAATTTATAGTAGAAATAAAATACAAAAATAATTTCAAGACAAAAGCACCTTCATGTTTGATCTCGTCTTTACCATTTATTTCTAACTTGACGTACAATATATAAGAACTCTAGAGTTGCCTTGTGATTCTTACTTCGAGGCTTAAATATCAAAAGATCTTAAAATAAGCTACGAACAAAAGAACTCAAAAGTAAAATCATCCTTTTGAACGTAACTATTTCCAACAACCACGGCACTCGGTTGAAAGGTACTATAACATAAATTGTTTAATTAACAGACATGAACAATATATCTAACAGTACCATCACGACAAGAAGAATAGCTTTTGGCCACGGGTTTCCCATTAGTTTGGCAAATATTGTTTTGCAACTGGTTTTAAAGACAAACCGTCCCCGATACTCCAGTTCCCCCATAAAAAAACCTATCTTTTAACAATAGTTTCGAGCCGTTGGTCATATATTTTCAGCGATGTTTTTTTACAAAATCGCCATTCTTAATATGAATTTGCAACGATCATGAAACTGTCAATCAAAAGGTTTAGACAAAAATGCTAAAAAATCATTTACATCGCCAATGATGATTTATCGACCAACGGTCAATTTATAATTATCGTAAATGATGAGGGTTATCCAATCGCTGCTGGTAACCTGTGAGTAATGATTATAAGCTAACAATCACAAATGACAATGGTTATCTAATCATCGCAGATAAGTATTTAATGATGGTTATAAATTAATGGTATTTGGTTACTGTTATGAAACTATCAACAAATATCCATTGGCGATAATTTTCTATAAATCATTGCCAAAAAGTACATATATATATATATATATATATATATATATATATATATATATATATATATATATATGTTAAGTTTACAAATCATACAAGTATACTATGTTGGAGCTCTTACACCATTGACCCATTCAAATCATCGTTTGGAGGACAATGTGAATGCTTTCAAGTTTGAGTTTCAGATCATGCAGAGTCAATCACGTCATTTCGATCTCCGTCAAAGTTGGGTTGAGTTAGAATCAAAATTACACTAAAGTAAGGTGAATAGTGAAATTGAAATATACTAAGCAAATAAAAATTCAATTTCACAAATAACATCGATTTTTAGGTGGAAACCTAAATTGGGAGAAAACCACCATCGAAGTGAACTTTGACTTAAGATTTACGATCACAAGTAATCAATCCACTATCCATACTACTTAAACCAAGGGTGGTGTACCTCAAGACAAACTTTACCTCTAATCCCTAAACAGAGATTTCTCCCTTCACACGAAAAAGACGAGAATCCGACAGGCCAGATACCCAAATATAACAAAATGTAAAAATGGAAAAAAAAACACCTTATAGAGATCCTCAAATAGATGTAAAAATAATCTTAGAAACTAAGGGTGGGTGAGCTCCCTAAAGGTGATGACAGTAGCACAAAAGAGAGGAAGTGCATGTATTCCCAAGTAATAGACTTGCACACTAGAAGGTGATAAACGCCAGTTTATCATCATTCTTATGCATTAAAACAAACCTAACTCTTAGGATTTTACTCCGCAAATGGGTTTTTGGGTTTCATTTAAGCATAAATTAGGTTAAGCATGCATTGCATCTTTTATTGTCTTTTTAATATGTTTTTGTAAGTGTTAGGAATGTACAGATATACAGATCCCTAAAATCCTAGTGCTCAAGAAGGCAAATGGAGAAGGAGAAGCCCAGACTAACTGGAACTTAGCTTGATCCAACTCACCACAGCTGGAACCCAGCTCACCACAGCTGGAACGTAGCTCACTTGAACTAGGGTTAGCTCATCCCAGCTCCATTCAGCTAATCTCAGCTGAATGGCAGCTCAAGAGAGTTCATCTTAGCTCACCCTAGCTCAAGTCAGCTCAGATCCAGCTCAACTTAGCTGAGTCTAGCTCATCTCAGCTCCCACTAGTCCACAGGGAACTTTAGCTAGCTCAGCTGAGTTGACAGGAGTTCACCCCAGCTCAGATCCAGCTACATCCAGCTCTACTCAACTCCAGCCAGCTGAAGAAGAACTCATCCCAGCTCAGGAAGCTCAAGTTCAGCTCCCGGGAACTTAGCTTAGCTCAACTCAGTTGAGCTAAGCTACCTTAGCTGTCTCAACTAGCTTGATTCTCCCCGGGAGCACCAGACCTAGCTCATCTCAGCTCATTATGGTAGAAGCTAGCTTACTTTAGCTTGGCTTAGCAACTAGCAAAGAACTAGCAAGCTAAGCCAGCTAGAGTAGCCCCATGCCAGCCTCTTCAGCAGCAGTCAGCTCCAGCTCCAGCTCCAGACTTCTCCTCCTCAGCTCCTCCCTCCAAACCCTAGCTCCCACACCTTCTCCTCTACTCCCCCTTTAGCTAAGCTAGCTTAGCTTAGCTTAGCCTAGCTTAGCTTAGCTAGCACCCAACTCCTTGGCCATCCACCACCTTCAACTCAACCCTAGCTAGCTCCATCAACTAAGCTCACCTAAGCTAGCTATCCTACTCCAAGTTGGCGCCACCACCATCACACCCCTTCACCCCATCACCACTACCAAAAGCCACCTATTTTCCCTCCAAAATAACCTTCTAGAACCCTTCCCTTTTGGCGCCAACTTTCCTTCCAAAATTCCCTTCATCTCCACCATCCACCTAACCCCCCTTCTAGAAGACCCTAGGATGGCGCCAAAATGGTGGTGTCTCTCCACCACCAAAAGCCACCAACACTACCATAACCACCCCCTTAACACCCCTTGAGTTGGCACCAATTGCCCTTAGCCTTAGGATCCCCAACCACCTCCATCTCTCCATCTTAGCCCTCCATTCCAAGAGTCACCTTAGCCCCCTTCCAACTCTATATAAACCCACCACCTACCACCATTTTAGATCATCCTCCATTAGTGTATTTTGCTACCTAAACCACCTATACCTACGGCCAAGAAGAAGGAGTAGAGAAGGAGATTAAAGGGGCACATCACTAGTCCTTTTGGTGCCTTCTTCTCCCCACTCTCTTCAACTTGGGCCATGCCAAGGAGGAGGACTCTTCCACTTCAAGGAGGACGGCCAGGCAAGGGAGAAGGACCTAGGGTGGACGTCCACCCCTGGAGAGAATCTTAGGGCACGCCCCCTTAAGGCTTGCCTTGGAGGACATCACCTTGGCGGAGCACAGCAAGGAAGGAGTTGAAGGATTCTTTTCAAGATTGGGAGCCACCAACCTTGGAGCAAGAAGCCCTCTTCTTCACCATCTATATAGAGGATTTGTGTTTGCTTTTCTTTATTTTAATTTTTCTAGTAGTAGAAGCATTCCTCTACTAGGCTTTTTTTTGTAAAATAATTTTCATCAATATAGTTGCATTCTTTGCAATTTTCTATTTTGCATTTCTACTTGCTTTATTTTTAGCATTCTTTACTCCCTCTCCCTAATTATTTTAGGCCTCCACTTGCCTGGAGTGAGTTTAGGGAGAGGCTCTACTTGCCACTTAGAAGTAGTATTTTAAATTGAAGTGTAAATCACCTTCCCGCCACCATTTTGCATGTTGTCTTAATTTAAAGCAAACAAATGATATATTGAAAAATACTAAAAAGAAAGTTGAGATTTGTATTCCAAGCAAGAGAATCACTTTTGCAAACATTTGACCTCCTTGGACGACCCTAGATACTCCCCTATCTAGGAATATAAATTTAAGAGTTGATCGATTTTACGCGTTACAACGACTTAATTAACAAACCGCGTAAAAATCGCTATCAGAAGGGCAATGAGAATGAGTAGAGCTAGAGTTTTTACTTGTGAATTATCTCTCATTGGGTGTGTCTAGCCAAAGAGGGGTTAAGGGGTATATATAGGCCTCAAAGGAACCTTTAAGAAGGCTTGGGAGGCTCCCCCTAGCCATTGGAGACATTTCCCAATTGATTTAGTCGAAATCCAAATCAAACCAGGCTAATAAATATTCTGACAAGAGAATCAAACGACTAATTTTTAGGTCAAACATATAGAAGTTTTGGTTGTCTAAGCTAAATGGTTAGTGTTCCTGGACCTAATTGGATGGAAACAAGGTTCTTGTTATTAAGGGTCAAACGTATGGGCTTGCATTTTAAGACGTGTAAGGAGATTTTTGGACGTCTAATAAAATGAGTTTGTTCCTAGAATGAACCAAACCCAAACAAGGATCTAGTGTATAGAGGTCAAACATCTCTCTAGATGTCTACCCAAGTAGTTGGATGTCTGATGGTTATAATGACCTTAGCCTTAGGATTTCTTGAGAATCTAAGATCATGATTATGTCTAACAAAAATCTCATTAAGTGATTTTAGGCCTGATGTTCAATTATTGGGCATCTGGAGTCACGTCTAGACGTCTGAAACAAGTGTAAAAAATCTCTAAAGGTCGGATTGTATGGATGTGATTTCTGACACAAGGAGATTTGGGTTAATTAGGCTAAATGATAGTGTCATTGGATGACTAGGAGTATGATCAAACGTCTGAATAGACCTATGGACGTTTGAAGTGAGGGTTGGTTGTCCAAGACCTAAGTATGTAATTTTCTAAGTCTGCTCATAGAGTATTTGGTTATATGATCTATATGTCAGACGACTTAACTTTCTATTTCAAATGTCCAGATAAGGTGTCAGACGTTTGAAACTATAATCTATGTTATTTCAGAATTGGATTTTGTCTTTAAATTTTTCCTAAGTGTTGTGAGCCTAAGTCTAGAGATCATATATCTAGATGGGGATTCTTTACAAATCTTCTGGACTTAATAAAATTGAAAATACAACTCTTTTCAAAACTATACAATAAGACTTAAACCTAGACTTTGACATCTTCATCTTCCAACCCTCTTCTTATAAGATTGTGAGATAGACTAAGGACCTCGAATGGGATTATGACAAGAATAGAAAGTTGTTTATTTTTCTTTGTTTCATTATTTTGTAAAATTATCAAAATATATAATTGAAAAGGTTGATCTAACAAGAATATCTTATAAAATATGAAATACATGCAAATCTATTTAAGATTCACTTGGGAAACTAAGTGTGCAAATGACCTTGGATTCAAAATTTACAAATTTTATTAAATTTCTGACACAGAAGACTATCCATTTACAAGAATCACCCGTAGTTACAAAAATAAAAAATAAAAACCTTTCATACCCTAACCCCCCTCTCCTTGTCCTCTCTCCCCACCGCTTATAAACCCACACACGCACACCCCCCTCGTTAAAGACCCACGGTCGCCTTCTTTTCTCTCATCCTCTGCAGGCACATGTAGAAACGAGAGAGAGAGAGACAGAGAGAGAGAGTGGCAACGATCGCACCCGACGGTGGCGTGCAGAGCGGTGAGAACAACCCGTGAGTCGACGACAACGATCTCTAGCGCTGTCAGCGGAGGGAAGTATCTTCCCTCACATTGCTTGTTGGGTTCTCTTCCTCAGTGTACATAGGTACAGGAAGAGACGAAGATGAAGGGAAGTGTGGGAGAGGAGAAGTGAAGGTGTGGTCCTTGGTCACCAAAGGCCAGTGAAGTTGGAGGAGTCCACCGAGAAGTCGAAGAGGTGACGTCGACACCAGTGGTCATGGCCAGTGGCTCCTTACCATGGTTTATGTGGAGACGACGAAGAAGAAGAACCAGAGGAAGGAGAAGAAGCGAGGAGGCCAGTCAAGGGCCACTATGGGAGGGGTCGGCGCTGTGATCGAGGTCCGACCAGCAGACCAGGCAGAATCCGAAGCGGGGCTGACGGCTAGTGGGGACATCGACCGGACTCCCTACCTGCGTATATGGTGCACGTTGTTGAAGAAGAAGAAGAAGGAGAAGAAGAAGCGGAGCAGGAAAGTTGGAAGGATTAGTGACGGAAAAACTTATTTTCATAAAATTGTAACTTTTTATTATTACATCTCAATCCCTCCAAGTGAAGTGCCCATTTATTTAATCTAATGGCCAAATTTTATTTACTTTGATCTATGCCATTCAAAGGTGGATTTTGATGATACAGGAATTGATCTTGGGGTATCCAAACATGCCAAACACATCCACATTGCCGGATCTAGCATTTTCGACTCTGAATCTTAAGGTGCAATACCAGGGCACACAAACAGTACCTCTTAAACTTCATTCTTGTTCTAAGTGACCTGCCTATGACCTTACGTTGAGTAATCTCATCTTCTCTCTATGTATTAATAACTGATGAACAGGAATCATTAGCCAAATCCTTTCTAATTTATGTTAACTCTATAACAACCATTGCATCTTTGTATTATAATTAGAACATTGTAGGTACTAATACGTCTTAAAAGTACAGAGAGCTGTTCCTATTCTTTTAGGTTGTTAATGCATTTTAGGTTATGCGGCTCCTATTCTTTTAGCTGATCAACAGAAAGCTGTTACGTTTGCTTGGATTCGACCACGAGATTCCATGCGGATGTACCAACATCCTAAAAGTAACTTTTTAACGTATGTGCCTCAGAGAATAAGAAGCACTTCAATCGATCTGATAAAGTTGCTGGGCCTCGCAACATCTTAAAGATGACTCCTTTAATGCATGTGCGTCGACAGAATCAGAAGTAATTCAATCAATCGATCTGATAAAGTTGTTGAGCCCAGCAAATTGACGATGAAAATCTGGCGTTCAACATATGACCATACACGCTCTCTGTCTCACGCAACCGCACAAAACATGATCAGGTTGATTTCAGCACCATCACATTCTCATCCTGTTCCAGGTCGTGCACTTAACCCCCACAATCTAATCAAAACTCAATTATGAACCTATAGCAAGTAACGTTCCAGAAGAGGCTGGACGCATACTTCTCAATCACGCTATAAGCTTTTTATGTACGCTAAGCCCATGATCAAAACTTCAAAACATGTCAACTTTAAGTCACTTTCATTTAGTTTGAAGAAAAGGAATTAATCAGCATATACAAAAGAGATATACCCTACATTAGATCGTGCAATGGTTCCAACGTTACGGAGGCGGAGTTGGAGGAAGTGGTAGGCGAGGATTAAAATGCCCAGCAACTTCGACAAATTGAAACTAATCGAAAAGGATTTAATCTTTAAACTACACGAGAGATTTCAAACCATTCCTCTCAAAGAGAGCGTTTATGGGCCGACTTACTCATCATAGATACTCTTTTTCCATCATCTCTCCAACCCTCTCCTAAACGACCTTTCCACCACCTTTGAGAAGTTCCATTGTTTTGACCTAACACACAAAGTCCCCATCGTACCAAATTTTTAAACCGAGATTCAACACATCGAAGGAAAAAAAATGTAAAGAGTAACCAGTGGCATAAGCATTCACCACATCATCAAAGGTCATAATTTGTAAAAACAGGTAAAAGGTGTCTGCTCCACATCATGCCACACTCCACAAGTTAAAGGATATCCTCACATTCGGCAATGCACAATGTTAAAGTCTGCAGTTACCAAAGAGCTAAAAGCAATGAGATATTCTTATTCATCAGAGAATACTAGAGAACACTCTCACATACAAAATCTAGATGGAAACACGACTGACTAAACCTCATGTTCGCAAAACCTGACGGCAGCAGGCTCATGCCCCGACAAGACCTTCAGGCAAGTTTACCTTCAAGCAGACCTTTTCACCGTAGCCGACTTGATGATCTCGACAAATTCCAGCTGAAAGGAAATATACGCGGGATGAAATTATGAGCAAGGAGATTTGGTTCTACTCTTAATGAAATATTTTAATGAAAATATTTCCCACCGTAATGGATAAAGAATATAGGAAAGAAAAGTAGGATCTATTGATTTGATTTGAGCAAGGAAATATCTTTGTGGAAGTAAAATCCACTCTCCCAGTTCCCTACCAGTCTTGCAAAGTCAAGGTCTTTCCAAGTGACTTCTAGAATGTTTTGTCTTTTCTTCCTATCTCGTTCCTTATGCTTAATTGATGATAATCATGAATTTACTCCCAGACCGGTTTAGCATTTTGAAAAGATTAACCCAAAAATATTTAAGTTGCCAGCAAAATAAGAAATGGATTGGATGTTTTATTAAGTTGTTATATTAATAAGTTAGATATATTATAAGAAGAAAATAAAAAATTAGAAGTATTCATGGGTTGGATCCAACTTGACCCAAATGTTAGTTGGGTCATGGGTCAACCCAACCTACTCAAATAGGTATCTAAAGGATAAGGTACCAAACTTTGTCAAATTAGGTCATGCCAGTTAACCAATTTAGCTAAAATATAAATTTAAAGGAAATTTTAAAAATATTAATAATAATGTAAATTAAATATTAAATTTAAAATTATTTTAAAAAATAAAAATAAAACAAAAAAATTAAAATACCTAAAAATAAACTATAAAAAATTATAGAAAAATTTAAAAAATAAAATAAAATTTATAAAAAATTGATCATAAAAAGACAAAATGCACATGAATATGGCTCAACAAATAACTTGGACTCATATGTGCAAGTCCTGCATCTTCCA
The DNA here is from genome assembly GCA_037157565.1 of Thalassia testudinum. Lineage (NCBI taxonomy): Eukaryota > Viridiplantae > Streptophyta > Magnoliopsida > Alismatales > Hydrocharitaceae > Thalassia > Thalassia testudinum. Next base: position 72,410,805 of record JAZHRO010000063.1, read on the forward strand.
CACGCCTACTTTTCCAAAGCTCAAGGATCTCATCATTGCATGTGACAACAAGCTTCTCGATCATGTTGTGGAGCAACTCGAGTGCCTCTTGGTTGCGGCGAGCATGAGCTTATCCCGTTAACATGGTGTTCCAAGGGATTTCATTTCTCTTAAACATAATCTCGAATAGCTTGCGGGTGACGCCGATGTGGGAGTTGTCGATGTACCCAAAGATCATGGCAATCCAAGAGACAACGTTCTTCTCGTGCAAGGAGTCGAAGGGATCGCAGGCGTCGTCAATGGTGTTGATGAGGCAGTAGTCGTTACCAATGGTGGTTTAGGTGATGATTTCCCTGTCGGGCATTTCGTCAAATAGCCTGTGGGCATCATAGAGGTGGGAAGGGTTGCAGAGGATGGCACAAAAGATGAAGATGGTGTTCTCGGGCATGCAGCAAAAGAGGCCCTTGGTGGGGGGAAGGTTGGGTGTTGGGGGGGAGGGCAGGATGGTTTGGGTCCTTTAGGAGATGATGATGTGGGAGGGAGGGAACACCTTGTTCATGGGGTGTGCAAGTCATGAAGATGTATAGGGAGGGTGCGGTTGTTGTGCAAAGGGCAAACATGACTGTCATTGAGAGGGTTGCATGGGTATCCAAATTGGATGAGTCATCTAACAGGTACCCATGGATGCCCCAATGGGTACGCAGACAAGCCCTTGGAAGCAACAGGGTCTAACACTAATGGATATCCAACTCATACTTGGTAACTAGATACCCAACCCAATAAAAAATCATGGGTTGGGTTGGATACCCAACATCACCGGATCAAATGAACACCCCTACTAAAAACTGCTATCTTTCTATTTTACAAATTACAATGAGGTTAACTGTATCACTTTTTTTCCGTTTCCGTCAAGACAAAATAGTGGATATGATGTGATACCTTAGCCACATCGCTGTAGTTAGGGGAGTGAAAGTTGTGTACGTTTGTTTTATACTTCATACCAGTTAAATTATTGTTGGAGGTTGTCACATCTTCCCCAGTTTTTGTCCTGCGCATACTTTTTTGTTACAAACCTGCTTGAGGTGAGGTGGATTAATTTTTATTCACCACTTTAACTCATTTAAGTATAACTTTTAAAACATGCATCTACAATTAGTTGACGTAAATTATTTGAGTCAAATGGAGTAGTAAAGTGGATACCTACATTAAATAAAATGGTAATTTGATTGCACTCCTTCCATTCTAGGAAATTCAGAGGGTATGATCCAGATGTAAAAACACAAAAACAAATTTTTTTCCATTAGGGCAATATTTAAAATTTACCAATACGGTATCATGTTCCTAGACCTTAGCTAGAACTAGTTATGCATAGCTAAAAAGGCAAGTTTCAACAACAGGGCAAAGAGAGAAGAATGGGAACCTTCAAAGAAGCTCCGCCAACAAGAAATCCATCCACATCAGGCTGCGTGGCAAGCTCTTTGCAGTTGGCACCATTCACAGACCCTGTAACAAATGCTTCCCAGTTAGTAAGAAATGAATAGGCAAGAAGAATATCATCAATAAAAGATCACCTGACTTGTAAGTGTAAATTGTCTTAGGCTTTTTTACTTACTTCAGTTAGGATAAATTTTAACCAACATTTTAGCCCCAGAAGAAATTAGATTTAAATTGTAAGATGAACATTTTCAATCAATTTTCAGTGTGAGCCCATGGCATAAGAGAACCTGCAATTATCTCAGGGTGGGACGGGTACAGCCAGCTCTTATGAAGAGGGCTATGAGACAACTTGGATATAGTTGGTGCAAGTGATGTATGATATCTCTGTCGCCGTGAGGACTCTACAATAAATTGCTCATTATCTTCAAATATTATGGTAGAGATGAATTATCTATTTAATTCAATTATTCTGTATGTTTTATATTTCAAGCGATGTTCCAACTCAATTCATTTTAAAATGGCATTTTCAGAACGATAACAAATAATCTAATACACATTAACCCAATGTCAATTAGATACTCCAAATACTTCCAACTAATTTACATAAATAACTACCGTTACCATTAATCATAAAATGAACTGTCAATACTTTTACATTATCCCTCAAACACACTAAATAGGAAACAAGGTATAAATGCAACTCAACCCACAAAATCCACACACACACAATAACATCCATACTGCAACTAAATAGTAACCAAATGATTCCGCAACCGCATACATCAATTACTTTTCTCCATGTAATTCATGCTTGCATTATTTAAAGGTCAGCATGCAGAGCTATAGGATAATATGATAAAAGCATTAGCTTTTCTAATGCCATTTAGACAATCCAAGGATATAATGATATTTCAAGCTCAAAAATGTCACACAAATGTAAGTTATACCTCCATAAATGATCCTAGTTGCCTCAGCAACTTCCGAGCTCACATTGGATTTTAACCACTTTCTTAGTTCAAAATGAACCTGCAGGAAAATCGAGCATACCAAAGACTCAATGAATGAATGAAAGGATTTAAAACTATAAGTATAAATGCCAAAGATGCTACGGAATGGGTGCCAGTCTTCAGTCATACATTATGAGCTTCTCTCATTAGTTAGAAACCTCGATGAAGCACTAACTACTTGGAAATATATTCCTTATTTGCGGAACTAGATAGATTTCATTAGACAATCAACCTTAAACAATACCTATCTAGAGACAGGTCATAAGAAAGTATAATTTTAACTATACATCAGAAATATCATTACCTCCTGAGCTTGAGCAGGTGTAGCAACTTTGCCAGTTCCAATAGCCCAAACAGGCTCGTAGGCCAAAACAACATTGGACCAGTTTGGAACCTTTTCTGCAAGATAACAAAAAGAAATCATTCAATACCTAATCAAAGGTTAAAGAAGTGATGATCAAAGGTCAAACTAGAAGATGCTACACGCATGTAGCAAGTCCTCATTGAGCACAAAATCACAACAATAGCATAACTCCAACCAGGCAAAGGTTGGTAACTACATTGTGTGGGTTTCAATTAAAGATGAGAAGGATGCTGACATAACTGCATGAGAATATATATGTTCAGTAGAGTGTTTGTATGTGCATGTGCATGCTTGCATATAAGATATAAGACAACACAGAAATGTTGCAAAAAAAGCCATCCTCAGTAAGCATGCTTCCAAAAGCTACGTGTTAAACAAAGTGCTTTGGCATACAAAGTGTAGATGACAATGACCGAGAGCATCAAACAACTAAATTGCTTCTGAATCTTAACCTAATCTAGATAACATCATATGTTGTACTCAATTTAACTCTATATCGTCACTCAGCATGGTAAGGATGTACTCAATTCCATATTAAACGCAACAGGAATTAGCTGTATAGGATTTAGGGCACACTTCACAACATTTAAAGCACAAGCTAACCATGAGAACTAATTCTAGTTAGAATGCCAGCTCCAAAATGTTATTTTCTATAATGGGAGCTCCTACATGTTGTATTTCCACAGATTATAAATAATCTGAGCTTAAGAAACAATATGACAAATCATTACAATCAGTGAAAGGAGGCACCTGCACAGATCACAAGCCATCTCAGCAAATCCCATATGACCTACTGTATCATTCACTTTTGCACTGGAATTAGGATGCCAAAAGCCCCCAAAAGAGGTAGGGGCAGAGGAGAGTCTGTAGCCTAGGCACAAGAAACTGCAAAGCTCCTAGTTTAATCACACATTACCAAATAAAAATAGTGGATTGACCCTATGCTTCAAGGTTTAGTTGAAAAGAGATCATGAAGAGTGAAAAACCAAACCCCAATGCAGTAATTGATGCTGCAAAAAAAAAAGTGCATCTTCTATGAAATCAATTTGGAGAACATAACTCACAACAGCTTCCTCACACAAAGTGACACCAGAACAAACTCCTGTTAGAGGTACAGCACATACGATCATTGTGGATGCAGCAGTGGGGGAAGAAAACTCAATGACAGATGCTGTTTTATTGGATAAAAATGGCTGTATCACTGCAGCATCAGCTCAACAGGTGCTCACAAATTGTAGCACAACAGTGGAAACTTGGGTTATTCACAATGGTCAGCTTATGGCCATTCATCATAGGTTGCTGGAGGTTGCAATTCTCTCTGACACAGTTAATCCAGACAACCAAGTCAATGCCCTTTCACAGCCTCCTTGGAGACTTAGGTATGTGGTTCCAATGTGTGCTTCTATGCTTGGTGCTAATCCTTGTTTTCCTTTATCCAAAGTTCATATATTGATTGTTAACCCTGCACATAATCTGGCCTGGTTCTGCTTGAACCAGAGCATTTAAGGGTCTTGGGTTAATACCCACATACCTTGTATCTTGAATGGTTGTAATGAAATCTTTTAAATTGAAAAATAAAAAAAAGGTTTAGTTGAGAAGAATTGACCCTAATAAACAAGCTTAAACATTTCATAATGTTGGGTCTAGTTGAAAGAATTGGCATGGAGAAAACCATGCTGATCAAGAAAATGGTGTGATGATTTCCTAAGAAAACTCATGATGGATTGTAATTCCTATTAGAACCAAGGTTATGCACTGCAAATTATTTTGCCAGAGACAAGACCCTATTCCAAATAAAAAGATACAGTTACGCAACAGGATAGTCAGGACCATCACCTGAAATTGCCTTTGTTTGAGCAGCCACAACCTCCATGGTAGCTCCTGATTCCCGTTGTTCAAGTGTTTCTCCAATGCAAGCAATCACTTTCAAGCCTTGGGAGAGTGCATAGGTAACCTTGTCTCCAACAAACTGAAATAGCACAGTAAACAAACCATGTAATACCATGCATGGTAGAAAAAAACAGAACATCTGCCAAGAGATTGCTAGGGATTACAAACTAAATATGTGAAACTCCTAAACACCAACATAGAATTCCTTGGATTAAAATATCCAATCAAAGGTAGTATTGGTCAATACCATGAAACAACTTGGTTAAGTGGTTTTCATTTCAGAGGACATTTTTGTCTTTGAATTTCTTTTTTTTTAAGTATACATATTTCTCTTCCCTAATGTACAATTAGGATCAGTTACACCACTCTCTCTAGTGGATTCTTCTCTACTTGGTCCGTGCACTTTTCCAGCTTCGGTTGGTTCTCTTCTGCTATCAAATCCACCACTAAGTGATCTCAGAATTTAAAGTTTTAGTTTTCTTATTTCTCCCGAGGTGAAAGGAAAAGAAAGAAGGAAAAGGATGAGGGAGGTGGCAAGACTATAAAAGTAGAAAAAGATAATGGACACAAGCTGACTTGTAACTGACATTTTTCTCTTTCATCTTCTCCACAAGGTAATCCATGATTGAACCTCTCGCTATCCTCTATCTCAAAAGGACAAGGGAAAATGCGAGGGAATGGAAAGTGAAAAACCTTGTGGAAAGGAAAAAAAAAATTGAAGGTAGAGGAAGGCAATTAACACAGGAAACTGACAGGGAGAATATCTGAACGTCGAGTCAACATGCCAGAGAATCAATGGATCAAGTGGTGGGTCCACCTCAAACTAGAAAGTTGGAGTAGGTAGAATCGCAAGTCTATGACTCGAATAAACGAGAAAATGGGCAGAAATGCTTACAGGATTTGATTTCACTTCACATGGTCCAGGAAGATGAGCGGGGAAAAACCGATGAATGATAATTATTAGCTACCCACAATCCCATTTCACCAGCCAGCACAATCCCATGCCCATCCACTATCCATTTCTCCTAAAGAATAAATTACTCGCATAGACACCGATAGCCTCTAAGGATGCTATTTCTATTTTTTATATTTTCTATAAGCATCTTTGTAATTTTTTCAGTAGCCCTCTTTTATAAAAGAGAGGTTAGAATTTCTCTTTCGAATAGAACATTTTATTTTTCTTCTCACATGATATCAAGAGCAACGATCCTAAATCGATGATCTAATATCCTACCAAATATTCACCAATCAAGGCATTTAGATCATGAAATCTATGATCATCCAAAAGATGATCTAAGAAGGCACACCGGATGGCAATACTGCCGTTAGGATCATCAGCAGAGGCACCGCCATTGAGACAGAGCAGCTGCGACACCGCCACTGAAAGAAAGAGGAGCAGCATTGCCGCTGCTGTAGCCACCGCGAGCAGCAGCACTGCCATTGCTACAGGATCAGGCAACAGCACTGCCACTGCTGCAATGGTTGGGGGTGGAGGTGCTATTGGCATTGAAGTCAAAATAGTTCTTCGCTCCTTGTTTGATTGCGTAATGAGACTTCTCTCATGTGTTGAATCCAAGTTTTGTATAGGCATGACAAGTCTTCTCTCATGCAAAAATAATCCCCTTTGCCAAAGAAAAAAAAGGCAAAATTCACATTGTTGCAATTCTGGTCTTTCAGTACCCGAGAGATCTAGTAGAAACCGCAAGCAGCTCGACCCTTGGATCATTGATTCTAATGCCTCAATACAACTTACTAGGAATACCAAGGAGTTACAGAACCAATCCAGACTATGTGGAGTTAGGAAAGCCAGAGTGGCTGATGGAGCAACATCCCCGATTATCACAGTTGGAGAAGTCCAGGCATCCCTTGCTCTACATATTAGAGATGTGCATTACACGTGGCTAATGGAGCAACATCCCCGATTACCACAGTTGGAAAAGTCCAAGCATCCCTTGCTCTACATATTACAGATGTGCATTACGCCCTAGAATTCTCTGTGTCTAATGTCGGTTAGCAAGATATGCAAGGACCTCTAGTGCAAAGTTATGTTCAATGACAAGCATTGCTACTTCCAAGGCAGGAGTACCAACAAGATCATTGGTAGTAGAATAAAGAGAGATGGTATCTTCTATCTAGATACTCCCACACTATTTGTTGAAGTGTCCATAACTAGTGATCCTTGGTTATGACATAGACAACTAGGACACCCATTAGCGGAGAAGATGTGTTAGATGTATCCCGAGTTGCCAGCCACGTTGTCATTGGAGTGCGAGTATTGTCAGTTTGGAGAACATCACAGGAGCATCTATCCACCGAGATGTGATGGGGTGAGTACAGTGCCATTTGCCTTTGGTCCATCACAATGTGTAAGGATCAGCAAGAGTTTAGAATACTAGTGGTCACAAATACTATGCAGTTTTCGTTGATGATTAAAACCGTCTTACTTGGATCTTTTTGATGAAGGTCGGATCTGTTGGTGCTAAAGCACCACGATCATTTGTTTTAATGATAACAAAACACGTGTTATTTAACATTTGGACTTGGAGTCTTAGATTTCAGGTCAATTGCAAATGTAGACGTGTTTAGACGGAATTCGAGCTTGCATTCAGGACGGATTGGAGGAGCTTGATGGAGAACAGAGGAGATTCGCGAGGAGCACTAGATTGAAGATGGAAGGACAAGAAGAACATGATAGAATTTTGTTTAATCCTTTCATGTACTTTTATCTTTATTTTTCTTGCTCTTTATTTCCTTAGAACATTATGTTAAAGAGCCTCAAAGTATTCTAACAGTAGTCCTAGGAACACCTGCACAACCATAAGATACTTAGGTTTTCTATAGAATACTTAAAAAATCAATATAGGGTTCAAACAGAGTTTCCAGACGTCTCATTCCCAAATCAGACGTCTGATAAAGTGTTTTAAGACGTCTGACTATTGATTCAGACGTCTGATAATTATTAGGCTGGACATAGTTAGTTCTGTCTGATGAAATCAGACGTCCAGACCTTAAACCAGACGTCTGATGATTTTGCCAGACGTCCAATTAGTGGACCGTTGGCTGGCTTAGCGACCAATCAAGAATGTGACCGTTACAGCCTTATCAGACGTCCATAGGACTTTCCAGACATCTGATAATTGACCGTTTTGCCTCGGCTGACCCAAAATCTCTTCTCAGAGATTTTCTAGCCGTTGCAACGTTTGGAAATCCATTCCCACAGAAAAAGTAGGTTTCCAGACGTCCAGACATAGTGCCAGACGTCCTATATGTCGTCTGATGGACTTGCACAAGAACCCTGTTTAGATTTGATTCAAGTCAGGAAGGAACCCGCCCAAAATCAGACGTCTGACCTTGGAATCAGACGTCTTAAAGTGAACTTCCAGACGTCTGATGCCAGAATTAGACGTCTGATAAGCCTGTCAGTGCAATGATTGTTCCTGATTTCGGGCTGATTCTCTTGGACTTTGCATCCAACGGCTATAGAACCTTTCCAAAGCCTTCCTAAGGCCTCTATAAATAGAGGGGAACCTTTGCAACACAAACACACACCTAGAAACACCTAAGACACAACAAAACACACCTAAGGAACATACTTTCTACCATTTTGTCTCTCTTGCTCTCAAAGCTCTAATTCTTCATCTTGAGAGCATCAAGCTGTTGCGCACCCGCTCTCCCGCCGTTGTTCACGAGAGCGACGTTGCACCGTCGCGTGGCTCACGCATCCGCGTCGTCGACGCACTCCTTTCCAAGGGAAGTGTCCTATTTCCTATAGAAGCTTAGGTTAAATATTACTTTGTTGGCTCTATAGGATTACTTGTTTTATCTTTGTTATTTGGTTGGGTATTCGCTTTGCGAATTTCCGTTTCCTTCGCGAGACAAAATCCTTCTCGTGAAGAGAAGGGGTTGAGGTACGCTACCCTCGTCTAAGTAGCGTGGTTGTAATTGAGGTTGAATCACCATCGTTTTAAAGTGATTCGATTTAGTGGATTTTGATCAACTTGGTTGATCGGAAAATCCTAACTCGAGAGGGTTAGGTGGTGGTTTTCACCCAGTTTGGATTTCCACCTAAAATTCTTTGTGCCTTTTTGTGCGATTGTATTTTGTGAGATTGTTTATATTTCAATTCCGCAATTATTACGTCACCCCCTCCTGGTAGGGAAATTACAGTTGGTATCAGAGCAGGTCTTGCTGTTTCGACGTAACAACCAAGCAAGAAGATCTATGGAGAGGAGCAGTTCCGCGGGTAGGATTTCCGAGGGCCAGTCTACGACTCGTCCGCCGTTCTTCGACGGGAGCAACTACCCTTACTGGAAGCTGCGGATGAAGACGTGGCTTCAAGCCACCGATTTCACGGTCTGGGCCAGGTGCGAGACCCCCTTCGACATCCCAGAGAAACCCGCCGGAGGATACTCGCAGCAGCAGATTCGGGAACTTTCGCTCAACACAAAAACAATGAACGAGTTGTATTGTGCGCTCAGCTCGGAGGAGTTCAACAGAATCTCGCAATGCGCCACCGCATACGAGATTTGGCACACACTCGAGGTAACTCATGAAGGTACCTCTAAGGTAAAAACTTCTAAAATAAATTTACTTTTTCAAGAATTTGAATATTTTTCTATGAAACCTAACGAGTCTTTAAGTGAGATGAACACTAGGTTCACTCTCATTGTAAATAACTTGAAAGCTTTAGGGAGAACTTTCATCAAGGGGGAGCTTCAAGGGAAGCTTCTTCGTTCCCTCGGATCGGAGTGGGAACAGAAAGTCACCGTCATCGAGGAGGCGAACGAAGTGGAGGAGCTCAACATGGAAGATCTCCTAGGCAATCTAATGGCCAACGAGACAAAGTTGAAGCAGAAGAAGAAGGATACACCGGAGCTTAAACCGAAGAAGACTCGCCTTCAGAGCCGCGTCGGATAGCGATGTAAGTTTCGACGACGAAGACTTTAGAATTTTACTTAAAAAATTTTCCAAGTTTTGTAGGGAATTAAAAAAGAGAAGAAGGAGAAGGAAAGCCCGAGACGTTGCTACCACTACAACGAGAAAGGGCACCTACGACCAGGTGCCCTCTTCTCAAAAAGGAGAAGGAAAAGGAGAAGAAATCTAAGAAGAATGCATTCCAAGTCACTTGGGACGATTCAAGCTCGGAGGAAGAAGAAGAAGAAAAAGAAGAAACCGCTTGCTTTGGTTTTATGGCCAGAGGAAGCGACAGCGAAAGCGGAAGCGACTCAGACAACGATGTAAGTTACGATTTACAAGAAGCTTTTAATGAACTATTTAAGCTTAGTAAATCACTAAAAATAGAAAACAAAAACATGAAAAAGAATCTTAGCTTTCTTAAATCTAAAAATGATAGGTTAGAAATAAAACTTAAGGATCTAGAAGCTTGTCCTAAAAATGATAACCTATTATTAGAAAATCATAAACTCATCAATGAAAATAATAAATTGATTGAAGAAAATGATAGTTTAAAGTTAGAAATTTTTGACTTACAGACTAAGATGCATACTATAGAAAAAGAAATTGCATGTCTTAGGGAAAACTCCAACAAATTAATCAATAAAGTAGATAATTTTTATAGCCCTAAGGTTGAGAAAAGATCTCCATCAAGGAGACTCGCTAACAGATCCGGATCCAAGCTCACTTGGATACCGAAGAAAAATTTGGAATCTTGTTTTGTAGGTTTCAGGGATAACTACAATACAAAGGACTGGACCTATAAACTCAAGGCTGGTCAACTCGAGTTGGAAGAAGCAAGGAGTAGACCAAGGAGGAGAACAAGAAGACCGACGAGACGGCGAACAAGCGACGGACCCGTCGCACGTCGACCACCAGATTGGAGACCGACGCCAATGCCCGGGCCTCCAAGCTACGGATGGGAGCCCCATCCGATGTGGCATCCACCACCATTCGGGCCATTTTATTGGCAATGGTAGGTGAGGTAAAAATTCTTCACCCTATCTTTTTATCATTAGCATTTAGATAAGGGGAGTTAAAAAATTTTATAAGCTAATTGTAAATTTTTAAGGGGGAGATATAAGGTAGTTAAATTTCCTTTAGAAAGGGGGAGAAATAATAGCTATCTTGTTGTTATAAAAAGAAAAAAGGGGGAGGACATCACCTTTGTTAAAAGAAATTTATAGAAGAGTATGTTTTAAGGAGGAGTTATAGAAAATTTAAAATCAATCAAACCTTTTTGATAATGTCAAAAAGGGGGAGGATTTTTTTTGCATTATTATTTACGGTTTTGTCATCATCAAAAAGGGGGAGATTGTTGGTGCTAGAGCACCACGATCATTTGTTTTGATGATAACAAAATGCGTGTTATTTAACATTTGCACTTGGAGTCTTAGATTTCAGGTCAATTGCAAATGTAGACGTGTTTAGACGAAATTCGAGCTCGCATCCAGGACGGATTGGAGGAGCTTGATGGAGAACAGAGGAGATTCGCGAGGAGCGCTAGATTGACGATGGAAGGACAAGAAGAATAGGATAGAATTTTGTTTAATCCTTTCATGTACTTTTATCTTTATTTTTCTTACTCTTTATTTCCTTAGAACATTATGTTAAAGAGCCTCAAAGTACCCTAACAGTAGTCCTGAGAACACTTGCACAACCCTAGGATACTTAGGTTTTCTGTAGAATACTTAGAAAACCAATATAGGGTTCAAACAGAGTTTCCAGACGTCTAATTCCCAAATCAGACGTCTGATAAAGTGTTTTAAGACGTCTGACTGTTGATTCAAACGTCTGATAACTATTAGGCTGGACATAGTTAGTTCTGTCTGATGAAATCAGACGTCCAGACCTTAGACCAGACGTTTGATGATTTTGCTAGACGTCCAATTAGTGGACCGTTGGCTGGCTTAGCGACCAGTTAAGAATGTGACCGTTACAGCCTTATCAGACGTCCATAGGACTTTCCAGACATCTGATAATTGACCGTTTTGCCTCGGCTGACCCAAAATCTCTTCTCAGAGATTTTCTAGCCGTTGCAACGTTCGGAAATCCATTCCCACAGAAAAAGTAGGTTACTAGACGTCCAGACATAGTGCCAGACGTCCTATATGTCGTCTGATGGACTTGCACAAGAACCCTATTTAGATCTGATTCAAGTCAGGAAGGAACCCGCCCAAAATCAGACGTCTGACCTTGGAATCAGACGTCTTAAAGTGAACTTTCAGACGTCTGATGCCAGAATTAGACGTCTGATAAGCCTGTCAGTGCAATGATTGTTCCTGATTTCGGGTTGATTCGCTTGGACTTTGCATCCAACGGCTATAGAACCTTTCCAAAGCCTTCCTAAGGCTTCTATAAATAGAGGGGAACCTTTGCAACACAAACATACACCTAGAAACACCTAAGACACAACAAAACACACCTAAGGAACATACTTTCTACCATTTTGTCTCTCTTGCTCTCAAAGCTCTAATTCTTCATCTTGAGAGCATCAAGCTGTTGCGCACCCGCTCTCCCGCCGTTGTTCACGAGAGCGACGTTGCACCGTCGCGTGACTCACGCATCCACGTCGTCGACGCACTCCTTTCAAAGGGAAGCATCCTATTTCCTATAGAAGCTTAGGTTAAATATTACTTTGTTGGCTCTATAGGATTACTTGTTTTATCTTTGTTATTTGGTTGGGTATTCGCTTTGCGAATTTTCGTTTCCTTCGCGAGACAAAATCCTTCTCGTGAAGAGAAGGGGTTGAGGTACGCTACCCTCGTCTAAGTAGCGTGGTTGTAATTGAGGTTGAATCACCCTCGTTTTAAAGTGATTCGATTTAGTGGATTTTGATCAACTTGGTTGATCGGAAAATCCTAACTCGAGAGGGTTAGGTGGTGGTTTTCACCCAGTTTGGATTTCCACCTAAAATTCTTTGTGCCTTTTTGTGCGATTGTATTTTGTGAGATTGTTTATATTTCAATTCCGCAATTATTACGTCACCCCCTCCTGGTAGGGAAATTACAGTTGGTATCAGAGCAGGTCTTGCTGTTTCGACGTAACAACCAAGCAAGAAGATCTATGGAGGGGAGCAGTTCCGCGGGTAGGATTTCCGAGGGCCAGTCTACGACTCGTCCGCCGTTATTCGACGGGAGCAACTACCCTTACTGGAAGCTGCGGATGAAGACGTGGCTTCAAGCCATCGATTTCACGGTCTGGGCCAGGTGCGAGACCCCCTTCGACATCCCAGAGAAACCCGCCGGAGGATACTCGCAGCAGCAGATTCGGGAACTCTCGCTCAACACAAAAACAATGAACGAGTTGTATTGTGCGGTCAGCTCGGAGGAGTTCAACAGAATCTCGCAATGCGCCACCGCATACGAGATTTGGCACACACTCGAGGTAACTCATGAAGGTACCTCTAAGGTAAAAACTTCTAAATTAAATTTACTTTTTCAAGAATTTGAATATTTTTCTATGAAACCTAACGAGTCTTTAAGTGAGATGAACACTAGGTTCACTCTCATTGTAAATAACTTGAAAGCTTTAGGGAGAACTTTCATCAAGGGGGAGCTTCAAGGGAAGCTTCTTCGTTCCCTCGGATCGGAGTGGGAACAGAAAGTCACCGTCATCGAGGAGGCGAACGAAGTGGAGGAACTCAACATGGAAGATCTCCTAGGCAATCTAATGGCCAACGAGACAAAGTTGAAGCAGAAGAAGAAGGATACACCGGAGCTTAAACCGAAGAAGACTCGCCTTCAGAGCCGCGTCGGATAGCGAGGTAAGTTCCGACGACGAAGACTTTAGAATTTTACTTAAAAAATTTTCCAAGTTTTGTAGGGAATTAAAAAAGAGAAGGAGAAGGAAAGCCCGAGACGTTGCTACCACTGCAACGAGAAAGGGCACCTACGACCAGGTGCCCTCTTCTCAAAAAAGAGAAGGAAAGGAGAAGAAATCTAAGAAGAATGCATTCCAAGTCACTTGGGACGATTCAAGCTCGGAGGAAGAAGAAGAAGAAAAAGAAGAGACCGCTTGCTTTGGTTTTATGGCCAGAGGAAGCGACAGCGAAAGCGGAAGCGACTCAGACAACGATGTAAGTTACGATTTACAAGAAGCTTTTAATGAACTATTTAAGCTTAGTAAATCACTAAAAATAGAAAACAAAAGCATGAAAAAGAATCTTAACTTTCTTAAATCTAAAAATGATAGGTTAGAAATAAAACTTAAGGATTTAGAAGCTTGTCCTAAAAATGATAACCTATTATTAGAAAATCATAAACTCATCAATGAAAATAATAAATTGATTGAAGAAAATGATAGTTTAAAGTTAGAAATTTCTGACTTACAGACTAAGATGCATACTATAGAAAAAGAAATTGCATGTCTTAGGGAAAACTCCAACAAATTAATCAATAAAGTAGATAATTTTTATAGCCCTAAGGTTGAGAAAAGATCTCCATCAAGGAGACTCGCTAACAGATCCGGATCCAAGCTCACTTGGATACCGAAGAAAAATTTGGAATCTTGTTTTGTAGGTTTCAGGAATAACTACAACACAAAGGACTGGACCTACAAACTCAAGGCTGGTCAACTCGAGTTGGGAGAAGCAAGGAGTAGACCAAGGAGGAGAACAAGAAGACCGACGAGACGGCGAACAAGCGACGGACCCGTCGCACATCGACCACCAGATTGGAGACCGGCGCCAATGCTCGGGCCTCCAAGCTACGGATGGGAGCCCCATCCGATGTGGCATCCACCACCATTCGGGCCATTTTATTGGCCATGGTAGGTGAGGTAAAAATTCTTCACCCTATCTTTTTATCATTAGCATTTAGATAGTGGGAGTTAAAAAATTTTATGAGCTAATTGTAAATTTTTAAGGGGGAGATATAAGGTAGTTAAATTTCCTTTAGAAAGGGAGAGAAATAATAGCTATCTTGTTATAAAAAGAAAAAAGGGGGAGGACATCACCTTTGTTAAAAGAAATTTATAGAAGAGTATGTTTTAAGGGGGAGTTATAGAAAATTTAAAATCAATCAAACCTTTTTGATAATGTCAAAAAGGGGGAGGATTTTTTTTGCATTATTATTTACGATTTTGTCATCATAAAAAATGGGGAGATCGTTGATGCTAGAGCACCACGATCATTTGTTTTGATGATAACAAAACGCGTGTTATTTAACATTTGCACTTGGAGTCTTAAATTTCAGGTTAATTGCAAATGTAGACGTATTTAGACGGAATTCGAGCTCGCATCCAGGACGGATTGGAGGAGCTTGATGGAGAACAGAGGAGATTCGCGAGGAGTGCTAGATTGAAGATGGAAGGACAAGAAGAATATGATAGAATTTTGTTTAATCCTTTCATGTACTTTTATCTTTATTTTTCTTGCTCTTTATTTCCTTAGAACATTATGTTAAAGAGCCTCAAAGTACCCTAACAGTAGTCCTAGGAACACCTGCACAACCCTAGGATACTTAGGTTTTCTGTAGAATACTTAGAAAATCAATATAGGGTTCAAACAGAGTTTCCAGACGTCTAATTCCCAAATCAGACGTCTGATAAAATGTTTTAAGACGTCTGACTGTTGATTCAAACGTCTGATAACTATTAAGTTGGACATAGTTAGTTCTGTCTGATGAAATCAGACGTCCAGACCTTAGACCAGATGTCTTAGGAGACGTCTGATGATTTTGCCAAACGTCCAATTAGTGGACCGTTGGCTGGCTTAGCGACCAGTCAAGAATGTGACCGTTAGAGCCTTATCAGACGTCCATAGGACTTTCCAGACGTCTGATAATTGACCATTTTGCCTCGGCTGACCCAAAATCTCTTCTCAAAGATTTTCTAGCCGTTGCAACGTTTGGAAATCCATTCCCATAGAAAAAGTAGGTTTCCAGACGTCCTATATGTCGTCTGATGGACTTGCACAAGAACCCTGTTTAGATCTGATTCAAGTCAGGAAGGAACCCGCCCAAAATCAGACGTTTGACTTTGGAATCAGACGTCTTAAAGTGAACTTCCAAACATCTGATGCCAGAATTAGACGTCTGATAAGTCTGTCAGTGCAATGATTATTCCTGATTTCGGGCTGATTCTCTTGGACTTTGCACCCAACGGCTATAGAACCTTTCCTAAGCCTTCCAAAGCCTTCCTAAGGCCTCTATAAATAGAGGGGAACCTTTGCAACACAAACACACACCTAGAAACACCTAAGACAACAAAACACACCTAAGGAACATACTTTCTACCATTTTGTGTTTTTCTTGCTCTCAAAGCTCTAATTCATCTTGAGAGCATCAAGCTGTTGCGCACCCGCTCTCCCGCCGTTGTTCACGAGAGCGACGTTGCGCCGTCGCGTGGCTCACGTATCCACGTCGTCGACGCACTCCTTTCAAAGGGAAGCATCCTATTTCCTATAGAAGCTTAGGTTAAATATTACTTTGTTGGCTCTATAGGATTACTTGTTTTATCTTTGTTATTTGGTTGGGTATTCGCTTTGCGAATTTCCGTCTCCTTCGCGAGACAGAATCCTTCTCGTGAAGAGAAGATGTTGAGGTACGCTACCCTCGTCTAAGTAGCGTGGTTGTAATTGAGGTTGAATCACCCTCGTTTTAGTGGATTTTGATCAACTTGGTTGATCGGAAAATCCTAACTCTAGAGGGTTAGGTGGTGGTTTTCACCTGGTTTGGGTTTCCACCTAAAATTCTGTGCCTTTTTGTGCGATTGTATTTTGTGAGATTGTTTATATTTTAATTCCGCAATTATTACGTCACCCCCTCCTGGTAGGGAAATTACAGGATCAGAAATTCCACAGATTGTGTAGAGGTTTTTTTGCAAAAGTTCAAACACAGTACTCTATCATACATGTTTTTTGAACTAACAATGCTCTCGAAAAAAGCGAGAGATGCATGAGTTTTTTAGTGCTCATGGGACAATCCACCAGGCTTCTTGCACTCACGTCTCAACAGAATGTCGTGGCAGAACATAAGCTGAGACACCTTGGCATTGCTTAAACCTCGATGATCCACATCAAGGTGCCCAAGCATTTCTGCAAAGGAGCCATACTTATTGTTGCATACCTAATCAACATAATCCCTTCATCAGTACTGCAGGGGTGTATTCTTTACCAGGTTTTGCATCCAGGCTGTAATTGACCTTTTGATCTACTTCTACGAGTGTTCAAGAACACTTGTTTTGTTCAGGCACTTAATAACCAGGATAAATTTTCTCCAAGACCAATGGAGTATCTTTTTGGGATACTTATGGACCCAAAGGGGATACATAGGTTATGATCCGATTCGCAAGCGCTATGTGGTGACAATAGATGTTACATTTATTGAGAGCGAGCCATACTATCCTGATGAGAGTGCTAGCCTTGACTTGACCCCCAGGGAGACACAAGTATACCATCATTGTCCAACCACCCTTCCTAGTCCTCCTCAGAACCATTCTATTCCTACTACTGTTGTACCAGATGACCTAGCTTCTGAACATAAGAAGCCCATTGAGTTGAAGAAGCCCACTTGCTCGTGTACATTGCATCCCATGTCTCACTATACTGAGACTTCTCATCTGCAGGGGGAGATTAGATAGTTTGCCTTTGCCATTACTACTATAATTATTCCCAAGAACTATGCCAGACATCCCAGGACCCCAGATGGCATACTATTATGCACAAGGAGATGGAAGCTCTCAAGTCTAGGGTAACGTGGGAGTCGATCCCATGCCCCGCAGATGCTACAATGGTGAATTGTCGATGGGTATACACCATCAAACATCTACATATGGCATAATTGACACGTACAAGGTAAGATCGGTAGCCAGAGGTTTTACTCAGACATGGAATTGATTACGTGGAGACTTTTTCTCTGGTGACTCGCATTTCCTCCAGTCATATTATTATCTCAGTGGAAGTAAATAGAGGATGAAGATTATACCAGTTGGATATCAAGAATGCCTTTCTATATGGTAATTTAGTTAAGAAGATATACAAGAGACAACCACTGAGAGAGAGCCAAATTAAGAGGAAGTGTTAGCATATTATATTGTTAAGAGTGTAATTTCTATTTTTTATATTTTCTGTAGGTATCTTTGTAATTTTCCCAATAACCATCTTCTATAAAAGAGAGACTTTCTCTTTTCAATAGAACATTTTATTTTCCCTCTTACGGATACAAATGCACTTACAATCACAAATTTTCACCAAATCATTAGCTTTAGAAGCAGTTGGTTGGCAATAGCTAACATGTTTCAATCATTTGAAGTGGGCTATCTGCGAAACACCAATTTACTAATTTGAAAACTTAGCACAATTCCACGTCATATGCACTCACACAACTTGCAAGCATTTGCACTGAAACAGGCAGGATGAAACAGCCAATATTTGATGAAGAACGATTTGGTGATTCAAATTGCTAGGAATCCTGGTGGTACATGAAGCACACACAGAGATGAAGAATCTAGATATAAGCACATAGACTTTACCTCATTTGTTTCTTTCAACAAAGCTCTTCGCTCTGAGTGGCCAATGATTACCCAGGGGATATCCAGATTGACAAGCATCTCAGCGCTACACGAATGAATATCTCAATAAAATTAAAGTTGCATGGAAGAATAAGCTCTAAAGACCAGTTTACTTGAGCGAGTAACCCTTATTTACTTGACCACTTAACTCCCCATCTGATAATCGAGTTTAACCACTTTAGCATGAGTTTGTCTAACATCAATTTCCATCAAAGTTAGACAAATTCATGTTAAAGTCATACACCACTCGCACCTCTGACACTCCTCACGTTTCACATTCTTAACATCACTACCAAGTAAACGTCACAAAGGGTTAACACCATAACTTAAGCATCAATTCAAATAAATGCAAACCGATGTTAATACCATTTTGCAAGCAACACCAATTTTACATTTCTTACCATCCCTTTCCTAAACTCCCAAGTAAACTAACCCTAACTTCCTTTAGCTATAGAAAATGATAGAATTGAACTTAGCATATCAAACAAGCATGATGTTTGAAGTGATACATTCCATTTCAACTAGGAAGGACTTCCACTACCATATATTATCACCATATATTATGAGGGAAGCACATGATAGCATAAAGTAATAAATAACCATATAGGACAGTCTTGAGATGCTATTTTACATATCAGTAGGGTTTTTTTTTTTTGAAACTGGAGTTTGATATGTGATAGCATAGAGTAATAAACAAACATATATAACAATCTTGAGATGGTATTTTACATAACAGCAGGAAGTTTTACATGGAAATTGCAGTTTTGAGTACTGGGATTCAAGAGTATATTACATGGATGAGAAAGTGGCATGATAAAATATGAAATTGCATGTATAGAATTTTACGTAACGTGTCAACATGCCAACTCTGCCATTTGACAACTTGCAAGTGAAAAGTGGTAATATCCAAAAATATAATTCCATTTAGCCGAGGGGAGCAAAGTAACCAGATTAAAATACCGAAGGAGGTGGAAAATTTTCTACAAACGTTCTTTAGAAAGAAACTTTGTCTGGCAGGTGGAAACTCCACAGGTCACCGACTGATTCCTGAACAGTCGCTTCAGAAAAGATGTTTGCAACAACAGAAGGTTGAGTTGAAAAACTTACCTAATCTCACCAGTGTAGGCACCACCTTTCTTCACCCAACAGTTTTGTGCCGCAACCTTGAAATCAGGGCGCAGCAAACTTTTCACCAGTGGCAGAAATACAAATGGAGGGCTAACCACAGCCTCTGCAAGGAAATGTTTCACCAGAGAATCAGTACACCATTTTTCTCTTAATCACAAAAATATAAAGATCAATGATATGCACTTCTGTGATGTAACAGACGCATAGCATAAGGCCTATCGTTCAACAACAGACTGGATGCATAAAATAACAGAGAAAAGGGAAAAACCTTAGCACTGACATATTTCATCCTTTAAATCGTAATAAGCCTAGAAAAGGATGATCTTTTAAGTTAAGAAACTTGATAGGGAACATGCAATAAAAAAAACATTAACCACCAAATTGGAAACAACCTGCATTTCAGTGCTCGTAAAGGAGTTGATCACACTGTTTGTGGTTAAGTAACTTTGCATAGAGCTACAAATATTAGCTTAATGAGCTTCCTATGTGCATCGAAGGTGGAGAACAAAATGCCATACAGAGCAATGCATGGCACTCTCGAAACCAAGCACCTAAGTTTGCTAACTCTAGCCATGTAATTAACTATGATAGTACCAAAGGAAAAACCTTCCTCAAAAATTTGTACAAAAGTGAATAATTCCGACACATGAGAATTTGTTGGTCTTAAATAATACGCAGGCAGACTGCACATTACAATGTTAAAAACAAGTCGCAGGAAGGCGAACAAACCGCGCAGCGGCAATTGGTTCACGTACCCACGACATCCTCGGACGGCACTTCGCCCTAATTCAAGGTAGATACAATTTTTTTCACTTCCTCGGTGGTCCCATTCTGCAGCAAAAGGAAGGGAAAAAAGAAAATCAGCAAACAAATCTACAGCTACATCTCCAATGGAAGAAGCATCTTCCTCAGGTGTGAAGTTCGCCGTTCATATAGTGGACACTTACTTCATCACTGTAATAGAGCTTCGGAACGGCCGATGACGCTGACCGACAAAGTCGCTTATGCTTTTCAAGTACTCCCTTACCACCACACATTAGATTTTGCGAGAGAAATATCTATTCTTTTCTTGTTTACTATTTCGTCCATTTTTGGTTTTAGAAATAACTCAATCGGTTCTATGTGTCCCTTTCTCAGATAGAACGACGTCGCATCAGATATGTGTCCCTTTCTCAGATAGAACGACGTCGCATCAGACACAATAATCTAAGAAAGCACAAAACTAACAACTAGAAAGCAGAAGAAAGAGAAAAGCAAACCACTACAACAGGTCTCTCCCAGATCTATTATCCACAGATATTGAGCGCAAACAGAGAGTGGAACCCTACGCATTTCCAGTTGCCTCCGACGAAGAACTTCCTCCCCATATTCCTGCCCTGCGATCTTGGCCTCTTCTCCCTCTCTTTCTCGATATGTGAACAACGGAAACGGTGACGTGATGGCTCTTCCCCGAGGGGACCAAAGAGAGAGAGCTCTGCCTCGCGCTTATAGGGCGGTGTGATAGGGGAGTGTTGTGATCAGGGAGCGGTGGGGAGACACGTGGCTTCGTGCACGGACCTCGTGGGGGTTTTCTCGAAGCGGTAACTTGAGCCGCGGGTGGCGTCCCCATCGCGGGCGTGGTTGCGGGGGAAGGGGTATGGCTTGGAACCGTTGTGATGCGATCGTGCGGTAAAGAGCGTGGGGAGGTGAGGTTGGTGGTGCAGGGAAGGGGTCAGGTGATGTGGGGAAAAGTTGGCTTGGGCAACCGATTTTCGGAGATATTTGGGGTGTGGTCCGCAGATTCGTGGGTCCGCCAACTCCCCCATGCAGACGCTGCTGGTTTTGGATGGTAATGGATTTGTAGGGTACCAAGGGCCCGTTTGTTAATGGCGTTACCGATTAAAACGGAATAAGTAAAAATGATATTTATTTAAGTGATGTAACAAGGAGAATGTTAAGTATAAGATTAAAATAATTAATATATTAATATGATATTAATGGAAATTTATTTGTTAATGTAAGTAGGAGTGAAGAATGTTAGTGGTATTTGGTTAATATTAAAAGTGTGAATGGAGAATGTAACGGATATTTTTTAATAATAAAAATAAGTTGGAATGATTAAAAATTATTATATAAGAGTTTATATTGAAATGATGGGAAAACTTAGAATAGCCTTTAATTTGGGATAATCCTATTGCCAAATGAAGCCTAACATTTTAAGAGTTGGATTAAATTGATTGGTTGAATCCTTTGAATAGGAAATCGATAGTAAATCAGTTAATTTTTAAGGCACCCTTAATTTGATGGAGTCAGTTAAAATCCAATTCAATTGGTGGAACTAGTGGCATGTTAAAAAAAAAAGAAAATCAAAGTCACTTACAAAAACTCCTACTCCCCCACAATCCCAACTCTCGTTCATCTCTCCCTCTCAAGCTCGATTCCTACACAAGAAGAAACCCTAGCACGATGCCCATCTAAGCCTCTTGCACCTCGCTAGATGCCCTCTCCACTACTACGGTCCTACCATCCCCACTAGTGACGATAAGCATACCCTCCCCATACTCCTCTACTTCCTCTCCTCCTCTCTAACCACACAACCTCCCTTCCTCCCCCCTCTCCAACCACCACCACCACCACCCACAACCTACCTTCCTCCCTCCAAGCCCCCACCCCAACCTCTTCCTCTTCTCCAACCACCACCACCAAGTCCACCCCCGATTTGAGAAAATGCACATTTTGTAAAAACAGGTTTTAAGTGTTGTTGTAACACGTAATTTCGCACACTTTTAAATTTATTAAATCGAGTACTCAATGAGTATTCTGGTCATCCAAGGAGGCAACTCTAGTTATAGAGACAATGAAATTCTCTCTCACTTTCTTAAATCTTCTTCTTTTTAGCTTTTTTAGGTTTTGCAATTTTTAGGATTTTGAAAATGAGGGTAGCGAAAATATTGAAAATGCATAATTAAAATGTGAAAACACAAAGGCAAAAACCTGACCTTCCTAAGCTCACCCTAGGCATGTGTAACCTACGATAATTAGGAAGGGAGTGCACTAAAGAAAATAAAGAAGCAATAAATTATAGAAACTCGAATTGAAAGGCAATTAATTTTCCATATATGTAAGAAGAAGAATTCTCACAATAACGTACGTGAGAAGCTCACTTGTGTGAAAGGGTTCCACACAAGTAATTCTCAAGTGTGGAGGAAAGCTTAACTACTGCAAAACTTAGAAATACAAAAGTGAAGAGAAGGTGATAGTAGTAGTAGTAAGCCCCAAAATATGATGCTTGGTGCAATCTTCGCTCCAGACTTGAAAGCTCCCAAATTTAAAAAAGATACTCCTCTTGATGTTACTCTCCAAATGCTTCTACAAGGAGGGACGTCCACCCTTTCTCCTCTACCTGGTCGTCCTCCTAGTGTTGTGCTCCTTGGCTTGTCTTCATAGAAGAAGAAGAAGTGGTGTAGGAGACTAGAGGGGGGTGGTGATGCTTCCCTCTAATTCCCACGCCAAGCCTCCTCCTTAAGTTTATGTTGGAGATTTTAGGTAGAAGAATGGATAGCCAAGAATGGGCCTTGGGGTGCTGGTTAATGGTATTTATATAGGAAAGGGGTAGGTGATGGTTGTATGGTATAGGAATGCATATGGGTGGCGCCAACCATAGAAAGATGCCATCAAAGTTCGTGCCACATGTAGGTATTCTAGAAGGCTATGTTAGTACACTAGTACTACATTTACTCTATTTTGATGTTTAACAAAATATTATTATTTTGTTGCTCGTATTCTATCTCAATATTTCAGGTTATCACTTTCTTGATGGAATACAATGGAGGCTTTTATTTCAAGAAGCTACTCTCAAGTCAAGGCCTTATTTATTTCTTTTTAGAAACCTTGTTAAAGAGTCATTTTTCGCTTGCACAATAACGATAAAAATCATTTTTATTAATCTCTTAATAAATCATAACTAATATCGTAGTTCTTTTTATTATGAGAAAAATTGATGAAATTTTAATTCCAATCTTTCTATGATTGACTTTTATTTACCTACACTTCATGGAAACATTTACATGAACATTACAAAAGTCTCTAGAAGTCTTTTTCATCCTGTATCTTCAATTTGGTCGAAATTTCCCATATCTTAGACATTATAACCACTCATTTGATAGTTAATCAATATTGGTAATCGCAAGGTAGTTTTTAATTCAAAAGATCAAAATTAGTTTCATAATTATTCCATGTTATATTTTATTAATCAACTAATTTTCCTGATTATTTATTATTATGAATTTTAATTTTAGTTATTGCTTCCATAACTACTTGAACATTTTAGATCCAACATTCATATCTTATGAATGAGCATCCATTTTCTATAAATACTCTTGTCTATTCTTCTTAAACATATACTTCATACATTATATATCTACTTAAAAGTCTTCAAAAGACACCTTGTGATCAAAAGCTCATTCACGCTATTTGAAGTGCTCTTAAAGTTCTCTTAAACACAAAAAGTCTTCAAGCTCTCTGATGATATATTTAGATCGCATGTTAATTAGAGTTAATTAATTGTTGTAGTAGTATAGTGTGCAATCTAGACAGATGTCCTTTTATTTAATTATAATTTTTACTAGTTTTATTCCAAGTCGTTCACTAGGAGACAGTTATTGATATACATCACTCTTTAATATCCAAAATTAATCTTTTATTCCAAAAATGTCAATGTTATTCACAAATGAATGAATTAAAATCTGTACACGAGAATCAATTAATCTAAGTCAATTATATATAGGTTAGAACAAACTAATTAAAGTTAGAGATGCCTTAAAAATATGTACAATGCAAAGGCATCAAATACACTAAGTCAATCTGAGTTAGCTTTAATTTACATGTCATTTCTATATATATTATTAGTATCTATTTATTTACAACTATACTAACTATATACAAGTCTATGAATGAATAATGCAAATAGAATAACACTTGCCTCAAAATTTATGTACAATGATAAGGCAAAAGAATATAAATTCAATTAGAATTGAATAAAGTAATACCTATATTTATATAAATTATCACTAACTATTTAGCTATGTATCGGATCATACAAAAAGAAATAAAAGAAAGGATTATATATACATGCCTTTAAGAACACTTACATATGCACATAAAAGCAAAACACTTATTCTTTCACACACTCAATATAAACTCAACTCTACTCATATTTAACTTAAGTCTCAACATTTAGTTTAACTCTTGACACTTAACACTATACACAACTTGCGCACACTACTAACACTTAGCCTAATTTTTTATCCTCAAAGCCCATGCTTAATACACTTAAGCTTAAAAAAATGATTTTGGGTTGTCCTTTTGCAGGATTAACAGCCCAAGGGTTGGATTGGTATCATTACTTGAGCAACCCCTGCAGGGGAGGCATAAAGCCATAATAAATCACCACTTGGTGCCTGGAGGCCACCGTACAGGGCCATGCCTCTAGTGAACCACCCCAATAAGCCTTAACTTAATGGGCTCTAATCTATAGGTTACACAGTGATCAAGCACGCGCAGCACACGCGCACTAAGGGAGCCCATCCCCTTAGTCCCAAGTGAACTACCTACAGGAATGGTAGTTAAAATACTGCAAAAGTGACTCTGGTGCCCACGATGTGGGACTATCCAATGTGCTTAATTAGCATTGTGCTGCACTTGTACTGTGATTTATTGAGATTTTTAAGGATTAAATTAGATCTTAATTATATGTTTAATCTATAAATAAATTGCATAATCCTAAAGTTAATACATAGGGTATCTATTAATGTCATTAGATTAGATAAATTACGTGTTTAAGTGCATATTTAAATTAGCAAACGTAGGGATAATTAGACATTATAATTAGCTATAATTACTTATATACATTATAAATTAATGAAAAATTACTTAGTTGGGATTTAATTTAGTTAATTTATATATTTACATGATTAATTAAGATTTTTAAATAATTTAATTTGATTTATTTAGGTATTTACCTATTTTATACACACGGTTATATAGTTTACATATAAATTATACAATGTACATAATTTATACACTAAAAATAAGATTATAAATATATTTAAAATAAGTTAAATTGTAAATTATTAGAAAATAGTATAACTTAGTAGATTACTTGGTTAAATTATTAATTTAAGTTAGCTTAATTTATTAATATACATGATTAACTTATATTAATGTACATATACAATACATAATTAAGTATATATATAACATAAATAGGATATTTTACATAATAAATACTGTAATTAGTAAAATTTATATACATACATATTAATGTACATGTATAATTATATATATATATAGAGAGAGAGAGGTACAATATATACTAGTTACATATATATAGAATACTAGATATTATAATTTAATAAATAAGATAAGTATACTTAAGTTACTTATATATATATATTTTGAAATAGAAGTTACTTATATATATTACACTCTATTTACATATAACTAATGGGTTTATATAATTAGCTGTATGCAAATGTACATATAATTTACCATATTACACTAGATTATTATATATATGCATATATACATTATATACATAGGAATTTTTAGAGTTTTTAAGAATTTCTATTTTTTTTTGTTTTTGGCTTTTATAAGAGAAGAGAAAGCTAAGAAAGGCGAAAGAAAAGTTCTTTTTGAATTTTTGTTTTTATTTTCTTTATTTTCAAACTTGAGAAGTATAAAACTTCTACAGGTTTGTTTTATATACAAATAGATTCAAAACCTAAACCTAAGGACTTAAACACCTAAAATATACTAGAAAATCACTCCATACACTTTTCTTTTATTTATTTATAATATTTTTGTAGTTTTCATGTTATTTATAAGAAAATGCTGGAAACAAGCTTTAAGAAGTCAAAAATTCAGAATAAGCCTAGAAAATTCATTTAAAG
This sequence comes from Thalassia testudinum, assembly GCA_037157565.1. Classification (NCBI taxonomy): domain Eukaryota; kingdom Viridiplantae; phylum Streptophyta; class Magnoliopsida; order Alismatales; family Hydrocharitaceae; genus Thalassia; species Thalassia testudinum. The sequence continues at coordinate 72,437,003 of JAZHRO010000063.1, forward strand.
CATGGGAAAGAAAGATATCCACATCCTAAACATTCAGACATCATAAAGGATTAGATTCAAACTCAATTTCATGAATTAAACATCGGAATCAGTCAAGAGATGGAATTTGGATAGAAATTAGGTTCATCAGTTGCTGACGAAAGAATTCAACAAGGTTTTACATGCTATTTAGTTCAATCCAAAGTAAAACAACAATACATGAATGCTTCTAAACTTGATTTAACATCAAAACATCTTAGAAATTGCATTTAAACTCTAAACACTCATCAAAATTAATTCATTTCCTCAGCCCCAGTCTCTAGTAGGTCCTGACTTAATTTCATGCTACTATCAAAAGAGGAATCACACCCAATCAGAGTCTGATCTACTCAGTACAAAGTCTATTTGAGCTTTTGAAAAATAAAGCCATGTTATCTTCATTCCAAAAACTCAGTACGATTCTCAATTAATCCCAAATCCAATGTAAACTCCTTATCCAAAAATCTCTGATAGAAACTTCATTCAGGCAGAACAACACAACTAAAAAGTTTCTCAGGGTCAATCTAAAATGACCCTTCCCAAGAGTTGTTCGTAGTTTTCCGGAAAGATAGGGGTGTGGACGTAATTTTAAACCCCTTTGGTTTAGGTGTGTGAGTCTTGCGGGAAGAGGAAGATTTCAAAGGGGGAAATCTCACAATTTCTCTCTCTCTCTTCCCACACAACACACCCACCCACGCACACAACCCTCACCCACTCCCTATTTAACCCCCCACCACCCTCACCATCTCTGCCACCTCTCCACACCACCACCACCTCCACCTTCATCCTCCACCACCAGCTGATGACCTCTTCCCCTTCCCCGTCCCCTTGCGACCACGAGTAGGGAAGGAGGGGAGCTCGAGACAGAGGAGATGGAGAGAGGGAGAATGTGGGCGAAGGAGAGGGAGAGCATGGGAGAGGAGTCGGTCGGGAGCTCGGAGGAGCTCAGGGGGGAGCTTGGGAGACAGGGTGAAGGGAGGAGCTAGAGGTACAGCCAGAGTTGTGGCCGAGGGAGCTCATGGACAGGAGCTCTGTGACCTCCTGAAGCCGCAGGAGGTGCTGCTGTGGCCTCTGCGGGCAGAGGAGAAAGCTCACAGGAGGGTACTGCGGAACCATTTTCCCTAGTATCAGATGTCTGGAACTCCATCCAGACGTCTGGAGGATCCTCGGGACGTCTGGAGCTGGTGCTAGGCATCTGACAGCACGTAGAGTGCTGAGGTATGTGGTTGTTTAAATCTTAAATACAGTTAATTAAGTTATTTAGGCTTAATTAATTGCATAAGAAAGTAACTTAGGTTAACTCGAATTAATGTCGATTGTGTAGTATAGGGTCAAGTTAACCTTACATTTTAGATTTAAAATTTTTTTTAACTGGTTGAGTCCAGGTCGTTCACTGAGAGGCATAATAGTAGCTTAATTCACCATTAATTCCTAAGGATAAATTACTAATTACTTAATCAATCAGATTTTAATTAAAATACTTTAAGTACATGAATCTTGCTAAGAGATATTCAATTAAGAACATGCAACATTCCATTAAAAAGAAACACATTTACCCATATGATTTAGCATTAAAACTTAGTGTGTTTATTACTTCAAATGTAGCTATTTACAAAAGATAAAAGTAAGAAATTGCTAAACAAATGAATACAATGCCTTTATTACATCAATTAAGTTCAGAATAGCAAGAGGAGACATGTTATAGCAATAAAAGCACAAATCAGACGTCTAAAAATATTATTGGTCATCTTAAAAGTAGAAATTAGAAGTTTGATTACAACAAGAGATGTCTGATTCTCTCTTTATTTTCACTCTTACTTCTTAATCTTCAACCCTCTCTATTTCTTCTTTACTTCTATTCTTTACTGCTGCGTTGTTGCTCTCTCTCTCTCTCTCCTTTGTTTTTCTTCCTTTGTTCATTTCTTTAGCTTAACCTCTTCTTACTGTGCTTAATGAATTCCACACTTAGCCATTAAACCTTTAATTGCAAAAACTTGATTTTCTTATTGGCGGCTCAGACCAATCGGGGATACACAGCACCTCCTAAAGGGTGGGACTAGACCCTACTGGGTCTAAGCCTAGTTTTTCTTAGGTGCTTTATTTTCCAATTCAAGCTTGTGCATAGTAACCGACCTCCTAGGCCCACTCGCCCACTCACGGGCCCACAGTTACGCCCACAGGAGCACGCACCCGTGCCCATTACTCATTTCATGCCCTACGCTGACGACCAAAGCATCGTCTGCAGTTTTTCCTATTATACTAAGGAGTGCGACTACAACTTACTGCTGTGGGATGATGAGAACCTCATCATGAACCCTAACTAGCACATTTTGACCTAAATAAGTGTATAAGAGCTCCTACAAAACCTAAGGGAAAGCCTAAATCAGATAATTACAAATTTGAGTATAAAACATTTCACAAGGGGTAAAACTGTAATTTTACTAATGCAGTACATAAAATGGATTTATAAGGGTTTAGACATAGATCAAATGGGCTTAATAAGAGAGAAAGTGGGATGATTTGGTCTGAAAAGGGTTATAGTGACATCTAGGAATTAAATGACATTCTATAATCCTAAAACAAACCCACTTTAATTCACGAAGTTTCAGGAAAGATAGAAATTAATTAAATCCTCTAAAATTCATGAAAAATATCCCCTAAGGTTTAGAACCATCAATTTGGCCATTGGAACCTATCTTGACCTAGATTGAGAACTATACCCAATTTTTGACCTAATTTGGGTTTTTATGCAAAATATCCAGTAAAACGTGGTCAAACCTAAAATCCAACTTCACCATTGGATTCCTTAGGTCCAAATTAGGGTTATACCAAAATTTGGACCTAAGGAAAGTTTGCCTTGACCCACTTTACAAATTGGTCCTCAATAATTACTTTTTGACCCTTAGCTTTTTGAACTCTTGCATTTACCCCCTCAACTTTCCCGTCATTTTCTGCGAACCTGTCCCTCTGCCACCGCAGCAACAGGCCATACCTCCGGCGACTTCGCACGGAGGATGGCGCCGCGCAGGGCATGGGAGCCAGCCCTAATAACGAGAGAAGGGTCCCCTGCATTGTCCTCTTCCGCATGGACCACCTCCCATGTCCTACCGACACCCATACCTCTCGTGCGAACGCGCGAGAGGTATGGGTCTCTTTTCCGGCCACGTCTCTGGCAATCAGCCCACGCCTCCTCCTCGTGTTTCCCTCCTTGCCAGCACCTATTTAAAGAACGGCAGGGGTTGCCCCTTCCTTCAAGCTTGTCTTGGCAAGAGTTCCACCCTAAGTTCGTCTTCTTCTCTGGCCGAGTGGTCCAGCAAGCTCCGGCGAGCCGCCCTCCTCCTCGTCGCTCTGCTACAATACCAATGGTAGAGCTGTCCTCACCCTCTTCCTCCGCTTCGCGCAGCACCCGCGCGAGCACCTCTCGCCCTGTTGTTGCCGCCGTCTCCCTCCACTGGACATCATCTTCTCCGACGACAACAGGTACTGCCAGTCGCCATCTCTCCCCCTGCGTCCACTTAATTAGGTTAGACTCACTCCTCTCTATCCCCTCAATTTATTTCACAAAATACCCCTTGATTCCACTGTCCACCATCGCCATCTCCACCTCCGGCCAGACCTTCGGCGAGGCGTCCTTGCTGCTCCACATCTCCATCCACCTCGCCAACAGATCCCTGAGCATCACCACCACCCATTGATCACCCTACGACCCTCCACCGACCGCACCAACCCCTGTCGCCTTCCCCCAAACAAACCCATCCTCACAGCCACAGAGCGACCTAGGCAGGCACGCCTAGGCCGCCCCGCGGCCAGCCAACCCCCGCCTCACCTTTGTCGTGATACGGCGAAGGTTTTCTGATGGTCTGACAGAGCCGCGAGGGAGTATTTTTTCTTTCAGGTTCTGTGCCCTCTCCGCCATTGCTGCCGAGCTTGGAGCAAGCATGCTAGTAGCACCAGGCCTCTGCAGTCCCAAGTTGGAGTCCCAGCCCACGCGGAAGAGACTCACGCATGGTCCCAGGTCCCCAATTGAAGATGCAAGCCTAGCGTATCACTGCAATTGCAAGGACTTCGGCTGCGGGCAAAGGCGCGGAAGCGGGTGGGACTTTTAGTCCCACCTCGGAAGTGTGCGGGCGGACGCCCGTACATAAATTGATTTTGTGTTTCAGGCTATTTGCCTTGAAACACTGGGGTAAGGTCCCTCTCACCTGCTTCACTCGGCCTCGTTCGCGACCACCCCCCGCGGACTTGGCTTGACTCATATACCCGACCTGCACTCCTCGCCGACCACCGCATGCTGGTGGGCCTGGTCCCGGGCGCGTACACCCGACCCGTAAACCCGCGAAGGCTCTAGGAGAGCGAACCTGAAAGAGAAATAGAGAGAGAGAGACGCGGGGAGGGTAGGGGTTAGGTTTTGCCTAACCTTTCACTGTGCAGGGAAGCAGGGGAAGAAGAAAAGAGAAGGAGCGGCTGAGCACTTAGCCGCATAGAGGAGTAGAAGGAGGAGGAGGAGATAGTGCAGCAGTAGAGAAGAAGAGAAGGGAAGAAGAGGAAGCGGTAAAGGACACTTAGCCGCATCAAAGAGTAGGAGCTGAGGAAGAAAGAAAGGAAGAAAAGAAAAGAAGAAGAGAGGAGCAGGAGCTGAAGAGGAGAAGCCAACTGAAGAAGGAGAAGGCTCAGTGCAAGAAGAAGCACAGAAGGCTGAGCAGAGAAGAGAAGAAGAAGAAGCCAAGAGGAAGAAGAACCAGCAGAAGCACTGTAGCAAGTGGCAGTTTAAGTCATCTGACATTGGAGTCAGACGTCTAGAGAGAGAAAGACAGAGGAAGAAGAAAGAGAGAAGAAAAGAAGAACAAGTTTTCCTTTCCTTTAGTGTTTTCTGCAAAACAGTATATATCCATATTGTAAATTGTGATTTTGTACGCTTCTAAAATATAGTATTGCTCCCTGAGTTCGACCTCGAAAATTTTCTATTTTTCGAGTAATAAAAACAAACATATCTGCTGGTTGCCCCAACAATGGACGGCCAGCATTTTTGGCGCTGTTGCCGGGGAGCAACGAGCATTCTAGAAGCTATTAAATCACAATTTCTGATTTACTACTGACTTAATCTCTTTTCTTTTGTTGTGCAGGCACAGGAAGACAAGAAGGAACAAGCAGCCGCACAACAACCACACCAAGAGACAGGTAACCTTCTATCCTCTCTTTTAAGCCCCTTAAATTCTAACGAGGAAGAAGAAAAAGAAAAGCAATCTAGGGATTACCTGTCTTTTATACATAGTAAATCACAGGAGTTGCCTGCTTTCTAATTTCAACATATTCTATCTGCACATCCACTAAAGGAAATTAGGGCTAAAACCTTCTTTCTTGAGCCCTAGTTACCTAACCCTGAGGCAACTAAATGGACTAATTAGAGCCAACCTAGGATTCTAAGCTAGGGTTTTAGAGACACACCTTCTAATCAAGAACTGAAAATTTCCAAAAGAAGTGTGCCTAAGCCATTGCTTGAAAAGACCTAATAAAGAGAAACCCTACGCAATCCGGCTCTTGAGTCACTTGAACCATAAAAGAAATGACCTAATAAGCTCTCACAGGAACTAATAGGTGAAGTTGATCCCTTAGATCAACCAACCTTTAAATTAGGTTACTCTTTGCACACAAAAGGTTAAAGTTCAAGTGAAACCCTAAGCACCTTGATCCTAATTAAAAGTGGTAGACTTAAAAGGTCAAGGTCCCCATTCTGGTCTACCTGGAATCTCAGTGACAAGAGAGGTCGGGTGGGGGAAACCCTGTAACCCGTGGGGGTGCTCTACCGTGTAGGGGTCTTCGCGAGACTCACCCTCTCTGGCTGCCCAGGTAATTCTCAGGTGGACAACCTTCTGATTAAGGGGTATCATCCGCCCCGAACCTCTATAGTCACCCAACATTTTGGGTGTCTTGATTGGGTTCAGCACCTACTAACCTTGTCCAATCCATTAGTGCATGTTCGGTAGGAGGTCCTTGAAACCTCCTCTAGAAATTCACTCTCCCCGAGGCCAAGCCTTGGTACCTTTGTTTGTGCGACAACCACTTCACATAGACCTCTCTTCTGATTCTGAACCTAATTCCCCTTCTTCCACAATGGCTCAACCCGTTGAAGAAGAGAATAATCTTGAGCACCAGCTTCAGCGACTCAATGATCTCTTCCAAAACTTCATGAACCCACCGCAACGCCCCATGATGTGAGATCACTATAATCCCGCTGTGGCGGCAATTGAGCCTTGAGTCAGAATCCTGACTGGAGGACCTGATTCCGAATTGAAGCCCAACATGATTCATGCCATACCTAAATTCTATGGGCTTAACTCTGAAGGCCCCTTCCAGCACATCAAACAGCTTAAGCATCTGGCCCAGACCTTCGGATCAGATGTACAAAATCGGGATATCTTGCTTATGAAGATGTTCTCTTTCTCCCTTATGGACAAGGCGGCTCATTGGTATCAACCACAAACCCGCCTGATCAACACTTGGGAGGAACTTCAGTCCGAGTTCTTGAAGAAGTTCATCCCCGTTGGTTGGACAAACGCCTTGCACCATCAGATTACTCACTTTATGCAGCAGAAGGGAGAACCTCTCCATGAGGTGTGAGATCATTTTCAGGATCTCATGAGAAAGTGGCCCCATCACGGAGTTCCTAAATGGGAACAAGTCTAGTCTTTTTACCAGGGACTCCGTGAAGATATTAGACTGTTCGTCAATGCAACTTGCGGAGGGAATATCATGGGTCAACATGAGGACACCGTGTGGGAGATTCTCGAGAATATGTGCGAGAACTCCATCAACAATGACTCCATGGGATTATTCGACCGGATGAATACCCGCGCAACGACGAACCTTAAGGGAGCACATGAGACACAGGGCCTGTCTGCATCAATCGATCCGGAATTAATGGCCAGTCGATTGGACAAGGTCTTAATCATTGAGAAGAAGGTGGATGAGCTGACTCAGCACTTGTCGCGAGCCACCTCTACGCAGAACTCCTTTGCACAACCCCCTCCCGCACGGGAAATTGTGCAAAACATTTTCCACCGACCTTCTCCTGGGATGGACTCTTATCCACCCCCATCTGACTCCAGGACCGGAGGGACCTCCGATATTTTCTATTCTTGCCGGGGGATCCCTACTCCCCCATTCTTCGACTTTTCTGAGGCTCCTTAGACCTATGAGGACCTCAACGCCATCCAGAATGACCTATTTTCCAACACCTACAATCCTGGATGGTGAAACCATCCCAATTTCCAGTGGGTGGGAAATTCTCAAAACCCAAGACCACCCTTTCAGCCCCGTCCACAAGCCCCTCGTCCTTACTAGCCGCCTCAGTCTCGGCCCAACCCCACTTATCCATCCGGGCCCAACCAAGATCAAATGTCCCTTATCCTCCAGACTCTGGTTGACATTCAGAGAATGAATGCGGCTATCCAAAAGCAACATAAGGACGAAATCACAGAGGTCCGCAACCAACTTGCCCAGTTGGCAATTTCTCGCCAACCAGGTACAGTTCCTTCTCAACCTCTTCCTAACCCAAATAGCGTGCCGACCCAGCGGCGCGTTATAAACCCAAACCCAGGCCAAGCACACATGGTCTATCAGGCCCCTTCTATTCCTTCACCTGATGGGATGGAAGCTTCAACTTCCTATGCGGGTTACCAATAGCAGCAGCCCATCCTACCAACCCCCAACCTAAACCAGGCAGGAATAAATTCTGTAACAACTCGTAGTGGTAAGGCAACCCAAGATCCACCTTATCTAAACCACTCCAAGCCTGGTAGTGAACCAAACCTTAGAACAGTCATCCAGGATGTTCCTATCCCTGTCCCAGATCAAAAACCTGGACCTATCTTAGAGGAACCAACCAAGGTTCCATTTCCTGAGGCCTTGACCAAGGGAAAGCAGACAACTAAACCCGTGGCTCCTGAGGAGGACCTAATCAAGCTCTTTGAGTAGGTCCAAATAAACATCCCCTTGATGGATGCGATCCGCCACGTACCAGCTTATGCATTATTCTTGAAGAATGTGTGTACACCTCAGTGTAAGCCGCGAACCAAGAGTGGGAGTCCAATTGTACTATCAGAGCAAGCCAGCTCTGTAATCCTAAGTAGACTCCCACCCAAGGTAAAAGACTCAGGCACTCCCCTGATTTCATGTAAGATTGGTGAAACCCAGTTTGATAGAGCATTGTTGGACCTAGGTGCCTCCATAAACCTGATACCCACATCCCTAGTTAACCATCTAGAAGAATCTGAACTGAAACCGACTGAGGTGACATTGTAGTTAGCAGATTGATCTATCAAGTCACCTAAGGGAATTCTTGAGGATGTTATTGTTAGGGTGCGGGATTTCTACTTCCCTGTAGATTTCCTAGTTTTAGATATAGATGCACCTGAAAACCCAAGGGATACACCAATCATACTAGGGAGATCTTTTTTGGCCACTGCAAGGGCCAACATAAGTTGTGAAGAGGGCCAAATAGAGCTGAAATTTGGGAATCGGACTCTCAAAATTGATATCTTTAAGGCTCAACAAGGGATCAATTGTGGCGTCGTTGAACAAATTTGTGACATCAGAGTCTTGGTTGATGAACCGCAAATTGAGGACAACATGATTATCCCTCATCAACCACAAGAAGATCTAAAACCATAATTAGAGGAGTCAGAACTTAACCCAGACAGACCTATGACTCCTACCCTTGTACCCCACACCTACTCTGAACTACCCGCTGCTGCTGATAACCCCATTCTTGAACTCAAACCCCTTCCCGATCATTTGAAATACGTCTTTTTGGGTTCCAATCTGACGCTTCCTGTAATTATAAACTCCAAACTCATACCTGATCAGGAATCCCGTCTGATTGCTGTTCTCCAGCAACATCGTAGAGCCATTGGTTAGACTCAATGATGTGACTGGAATAAGTCCCTCTTGTTGCACACACCACATCTATTCTGAAGAGAGCACACGACCTTCATGTGAAATGCAGAGACGTTTGAATCCCAATCTGCAGGAGGTCGTGAAGAAGGAGATCATTAAGTGGTTAGATGCTGGGATCATCTACCCGATCTTCGACAGTCGTTGGGTGAGCCCAATCAAGGTTGTGCCTAAGAAGGTAGGGCTCACCACCATCACAACTGAAATCGGAGAGGTCATACCTACCCGTATAGCCAACTCATGGAGAGTCTGCATAGATTACCGAGGACTCAATTCCTCCATGAAGAAGGATCATTTCCCACTACCATTTATTGATCAGATTCTCGAGAAGTTAGCAGGAAATAGATTCTTCTGCTTTTTTGATGGGTACTCTGGTTACAACCAAGTGGCAATTTATCCAGAGGACCAAGAGAAGGCCACATTCACCTGCCCCTTCGGGGCATACGCATTCCGAAGGATGCCTTTCGGTCTTTGCAATGCACCCGCGACTTTTCAGCGGTGCATGCTTGCCATATTCTCTGATATGGTAGGTGATTATTTGGAAGTCTTCATGGATGACTTCTCAGTTTTCGGGGCATCATTTGACGATTGCCTCCAAAACTTGGTTCACATACTCAGGCGTTGCATTGATGTAAATCTTGTTCTTTCCTGGGAAAAGTGCCACTTTATGGTGCCTGAAGGGATTGTCCTAGGACACTTAATTTCTGAGAGAGGCATCCAGGTGGATCGAGCCAAGGTTAATATGATTTATAGACTTCCTATGCCTAGCTCGATCAGGGACATCCGATCTTTTTTGGGGCACGTCGATTTTTACCATCATTTCATCCCTAATTTCTCGAAAATCGCACGCCCCCTTACTACTCTTCTCTCCAAGGATGTACCCTTTGAGATTTCCAAGGAATGCACTCAAGCTTTTGAGAACCTTCATGACCGAGTCACCCAAGCCCCAATCCTACAGTCTCCTGATTGGTCTCAACCCTTTAAGATCATGTGCGATGCATCTGACTTCGCTGTAGGAGCGGTTCTGGGGCAGAAGATTGACGGTAAACCCGTGGTCATCTACTACGCTAGTAAGACACTTGACGAGGCTCAGCGTAACTACACAGTTACGGAGAAAGAGCTGCTAGCAGTAGTATTTGCCCTTGAAAAATTCAGATCTTATCTCTTGGGTTCTCACGTCATAATCTACTCGGATCACACAGCTGTGAGGCATCTCCTTGCAAAGAAGGACGCGAAGCCTCGATTAATCCGATGGATCTTGCTATTGCAAGAATTTGACCTCGAGATTCGTGACAAGGTAGGAAGACAGAACGTGGTAGCTGACCACTTGTCTCACCTTCCTTCTGAGATCATCGACCCTTCAGGACCCATCACGGAGCATTTTCCCGATGAGCACCTCTTGATTATTGGTACTAGGCTTCCATGGTTTGCTAATATAGTAAACTACTTGGCATCACACTAGATCCCGTCTGATTGGCCGAAGGCCAAGAAAGACAAGTTGCTCTTCGATGCCAAGTACTACATCTGGGAAGACCCGTACCTATTCCGCATAGGTGCTGACTAAATCATCCGACGATGTGTCCCGGAGGGCGAAATCAATAACATTTTCTCTTTCTACCATGACCAGGCATGCGGTGGCCATTTTTCTGGGCACAAAATCACATCAAAAATCCTCCAGTGTGGCTTTTACTGGCCCACTATCTTCAAGGACGCATACAGTCACTGTAAGGTATGCAGTCGTTGCCAAACTTTGAGTAACATGAGCCATCGCGACATGATGCCTTTACAGCCGATTCTCGTATGCGAGATTTTCGATATTTGGGGGATTGATTTTATGGGCCCCTTCCCTATTTCGGATGGCTTCGAGTACATTTTACTTGCTGTGGACTACGTGTCCAAATGGATCGAAGCCATTCCAACCCGAACCTGTGATCACAAGATCGTCATCAAATTCATTCATCAGAATATCTTCTCATGGTTCGGGATTCCTCGTGCGATCATCTCTGATGGAGGGACCCATTTTACCAATGCTCAGTTTAGGTCATTTATGACCAAATACGGGGTGTCTTATCAGATCTCTACTCCTTACCAACCCCAGACTAATGGTCTAGCTGAGCTTTCAAATTGGGAGATCAAGAAAATCCTGCAGGTTACTGTTCGACCTGACAGGAAGGACTGGTTGTCCCGACTTCCTGAAGCTTTGTGGGCTTATAGGATCGCCCACAAGACCTAATTAGGCATGTCTCATTTTAGACTGGTGTACGGGAAGGCATGTCACCTTCCCATCGAATTGGAGCACAAAGAATATTGGGTAGTACGGAGTTGCAACTTAGATCTTTCTAAGGCTGGAACCCACAGAAAGCTTCAGATAAGCGAGATTGATGAATTACGCCTTGATGCGTATGAGAACTCGTGAATCTACAAAGAGCAAGTTAAAGCCTTTCATGACAAGCACATATCTAGAAAGATCTGCCACCCTGGTCAGAAGGTCCTACTCTTCGATGCCCGACTCAAACTCTTCCCTCGGAAACTGTGATCCAAGTGGGTCGGACCATATCTTGTCCAACAGATCTTTGGAAATGGAGCAATCGAGATCAGTCCACTCAGCCACGATTCCGAACCTTTCGTCGTAAACGGTCAGAGACTCAAATCGTTCATTGACGTAACCATTACAAATTTGGCTGAGTCATCATTTATCCTCCCTTCTCCCTGAGCTTATTGCGCCCAACCGATGGCATAAAACTCAACGCTTAATGAGAGGCAGCCCGTCATTCTTTTTGAAAAACCAAAACCCTTTCTGACATTTCTTTGCACTTTAGATTCATTTCTTAGGACAGCCAACTTCACCTCAGGTACTTGTACCTGAGATTAGAAATCGTCCGCAATAGTCACCTCGACCCATCCACTCGCCCAAATTCTTGTCCTAATGCTTGAACCTGACTTAATAAAAAACTTGCCTAATGAACAATGAGGACATTTCAAAACTTAGGCATGGGAGGGTATGAAAGTGCAATGAAATGACATAACAAGAAAATGTTTCAACAAAAAAATCCGCATATACGAAAAACAAAAGAAAAAAAGAGGAAGAAAGTGCTGGCAAACTTTATAGAAGGAGGAGAAAAAGTGCTAAATGCTAAAAAGGAGCACAAAATGAAAGAGAAAAAGTGATAGTCATTAGTAAGAAATTAAGGAATTAACTAAAGTTCTAGACCACATTAAGGAAAAGTAAAGTGAAAGTGCATAACAAGATTAGTAAGAACATGAACCTTAGGCATTCTTGGCTAGACTCTTAGTACCCGTTAAGATCTAGATATTCCTCAAGAGGTTGAGGAAAATGAAAAGCTTAAGTATTAGGTCCAAGGCTTAGGAAGTATTCGGTCTTGTTAATGGACCTTCGGTTTACGGGACTTAGTAACCTAATGGTGGAACTCGAATAGGTTGTGTTAATATGGTGAAATTAACGTTGAAGTTAGTATAGTGGGTTAACCTAAATCGAGTCTAACCATCTTCCACAAAATTTTTTTACCTGGCCTACTTAATTTTATCTTGGTTACTTTTAGGCCCAGGATCCATCTCAGGAAGGCGGGAATTAAAGGTGAATAAGTTTCTACGCCTTTCCTAAAACGTATCTCTTCCGTTCGTTTATTATGTTTTTGGTTTTTTTTCTATTTAAGATTTTTTTGTTGGTAATATTGTCCTTGAGGCACACCCTCAAAATCAGGTCCTTGGCTTTGAGCTAAATTGTTCTTGGCTTTGAGCCAACTTAGGGTTTCCAAAAGAACTGGCCCTGCTATTTGCAAGACCGAGTACCTGCAAGGCAAGGATTATCTTTTCTCTTTTACTCTTTTTTTATCTTTTTAGTAGCAGGAAACAAAAAAAATAAATAAAAACAAGATAGGTTTCTTGTAGAGAAATAAATACAATATATATATATTATATATATAGGGGTGGGGGTGGAAGTGGAAATGGCGTGTAACACAATATCGAGTTGGTCCACATCTAGTAAAACGCAACCAACAAGACGAAGTGCTGCGTAGAGTGTAGGATGGATGTGTGGGAGTGTGTGCGGAGGTGCTTGTTTTACGTGGGTATCGGGGAATATCAGCAATTGGTGCAGATATTCCCACGACAGATTGCGTGGTGGGGTGACTAGTGTACGGGCGTATGGATACAGATAGGTAATGTGTATGTAAATATATATATATATGTGTATGTATGTATGTATATATTTATAAATAGATATATATATATATATATTTATAACTATATATATATATATATATATATATGTATGTGTATATATATATGTATTTATATCTATAGATATATATATGTATATATGTACACACACACATATATATATATATATATATATATATATGTATATATGTATAAGTATGTATAGGTGTGTACAAGTGAGTGTGTGAGCGTACAAGTGCGTGTGTGTACGAGTGTGTGTGTGTGTACGAGTGTGTGTGTATGAGTATGGTGTGTCGCTGGCAGGTGAGTGTGTGATAGAGAGAGCGCGTTAAGTCATCTGGCTGGAGTGTCCGCCGTCTGGTGGCCAAGGCACGCGTAGGCACACAAGGGCTGCGCGGGCTCTGGGGGGAACGTGCGCGCTGTCGTTGCGCGCAGGTAGGTGCGAGAGTGTGAGAGAGAGGGCAACGTAGTGCACTGCGTAGTGTTGTGCACTGCACTACGGGTGGGAATGGGCACGGGCGCAGACGCGGGCGACCGGCTGGAGCGGGTTGCGGGCGAAGAGAGAGCTCGCGGTGACCGGATAAGTGAGAACCAAACCGATCACTGCACTGTAGCTACAGTTCCGCGCTGAGAGGTATGAACAGCAGCTACAGTGCCACGCAGAGTGAGCAACCGGTTGCGACCGGTTCTGCGTGCGCGGGCACGCTGGAAGGCGCCTGCGCGTGCGGAAAGAGCTTGCGGAGGGCTTGCAGGGGCGTCTGCTGGAGTGCACGCGATGCTTGCGTTGCTGTTGGCAGCCGTTGCTGCGGGAGCTTCTGACCTCGAAGCTCTAATAATGGCGACGGGGATGGTCAGCGGTGAAAACAGAGGGTGAAACCACCACGCCCACCTGCTCACGAAGGAGCTGGGCGGTGGTGGAACTCACAGTGGTGGTCGTGGGACCACTTTGAGCCTGCTCCTGCTCACAGTGTGTCTCTTCAGTGGAAGAGATACTGCGTATGGAGGGGAGGAGGTTGGCCTGGAGGAAAGTGTCTGAGGGTGCTCTTTGTTCCAGGCTCTCTTGCGCAAGGGAGAGGGCGAGGCTATTTAAAGAAGGAGATGCATGCCACGGCCATGCTGCTGGCAGAGGAAGTCCAGCCATGTTGTTGGCAGAGGAATGGCGCGAAGAGGTGCATGCCCCATGCCCTGAGCCATGCGAGGGAGAAGAAATTCATAGTCAAAATAAAAAAATGAGAATGGTGAATTTACAATGCAACCCTTGATGAAGACGTTAATTACATGGCCAATTATTCGCATTATCCTCCCCTCTCAAATAAATGCATGCAAGTGTCTTTTTACAAATGCAACTATAGCTACCTAATTTGCAATGGCAGTGCTAGGAAATAACACAAGATGGCATACTTATTGGTGTATTTTTATTGTGCAATCACTTAAGCACCCAAATTCACATACACAGTCTGGTTCAGTGAGCATAAATATCAAAATCACGCAGAAGCATTTCAAATATTCTGAAAATGTCACTTAGATTAGGAGCGGCCGATCAACACAAGTTGATTTGGACGAGTTCCTGACACGGAGAGGTGGGAAATTCCCCTCAAAGATGCGTAACAACATATCATCTCCTCGGTGCTTGTCTCCTAGGATATTTACATATCCTACCGGGGGCATGTAAGCACTCTACTGGTTCAGATTCCATGGATGGCATTATCACGAAGTGTCAATTGCCAGGGTCTGAATTCGGCCACGGAACACCATGGATGGGATTATCTTGAAATCTCGAAAGCCAGGGTTCTGGGGATTACCATGGGCGGTGCTATCTCGAAGCATTGATTGCCAGGGACCCTTGAGGATTGATGATGGGGACAAGGAATTCGATACAGATCGTGTTGTGAAGCCAATCTTAAGCTGGAATTAAAAGAAAAGAGAGAGAAAACTCTCCAAACAAATAAACCTTCTGTCTCTCTCTTACAAAATGCACTGCAAACTGAACCAAGGATAAAAATATCTCAAGCACGGGTGCTTTAACCACGGAGTCCAACAAACTTTAGGTTAGTACTTGTAGGCCTTAAAAACCTTTGCTAAAGACTAAGGTTAAAGCTAGACAGATCTGGATCTTGGTTGGTACTAGAGTACCTTTTAGGCCTATGGTTGTCATTCTGACCTAATCAAGGATACAAGAGGAAAAACACTTATCAAAATTAATGAAAGAAATTCATGGTCTAGAGCAGAGGTTAAAACTTTAAAATTTTGCTAAAGGACTAGCAAATGCTAGGCATGAGGGTATGATGAAAACCTCATCATGAACCCTAACTAGCACTTTTTGACCTAAATAAGCGTATAAGAGCTCCTACAAAACCTAAGGGAAAGCCTAAATAAAAGAATTACAAATTTGAGCATAAAACATTTCATAAGGGGTAAAATTGCAATTTTACCAATGCAGTACATAAACGGGATTTCTAAGGGTCTAGACACAGGTCAAATAGGCTTAATAAGAGAGAAAGTGGGATGATTTGGTCTAAAAAGGGTTATAGCGACATTTAGGAATTAAATGACATTCTACCACCCTAAAACAAACCCACTTTAATTAACGAAGTTCCAGGCAAGATAAAAATCAATTAAACCCTCTAAAATTCATGAAAAAACATCCCCTAGGGTTTAGAACCTTCAATTTGGCCATTGGAACCTATCTTGACCTGGATTGAGAACCCTATCTAATTTTTTACCTAATTTAGGTTTTTATGCAAAATGTCTGGTCAAACGTGGTCAAACCTAAAATCCAACTTCACCATTGGATTCCTTAGGTCCAAATTAGGGTTATACCAAAATTTGGACCTAAGGAATGTTTTCCTTGACCCACTTTACAAATTGGTCCTCAATAATTACTTTCTGACCCTTAGCTTTTTGAATTCTTGCATTTACCCCCTCAACTTTCCAGTCATTTTCTGTGAACCGATCCCTCTGCCGCCGCAGCAACAGGCCATACCTCCGGCGACTTCGTGCTATGGATGGCACCGCGCAGGGCATGGGAGCCGACCCCAGAAATGGGAGGAGGGTCCCCTGCGTTGTCCTCTTTCGCATGGACCACCTCCCATGACCTACCGGCACCCATACCTCTCGTGCAAACGCGCGAGAGGTATGGGTCTCTTTTCCGACCACGTCTCCGGCGACCAGCCCACGCCTCCTCCTCGTGTTTCCCTCCCTGCTAGCACCTATTTAAGGAATGGCAGGGGCTGCCGCTTCCTTCAAGCTTATCTTGGCCAGAGTTCCACCCCAAGTTCGTCTTCTTCTCCTCCGGCCAAGTGGTCTAGCAAGCTCTGGCGAGCCACCCTCCTCCTTCTCGTTGCTATGCCACAATACCAGTGGCAGAGCTGTCCTCACCCTCTTCCTCCGCTTCGCGCAGCACCCGCGCGAGCACCTCTTGCCCTGTCGTTGCCGCCGTCTCCCTCCACTGGACATCATCTTCTCCTGCCACAGCAGGTACTGCCAGTCGCCATCTCTCCCCCTTCGTCCACTTAATCAGGTTAGACTCACTCCTCTCTATCCCCTCTTCAATTCCCCTCAATTTATTTCACAAAATACCCGTCGATTCCACTGTCCACCATCGCCATCTCCACCTTTGGCCAGACCTCCGGCGAGGCGTCCCCTCCGCTCCACATCTCCATCCGCCTCGCCAACCGATCCCTGAGCATCACCACCACCCATTGATCACCCTACGACCCTCCACCGACCGCACCAACCCCTATCGCCTTCCCCCGAACAAACCCATCCTCACAGCCACAGAACGACCTAGGCACGCATGCCTAGGCCGCCCCGCGGCCAGCCAACCCCCGCCTCACCTTTGCCGTGATACGACGAAGGTTTTCTGATGGTCTGACGGAGCCGCGAGGCAGTATTCTTGCTTTCAGCTCCCCAATTGAAGATGCAAGCCTTGCGAATCGTTGCAATTGCGAGGACTTCTGCTGCGGGCGAAGGCGCGAAAGCGGGTGGGACTTTTAGTCCCACCTCGGAAGTGTGCGGGCGGACGGCCGCACATAAATTGATTTTGTGTTTCAGGCTATTTGCCTCGAAACTCTGGGTGAGGTCCCTCTCACCCACTTCACTTGGCCTTGTCCGCGACCACCCCCCGCGGACCTGGCCTGACCCGTATACCCGACCTGCACTCCTCGCCCACCACCGCACGTCGATGGGCCAGGTCCCGGGCACGTACACCCGACCCGTATACCCGCGATGGCTTTGGGAGAGCGAACCTGAAAGAGAAATAGAGAGAGAGAGATGCGGGGAGGGTAGGGGTTAGGTTTTGCCTAACCTTTCACTATGCAAGGAAGCGGGAGAAGAAGAAAAGAGAAGGAGCGGCTGAGCACTTAGCCGCACAGAGGAGCAGAAGGAGAAGAAGGAGGAGGAGATAGTGCAGCAGTAGAGAAGAAGAGAAGGAAAGAAGAAGAAGCGGCGAAGGACGCTTAGCCACATCAAGGAGCAGGAACTGAGGAAGAAAGAAAGGAAGAAAAGAAAAGAAGACAAGAGCAGAAGCTAAAGAGGAGAAGCCAACTGAAGAAGGAGAATGCTCAGTGCAAGAAGAAGCCTAGAAGGCGGAGCAGAGAAGAGAAGAAGAAGAAGCCAAGAGGAAGAAGAACCAGCAGAAGCACTGTAGCAAGTGGCAGTTTAAGTCGTCTGACATTGGAGTCAGACGTCTGGAGAGAGAAAGAGGAAGAAGAAAGAGAGAAGAAAAGAAGAACAAGTTTTCCTTTCTTTTAGTGTTTTTTGCAAAATAGTATATATCCATATTGTAAATTGTGATTTTGTACGCTTCTAAAATCTAGTGTTACTCCCTGAGTTCGACCTCAGAAATTTCCTATTTTTCGAGTAATAAAAACAAACATATCTGTTGGTTGCCCCAACGACGGACGGCCAGCATGGGACTATGTTTCCCAAGTCTCAGCCAAACTTCGACTGACGATTCCAGCAGATTGGCTGAATGGTTTCGATCGAGCAAAGGCTTGATCGAAAGCTCTTTGAACGCTTTATCAGGATGTAGCACCAATTTGGTGTTCAGATCAGATCTAGCCCTTCAATTTGAAGGGCAAAGATGAAGCTGTTTCACGGCCAAAATGGCCTGCAGCAGATGAGATTTCAAGCCGAATGCTTGAGGAGAGGTTTAAACCTCCAACTGAGGTTTAGGACTCTATTTAGGAGGGAATTCCATATCTAAAGGAGAAGAGAGTGAACTCTAAACTGCTCCAGGAAATAGTAGAAGCTTGAAAGCTTCATTTTGAAAGTTCAGAGCTCGAATTTGAGCTCAAATATGCTCAGCAGAGAGATATTAGTCTCTAATAGAGATCTGAACAACCTTAGATGGTTGTTGCGATCCAGCCTAGATGAAATAGGAGTTTAAATCTCCTCAAAATGACACTAAAACCATATTGGGTTCTGAAATGACCCGTTGCTTTTTTAGTCGGATAAGACGTCTATCAGAACGTTTGGACACAGGCTCAGACATCTGAAAGTGAGAATTTTCATACGTTCCTTTGTGCTTTGTGAGCGGGCGGCGCATAGAGCTTCTCTCTCCTCCGCGCCCCTCACCCCTTAAACCCTAAACCCACTCTATTTAAACCCACTTCTCACCACCCTCACCCCCTCACCACCAGCCACCACCACCTCCAGCATCCTCCCTGTGCAGTTGTGGTGAGGGAGAACGAGAGGGATGAGAGAGAGGGCGAGCGAGGGAGAACAAGAGGGAGAGAGGAAGGAAGAGCGTGAGAGAGGAAGAGAAGGTCGGAGGACCTTCAGGAGCTCGGCAGAGCTCGTACGGTCGGTGGCGGGCTCACGCGCGAGGAGGGGCTCGGGGAGGCGGCCTCTCGACCCTCTGTAGCTGCTGAAGTTGCTGCGGTGTGCTGCGGGCGGCGTTGCGAGGAGAGGAGCGTCGCGGAGGAGGTTCTGGTACAGAAGTTTTCCAGTATCAGACGTTTGGAGCATCGACTAGACGTCTGGAGAGGTACCAGGACGTTCGAAGTTGAAGCCGGACGTCTGAAAGCACAATATCGCGCGAGATACATATCTTCTTGCACTACTTTCCACCATGCAGATTGTAGCACCAGAGATGTTTGGCCGTTAATGGGTTTGCGGGTTTTCGTACACTGGTGAGGGCTTTGGGAAGGCACGCGGTGCACTTTTCCAGGCACTTTTGGATGTCTGATCACGTCACCAGCCCCGAAGGTACTTCCAGATAACTGGAGGCTTCGTCCGACGTCTGGAGCTGCCCCCGGACAATCATGGATGGAGTCTGGACATCTGAGACAGCCGCAAGAAGTGAAAGGTAAGATATGACGTCTTTTAAGATGGCTGGGTCTAGTCCCAGACGTTTGATTTTGGACAGTAATTGTGTTTTTGGCCCATTTTGGGCCCAAACGGAATCGGATTTCCACAAACGAAGTACCGTTGTTTTCCACTTGAGTTTCTCTACGTGTTCGTGTTGAGTATCTACTGTTTTGAGCTCGTCTGATGTAAATTAGTTGCTGGTACAGGTTACCAGCTGGTGACGTGTTTGGGTCCCGTGGAGATGACGAGATCTACAGTGCAGGCCCCCACTCCTCCCGTGATACCTGGTAGAGTGGTTTAATTTAGTTGTTAATATTTAAATAAGAATGTACTTGTTTGGAATAATCAGACCAAACTCTAGGATGTGAATGAATCCTAGGGTAGAAATGTATAAGCTTGTTTTGAGCTGTACTGTTTACTTGAGTGCATGTTTAAAATAAATTGCTAGCAAATGGTATTAGTGTAATTATGAGATGCATGTTAAAATACGAGTTGCCTGTATGTGAATGAGAAAGTGACGGTGAAACCACAAGTTGCATGTATATGATTGGGAATTAAATTGTGAAAACACGAGCTGCCTGTATATGGATGAGGAACGAGTTATGAAACATGAGATCTGAATATGGATAAATGAGATGAATATGAGCATGAACCCTACGGGGAACTAGAAGTAGAACTCCTATGTATGAAAGGAATCTAGAATGTAGACGGGAAGTGAGCTGGCCCTTGTGTACACGGTACCAAGGAGAGCAACTGTCCCTTTTAGTGTAGAGCGGAGCTAGTCGCCCTTGGGTTGAGACCTAGGGTTAGGATTGGCCACTCTACACCGACTCCTGTTGGCCCTCGCGTACGTGGTACCGAGGCGTGCTACTAGTGTAGGGAGGGAGCTAGCTGCCCCACGAGGCCCAGGGTTAGGACTAGCCAACCTACACTGACTTTTAAGCCCTTTGGGTAAACCAGGGTAGTCAGACGAGGGTACACGGACTGTGGAGGGACGAGACCCCTATTGGTTTTGGGGGGCGAGACCCCTGTTCTAAGAGGGAAAGGCCCTATACTATTCCATGTTGTACCTTAAGCGTACCTGCTAGTGGAAGCGACTGACCGTGTGCCAGTGCAAGGTAGCTACCCGCGCGCTTATCACGCGTGCCGTAGTTACTGCTACGTCCTGACAGTGACCTCAGGGTGGTTGACTGGGTGTAGGACTACCGCGGGGGACTCTCCTGGCCAGGAGAGCACCATGTGTACCTTCTACTCCATAGAAAAGACTGCAGTCAAGATTGTTTCCACGAGGAACAAGCAAGATCAAAAAATACTCGGATACTTTGTGAAATAGATGAACCATAAATACATAAATGAGATAAATAGAAATGAGAATAAAACCTGCTTGTTGTTCTTACTTTACTTGCACATAAATAATGTAAACACCACTCTACTCAGCGCTCGCTGACTCCGTCTTTTTGTAACCCTGTTGAGGACAAGGAGTTGAGCAGCCAAAGTTTCCAGCTGCAAAGGGAGGTGGGCCCAGCCGAGCCAGCCGTAGTAGTTTCTTTCCAGTTCTTTGTTTCTGCTGTTGTTGTGAGTACTGGACTTTAAAATTACTGTTCTCATTACTTTCTGTTTCCTTTCGGCTGTTGTTGTGGTGGCATGTATTATTTTTGAGACAGTTGCTTTACTTTCTTTTACTGTTTCATTTTTCCTTCTGCCTAGTTATATTGCATGTGTGAATGTGGTTTATTTCTTGCTTTTGGTTATTTCTCATTGGACTACTAGGTCTTGGGATTAGTCGAGGTGAGCCGGTCTCGGGTCCTGTAGGGATCTAGGAATCAGGTCATAACAGGTTCATTTTGAACCCAAACTATGCAGAAGCATGAAACACATTAAAATCTCCATAAAAATCTTCTAATCCATCCCAAACACATTCTAAATCATCACAGTTCCCTATTGAAACATTTAATTCCCAGAATTATCCCAATATCACTCAAGTCTAACACAGTGTTGACTAAATCCAACTAAGGGTTGACTTTCTGAATTAAGCCTTCTCAGATCAAATTAAAGTCTCAGATCAATATAATTCATCCTCAGGAACTGATTCAAGACTTAAAAATTGGATTTTGATTAAGTCTGGTAAGGTTTCAGACCTCATCGCCTGAGGCCAAAATGGAGTTTGTTCTATGGAACAACCTAAGAGTTCTCAAAGCAATCAGAGATCAAGGTTGGCTTCTATAGGTTCTGCATAAGCTTCTGAACCTATTTTCAAAGTCTTAATCCTAATAGAATAGCTTCTCCAACTCCACCAGAGTTGGAGAAGACACAGATCAAACAAATACTTTAGATATTGGAACTCAAATTAAACCACAGAAAATTAATCTTGAAGCCCTATAAGTGTACTCTAGAGCTTCTCAGGTCAATTCATGGGCTGAAGCTCAAAACGTCCACGTCGGAGCTTGTCAGAGCTCTAGCGAGTCCAGAAATTAATTTCAGAATTCAAAACCTTAAGAAACTGACCATTAAAGGTCTCAAGAGCCTCTTGAGTTCACAAGGAACCTCAGAGTTAGCCGTCTCACTCAATTAATTAAGTGATTCATCAAGGAATTTAGAAAACTTTATCTCTGAGTTCACATGAACTCAGAGTTAGCTGTCTCACTCAATTAAGTGAGGGCTAAGGCTCAACAGAACCTTGCGATGCTCTCTGGGGTGTTAATTAGGTGGAGGAACTTTTTCAAGCTCTCCATTGATAGAGAGCTTGAAAGTTGGAATGGAATTAGATTTTTACTTACTACGAGTTAATTATACTAATTCGATATAGGATCGGGGCCCTTAGATTATGGAGAGGTGATGGAGGACCCCAGTGGAGGTGTTCTAAACTCAGTGACCTCCGCCGTGGACAGCGGAGGTCACTGGTGAATGTGGAAGTGACTTAGGCGATAAAGCTGATAAAAATGAGGGAAAAGCAGTGCTATAAAATCATGATAAGGAGAGGAAGGTGAACCGTGCTTAAAAATGGCAAAAGAGTGGCCCATACGAGCTCAAAGAGCTCGTTGGAGCTGAAGAAGACGGCAAACAAATTGAACATTTAAACCTAACTAACTACCTAATCTGCTGAACTAAGCTACGCTACACTTACCTAAGCCTAATCCTACTATTACCTAGATGAAGGAGGTGAGGAGTCTCCGTCGAAGGTTCTTAATGGAGGATGAAATTAGAAGGTTGGAGGAAGAGCTCTGGAGGGCAGTTTCGTGGCGTGGAAGCGGCGTCCGGCATTGGTGCTTCGTCAGAGGATGCAGCGGACAATGGCGGAGATCGGAAGCGAGTGGAGATGATCGGAGGAATAGGACGAAGACAGGAAATGGTCGCCGGAGTAAGAAGAATAGCCTATCAGTTTACGGTTGGGGAAGAGGGTAGGGAGCTAACCGCTCAAATCGTAGGGTTCGAGGGGTATTTATAGGGTTCAGCGATGGCTAAGGGGCTTGAATCTGGACTGGTTTGCGTCTAAGTGCAGCTTAACCTTCGGCGTCGTCTCCGACATCGGTGAGGTTAATGCCTATACCTAATTAGGATTTATGAATAATCTGGACCGGTGGATGGATTTGTGGTAGTGAGTCAAGCTTCAGAAGCTTCGCGAGGGTGGAATGGCATCAGATGAACGGTCATCGGAGGGTGACATCACTGCCGAACGTCAGCCGTTCAAGCGGCTGAAGAAGAAATGAAGATGGTGTTCGTAGGGACCTATGTGCATGGAAAATTAAGGACCTAGGTGAAAATAAAAGGACTCGAATGTAATAAAATATAGGGACCAAAATGCAAACAGAGGCTTTTAAGGTTAATTTAAATTATTTTCTTTTCTAACTTTTTTATATATATTTATAATTTAGCTAAATATTATATTAAAGCCATGTATTCACATTTTTGACCCATTTATTTATATTTATTTACTTATTAACTTAAGTTTCTTAAGTTATACTTAAGTTAAATAAGATATTAATTAGGTAACTAATTAGTGGTATTTCGAGCCCATTTATAATTAAGTTATTAATAATATTAATTGACTTATAATTTATCATTTTTAACTTATTTTAACATCTTTTAATGATTTGTCCCTTATTCTATAATTAACCCTTATATATGCATATTCTTAGCTAATTAACTAGGGAAACTAGTTAATTAGGGGTAATTAGAAGCCATGATGAGCCTCTCATCAATATATCCTATGTACGCGCCGCATGCATGTGCATCTTCTTTTTATGTGTCATGTTTTTAAAACCGCGCGCATGCGTAGGTACAAGATGTGGGAAAGGTGCGTGGCATGCCCTTCGAGGTACTTTACTCTTAGACGACTGGAGGGAGTGTCGGACATCTAGGATCTCCCTTAGACAATTGCGGAGGGGTTCAGACGTCTAAGGAAGCCTTAGGGAAGCAAGGTGAGATTTTGAGGTCGTTTAAGATGTCTGGGTCTAATCTCAAATGTCTGATTTTAGTCAATATACACGTTTTTGGCCCGTTTAGGGCCCAAACGGAGTTGATTTTGCACAAACGAAGTACCGTTAGTTTCCATTTGAGTTTCTCTACGCATTAGTGTCTCTTGTATACCTTTTTGAGCTTGTTTGACGTGGTTGGTCAATTTATAGGTCTCTAGCCAGTTGAGTACACGAGGCCGTGAAGACGACGAGATCTGCAATTGGAGCCCCCATTCCACCCGTGTATTCCGGTAGAGTGGTTCTCTCTAATTCCAGAATTAATAATTAAATTGCATGTTGTAGAAATATTTGATTGAATCTTAGGTTATGAAATGAACCATAAGGTTGAAAAAGATGAATGCATGCTACTTTAAAAATATTCGCTTGAACCTTAGGTTGTTAAATGAACACTAGGGATGAAAGAGTTGAATGCGCATGTATTAAATGATTAAATTGCTGTGATGCTTACTGAAGGTAGTAAACCATGAGCTACCTGTACCACATTTTAATGAGCCATGACATGAATGAAAATATTTGCTGTGTACCGAATAATTGATTGTGAAATCTTGAGCTTCCTGTTATGCATTTAATGAATTAGATGTGGAAATGAGAAAGTCTATGTACAAAACTTACGGGGAACTAGAAAGGAACTCGCGTGTATGGAACAAATAGCATATGTAGGAGGGAAGTGAGCTGGCCCTCGAGTACACGATACTAAGGAGAGCAACTGTCCCTTTTGCATGGAAAGTGAGCTGGCCCTCATGTACGTGGTCCAAGGAGAGCTACCGTCACTTTAGTTTACGGGGGAGCTAGCTGCCCTTGGGTTGAGACCTAGGGTTAGGGATGGCCCCCTATTCCAACTTTGGTTACTTTAGTGTAGGGGGGAGACAGCCACCCCATTGGGTGAGGGGTTAGGACTGGCCACCCTACATCGACTCTTGTTAGGCCCTCTAGGAAAATCGGGATAGTCAAGCGATAGTGCGCAGACTGTTGAGGGGCGAGACCCCTGTTCTGTTCTGTGCTGTACGTTTGGGCGTATCTGCTAACAGAAACGATTGACTGCATGCCAGTGTGAGGTAGCTACTCGTGCACCTATCACGTGTGCTGTAGTTATTGCTACGTCGTGATCGTGACCTCAGGGTGGTAGACCGGGTGTAGGACTACCACGGGGGCTCTCCCGGCCAGGAGAGTACCACATGTACACCCTACATCACGGAATAAATTGCAATCAAGATCGTTACCTTAGGGAATGAGAGGATTAAGAAATGTTGTGGATCCTTATCAGAATAACCGGAACAGAAACACCTAGTTGAGATAAATGGAAATGAAGGATTAGTTACTTGTTTGTTTCTTTAAGTTAAATTGCATATAAGTGGATTAACCACCACTCTACTCAGCGTTAGCTGACTACGGATTTTATAACCATGTTCAGGTCAGGGAGTTGAGCAGTCAATGCCACTAGCTGCCGAGGGTGCTGGGCCTAGCTGAGCCCAGCTGTAGTACTGTTCCTTTTTCTGTTCCAGAGCTATTGTAGTAGTGAGTACTTTAGTATGTATTAGCTATTGAAATGACCCTTTCCAAGGACCGTTTGGAGTTTTTCTAGAAAATTAGGGGCGTGAGTGGAATTTTAAACCCCTTGGGTTTAGGCGTGTGGGGTTTACGGGGAAAGAGGGAATTTCAAGGGGGTAGCACACAATTTTTACCTCTCTCTCTCTCTTCAAACTCAAACACCCATGCACACACTCACGCACACACACCTCTCCCTCCAAACCCTAACCCTAACCCACTCCCTCTACTTAAACCCCACGCCACCCTCTCCATCATCACCACCTCCACCCTCGCCCCCCACCCTCACCTTGCTGTTGGCGAGTGCCTATAGCCTTCCTGTCTCCACCTGTAGCCATGTGTGGAGGAGAGGAGCTCACGAGAGGAGGAGAAGGAGGGAGGGAAAGAGTGTGAGCGAGGAAGAGGGAGGGCGTAGGAGAGAAGGAGAGAGCTTAAGGAAGCTCGAGAGTGCACGGTCGGAAGGGCTCGAACAAGAGAGCTCACACGCGTGGGGATTGCCCTTGCCATGGTTGGAGTTGCAGTCGTGGGAGAGGGAGAGCGAGGGTGTGAGAGAAGAGAGAGCTCGCTCAAGGGAGCTCGTATGAGAGGGAGGAGGTGCGGTCGGAGGAGCTGTAAGCACCCACAAGAGGAGAGGAGGTCGCAAGAGGAGGATCCACAACCTCCTGCAACTACTGTAGGTAAAGCTCGCGAGAAGACGAACGCCGCGAAGAAAGTCTATGTACTGGATTTTCTAGTATTAGACGTCTGGAGCTGCAGCGGATGTTCGAAGCTGAAGCCGGACGTCTGAAAATACATGGAGTGCCAAGGTATGAGTTCTGTACGCTCATGCATATGCGTAGGTGAAGTATGTAAATATTTTCTATTCGTAGTTTTTGAACTGCATTTTCATGTGCAGGTACAAGCCTTAGAAAGGTGCATAAGCATGCGCTTTGAGGTGCATTAGGATGTCTGGACGTCTCCACAGCCGTCTGATAAACTTATCAGACATCCGAATGCACTGACAGATGTTTGGAAAGACCCCAGGACGACTATAAAGGGGTTCTAGATGTCCACCAGCAATGCAAAAATACAAGGTGAGTTACTGACATCGTTTAAGACGTTTGGGCCTAGTCCCAGAGGTCTGATTTCAGTCTATATGCATGTTTTGGCCCGTTCGGGTCGGTTTTGCGCAAACATAATACTGTTGTTTTCCGCTCGAGTTTCTCTATGTGTTAGAAGCAGTTATATACTGTTTTGAACTCGTCTGATGTGACTTAGTCACTGGTATAGTTCTCCAGTCGGTATCATGTTCAGGACCCGCAGAGACGACAGGATCTAGGGTTCTTGCCCCCATTCCTCTTGTGTTTGCCGGTAGAGTGGTTTACTTTAATACTAAAGATTTAAATAAGTAAAGTGCATGCTTAGAATAATTTGATTGAACTCTAGGATGTGAAATGAACCCTAGGGCAGAACTATATGAATGTGACTTGAGCTACACTGTTTACATTGATATGCATGTTAAACCCTAATTGCTAGCAAGTGTATAGATACTTGATGTGATGTTTTTACAGTTGTTAAAACACGAGCTGCCTGCTATATAAATGAAAATCGGGATGTGGACAATGAGATCTGAATATTGAGAAATGAAATGAAAAGAATACAGTGCATGAACCCTACGGAAAACTAGGAGAAGAACTCTTGTATGCAGAAAGAGTCTCGTATGTAGACGGGAAGTGAGCTAGCCTTTGTGTACGTAGTACCAAGGAGAGCGACTATATTGCGTACGCAGTACCAAGGGGAGCCACTATCCCTTTCGTGTGGAAAGAAAGGTGGCACTCGCATACGTGGTACCGAGGAGAGCTATGACCACCTTAGTGTATGGGGGAGCCAGTTGCCCCACAGGGCCCGAGGTTAGGACTGGCCACCCTACACCAACTCTTGTTAGGCCCACTAGGTAAACCAGGATAGTCGGGCGAGGGTACGCGGACTGTGAGGGGCGAGACCCCTACTCTATTCTGAGAGGGCGAGGCCCTGTTCTATTCCATGTTGTACGTTTGGGCGTACCCGCTAGTGAAAACAACCGACCACGTGCCAGTGCGGGATAGCTACCCGTGCGCTTATCACGCATGCTATGTGAGATCGTTCCCTTAGGGAAAACTGCCATGTGTACATCCTGCATCAAGAGAGTGCCATGTGTACATCCTGCATCACGGGAAAACTGCAAGTGAGATCGTTCCCTTAGGGAACAAGAAGATTAAGCAAAGTATGGATCCTGATTAGCACACTCGACCCAAAAACACATAAATAAGATAAATGGAAATGGATGATAATACGTAACCAACAATTGCATGTTAACTGGGTGCTTGTTTCTTTATGTTAAATTGCATGTAAATGACTTAACCACCACTCTACTCAGCGTTAGCTGACCACGGATTATATAACCTTATTCAGGTTAAGGAGTTGAGCAGCTAGCACCATCAGCTGCAAAGGGAGCTAGACCCAGTAGAGCCCAGCCTTAGCTGTTGTTCCCTTTTTGTTTCCAAGCTTTCTGTTGTTGTAGTGAGTACTTTGATATATGAAATACTGTTTCTGTTATCTTTCTATTCTATTTTCTACTATTGTAGTTGTGATGGCATGTAATATTGTGAGACATTTCGTTCTGTTTCCTTTATTGTCTCTTAGATATTTCCACTTAGTTACATTGCATATGTGGTTGTGGAATATTTTATACTTTTGGTTATTTCTTGTTGGATGATTGGGTCTTGGGATTAGTTGAGGCGAGCTAATCTTGGGTCGGTAGGGATCTGGGATCGGGTCGTAACCAAGACGGTATCAGAGCAAGGTCATCCCGAGAAATGAACCAAATGGTCTAAAAGTAACCACTCAAATGCTTGTAGCTTGGATAGCCATCACAACGTATTGCCTTAATCTTCGCTTCCGAGTCCTATTTCTTTATATAACCTGGTATCGTTGACAGTCCATGATCTTTCTCTTGCATCTCCTTGTAGGAGATGCCTCGCCGAGGAGTTCTTGAGGCGGGCCGCAGGCGTTGGTCAACCTAAACGGCATGATCAAGAACTCATAGTGTCCGTACCATGTATGGAAAGCTGTCATGGACATGATGAATCGTGTTTTCATGCCATACTTGGACCAGTTTGTGGTGGTATTCATCGACGACTTCCTAGTATACTCTCGAGATCAAGCACAGCATGGACAGCATTTACGTATGGTACTGGATACCTTGAGATAACGCAGGCTGTATGCTAAGTATAGCAAGTGCGAGTTTTGGTTGAGAAAGGTGACTTTCTTACGCCACGTGATTTCAGGAGACGGATTGGCTATGGATCTAGCTAAGGTCGAGGACGTACTCAAGTGGGAGAGGGTATGCATAGTGACAAAGATACACAGCTTTTTGGGACTGGAAGGCTACTACCAGCGGTTTATTAGAGGGTTCTCTCAGATCCCGCGTCCTATGACTCAGCTGACCCAGAAGGACATGCCCTTTTCTTGGATAGACGAGTGTGAGGTGTGCTTCTAGGAACTGAAGGAGAGACTGACTTCAGCTTTTGTGTTTACCATCCCAGATAGCAGTGGTGGGTTCGTGGTTTACATCGACGCTTCGTTGCAGGGGTTGGGTGGTGTGATCATGCAGCGGAGTCATGTTGTCGCTTATGCTTCGCGACAATTGAAGCCCCATTAGCATAGCTACCCCACCCATGACTTAGAGCTGGCAGCAGTTGTCTTCGTGCTGAAGGCATGGAGGCACTATCTTTACTGTGAGACGTTTGAGATCTTCACAGATCACAAAAGCCTCAGGTACCTGTTTGACCAGAAGGAACTCAACATGACACAGAGACGTTGGTTAGAACTCTTGAAGGACTACGACTGCAGATCTCCTACCACCCAGGGAATGCCAATGTGGTGGCTAACGCCTTGAGTCGGAAGGCGCCTGCCCACTTGGCCAGCTTGCAGGCATAGAGTTGGAAACTCATGGAGGAGGTGGGCAGTTAGCGACCCTGGGAGTCACGGGGGTACTGCAGGGTAGTGACAGTAACGTGGCAGGCACGACTAGAGCTGATAGACAGCATCATTACATGGCAGATGGCCGATCCATACAGACATTACGAGACAAGGTGTTGACAGGGGACCCAAGAGACTTTTCCTTCTCAGATG
The DNA here is from genome assembly GCA_037157565.1 of Thalassia testudinum. Taxonomy (NCBI): domain Eukaryota; kingdom Viridiplantae; phylum Streptophyta; class Magnoliopsida; order Alismatales; family Hydrocharitaceae; genus Thalassia; species Thalassia testudinum. The sequence continues at coordinate 72,466,657 of JAZHRO010000063.1, forward strand.
AGATACTGCGCATGAGGGGACATTTGTGCATTCCTAAAGATGAGGAGCTGTTGAGAGAGCTCTTGACTAAGGCATACAGGTCCAAGTTCACCATACATCCCGGGAACACAAAAATGTGCCACGATCTGCGACGCGACTTCTGGTGGAGGGGAATGAAGCGGGATGTTGGTGAGTTTGTCCAACAGTGCTTGGTATGCCAGCAGGTGAAGGCTGAGCATTAGAGGCCTGCAGGGCCGCTACAGCCACTTCCTGTGCTAGAGTGGAAGTGGGAGAGTATCACCATGGACTTGGTAGTGGTGTTATTGGTTACATAGCAAGGACACGATGCAGTTTGGGTTATAGTAGACAGGTTGATGAAGATGGCACGGTTCCTGCCAATCCGAGTCACCTTTGGGCCAGCACAGCTAGCAGAGTGAAACATCAGAGATGTGGTGCGCCTGCACGAAGTCTCTAGCGAGATCGTATCTGACAAGGATACTCGTTTCACTTCCCAGTTCTGGGTAGAGTTTCAATAGGCCTTGGGGACACGTATGAGGTTCAGTACTGCCTACCACCCCTAGACTGACGGATAGTCGGAGCGCACCATACAGACACTCAAGGACCTCCTTCGCACTTGTGTACTAGACTAGAGGGGCTCCTGGGAGGAGCATTTGTCCCTGACAGAGTTTGCATATAATAACAGCTACCATTCGGGCATCGGTATAGCATCTTACGAGGCTCTGTATGGGAGGAAGTGTACAGCACCCTTGAGTTGGGTCGAGGTGGGGACCAAGTGGGAGGCTGGTCCTAGGCTGATTCGTCAGAGTAAGGAGGTGATAGAGTAGATTCATAGACAGCTCTGTACTATCAAGAGCAGGTAGAAGAGCTATGCTGATAAGAAGCGTAGAGAGGTGCAGTTAGAGGTTAGGGATCATGTCTTCTTTCGTGTTTCACCCATGAAGGGCTTGCAGCATTTTGGGGTGAAAGGGAAGCTTGTGCCAAGGTTTGTGGGGCCCTTTGAGGTCTTGGAGTGGGTAGGACCCGCTGCTTACCAGCTTGCCCTTCCTCCCTAGCTTCTGGAGTGCACGACGTGTTCCATGTGTCCAACCTTAGGAAGTACGTCGCCGATCCTAGCCATGTTCTGAGCCACGAGAGCGTTGAGGTGGGATACGACCTGACCTATCCTGAGAGGCTAGTGCAGATATTAGATAGAGCCATCCAGAGTTTGAGACGTAAGCAGGTACCACTGGTGAAGGTCCTATGGAGAAGCTAGCGGTACAAGGAGGTGACTTGGGAGCTCGAGGCAGCAATGCGAGAGCAGTACCTGGAGCTTTTTAAGGGTACATCTCTTTTGACCTACTTTGGTCCTCTTTAAGTTTGTTATGCGCTTTTACGTTATTTCCGCACCCTACTTAGCTAAAGTTTCGGGGATAAAACTTCCTTTAAGTTTGTTATGTTGAAATGACCCTTTCCAAGGACCGTTCGGAGTTTTTCCGAAAAATTGGAGGCGTGAGTAAAATTTTAAACCCCTTGCATTTAGGCATGTGGCGTTTATGGGGAAAGAGGGAATTTTGAGGGGGTAGCACACAATTTTTCCCTCTCTCTCTCTTCCCACTCACACACTTGACGTGCTTTTGTGCGTGTGTGTTAAGGAGTGTCGTTATAGTCGCACTTGCAACGTCGGTTTTAAAATAATTAAACGGAGGTGAGTCCGAGTGTCGGTCTCAGGGAGGCGTGAAAATTGGATTTTTACTTTACCACTTGTTGTCACAGAGAGTGCGGAGTTTTTCTTGCGAAAGGTGTGGTTTTGAAAAGTGAGAGAGAGATAGAGAGAGAGAAGGTTTAGGGTTAGAAAGCTCTTTGTTTTGATCATGCAACTTGAATAGAAATTAAAATGGCAACTGAACGAGAAAATAACTTCATTAAACATGCACTTGTAGTTCATGACTTACAACATTAAATACATGCTTCAACAAAAATAATAAAAAGCTTGAGAGAGAGAGAGAGAAAGAGAGAGAGAGTGTGTGTGGAGAGTGACGAGGCAGCCACGGCGGTGGAGGAGGCTCCGTCGGCGGCTCGTCGTCTTCGGCGATTACAAGAGTGCCTAAGGCTAGCTAAGAGAGGGGTAGAGTAGTTGCAAAGGGGAGTGAATGCCTTGAATGGTGGTAGGAGGGGGTTTAAATAGAGTTAAGGGCTTCCTAAAAGAAGAAGGGGCTTTAGCGACATCCAGAGCGTCGCTAAAACCGCTTCCAAAAGCATCGGTGAAGCCCTCTCGCCGCTGGTCAGCCACCCGCCCCGTTCCTTCTCCTCGCGCGATCCGTGGCTGTTGCACGAGAGTCGTCCGATCGAAGATCGGACGACTGAGAGTCTTCCTCGCCCGCGCTGAGATCACACCTCGTGCGCGCGCGTGCGCGCGCGTCTCCGCCCGGCGTGCGCGTGCGCGTTGGCGCTCGAGAGCTACGGTCACGCCGCGTGGCGAGATCCTGGACGCCCGTTGCTGATCGGGTGGCCCAATTTCTCCGCACCCTTCGCTCGCCTTCAAATTCCACCCCACGCGGCTCGAAAGCGCGTCGCGTGGCTGCGGGCGTGCGCACTAACCGTTGCGCCACGCCCGCGCTTTGTCGCGGCGACCACGGGCGGGCGCGCGGATCTCGGCCGTTCGATCGAAGATCGACAGCCGAGATTTGTCGTCGGCTGGCTGAAGGCGCGCGTGCGGTGAGGGCGGGGCTGACGTGGCATAATTTGGGCCGTTGATCTCCAGATCAACGGTCAGAACTTCCTGGGCCCATTGTAGGAGCTCCGGATGTCGGATTTGACCGATCTTGAGTCCGTTGGACTCCGTTCGTCGTTCTGAATCCATCTGTGCGGTCCGATTTCTCATATGAGGCCTGCTTTGACAAATGCTTACACAAATGGCCATTAATACAGTTTATAAGCAATCTTGGTACATGATGCATGCAATGCTCCTATTCTACTTATGTTGTGCCTTTTATTCTAAAGATGGGCCATATTCAACATAATTATTACCCCCTTGTGTGGTGTTATCAACACCCACGCACATACTCATGCACACACACCTCTCCCTCGAAACCCTAACCCTAACCCACTCCCTCTACTTAAACCCCACATCACCCTCTCCATCATCACCACCTCCACCTTTGCCCCCTACCCTCACCTTGCTGCTGGCAAGCGCCCACAGCCTTCCCGTCTCCATTTGCAACCACATGTGGAGGAGAGGAGCTCGTGAGCGGAGGAAGAGGGAGGGAAAGAGTGTGAGCGAGGAAGAGGGAGCGTGTATGAGAGAAGGAGAGAGCTTGGGGAAGCTTGAGAGTGCACGGTAGGAAGGGCTCGAACAGGAGAGCTCACACGTGTGGGGACTGCCCTTGTCGCAGCCGGAGTTACAATCGTGGGAGAGGGAGAGCGAGGGCATGAGAGAAGAGAGAGCTCACTTGAGGGAGCTCGTATGAGAGGGAGGAGGTGCGGCCGGAGGAGTCGTAAGCACCCACAATAGGAGAGGAGGCTGGAAGAGGAGGATCTGGAACCTCCTGCAACTGCTGTGGGCGAAGCTCGTGAGAAGACGGATGCCGTGAAGAAATTTTGTGTACTGGATTTTCCAGTATCAGACGTGTGAAGCAGTAGCGGATGTTCGAAGCTGAAGCCAGACGTCTGAAAATATGTGGAGTGCCGAGGTATGAGTTCTGTATGCTCATGCATGTGTGTATGTGAAGTACATAAATAGTTGTTGTCTTAGTTTTTGAACTTCATTTGCATGCGCAGGTACAGGCCTCGGAAAGGCACATAAACTTGCGCTTCAAGGTGCATTAGGACGTCTAGACGTCTCCACAGCCGTCTGATAAACTTATCGGACGTCCGGACGCATTGACAGATGTCTAGAAAGACCCCAGGATGACTATAAAGGGGTTCCAGATGTCCACCAGCAATGCAGGAACACAAGGTGAGTTACTGACGTCGTTTAAGACGTTTGGGCCTAGTCCTAGACGTTTGATTTCAGTTTGTATGCACATTTTGGTCCATTTGGGGCCCAAACGGAGTCGATTTTGCACAAACATAATTCTGTTGTTTTCCGCTCGAGTTTCTCTATGTGTTAGTAGCAGTTATATGCTGTTTTGAAGTCATCTGATGTGACTTAGTCACTGGTATAGGTCTCCAGCCGGTATCATGTTCGGGGCCCGTGGAGACGATAAGATTTGGGGTTCTAGCCCTCATTCCTCCCGTGTTTTCTGGTAGAGTGGTTTACTTTAATACTAAAGATTGAAATAAGTAAAGTGCATGGTTAGAATAATTTGATTGAACTTTAGGATGTGAAATAAACCCCAGGGTAGAAATGTATGAATGTGACTTGAGCTACATTGTTTATATTGATATGCATTAGCAAGTGTATAGATACTTGATGTGATACTTTTTCAGTTGTTAAAACATGAGCTGCTTGCTATATAAATGAAAACCCGGATGTGGACAATGAGATCTGAATATTGAGAAACGAAATAAAAAGAATACAGTGCATGAACCCTACGGGGAACTAGGAGAAGAACTCCTATATACAGAAAGAATCTCGTATGTAGACGGGAAGTGAGCTGGTCCTTGTGTATGTGGTACCAAGGAGAGAGACTATCTTGCGTACGCAGTACCAAGGGGAGCCACTATCCCTTTCGTGTGGAAAGAAAGGTAGCACTCGCGTACGTGGTACCGAGGAGAGCTACGACCACCTTAGTGTAGGGGAGGGCCAACTGCCCCACGGGGCCCGGGGTTAAGACCGGTCACCCTACACCGACTCTTGTTAGGTCCACTGGGCAAACCGGGATAGTCGGGCGAGGGTATGCGGACTGTGAGGGGCGAGACCCTTGCTCTATTCTGGGAGGGTAAGGCCCTGTTCTGTTTCGTGTTGTACGTTTGGGCGTACCTGCTAGCGGAAATGACTGACAGCGTGCCAGTGCGGGGTAGCTACCCATGTGCTTATAACGCGTGCCGTAGTCACCGCTACATCGCGACCATGACGTCGAGGTGGTAGACTGGGTGTAGAAATACCACGGGGGACTCTCTCGGCCAAGAGAGTGCCACGTGCACATCCTGCATCACGGGAAAAATACAAGTGAGATCGTTCCCTTAGGGAACAAGAAGATTAAGGAAAGTATGGATCCCAATTAGCGCACTCGACCTAGAAATGCATAAATAAGATAAATAGAAATGGATGATAATACATAATCAACAATTGCATGTTAACTGGGTGCCTGTTCCTTTATGTTAAATTGCATGTAAATGACTTAACCACTACTCTACTCAGTGTTAGCTAACCATGGATTATATAACCTTATTCAGGTCAAGGATTTGAGCAGCTAGCACCACTGGTTGCAGAGGGAGCTGGGCCCAGTCGAGCCCAGCCTTAGCTATTATTCCCTTTTTGTTTCCGAGCTTTCTGTTGTTCTAGTGAGTACTTTGATATATGAAATACTATTTCTATTATCTTTCTGTTTTACTTTCCGCTGTTGTAGTTGTAGTGGCATGTAATATTGTGAGATATTTCATTCTGTTTCCTTTACTTTCTCTTAGATATTTCTGCTTAGTTACATTGCATGTGTGGTTGTGGAATATTTTCTACTTTTGATTATTTCCCGTTGGATGACTAGGTCTTGGGATTAGTTGAGGCTAGCCAATCTCGGGTCTAGTAAGGATCTAGCATCAGGTCGTAACAGCTATTTCTGTTCACATTATCTTTCCCTCTGTTGTAATTGTGATGGCTATGCATGTTGTAGTACTCTTCCGCTTGTGGCATATAATATTTTTGAGACTTCTCGTTCTGTTTTCCCTTACTACCTTTTATTATTTCTGCTTAGTTACATTGCATGTGTGGTTGTAGTATATTTTCTACTTTTGGGTTATTTCTAGTTGGAGGACTGGGTCTTGGGATTAGTCGAGGCGAGCCGATCTAGGGTCCTGTAGGGATCTGGGATCAGGTCATAACAAAGATGGTATTAGAGCAAGGTCATCCCAAGAAATGAACCAAATGGTTTGAAAGTAACCACTCATGTACATATAGCTAAGATTGCCATCACAACGTATTGCCTTAATCTTCACTTCCAAGTCTAAATTCCTTATGTAACTTAGTACATTGACAGTCCATGTTTTTTCTCTTGTTTCTCCTTGTAGGAGATGCCTCGCCGAGGAGTTCTTGAGGAGGGCCGCGAACGTGGTCGTGGGCGTGGTCGTAAGGGCGGACGTGCTGGACTTGAGGCACCAATCGGCCCACCCCTCCTTCCAAGCATCTAGGCCCAGGACCTCGCCCAGCTGCTTTGGGACATAGTGTGGGAGGAGCTCCAGCAGCCTCCTCCTCGATCATCCCTCCCTGAGGAGGTGGAGGGAGAGTCCTCTGTGGGATAGGGGAGCCACAGTAGCGCTAGACGAGCGAGAGGGGGAGGGGGTGATCCTCCAACACCCCCACCACCCTCAGACGCTTCCGAGCATGAGCCCCCCTGCCTGGAGGCGTGCCTGTTCCCCCGTTGCAGCTCCACCATGAGCTATTTGACCAGTTTCGAAAGCTGAAGCCCCCCTCCTTCAAAGGGGAAGAGATCATGTCTGAGGCAGAGGACTAGCTGGAGCAGATAGAGAAGGTTTTTGACACACTCTGCCCTCCTGTAGAGTGCCGCGTGGCCTTTGCCACGTACTAGTTGGAGAGTGCAGCCCACCGGTGGTGGAAGGTAGTCAGGGGACCGGAGGGGAGAGAGCCGTCATGGGATCGGTTCGTGGCACTCTTCTATGAGCAGTACTTCTTGTAGACTTGGCAGGACCAAAGGAGGCAAGAGTTCCACACTCTTTGCCAGAGAGCGATGATAGTTAACGCATACCATACGCGTTTCCTGGAGCTGTCACGCTTCTCCCCAACGGCTGCACCTACAAAGGAGGAGCGCCTGTGGAGGTTTACTGAGGGCCTCTAGCTTGCTATTCAGGGGTATGCGAAGCCCCTGAAGCTACCCACCTTCTCCCGCGTGGTCGAGGCGGTCATGACCTATGAGGTGACCAATCCGGACATGCGAGACACTAACGAAGGAGGACGGAAGAGGCCCTACCATCCAGAGTACTCACAGGGCCGTCGGGAGAGGAGGCACATGGCACTCGCAAGGGAGTTGTCTCGCTTTGTGGGGCCACCAGTGGCCTTTAGGGGCCCCAGACAAGGGTCGGCTGACAGCACTGGACCCCTGCCCAGTCACTAGCAGGGACCAACCGAGGGAGGAGGTCGTGCCCCTCTCTGTTACCAGTGTGGCCAACCAGGCCACATAAGGAAGAATTGCCCATCTAGGGCTGGAGCATAGCAGATGCTCCCAGCACCGAGCACTAGAGGTTGATCTGGCAGCCACAGTTACTAGGCATGAGGTGGAGGACAGTAGTCACGAGGATGGTACCGACCAGCAACTGCTAGCTAGACCTAGAGCGTGGTCGCTTCTTCTGCACCCAAGGCTAAGGGGCGTGTCAATGCCCTGACTCACAGAGATGCCAGAGCTTTAGGCTTCGTGGTGGCAGGTATGGTTCTAGTTTCCGGCAGACTTGTTTACGTACTTTTTGATTCTGGTGCCACACATTCTTTTGTCACCATGAGTTTTGCCGTCAGTTTGGGTCTGAGCAGTGTACTGTTAGAGGTTCCATTCCTGATTAGAGGCTTAGGTGGATTGTTGTTTGTCGCAGAGGAGGTCTTCATAGACTGTGAGGTCGCTATAAGGGGACACAGTCTTTTCGCCAACCTGAAAGTAATCCTGATGGAGGACTTTGGCGTGATCCTAAGGATGGACTGACTGTCTGCCTATCATGCCCTGGTGGGCTGTTTTGGGAGGAAGATCATTTTCTCCATACCGAAGTTGCCTCCCTTTGAGTTTCAGGGTCAGTTGGTAGACGGAGGTTTCAAGTGCATCTCCACGCTTCGGGCAGCAAAGCTTCTGAGCTAGGGGTGTGAGGGCTTCTTAGCTTGTGTTGTAGAAGAGCCTAGCCCTGTGGCTGACTTACAGAGTATTCCGGTGGTCTGTGAGTACCCCAACATCTTTCCAGAGTAGCTACTAGGACTACTGCCTAAGCGTGAGATCGAGTTTTAGATCTCACTAGTACTGGGGACCAACCCCATCTCTACTGCACCGTACAAGATGGCCCTGCTTGCGCTGCAAGAGCTCAAGTCCCAGTTACAAGATCTATTAGAGAAGGGCTTTGTGAGGCCTAGTGCATCCCCGTGGGGAGCCCCTGTGTTGTTCGTGAAGAAAAAGGATGGTATCCTTTGGCTTTGTGTAGACTACATGCAGCTGAATCGGGTCACCGTCAAGAACAAGTATCTGCTGCCTCGTATCAATGACCTCTTCGACCAGTTGAGAGACGCCACGGTGTTCTCCAAGATAGAATTAAGGTCAAGCTACCATCATCTGAGGATCAGGGAGACCGACGTCTCCATGACAGCCTTCCATACTCGGTATGGACACTACGAGTTCTTGGTCATGCCGTTTGGGCTGACCAATGCTCCTGTTGCTTTCATGGATCTAATGAACCATGTTTTCAGGCCATACCTGGATCAATTTATGGTCGTATTCATTGACGACGTACTGGTCTACTCTCGGGATCAGGCACAGCATGGACAACATCTACGTATGGTCCTAGATACATTGAGACGACATAAGTTGTATGCCAAGTATAGCAAGTGCAAGTTCTGGTTGAGACAAGTGACCTTCTTGGGCCACATGATTTCAGGAGACAGATTGGTTGTGGATGTAGCCAAGGTCGAGGCCGTACTCAGGTGGGAGAGGTCACGCACATTGACAGAGATACGTAGCTTTCTAGGACTGGCAGGCTACTACTTTCGGTTTATAAGGGGATTCTCTCAGATCATGCGTCCTATGACCCAACTGACCCAGAAGGACGTGCAATTCACTTAGACAGATGAGTGTGAGTCGTGCTTTCAGGAGTTGAAGGAGAGACTGACTTCAACTTCTATACTCACCATCCCAGACAGCAGTGGCAGATTTGTGGTTTACACTGATGCCTCGTTGCAGGGGTTTGGCGGTGTGCTCATGCAGCGGGGCCACATTTTCACTTACGCTTCACGGCAACTAAAGCCCCATGAGCATAACTACCCCACCCATGACTTCGAGTTGGTAGTAGTTGTCTTTGCATTGAAGACATGGAGGCACTACCTGTATGGTGAGACGTTCGAGATCTTCACGGATCATAAGAGCCTCAGGTACCTGTTCGATCAGAAGGAGCTCAACATGAGATAGAGACGTTGGTTAGAGCTCCTGAAGGACCACGACTGTAGCATCTCCTACCACCCAAGAAAGGCCAATGCAGTAGCCGACGCCTTGAGCCAGAAGACGCCCGCCCACTTGGCCAACTTACAGGCATAGAGTTGGAGACTCATGGAAGGAGTGGGCAGTTGGCGACCCCAGGTGTCATAAGGGTACTATGGGGCAGTGACAGTGACGTGGTAGGCACGACCAGAGCTGATAGACCATATCATTATAGGGCAGATGGCCGATCCATATTTGCAGACACTGTGGGATAGGGTGTTGACAGGGGACCTAGGAGATTTTACCTTCTATGACGAGATACTGCATATGAGGGGACGCCTGTGCATTCCTAGAGATGAGGAGCTGTTGAGAGAGCTCCTGACTAAGGCACACGGGTCCAGGTTCACCATACATCCTGGGAACACAAAGATGTACCATGATTTGCGGTGTGACTTTTGGTGGAGGGAATTAAGCGGGATGTTGGTCAGTTCGTACAGTAGTGCTTGGTATGCCTGCAGGTGAAGGCCAAGCACCAGAGACCTGCAGGGCCGCTACAGCCACTTCCTGTGCCAGAGTGGAAGTGGGAGAGTATCACCATGGACCTGGTAGTGGAGCTACTGGTTACACAGCGAGGACACGACGCAGTTTGGATGATAGTAGACAGGTTGACGAAGACGGCGCAGTTCCTGCCGATCCGAGTCACCTTTGGGCTAGCACAGCTAGCAGAGCGATACATCAAACATGAATGAAAATATCTGCTATGTACCGAATAATTGATTGTGAAATCTTGAGCTTCCTGTTTTGCATTTAATGAATTGGATGTGGAAATGAGAAAGTCTATGTACGAACCCTACAGGGAACTAGAAAGGAACTCGCGTGTATGGAATGAATATCGTATGTAGGAGGGAAGTGAGCTAGCCTTTGAGTACATGGTACTGAGGAGAGCAACTGTCCCTTTTGCATGAAAGTGAGCTAGCCCTCATGTACGTGGTACCGAGGAGAGCTACCGTCACTTTAGTGTAGGGGGGAAGCTAGCCGCCCTTGGGTTGAGATCTGGGGTTAGGAATGGCCCCCTACACCGACTCTGGTTACTTTAGTGTAGGGGGGAGCCAGCCGCCCCATGGGACCTGGGGTTAGGAGTGGCCACCCTACACCGACTCTTGTTAGGCCCTCTGAGTAAACCGAGATAGTCAGGCGAGGGTGCATAGACTGTTGAGGGGTGAGACCCCTATTCTGAGGGGCGAGACCCCTGTTTTGTTCTGTGATGTACATTTGGACGTATCCACTAGCGGAAATGACTGACTGCGTGTCAGTGTGGGGTAGCTACACATGCGCTTATCACGCATGCTGTAGTTACCGCTACGTTGCAATCGTGACCTCGAGGTGGTAGACTGGGTGTAGGACTGCCACGGGGGTCTCCCGGCCAGGAGAGTACCACGTGTACATCCTACATCAAAAAATAAACTACAATCAAGATCGTTCCCTTAGGGAACAAGAGGATTAAGAAATGTTGTGGATCCTTATTAGAATAACCAAAATAGAAACACCTAGTTGAGATAAATGGAAATGAATGATTAGTTACTTGCTTGTTTCTTTAAGTTAAACTGCATATAAATGGATTAACCACCACTCTACTCAATGTTAGCTGACTATGGATTATATAACCATGTTCAGGTCAAGGAGTTGAGCAGCCAGCGCCACCGGCTACCGAGGGTGCTGGGCCCAACCGAGCCCAGCCGTTGTGCTGTTCCTTTTTCTGTTCCAGAGCTTTTGTAGTAGTGAGTACTTTAGTATGTATTAGCTATTTCTATTCACGTTATCTTTTCCTCTGTTGTAATTGTGATGGCTATGTATGTTGTAGTAGTCTTCCGCTTGTGGCATGTAATATTTTTGAGACTTTTCGTTCTATTTTCCCTTACTGCCTTTTATTATTTCTGCTTAGTTACATTGCATGTGTGGTTGTAGTATATTTTCTGCTTTTGGGTTATTTCTCATTGGATGACTGGATCTTGGGATTAGTTGAGACAAGCCGATCTTGGGTCCTTTAGGGATTTGGAATCGGGTCGTAACACAATCCATGGATCAAAATCATTTAAAATCATTTGACTTATTATAAATGTGTAAAAAATCATTTGAAAATCTCTTTAAAATATCAAGGATTGAACATAACCCTTAGAACTCCCATATAGACATGGGAACTGAAGATTATCACTTGAAAATCCAAGATCATGCTCTAGCCAACTAAACTTAAATATTAATTATTTCATTTCATCTCTAAGGGATATAAATCTCAACAAAAATTAATCCAAAGGTCAAAGGACCATAGAAACCCTAATCTGATCTTCACCTTATGCTATAGATAGTGTGAAGAGAGGAGATCAAAATAAGCATTAGAACTAGATGAAATCGCATCTCAGATCTTCATTCAAATCTATCAAACATTGCTCAAACCTTGATGATCGGATTAAAACCAATTTTGATTACTTAAGCTGTCACCCCAAGTGAGCATTTAATCTATGCTCGCTAATGTGATTTGATCACCTAATCATCCTACACACCATTGATTGGTGTTCAGGATGATTTTATCAATGGTGTGTAGGATGATTGGGCGATGCTCAAGAATTGATTAGGTCACTGTGATAACCTCAAATTCGTGCATTGGATTTTCATAGGCTTCACTACCCAGGCGAAGAAAGACATCAGAGATTGATATAAAAATTAGGCATGAGCTTACAAAATAGTAAAAATCCAATCAAAACAACTCACGCTCGTCGCAATACATCCAATAAGAATTCTAATAGCTCAATTCACTCAATTCAAACCAATTAAGACTAGATTGAATCTCTAATCTCTCGATTAGGCATGAAAACCAAATTCGAATACATCGAGCAAATTACAATAAACTAAAACGATGGAGAGGGTCTTTGTGACCTTCTCGAGTAAGTGAGAAGACCCTCCAATGAATTTAACGCCTTATTAGATCTGATAGGTACTAAACTTCAAATCTAATAGATGTCCTAATAGAGTGGATGAATTGTGAATAAAATGGCGAGGAAAACAGTTAGAAATGATCATGAAATGAGGAGGAAGGAAAATGGATTGAGATGAACAAGTGTATTCGCCTCTTTGATCTGATTGAGGAAAACTAATATCTAAATCTAATCTAAGCTAATCTAAATCAATTTAATAGTTAAATCTAATTTAAACTATCTAACTAAGCTAAGAAGGCGATTAAATATAAACTACAAAGTTGTAAATCTTAATCTAATAGAAGAATGGGACCTTGAGGATCCAACAGGTAGTTGTGGTGATGAAAGAAGGGAGGAAGCTCTAGCGATGAAGAGCTCACTAGTGGAATTCCAAATTGCCATTAGGTGTCATGAGATCCTTATTGGCAAGGAACGAAGATGAAGAGAGGTGTGTCCCCTCTGTCACAGGCAGCGGAAGAAGGAGGAAGGGAACTGGAGGGGAAGAAGGTGACTGAGGTCAAGGAAGTGGGAGAGGAGCTGGTATGCATTGCAAGTGAGCTTTGGGAGATGCTTATATAAGTGTTGGAGCTAGGAGTGACCTATAATCTCAGGTGAGGGGTCGTTAGGAGTGAAAGGTCAAGATGGGTTCTAGAGGGTGCGTGCGGGTCTAAGATGAATGGTAGCTGCTAGATTATATCTAGGAGGTGGCGCAAAGCTCTGGTTACCGATTATAGGAATTAGGTGACAGATTAGTCGTTGGATCAAGGTGAAGGGGATGGACGGTCCTTGATCCTTAAGTTCTTCGTTCATGAGTAGCAGTTGAGAAGAGCTGCTTTAGGTCTATTAGGTAATTATCATCCATACCCTTAAAGTGAATCGGTGTGAATTTTATGCTTAAACCCATTAGTGATTGGTTTTCTAACCAAGAAGTCCTTATACACTTTCAAATAGGTCCCTGCTACTTTTAAATGCATGAAATGTGAAGATATGCATATGTATTAAGGACCTAAATGTAAAACATTGGTTTCAAGGTCTTAATGATGTTAGAATGAAATGTAATTTTTATGGCAAATATATTGAACATTTTAGAACATAATCCAACCCTTAATTTATGAATTTGTACTCAAATTGATGTTCAATTGAGAATTGATACAACCACGTGTATTATAGGCACATAATCTCTTTAATCTGACCTAATTATGCATTTTAACACATTTTTGATGTTTTAGGTCATTTTTCTTTATTCCTACACTTAACATATTTCTTGCATTAATTTGATAGTGTTTTAACGTGGTTTCTAACTTAACTTTGGCATTTTAGCTGTGATGAGCCACACCTCATCACTTTCCATTACAAGATTGTTGACATTCTACTTCCATGCAACAATTTTTATCTCTAAGGGAAGATCAACGTGAAGTATTCTTTTTTACACCCCACTTTCATATGCTTAACTTATTCAATTTCATTGAAAGTTCTATTGGAGTAAACATTTGATATTGAACCTATTTACACGCCATTTTTCATAGTGTTCTCACAAGTTTTCTCAAGAGTGAAAGATTATTTAAAAAGAAGAATTTTTACTCATTTCTTTCACATGCAAAATTTTATATTCAAGGAAAGATTATTTTGGAGTATAAATTGATTAGCATTGAGCATATATTCATACGTCACACCTACACTTGGCTCTATAGGATTATCGTAAGTTTTTAATATCTTTTGATTAATGTTATTGGGTTTTCTTGTGTGGAATTCCTATTCTTCCTGGAGAGAAGAACAAAATTACTTTCTTGTGGGTTGTATAAAAAAGTGGTTGATGTAATTTGAGGTTTACCACCCTCGGTTGAAAAGTGGTAGTTGTTGGTGCTAGAGCACCACGATCATTTATTTTGATGATAACAAAACACGTGTCATTTAATATTTGCGCTTTGAGTCCTAGATTTCAGGTCAATCGCAAATGGATACGTGATTAGACGGAGTTCGAGCTCGCATCCAGGACGGATTGGAGGAGCTCGATGGAGAGCAGAAGAGATTCGCGAGGAGCGATATATTGAAGATGGAAGGAAATGAAGAATATGATAGATTTCCTTCTTTTATACTTGTTGTATTTTTCGTTTCTTTTGTTGCTCTTTATTTCCTTAGATAATTCATGTTAAAGAGCCTCAAAGTACCCTAACAGTAGTCCTAGGAACACCCGCACAACCCTAGGATACTTAGGTTTTCTGTAGAATACTTAGAAAACCAATATAGGGTTCAAACAGAGTTTCCAGACGTCTAATTCCCAAATCAGACGTCTTATAAAGTATTTTAAGATGTCTGACTGTTGTTTCAGACGTCTGATAACTGTTAGGCTGGACATAGCTAGTTCTGTCTGATGAAATCAGACGTCCAGACCTTAGACCAGACGTCTTAGGAGACGTCTGATGGTTTTTCTAGACGTCCAATTAGTGGACCGTTGGCTGGCTTAGCATACACTCAAGAATATGACCGTTAGAGCCTTATCAGACGTCTGATAATTGACCGTTTTGCCTCGGCTGACCCAAAATCTCTTCTCAGAGATTTTCTAGCCGTTGCAACGTTTGGAAAATCCATTCCCACAGTAAAAGTAGGTTTCCAGACGTCCAGACATAGTGCCAGACGTCCTGTATGTCGTCTGATGGACTTGTACAAAAACCCTGTTTAGATTTGATTGAAGTCAGGAAGAGACCCGCCCAAAATCAGACGTCTGACCTTGAAATCAGACGTCTTAAAGTGAAGTTCCAGATGTATGATGCCAGAATTAGACGTCTGATAAGCCTGTCAGAACAATGATTGTTCCTGATTTCGGGCTGATTCTCTTGGGCTTTGTTCCCAACGGCTATGGAAGCTTTTCTAAGCCTTCCAAAGCCTTCCTAAGGCCTCTATAAATAGAGGGGAGCCTTTATACACCTAGAGAGACCAAGATACACAAGAAATACTTTGTAATACACGTTCCACTCTCTTGTGTCCTAGATAGCTCTTGCTCTCTAAGCTCAAGTTCTACATCTTGAGAGCATCAAGCTGTTGTGCACCCGCTCTCCCGCCGTTGTTCACGAGAGCGAAGTTGCGCCGTCGCGTGGCTCACGCACTGCGTCATCAACTCGACGCACTCCTTGCAAAGGGGAGTTTCCTAATTCCTATAGAAGCTAGGTTCATAATTACTTTGTTGGCTCTATAGGACTTGTTGTTTATTTTATCTTTGTTATTTAGTTGGGTATTCGCTTTGCGAATTCCCGTCTCCTTCGTGGGACAAAATCCTTCTCGTGGAGAGAAGGGGTTGAGGAACGCTACCCTCGTACTTGTAGCGTGGTTGTACTGAGGTTGAATCACCCTCGTTTTAAAGTGATTCGGTTAGTGGATTTGATCAACTAGGTTGATCGGAAAATCCTAACTCTAGAGGGTTAGGTGGTGGTTTTCACCCGGTTTGGGTTTCCACCTAAAAATCTTTGTGTATTTGTGTGGTTGTCTATTCTGTGATATTGTTTATATTTATTTCCGCATTTTATTACGTCACCCCTCCTGGTAGGGAAAATCTATAGTAGTATAGTGGAATTGCTTGCTAGTGGCAAGCAGAAAATCCTTGTTGGAAGTCAAGTAGAGGTTTTTCCCAGTTGAAAGGTTGCCTCTCTAAATCATCGTGTTCATTTTATGGTTTGCTATATTGTGAATTTTAAATTGAAATTTTATTTTATATTGCACAATCCACCCCCTCTTGTACCATCCTCATTTAGTATTAGAGTGGGTTATCACATTTTTTTGAGGTACATTTCGGGTGATTTAATATGGCTACAAGAGCTATTGGAACATCTTCTTCCAATAATGGTCATTCTACCACCAACCCATTATTCTTTGATGGTTCAAATTATAACTATTGGCATTAAAGGATTGAGATATTTCTTCAATCTAGTGTCTACTCAATTTGGGACATGGTGGAGACTTCTTTTGTGAAGCCACCAAAACCTAAGACAGCAATTATATTGATGATCAAAAGAAGCAATTTGCGTTAAATTCAAAAGCCATGAATGCTCTCTACTATGCTCTAAGTGCTAAGGAAGTTAATAGAGTCTCTTAATGTTCCATGGCCAATGAAATATGGAGAACTCTCAAGACCACCCGTGAAGGAATGACTAAGGTAAAAAGTTTCAAAATTATTTTGTTGACTAATGATTTTGAAAATTTTGAGATGTAGGAGCATGAAACTATTAAAGATACGTTTACACAGTGCACGAACATTGTAAACAATCTCAAAGCTCTTGGTGAAAATTTTGTAAGAGGTGAATTGGAAGGAAAGATCCTTAGATCTCTTACTAGCAAGTTTGAATCTAAGGTTACTGCAATTGAAGCCAATGATGTTGAAAGTCTAGACATGGAAAACTTGATTGTCAAGCTTATGACTTATGAAAATAAGCTTTCTCAAAAGAAGAAAGACAATGAAGATTCCAACAAGAAACAACTTGCATTCAACCTAGAAGAAGATTTAGATGAAAGTTCAGATGATAAAGATACTGTCCTATTATCTCGGAATTTACATGTTTCCTAAAAAATAAGAGAACGTTTAAAAAGAAAAGAGATGACAAGAAGGGAGAGCCTATCACATGCTACAATTGCAAGAAATTAGGACACATGAGAAAGGATTGTCCCCTCTTGAAAGAAAGAAAAGAAAAAGTCTTCAAGAGGAAGGAGTACACGCGCAAGAAGGAGTTCAACAAATTCAAGAAGAGATACTTTTCAAGCAACTTAGGATGATTATGATTCATCCTCAAGTAATGAAGAAAAATCATCAAGTGAAGATATTCTCGAAGAAGAAGCTTGTTTGGGCCTCATGGCACCTGAAGATGAGGTACAGAATCTTTCTTGTGATGAATTATTTGATGCTTTCAATGAATTTTTTTCATCTTTTAAGCATTTAAAAATTGAGAGCGAGAATGTTAGATTTGAAAAATCAGTCACTTAATTATGAAAATATTGATCTTGTTTGTGAAAATCTTTCTTTTATTAAAAAGAATGAAGTTCTTGACAAAGAAATATCTACTATTATTGAAAAGAATCAGTTGATTAATTCTGAATTTGCCTTTGTTATGATAGAAATCAAATGCTTGTTGGACATAATTCTTTTCTTACATTTGAAGTATATGCTTTAAAAAGGCAAATCACTTCGTTAGAAGCAATTGCTTAAAATTTCAAACTGGATTATGAAGTACTACTAAATGATCTTTGCAAACTTACTAAAGGAAAAGAAAATTTGGATAAACTTATTGGAAACCAATGTGCATACAATAATAAACATAGAATTAGTTTCTCTTATTCTTTAAGTTCTTATAAAGATAGTTATCTTTTACTTAGCCAAAAAGTTGGAAAAGGAGTATAGTTATCTTTTACTTAGCCAAAAAGTTGGAAAAGGAGTAACTTCCATACAAAACAAATGGACGAAATCTAACCCTCGTGGATCCAAAAAACAATGGGCACAAAAATCAATTTTGAATACTTGTTTTGTAGGAATGAAAGAACTTGATTATGCAAATTGGACTTTCCATATGGATAAAGGCAATATCAAAGCAATAATGGCAAGCGAGAAATTTGGGGGCCCCAGGGGGGTGGGGTCTCCCCCCTCTCTCCCCTTTTTATTGTTTCAAAAATAATATCAAAGCAATAAGGAAGTCGCCCTCTCATTTTGTAGGAGAAGATACAAGGAAAATATGTGATGGACAATGGTTACTTGAAACACATGACAGGAAACTAAGAATTATTGGCAGAACTTACATTCAAGAAAGGAGGTACCATGACCTTTGGAAACAATCAGAAAGGCCACATCATTGGTTTATGAACTATTGGTAAAGGTAACTGTTCCTTTAGTCATGGTTAAAGGACTCAAGCACGACCTCTTGAGTGTTAGCCAAATATGTGACAAGGGATTCTTTGTCTTATTCACATCTAAATGTTTTAAGATTTTAGATGAAAATGATATAAGGTTGTTTTAGAAGGAAAAAGATATAAAAATATCTATATTGTGATCATTGACAAAAACAATACTTATGATTGTTTGGTTGCATCTAGTAATGAAGTTTCTTTATCGCATAGACGTTTAGGTCACTTACACACTAAGCACTTAAATAAACTTATTAAGCATGATTTAGTTAAAGGTTTGCCTAACAAGAAGTTTGATGACCTTAATACTTGTGATGCTTGTTCATTAGGTAAGATTCATGAGGTTTTTTTAAGCCAAAAAACATTGTTTCAACTACTTGACCTTTACAATTGTTACACTTAGATTTGTTTGGACCCACAAAATTAGAAAGTTTAAATGGTTGTTGCTTTTACTTTGTAATTGTAGATGATTATACGCTCTTTACTTGGGTTTTCTTTTTGCAACATAAAGATCAAGCTTTTAATTGTTTCAAAGTCCTCTTCAAAAAGGGTACAAAATGAAAAAAAATATATGATTAGTAAAATTCTCTTCGACCATGGTGGTGAATTTGAAAATCAATATTTTTCTTCATTTTATGATGGAAATGGAATTTCACTCGAATTCTCTTTTCCTCGTACACTTCAACAAAATGGAGTTGTTGAATGTAAAAATCGTACTTTACAAGAATGTGCGAGAACTTTACTTATTGAATCTGGTTTTCCTAAATATTTCAAGGCTAAAGCAACTAACACTGCCTATTACATCTTGAATAGAGTTGTAATTAGACCTATCTTAAATAAAACATCTTTTGAACTTTATTTTGACTGTAAACCTAAGATTAGTTATTTCAAAATATTTGGTTGCAAATGTTTTGTAGTAAATACCAAGGATATCTTAGATAAGTTCGAAGCAAAAGGCAATGAATGTATTTTTGTTGGTTATTCTACTCGTTCTATAGTCTATCGTGTTTCAATAAGAAATCTTTAACTGTTGAAGAAACTCTTCATGGGAAGTTTGTTGAAGATCAATCTTCATTACAAGAAATTGATAATGAAGATGCTGATGATGAACAAGCTTTCATTGATTTTTTGACATCAAGGAAAATAATGTTCATAATCTTCCTAAAGTTTGAACCTTCAATAAAGATCATCCTAAAGAGTTAATTATTGGGGATGTTGAAATAAGTGTGAGAACACGTGGTCAACTCCTTAATATTAACTTTACACTCAGTACTTTGATCTGAGAACCTAAAAGGATTAAAGAATCTTTAGATGATTCATCTTAGATTTTAGCTATAGAAGAAGAATTAAATCAATTTGAAAGAAACCAAGTTTGGGATCTAGTTCCACCTCCAGAAAATAAATCAGTAATTGGAACTCGTTGGGTTTTTTGTAATAAAACAAATGAAGAAGGAACTATTATTAAAAATAAAGCTTGCTTAATAGCTTAAGGCTATAATCAACAAGAAGGTATTGATTTTGATGAAACTTACGCACTTGTTGCATGATTAGAATCAATTCATATGTTTTTTTTTGAAAAGAGACTCAATTCATATGTTATTAGCTTTTGTTGCATATTATGATATTATGTTATTTCAAATGGATGTTAAATTTGTAGTTTTGAATGGTTTTATTAAAGAAGTTTACGTATAACACCCATCAGGTTTTGAAAATTCAGATGTTCCAAATCATGTTTATAAATTAAAGAAAGCTTTATATGGTTTAAAGCAAGCTCCTAGAGCTTGGCATGATAGACTTAAAAACTATCTTCTTACATTAGATTTTAAAATGGGAAAAGTTGATACTACATTATTTCTTAAGCATTTAACTTCTGATATCTTGATTATTCAAATATATGTTGATGACATTATTTTTCGATCTACTAATACTTCTCTATGTCAATAATTTTCTAAGACCATGCAAGGTGAATTTGAGATGAGTCTTATAGGTGAACTCAAATACTTTTTGGGACTTCAAATTCATCAATCAAGTGATGGAATATTTATTCACCAAACCAAGTATACTCAAGACACTCTCAAAAAGTTTGGCATGGAAAATTCTAAGGGAAAAGACACTCTTATGTCTACTACTATTAATTTGGACTTGGATAGTCAAGGTAAACAAGTAGATTTCACAAAATATAGAGGTATGATTGGTTTACTTTATATTTAACTACCAGTTGACCTGATATTATGTTTGTAACTTGTTTGTTTTCTAGATTCCAAGTTCTCCCAAACAAGCTCATTTAAATGCTATTGAGAGATTGTTTGTTATTTGAAAAATACTCTTGATTTTGGATTATTTTATCCCAAGTCTCTAACTTTAGAACTTTTAGCTTATAGTGATGCTGACTATGAAAGAAGTAGAACTGATAGGAAAAGTATTAGCGGAAGTTGTCATTTTATGGGTAATTCTTTAGTTTCTTAATTTTCTAAGAAGTAAAATTGTGTTGCTTTATCTACTATTGAAGCTGAATATATCTCTACTGCATTAGCTTGTTCACAATTATTATGGATGAAACTAACCCTATCTGACCTAGGTTTAACAATTTTTTATGTCAAAATTCTTTGTGATAATACTAATGCTATTAATTTATCAAAAAATCCTGTGCACCATTCACGCACTAAGCACATTGATGTTAGATATCATTTTCTTTGTGTAATGTGTTAAAAGGTGAAGTACAATTAGATTTTATTAATACACAAGAACAATTGGTTGATATTCTCACCAAATCTCTTTCATTAGATAGATTTACCTATATTAGAAGAAAACTAGGCATTTGCACTCTTAATGACCTTAGTTAAATATACAATACATTTACTCAACTATTTTTTGAAATTATGTGTTTAATTGTTTTGTATTAATTTCTTAATTAGTTGTCTCTGCAACTATGATTTCAAAATGACGTTACTTGTCTTTTTTAGATCTTTAAAGAAATGATTTTTCTTGTCCCCTAACTTCCTTTCAGAAAGATAGTTATCTTTCTCTACACATCCCTAAAAACCACGTTCCCTAACCTCCACATTTCTCTCGACAAACACAACTTCTCATTGAAAATAAATCCCTCTCACGTCACTTCACTCCAATTTCCCTCTACCCTCAAGGCAACATTTGGCTACGGAATAAGAACCGGAATAGGGAATAGCAAGTGGGATAGGATAAGAGTAGCACAGGTTCCAAAGAGCTCTCTCCTCCCACATATATTCTCTCTTCCTATCACATCAAAACCCACTAATACTCTCTTTTTCCACAAATAACTCAAAAAATACTACCTAATAATTACAATCCATCACATCAAAACCCACTAACTCTCTCTCCTCTCTCACAAAACCAACATACCAATCATTAACAATCTCATCAATTAGTACAATCCTACAAACCAAACACCTTCTATACTTATTTCACTCATTCTATCTCAGTATAGTACTATCCCCCTGCCAAACGTAGCTAAGTTTACCATTTATTTTTCTCCATTTAATAACTTCCACTCACCTCCTTCAAATCCGTAACCACTCTCTAAAGACCTACAACACCTCTTCTTCACTTTCAATCTCTTTAGTTCGATAAGCACTTTTCTCCTTTGTCGTTAGCATTCTCTACCAAGGTACTTCTTGCTCTTCGTTCTTTTTTCTTCTTACTTTGATTAATCACTTACCATCATTTTGTTTTGCTTTGTTATTTTTTATTTTGGCTGCCCTAAATCTGATTTTTTTTCGATCTTTTAAACCCTAAATCCTCGACACTTCTTTTCAACACTATGATTTGATCTTCCATAAATTCAATCTATGTTTCTTTCTTTGATTCTTTGTTTTTCTCCTTATTTTTTTCACCGATTAGATGCATCCTATTACCTAATCTGAAAAGAAATCTATGGACCATAGTGAAGGCTCTAATCAACACTCTACTAACGTTTCTCCTCCTTTATCCCCTCCAAATCAGATGCTCCCTGGAATAACCATCTTTGTTCATCGTGAAGCTGAGAAGAAATTTTTCTCATAAATCAACCAGGCCAAAATCATTGCACATCGACCCCTTCTTTTTTATGAATTCACTGATGTTGAAGGTGTTAACATTAAGTCCTTGTCCGACACCCAACACCTCACTATTTTCTTGTCTCCTAATTTCTCTGCGAAGAAAGATATTAAAGGTGTTTATCCGCAGTTGGTTCGGGTTTTCTACACAAACTTGACTCAACTAGAACCACCACCCACTTGTGTTTTGTCTTCCAAAGTTGGTGATTGCACATTTAAGATCGACCCTTTAATCATGTGTCAAGTTGTTCGCACTAATATGTCCGGTCGTCTTCTTAAAGATCTTGAAAAATGTATTCCTATTCAAGATGCCACTGCACCATTTGTAACGACCCGGTTCCCGAGTCCCTACGAGACATGAGAACCGGACCGACTCAACTAATCCCAAGACCTAGTCGTCCAACGAGGAAGTAACCAAAAGAGCAGTAAAATAAACCACATTCAGCATGAATATAACTAACAGTAAGAAAGTACAGCAGTAAGGAAAGAAACTACCACAGTATGTACCACCACAACAGTAAAACAACATTCATAATATAATTTGAACTGCAGGTAAAGAAAGTACAGCGGAAACAAGAACTACTCACTACAACATAACAAAAAGAGGTACAAGAGACAGTGGTAATTCTACTGGACCCTACTCGGCCCAGCGTCCTCTGCAGCCGCTGACCCTGGCTGCTCAACACCTGGTCCTGAAAAAGGTAACGAGTGTAACACGTCAGCAAAACGCTGAGTAGAGTGGCAACTAAACTAAAGACAACAGTAGAGTGTACAATAGCTGTTATGTTCGATTACTTTCTTTATTCACATCTTTCAATTGTCTCACTATTTCATTTATTCCTCAGATCTTTTTCTTGATCTCGAATGTTCCTCGTGGGAATGATCTTGATTGCAGTCTTTTCCAAAAAGTAGAAGTAGCACGTGGTGCTCTCCTGGCCGGGAGAGTCCCCCGTGGTGATCCTACCCTTAGTCAACCACCCCAAGGTCACTGACAGACGTAACGGTGACTACGGCACGCGTGATAAATGCACAGGTAGCTAACCCGTACTGGCACGCGGTTAGTCGTTTCCGTTAACGGGTGCGCCCAAAGCACAGCACGGAACCAGTCCAGGGCAGAGCCCTCTCAGTAACAGGGGTCCAACCCCTCCACAGTAACCAAACCGGGGCCTTGCCCCTCCACAGTATGCGCACCCTTGCCTGACTACCCTGGTTTGCCCCAGTGGGCCTAAACAAGTCGGTGTAGGAGGCTAGCAGAACCCTGGGGCCCGTGGGGTAGCTAGTGCCCTCCTAACACTAGTAGCTCTCCCCGGTACTACGTACACGAGGGCCAGCAAGTCGGTACAGAGCGGCCGGTCCTAACCTCGGGTTCCTGGGGTGGCTGGCCCCACTCTGCACTAAACAGGTACAGGTACTTCCCTTGGTACTACGTACCCAAGAGACAGTACACAACTACATCTCGGTTCCATTCCTTTCTCTTTCCAGGAGTTCCACTCCTAATTCCCCCGTAGGGTTCCATCCTTTTTACTCAAACATCCAGGTTTCACTTTCCAGTTTCACATTCTTACAATCCATGTTCTCAACCACGTTATTTATTCACAACAGGCAGCTGTTAATTTAAATTACAGGCAGCTTTATATCTCTTTCCATTTTCCAAGACTACAGTATTATACATTCCACTAGTTTTCCCATCCTAGGATTCATGCCATATCCTAGGATCTATCATACAATCTAGTTTTCCAGCCCTAGGATTCATGCAACACCTAGGAGCTATCATTCCATCTATTTCTCATTCCTAAGATTCATGCAATGTCCTCGGTTCTATTTATGGTTCCATAATTTAACAGATTTTATTAATAACTTAAAGCCACTCTACTAGGTACAACGAGAGTAATGGGGGCATGGTCGGGAATCCCGCGTGCCTCCGCAACCCCCGAGACTGCAACGGAACGGGGTCCTATCACAAGGATCAAACACAAGGAGTGTCTCAAAATAGTGTATAGCTACTATAGACGGGTAGAGGATTTAATTCCGAAAAGAACGCAACTTGAAACGCGGAAAACGGAACCCGAACGGGCCCTCAACGGGTCGAAAACGACGACACTTTGCAAAATCAGACGTCTGGAACTTCTTCCAGACGTCTTAAAAAGTGGATCAGAGAATTACCTTGTTTTGCGTGGTTTCTCAGACGTCCAGAAGCCTGCGGGGACGTCTGGCCTAGTTTCCAGTCGTCCGATGGTCACCCCGGACGTCTGGAGGTCACTCCCGTCGTCTGGTGCTACAACCAGACGTCTGATTCGTGTTGGATGGCGAATCACCGAGCTTGCGCTCACCCATCTCCCTCCCTCAGTACAGTCAGTCGACAAGAAGGAAGAAGAAGATGGAAAACTCACCTTTCAGACGTCTGGAAAGTCTTCCAGACGTCGACCTCGCCGTCTGGCTATCAGCACAGACGTTTGATTCTGGAAATTTTTCCAGAACCAGGGCGCGACTCGCCCTCCGCTCGCGACGCCGCCCGCGTCGCACCTCGTGCGCCTGCTGCTCGAGCCGCAGCAGGCCTCCCGCGTCGTTCTGCGCCCGCTGCGCTCCCCGCCGGCCGGCCCTGGCAGCCCCGGCGAGCTCGCCCTCACGGTTGAGCGCCATCTCGCACGCAGCACCCCCTCCGCGCTCACTGCGGCCGTCACCGTCGCAGCAACCCCACGCTCGCTCTCGCGCTCGCTCACTGGAAGAAGAAGAGGAAAGGGGTGGAGGCGACGGAAGCGAGGGGAGGCGTGGTCTTTTTAAGGCCGCGCGAGGAAGAGAGAGAGGGAGCACAGCAGCGGCATCTGCAGCCGCAGAGAGAAGAATAAGCGAATATGCGGTCTACGCGCTCAGGCACGCAGACGACCCGCGCGTGTCGAAAATAACTGATTTCCAGACGTCTGGAAACCATCCCAGACGTCTGGATGTGATCCCAGACCTCTGGTCCGACGTCTGGGCCACCTCCCAGACGTCTTAAAAGACGTCTGGGGCACGCGTTCGTAACACCATTGCTCTCCCTCAATATTGTGACAAGCTCTATACTAGTTTTCCAACCAACAACTTATTCTCTTAGCCTGCTTTCTCGCTTGCATTATTGACTGGAACATATTTGGTAAGACATGCGGATACAATCATTGTCCATGTCGTACCACCATCTTAGTTTATTGCTTCATTCACAAAATCAAAGTCCTTTAGCTGAGAGTCTTTCTCAATCACATGATTGACACACACTACTTTACCCCCTTTCGTTCTCTTTTGTCCCATCTTTTCAAGTTCTTTAAAATCAAGTTGGACTATTATCAATGTGAGACTTAGTCTCTCTATTTTGATCAAACCACTCTTGAACGCAATAAGCAAGCAGCATCTTTCAGCCAGATGAAGACTTCTCCAATGATGCACCAGATGATGCAACCCTTCTTACACAGTTCCATCACAGGATTCAGACCATCCTTACAACCTTGCTTGGGACTACATGAAAAGTGATGATACTGATCTTGCAGTGATGGCTGGTATTAGACTTCTTATTTGACACCAAGCTGATGACCGCAAGGGCCTTGCTGTCATTCTTAATGGGATGCAATGTCAGTTTGATTGCCTTAAGCCAGCACCAAGAAGGATATGAAAAAGATCAAGTTTGCCCTAAAAAAGCCTTTTGCCTAGTCCTTTAGTTTCTATCTTACTTTAGGATAAACTCTATCTTGTTTGCTTAAAAGTTTGAAACTTTGTCATTATGTGATTTGGATGTGTGGACTATCTATGTATTTTGGCTATGTCCACTTTAGTTTCTCTTAGGTTTACTTTGTTTTGCATGACAGTAGTTTAGCTTTTAAATATTATGACTGATGACGCTATGGATATGTTTTGTGTGTGTTACTCTTGCATATCTATTTTGATGCTTATGTTCTCTGTCAACTATATTGTTCTCTCCATGATTCTTTGTCTGTTTTTATCTTCATGTTCTTTCTTTGTCTATTTTTATCTTCACGTTCTTTCTTTTTGAAGTTTGTCAAAAAGGGAGAGAGAAAAAGAGAAAAGAAAGAATTAGATGAAAATGATATTGTCTTCCCTCATTTATTTTTAAAATGCATCAATTCTTTTTTATAGGGGGAGTTTTAAATGTTTATCTCAATTATTTTGTCAAACATTATAAAGGGAGACATTGTTAGTGCACTAGTACTATATTTACTCTATTTTTGATGTTTAACAAAAAGTTATTATTTTGTTGCTCGTATTCTAGCTCAATATTTCAAGTTATCACTTTCATAATGGAATACAATGAAGGCTTTTATTTCAAGAAGCTACTCTCAAGTCAAGGTCTTATTTAATTTTTTTTAGAAACCTTGCTAAAGAGCCATTATTCACTTGCATAATAATGTTAAAAATCAATTTTATTAATCACTTAATAAATCATAACTGATATCACAATTCTTTTTATTATGAGCATAATTGATGAAATTTCAGTTCCAATCTTTTTGTGAATGACTTTTATTTATCTACACTTTATTTTTTCATCCCGTGCCCTCAATTTGGTTGAAACTTCCCATATCTTAGACATTATAACCACTCATTTGATAGTTAATCAATATTGGTAACCGCAAGGTAGTCTTTAATTCAAAAGACAAAAATTAGTTTCATAATTATTCGATGCTATATTTTATTAATCAAGTAATTTTCCTGATTATATATTATTACAAATTTTAATTTGAGTTATTGCTTTCCATAACTACTTGAACATTTTAGATCCAACGTTTGTATCTTATGGATGGGTATCCATTTTCAAGGAAAGATTATTTTGGAGTTGATTGGCCCCTTCGTGGAGATGAAGGGTCCAACTTAAAGGGTGATCGGACTCCCTAGAATGGGTAGTTCGACAGAGCAATCGCACAAGGGCCATGAGAGTTGGTTACCTAGTTCCACCTTAAGAGGTGTACGTCTGGGGAGAGGATGAGACTTCCAACTATGCACTAGAATTCACTAGAGTTTACAGGGTATACAATCACTCGATTTCTCTCAGATTGCCTTGGGAAGGGCTAGTGTGCCTTACTACATATATATACCTCGTGTTGGGATGGAGCTTCCATTGATATCTTTTGAGCGGATCGGGCTTGAGCTCTTATCAGAATCTCCTGAGTAGATCGCGCTTCCAGCAAGATTTCCTGGGAGGATACGCTGCTAGGTCACTAACGACGGCTGCCAGTGTCAGCATTTATTGCCGACGTAGGCCTGCTGTACTCTTCGCTGAACCTCCAATGGCTAAGTCTCTCTAGGTACGGCCATGCTCGCTTGCTTATGTGTTGGTTGGTTGGATTGCTGTGTCCAGCTGCATAGAGGGTTCTCTTGGATGCAGGCAGGTCAGATCTCCAAACTTGCCTTTATCTGAGGTCTTTCGAGTTGGATCCTCAGTTTTGGGCTTATCGCGGGGTTTCGAGTTCGAGGGCATTTTTTGCCCCTCATCATATGCGCCTTCTCTCGAGCTAGCGTCTGCTTGCTGAGAGAGTAACGCTTGGAGTAAAAACTCCGCGGTAGGTGATGCTCCCAAATGTTTCCCTAGTTGTGTATGCAAGTAGGGGTGCATTTGATGTGTAGTGGGGTTTTTGTAGTTGCATTGGGTGTGTGGGTGTGATGCGGTACCATCCTTAGGAGGCTGCCTGCCATACTATCAACCTTAAGAGGTGGCTTTGGGGTGTATTCGCCTGCTATCTCGTCGGCCTTAAGAGGCGACTTTGGGGCGTATTCACCTGCTATCTTGCCAGCCTTAAGAGGCGGCTTTGGGACGCGTCCACCTGCTATCTTGCTGGCCTTAAGAGGCAGCTTTGGGACGTACTCGCTCACTATCTTGCCGACCTTAAGAGGCAGCTTCTGGGCGTATTCGCTCGCTATCTTACTGGCCTTAAGAGACTACTTTGGGACATATTTGCCCGCTATGTTGCTGGCCTTAAGAGGCGGCTTTGGAGCGCATCTGCCCGCTATCTTGTCGGCCTTAAGAGGTAGCTTTGGGGCGTATTCTCTCGCTACCTTGCTGGCCTTAAGAGGCCACTTTGGGGTGCATCTGCTCGCTATTTCTCCAGGTAATGGCCAGTTACGTCAGGATAGTGATGTCTCATCATTTGAAGAGATCGGCATTTATTGCCATTATGAGGTGGAGACCTCAATCGACGTGCCGACCATTGGCAGGACCACCCTTTTATTGCGGCAGTGGATATGTGAGTAGGGTTGTTAATTGCCCATAATTATGGCAGATATTTTCTTCGCTTTTCGCGGCTTACTTAGAGTCCATGCCAGGTATGGCCCATTTCATTTTTTCGAACGACATGTCCTGCAAGGGGGGAAGTGCCCTTCGTGGGAGCTATATATAGGGGTGGTGGGTCATGGTTAATAACTTGCCTACCTCGGAGGATGTCTGTGCGGAGAGCTTTTACTCTTGGCAGAGAAGTGTGAAGGGACGTCCTCCGTCGAAGTGTCACCATGTCGGGACCTTTTAAAAGCAAAAGCCACCATGTTGGGTTTTGCGAGCAAGGGTAAGACCGCTGCTTCCTATTCTTCTGGGGTCTCTGCCGAGACGAGGCCCTTGTATGATTTTTCATCGAACTTTGGTAGCTGGTCTGCCATTTCGTCGTTTTTGGGGGAGTATGGGCTTGGCGAGATGCCTTTCGAGGCTTGTGGGTTTGAGACTCGTTTGTGTTGAGATGGGATGTGGGACACGTTCATCATATGTAAATATGCTATAGTGCATGATCTCTGAGTGCCCTTGAATCCCTTTATTTCCTCCTTAACTTTTACCATCTTACCCCTTCGCAACTCAGCTTTAATTGTTGGTTGGTGCTGAATGCCTTTACCTCCCATTGCCTTCATTTGGGGATTGCTCCCCGTTTGGCTTCATTCCGCCTGCTTTTTGGGATGATGCCCTTAAAAGTGAAGAAGGGTAGGCCTCCCTCTGGCACTTATATGTTGTATAGCCAGCAGGCTGGATATCGGATAGTGGACCTCTCTGATAGTTTGAAGGGGCAGGACCACCATTTTTTTTTTCTCTCGAATGTTGAAGAGCTTGGAGTCTCGTCCACTTGGCAAGGTCCATGTTACGACCCGGTTCTCAAATCCCTACAGGACACGAGAATCGGACTGACTCGACTGATCCCAAGACCCAGTCGTTCAACGAGAAAGTAACCCAAAAAGCAGTAAAATAACCCACATTCACCATGCAAGTAACTAACAGTAACAAAAGTACAGCAGTAAAGAAAAGAACTACTACAGTACATATCACCACAATAGTAGAGAATTAAAAATAGGTACAGAAATATGAAGTTTATGATAAAAGAGTACAAGGTGTAATAGAAATACTCACTACAACAGAAAAATGGGTACAAAGAAAGTATAACTACTGGGCTCTACTAGACCCAGCACCCTCTGCAGCCGTAGGCTCTGGTTGCTCAACACCTGGTCCTGAAAAAGGTGACAAATATGACATGTTAGCGAAACGCTGAGTAGAGTGGCAACCAACTAGCTAAGAAAAACAGTAAAGGTGGACAAGTAGCTGTTGTTTTTAATTTCTTTCTTTATTTCTCTATTTACTCTTTCTTGATTTATTTCTCAGGTCTTTCTCTTGATCTCGGATGTTCCTCGTGGGAATGATCTTGATTGCAGTCTTTTTCGAAAAGTAGAAGTAGCACGTGGTACTCTCCTGGCCGGGAGAGTCCCCCGTGGTGGTCCTACCCTCAGTCAACCACCCCAAGGTTGCTGATAGACGTAACGTTATCTATGGCACGCACGATAAATGCACGGGTAGCTACCCTGCACTGGCACGCGGTCAGTCGTTTCCGTTAACGGGTGCGCTCAAACCACAGCACGGAACCAGTATAGGGCAGAGCCCTCTCAGTAACAGGGGTCCAGCCCCTCCACAGTAACCAAACAGGGGTCTTGCCCCTCCACAGTCCGCGTACCCTTGCCTGACTACCCTGGTTTTCCCAGTGGGCCTAACAAGTCGGTGTAGGACGGCTAGCTGAACCCTGGGGCCCGTGGGGTGGCTAGCTCCCTCCCTACACTAGTAGCTCTCCCCGGTACGGTGTACGTGAGGGCCAAAAGTCGGTACAAAGTGGCCAGACCTAACCCCGGGTCCCTAGGGCGGCTAGCTCCCATCTGCACTAAGAGGTAACATGTGCTTTCTTTGGTACTACATACCCAAGAGACAACAAACTTTCCCATTCACTTTTCCAGTTCCATTCCATTTATTTCCAGGAGTTCTACTCCTAATTCCCCATAGGGTTGATGCTCATGTTTCTCAGGCCAAGCCATACTAGGTTTCATCATTTCAGGTTTAGTCACATATAGTACGTGTTCCAACATTCAACTTCTTTTCCTTTCCAATTTATATACAAGCAGCTCATATTTAATTTCAACCAATAGAAATTACATGTAACAGTTACTAGCAACAGTACTCTACATTTCTCCGGCAACTGTTATCCAATTACAAGCAATTATCATTATTCTATCTACTTATCCAAGATTGCAATTCAGACATTCAAGACATTCGTTTTAGTGTTTCTGTTCCTAGGATTCATGCCACACCCTAGGATCTATCATTCAATCTAGTTTTCAGGTCCTAGGATACATGCCATACCCTAGGATCTATTACTCAATCTAATTTTCAGGTCTTAGGATTCATGCCATACCCTAGAATCTATTATTCAATCTAGTTTTCAGGTCCTAGGATTCATGCCATACCATAGGATCTATTATTTATTTCAGATATGCATTAAATGTTGTAATTAACTAAGGGAAGCCACTCTACCTGCAAAATTGGAGTGATGGCGGTGTGATCGGCAGGTCCACGTGCCTCCGCAACCCCCAAGTCGCAACAGAATGAGGTCCTAACATAAGGATCAATCACAAGGAACCACTCAGAATAGGATACAAGTATTTTAAACAAGTAGAGGAATAATTTCTGAGAAGAACGAAATCTCAAACGTGGTAATCGGACTTCAAACAGACCCTAAACGGGTCAAAAATGACAACTCTGCCCTAAATCAGACGTCTGGAACACCTTCCAGACATCTTAAATGACGGTCAGATCATACCTTACTTCTGCGCTGCTCTTCAGACGTCAAGGATCCCGCTGAACCGTCTGGACTTAGTTCCAGACATCCGATTGTCACTCCAGACGTCTGGAGACTCTCTCCGCCGTCTGGTGCTGTGCTTAGACGTCTGATCTGTGTGGGAGGGCGTGTCCTTGTGCCTTCCTGAACGAAACCTACACACGTACGTAAATGATCTCAACATGGCACATCTCAAGGCTTTCGATGGAATGACCTGCATGGCCACATCTGCAAAAAGGAAGATGAGGAATATAGTACCTTCCAGATGTTTGGATCTTCCTCCAGACGTCTCCCGCGTCATCTGGACGTAGGTCCAGACGTCTGATTCTGGGAAATTTTTCCAGAATCAGAACCTTCTCGCCTTCTTCCTGCTGCGCGCAGCCTTGCCACGCTCGCTCGCTTGCCTAGTGCCTAAGCTGTAGCAGCACCGGGGTAACCTCCCCAGCACTACGCTCCCGCTGTGCGCCCGCCGGTTGGCCCTGGGCTGCCCCGGCGAGCTTGCTCTCTCTTCCTCACGTGCTCTACCTCTTCTCCTTCTCGCTGCACCTCCTCCTCCCCACGCGCACCCGGCAGCAGCTGCTGCCCTCGCTCTCTCACTCTCACGCTACATTGGAAGAAGGAGGAGATGGAGGAGTGGTGGGTGAGGGAGAGGGAAGGGGGAGAGGGTATTTGAAGGCGTCGGGGAGAGAGAGAAAAGAGAAGGAGGGATGCTTGCAGGTCGGCGGGCGCAGTCTGCGTGCGCACGTGCGTAGACTCGCAATCGTACGTCGCAAAAATTTAATTCCAAACATCTGGGAAGGCGTCCAGATGTCTAACCAGACGTTTGGACCAACTCCCAGACGTCTTAAAAACGTTTGATGTCGTGGATCTTAACAACATAACAAACTCAAAGGAAGTTTCGTCCCCGAAACTTGCGCTAACTAGAGTGCGGAAAAGAACGATATACGCATAACAAACTCAAAGAGGACCGAAGTCGATCCGAAAGGACGTACCCTCAAAGAGCTCCGGGTATCGCTCTCGCACAGCCACCTCAGGCTCCCAGGTAGCCTCCTCGTACCGTTGGCTCCTCCACAAAACCTTCACCAAGGGTACTTGCTTCCATCTCAAACTCCGGACGTCTCTGTCGAGAATCTGCACTGGCCGCTCGGGGTAGGTCAGGTCATCACCCACTGCGACGCTCTCGTGGCTCAGGATGTGGCTGGGATCGGCGACGTACTTCCTGAGGTTGGACACGTGGAACACGTCGTGCACACCAGAAAGCTGGGGAGGAAGGGCAAGCCTATAAGCAATGGGTCCAACCTGCTCCTGGACCTCAAAGGGTCCCACGAATCTCAGCGCGAGCTTCCCTCTCACCCCAAATCGCTGCAGGCCCTTCATGGGCGAAACACGAAGGAAGGCGTGGTCCCCAACCTCAAACTGTACCTTTCTGCGTTTCCGATCTGCATAGCTCTTCTGTCTGCTCTTGACAGTACGGAGTCCCCTGTGAATCTGCTCAATTACCTCCTGACTTTGCCGGATCAGCCTGGGGCCAACCTCCCACTTGGTCCCCACCTCAACCCAACTCAAGGGTGCCGTACACCTCCGTCCGTACAGAGCCTCGTAGGGTGCCATGCCGATGCTCGAGTGATAACTGTTATTATATGCGAACTCTGCTAGGGGCAAGTGCTCCTCCCAAGAGCCCCTCCAGTCCAGTACACAAGCACGCAAAAGGTCCTCAAGTGTCTGTACCGTGCGCTCAGACTGTCCGTCCGTCTGGGGGTGGTATGATGTACTGAACCTCAACTGCATCCCCAGGGTCTGCTGAAACTTAGCCCAAAACTGGGACTTAAAATGGGTATCCCGGTCGGATACGATCTCCCGTGGAACTCCGTGTAGACGTACCACGTCACGGATATACTTCTCTGCCAACTGTGCTAGTCCCAAGGTGACTCGGATCGGCAAGAAACGTGCCATCTTCGTCAATCTATCAACGATTACCCAGACTGTGTCGTGTCCTCGCTGGGTAACAGGTAAGCATACCACCAAGTCTATGGTGATGCTCTCCTACTTCCACTCTGGCACTGGAAGTGGCTGCAATGGCCTTGTAGGCCTCTGATGCTCGGCCTTCACCTGCTGGCACACTAAACACTGCTGTATGAATCCACCTACATCTTGCTTCATTCCCCACCACCAAAAGTCACGCCTCAAATCATGGTACATATTTGTGTTTCCGGGATGTATGGTGAACCTGGAACCGTGTGCCTCAGTCAGGAGCTCTCTCAATAGCTCCTTGTCTCTGGGAACGCACAAACGTCCCCTCATGCGCAGTACCTGGTTTGTAAAAGAGAAGTCTCCAGGGTCTCCTGATAGCACTCTGTCATGCAATGACTGTAAGTACAGGTCAACCATCTATCCAGTGATGATACGATCTATCAGCTCTAGCCTCATCAGTCGTGTCACAGTCACTGCCCTACAGTGCCCCAGTAACTCTAGGGGTCGCCAATTGCCCATCTCTTCCATGAGGCTCCAACTCTGCGCCTGTAAATTGGCCAAGTGCGCGGGTGCCTTCCGGCTCAAGGCGTCAGCCACCACGTTGGCCTTTCTCGGGTGGTAGGAAATGCTGCAGTCATAGTCCTTCAGGAGCTTCAACCAACGTCTTTGTCTCATGTTGAGCTCCTTTTGATCAAACAGGTATCTGAGGCTCTTGTGATCTGTGAAAATCTCAAGGGTCTCACTGTACAAGTAGTGACTCCAAGTCTTCAGTGCGAAGACGACAGCTGCAAGCTCCAGGTCGTGGGTAGGGTAGCTATGCTCATGGGGCTTCAGTTACCGTGAAGCGTAAGCGACAACGTGACCCCTCTACATGAGCACACCCCCTAACCCCTGCAAAGAGGCATCTGTGTACACAACGAACCTGCCACTACTGTCTGGGATGGTGAGCACGTGAGCCGAAGTCAGTCTCTTCTTCAGCTCCTGAAAACACGCCTCACAGGCGTCTGTCCAAGTAAAGGGCACGTCCTTCCGGGTCAGCTGTGTCATAGGACGTGCAATCTACAAGAAGCCCCTGATAAATCGCCTGTAGAAACCTGCCAGTCTCAAGAAATTGCGGATCTTAGTAACAGTACGCGATCTCTCCCATCTGAGCACTGCCTCAACCTTTTCTGGGTCCACAGCCAAGCCATCCCCGGAGATCACATGACCTAAGAAGGTCACCTCCCTCAACCAGAACTCGCACTTGCTGTATTTGGCATACAGCCTACATCGTCTCAGTGTGTCCAAAACCATCCGCAAGTGCTGTCCGTGCTGCGTCTGATCTAGAGAATAGATGAGTACATCATCAATGACTACTACCATGAACTGGTCCAAGTACGATCAGAACACTCGGTTCATTAAGTCCATAAAGGTAGCGGGGGCATTGGTTAGCCTAAACGGCATGACCAAAAACTCGTAGTGTCCGTACCGGGTGCGGAAAGCTCCTTGATCCTCAACTGGTGGTATCTAGACCTCAAGTCTATCTTGGAGAATACCGTGGCACCTTGCAACTGGTCAAACAAGTCATCAATCATCGGCAGCGGATACCTGTTCTTGATGGTAACCCTATTCAGCTATCTGTAGTCCACACAAGGTGTAGGGTACCATCCTTCTTCTTCACGAACAATACCAGGGCTCCCCACGGAGATGCACTGGACCTCACAAAGCCCTTCTCCAGAAGGTCCTGCAACTGAGACTTGAGCTCTCGCAACTCAAGTGGTGCCATCCTGTACGGTGCTGTAGAGATGGGGCTGGTCCTCGGTATAAGTGAGATCTCAAACTCGATCTCACGCTCGGGCGGTAGTCCTAGCAATTCATCTGGGAACACGTTGGGGTACTCTTTGACCACTGGGATACTCTGAAAGTCTGCTATAGGGCTAGGCTCTGCCACCACACTAGCTAGAAAGCCCTTACACCCTTGGCCCAAAAGTCTCGCAGCCCGAAGTGCAGAAATGCACCTGAAGCCTCCGTCCACTGGTTGCCTGTGAAACTCGAAAGAAGGCAACTTCGGTATGGAGAAGACGATCTTCCTCTCAAAACAGTCCACCAAGGCGTGGTAAGCGGGCAGCCAGCCCACCCCAAAATCACGCCCAAGTCCCCCATTGGTATCACAAACAGGTCAGCGGGGAGGTGGTGTTCCCAACACTGACCCCACAACCCGTATTACCTCCCCAGCTACAAACAGCTGGCCACCTAGATTTCTGATTACCACTAGTCCCCTAATGGAGTGCTATCGGACTCCAGAGTAGCAACAACTCGTGGAGCAAGAAGGTACATTGTACTAGAAGCAGGAATTACGTACTCCAAAAAGACCAAACCTTGTAACCATAACTGTCACTGTATAAACTGAAGCTATGATGTCTCCGTGAGTCCCGACGTCGCGACACTCCTCGGTAATGGGAGCGGACAAAACAGGTAGGCCCGGGGCGGAGCTAATGACAGCTGGCCGGTATCCTCCTCGTGGTAGCTGTCCTCCCTCAGGTACCTGGAACCCACGACCACTTGACTGACCCTCAGTGCTTGAAGCGGTGAGCGTCTGTTGTGCTCTAGCCCTAGACGGGCAGTCCCTCCTAAAATGGCCCGGCTGGCCACACTGGTAGTAGAGGGGGACTCGACTCCCTCTCTCAGTAGGTCCCTATTGGCGACTGGGCAAGGGTCCAGTGCTGACAGCTGACCCCTGTTGAGGCCACCTAGAGGCTACTGATGGCTCCGCAAAGCGTGACGACCCTCCTGCAGGCGTCGTGATCCTCCATTGAGCTCTCCTAACCAGCCTAGTGTGACGGCGAAAATCTCGTTCCATGATAAACTCCCCTATCGTACCCTCGAAAGAGAGATGAGGGGGTGGCAAAGTGGGTGGAAGCTGAAGTTCTTCTCGAACCACCTCTCGAAGCAGATGGACGAGGTCCGGAGACGGTATGCTCAGGAGAAGAGAAGGGGTAGCATGTACTCCAAGCTCGACACATCTGTCCCTCGGGCCTCGACCTCGGTCGCGCCCGCGGCCCACCCTCCTAGTTCCACGACGAGGCATCTCTTGCAAGGAGATGCAAACACAAAATAGGAAGACGTCAAACTAGCTGATACTCAGCAAAAGAACCTCAGAACGGAGGTCAAAAGGTACGTTGGGGTGGTTACTTTAGTTACAAACACATGAATTGGTTATTACTAGTTGGTTCGCTTTTCGGCACGACCTTGCTCTGATACCTCTTGTTACGACCCGGTTCACGAATCCTTACAGAACACGAGAATCGGATCGACTCGACTGATCCCAAGACCCAATCGTCTAACGAGAAAGTAACCCAAAAAGCAGTAAAATAACCCACATTCACCATGCAAGTAACTAACAATAACAAAAGTACAGCAGTAAAGAAAAGAACTACTACAGTACATACTACCACAACAGTAGAGAATTAAAAATAGGTACAGAAATATGAAGTTTACAAGAAAAGAGTACAAGGTGTAATAAAAATACTCACTACAACAGAAAAACAGGTACAAAGAAAGTACAACTACTGGGCTTTACTAGGCCCAGCACCCTCTGCAGCCGTAGGATCTGGCTGCTCAACACCTGGTCTTGAAAAAGGTGACAAATATGACATGTTAGCGAAACGCTGAGTAGAGTGGCAACCGGCTAGCTAAGAAAAATAGTAAAGGTGGACAAGTAGTTGTTGTTTTTAATTTCTTTCTTTATTTCTCTATTTACTCTTTCTTGATTTATTTCTCAAGTCTTTCTCTTGATCTCGGATGTTCCTCGTGGGAACGATCTTGATTGCAATCTTTTCCGAGAAGTAGAAGTAGCACGTGGTGCTCTCCTGGCCGGGAGAGTCCCCCGTGGTGGTCCTACCCTCAGTCAACCACCCCAAGGTTGCTTACAGACGTAACGGTGACTACGGCACACGCGATAAATATATAGGTAGCTACCCCACACTAGCACGTGGTCAGTCGTTTCCGTTAACGGGTGCGCTCAAACCACAGCACGGAACCAGTATAGGGCAGAGCCCTCTTAGTAACAGGGGTCTAGCCCCTCCACAGTAACCAAATAGGGGCCTTGCCCCTCCACAATCCGCGCACCCTCGCCTGACTACCTTGGTTTGCCTAGTGGGCCTAACAAGTCGGTGTAGGATGGCTAGCTGAACCCTGGGGCCCGTGGGGTGGCTAGCTCCCTCCCTACACTAGTAGCTCTCCCCGGTACGGTGTACGTGAGGGCCAAAAGTCGGTACAAAGTGGCCAGACCTAACCCCGGGTCCCTAGGGCGGCTAGCTCCCATCTGCACTAAGAGGTAACATGTGCTTTCGTTGGTACTACATACCCAAGAGACAACAAACTTTCCCATTCACTTTTCCAGTTCCATTCCATTTATTTCCAGGAGTTCTACTCCTAATTCCCCATAGGGTTGATGCTCATGTTTCTCAGGCCAAGCCATACTAGGTTTCATCATTTCAGGTTTAGTCACATATAGTACGTGTTCCAACATTCAACTTCTTTTCCTTTCCAATTTATATACAAGCAGCTCATATTTAATTTCAACCAATAGAAATTACATGTAACAGTTACTAGCAACAGTACTCTACATTTCTCCGGCAACTGTTATCCAATTACAAGCAATTATCATTATTCTATCTACTTATCCAAGATTGCAATTCAGACATTCAAGACATTCGTTTTAGTGTTTCTGTTCCTAGGATTCATGCCACACCCTAGGATCTATCATTCAATCTAGTTTTCAGGTCCTAGGATACATGCCATACCCTAGGATCTATTACTCAATCTAATTTTCAGGTCCTAGGATTCATGCCATACCCTAGAATCTATTATTCAATCTAGTTTTCAGGTCCTAGGATTCATGCCATACCATAGGATCTATTATTTATTTCAGATATGCATTAAATGTTGTAATTAACTAAGGGAAGCCACTCTACCTGCAAAATCGGAGTGATGGGGGTGTGATCGGCAACCCCCAAAGTCGCAACAGAATGAGGTCCTAACACAAGGATCAATCACAAGGAACCACTCAAAATAGGATACAAGTATTTTAAACAAGTAGAGGAATAATTTCTGAGAAGAACGAAATCTCAAACGTGGAAATTGGACTTCAAACGGACCCTAAACGGGTCAAAAACGACAACTTTGCCCCAAATCAGACATCTGGAACACCTTCCAGACGTCTTAAACGATGGTTCAGATCATACCTTACTTCTGCGCTGCTCTTCAGATGTCCAGGATCCCGCTGAACTGTCTGGACTTAGTTCAAGACGTCCGACTGTCACTTCGGATGTCTGGAGACTCTCTCCGCCGTCTGGTGCTGTGCCCAGATGTTTGATCTGTGTGGGAGGGCATGTGCTTGCGCCTTCCCGAACGAAACCTGCACGCATACGTAAACGATCTCATCACAGCACGTCTTAGGGCTTTCGGTGGAACGGCCTGCATGGATGCATCTGCAAAAAGGAAGAAGATGAGGAATATAGTACCTTCCAGACGTCTGGATCTTCCTCCAGATGTCTCCCGGGTCGTCTGGACGTAGGTCCAGACGTCTGATTCTGGGAAATTTTCCTAGAATCAGAACCTTCTGGCCTTCTTCCCGCTGTGCGCGGCCGCGCCGCGCTCGCTCGCCTGCTTGCTGCCTGAGCTACAGTAGCACCGGGGTAACCTCCCCAGCACCATGCTCCCACTGTGCACCCGCCTGCCGGCCCTGGGCTGCTTCGGCGAGCTTGCTCTCTCTTCCTCACGTGCTCTGCCTCTTCTCCCTCTCGCTGCACCTCCTCCTCCCCGCGCGCACCCGGCAGCAGCTGCCGCCCTCGCTCTCCCACTCTCACGCTACATTGGAAGAAGGAGGAGACGGAGGAGTGGTGGGTGAGGGAGAGGGAAGGGGGAGAGGGTATTTGAAGGCATCGGGGAGAGAGAAAAGAGAAGGAGGGATGCCTGTAGGTCGGTGGGCGCAGTCTGCGCGTGCACGCGTGCAAACTCACAATCGTACGTTGCAAAAATTTAATTCCAGATGTCTGGGAAGGCGTGAAGACGTCTGACCAGAAGTCTGGACCAACTTTCAGACGTCTTAAAAATGTTTGATGTCGTGGATCTTAACAGTCCACCTATGAAGGGCCAGCCGTCCCAAGCTGAGGATCTTGACCTGTCCATGTGGGCGGACATGGCAAAGTTGGTTAAGTTCGGTCTGATTGCTCGGTTGGAGCTCAGGCGGAAGGAGGTCTGGGAAGCGTTGTCATGGGTGGCGGGTGCATTGTCGATGCCATGTAAGTAGGGGGAGGAAGAGAATGACTTTTACATCGTACCTTGCACTTGCCCATTACTGATCTGGTATCTTTAATTGCAGGTGCAGCCTTTGAGCGGTTTGCTCGGCCGGGAGCACCCAAGCATTGGGGCGACATCGTCACCTGCCATGACTTGCGATCAAGCGGGGAGAGTACCATGGAGCCTGGGGAGGAGAGTGGCTCTGCCCATCAGCAGGGGGTGAAGCGGAAGGATGAGGGGGCCCTTGAGGGGCCCGCGAAGGAGCTAGAGGTCCCCCTAAGGCGATCGAGGGAAGGTTGTCGTGCGGAGCCTTCGCGGGAGGACTTGGCGACGTCCTCGCTACGAAGACTTGACGAGGCCGAAGGGGGAGGTGTGCACTCTGCTCCTTTGGGCCCGCTTGAGCCACAAGAGGTGATCTCCCTTTGTGACTCTCCTTTGGAGGCACCCCGGGAAGTGGTTCGATTTGAGGGTACCACTGGGTTTGTTGCTCTGCCAGCTTCTCCTAGGGCTTTTGCCTTGTTGGCCTGGAAGCGTCAGGCTCGAGCAACACTTTTGCCTAGGCCTACTACTGGCGGAGTTCTACCGGTGTTCGGGTTCTAGTGGATCCCTCCAGGAGGGGGGCTCAGGGATGATTGGGCACATCGTGGGGTCCGTTGTGGGATCTGTGCTAGAGGGCACCTCTAGGGGGTTTGCACCCGAACCTCTTGTGACTATTCAGCTGAGGGCGTCCAGTCGGGACCCCAACTTGGAGAGGCAGGTGTTGAGGCACCTGAATGAAGCCATGTCTTGGGCCACGTTTGGGCCTCGAGGCATGGACTGGAACCACGTGTTCTTCTATTGCATGCACGTGGTAAGCTCGTGAGGCTTGTTTTTGGCTACCATTTACCTTTGGCTAGGGTTACTTGTATTCTAACGTGCCAATGGCTTTTAGGTGAAGATGCTTGGGTCATGCTGCATCTCGCATGGTGGTGTTCCCTTGCTGCATCTCGTGTGGTGGTGTTCCCAGAAGCTCCCTGCCCCAACCAGTCCCAGCAACGTGGCGGACCTGGTCGCTCAATGGGTTGTCACGGCCAAAGTGAAGCATCGACAGTTGCTCCGACAAGTGACGGAGGCTGTTTCCACACAAGAGAAGGCATAGGAGGTGGCAAAGGAGGTGGAGCAAAGGCTTCGCTCTCAGCGGGAGGCCTCCAGCTTGGCAGGTTGGTTGGAGGGGGAGTTGGAGAAGACCCGCTCCCTACTGCAGAAAGCATTTGCTACCGGGGAGGAGCTGATGGAGCAGCTCGAGGGAAAGCACCGTGCTCACCTGGCGGCCTAAGGGATATATTTGAGAGCCTTTTGGTTGCTCGTGCCAAGATTTTCTCCTTGAAGGAGAAGGTGCTGAGGACCACGCACTCTTCCTCCGTGGAGGTATACAAGAAGGCTCTCGAGGAAGAGCGTGTCTATCTAAGTGCCTCCATCGATAGACTTGCCTTCATGCGAGGAAGTCTGGAGGAGGCAGACGAGGTCATGACAAAGTTGAAGGTCGACCTTGTCGAAGCCCAAGAGCTTACATCCTAGCGGGGCTTGTAGGTGGCGGATTTGAAGGGCGCGGAGGGGCCCACAGAAGAGGCAGGAGGGCCAAAGCTAACTGTCGACATGGTCATGGACCGTTTTGCTAGGGACCTATCTCTAGGCCCGATTTGGGATGAGCTTGTCCACGATATAGGGAAGCAGGCTCTGGCTTCCATCTGGGCCCTTATAGAGGGGAAGCGAGTCTCTGTGGAGGTGGTGTGTACCAGGCTGATTGACTGGCTGGTGTCAGAATATGACCAGCTCAAGGAGATTGGTCCTGATGCTGATGATGGCCATGCAGAATCGCCCGCGGAGTATTCGCATGAGTAGGGGTGGACTAGGTGGCTATTAAAGAGGCAGCGCTGCCTGCTACCGTAGGGGGTAGCTTGGCTGAGGTTGCCGACCCGACTAGCTGCGGAGGTCATTAGCTTTCTTCGCCTTTCGCCTTCGGCCGACCAGGACACGTTCAAGCTATGGGAGTAGAGCCCTCTGGCAACATTTGGGTTGTTGCCTTCTATGTCTCCTCGTTTGTCTCCCCCCCCTCCCCCATTTTTTTTTTTTGAGAGAGATGTAACCAGACAACGTTGTTGGAATGAAAGAAAAGATCTCTTCTCTTTATTACTTTGGGGCCCTTTACGTATGGTACAATCATAAGTTGCTTTCATGCCAAGTATGGGGCATATCCCTGCCGTCTAAGGCTTGTAACTCGTAAAAATCGGCTGGACTATCCCTACAAATTTTGTATGGACCTTCCCATGTTGGGTCTAACTTCCCGTCCGACTGAGTTGGCATGGAGACTTCGCACTTACGTAGCACCAAGTCTCCCTGGGAGAACTTTCGGGCCTTTAAGCGCTTATTGTATGAAGCGGCTGTGGCTTCTTTGCGCTTAAGGGCTATCTCAGAGGTTTCGTCCCTAGTTTGTTTAGGAGATCTAGGGCCAAGCGGACTTGGTCATCGTTGGTAGCTGGGTCGTACAGCTGCATTCTGTAAGTTGGGAGGACTGTTTCGATGGGTGGCCGAGCTTCCATGACATATACCAAGCTGAATGATGTGTGGCCTATGTAAGTCCTTTGGCAAGTCCTGTATCCCCAAAGAACGTTCGAAAGTTCCTCCACCCATCTCCCTTTGGCTGAATTCAACCGGCGTTTGGGCACTGAGATGATGGTGTGGTTGGTTACTTCGGCTTGTTCGTTCTCTTGGGGGTGACCTACTGATATAAAGCACAGACAGATATCCTAGCTGGTGCAGAATTCTTCAAATTTTTTGCAGGCAAACTAGGTTCCGTTGTTTGTAACTATGTAGTGAGGTATCCTGTAGTGAGCTATGATGCTCTTTCAGATGAAGGAAACGACCCTGTCGGCCGTAGGGCTGGCCATGGCCTCAGCCTTGACCCCCTTAGAAAAGTAGTCGACGGCTACCAAGATGAACCGTTTCTGAGCCAGTGCTGGCAGAAAAGGACCGACAAAGTCCATGCCCCATTTTATGAAGGGGATGGCTGACATGATGGGCACCAGCTTTCCAGGTGGCAAGTGGTGCAGGGTGGCGAACCGCTGGCACTTGTTGCACTTGTGTACGAAGGCTTTGTAATGCTGCTTCATTTGGGGCCAGAAGTAGCCCACTTGGAATCGCCTCGAGAGGAGTGCCTTGTACCCTTCGTGGTTCTCGCATGCGCCTTCATGGGCTTCTCGAAGGGTTTGAGTTGCCTCGTCCTGTGTCAGGTAGTGTAGCAGGGCGTGGAATACCCCCACTTGTACAACTGTTCTTCGATCAGGGTGTACCAGGAGGCCTTGAGGCAAAAGGCCTTGGGTTGGGGTTCTCCCGGGGGTAGCTCGCCAAAGCTTAGGTAAGTAACGATAGGCGCGTCCTCGTCTTGCCCTTGAGGGATGGTGGCGGAGAGTTTTGCCAACGCGTCTACCAAGGGGTTGTCTGCTCGGGGTACTTGCATATTGGAGATGGTTTTGAAGTCCGCCAACTCCTTGAATTTTTCTACGTACAGCATCATGTTTGGATCCCTAGCCTGGTATTTGCCTTTTATTTGGTTGGCGACCAGTTGGGAGTCTGTGTGGACCTCTAGCGAGGCGATCCCCATGGACTTTGCTACTCGGATGCCCGCCATCATGGCCTCGTATTCCGCCTAGTTGTTGGATGCAAGAAAGTTCAATTTTATGGCGTACTTATGAGTAGCACCATTTGGGGCGGTT
The DNA here is from genome assembly GCA_037157565.1 of Thalassia testudinum. NCBI lineage: Eukaryota > Viridiplantae > Streptophyta > Magnoliopsida > Alismatales > Hydrocharitaceae > Thalassia > Thalassia testudinum. The sequence continues at coordinate 72,509,939 of JAZHRO010000063.1, forward strand.
AAGGCTATCCTAGCCCCAGACCCAGCTGTCATGGATGAGCCATTGACGTAGAGTCGCTAGGGGAGTGAGAGGGAGGCATTGGGATCAGTAAATTCGGTGATGAAGTCTGTTAGGACTTGTGCCTTGATCACCCCTCGCGGCTGGAATTTGACATCAATTCAGCTAGCTTCATGGCCCATTTGATCTACCGTGTTGACCACATGGGCTTGTGAAGCATTCACCGCAGGGGGTAGCTTGACAGGGCCATTATCGTGTGGGCTTAGAAGTACGGGTGTAACTTTTAGGGGTGACAAGGGTTAGCCCTAGGTTCTCAATGACCGTGTATTTGGATTCAGCACCTTGGTAGGTTTTGCTAATAAAGTATACGGGCCACTGGGTTTTACCCCTATCGTTGACTAGAACGATGCTAACGGCCGACGTTGAGGTGGCTAGGTATAGGGAGAGGACTTCTCCGGGTTGGGGGGCCGTTTGGATGGGGGGACTTTGGAGTGCATTCTTGACCTTGTCAAGGGCTTTCTGGCAATGAGGGATCTAGTGGGAGATGTTGTAGCCTTTGCCCTTTTTTATGCACTCGAAGAAGGGTAGTCATTTGGGAGGATCTGGGTAAGAATCAGCCTAATGAGGTGATTTTGCCGACCAATGACTGCAACCCTTTCAGTACGCTTGGTGGCTGTAAGTCTTCAATTGCCTGGATCTTTTTTGGGTTGGCCTTGATTCCCCGGCTAGAGACTAAGAACCCTAGAAATTTTCAGGCTGAGACCCCGAAGGTGCACTTGTCGGGGTTCAGGCGGAGGTGGGTGTTAGAATTTGAAACACCTTGGCCAAGTGTTCTAGGTGTTGTGGGAAGTTGGATCCCTTGACAAGCATGGCATTAGTATATGCCTCAAATGATTTTCCTATTATTTTTACGAAAATCAAGTTTATAAGGCACTAGTATGTGGCCCCAGCATTTTTTAGGCTAAAGGGAATAACTCTATATTGGAACAGGACCCTATCAGTGATGAGTGAGGAGTGAGGCTTGTCGGCTGGGGTGAGGCTAATCTGGTGGTACCCGCTGTAGGCATCCAAAAAAGACATGTGGGACTGTCCGCTATAGGAGTCCACCAGAGAGTCTACCCTTGGTAAGGGGAACTCATCTTTTGGGTAGACTTCATTGAGGTTGATGAAATTGACGCACATGTGTCACTGACCGTTGGGCCTTTTCACCATCACGATGTTAGAGAGCCTTGCTGACTATAAGGATTCTTCTATGAATCCTACGTCTAGGAGCTTTTGTATGTCTGCCTTGGTCGCCTGCCATTGCTTGCTGACTTGTGTTAGCACGCCTACTTGACTGCATGGGTGCCCGCCTGAATGTTTAGGTGATGTTGGATTAGGGATGGGCTACCCTAGGCAGGTCGTTGGCAGACCAGGCGAAGATGCCCACGTTGGCCCTTAGTAAGAGCAGCAACTCCTGGACTTTAGAGGGGGCAAGGTCCGCTCCGACCAGGATGAGCTTAGTAGTGTCAATGGGATACATCTGTATAGCCATGGCTAACGAGCCCAGCTGTAACCCCGACGTCCCCGACTGATCATTAGGGTTGGACTCCCACTAGATAGCCTGAACTTGGTTTCTTTTCTTCCCCCATTTTCGTGCTTTGGGGGGTTGCGATTCTAGGGACCGCTCTAGCTCAATTTGGAGGAGCTCTTGCCCTGTTGACTGATCTCCGTGCACTATTCCTATTCCGTGGGGGGATTGGAAAAGTGCAAACTGGAAGTAGGAGGAAGGGATCAGTCAAAAGGCATAGGTAGTGGGACAGCCTATAATGCTGTCGAAAGCCACCGTCAGCCTAGCTATCATGAACGTGGCTGTGCTGTTGAGGTGCTTATGCCCATCACAGATGGACAAGGGGAGACTAATTTCCCCCTTCGGCATCACTTTGTGGTTACCGAAGCTGATTGCCAGATGAACCGAAGGGGCTAGGTGCACTTCTGCGAACCCTAGTCGATGCAGGGTTCAGAGGAAGAGGACGTCCACTGCGCTTCTCTCGTCTATGAAGAGCTGGGGCTGCTTCTGTCCGGCAAACAAAAGCATTACCAACTGCGGGTTAGTGTGCTCTACCGGGTCGGGGAGGGAGGCGAATAGCTGCAAGGGTGCCTGCCTAACTGGGTCTCTTTCGCCCCACCAAAGAGTGGGGAAAGCAGTGAGAGCCGACCGCCTAGAAGGGCAGGATTGCCGGCTTGGTTGGCGTTGATGCCAAAGATGACCTTGACCTTCACGCCCACAAGGGAGGAAAGGTGAGGGCCTCAGGATGTCCGAGGTGAGGGCGTCGGGATGTACCAGGTGCGGCCGTTAAGACCTAGCGGTGGTACTCGCTCGGTGGTAGCGGAGGAGATACCACCTGCTTGAGTCTGTGGGCCATGGTTTCGGCAGGCTTTGGGGCCTCCGTGATTACCACGTTGACTCCATGGAGGTGCTGGAGCCTCTCTTTGTGGTAGTCTTCATGGCCCTTGGCAGGGTCCTTGCCTTTATCCTGGCCCTTGTTTTGCCTAACAAAGTGGGCCAGGTTCTTATGGCAGATCTGGAACTCTATCTGGTCGTGCAGATCACGGTAGTCCTCCGTGGCATGTCCCCGGGCCTTGTGGTATTTGTAGTAAGGCCCAGTGTCGGTCTTCTTCTTCATCCGCTTAGGCAAGGGAAGCAAATCTTTGTCCATAGACCATACTTTTGCCATTACGTCTGCTTAGTTCATAGCCAGGGGAGTGTATTCTTCAAAATACTCCTGCCTAGCTTGGCAGGATCCATTGTTCCGGCCTCTGCCTGGCCGATCGCTCCTCCGCTCTGGGAAGTTGGCCTTACACTTATTGAAGTGACCATTTCCCCATGCAGAGGCAGAGGCGGAGTCGCCTGGGGCCTACCTCTCCCTGGCTAGGCTGGCATCCTCCTCAGACCCTTCGGCTAGCCGGTTGCGGGAGTGGAAAGAGTCATCCTGCTCCGCGAACCTTGTGGCCCGGTCCCAGAGTTTCACCATGTCTTTGGGCGGGAAGCCATCGATGCCGTTTCAAAACCTTTGGGTCAGGAGTCTTGACTTGAAGTATTGGATAGCGAAGGCATCGTGAGGCTGCTTGCACTTGAAGTACTGGGCCTTGAATTGGTCCAGGTATGATCGGAAGGACTTGTTTCTTCGCTGTCGTACTAGCAGAAGTACTAGCAGAACTTATTTGCCAGTTCCTGGAAGCAGGTGATTTGTCTGACCGGTAGTTCGTTGAACTAGTCGTGAGCCATGCCAGATAGGTAGGATGAGAATACTTTGCAGAGTACTTCGTCGGGGCAGCCGTGCACCAGCATTATCTAGAAGTAACTCCCAATGAAGTTGTTGGGGTCCATCGTCTTGTGATATGGGGTCATGATGGGCTGCTTGAATCTCTCGAGCAGGGGGGCTGTCATTACCTCCTCGGTGAAAGGGTAGGTGGTGACCTAAGCTTGAGGGCACATGCCCCTTATAGTCCGGGTGACCTGACGGATGATCTCGAGGATCGAACCCTTGTTGCCGGTAGCAAGGGGTTGGGCCTCAGAGATCTCTAAGGTAGGCGGGTAAGGAGCCTTTGGTGGGTCCAGGGGGCTTCGCCTCTTTGGCTACTGAGCTCGCATTTTAGTCGCTCGAGTTGTTCGCACAAACGAGCATTTTCATCCTCCACCTCACGATGCAACCTTAGTTGCTCGTAGTCTGGGCTGGGTTGGTGGGTCTCCCCTTGTGGGGGAGGACCGAGATCTTGGATCTGCCTGACCTCCAAGAGTTTCTCGGTGATAGAGATCTCCTCTGCCTTGAGAGCCACCAGTTTTGCCTAGAATTGCTCTTCCCTTGCCTGTAGCTCAGGGAGGGGAACACACTTGTGGCCCTCCAGTAGTGGCTTGGACACCGACACACTCGACTTAGCCCTATCCTGCGTCCTTTCAGGTTCGGTGTAGGAGTTGCGAGTGATGGGAGCCATCGCAGGGACCTCAAGGGATAGGGAGCATTATTAATCAATTATCACTTTCCACAGATGGTGCCAATTTGATTGGCCCCTTCGTGGAGATGAAGGGTCTAACTCAAAGGGTGATCGGACTCCCTAGAATGGGTAGTCCGACAGAGCAATCGCAGAGGGGCATGAGAGTTTCTTACCCAGTTCCACCTTAAGAAGTGTACGTCTGGGGGGGGGGGGGGATGAGACTCCCAACATGCACTAGAATTTACTAGAGTTTACAGGGTATACAATCACTCAATTTCTCTCTGATTGCTTGGGGGAGGGCTAGCGTGCCTTCCCATATATATACCTCATGTTGGGATGGATCTTCTGTTGATATCTTTTGAGCGGATCGGGCTCGAGCTCCTGTTAAGATCTCCTAAGAGGATCGTGCTTCCAGCAAGATTTTCTGGGGGGATATGTTGCCAAGCCATTAATGGTGGCTACCAGTGTCAGCATTTATTGGCAGCACAGGTCTTCTATACCCTTCGCTGAACCTCCAATGGCTAGGTCTCTTCGGGTCCGGCCATGCCTGCCTACTTATGTGTTGGCCAGTTGGACTACCGTGTTTGGCTGTGCAGGGGGTTCTCTTGGATGTAGGTGGGTCTGATCTCCAAACTCGCCTTTATCTGAGGTCTTTCGGGTTGGATCCTTAGTTTTTGGCCTATTGTGGGGTTTTGGGTTCGATGGCATTTTTTGCCCCTCATCAGGAGTATAAATTGATTAGTATTAAGCATATATTCATACTTCACACCTACACTTGGCTTTATAGGATTATTGTAAGTTTCGAATATCTTTTAATTAATGTTATTGGGTTTTCTTGTGTGGAATTCCTATTCTTCCTGGAGAGAAGAACAAAATTATTTTCTTGTGGGTTGTATAAAAAAGTGGTTGACGTAATTTGAGGTTTACCACCCTCGGTTGAAAAGTGGCAGTTTAGTGGAATTGCTTGCTAGTGGCAAGCAGAAAATCCTTGTTGGAAGACAAGGTAAGTAGAGGTTTTTCCCAGTTGAAAGGTTTCCTCTCTAAATCATTGTGTTCATTTTATGGTTTGCTATATTATGAATTTTAAATAGAAATTTTATTTTATATTGCACAATTCACCCCTCTCTTGTGCCATCCTTAGGTTGGAAGTTGTGGATATTTAGCACCAAAACCTAAGGCTAGGGTGGCAGTGGTTGTAGGATGAAGGGTGGATGTGGGGGTGGTGGTTGTAGGTAGAGTTGGCGCCACTTTTAGTGGTGGTTAAGGGTCCTTTTTGGCATCAACATCAAGGGATGCCATGGAAGTGGTGGTTATTGGTTTTGGTGCCAAGTGAAGAGGTGCCATGGAGGAGGGTTTTGGTGCCATTTATATGGTGGTTGTAGGTGGTTATTGGCACCATTTCTAGGTGGAGGTAGGGTGGAGTAGGAAGCCAGGTGGAGAGCATAAGGAGCAGAGGTTAGTAGCTTAGCTAGCTAGCTAAGACTTAGTATCTAAATAAAGCTAGCTTGAGTTGGCTTGAGCAGAGGTAAAGCTGTAAGTAGATGGAAGGAGCTGAGGCATAGCTACCATGGACTCAAGAACTTAGCTAGCTAGCTGAGAGCTAGTAACCATGAGGAACTAAGTTGAGTTGCCTTGAGCTAGTATGTAGCTGAGGAGCTGAGGGGGAGCTGAATGAGGACTCAACAGCTAGCTTAGCTAGCTAGCTAAGAGCTAGTAGCTAAGCAAAAGTAAGTTGAGCTGGTAGGAGCTAAAATGGAGCTAACTGGAGCTAAGATGACCTAGAGTGGAATCTCAGAGAAATTTCTATCTTCTTTTAAGGTTTTTGCCTTTCCTCTTTAGTCGATCAGGGTTTAGATGTTCTGTAATCATCTTGCATTCCCTGAAACATATAATTCACTAGATTAGACAAATTATCAACAAATCATGCATGAGTCCTAATAATGTAGATATGCCTAATGCATGCCTAATATGGTAGTGCAGAAGCAAAATACCTTGGAACTAGGTGTGAAATATGCTTAAGAATGATGGTAGATAGGAGTTTATCACCCTCCCTCCTCATGTCTGACCACCACCACTAACTCGAACAACCCCCCCCTCCCTTGGGCTCCTCTACCACCCACGACCCACCTTCCTGCCCTTTCTAAATCCAAGAATCACATTTGAGTTTCTAAATATGTACTTCCTCTCATTTTTAAATTTTTAATCATGTAATTTTAGCCTACTGTTTCATATTTTTAGTTTGTTTCTGAACCCACACAATGATATGCCAAATATTTTATAAATAAGGAAGTGGCATTTGGCAAAAATATTGTTTCCAACAATCTTGTTTTATAATTTTCTGTCTTATTTTGTTCATGAAACAACATATAAAAATGAGGAATGAGCACCTAATGAGCCTCATCTCACTCTAGAAGTTAATAAAATGGTAATTAGAAGGAATCATGACATTGTTTAAGAGCATTGTACATTGATATCATCTAAGCCTTTTAAGGTGAAATGCAATTACTATCCTAAGATTATTAGTGGAGGAGGGATTCCTAGATTTAAGGAGCACTTAGCAAAGAAAATGAGGCAAAGTGAGTTATGTAGAAATATCCAGAGTCATGTGGATTATCAAATGAAGAATACTTTGGAATCATATTAAATAGAAAGGAAGTTGATGAAACTTTTGCAATGACTTCTATTGGCTCTTAGTTAATTACATTTCCTGGTTTACCTAAGCAACGATTAAGCAACGTTGCGTAAAAGGAAATTTCTCTTGCTAATAACTTAAAGTACTTTTCCTCTTTAGTTACTACTCTTGGAAGTCAACCTTCAACAAAAAAACATTTTGGTTTCAAAAGATCTATTAATTTCAAATTTTCAAACTTGTTTATCAAATCATAAATACCATTTCAAACAATTGAGGTTTTAGAATTTTAAGAGATGTTGGATGCTATTGCCTCAGTTAAAGTTGATTTAAAGCATTATCTACATATAGAGTGAGATGACCCTTATTATAAGGAAATATGAAGGACATGTCTGACTACATTGAAACCTTCAAAAAACATTAACAAAATTTTGGTTACACAATCATGACTGATGGATGGATAAATGGACGACAAAGAATCTTAATTAATTTTTGGAATACTATCCTAAAGGAATAGTCTTCCTTAAACCGGTTGATGCTTTTGATCATCTAAAGACATCAAAGTATTTATGTGGCTTATTCAAGAAAGTCATTGAGTTTGTAGGATCACAAAATGTCATCCATTTTGTTACAAATAATGCAGCTGTTGAGAAAGCACTTAAATATGATTATGGTCATATTGATTGAAGTCCTTGTGTAGCTTACTGCATTGATCTCATTCTTGAGAAATCTAATGATATACCCTTCGCTTAGTTTTCTATTATTGAGGGGAGGAAGGTTACAAAATTCATTTACACCATGGGATATCTTGAATTTAATGAGAAAGCATTGCAAGAAAGAATTAGTTACACTAGCAATGACCAGATTTGCGACAAATGTCTCGCATTGTAGTCTTTGTAAGCAGAAAGATTCCTTAATATCTATGGTTGCTTCTAAAGAATAGTTGGAGCATAAGATCTCAAAGGCAAGAATTGCCATTGAAGTCAAAAACATTATCTTAAGCTCCTATTCTTGGGATTAAGTTTCAACGTAATCAAGGTTTTTGAGTCTCTTATAAAAATTTTGCGAATAATGGACAATGATAAACTTCATTCAATGGAATATAGTTATGTTGGAATGCATTCAGTGAGGGAAAAATCAAGGGCTATTTAATGAAGATCAAAATGAGTACCAAGAGTATTTGAAAATATTTGATGAGAAATGGGAGAATCAACTTAATCACCCTTATCATGTTGCAACTTACTTCTTGAATCCTGAATTCTATTACAAGGACTCCATAGAGATTTCATATAGGGAGCATAAGATAATGATTTCCTTTTTCAATGTCGTGCTCATGATGTTTCATAACCAACAACCTAGTGTTGATCAAATAAGTAACGAGCTTGGTATGTACCAGAATGCTAGGGGCATGTTTGGTCGTCTAATGACAAAGCAATTATATAATCAAATTTCTCCTGATAAGTCATTCTAGGTCTTAAAAAAAAATACTATTATTTATGTTACCATAAGTTATGATTATATATTGCAATTTATAGTCGAGTGGTGGTAGAATTTTGGTGTGAAAGCTCCCACGTTGCAAACAATTGACCTTAGATTAATAAGTTAGTCTTGTAGTGCATCAGCGTGTGAAAAGAATTAGAGTGTATTTGAAAATATTCACAATGCAACGTTAAATGATCATGCTTATGTAGAGTGCAATTTGAGATTGAGGTATAAATCAAGTTTTATTTGTTAACTTGTTGAATATTATTTGTATCTTTCATTTTTAACCTTTCACAATTATTAGTTTGAAGGGAGAAGCAAAATGAAAATCGATGGGATTCCATTTCATTTCAAAGGATGAATTTAGTAAAGAAATGGGCAAAGGAACTCGAGAACATCTTATTACAAGATTTAGAGGCTTGGTGAATAGGGAGGGCTTGCAACATATGGTAGTTGTTTTTTTGAAAAGAACATTTGGTAGTTGTTATGACCCAAAATCTGAATCCAAGTCTCAATTTAGACTAAGTGTATCAAGATGAACCTATCAATGCTTGTTAGATGTGAAGCAGGTGAATGTAACTTAAAAATGAGGAAACATGGGTTTTGATTAACCCTCGAGTAAAATTTGCTCGGTAGGTGTTATATAGGGTAGTGTTAAATTCCTCTCATCATAAGTTTTCTAACGGTTCCTATTTTGCGTAAATCCTGGTTATGTAGCAAAAGTTACACATGAAACATGTTTAACGAGGATGTAGTGTCATGTCCTGCTACCCTTCCAACGGTTTAGAAACTAGGTTAGTAGGTGTGAAGGTGCTAAGGTTCTAATTGCCATGTGGTTAAAGTTATATGTAGTCCAAACATTAGGTACATGTTAGTGATTTTAATGGAATTATATTAACTAACGAGCTGGAATCTGCCAAAAATTCAACAAGGTTTCCCCTATTTAATCATGTTTCCCCCAAAAACCTATACCTAGAAAAGAACTTGTGCATGCATACAAGAATAGTATGGTAGGTATGTAGGTTCTGATGGAGGGGAGTGAGATATGCGTGATATGAAAATAATGCGAAAATAATGTAACAATCACACAAATATACAATCTCACAAAAGACAATGGTTTTTAGGTAGAAAACCAAATCCAGGTAAAACCCACCACCTAAACCTCTCGGTTTAGGATTTTCCGATCGACCTAGTCGATCAAATCCACTAATCATGTTACTTAAACGAGGGTAACACAATCTCTTATAACCACACTACTTTGAACTGTAGGTAGTGTAACCTCAAACCCCTCTTCTTCACGAGGAGTATTTTATCTCGTGGTGGAGACAGGAATTCGTAAGGCAAATACCCAACCAAAAATAGATTTACAACAATCCTATAGAGCCTAAATAGGTTGAAATGAAATATGCTTCTGTAGGTTTAAGATACTTCCTTGAATCAAAAGTGCGTCGGCTAGCAACGCGGTGTGCGAGTTGATGCTCTCGAATGTAGAGTGCGTAGACGAGAGAGCAGTTGCACAACTAAGATGGTGCTCTCAGATGTATGCTTAGAAGCTTGGAGAGCAGGGTGACTTTCCTTCTTGATTCTTTCTTCTTTTTGGCACAATATGAGTGGAAGTAGTATTACTTGAATGTATGTTGCTTAGGAAGGGTCTCTCCTATTTATAGAGGTCCTAAGAATGTTCAAGAAGGCCTTGGAGAGGGCTTATAGCTGTTGGAATCAAATCCAAGGCAAATCAGACCGAAATCAAGGTCATAATGACTTTGACAGAGTTATCTGAAGTCTAATGTTCTAGTCAGACATTTGATGCATGTTTTGGACGTCTGCTCTAAAGGGTCAGAGTTGCTGATTCTATTGGATCTAAATAGGGATCTAAGCAGATGTCTGAAATGCCATTATAAGACGTTTGGTGTTGGAACCTTGTTCCACATCTTGTTTTGGTGTTAACAAAATTATTATGGGTTAATGTTTACTATTAAGTGTTTTTTAGATTTAGGTGAAGGATCAAGGCAAACATGAAATGATGGAGGCTTGATGAAAAGGAGAAAGATGATAAGGAAGAGTCGAGGAGGAGAAGATCATCTTCGACCTTTTAGTTTATATTTTATATTTATAGATTGTATATGCCTCTTAACAAAGAATCATAACTTAGATCGTAAAATCAATTAGAGATAAATTAGGATTTATATTGCAAACATTTTCAAAGTACATAATTGATTAATTTACTTAAAACATGTACTTGTAAGCAAGTATCAGTACTGTTTATCAGTACTGGTATTTGCAAGGCATAGGTTTGAGAATTTGTCTCAAACTGTGAACACCAAGTACCGATACCAACCATGAGTACTGGTATATGTTGGCCACAGGTTGAAGCCTTAATTCTGGCCTGAACCTTACAAGTACCGATATCCATGATGAGTACCGGTACATGTAAGTTACTGTGCCCAAGGAATTCCAAACGTGGGAGTCACAAGTACCGGTACCCATGATGAGTATCGATACTAGGACTCATGTATTGGTGGCAGTGAGTTGCTAGTATCGGTACTAGCTAGCCATTGGCTCAAAATAGAATGGCTGGAATATTAATTTGTAAATGTGAACGTTGGGAATTAAATTCCAATGTCTAGTAGATGACTCTCTGAGGTCCTATCTCTATAAAATGAGTCTTGGACTCTTAGTTTGCATACATGAAACACAAGAAAAGAGAATAAAAATTCCTAGAGGTATATTTCAAATTTCCACCATATTTTCAAGAGAGAAAGAAGCTTGCCATTCACTCTCTACATTCCTGCTAGCTCAACGACGTGTTTTTATCACGTATCTACGAAGCGATTCACGTCCATCCTAGGCTCTCAATTGGTATTCATATTAATTATTGTTGGGAGGCATAGGAATTCTTGTTGTAAGAGTTTTCTTTCTTACACCAGTTCTTATTTATTTTTTGAACTTGTTGCTCGTTGGGTTGTAACAAACTCGTTATTGTACTTGGGTTGAGGTAACCCGTTAATTACCTCGTTTAGTAAATTGATTTCCAAGGGGTTGAGGGAATCGGGTTAAAAATCCTAAGCTGGGAGGCTTAGGTAGTGGAGTACCCAAGGGAAGGGAACCACTATACATATTGTGACAATTTTTGTGGTTTGATATTTGTGCAAATCTTTGTTGTATTACTAATATTTTGTTTGAGTTTTTGTGCGTGTAGCCATCTATTTAGATCCTATCATCTAGCACTAAAATTGGATGTCTAATATACTAGGCGGGTTCATTCTTGTTTTGACCAGGTCCAAACATGGTTCTAGATCCTAAGGGCCAGACAACATACTGGATGTCTATCATAAGGTCTGAACATTTGGAAAGAGGATTCTCTGCGAGAATTGATTTCCTGAGGTTCAAACGGTCATAAACATTTGACACATAAGAAGTTGGGTCAGATTAAGTCTAATGGTTCTTTATCAGACGTCTGGGAGGCTCTACGGATGTTTGAAAGTATTCTAAATATGATTAAAAGATAATCCTCGAATATTATGCTCTAACAGATCAACAATCCTATTGTTGGATGTCTGTTAGGGTCATCAGACATCTTCTAGGATGTCTGGACTTAGGGCTTGATAACACTGCACAAGAGAGTGATAATTTTGATAAATAGGGTCCATCTTAAGAATAAAAGGGACAACATAAGTAGAGTGGGAGCATTGCATGCATCATGTACCAAGATTGCTTATAAAACTGTATTAATGGCCATTTGTGTAAGAACTTGTCAAAGTAGACCTCAGATGAGCAATCGGACTGCACGGATGGATTCAGAACAATGAACGGAGTCCAACGGACTCAAGATCGGTCAAATCCGACATCCGGAGCTCCTACAATGGGCCTAAGAAGTTCTGACCGTTGATCTGGTGATCAATGGCTCTCATTGCGCCACGTCGCCCCCACTCCACCGCTGGCCACTTCATCCATCAGCTGAGATCAAATCTCGGCCGTTCGATCAAGAACCACGCAGTCGACGCGACAAAGCGCGGGCGTGGTGCAACGGTTAGCGTGCACGCCTGCACACAAGTGACGCGGGTTTGAGCTGCGCGGTGCGTGAAATTGGAGACGAAGGAGCGCGTGGCGAAATTGGGCCGCCCGATCAGCAGCGGGCGGCCGTGATCGCGCCTCGCGGCACACCCTCAGATTGCAAGCGCACACGCACGCGCGCACGCCGGGCGACGACGCCCGTACACACGCGCGCCCGAGGCGCGATCCTAGCGCATCCAAGGAAGATCTCAGCTGTCCGATCTTAGATCGGACGGCTCTCACGTGGCGGCCGCGGATCGAGCGGGAAGAAGAATGGCGCGGGCGGTTGACCGGTGGGCTGGAGGGCTTCACCGACACTTTTGGAGTGGTTTTAGCGACGTCCCGGACGTCGCTAAAGCCCCTTCTTCTTTTAGAAATCCCTTAGCCCTATTTAAACCCCCTCCAACCACTCATTCAAGGCATTCACTTCCCTTGCAACTACTCCACCCCTCTCTTAGCTAGCTTTAGGCCCTCTTGTAATCGTCGGAGACGACGAGCCACCGACGGAGCCTCCTCCACCACCGTGGTTGCCTCGTCGCTCTCCCTCCTCTCTCTCTCTCTTCCTCTTTTTTAAGCTTTCCATTACTTATATTTGAGCATGTATTTAATGTTGTAAGCTATGAACTAAAGTTGCATGATTAATGAAGTACTGTCCGTTCAGTTGTTTATTTTAATTCCTGTTTAAGTTGCATGATCAAGCAAGAAACAAATCTAACTATAATCTCTCCCTCTCTCTCTCTATATCTCTCTCTCGCTTTTCAAATAGCACCTTTCGCAAGCAAAACTCCACGCTTTCCGTGACAACAAGTGATAAGAAAAATTCGATTTTCACGCCTCCCTGAAACCGACACTCGGACTCACCTCCGTTTCTCTACTTTAAAACTGGCATTGCAAGTGCGATTATAACGACACTTCTTAACACACGCACAAGCGCACGTCAGTTTTTGGCACCGTTGCCAGGGAGGCAATGGATTTGTTTTATCACCTCCATTCCACATCCATTCTCACATTGTCTAATGCCTTGTTTCCTTTTTACTTGATGGTTGCAGGAATTTGGTGCCTGGATGGCGAAGCGACGCATCCCACGACGGTAACAAGGGAATAGGCGCAACAAGGACCGATAGTGAGCAATTCTTCTCTCATGATTGTTTGCTTGCGTGAAGAACTAAAAAAATTGTAAAAATTGAAAAAATTGGCATGGTGTATGATTGCTTGACCCACATGCTTAACACATCACCCCACAAAAAAAATGTACACTCTAACATTCTGAATAAATTCTTGGAGTGTTTTCTTTTTCTTTTGAGTGGTGTTTGCGAAGCCACCATGAGTTGACCTGGGCCACACCACTCAACCCTAAAATCGACTCATCTAATAGAAGTTGCATGATCATTAGGATGAGTACATTAGGGCTTTAGAGCCTCTACAGAATAAAAGGAAATCTACTTTCACCGAATTGTGTGCATAACTTGACGTGCCCACTGAAACTTGTTTGAAAATATTAAGACACGTCAACCCTAAAAAGTACTAAAGTAAGGATGAAACACTAAAAGACACTACATCTTAAAAATCCTTACTTGAAAACCATGTTTTGATAGAAGCACACACTTTGAAAGTGGAAAATTAAGAGGCACCACCCCAATCAATGCCTCATCACATAACTCTAGCACAAGCACTATCCTAGCCCTTTAAAACTGAGTAGACGTGCCCTAGGCAGGACTGAGTTAAGTCTCGAAAGGCGAGGTTTTGTTCGCTGGGCGCTTGGCTTTAATTCCCTTGGTAGAATTTGGTGACTAGGTTGCGGGGCAGTGTCAAACAATCGCGGTTGTGGGGTCTACGGAACCGGAGGCACAAGCCAAAGGAAGAACCTTCCCTGCAATCCCCTCGTAATCAACCTGGCCAGATTAGCCTTGGGAAGGGGAGTCCAGTGCTTACAGACTTAATCACCCTTTATGAGATTTCTAGGTCTCCTAAGGAATACACCATAAGGACTAGGCTTGTGTGCTTGATTGAAACACATTTCTCGCATCTGTCGCCCTCTGCATCCTCTCCTGTTCTTCTTTAGTGTATGCACGGGAGACGCTCACTGCATCCCGAGTTGTGTGTTTTAGGGTAGGAATCTAGGCGACGTAATTCTGTTAGGAACATGGTGGAACCTAGGGTAGATGAGGCTGAGGATCAACCCCTACCAGATGCAATGGCCATCATCCAAGCCCAAATTAATGCAAACCACCGGCTTCAGCAACAACAAATCCACACCATCATGCAATCCATACAACGATTACAGAACCCACAAGAACAACCACCACCACCTTTTCAAGTCATACCAGGGCAACCACCACTTGATATACCACCATTTCAGGATCAGCCGAGGCCCCTCCGCGATTTCTATAATCCCTCTGCTATTAGAGTCAAGCCGCACCTTAGGATCCCCAAAGGGGGAGATGATTTTGAGCTGAAACAGAATGTCTTAAGTCTGATCCAGAACCACTTTCATGGAAGCTCAAATGAGGACCCCTTCCAGCATCTAGAGGATCTCGACCGCATAGCACGAACTGTGAAATCTAGGAACATTAGCCTTGACATTGTTATAATCAAGATGTTTCCCTTCTCATTAAGAGACAAGGCTTCTCATTGGCTTAGAACCCTAGGTAGACCCATCACCACCTGGGAAGAACTGAGGCATGCATTTTTAAAGAAATTCTTTCCCATAGGAAAGACCAATGCCCTCAGAAGAGCTATCACTACCTTTACACTCCAGGGTGGGGAAAAATTTCATGAGGCATGGGAAAGATTTAATGAACTCTTGAGGAAATGGCCACACCACGAAGTACCAAGGTGGCAATTGGCCCAGATTTTCTACCACGGTCTGGACAACAACCTGCGGAACTTCGTCGATGCCTCATGAGGGGGGAACTTCCTAAACAAAGACGAGGAGAGCACGTTTGAGCTCTTTGAGTCTATGAGCGAGAACTCGCTCAACAATGCCTCCATGACCCATTTCAACAGGTCCAGTCAACCCCGTGGTGGGATTTATGAGGTACAAGCAAATTCTGGAATGGTTGACATGGATATCATTGCTAAGAAATTGGATCGAGTGGAATTGGTGGACAAGAAGATGAGCTACTGAACCAGACCAGGAACCCCTTATAGACTTTCTCCCTAGCAAAGGGAGCACATAATATTGAGCTGGTCCAGCCCTTAACCCAACTGAACCTAGAACAACCCTTGACCATGTTCCAGGGAGGGACCTTTGCTCCCTCAACCCTTGATTACTCTTTTCCCTCTTCATCGACATCGGCTATCCTTGAAGATGTGCAAGCTGTCCAAGGTTATGCGAAACCTGACCCTTTCTCCAACACTTACAACACTGGCTGGCGTAACCACCCCAACTTTGGTTGGACAAACCAGAAACCACCGCAATTTCAAAACCAGCCTAGGCCAAACCAGCAGCCACACTTGCCCCCTATCAGCAAGGACCACCAGTTAGACCCCAATATGATCAGAATAGGGCAGCCCCTCCCCCACAAAACCAAATGGATACCCTAATAAAGATGATGGCTGACATGAACCAGAAACATCAGGAGGAAATGGCCTTTGTAAAGGGACAGTTAAACCAACTCTTGGATTGTAAACAACAAGGATCCCTACCTTCCCAACCACAACCAAACCCACGAAACATAATTAATAGAGGCCCCAATTCGCAAGGGTTCCAAGGCAACCCTGGGCAGGCTCACATGGTCCAGCCAGCCCCGCAAACACCTCCTGGGTTTGGTGCTTCTTCGTCCTCGTCTTCTCAAGGATCAACCCATGGCCCCAATGCCTCTGCGAATGTGGTGACCTTGAGAAGCGGCACCAAGACCCAGGATCCCAAATGGCCAACTCTCCCTGAGACTTCACCCACTGAAATACTCGACTCAGAAGAGGCACCAACCAAGGACCCAGAAATAGAACCAATCCACATTCAGACACCCTACCTTGAGGCCTTGGAAACAATCAAGAAAAAGAATCTTTACAGTCAAAGCATTGGGGTATGATAACACTACACAAGGGAGTGATAATTCTGATAAATAGGGCCCATCTTAAGAATAAAAGGGACAACATAAGTAGAATGGGAGCATTGCATGCATCATGTACCAAGATTGCTTATAAAACTGTATTAATGGCCATTTGTGTAAGCACTTGTCAAAGCAGGCCTCAGATGAGCAATCAGACCACACGGATGGATTCAGAATAAAGAACGGAGTCTAACGGACTCAAGATCGGTCAAATCCGAGATCCGGAGCTCCTACAATGGGCCCAAGAAGTTCTGACCGTTGATCTGGTGATCAACGGCCCTCATTGCGCTACGTCGCCCCCGCTCCACCGCTCGCCACCTCATCCATCAGCTGAGATCAAATCTCGGCTATCGATCTTCGATCGGACGGCCGAGAACCACACAGTCGACGCGACAAAGTGTGGGCGTGGTGCAACTGTTAGCGCGCACGCCCGCACACATGTGACTCGGGTTCGAGCTGCGCGGTGCGTGAAATTGGAGATGAAGGAGTGCGCGGCGAAATTGGGCCATCCAATCAGTAGCGGGCGGCCGTGATCGTGCCACGTGGCCCTCCCTCAGATCGCAAGCGTTCACGCACGTGCGCACGCTGGGTGACGACGCCCGTGCACACCCGCGCTCGAGGCGCGATCCGAGTGCATCCAAGGAAGATCTCAGTCGTCCGATCTTCGATCGGACGGCTCTCACGCAGCGGCCGCGGATCGAGCGTGGATTGGCAGGCTGGAGGGCTTCACCGACGCTTTTGGAGTGGTTTTAGCGACGTCCCGGACGTCGCTAAAGCCCCTTCTTCTTTTAGAAAGCCCTTAACCCTATTTAAACTCCCTCCAACCACTCATTCAAGGCATTCACTTCCCTTGAAACTACTCCACCCCTCTCTTAGCTAGCTTTAGGCCTTCTTGTAATCGTCGGAGACGACGAGCCGCCGACGGAGCCTCCTCCACCGCCAAGGCTGCCTCACTGCTCTCCCTCCTCTCTCTCTCTCTTCCTCTCTTTTAAGCTTTCCATTACTTATATTTGAGCATGTATTTAATGTTGTAAGCTATGAACTAAAGTTGCATGATTAATGAAGTACTGTCCGTTCAGTTGTTTATTTTAATTCCTGTTTAAGTTACATGATCAAGCAAGAAACAAATCTAACTCTAATCTCTCCCTCTCTATCTCTCTCTCGCTTTTCAAACCGCACCTTTCGCAAGCAAAACTCTACGCTTTCCGTGACAACAAGTGATAAGCAAAATCCAGTTTTCACGCCTCCCTGAGACTGACACTCGGACTCACCTCCGTTTCTCTACTTTAAAATCGGCGTTGCAAGTGTGACTATAATGACACTTCTTAACACACACGCACAAGCGCATGTCAGGGATGGATGTCTAAAAAGCAAGGCACAAACTAAGGGTTTCCAGCCTAAGTGTTTAGATGTCTGGACAGAAGGTTAGACGTCTTAAAGTCCAATGTCAGATGCTTAAAGTCCAGATTGGATGTCTGATCAGGCTGTCTGAATCCTATTTTGGTTTTCTAAGTATTTTCTAAGATTATCTAAGAATGTCTCAGTATCATAGGGTAGTGTAAGTGTTCCTAGGACTACAGGTGTTACTCTTTGGGTTATTTAACAATGAATCTAAGAAAACTAAAAGAGCAAATAAATAAAGAGTACAAAAATAATGATAAAATGACATCTATCCTATTCTTCTTGTTCCCCACGCTTTCACTCCACGTGAAGCTCTATCTCTTTTATACCTTCATCAAGCCCCTCTAATCTGCTATGGATGCGAGCTTGAGCTCCTTCACACTTGAATCCATTTGCATTATGCTTGAAAACTCAAACTCAAATGCAAATGTCAAATAACAAGTGTTTTGTTATCATCAAAATTAACGATCATGGTACCCTTACGCCAACAGGGTAAACCCCACATTCAACCACAACCGGAGCATGAAGAAAGCATAACCAAAACACGAGCACACCCTGCAACCATAGTGCAATAAAAGTAATCATCATGATATCAAATCAAAAGTGACCATAGTAAATCACTTTTCGTCATATAATATATCTATGTAAGCCATTGTTCTTTATGTACATGCTTTTATATCACAAAAATTATTTATATTAAAAGATAATATCAAAAGCAAGTCCCAATTGCACTATTTACATTTTCGACAAATAAGGCCTACAAAAGAAATAGGAGAGCAGCATATATTTGTGCAGACCATAATTAAATAATTTATTTTTCTAGTTACAGTAAAAAACTTTAATTGATATTTATGGCAAAGTTGTGTTTTGAAGACACAACATGTTTGAAGGCACGTCTTTGAATTTAGTATAAATACCATTGGAACTAACATATGCAGTCCTTTAACAATAGCAGGTTGGACCTATGCATGTCTGGTTGTTTCAGATTGAAAAATCAATAATTCACTATTATTTGCTTGATTGGAAAGCCTGGGATTCTGATAATCCACTTTATATCCATTTTCTGATATCCATGGAATTTGATGCTCCCTTTAGGTTGCAGGGCATTTCACATATGGTGTTATGGCATTCTTAGCAACCACTTTTGTGTTTTGGAACATGTTTGCTTCACAAATTCTTTTAGCCACTTTTACCAAGGAAGTTCAATGTCTTTAGCTTTGCAACTGGCCTGTAGTGCCCTGGTATTCCCCTTATTTATGCTTGCAGTGTCCTGCGACGTCATGCATATTCTTGCTTATTTGGTATGGTTGTTCTGGAACTATACTTTCTTTAGTTTAGAACAATATAACAAGACAACCTTCATTATTATTTTAAATAAAAAGTTGGTAACTTCATGAAGCAGTGATAAACATCGACCAATTCACCTCACATTATGAAGAATATGGTCCTCTGGAGAAACTTTCCTTCACTTCTCTAGCCAAAAATAGCCTCTCTGAAATGTATGCTTCTCTATGTTGATTGAATCTATTTTTTTCCCTGCATGGTATTTGAGTGATTTGGCAAACTGTCAATGTGATAATGGCGTGTCTATATAAGTGCTGTTGAAACAATTTCTGCATTGAAGCACGTCATGTCACCTTCAATAAAAGATCAATTGCACCACCTGTCAACGATCAATATAGCTGCTACAAGGAATAGCTGCACCATTGTAGGGTAATGTAGACTACGACACTCCCTATAACTTGCATACAACTTTCTCTCACTATAATCAGAGTGGATTTCCCTCATTGTTAGACAGATCATAACTAAAGCATCAAATTTCTTAGATATCATAAAACGGATATAAAGTGGATTATCAGAATCCCAGGCTTTCCAATCAAGCAGATAATAGTGAATTACTCATTGTTCAATCTGGAATAACCAGACATGCATAGCTTCAACTTGCTATTGTCTGAGGACTACATATATTAGTTCCAATGGTATTTATACTAAATTCATGTTGGTATTTATACCAAAGTCATGTTTTGAAGATATGACTTTGGTCCTTTTGGATAAAAGTCATGTCTTCAAAATACAACTTTGCCGTAAATAATGATTAAAGTTTTTTGCAATATAATTAATGAAATATTTTTTTTAATTATGGTTCATATGAAATTTTTTCATCTTCGATGTGGCTTTGGAAATATAAGCCCAAGTCCCTAATTCCTATCATTTATGCATGTGCTGGGATACTTGTAACAATGCCATCCATTACTAGCTACCTGAGAAGAGGATTGGGATGGCAACTTCCAAATGTTGTAGGCTTTGAGCTCTTCTCTTCACTTGCTATGGCTTTCATCAGTTGGCATCTCTTTCTCAGCTTGCTTGAGACCGTCGAGTTAATGTAATGTCCCTCTATGGTGACTGCAAATAGACTTGTAGTTTAACATCTGCGGTGATTTTTATCTTGAAATTTTTACAACTATTTGGCACTTTTTTGCACCAACAAGACTAATTTTTACAGCTAATGTTTGCATGTCTTCAGATTCAAAAAAATTGTTCATTTGATCATCCCTTTTCTTGGGTCCTTTTTATGTTTTCTTTTTAGTTGTGGGATTTGTTTTGTAATTTAGACTTCTATTTTACCTCTCTCCAAGTAGAATGAAGTTTGACACAATATTAGTTTTTGCTGGCCTATTGGAAAATGGTTTTTGTAGAAATGAAGATATCATTCTCTCTACATCCTCCATGCATTTTATGTGACCATATCTCATATCTGAGGGCAATGGCTCCCAGGGGCTGTCTTAAATTCTACTTGGAATTGTCAATACATGAATAATAAGAGAGCGCCAGCTAATATGGTTGTTATATGGCAGGATGAAGGATCTGATGATTTGCTTGTGAATCGAATGACATTGAAGGAGTTAAGAGACCAAGTTAGGTATATTGATCTTGCCTCAACCCACATACATTTCCTTATATATTTGGAACCCATCTTAATGCACAACTTTAGTAATTTTGTTTGAATGCAATATAACATCTATTCTAAATGAGCAGTTGTAAAGACCCGTCCCACTTTTAACCTTTTAAGACGTCTGTCTAGACGTCTGGACCCTTTCCTGGAAGTCTGAAAATGAAATTTCTATATGCGTACTGCGCCCTGTGCGCGCACAGCGCGTAGGACCTTCTCCTCTCTCTCCTTTTTCCTCCTTTCCCCTGAACCCTAAGCCCCCACTCCACCTATTTAAACCCCTCCCCTCCTCTCCTCTCCACTCCACACACCACCACCCCCACCTTCAGACCCGCGAGAGGAGGTGAGCGAGGGAGAGCGAGAGTATGAGAAGGAGGAGAGTGCGGGAGGAGGAGGCCGAGGTTGAAGAGCTCCAGTGGAACCACGACGAAGCTCGTACGGCCACCATGGGCGTGTGCTAGAGGAGGAGAGATCCCGGGGAGGCTGCCTCGACCATCTACAGCGGCGGAGAGCGCAGGGAGCGGGTCGTGGAATTGGAAATTTTCCAGTATTAGACATCTGGAGTGGAGTCCAGATGGCTGGTGGAGCATCTGGACGTTTGGAGTTAAGACCGGATGTCTGAAAGCTCATTTATCGAGAAGGTACGTTCTTTTCACGGTTACAGCCATGCAGGCCTCACCGCTTAAGTGGTTGTTGGACCTGATTTGGTGGCTACGACTATCGTACGTAGGAGCAGCCTTGGGAAGAAATGCGGAATGCTCTCCCACGCACTTTTAGACGTTTGATTAGCTCACCAGACATCCGGAGGTGCTTCCAGACGATCGGAGGAGTGGTCCAATGTCTGGAACTGCCTTCAGATGATCGCAGAGGAGGCATGGATGTCTGAGGACATCGCAAGGACTTGAGGTAAGGTTCTGTATCTTTTAAGATGTCTGGGCGTATTCCCAGACATCTGATTTTGGACAGTAGACACGTTTTTGACCCGTTTGGGGTCCGATCAGGATCCGATTTACGCAAATGAAGTACCTATAGTTTCCTTGCGAGTTTCTCTACGTACTAGAGACCTTGGTACATTATTTTGAACCTTCTTTTTGTGATGTATTCCCTGGTATAGGGCTTGCTGTGTGTTTTCGGCTCGCAGAGACACTTAGGTCTATGGTTCAAGCCCCTAGTACTCCCGAATTGTCTGGTAGAGTGGTTTAAATTCTGTTAATAATGTGCTTGTGGAAATAGTCGAATGGAACCCTAGGATGTGGCATGAACCATAGGATAGAGGAATTGAATAAATCGTTGGTGTTGTATGATGTACTGGCATGCATATTTTAGCTGAACTGTTAGCAATATAATTATGAGCTGCCTGTAATTTTGAACAATTACCTGTGAAATCACCAGTTGCATGTATTGAGAATTGAATCATGAAAACAAGAGCTGCATGTATATGGATGAGAAATGAATTATGAAAGATGAGATTTGGATCTGGATAAATGAGGTGAGCATGAGCATGAACCCTACGGGGAATTAGGAGTAGAACTCCTACGGATAAATGGAATATGGAATGGTAGACGGGAAGTGCGCTGGTCCTTGTGTACGTGGTACTAAGGAGAGCAACTGTCCCCTTTTAGTGTAGAGCGGAGCTAGCCGCCCTTGGGTTGTGACCCGAGGTTAGGATTGGCCACTCTACACCGACTCCTGTTGGCTCTCATGTATGTAGTACCGAGGTGAGCTACTAGTGTAGGGAGGGAGCTAGCCACCCCACGAGGCCCGAGGTTAAGCTAGCCAACCTACATCAACTTTTTGGCTCTTTGGGCAAACCGGGGTGGTAAGACGAGGGTGCGCGGACTGTGGAGGGGGGAGACCCTGGTTGGTTCTGAGGGCGAGACCCCTGTTTTGGGAGGGCAAGGCCCTAAACCATTTCGTGTTGTACACTGGCATACCCGCTAGCGGAAACGACTGACCACGTGTCAGTGCGGGGTAGCTACCCGTGCGCTTATCATGCATGCCGTAGTCACTGCTACATCTCGACAATGGCCCTGGGGTGGTTGATTGGGTGTAGGACTACCACGGGGGACTCTTTCAGCCAGGAGAGCACCACGTGTACCTTCTACACTACGTTAAAGACTGCAATCAAGATTGTTCCCATGAGGAACATGCAAGATAAAGAAATACCTGCATATTTGAAAAAAAGAGAAACACATAAAAGAGATACATAGAAATGAGAAATAAACCTGTCGTTGCTTTTACTGTAACAGTACTTAAATAATGTAAGCACCACTCTACTCAGCGTTCGCTGACTTTATCTTTTTTGTAATCCTATTCAAGACCAGGAGTTAAGCAGCTCGAGTTTCCGGCTGCAGAGGGTGCTGGGCCCAGCCGAGCCTAGCCATAGTTGTTCTTTCAGTACTTCCTATTTTCCTCACTATTGTAGTAAGTAATGGACTCTTAATTTACTGTTTCCGCTACTTTTGTTTCCTTTCCGTTTCCAGTTGTTGTTGTTGTGGTGGCATGTATTGAGACAATTGTTTTACTTTCCTTACTGCTTTGTACTTTTCTTTTGCTTAGCTATATTGTATGAGTGAATGTGGTTTATTTTCCTACTTTTGGTTATTTCTTATTGGACGACTAGGTCTTGGGATTAGTCGAGGTGAGCCATTCTCGGGTCCTGTAAGGATCTGAAAATTAGGTCATAACAAGATGGTATCAGAGCAAGGTCGTCTCGAGAAATGAACCAATTGGCTTGAGAATAACCACTCACATGCATATAACTAGGATAGCTACCACAACGTACTGTTTTGATATTCGTTTCCGAGTCTTCTCTTGATGTAATCCGGTATCGTTGACACTCTTGTTCTATCTTTCGCGTCTCCTTGCAAGAGATGCCTCGTTAGAGAGTTTCCGAGGTAGGCCATGGACATGGCCGTGGACGAGGTTGAAGGGGCAGACGTGTCGGGCTTGGGATCAGTACTGCCCCATCTCTCCTCCTGAGCGTCCAGTCCTAGGACCTCGTTCAGTTGATTCAAGAGGTCGTCAGAGAAGAATTTCAGCTTCAGCCTACTTCGCCGCCCCCTCATGTTCCTTCCGAGAGTGCAGAAGGGGAGCCTTCCATGGGACGACAGAGTCACCGTAGCGCTAGGTGAGTTAGGGGAGATCAGAGGAGGCCCTACCAGCTAACATACTCTTAGGACCGTCAGGAGAGGAGGCACATGGCACTCGGAGGAGAGCCATGTCGTTCTGTGGGGTCATCAGTGGCCTTTGGGGGCCCCAGATAGGGACCAGTTGTTAACATCAGACCCCTGCTCAATCACTAGCAGGGACAGACTGAGGGAGGAAGCCGCATCCCTCTCTGCTGTCAGTGTGGCCAGTCGAGCCACTTGAGGAGGGACTGTCCTTTTAGGACTGAGGCATACTAGATGCTCCCAGCACCGAGTATTGGAGGCTGATCTGGCGGCCGTAGCTACCAGCTAGGAGGAGGATACTGACCAGTTGTCACTCACCCAGCCCCAGGCTTGGCTGTTTTGTCTACACCCAGGACTGAGAAGCATCCCAATGCCTTGACTCATGGAGTTTCCAGAGCTTCAGTTTCTACGGTGGTAGGTATGGTTACAATTTCTGGCCTTTTGAATTGCGTAATTTTTTTTCTTGTTTCTGGTACAACGTACTTCTTTGCTCCACAAGTTTATCACTAGTTTGGGGACCGATAGCAACCTATTAGGGGATCCATTTGTGATCAGAGGCCAGGTAGCAAGTTGTTGTAGCCAAGGAAGTCTACACGAACTACGAGGTCAACATAGGGGGACATAGCCTCCCTGCTAATCTGATTGTGATCCAGATAGAGGATTTTGACGTGATACTGGGGATGGATTGGTTGTCCACCTATCACATCCGGGTGGACCGTTTCGGGAGGAAGCTCGTTTTCTCCATGTCGGAGTTGCATCCTTTTGAGTTTCCCGGATAGCCGGTGGACGGAGGTTTTAGATGCATCTCCGCACTTTAGGCAGCGAGGCTTTTGAGCCAGGGGTGTGAGGGATTCTTGGCCTGTGTAGTGGTAGAGCCTAGCCCCGTGGTTGACTTTCAGAATATTCCGGTGGTCTGTGAGTTCCTCGATGTTTTTCCAGAGGAGCTGCCAGAACTTCCGCCTGAGCGTAAGATCGAGTTTGAGATCTCACTGGTACCAGGGACCAGCCCCATTTCTACTGCACCGTACCGGATGGCATCGCTTGAGCTGTGAGAGCTCAAGTCACAACTATAGGACCTGTTGGAGAAGGGCTTTGTGAGGCCCAGTGCGTCCCTGTGGGGAGCCCCTGTACTGTTTTTGAAGAAGAAGGATGGTACCTTGTGACTGTGTCGACTACTGACGGTTGAATAGGGTCACCATCAAGAACAAGTATCTACTGCTGAGGTTTGACGACCTCTTCGACCAGTTGCGAGATGTCACAGTGTTCTCCAAGATAGATTTGAGGTTGGGTTACCACTAATTGAGGATCAGGGGGACCGACATCTCCAAGATAGCTTTCCGTACTCGGTACGGGCACTACGAATCTGGGTCATGCCATTTGGGCTGACCAATGCCCCCGCAGCCTTTATGGATTTGATTAATCGTGTTTTCAGGCCATACTCAGGTGGGAGAGGCCACGTACAGTGACAGAGATACGCAACTTTTTGGGACTGGCAGGTTACTATCAGTGGATTATCAGTGGATTATCTCAGATTACGCGTCCTATGACCCAGCTGACTCGGAAGGATGTGCCCTTTTCCTGGACAGATGAGTGTGAGGCATGCTTTCAGGAGTTGAAGGAGAGACTGACTTCAATTCCTATGCTTACCATTCCGAACAGCAGTGGCGGTTTTGTGGTGTACACAGACGCTTTGTTGCAGGGGTTAGGGGGTGTACCCATGCAACGGGGTCACGTTGTCACTTACGCTTCGCAGCAACTGAAGCCCCATGAGCATGGCTACCTGACCCATTACTTAGAGCTGGCAACTGTTGTCTTCGTGCTGAAGACATGGAGGCACTACCTTTACGGTGAGACTTTTGAGATTTTCACGGATCATAAGAACCTCAGGTACTTGTTTGGCTAGAAGGAGCTTAACATGCGATAGAGATGTTGGTTAGAGCTCCTGAAGGACTACGACTGCGGCATCTCCTACCACTCAGGGAAGGCCAATGTGGTAGCTGACGCCTTGATCCGGAAGGTGCCCGCCCACTTGGCCAGTTTACAGGCACAGAGTTGGAGACTCATGGAGGAGTTGGGCAGTTGGTGACCCAGGGAGTCACAGAGGTATTGAGTGACAGTGATGCAGCAGATGGGGTTAGAGCTGATAGAACACATCATCGCAAGGTAGATGGCAGATTCGTACTTACAGATGCTACTAGACAGGGTATTGACAGGAGACCTAGGAGACTTTTCCGTTACAGATGAGATACTGCGCATGAGGAGATGCTTTTGGGTTCCTAGGGAAGAGGAGTTGTTGAGAGAGTTCCTAGCTGAGGCGCATGGGTCTAGGTTCACCATACATTCCAGAAACACAAAGATGTATCATGATCTGAGATGCGACTTTTGGTAGAGAAGGATGAAGCAGGATGTTGGTGAGTTTGTGCAGCAGTGTTTGGTATGCCAGCAGGTGGAGGACAAGCACCAGAGGTCTGTGGGATCGTTACAGCCACTTCCTGTGCCAGAGTGGAAGTGGGAGAGCATCACCATGGACTTGGTGGTGGGTCTACCAATTACCTAGTGGGGACATGATGCAGTCTGGGTGATAGTAGACAGGATGACAAAGACGACACGTTTTCTGCCGATCTAAGTCACCTTGGGACTAGTGCAATTAGCAGAGAGATACATCCGAGATGTGGTGCGCCCGCATGGTGTTCCACGTGAGACCATATCCGACCGGGATACCCATTTTACTTTCTAATTTTGGGCTGAGTTTCAGCAGGCTTTAGGGACATGTGCGAGGTTCAATATCGCTTACCACCCCCAGACGGATGGACAGTCAGAGTGCACCATATAGACACTTGAGGACCTTTTGTGTGTCTATGTGCTGGACTGGAGGGGCTCCTAGGAGGAGCATTTGCCCTGGCAGAGTTTGCATACAATAGCAGTTACCACTCGAGCATCGACATGGCACCTTACGAGGCTCTATACGGACGGAGGTGTACTACACCCTTGAGTTCGGTCGAGGCGGGGACCAAGTGGGAGGTTGGCCCTAGGCTGATTCAGTAGAGTCAGGAGGTGATAAAGTAGATTCATAGACAACTCGGCACTGTCAGGAGTAGGCAGAAGAGTTATGCTGACCAGAAATGCAGAGAGGTGCAGTTCGAGGTTGGGGATCACGTCTTTCTCCGTGTTTCACCCATGAAGGGCTTGCAGCATTTTGGGGTGAAAGGGAAGCTTGAGCTGAGGTTTGTGGGGCCCTTTGAGGTCCTGGGGTGGGTAGGACCTGTTGCTTACCAGCTTGCCCTTCCTCCCCAGCTTTCTGGAGTGCACGACGTGTTCCACGTGTCTAACCTCAGGAAGTACGTCGTCGATCCTAGTCACGTTCTGAGCCACGAGAGCGTTGAGGTGGGTGACGACCTAACCTACCCCGAGAGACTAGTGCAGATACTAGACAGAGCCATCTGGAGTCTGAGACGGAAGTAGGTACCACTGGTGAAGGCCCTATGGAGAGGCCAGCGGTACGAGGAGTCTACCTGAGAGCCTGAGGCGGCGATGCGAGAGCAGTACCTGAAGCTTTTTGAGGGTATGTCTTTTCAGACCTACTTCGGTCCTCTTTAAGTTTGTTATGCATTTTATGTTCCTTTTTCTGCACCCTAGCTAGATCAAGTTTCGGGGATGAAACTTCCTTTTAAGTTTGTTATGATGTAAAGACCCATCCCACTTTTAGCCTTTTAAGATGTCTGGAGCCTCAGTCAGACATCTGGACCCTTTCCTGGACGTCTGAAAATGAAATTTCGGTACGCGTACTGCGCCCTGCGCGCACGCGGCATGCAGGACCTTCTTCTCTTTCTCCTTTTTCCTCCTTTCCCCCGAACCCTAAGCCCCCACTCCACCTATTTAAACCCCTCCCCTCCTCTCCTCTCCACCCCACACACCACCACCCCCACCTTTAGAGCTGCGAGAGGAGGTGAGCGAGGGAGAGCAAGAAGGCGAGAAGGAGGAGAGTGCGGGAGGAGGAGGAGGCCGAGGTCATAGAGCTCTACTGGAACCTCGACGGAGCTTGTACAGCCACTGCGGGCGCTTGCGGGCGGAGGAGAGATCCCAGGGAGGCGGAGCAAGGAGGAGCACGGTGGAGAGCGCTGGGAGTAGGTTCTGGTACTAGAAATTTTGCAGTATCAGATGTCTAGAGCAGCGTCTAGATGGCTGGCGGAGCATCTGGACATTTGGAGTTAACACCAGACGTCTGAAAGCTCATTTATCGTGAAGGTACGTTCTTTCGTGGTTGTGGCCATGAAGACCTCATCGCAGAAGTGGTTGTCAGACCTGATTTGGTGGTTACGACTATCGTACGTAGGTGCAGCCTTGGGAAGGAGCGCGGAACGCTCTCCCATGTACTTTTAGATGTCTGATCAGCTCACCAAACATCCAGAGGTGCTTCCAGATGACCGGAGGAGTGGTTCGACGTTTGGAACTACCTTTAGAGGATTGCAGAGGAGGCTTGGACGACTGAGGACACCGCAGGGACTTGAGGTAAGGTTTTGTATCTTTTAAGACGTTTGGGTGTATTCCCAGATGTCTGATTTTGGACAGTAGACACATTTCTGACCTTTTTGGGGTCCGATAGGGATCCGATTTACGCAAATGAAGTACCTATATTTCCTTGCAAGTTTCTCTACGTACTAGAGACCTTTGTACATTGTTCTGAACCTTCCTTTTATGATGTATTCCTTGGTATAGGGTTTCAGCCTACTGCGTGTTTGGGGCTTGCAGAGACACCTAGGTCTGTGGTTCGAGCCCCCAGTACTCCCGAATTGTCTGGTAGAGTGGTTTAAATTCTATTAATAATGTGCCGGTGGAAATAGTCGAATGGAACCCTAGGATGTGGCATGAACCTTAGGATAGAGGAATTGAATAAATCGTCGGTGTTGTATGATGTACTGGCATGCATATTTTAGCTAAACTGTTAGCAATAAAATTATGAGCTGCCAGTAATTTATGAATAATTACCTATGAAATCACCAGTTGCATGTATTGAGAATTGAATCATGAAAACAAGAGCTGCATGTATATGGATGAGAAATGAATTATGAAAGATGAGATCTAGATCTAGATAAATAAGGTGAGCATGAGCATGAACCCTACGGGGAATTAGGAGAACTCCTACGGATAAATGGAATATGGAATGGTAGATGGGAAGTGCACTGGTCCTTGTGTACGTGGTACCAAAGAGAGCAACTGCCCCCTTTTAGTGTAGAGCAGAGCTAGCCACCCTTGGGTTGTGACCCGGGGTTAGGATTGACCACTCTACACCGACTCCTGTTGGCTCTCACGTACGTAGTACCAAGGTGAGCTACTAGTGTAGGGAGGGAGCTAGCCACCCCACGGGGCTCGGGGTTAAGCTAGCCAACCTACATCAACTTTTTGGCTCTCTGGGCAAACCAGGGTGGTAAGACGAGGGTGCGCGGACTGTGGAGGGGCGAGACCCCTGGTTGGTTCTGAGGGGCGAGACCCTTGTTCTGAGAGGGTAAGGCCCTATACCATTCCGTGCTGTACTTTAGCGTACCCGCTAGCGGAAATGACTGATAGTGTGTCAGTGCAGGGTAGCTACCCATGCGCTTATCATGCGTGCCGTATTCACTGCTACGTCTCGACAGTGACCCTGGGGTGGTTGATTGGGTGTAGGACTACCACGGGGGACTCTTTCGGCCAGGAGAGCACCACGTGTACCTTCTACACTACGGAAAAGACTGCAATCAAGATCGTTCCCATGAGGAACATGCAAGATCAAGAAATACCTGGATATTCGAAAAAAAAATAGAAACACATAAAAGTGATACATAGAAATGAGAAATAAACCTGCTGTTGCTTTTACTGTAATATCACTTAAATAATGTAAACACCACTCTGCTCAGTGTTTGCTGACTTTATCTTTTTCGTAACCCTATTCAGGACTAGGAGCAGCCTGAGTTTCCGGCTGCAGAGATTGCTGGGCCCAGCCGAGCCCAGCCGTAGTTGTTCTTTCGGTACTTCCTATTTTCCTCACTGTTGTAGTAAGTAATGGACTCTTAATTTACTATTTCCGCTACTTCTGTTTCCTTTCCATTTTCAGTTGTTGTTGTTGTGGTGGCATGTACTGAGACAGTTGTTTTACTTTCCTTACTGCTTTGTACTTTTCTTCTGCTTAGTTTTATTGCATGAGTGAATGTGGTTTATTTTCCTACTTTTAGTTATTTCTTGTTGGACGACTAGGTCTTGGGATTAGTCGAGGTGAGCCGATCTCGGGTCCTGTAAGGATTCGGAAACTGGGTTGTAACAGCAATGAATCCATGCACTTGTTGTATCATTGAGGATCTAACTTTTATGGCTAGGAAAATAGTTGCATAGTTAGTGTTATCATATGTTTTTATTGTTTTGGGTGTTGCTTTTATATTCTGGTTATTCCTTTACTTTTAACTGTAGCAAAATGCATCGTATTTGACCTCTATTTTTGTTTTTTACTTATTGTACACCTGCCAAATTCAATCTAAGCATAACAAGTACAGAAAAGAGGCATGACATAGTCCTATCTAAGAAAAATCCTTACCAACATGATATATTAACTTCAGTTTGTAGACAATGACATTGTCCCTACTTAGAATATTGCCAACTATTGCTAGTGCATGGTATAACTTGGGATTTCTGCTGTAATGTTTGGTTACTATCTTATGAATAGCCTCTTCAAACTGTTTTAATGATCTGATGGCGATTTTGTACTCCAGCCTCGTTGCATATGCACTTGATATGCTAGGCTTGCCTAAGGGATGTGCTATTGCTATAGACATGCCCATGATTGTCACATCATTCTAGTAGGCCATGTAGTCGTGTCAATCGCAAATAGTTTTATTCTAGTTGAGATATCAACAAGACTCAAGATATCAAATGCCAAAGCAATCTTCACCAGGTAACTTCCATTCAGCATTGAAAAAAGTCTTCACTAGCCTTTAAGAAGTATGACAACACAGGATATAAAAAAGTGATCTTCACTAACTTCTTTGTTGCTCCATAAGATATATTTTTTGAGCTTACAGAGCACTAGTTATACGGAAATGGATGAAACATGGAAAGCCATTGCAGGAAAATATAACAAAAAGGATTTGCTTGGAAAGACTATATTGACAAATTCTTTTTTCCCACAAATGAATTCTTAGGGTGGTGAAACTCAAGGAAATAAATTAGAAAGGACATCTAATTTTTGTTCTACCTTTCTCCATTTGTTAGGATTATATTCTTTGAGCAGATAAGCTTCTTCAATAGTATAGGTGATTATCTCTTGTTATACTTAAAAAAATTTTTGCTACTAAAATCGATTAAGGATTTACATTGCTACTATTTGGATTGTGGTAGTAAAGTTGTTGAAGCTACTGCACCATTAAGAATTGTACCTTTAGTTGGACCTTTGTTCTTTTTTTTTGGAAAAGTATAAGTTCATAGGCCCTGTAGACATTCGTTAACCATCCATCAAAATACACCTTCATTTGTAGATATAAAGAAAAATGTGGTGCATGATGACTGCCAGAAAAGCAGTATCAACAACTATTCTGTTAGATGTAGGTATCATCCATCATCCATATCCATTTTCTCGACAAGCTCAACAAGACTAAACAATGTTAACTACATTTCTAACCTCTGCCAAACGTCAACATTAACCTCACTAGTGGTGTTGAACTCAAATGGTCTCAAGTAATTTAACCCCCATCCAGAGTGGAAATAAATGCCACCAAATCCTTGTCCTCCAATACTGAGTCTAGAGTACCATAGAGTTCCCAATCAGAGTCATTTGTGAGAACCAAAAATCCTAGTCGTACTGTATCTCCTTTGATGAACTTTTTAGGCCTCTATCAAATTGATTATCACCCATGAGAATAGGTCCCTCATAATCAACTTTCCATTACCACCTGCAGTGTTGATGTCCATATGATGTGTTTTTACATAATTACTAAGAAGCTCAAGGCCATCACTTAAGAATATTGCATTTGAATGCATGTGCTCCTCATGAAAAGTCTGCATGAGACAATGCATACTGAATTCCACAGTTAGATGCATTGCCTAGCAATTCTGGTGAAGCAGAGCAAGGAAGAGGCTTCAGTTGGACCATCTGTTGATGATATAGAACTGCATCAAAGTGATACATTTGGGGATGCATTCTTGGAAAGAGTAAAACATTGGACAAAATGATCAATCTTATTCTAAAAAGAAATCCTACACCTTTTTATATAGAGTGAGGTGTGGGAACAATTGCAGAGCAAAGCCAATTAGAAATAAAAAATAATAAAGCAACCCTCAAAAACATAAATAAGTACGAAAAAGGGGAGACTCAACACTCCCCCTCAAGCTGGAGCATAGATGTCAATCATGATTAGCTTGCAACAATAGACATCAAACGTAGATCGAGGAAGAGGCTTGGTGAAAATGTTTGCTGTCTGGTTCTTAGAAGAAACATAAGTGGTATAGATGACTTCACGCTGGATCAGATCCCAGGTGTAGTGACAGTCAACCTTGACGTGTTTGGTGCGCTCATGAAACATCTGAATGTTAGCAATATAAGTGGCAGTACAGTTATCACACCGCATCTCCATAAGCTTCTCCACCTGCACATGTAAACCTTATAAAACTGATCTCACTCACACCATTTCTATAGCAGTCTGAGCCATAGCACGATACTCAGACTCTGCCCTGGATCTAGACACCAGTCCTTGCTTTTTGCTTTGCGATGTGACTAAGTTCCTAGAAACGTAAGTGTAGAAACCAATAGTTGATTTTTTGTCTGTCAAGCAACTATCATAATCTGCATCAGAATAGTCAACCACTGTCATCGATGTGCCTCTATTAAATAATATGTCACGCTCAGGTTCTTTCTTTAGATATCTAAGTACCTGCATTGCTGCCTCCCAATGTTGTTTGGTAAGCTTACCCATGAACTGGCTCAACTTCCCAACTGCTATGGAAATATTTGGTTCGATGATGGTAAGATATAACAGCTTGCCCACTAGCTGTCTATAAGATCTACTGTCAACAAGTGTTGACTCAACATCAAATAGATGCCCCTTGGGATCCATGGGTATGTTGGCAGGCTTAGCCCCCAACATCCCTGTCTCCTGTAGTATATCAAGAGCGTACTTACGCTGTGAAAGTACAATGCCTTCTTTTCTTCTTTCTACCTCAATGCCTAGAAAATATCTCAACTGGTCCAAGTCCTTCATTACAAACCTATCAGCCAAGGTTTTTTTCACCTCAACTATCCCAGCCTCATTATCACCAGTAATAATGATGTCATCAACATATACCAAAAGTACAACTCTCCTGTCACTCTTCCGAACAAACAAGGAATGATCTGCAGATGATCTCTGAAGGCCTATCACCTATATCACCTTAGACTGCTTCTGGAACCATGCATGCAGACTCTACTTAAGTCCTTAAATGGTTTTCTGAAGTCTACAGACACACTCCCCTTGAATCTCAAATCTCTGAGGCTGCTACACGTAAACTTCCTCCTGAAGATCACCATATAGAAAGGCGTTCTTCACATCAAGTTGGTGGAGAGGCCACTCAAGATGGGCTGCAACAGACATCAAAGTCTGCATTGTTGATAGCCGTGCCATTGGAGAAAAAGTGTCAAAGAAATCCACCCCATAGGTTTGGGTGAATCCCTTTGCAACCAACCGAGCCTTATGCCTTGAACTAGATCCATTAGGATTGTATTTCAAGGCAAAGATCCAACGACATCCAACCACTCGTGCTCCTGCAGGAAGTAAAGTAAGCTCCCATGTCGCTCTGGAATGAAGAGCAGCCATCTCATCCTCCATGGCCTGACACCATTTTGGATCAAGCATGGCTTGTTGGTACATAGTGGGAACCTAGGTGGCAGAGAGTGCATGACAGAAGCTCCCAAAGGGGACCTAAGTCTATCAGTAGCTAGACTACCTGCAACATGGTATTTGGACTCGCATGTGTGAGATGCCTTCCTAATGGTAATAGGAAGGTCAATATCGTCTAACTTATCATTCTATACTAACTCTGGGGTAGGAGCATCCATATTTGGACCTATAGCATCACCACTAGATCCTGTATTATCAATATGCAAATTGTGCATGGTCACCTGAATTGGAAAGGGTGGTGCTGTGTAATTACTAGAATATCTGGTATTTGTAAAGTGCTATGAGGACGTTTGTAGATAACAGTAGGCTTAGAAAACCTCACGGGTCCAGTAGTAGTAGCAGGGGGTAGAAACAAGTATCTCTTCCAAGGGAATAGGCAGGATAGGCATGGGCATGTCCATAACCTCAGGAGATATTCCTCGAGCAGCAGTGGAAAAATATGGAATGGACTCATGAAAGGTAACATCCGCACTCACATAGTACCTCCCGATAATGGGATTCAGACATCTATACCCCTTCCGAGTTCGTGAATAACCCAAGAATACACACTTAACTACTCGTGGTGCAAGCTTGTTTTGGCCTGGGGAAAGAAGATGAACAATGGCAACATAGCCAAATACTCATGGTGGCACATGAAAAAGCTCTCGATCAGATACAAGATGTGCCAAGGAATTTGCTCATGAAGTACTGAACTGGGTATTCTGTTGATCAAGTAACAAGTAGTAAGAACCACATCTCCCTAGTATAACTGAGGTACACTATGGTGAATTAACAAAGTACGGGCTACATCTAGAAGGCGACGATGTTTCCTCTCAGCCACCCCATTTTGTTGAGAAGTATGAGGACATGTGGTCTGATGTATAATTCCATGGGATCTATAAAAAGTAGATAGCCTGGTGGTGCAAAATTCAAGTGCATTATTAGATCTCACTATTTAAAGAACTGTTGAATATTGATTCTTAATCTCCAACAAAAAATGTTCAAGAATAGATCCAACATCTAATTTATTTTTCAAGAGAAATACCTATGATAGGCATGTAAAATCATCAACAACTACCAAGTAATATCGATGACCCTACCTATCTGGAATTTGGCTCGGGCCCCATACGTTCATATGTAGCAACTCAAGGCTATGGATCCAGGATGAGTACTCACCGGGTAAGAGGCACGGTGGTGCTTGCCCATTTGACAAGCATCACAAGTGATTTTGGTTGCAGGGGATATGTGTGGAATAACACATCAAAGACTATCTAGAGGAAGATGCCCAAGTCTAAGATGCCACTGAAAAGTACTCCCATTAGTAAAAGAGATGCCTTTGTGACACGCAGCAGCAAACAGAGATTGAACCAGACGATAGACACCGCCCTCTACATGGCCATTACCAATTGTCCTTCCTGTCAATTTATCTTCAAAGACACATCCCACTTCATCAAAAATAGCTCGACAATTAAGTTCCTTAGTGATATTACTAACCGAGAATAGGCTGATGGGAAAGTTTGGCACAAACAGAACATCAGGCAATCTCAACTTGGAGGTCATTGGCACCTCTTCTTGATCCTATATCCTAGTTGCCTACCATTTGCAACTTAAATCGTCCTGCCTGTAAACACGAGTTTGAGATTAGTAAACTAACTTTGATTTGCACTGAGGTATCTTGAGGCTCCTGAATCAACCAACCACTTGGTGCTAGCATGTTTCTTGTCATTTGCAAGAGATATTAAGTCGGTGACTCCCCTAAAATCATAATGATGGCCGCAACCTTGGAGTAGTCTCTCATACTCACTCCGGGTGAAGGTTACTGTATCACTTGCCAATCTTTGTTTGACAAAGATACTGCCTCAACATTAGGGAAGGCCATCTTCCTTCAACCAAGCCACATGAAAGCCAAGAAGAATATGCCAAGAAATAAGATCTAATATTAATTTTAGATCATGTTGAGTGTTGGAAGAAGCAAATCAAGAACTCAACATGGATTTCTAGGCAAAAGGGGACCCAAAATCCACCATAAAAGGGGCCCTCCTCTTCATCATGCATGCTTTACAATAGGCCAGTGCACCTAGCAGCACTAGCACTACCTTGCATGGGTGGTGCTGGTAGCCCTGTTGGGCAGCGCCGACTGCTGCTGCTGTTGGTGCTGCCTGTTGCTGGTGTCACCTACTGCTGTTGTTGCTTTGCTGCCACTAGTTGCTACTGCCGACGCCGATGGGAGAAGGAGAGAAGATATTAGGGTTAGGGTGGATGGTTTTTGGGGCTTGATTTGGGTGGGATATCAGAACCTGGCCTAGGATCGTGCTCTGATACCAAATTGGACAAAATGATCAATCTTATTCCAAAGAGAAACCCTACACCTCCTTATATAGAGAGAGGTGTGGGAATAATTACAGAGAAAAACCAATCAGATATAAACAAGTATGCTATTATACATAAACAAGTACCAAAAAGGGGGGCTCAACATAAAATGTTCAAAGTATGCTATTGTACATATGCCATCCTTTTTACCCTTCTGTGCCTGCTACATGCTTCATCTAGTTAGTTATCTTTTATATGCTTTGAGTTATCCATTCTAGATAGGGATTTCTGACAGATCATTGATGATTTTTATTAATGCTTATGTGTGGTTAGAATCATTTTGCATATCAAACATGCTTTTACATAATCATAAACTTGGCATCCATCTAAGCAATTTTAGGTTACAAGTAGCAAGTGTAGTGGCGATATAAGGATGGGCTTGTTTATTATTTATGGTGTCTATTATAATTTTGCACCCCATCTTTGCTTGTTGGTGCAAAGCTTTGAATATGTTGTGGCAAGAAGGAAGTCTATGGTGTTAACAATAGATCATCACATATTTAATAACTTTCACTAATCTTTTTTTTCCTCGTGACATGAGCATGTTGTGTGAGTTTCCGTGCTTATGAATGATTGGTGCCATTCGAAGCTTATAGCACTTAATGAGAAAGCTCAGGCCTACTACTATAAAACAAGGAAATTAAAGCTTAATGGCATGATTTATGTGCAGTGCAAGTAGCTTTAATTTTTTGTATGTAGATAAATATTTTGAAATGCCTTGGCAAGGTTATCCTATCTTGTGTGTTGAATCTCAGTAAAGCCGATTGCTTCTTGCTTAATGATTTGTTATAAAATTGTACTTGTACATTTGACTACTTTGCCTTGAATAGATTACAACATGAGAAGCTATGTGCTTGTTCAACAACCCATTGAGACTTTCATAAATATTCTTTATGGTTCTTAATCTATGGTTCAATATTCACAAGTTGAATGATCTTATGTGCTTTCATATAATCCAATGATTTGACTTCATGGCATGAAACATTTCGAGCAATTTAGGCCTCAAGTGCTATGCAAATTGTGATGTTCTAAGAAGTCTAACTTCTTGATGTCAGCAGCAACAATTGCATTAAAAGTCTCACGTATTGATGAATTAATTTAGATCTACCTTTCTCCCCATTTCTTGATTGACTAGGATACTTATCTCTTTCTTTATCCTACATTGATCTCTTGCATGTTTCTATGCATATATCGATTATATCTAGACATACATCAATACATTATTTTTTTTATCATCTACGCTAAACATACTATTTTCCATAAAATTTTCCAATCATTTCTTCATATTCTTCTTACTCCCCAAAAAAAGTTACCAATAAAATTCTTTCATGAATTGAGCTTTGATGTAAACACATTTACACTACTTAAGATGTCTATTTATGCATGTTCTTAAGCATAGGATTGCATTTCATGATATAAATATTGCATAACATGCATCATCTTGCATTTAGAGTAGTTTGAATAAAATGGAGGTTAATTATCTCCTTTTATGTGCTTGGACAGGGTAAACATTTTATCGGGGCCTCGTATCAAAGATCAAACCATATGGATGTGATCAGGGCAACGATTGGAGTTCAACGACTCCAAGATCGCCCTAATCAGGCATCCGTAGCATCAGATAGTGATCGGGGAACCCTAGAAGATCAAGGGCCAGGATGGTGTAAATCCACACTTCAGATGACAAATCCGATCACACGGATGAATTCGGATCGACGATCGCAGCCCAACGACACAAAAATCGAGTCAATCCGACATCTGTGGCACCATCTACAACTTCTAGAAGATGGACGGCCAAGATGGCACCATGTGGCGCCATCTCGGCCGCCCAAACGGCCGCTTACATTCTATGAAGCCCCGCACCCGCTCGCTCTCCGTCGTTGGATCTTGATCCATTGGCTGTGGTCAACCGCGCCTAAAAGCGTCCGCTCGACCATCCGCGCCCCGTAGCGTAGTGGTCGAGCGCGCTTACGCGAGCGGCGGGCGCGGGTTCGAACCGCAGCAGAGGGCTGGAAGGTGCGGGCGATTGAGCGTGGGCGGGCGTTGGATCTTGATCGGACGGCTGTGCGTGCCCGATAGCATTCACGCGCGGCGTCACGCAGCATCGTACTCGCGGGAGGGCGTGCAGCGCAGCAGGTGAAGGCATGACTTAAGCCTTCCGATCTTGCGATCGGATGGCTAAGATTCAGAGGACGTGGGCAGGCGAGCAGGCGCGCGCGAGCCGCCCACGACTCCCATGAAGGAGGCTTTAGTGATGGATTTATCCGTCACTAAAGACCCCTCATTTATTATTTTGAAGTTGTAATGTCCATTTTGTCCCCACTCCTTGCAACTATAAAAGGAGACCCCCTCCATACGAAATTCTCATCCCTTTCTTCTCTTCTCTATCCCTCCAAAGCTCAAGAGAAGCTTGTCCCACACCCGGGATGTTTCTCGCGAGATAAAGTCCAAATTTTCGTTCCCCTTCGAAAGTGGATCTCGCGACGACGACGGCGTGCTGCTCCATTCCTATTCTTCTGCTTCATCCTCCTTCGTCCTGCTTCGTTCTCCTTCGTCCAGGCATCGTCCCGTCCGGCTCGTCCTCCAAGCAACAGTCGAGGAGGATTTCTCTCTCTCTATTCTTTTTACTGCTTTCTAGTATAGATTTACTGCTTTCTAGTGTAGTTTTGCTCGTCCTCCAAGCAATCATCGAGGAGGAAATTTCTCCCTCCATTCTTTTAATGCTTCCTAGAGTAAATTTATCGCTTTCTAGAGTAATTATTTTATGCTTTGTAGTTGTAAGAGTGAAATGAACAATCTCCTTAATGATAAATTCCTTATTTATTCTACATCTCATTTTGATTTCTCTGTTTAATATTCTCTCTCTCTTACTCTCTCTCTCTCTTCTATTTATTATAAATAATTAGATAGTTTTAAATTAAATTATTCTGTGACAAATAAAAAGAAACACGTAGTTTTTAAATCAAGCGTCCGCCTCCCTGTGTTCGACCCGGAATTTTAATTTCGGTATAAATTTTATTTTTTGAACACGAATTCTTCGCTTTCAAGCTACAACGACAGGTTTTCCAAAATCAAACATGTTAGCGTAGCGATTCGTACGTTCAACATTTTGGCACCGTTGCTGGGTAGGTGACGATCTTTGATTTCTCTTCGCATTTTGTAACTTACAAATCATTTACCTCACTTTTCTCCTTTCTTATTGTAATTGCAGGTACTCTTTTGAGACAAGCAAAAGCGGTAGATTGGAGTAAAGTGCTGTGGAAGGTTTTGTAAGTTATCCCCCATTCTTTCCACCTCCATAGATTTCATTTGCCACATTGAATCCAAATTCCAATTAACCTAGGTGTTTGCATAAATCCTAGGAATAGTCTGGTTGTTTGGATTCTCACTCACATTCATTCCACCTTCATTTATATAAAAAAAAAATAAAAAGATAATTTTGTGGGGTAATTTTCAACTAACACACAATGTACACCCACATTCAAAGGCACTTAACAAATTGATTTGTTTCTACTCAACCAGGTTCTGATCTGTGGAACTGGTACACATAAAGCAACACATAAAGGAGTAGAAATCATTCTAGGTTAACCATCTTTGTGTGCCTAACTTAGTGGTGCATTTGTGGCTAATTGTTTGAGTTGATTGGGCCGCACCACTTCAATTAAAATCAACTCATCAAGTAGCTGCCAATTAAGTTCAACTCTTAGGGATTTACCAAGCACTCCACATTCTTTTTAAGCTTCAAAGGAAAACATCTTCACCTGCACTTGTCAAACCTGGTGTGCCAATGAAACTTGTTTGAAAATACCTGAAGTTGAATCCTAAAAGCTACTAAGCAAGATTTGAACCTTAAAATTCACCGCATCAAAAATAATCTTGCTTGAAAACCACTGGTTGTGCATGCACACACAAATCAATCAATCATTAAGGGCACAACCCATTTAAAGGGCCCATCACATTCCAAAGCACATTCAAACCTAGCCCTAAATAAAACAGAGTAGACATTAGCCTTAAGGATTGAACTCGCTCTTCAGAACCTAGAAAGAGATTATTTTCAATTAGTCTGTTTCTACTGTTCAATCTGATGTCTAGCTAGGGGAGCAGAGTCAAATGATCACGGCTGGGGGGTATACTAGGAACTGGAGGCGCAAGCCGAAGGAAGAACCTTCTCTCCAGTCCCTCCTAACTGGTTGGATTGAACAGACAGAAGTAGATCAAATCGTTCCTTTATCTCAAGACAGGTTTTGGGAGTCTGTAGGTCTGTAGGCTAACCCATTTAAGGATAGGTTTGATTGTTTATATTGAAGGGCACCTTTCTTCCTCCCGTGTCTCATGAATCCTTCCACATATTTCACGCATTCCCACTCTTTCCCTCCTGTTGTGAATTATCCTCAACAAGACGATTATCCCAACTCGTATTATAATCAACCATCAGTTAGTTGGGATAATTCGAATTGGGGATACAGTTTCGGACCTCCGTGTTTAGGGTCTAACCTTGAACACTTTGATTCTGATTTCTATCCTTCTCAGAGCTACATCGATTATAGATCGTCTTCCTTTCATGAACAGCCTAATACGATCTACAGTCAAGAAGGATACACCGATCCTTACCCATCCTCTGATTTCACTGCCTTTAGGTCATCACCATCTTTTCAACAATCTGAAATGACCTATTATCAGGAAGGGTATAACAAATCTCAATTTGTTAATTCCCCTGCATTGAGCCCAAACCTGCCCAACCCTGAACCAACTCATTTGGTTCAGGTTAACCAGGTTCAAGATAAGGTTCTGGCTAACTTGAGGAATATCATACAATCTTTAGAAGTTCAGCCAATACCTTGCATTGAGAGATTGGAGCCCCTGATTAAAATGATTGATGATTTGAATAAGTCTTTGTTGGATTGGCTCCAGAACGTTAAGGATAAGAACCCGAGTGAGTTTCTACTTGGGAAATTAGCGAAATTGAGGATGAGATTCGTGGTTGCTTTGATTCAATCTTGGAATGATTCCCAGGATGAACCCTCTTCAGGAAAGCCAATGACAGAACCCGCTCGGCACCTGTTAGGGGGGACACGTGTTACGAGGCTGACTAGATTGAATTAAA
Source organism: Thalassia testudinum (assembly GCA_037157565.1). NCBI lineage: Eukaryota > Viridiplantae > Streptophyta > Magnoliopsida > Alismatales > Hydrocharitaceae > Thalassia > Thalassia testudinum. The sequence goes on from JAZHRO010000063.1 coordinate 72,550,997, forward strand.
GTGACCAATTAAGGATGATCTGATTTCTTCACCTAAGATCCTTGAGCTGGGTTACGAGGAAACGTATGTCTCCTTGGAACAGAAAGTGACAGCTGATTTTGGGATATACATTGATATGGTCCTGATTTCTTTGATGGTGAAGATTCAAGTTGCGAAGTCTCACGCGAGTTTTCTGAACACGATTTCTGTGAGACGATTGGGCCTGAGGAATCTGATAGATTATTTGATAGCCCAATAACTAAGGAAACAGATCTTATTAGGGTACACATTACGGATCCAGAATCGCATTTTCTTGAGGAATCAATTCAATGCCCTGATTATCAGTTACACCCCGTTGAGCTTATCGATAATTCTGTTTTTGAGATAATTAGACCCAAGTCAATTCTGATTCTGCCACATCATTTAGACTTGGAGATTTCAGACGGGGTGATTACTATACAAGAGGTCCTGGAATTTGACATTCGGAATGAGGAGGATAGGAGCTTGGAAGTTCTGATTTGGGAAGTTAATTTTGGAGGAAATGGAAGATTGAGTCGAAGGGTTCCTTTTAAGATGAAACCATCAAATCAGAACCCTTACGACATTTGTTTCGAGGATGTCAAACCCAAGCACACATTCAACGATTATCCTTTTGAGCTTCAATTCTTTGTAACCCGACTTTTTGGTCTTGGGTTGCATCCTCATAAATCGCAGGCCCGACCCCGCTTGCATTCTGATTTTAGGTTCTGGGTAATTTTTATCCAGAACCTAAGATATTCTCGATTATGGGGGATGGGTCTACACCACAATCTGGTCCACATCTGTGGACCTCTGTTGACAGGTCGGAGGATTGTTTTGTTTATTTTAATTCTGACCTGAACTTGTGAATTGTTCATTTCTTTTCTTTGTATAGTGTGCCTAGCTGAAGGCACTAAACTCAGCACATATACAGTTCTTTTTCGTTTTCATCTCGGAGTGGACCTGACATTCACGCAATTCAGGTGCTTTCTATGCTTTTCCACTTTGTTTCATGTCTTTTTAATACAATGAGGACATTGCATTAGATAGGCGTGGGGGGGTGGATATTTATCTCTGAATTCATTCGTCAACTTCGTAGATTTGTTTTATTTTCTTTTATTAAAAAAAAAATCAAAATTAGGAAAGAGAATTTGGGTTTAAGAAAATTTTCAATCTTAGGAAATACTACATTAAGATCTGAACACAAAGACCCTTCAGGTCTTTGGACTTAATTAGCCTGTGTATCTACTAAAATGTGGATTTGTCTTTGAGTCCTCGCCATCTTAATTCTATTATAATTGGAATAAACAAGTTTGGGTGATAAGTACATGACTTATCAACCCGCCCTCTGATTTGAGGGAATTTTGAGTCTTAAGCATCTACACACTTTCCTAGGAAGAAGCGGAGAAGTAGAATAAACCGGGGAGATATACACTGGATTCACCCTTGTGTTGACCCCGTAAAAAATAAAAGTAGGGAGAAAGCTACCGGTTGTAAAGATACACCTTTATGCAGAATTCTTTTTAAGGTCACCTAGAGGCATAGAAATCCGAAGTCCATTTTAATTGCCGGTCAACGAGTCTATCACAATCACAATAAGATGCTTAAAGCTTAGGGTTCTCATCAAATCTTGGGTGAGTTGAATGGCCGTAGAAAGCCACTCTTAAACCCTAAAATTTGAAAATCCAAAAAAAATTAGAAAAGAGTAAAAAGAGAAAAAGAAAATTTTCTTTGAATAAGGCGAGGCTTGAGGCGGTCTACATTTTGGCTGATACTCGGGCACTGTTGTGTCTTTAAAAGTTTACTTCCTAAGTAGACAATTTCTTAATGATTGAAAATAACTCAGGTCCAAATAATCCAACCTAATTCTTTTATAAATAGCATATAGTTTTTGCTAGGGACTAGCAAAAGATAGGCATGGGGGTATGATGTAAACACATTTACACTACTTAAGATGTCTATTTATGAATGTTCTTAAGCATAGGATTGCATTTCATGATATAAATATTGCATAACATGCATCATCTTGCATTTAGAGTAGTTTGAATAAAATGGAGGTTAATTATCTCCTTTTATGAGCTTGGACAGGGCAAACATTTTATCGGGGCCTCGGAGCAAAGATCCAACCGTATGGATGTGATCAGTGCGACGATTGGAGTTCAACGACTCCAAGATCGCCCTAATCAGGCATCCGTAGCATCAGATAGTGATCGGGGAATCCTAGAAGATCAAGGGCTAGGATGGTGTAAATCCGTACTTCAGATGACAAATTCAACCGCACGGATGAATTCGGATCGACGATCGCAGCCCAACGACACAAAAATCGAGTCAATTCGACATCCGTGGCACCATCTACAACTTCCAGAAGATGGACGGCCAAGACGGTGCCACGTGGCGCCATCTCGGCCGCCTAAATGGCCTCTTACATTCTATGAAGCCCCGCACCTGCTCGCTCTCTGCCGTTGGATCTTGATCCAACGGCTGTGGTCAGCTGCGCCTAAAAGCGTCCGCTCGACCATCCACGCCCCGTAGAGCAGTGGTCGAGCGCGCTTATGCGAGCGGCGGGCGCAGGTTCAAACCGCAGCAAAGGGCTGGAAGGCGCGGGCGATTGAGCATGGGCGGGCGTTGGATCTTGATCGGACGACCGCGTGCGCCCGATAGTGTTCACGCGCGATTGAACGCGCGGCGTCACGCAGCATCGTATGCGCGGGAGGGCGCGCAGCGCAGTAGGTGAAGGTGTGACTTAAGTCGTCCGATCTCACGATCGGACGGCTGAGATTCAGAGGATGTAGGCAGGTGTTGCACGCGTGACGCCCATGAAGGAGGCTTTAGTGACGGATTTATCCGTCACTAAAGACCCCTCATTTATTATTTTGAAGTTGTAATGTCCATTTTGCCCCCACTCCTTGCAACTATAAAAGGAGACCCCCTCCATACGAAATTCTCATCCCTTCCTTCTCTTCTCTACCCCTCCAAAGCTCAAGCGAAGCTTGTCCCACACCCAGGATGCTTCTCGCGAGATAAAGTCCAAATTTTCGTTCCCCTTCGGAAGTGGATCCCACGACGACGACGACGTGCTGCTTCGTTCCCGTTCTTCTGCTTCGTCCTCCTTCATCCTGCTTCGTTCTCCTTCGTCCAGGCGTTATCCCGTCCGGCTCGTCCTCCAAGCAACCGTCGAGGAGGATTTCTCTCTCCCTATTCTTTTTACTGCTTTCTAGTATAGATTTACTGCTTTCTAGTGTAGTTTTGCTCGTTCTCCAAGCAATCGTCGAGGAGGACATTTCTCCCTCCATTCTTTTAATGCTTCCTAGAGTAAATTTATCACTTTCTAGAGTAATTATTTTATGCTTTGTAGTTGTAAGAGTGAAATGAACAATCTCCTTAATGATAAATTCCTTGTTTATTCTATATTTCATTTTGATTTCTCTGTGTAATATTCTCTTTCTCTCTTACTCTCTCTCTCTCTTCTATTTATTGTAAATAATTAGATAGTTTTAAATTGAATTATTCCGTGACAAATAAAAAGAAATGCGTAGTTTTTAAATCAAACATCTGCCTCCCTGTGTTCGACTTGGAATTTTAATTTCGGTATAAATTTTATTTGTTGAACATGAATTCTTCGCTTTCAAGCTACAATGACAGGTTTTCCAAAATCGAACATGTTAGCGTAGCGATTCGTACGTTCAACAAGCTTGCAACTTTCTATGTGAAAATGTAAATGCTCTTTACTTTAACCATTCCATAATCTTGAAATAGGACAGAGTGGTTCAAATTTCATAATGTTGAAAATTTAATTGTTTTTGTTTGCATCAATTAATATTACTTCATATGATATTGCTTATATTTTATTTATCCAAATCAACAGAGACTAATTTTTGCTAAGTTTCCCTTTATCCTTATTATCTCTTGATTTTCATGTAATATAGGCTTTGAAGGGGATAAGCGCTATGAGGATCTACCTTTGTATTCAAAAAGTCTAGAAGGTTTAGATGGTTCTAAGTTCTTGCATAATAAAGATTTAGACAATTGCATGAAGTACAACAAACAAGGGTGATGTTCGCAAGAATGAGTTCGAAGATGAAGATTATTTTTTAGATTAGTTTATATTATGGATAAGATGCATTTATCTATTATATGATGTGTGTATTTTTTTCTTGTAAGAACTTGAATATTTTGAATTAAGAATGAGTGAAGTGTATTTTATATGTGTGTGAATAAATTCATTTGTTATGTGTGTTTGTGTTGCTATAATGAGTACTATTAATATTATAGGTACAACAATAATGATGAAAGAAAATTTAATTATAATAGGTATTCTAACCGTTGTAATGATATATTACAATAATTAACAATATTAAACAGGCAAATAAAAGACTTGTGATGGTGAACGGAGGATTTTTGTGATGCTATACATATTTTACAATGGTTTTTAAATGTCACAAAGTGAAGTGACGTCAAAATATTTGAGGCAAGAAATTATTGTCACAAGTTTGTGATGGTTATTAATCGTCACGTAAGATTTTTCGTGATGGTTGTTAATCATTACAAATGTTTTATCATTTGTGATAATAAATTTTTTTGAGACTTCACTTTTTGTAATAGTTAACATTACTGTCCCAAAAAGGCTTTTGTGATGGTAGTGGATGTTTTTGTAACAGTGATTTTCTATCACAATTGACCCATTTTCCTATAGTGAAGGTACCAACGCTTCTTATGCAAGATTCGGAAACCACTTCACCGTGACATCAAGTCCTGAAAGTAGGTCATAAGTAGGGATGAGCCCATCAGCTTAGTAAGGACAAAACTACATATAATAATAGAAGCAACATGGGTAGTATATGGGTGTCTATACTATAGTCCAAAACCACTAGCTATACCTCCCTTTTTCCCAACAGTCATCCAATGATTTATTATCATTGTTATTCATTCTCTTACTTGCCTCAAGAATCAAATTATGGAAATCAATTCCTCTTTAACATAGGAGATGGAGACGTATTGATCAGGGGAGAGGCTAGCATCACCGGTGACTCTCGAGAGAGGCATACCCATCCTCGTTATACAAGAACATTTCTAAATCAGTTAGGAGAGTTGGGCCTCTTGGGAGTTACACAAGCCAATGCCTCATGGATGTGAAGAGCAAGCTCAATTCGAATCCAGCAAGGTTCAATCGTAGATCATTCTAGATCATTAGTTGTAGGGCTGGTCAAATATTGTTGGTCCACACCAATTATAAAGCCTTGAACTTTGATTCTAGGGTCATTTTGGACTTAAATGTGTAAAGACGAACCTGTCAACGCTTGTTAGGCGTGAATCGAGTTAGCAAAGCTTAAAAGCAAAAAAATGCATATTTGGTCAAACTTGGTCAACATTTTTTTTAAAATTTGCATAAACTATTTCATGATTAATACTGTTGATACCCTTTTTTGAAAATCCTGTTTCATAGAAATCTGATTTGTGTAGCATAAGTTACATACGAAACGCACACAAATCCATGTATGATCTACTTGGGGAATTGCATCACGCAAATGAACTCGAATTTGAAATCCGTGAAATTTGTTAGATATCTCATCTTGAAACAAACCCGACGGTATGTATTATGCGGAAATTGGATGTTGTTTGATCATGTTATGAGAGTCACATGTAGTTACAAAAAGGAAAGAGACATTCCCAATTCTACCCCTCCTCTTCTACACTCTCTCTCTTCCCCCTTTATAAACTCCATGCATGTGACCCTTTTTTCCCCCTACCAAAGACATCATTGCCACTTTCTCTTCCCATGTATTCATGAGAGAAAGAGAGAAGAAGAGGTTGAAAGATAGAGCAACTGTGAGATGAGAAATCGAGGATGAGTAGTGGCGATTGGGTTTGAAGGCAGTGCATGAGATGTGATGCAACAACGCTTTCTAGCGTCTCGTCGATGAGCAGCGGAGGGCAAATGGTGCTGAGTTTTCCCTCATTGTTGTTCCCCACTCATGTCCTATATATTTTGTGTTCTTAAAGGTGAAGAAGAAGAGAAAGTGCGAGGGGGAGGATAGGAAGTGGATGGGGTTGTCGGAGGAGTTGTGGATGTCGACTAAACCATTGAAGGTCGACGAGCGACTGATGAGGGGCTGATGGTGGTTCGCATGGTGGGTCTCTCATCTGCATGCATGGGCATGCATGGAGGGAAGGATCATGCAGGGGAGGAGAAAGGAGAGAAGGGGAGGTTGGTGAGCTTTGTCGAAGGGTCGAGGATGACGATGGAGGGTCGATGAGGGCCATTAATGGTTGAGGCGTGGTGGGTGACGCCATTGGTGGGAGTCTATGGCTTGCGTGTATATGGGTCATGTAGGAGGAAAGAATGTAGGAAGGAGGAGCGAAGGAGGAAGGAGGGGGAAGGAGAGTTGAGATTTTTTAAAAAATATGTTCTATAACCATTAAATTCTATTTATTGTAAATTGATTCCTGTGAATAGCAAATCCATTACTAGATCTAATGGTCAAAAATCTTTGCCTTGATCTAAGTCATCTAGAGGTAGATTTAGGTGATCTAGGACTTGATCTTGGAGTTTTCGAACATGCAGGAGGCATCCGTATGGTCGTATTGGATGGATTCCACTTCGAACTCTAAAGCGCAGATCGAGGGCACTAAGTGGCATCTCTTAATCTCCATCCTCGTTTAGAGTCGTCATGGCCTCTTGAGGACATTAGGTTGTCCCTCCTTTTCCCCATGTGATTTGTCTATAATACGATTTTCTTCGCGCATTGCATTGTTTAGCATGTGCTTTCACCTCTTGCTAGGATTAGAACCCATCTATGTGTTTCTTACCATTTTGGTACGTGAATATTAAAATTTGATGCTGTAAATAAGGTTGATGACTTGGAATGTGAATAATATAATTGATAAGAAGGATATCAGGTCAGATAATCGAGTTTTATAACTAAAACCCTAAATTTAGATATAGTGATTGAGGGCAGTTTTGTTAATTAAAATGCATGATTTCATGTTGGAATCATGAAACATTTTTTCTAAATATTATGTTTATAATGGATGAACTATAGATATGATAACTCTTATTGTACATCATGGGCTTTAATATATCATGGATGAACATTATTTTAGTGAACTGATTTTTTGTTACACCTACAATAGAATGCTACAAATAAACAATGGTCTTAAATGATGAGACTTATAGGTTGATTAATTGACATATTAATTCAGTTATCTAGAATTGACAACAATGGATTAGTTGGGAGTTACTTGGATAACTGGTTTAGCCTTGCTACTCGCTAGGACTTTGGTTGTAGCTTTGCTCTGGTTTAGACCGATTGGGCTGATCAGGGAGTTGTTGATCTCCCTGTGACTCATAGTTAGGCTTAATGGCTAATTTGGATAGTGAGATGCATAGCTTGAGGGTTGGGAGTTGTTTTACTATACTTGGCTGGTGAGTAGATGTGAAGTTGCCTGTAGCTCAGTTTGTGAGGCTAGCACGTGTTCATGTCACATGATGTAGCCACACTCCTCGCAATGATCCTATTACGACCCGACCTAGACCCCATGGTGATAGGGCTAGACCACATCCAAACCCAAGACCTGGTCGTCCATCGAGCAATAAACCAAAACATAATATCATTTCCACGCATACACCACAACAGAAAGTAAACGACAGAAAGGAAAGTAAGTCATTAAACCACCATCAGGACATGGAAAGGAAAATATGGTTCACAACATAGCCATTACACCAATTAACAATAGTACAATGAGAAGGAAACTAATACAATTCTAAGGAAATGAATGTACTACAGTAGAAAAGAAAATCGCAGGATAGTACTAAGACTAGGTGTGGCAAGGCCGAGCTCCATCTCCCTCAGTAGCTCATGGAATTGCTTGCTCTCCCACCTAACCTGAGTGTACAACTAGAGTAGGCGTCAACAAAGCTGAGTAGAGTAGTGAAAAGGTAAGAAACATGTAACAACAACGAAAGCAATAGTGTGTGATAGTTTGTTTAGGCTCTATCCAGTTTAGACAACTATCTCATTAATTCCCCATTTCCGTATTAGGTTTATTTAGTGGTTCGTTATCTTAATCGAATTCCTTTCACGGTTCGCTAAATATGGTCATCCTGTTTTATTAGTTCACATGTCTCATAATTAGACGATTTTGTCATAGTATCCCAGGTCGCAGGGTAACCATGGGAAGCTCTCTTGGTTGGGAGAATGCCCCATGCCCGTGCTATCACCTAGTCCACCACCTCAAGGTCATTGACATGGTGTAGTGGGAACACCAGCATGCGCGATAAGCACACGAGGTGCTACCCCATGCTGACACGCAGTCAGTTGTCCCCACCAACAGGTACACACAGAAGACAGTACAATAACCCCACTACCTCAACAGTACTTGGCCATGGAATCGCTATTGGGTCGAAATTCGTTGTAGTTTAGAAAAATGCATCGTATTATAATGGAAAAAATCAAATTGACATTTAAATTCGTAATTGCTCGAAAAAATCGTGAGTTCCAAGGTTGTTCACAAGGAGCAAATATTGCAATTCAATCAATTAATCAAATGATAAGTAATGAGTACAATAATCAATCACAAGTATAATATGTAATGAATAATCAATTAATGCTCAAATTGTATCTCAGAATAAAAATATAATAAAGAGAATAAAAAATGGCAGTTGGAACCACCAATTACTCTCAACAATTAGGCATAATTTTCAATTAGATCTAAAACACTTAGCCAAATCAGAATCAAATTTCTTCATAAATCAGACGTCTTCAACAAGCCTCAAATGGCTTAAGTCTCAGCTCCAAAGCACCTCAAGACTATGCATAAGTCCCTAGGCACGTTTCCTAAGGCAAAACCCCCCCCAATCCTCTTAGAAAATCCCCCCTTTTCTCTCTTTGTAAACGGCCATGCTGGTAATTGGATTCAGGACTAGGCCCACGTGCGTGGGGCACGGGCAAGGAGTGTGCGGCTAGTGTGAAGGGGACCCAACCCCCGTGTCTTGGGCTAGCGGTAAGCACACACGATTCAATAAGTATCGATTTCTTTTTTAGCTTTCCCCAATGTGGGACTATAACAGTCCCTCTTTCTTTGCGCGCACAACTACTGGTGGTGGAGTTGAATTGGTGCTGTTGGAGAGGCTTTCTCAATCAATTGAGGATGACGTTGGATTCTTGGGATGGTTCTGCGTACTAAGGAGTTGATGGTACGGTGAACGACGTACAGACAGTGGTGAACGGTGGTGGCGTGACCGGTCAACGATGAGTTGACCTGAAACAAGTAGCATGGGCCTTTAGCCCCAATTAGAAGGTTCTTTAGGATTGTTGTGGTGTGAGGAACACAGTTGTGGGTGCGGCTTGGTGAATAGAAGCTTGTGGTGGCCGGTTGACGTCGGAGATGACGGTGGAGGAATGGGTCTGTCGATGGCGTGTTGGAGAGGCCAATCACCTCAATAATTAGAGGGCATTTGCTCTCTGAAGTGTGGGGAAGGTAGTGGTAGCAGTGGTGTGTTGTTTGATGAAGTGTGGTGTGCATGTGACCAGGTTGTAGGAGGAGAAGGAGGTGGATGTGGGTGTGTAGTGAGTGAACCTAGGAACTAAGGGGCTAAGAAGACTATAGGAGGGAAGAGGAAGAGAGTAGAGAGCGTAGTGAGGGAAGAGGGAGCGAGGCGCATCCGACATTGACTGGTCGAACAGAAAGAAGAAGATGAACTCTGGTGAGGTATAACAACTACGACGAGGGCAGAGGAGGCTCTTGCTATGGTTGGCAAGGAGTGGAAAAACAGGAGGAAGAAGGAGGACCACCTAATTTGATGGTTAGATGGCTGGCGAGAGGAGAGCATGTAGGGTCGTCGGAGCCTAGTCGGAAAGCTGTCAGAGGAAGAGGACGAAGGTGGTTTTTGGCCGATTCTTGGCTAATCTTGACCGTGGAACTTTGTAAAGTTTATATAGATTAGGATTTGAGCTTGAGATAGGAAGAATTCAAGAATTGGCAACTTGGTTTGTGGAGATTTTAGCCCCTGATTTTTGTGAGCTCGCTAGGGCTCCTGGGTACTCCTTAGGATCTAGGATTGCGTTTAAATGGAAGAGGATCTCTTTGGTCATGATGGGGAGGAGATTTCCAAGATGAAGTCGGCGGTATTTGGGTTTGAGATGCTGTTCTGACAGCAATGGCAGCAGGGGCATTTTTGCAAAGATGACAAGGAATTAGGGTTGTGTTTGTAAGGAAACCTAGAAGATAAGGGCTTGGGTATAATAAATAGAGATTTTGAGGGTTAAAATACAAATTAGGTCAAGATGGACTACGATTGGGCATAAATTTTGGTGTTAACTTAGTTTGGATCCAAGGAATATAATGGTGAACTTGGATTTGAGTTTTGACCATGTTTGACTGGTAAATTGCATGGAAGCCCAATTTAGGGTAAATTCCTATCTGAATCTCTATTTTTGGTCAAAATGGGTTCAGATGGTTAAACCAAAGGTACCAAACCTCTTAGAATATTTTTCAATAAATTTTAGGAGGTTTAGATTGAATTTATCTTGACTAGAACCCTTTCAATTTAAGTACGACAGATAATTAAGATTTTCAGTGATATTTTAATCCTCAAAATGCGTGAAACCCTAATTCAGTCAATGTGTGCCCACTTTTTAGTATTTTGAGTTCATTTGACTTTAAATCCTATGGACTAAACTAGATCTCTAAGCCAGATTTTAACATTCAGGATGCCTTACTGAATCACATGTTTATAAATTATATCAACATACCAACAATAGACCTAGAAGTACTCAAGTACTAGCCAAGATCCAGACCTAACTAGCCTTAGCCTTGGATCCACCACAAAGGTTTCTAAGGCCTGCAAAAATTGCCCAGAGATTCGTTGACCCCAACGGTTAAAGCACCCGTGTGTAGACATAATGAGTCTAGGTTCAGTTTGCTAATGCATTTTTGATAAGAGAGATAGAGAAGTATATTTATTTTAAGATCTTTCTCTCTTTTCTTTTTACATTCCCCTAAATCCAACATTGGATTGGCTCTAATAGGTCCCCACCATCAATCCTCGAAGGTCCTTGGCTTCGATGCTTTAGGATAACACCGCCCATGGCAACCCCCAAAATCTTGGCTTTCGACACTTTGGGATAATGCTGCCCATGGCATTCTGTAGCTAAATTCAGGCCCTGGCAATTGACATTTCGGGATTATCCCTCCTATGGCATCTGAACCAGCACAAGGTGCTTACGTGCCCCCGGTAGGATATTTAGATATCATAGGAGACAAGCATCGAGGAGACGATATGTTATAACGCATCTTCGAGGGGAGTATTTTTCATTCCACCTCTCCGCATCGGGAACTCGTCCAATCATCTTGTGTCTTCGAGGGCTCCTAAGCCAGACCTTCTGGAAAACATTTCTCAGAATAGAACACTTTTGGCATTATACTTCATTAAGCACATTGAACCAGACTGGTGTGTGATTTTTGGGTGCCTAGGTTACCAAGTCCTGCAAACTAAAGGGTAGGCAACAGGGCTAAATAATCCCTATGCCTTAGACTTAATACATCAGCCTTGCACTTTTCTCAACCTCTTGAGGATTAATCCGGATCTTAACAAATACGTAAGTGTTTAAGCCCTAGAATAGCCCAAGAGGCCTAAGGTCTGTATCCATCACTTATCTCCTAAGAATTAGCCCTTAAGGTCTTAATTCATCATCCAATCCAGCTTATAACCTAGGTAAGTTCTATACTCAATTACAAGGACTATCACCATTTTGTTTTTTGTTTGCTCCTTTTCTTTGTTTTTCCCTTCCTCCTCTTTTTCCTCCTCAAGAAAGATTTTTCATTTAGTTCACAAATTTTTTCCTCTTTTTTCATTATTTACTATTATTATTATTGATTGAAACCCTTCCATGAATCGAATTTCACATCATTTTGCACCACTATAACCCCACAAGCCTAAGATTTGCAATGTTCTCATTATAAATTAGGTGGGTTCGAGTTCAGCTTAGATAGTACATTAGAACAGGTTTGGGTGGGTGGTGAACAGGTTGGGATAACTATTACAGAAGGTTTCAATCTCTAATATGAATATCGGAGGTGGAGTCAGCTATTCTAATAGACGAACCCTAAAGTGCAATATGACTTTAGCTTAGAAATAGGTCATAAGGGTCTCGGATTTTTTAAAATGACGGGTTGCCTCCTGTTAAGTGCTAAGTTTAATGCCTTCAGCTGGGCAAAATGTGGCTCAGGGAGGATAGAGATCAAAAGATACCATAGCCAGATTTGAATCGATTAGTTCGAGGAATCATTTCAATCTCTGACCGTTCACAACAAATGGTTCTGAATCATGACTGAGTCTACTGATTTTGATAGCTCCATTTTCGATGAGAAAGGGTTCGATACATCTCGATCTTAGCTTTCCTGAGAAGAGCTTGAGCTTGGCATCAAAGAGGAGCACTTTCTAACCAGGATGGAATGATTTTTGCGATATGTACTTGTCAAGGAAGGCTTTGACCCTCTCTTTATAGATACACGAGTTTTCATACGCATCATTGCGAAGCTCCTCGATCTCGCTCATTTGCAACCAGCATTGGTTACTAGCCTTCATGAGATCAAGGTTGCACTTCCGTATTGCCCAGTAGGCCTTATGCTCCATCTCTATAGGGAGGTGACTGGTCATTTCTTACCTCAACTCAGTTAATTAAGTTAATTTTACTTAATTAAGAGTAGAAGAAAAGTCACTTAGGTTAACTCGAAGTTGTGTCGATTAGTAGTATAGGGTCGAATTAACCTAACATTTTAGAAAATTTTTACTGGTTGAGTCTAGGTCATTCGCCGGGAGGTATAATTCATTTTAAATTCACTAGTTATCTTTTATTTTTCTTTATGAGCATAGGAGGTAAATCTAAGTTAATTATGAAAGCATGAATTTTGGCAAAAATTTGATTAAAATGAGATAACATGTAAAATCCCATATAAACTCTCATTTTCAACATTTAAAACATGTAAATTCTTTATTTATTTCAAATGATTTAAGGCAAGGAAGAGTTTATTTAATCAATATATGCCTTAATACAATAATTGAGAGCAAAAAGAAGTTAAAATATAACAAGAAAATTAACTCTTTTCTCTATACTTCAGCATCTCTTCTTTCCCTTCTTCTCTTTATCTTCTTTTTCTTTTATTTCTTAATCCTTTGTTCTTTCTTTCTTTCTCTTTCTATTTTTCTCTGTTTTTTTTTTCTCGATCTCTTTCTTCACTTCTGCTTTCTCTTCTGCTCCTGCCTTTCTTCTTCTCTTTTCCTTAGTCTTCTTTCCTTACCCTTTCTTTCTCTTTCTTTCTAAGCCTTTCTCTTAACCTTCTGAGTCTTGGCATTCAACACTTAGCCTTAAGCTTCTGAACCTTTCTTCCTTTAACACTTCTTCTTACTGAGCTGAACCAATTTTTTTTTATCTTCAACCAAAAATTAGTTTTTTTTATTTGCGGCTCAGACTATTCGGGGATACGCAGCACCCTTAGATTAGGGTGGGACCAGACCCTACTAAGTCCTTGCCTGATTCAATTATGGTTTGATTTATTTTCGGTTTAGAGTTTCGAGCCAACCAGCTCAATGCCTCCCAGGGCCAATCGCACACACACGCCCACTCGGGCGCACATCCGCAGGCGCACTCACCCACACACACACACACCGCATGCTCAAAGGATCAGGGTTCAGATTCGCGCCGAATGTTTGACGATTGGCATACCTTAAACACAAATTAGTTTTATACTAGGGCGGGTGCTTGAAAACTTCCGGTATGGGACTATTGTTCCCCCCTCCAGACCCAACTTCAAACGAAGATTACTCCGAGCTTAGAGCTCCAAATCAAGTGAGATAAAGCTTGATGGAGAGCTTTAAGGTGGCTTTACAGGATTCCAGGGTCAATTTAAGGTTTAGAGGATGATTTCCTCTCCGATTTGATAAGTGAAATTAGGGGGTTCCTACGGGTTTAACACTACCTGGAAAGTGAAATTCAGGTTAACAGAGTCCACAGATGGACTTTCTCACTTAACTAAGGTTCTAAATAGGTTTTGCAAGGGATTCCACATCTACTAGTGTAGGTTTCAATCTCTCAAGAGCTTCAGGTAACATGGAAAAGCTCGAAGCTTCTCTAAAAGCTTCAGAAAAAGGATTTGAACTTCAGAAAAGGTGTAACAGACACTTGGGATAATTTCTAATCGATTTCAACAAATTCTAAGGGTGAAAACAAACTACTCTAGGTAGGATTTGAGATCGAATCTCATAAAAAAGGCACTACTATCAGTTTGGGTATGAAAACAACCCAAACTGACAGTGTTTGGATACCAATCAAATTAACCATCTGAGCTCTCTCAAATCACTTCAAAATCATTCACACAAATCTCAGAATTAATTCAAGCTCTTCAATTCAATAGATTGAGCTCAGAGTCAAGGTTTCAAGCTCGGGTTTGACTATAAGGCTTCAAAATTTGACTTTCTATTTTAAGCCTCTTCATAAGAAATCAAAGCCTAAGATAGGATCCTTTCATCCTCAAGAACTTGCTCAACCCCCTGGACAGATGTTTGAACCTAAGAATCTAGGGTTTCAGGCTCGTTGCCTGAACTAAAAATGTGATTTGTTCGTCAGAGTAATTAGGGGTTTGTTACACAGATTTGAAGGCATAATTAACTTCGATGCATTGCACTAAAGTTTTTAGATCCATCAAATGCCTTTTTTAAACTTCTATCAGACTTCTCCAACTCTGCCGGAGTTGGAGAAGACAAGTTAGTATTCCTAGCTCAAGGTGATAGAATCCCAAATGAACAACCTCAAGCAAATCAAAAATCAAAATTAAGTTATTCTGGAGCTTCTCAACAAGTTCTATAGGCTGAAGGTTGAAATTCACTCGCTAGAGCTTACCAGAGCTCTGATGAGTCCAGAAAAGATGAAAAATGTATACAGAATGAATAATTGTGCCATTTTTTATTTGAAAATGTTCCTGAGGTTACAAGGAACCTCAGGAACTCATTAAATTCCTTAATTGATCATTAGAATTAAGAATTAATAGTGAATTCAGTTTAAATGGATTTTTAAGGGTTGAAGCACAGGACTTGCTCTCCCACTCAGAAGATTGGTTGAGACAAGTTAAAAAGTAATTGCGATGATAATTATATAATTAATTAAGAGTTTCAACTACTCCTGAGCCGCCATTGATAGCGAGCTCAGGAGCTTAAATAAATTTAGGCATTTAGGTTATAGATGGTAATTATTCAAATTGAAGTGATACTTAGGATCCTTAGATTGTGAATAGGTGGTGGAGGACCCTATGGAGATGAATCTAAGCTCAGTTACTGTCACCATGGACAGCGACAGTCGCTGTTGAAGGTGAAGGTGAATTAGGCGAAACAGTGATAAATTTAGTGTTTTAATGGATTAGAAGTGATCGTGAGGGTTAAAGAAAGGTGATTAGCGACTTTAAAAGACAAAACAAGAGTTCAAGCAAGCTCAAGGAGCTCGCAGAAATCGAAGGAGATGAAGTTTGAAAATTGCAATTAACTAAGCTAACTAACTACTTTAACTACCTAAACTGCTCCTATTCCTACTCCTACTCCTATCTATTGTTACCTGGACGAAGGGGTTAAAGGAAACTCCGTTGAAGGCTCATGACGGATGAGTGAAATTAGAGGGGAATAAGGAAGATCTCCGGTGGGCGAATATGGATGAAGCAGAGGCACTCCTTGGTCGGTGCCTTTGTCCAGAGACGCGGCAAACCTCTGTGGAGTTCCTCAGCTAATCAGGATGGATGGAGGAAGTCGGAAGATGAAATGGGGAGTTGCCGGAGTTATAGAGAGAATAGCCTATCAAAGTCGGCTACAGTGAAGAAGAGGGAAGGGAGCCAACTTGAGAGAAATCGAAGGGGTGAGGGGGTATTTATAGTGAATGGCGACAAAGAGGACGGTGGAGTGTGGACGAAGAAGAAGCTTGGGGAGCTTAACCTCCGGCATCGTCTCCGATGACGGTAAGGTTAACTCCCACAAGAAATTAGGATTTCAGAGTAATCCAGACCGATGGATGAAGATGGGATGGTGAGCGCAAGCTCCAAGAGCTTGGAGAAGGAAGAATGATGTCGACAGGGCGGTGATCGCGCGATGGAGTCACTCTTCGTCGTTAGCCGTTCAATCGGCTGAAGAAGAAGAAGACGAAAGGGACCTAAGTGCAGTGAAACTTAAGGACCTATATGAAAATTAAGGACCCGATCGCAATGATTAGTAAGGACCTAAATGTAAGCTTAGGTTTTAAAGGTTTATTTTAACTTAGATCTTTTTCAACTTTTTATATATGTTAGTAAATAAGGTAACTATTATGATTAAACCTTGAATTCACATATTTGACCTTTTTAGGTTAATTTATTAAATTAGGTAAAATTACTTGAGTTATTATATACTTATACACATATTATGTTTAAGTTAACTTATTAATTAAGGAAATGATTAATAAGATTTAAAGTCCAATTAGATTGTTAATAATATTAATTGAATGATAAAATATCATTTTAAACTTATTTTAAGGTCCTTTACTATATATCCCTTATTTTATAATTAACCCTTATATATTCATATCCTTAGCTAATTAACTAGGAAGACTAGTTAATTAGGGATAATTAGAGATCATGATGAGTCTCTCATCATAATGCCTTCTCGTACACGAACCTGAATGGAGACATTCCTAGCTGGGTCTTATTGGCGATCCTATAGGCCCACAAGGCTTCCGGAAGTCGGGTGGACCAATCTTTCTTGTCAGGGTGAACAGTGACCTAAAGGATTTTCTTGATCTCTAGATTGGATAGCTCATCTAGTCCATTGGTCTGGGGGTGATAAGGTGTCGAGATATGATGCGACACCCCATACTTTTTCATCAGGGATTGGAAGTGCACATTCGCTAAATGAGACCCGCCATCATTGATGATGGCTTTAGGAACCCAAAATATGGAAAAGATGTTCTCTTGAATGAACTAGAGAACAACTTTATGATCATTCATTTTGGTGGGTACATCTTCGATCCATTTCAAGATGTAGTCAAAAGCAAGTAAGATGTACTTGAAGCCGTTAGATCTAGAAAAAGGGTCCTATAAAATCAATTTCCCATATGTCAAAGATCTCGCACACGATAATCCGATTCAAGGGCATCATATTGCGTAGGCCTACATTGCCGAGGGTTTGACAACGGGTAAATGCCTTATAGTAGGATTGTGCGTCTTTGAGCATAGTTGGCCAAAAGAACCCACATTGGAGGTTCTTTGCTGCAGCTTTATGCCCAGAGTAATGGCCACCACAGGCCTGGTTGTCACAGAAAGAGATGACATCATTATCCTCATCGTTAGGAATGCATCTTCGGATTACTTGGTCATTACCGATGTGTAATAGATAAGGATCTTCCCAGACATAGTACTTGGCATCGAAAATCAGCTTATCCTATCGGGAGTTGCCCAAGCAGGCGAAACTTTCCCCATAACCAAGTAATTCACGATATCAGTGAACCAAGGAAGTCCATTAATGGCCAAGGGATGTTTATCTGGAAAATGCTCGATAATAGGTTAGGACAGGTCAATGATTGAAGAAGGAAGGTGCGACAAATGGTCAGTACCACATTCTACTTTCCTGCCATGTCACGAATTTTGATATCGAATTCTTGCAACAGCCAGATTCATCGGATTAATCTAGGTTTCGCATCCTTCTTGTAAGAAAGTGCCTCATCACAATGTGATCTGAGTAGATGATGACATGGGATCCTAGAAGCTATGATATGAATTTCTCCAGACCAAATACTACAGCCAGCAGCTCTTTCTCTATAATCGTATAATTACGCTGAGCCTCTTCTAATGTCTTGCTGGCATAATATATAACCACCAGTTTCTTGTCGATTTTCTGTCCCAGCACCGCTCCTACTATGTAGTCAGACACATTGCACATGATCTCGAAGGGTTGAGACCAATCAGGGGATTGTAGGATTCGAGCTTGGATAACTCGGTCACGCAGGATTTCGAATGCGTGAATGCACTCACTTGTCATCTTGAAAAGCATGTCCTTTGAGAGAAGATTCGTTAAGGGGCACGTGATTTTGGAAAAATTAGATATGAATCAGCGATAGAAATTGACGTGCCCCAAAAATGATCTGATGGCTTTGACTGAGGAAAGCACAGGTAATTTGGAAATGAAATTCACCTTAGCTCGGTCAACTTGGATACCTCTCTCAGATACGAGGTGTCCAAGCACAATGCCCTCAGGAATCATAAAGTGGCCCTTTTCCCAGAAGAGAACCAGGTTCACTTCGATGCATCTTTGGAGGATCTGGACCAAGTGTAGGAGGCAATCATCAAAAGATTCACCAAACATAGAGAAGTCGTCCATGAAGACTTTAAGGTATTTACCTACCATTTCAGAGAATATGGCTAGCATGCACCGCTGAAAGGTGGTAGGTGTGTTGCAAAGCCTGAATGGTATCCTATAGAATGCATACGTACCGTAAGGGTAGGTAAAGGTGGTCTTTTCTGATCTTCGGGATGGATTTTGACTTGGTTGTATCCAAAGTACCCATCCAGGAAATAGAAGAACCGATTTCCCACCAGTTTCTCGAGAATCTGATCAATGAACAAGGGAGGGACATGGACTTTCTTTGTGGAGGCATTCAGCTTCTAATAGTCTATGTAGACTGTCCACAAGTTTGCAATTTGAGTTGGGATGGTTTCTCCAGATTCGATTGTAATCATGGTGAGCCTTGCCTTTTTAGGCACAACTTAGATGGGGCTCACCCAGCAGCTGTCAGAGATAGGGTAGATGATTCCTACGTCGAGCCACTTGATAACCTTTTGTAGATTCGGGTTCGGTCTTCTCAACATTTCTCAAGATGGTCGTGATCCCTCTTCGGTATAGATACGATGTGTGCAATATGAGGGACTTATTCCAGTTAGGTCATCTAGAGTCAATCTAATGGCTCTTTGATGTTGCTGGAGGATAGAAATCAGCTTTATTTCCTGAATAGGAGTGAGTCGAGAGTTGATAATCACATGAAACATTTGATTCGAACACAAAAATATGTATTTCAGATGATCTGGGAGGGAATTTAATTTAAACACCAGGTTATCAGCAGTGGGTGGGGGTTCAGGATTGGCCTCAGAAGACAAGGTGGAAGCTAAGGATAGATTTGGATCAGCTTTGGGCTTCTCGATCTCTGGGTTAATATCTTCTTGTGGTTGAGGTTATGGGAGAATTAGGTTTTTCTCTATAATTGGGTCCTCAACCAAGGAAATTATGTTGCAAAGTTCTTCGACTACCCCACACTTTATTCCTTTTTGGGCCTTAAAGATATCGATCCTCAATGTCTTATTCTCGAATTCCAACTTGATCTGGCCCTCTTCGTAATTGGTATTTGCCTTAACTGTGGCTAGGAACAATCTCCTTAAGATAATCGGTGTATCTTTCAGATTTTTAGGAGTATCCATGTCTAATACAATGAAGCCCACCAGGAAGTAGAAATCTTGTATCCTAACTAGAACATCCTCGAGAACTCCTCTTGTGACTTTATTGATCTGTTAGCTAGCTGTAGAGTCACCTCAGTCAGTTTGAGCTCGGTTTCCTCAAAATGATCTAGTAAGGATGTGGGGATCAGATTTATGGAGGCTCCTAAATCCAACAAAGGTCGATCGAACTCTAGGTTGGCTATCTTACAGGAGATCAGAGGGGTGTCAGGATCTTTCACTTTCTGCAAGAGTTTGCTCAGGATGATAGAGCTGGCTTGCTCAGACAACACAATCGAACTCTTGTCTTTGTTTCGCGGCTTACGCTTTGGTGTACATAAGTCCTTCAAAAATTGCACGTAAGTCGATACGTGGCGGATCGCATCCATCAAGGGGTGTTTATTTGGACTCGTTCAAAGTGTTTAACCACGTCTTCCTTGAGTGCCATGGGTTTGGGTTTCCTATTTCCTTTGGTCAAGGCCTTGGGAAATGGAACCTCTATTGGTTCCTCTAGGATTGGTTCGGGCTCTGGATCTGGGATAGGTGTATCCTGGATGACCATCCTAGGGATAGGCTTTGAACTACTAGGGTTAGGGTGGCTAGGAGAAGGTGGATCCTGAGTCATTTTGCCACTACGTGTAGTAACAGCATTTAGGCCTGCTTGCTTTGGGTTCGGAGTTGGCAAGAGTGGTGGTTGCTACTGATATCCCGAATATGATGTGGAAGCCTCCATCCCATCGGATGATGGTGTAGAAGGGGTCTTATAGACATAGTGAGCTTGGCCTTGATTTGGGTTCATAATGAGCCTTTGGTTCAACATGTTATTCAATTTTGGCAGAGGTTGAGAAGGAAGCACACCAAACTAGCGAGTCCCAGCCATCTGTGAGAGTTGATTTTGAACCTCTGTGTAACGAATGTGTGCCCCAGACGTCTTTTAAGACGTCTGGGAGGTGGCCCAGACGTCGTACCAGACGTCTGGGATCACAACCAGACGTCTGATAAGACGTCTGGGATCGTTTACAGACGTCTGGAAATCCGTTATTTTCGACACACGCGAGTCGCCTGCGCGCCTGAGCGCGCAGACCGCATATTCCCTCTTTTTCTCTCTGCGGCTGCAGGCGGCCTGCCACCTCCTCTCTCCTCCTCGCGCGGCCTTAAAAGGGCCACGCCTCCCCTCCCGTCTCCACAGTCTCCTCCTTCTTCTCCTTCCTGTGCGCGAGAGTGAGCGGACGCGAGGGCGGCAGCGACGGCCGCAGTGAGCGCGGAGGTGCGGCGTGCGAGGGCGGAGCTCTGCCGTGAGGGCGAGCTCGCCGGAGCGGCTTGGCCGGCTGGCGGAGGGCGCAGGGGGCGCGGAGCGATGCGGAGAGGGACCTGCTGCGGTCTGAGCAGCAGGAGCGCGAGGTGCGACGCGGGCGGCGTCGCGAGCGGAGGCCGAGCAGGGTTCTGATTCTGGAAAAATTTCCAGAATCAGACGTCTGGGTTGATAGCCAGACGGCAAGGTAGACGTCTGTAAGATCATACAGACGTCTGAAAGGTGAGTTTTCCGCCTTCTTCTTCCTTCTTGTCGATTGACCGTACTGAGGGAGGGGGGGTTGGCTGTGCGCAAGTTCGCTGATTCGCCATCCTTTGCAAATCAGACGTCTGGAAGTTGTACCAGACGGCGGGAGTGACCTACAGGCATCCGTATGGACCATCGGACGTCTGGGATCTAGGGCAGACACCCCCGCAGACTTCTGGACGTCTGGGAAACCACGCTGAACAGGTAATTCTCTGATCCACCCTTTAAGACGTCTGGAAGGAGTTCCAGACGTCTGATTTTGCACAGTATCGTCTTTTTCGACCCGTTTAGGGCCCGTTCGGGCTCCGTTTTCCACGATTCGAGTTGCGTTCGTTTCAGAATTAATTCCTCTACCCGTCTACAGTAGCTATACACTATTTTGAGACACTCCTTGTGTTTGATCCTTGTGATAGGACCTCGTTCGGTTGCAGTCTTGAGAGTCGCGGAGGCACGTGGGATTCCCGATCACGCCCCCATTACTCCCGTTGTACCTGGTAGAGTGGTTTTAAGTATTAATAAAAATTTGTTAAAGTATGGAACCATAACTAGAACCTAGGACATTGCATGAATCCTAGGAATGAGAAATATATGGAATGATAGTTCCTAGGTGTTGCATGAATCCTAGGACCGGAAAACTAGATTGTATGATAGACCCTAGGATATGGCATGAATCATAGGATGGAAAAACTAGTGGAATATATAATAATGAAGTCTTGGAAAAATGGAAAGGAATATATGAAGCTGCCTGTAAATTGAATTCACAGCTGCCTGTTATGAATAAAGAAACATGATTGGGATCATGGTTGGTAAGAACGTGAAACTGGAAAGTAAGACATAAGATGTTCTGGAACCCTACGGGGAAGTAGGAGTAGAACTCCTGGAAAGCGAATGGAATAGAATTGGGGAAGTGAGCTGGCCCTTGAGTACGGAGTACCAAGGAGAGCGACTGTCCCCCTGTTTAGTGCAGACTGAGCTAGCCACCCCAGGGACCCGGGGGTTAGGACTGGCCACTCTGTACCGACTTGTTGGCCCTCGTGTACGTAGTACCGAGGAGAGCTAGTAGTGTTAGGAGAGTACTAGCTACCCCACGGGCCCCGGGGTTCTGCTAGCCTCCTTCACCGACTTGTTAGGCCCACTAGGGCAAACCAGGGTAGTCAGGCGAGGGTGCGCGGACTGTGGAGGGGCAAGGCCCCGGTTTGGTTACTGTGGAGGGGTTGGACCCCTGTTACTGAGAGGGCTCTGCCCTGGTTCCGTGCTGTGCTTTGGGCGCACCCGTTAACGGAAACGACTGACCGCGTCCAGTGCGGGCTAGCTACCTGTCCGTTTATCGCGCGTGCCGTAGTCACCGTTACGTCTGTCAGTGACCTTGGGGTGGTTGACTGAGGGTAGGATCACCACGGGGGACTCTCCCGGCCAGGAGAGCACCACGTGCTACTTCTACTTTTGGAAAAGACTGCAATCAAGATCGTTCCCACGAGGACATTCGAGATCAAGTAAAGGATCTGAGAAATAAATGAAATAGTGAGAAAAATTGAAAGATGTGAATAAAGGAAGTAATTGAACATAACAGCTACTGTACACTCTACTGTTGCCTTTAGTTAGTTTGCCACTCTACTCAGCGTTTTGCTGACGTGTTACACTCGTTACCTTTTTCAGGACCAGGTGTTGAGCAGCCAGGGTCGGCGGCTGCAGAGGACGCTGGGCCAAGTAGGGTCCAGTAGAGTTTACCACAGTCCTTGTACCTCTTTTGTTTCTGTTTTATTGAGTAGTTTTTTTTTTTGTTTCCGCTGTACTTCTTTACCTGCAGTTCTTGTTATATGATAAATGTTGTTTTACTGTTGTGGTGGTACCTACTGTAGTAGTTTCTTTCCTTACTGCTGTACTTTCTTACTGTTAGTTATATTCATGCTGAATGTGGTTTATTTTACTGTCTTTTGGTTACTTCCTCGTTGGACGACTAGGTCTTGGGATTAGTCGAGTCGGTCCGGTTCTCGTGTCTCGTAGGGACTCGGGAACCGGGTCGTTACACTCTGTGATCTCTTCCTTAAATTGTGTTTGCATAGCTGAATTAGTTTTTTGGATGTCAGCCAGAGCCTGCAAAATCAAGCTCATTTGATCTTCCTTGGTAGGCCTAGGTTGGAAATTCAGGTTGGGCCAAGGCTAAGCGGGCTGATATGGTCGCAGAGCTTGTGGTCGGGGTTGGAATTGAGGTCTCGAGTTCTAATTATTTCTCGACCACATGAAATTTGGATGATTGTGACATGTAGGGTTAAATGAGTTGGAGAATGGATTATTCTAGATGGCGTGGAGATCCTCGTAGGTCTGAGGAACTCCGGAGTAATCAGAGTATGAGGGTTCAGAGTTCCCCCAACTAGAGTAGGATGGTCCAGAGTTTCCTCCGAAACCAGGATCAGACAGAGTTGGATAAGTATCCATCCCTTGATATGCATGGTGGTGAATGTTATGCATGGCCTCCCTGCATAAGGGCAGATGTGCATACGTGTTTTGCTATGAAGAGGGGGCTCTCTGCAGATGTCGAGTCAATTTGTCCACCTTCCTCTCGATGATAGAGACCTTATCCAGGTGATTGGCCACCAACTCCATGTTGATGGATGCTGATAGGTCTCATGCCTCGTGTGCCCCTTGTGTGTTTGTCAATGCGTAGGTGGTCGTCTGGTCGAACACACCCATAGACTCATTGTTTATGGAGTTCTCTCACATGTTCTCGAGAATGTCCCAAACTGTATCTTCATGTTGACCCATGATGTTGCCACCATAGGTTGCATTGACAAATAATCAAATGTCCTCACAGAGTCCTCGGTAAAAGATTGGACTTGTTCCCATTCAGGAACTCCATGATGAGGCCATTTCCGCATAAGATCCAGAAAGTGGTCCCATGCCTCATGAAGTGGTTCTTCCACATTCTGAGTGAAATGTGTGATCTGGTGCCTTAAGGCATTAGTGTGACCAACTGGGAAAAATTTCTTTAGGAATTCAGATTGGAGTTCCTCCCATGTGTTGATCGGTCAAGTCAGGGTTTGGTACCAATGGGTAGCCGTGTCCATAAGAGAGAAGGAGAACATCTTCATGAGCAGGATGTCTCGGTTCTAAACAGGTGGTCCAAAGTCTGGGCCAGATGTTCCAGGTATTTAATGTATTGGAAGGGGTCTTCGTCTTTAATTCAGTGTCAGGTCCTCCAGTTGGGATTTGCACCCTATGTTCAATAGCCACTGTCGCGGAATTGTAGTGATCTCGCATCTGCGGACGTTGCAGGGGATTTGTGAATGCATGGAATAAATCAGTGAGACGCTATGATTGATTCTGAACATTGGGCACTTCTTGATTTTCCATGGAGGCAGGGAGTGGAGAACCGGGCTCGGATGTGGAAGGGTTGGAAGAGAACCCAAACAATTGGGTCGGGGCTTAACCTCGACGAGAGTGAACTGCTAATGGAGGTCTCAAGACTGGTCTTAAGGACCTCCTCCCGTACATGCACTATGGAATCAGATGAGGGACAAAATGTGTATTGGACCCAATTGTGACACCCAATAAGGCTGGGTGACTATGGCAGTTCGAGGTAGATGGACCCCTAAATCAGAAACTCACCCACCCGAGAATTAGTTGGGAAGCCAGGAAGGGAGAGTCTCGGAAAGACGCCTACACGGTAGAGCGTCCCCACGAGTTATAGGGTTTCCACCACCCGACCTTCCTTCTCACCACGATTCCAAGTAGACTGTAATGTGTGAGCTTGACTCCTAAGTCTACTAGTTTTAATCCTGCTTTTGCCTTGAATTTCGCTTGAGCTTGAAGTTAATTTGGTTTGTGACCGAATTTGGAGGTTAGTTGATTCACAAAGTGAACCAACTTCACCTAACTTGTCCTAAAGTTGAGGATGAGGTTTCTGTCCCAATCACCCTGAGTTGGTTCTCAAACAGGTTATTAGGTCCCAAATTTTAATGATCCAAGTGATTATAGAACCTTGATTTTACGGTTCACTTGATTAGATCAATTCAACCAAGGGCTTGGGTAGCATAAAATGTGGGAATATATTTCTTTTTAAAGCAAGCAAGTGTGTACTCTTGGAACCTTAATGTGGAAATCCTATATTGGCTCTATTTCCAAGTCCAATTCTTTCAAAGGTGGTACCTTGGGCTCAATCAAGAAGGTGAATAGCCTAAGGAGGCTTATGCCCCTAATAGGTGCAAGTATTAGGAGGGGGATCTGATGAGAGGCTCATCATGGCTTCTAATTACCCCTAATTAACTAGTTTCCCTAGTTAATTAACTAGGAATATGTTTATAAAAGGGATAATTATAGAATAAGGGATAAATCAATAAAGGACCTAAAAATAAGTTAAAAATGCTTAATTAAAAGTCAATTAACATTATTAATAATTTAATTAATAAATGGACTCGAAATATCATTAATTGGTTACCTAATTAATATCTAATTTAACTTAAGCATAATTTATACTTAAGTATGTAATAACTTAAGTAACTTAACTCAATTAAATAAATTAAGCTAAAAAGGTCAAAATGTAAATTCAGGGTAGATATATAATATTTATCTAATTTATAATCATATAAAAAGTTTAAAAAGAATTAAATTAAAAGAAGCCTTGAAAACCTCAGTTTACGTTTTAGTCCTTAGGATTCATCACATTTGAGTCCTTTTCATGCACATAGGTCCTTAACTTTTCTTACACTCAGGTCCCTGTGAACAATTTTCCTCTTCTTTGTTTCTTCTTCACCTGCTCAACGGCTGACGAACGACAGTGCGTTTACCACCTGATCACCTTCCATCTGATGCCATTCCACCCTCACCAAGCTCCTGGAGCTTGCGTTTACCGTCATCCTTCCATCCCATGGTTTGGATGCAACTGAAATCCTATTTAGGACTTAAGGTTAACTTCACCAATGTCGGAAAATATGCCGATGGTTACCTTGAATCTAGTCACAATTCCGTTCAGATTCGAGCTCCTTCACAGCCGCCGAACCCTATAAATACCTCTTAAACCCTTCGATTTTGGTTGTTAGCTCCCTACCCTCTTCCCCCAACTGTAGCTAACTAATGGGCTATTCCTCCCTATTCCAGTGAATTACCTTCACCTCCACACACTCTCTCCGATCACTTCCAACATCTGCCAAGCTTCGCCGTCTTCCACTGCGTCTCTGGATAAAGCGATGACTCCAGACTCCACTTCTACTCCACAAACACACTCGCTGGACTTCTTTCCTGACCCTCTGGTTTCATCCTCCGTTAAGAGCCATTGACAGATATTTCTACCCCCCTTCGTCCGGGTAACAGTAGGGTTAGGTAGGTAAGTATAGCGTAGTTTTAATTTAGTAGGTTAAGTAGCTTAGTTAGCCCTTTATGCTCAGTTTGCTTGTCATCTTCTCCAACTCTGGTGAGCTCATTGAGCTTGTCCGGAGCACTCTTTTTCTATTTTTATGCATCAATCACCTTCCTTTTATCATCATGAATTCATAGCACTACTCCCTCATTTTTTTTATCAACTGATACGCTTAAGTCATCGACACATTCACCGGCGACCTCTGCTGTCCACGGCGGAGGTCACTGAGTGTAAAGGCCCGTTCTATTCTAAGCCTTTTAAGACATCTGGATTGTCAGTCAGATGTCTGGACCCCTTCCCAGACGTCTGGAAATTGAAAATTTTGTACTCATGGTCGAGTCTGCACGCTGACAGCCTTCCTCCTTTTTCTCTCTCTTCTTTTCTTCTCCGTAGAACCCTAGCCGCTCCCTCTATATAACCCCTCTCCCCCTTCCTCTCTTCTCCACTCCACCACCACCACCTTCCTTCTTCCTCTCCATTGCAGTGAGAGGGACAAGCATAAGAGAAAGCGTGAGAGCGAGGAGCGAGGAGGAGAGGCGACCTGAAGAGAGGAGGAGCAGCAGCTTGAGCTTGCGAGCTTGTGGGAGCTCGCCAAAGGATGCACGGCTAGAGCGGCGCGTGCGGGAGGAGGAGCACATCGAGGGAGACGTCCCTGACACTCTGCTACAGCCAGAGCTACAGACAAGGAGGAGACGCTGTGGCTGTGTGCGACGAGGGGAGAGGGTGGTCGGTCTGGTTCTAGGTTTTTCCCAGAATCAAATGTCTGGCGTGTCGTCCAGACAATGGGTTGGACGTCTGGTGACAACACCGGACGTCTGAAAGTAAAGTTTCGCGAAAGTACGTTCCTCTTGCAGTTACAACCATGCAGGCTGCACTGCAAAGTCTATCTACGTGGCTAAAAGTGGAAGATATTGTCTGTTGCACGTAGGGATAGCTTTGGGAAGGTGCAGGGTATGCCCTCCCACACGTTTCGGATGTCTGGACAGCTTACCAAATGACTGGAAGCACCCCTAGACGACTAGAGGAGAGGTCGGACGTCTAGAGCTGGGTTCAGACGGTCAAGTAGGGGTTCTGGATGCCTGAAGTCGACGCAGGAACCTGAGGTGAGACCTTGGTGACTTTTAAGATGTCTGGACCTTGTGCCAGACGTTTGATTTGGCTCTGTAGTCCCATTTTTGACCCATTTAGGGTCCGTTTGGTATTCGGTTTACACAGACAAGATATCGGTAGTTTCCTTGTGGGTTCCTCTATATGTTAGAAATCCTTATATACTGTTCTGAACATTCATTGTGTTCTGTTCCTTGGTATAGGACCTCGCTCTGTTGCGTGTTCAGAGCTTGTAGAGGCACATGAGTCTGCCGTTCGAGCCCCCAGTACTCCTGGATTGTCTAGTAGAGTGGTTTCCCCCTGTTTTGATTATAAAACATGAATGCATATGTGAAATTGGATAATTAGAAACCTAGGATGTGGCATGAATCCTAGGATGAAAAATACTTACATTGTTTGTATGCGTGTTTGAGATTGCAGTCATAAATGAATGAATAGAATTGTACACAACTGCCTGTGGAATATGAAATGCCTGTGCTAATTAAATAGTTACATGTGGCATTACTTGTATATGTTAAATTGTGGAAATACAAGCTGCATGTGTATAATACGAGAATGGAAATGTGAATGATGAAACCTGGTATGGAATGGTATGGTGAATATGAGCATGAACCCTACGGGGAGTTAGGAGTAGAGCTCCTGTGAATGACTGGAAAGGATCTAGAAATGTGAGTGGGAAGTGTGTTGGCCCTTGAGTACGTGGTACCAAGGAGAGCGACTGTCCCCTGTTTAGTCTAGAGTGGAGCTAACCACCCTTGGGTTGGGACCCGGGGTTAGGATTGACCATTCTACACTGACTTTGTTGGCCCTTGCGTACACTCTGTTGCGTGTTTGGGGCTTGTAGAGGTACGTGAGTCTGACGTTTGAGCCCCCAGTACTCCTGGATTGTCTGGTAGAGTGGTTTCCCCTTGTTTTGATTATAAAACATGAATGCATATGTGAAATTGGATAATTAGAAACCTAGGATGTGGCATGAATCCTAGGACGGAAAATACTTGCACTGTTTGTATGCGTGTTTGAGATTACAGTCATAAATGAATGAATAGAATTATACACTACCTGTGGAATATGAAATGCCTGTGCTAGTTAAACAGTTACATGTGGCAGTACTTGTATATGTTAAATTGTGGAAATACGAGCTGCATGTGTATAATATGAGAATGGAAATGTGAATGATGAAACCTGATATGGAATGGTATGGTGAATATGAGCATGAACCCTACGGGGAGTTAGGAGTAGAGCTCCTGTGAATGACTGGAAAGGATCTAGAAATGTGAGTGGGAAGTGTGCTAGCCCTTGAGTATGTGGTACCAAGGAGAGCGACTATCTCTTGTTTAGTATAGAGCGGAGCTAGCCACCCTTGGGTTGGGACCCGAGGTTAGGATTGGCCATTCTACACTGACTTTGTTGGCCCTTGCATACACTTTACTGAGAAGAGCTACTAGTGTAGGGAGGGAGCTAGCCACCCCACGGGGCCCAGGGTTCAGCTACCCACCCTACATTGACTTGTTAGGCCCACTAGGCAAACCGAGGTAGTCAAACGAGGGTGCGCGGACTGTGGAGGGGCGAGACCCCTATTTGGTTCTTAGGGGGAGACCCCTGTTATTGAGAGGGCTAGGCCCTATACTATTCCGTGCTGTACTTTGGGTGTACCCATTAGCGGAAACGACTGACCACGTGCCAGTGTGGGGTAGCTACTCGTGTGCTTATCGCGCGTGCCATAGTCACTGCTACGTCTGTCAGTGACCTCGGGGTGGTTGACTGGGTGTAGGATCACCACGGGGGACTCTCCCGGCCAGGAAAGCACCATGTGTGCCTTCTACTCTTGGGAAAGACTATAATCAAGATCGTTCCCACGAGGAACATGCGAGATCAAGAAAGAGATTTGAAAGGAAACCAATGGGTGAAAAGAAATGACTTGTAAAATAAAATAATTAGAAAAGATAAATTTACCTGTTAGCCTTTACTGCTTTAGTTAGTTGGTTACCACTCTACTCAGCATTCACTAACTCCGTTTCTCATAACCCTTTTCAGGTCCAGGTGTTGTGTAGCCCGAGTCACCGGCTACAGAGGGTGTTGGGCCCAATCGAGCCCAGCAGTAGTTCTTGTTGTTGTTGTGCTTCCTTTTGCTAGTGAGTTAGACTGTTGTTACCATTTCTATTTATGTACCTTGTTCTACTTTACTGCCGTGGTGTTGATATGTACTGTTAGTAGCTTTTATTTCCTTTACTGCTTGTACTCTTTTACTATTAGTTACTTAGCATAGTGAATGTGGTTTACTTTCCTGCTTTTTGATTATTTCTTGTTGGACAACTGGGTCTTGGGATTGGTCGAGTCGAGCCGGTCTCGGGTTTTATAGGGATTCGGGAATCGGGTCGTAACATCGAGGGTAGACCACATCCAATTGGGGCTCTCCATCACATATACACCACTTAAGGGTCCCGTTCAAAGTGTTAATTAAAGAATTAATCACCTATTCATTAAACGCCTAAATTCATTTCAACTTTTGAGTTCACTGTCCATGGTGAGCTCAAGAGAGTTAAAACATCTAATTAATCACATCTAGGTCATCGCCGTATCTTAATGAGAAATCTTCTCACTTAATTGAGTGAGAGGAGTCAATTTGAGTTCCAACGAACTCAGATTGCATTTTCTTTGAATTCGAAGCTTATCTTCTGATTTTATCTTTAATTGAGTCAAATGTCAAGCTCTTGAGGTTCCATATGACCTCAGGAGACTTTTTAGGTTATTTTTGAGAGATTCCTTGGAGTTTTGAACTCCATAATGTCAAAATTGGACTCACTGGAGCTTCGGCGAGCTCTGGCGAGTCGAAATTTATCTTCATCCCATAGAACTTTGTGCAGAGCTCTAGATTGATTACTAATGACCTAAGGATTTTGTATCAATCATTAATTTGATATTTTGATGCTTGGAGATCGTCTTAGGATTCTGTCTTCTCCGACTCCGGCGGAGTTGGAGAGACACTTTGATTAGGAATGAATCTAATTTAAGAGGTCTAGAAGCTTGAGTGAAGCATGATGAAGTTAATCCTATTGATTATTTACTTAGAGAAGCTGTAGTTTGCTTTACCAAACAACCTCAATTAGGATCTCAGGCGATGAGTCCTAAACCCTAGAATTTCTGGCTGAAATTACTTTTGAAGACTCTGGATCAATTCTTGAAGATAAATAGAACTAATTCAAATCTTTAATTTGTTTAGAGAAGATCTATTTCAGAAAGTCAATTTTTAAAGCTTTATGGTCAAACTCAGGCCTGATTTAGAGAATTTTTAAGTGAAGTCGATGATTATTTAGTTAAATCTAATGTCAGGATGATTTAGAGGTTGATAGAGTTAATTGGAAGGTGTTTTATTGAGGAATTAGGCCAAATCTTTTCACTATCCAGTTTGGGTCATTTTTGAACCCAAACAATTTCCAGTGCATTAATGATGAAATTTGAATGCCGAGCCTGTTCAATTGGGATCTCTGAAACCTTCAGAGATTATTTGATTTGATACCTCTGGCTTAAACTCTCTGTTGAGCTGTTTAGAGCTCAAAATGGAGCTCTGAAGCTCTTAAATGAAGATCAGAAGCTTTATCTTCTTACCTAAAGCTCTCAGACCTTCTTGTCTCTACTCAATTGATGCGAAATGATTCACTGAAGGCACACATGCCTTCAGTTGAGAGCTGTTTAGCTTCTCCAAATCCTTAGACCTGAGTTTCCCATCTGTAGGCCATTTTCGCCATGAAAACCTTCCATCTTCGCCCTTCAAATCGAAGGGCCAGAACTAATTAGAACACCAAATTGGTGTTATAATCCTTTAGATTATCTTTAGAGCTTTCGATCGAGCTTTGGAACGCTCGATTTGGTCCAGCCAATCGGCTGGAATCATTGGTTGATGTTCAGTCTGGAATGGACAATGATAGTCCCACATCGATTACGAGTGAGCGCACGCCTTAGTATATCATGATTTTGTGCTGACAACATTTCGGTTGTCAACGCTGGGTGTAAAGAGAAACTGGCTTGGGTGCGGGCGCATGCATGTGTGCGTGCCTGTGTGGATGTGTGTGCGCATGTGCAGGCGTATGCTTGTGTGTGTGGGCTTGTGAGTAGGTGTGGATGTGGATGTAATCCTGGGAGGCTGAGACTGTGCATTAAGACAAAACTATGAAAAATCCACCTAATAAACGAACTAGGCACGGCTAAGTAGGGTATGGTCTCGCCTCTTGTGGGCGCTGTGTATCCTCAAAAGGTTGGGCCACCCATTAACTAAATTTTTAGATTATAAAAAAAAATGGCTTAAGGATCAAAGAAATTGACTAAGTATGGATTGCATTGTGCACAGTATAGGTAATATAAGAAGCTAAAATGAGAGAGTTAAAGAAGAGAGAACAGAGAGGGTTTAGAAGAAGAAGAAGAAAATAAAAAGAAGAATAAGAGGGAGAGAATTACGGCAGAGATTAAAAGAAGAGGAAAGGGTTGAAGAGAAGAAGAAGAAGAAAGGAGACTTGTGATTTTTAATTCTTATTTTTTAATGTAATAATGTCTTCTTTTAATATTTTGAGCTTAATTGATGTATTAGGGCATTTGTATTCATTTGTATAACTTTTTCTTACGTTAATCTTTTATAATTAGTTGTAATGGGTGTAATAAACATGTTTACTTGATTTTTAATAAAAAAATCACATGTGTAAATATGTTCTTTCTTAATGGAATGTTGCATGCTTTTAAGTAAACATCTTTTATGCAATATTCATGTACTTAAAAATATTTTAATTATAATTCTGATTGATTAAGTAATTAGTAATTTATGTTTAGGAATTAATGGTGAATTAAGATAAGTTATGCCTCCAGTGAACGACCTGGACTCAACTAGTTAAAAAGAATTAAAACTCTAAAATGTTAGGTTAATTTGACCCTATACTACACAATTAATATTAATTCAAGTTAGCCTAAGTTACTTTCTCATAAGATTAATTAAGTCTAAATAACTTAATTAACTGTGTTGTGGAATTAAACGATCATTTTAATGGTACTGTTGCCAGGGAGGTAACTGTATTGTTATATTCGCCATTACTGTTTTGCTTTGTATATAATTTCTTTTTACTAATTAGCTTGTTTTGTTTTGTTTTCTATCTTCTTTTCAGGGTTACCTTTGCGGGCATTCTCAGGAAAGGAGGCGGGTTTTCTTTTTCTATTTTTTCTATTATACATACCATTGCGAGTATTTCTTACTTAGTCTTTAGTGTAGCTTGTATTTTTGCATTTAGTTAGAAAAATTTAAAAAATACAAAAATACACATACTTCTTGACTACTAGTAGCATGTTTTAGGCATACACTCTTAGGAGTGCACATACTTGCTAGTTTATTGGTGATTTTTGACTTGGAATTTTGCTACTATTTTTCTTGCATTAGCGGGAAAACATGTGGAAAACTACGTAGATCCCTGTCATTGGATAATAAAAAGATGATATTTTTGTTTGAAATTACCTAAAAAGCGGTCACCTTACTTCTTTCTATCATTTTTTGTCAAAAAGATTAAGCAAAAAGAGGATAAATAAAATTTGTGACTCAATTTGATTGTAGAATGTATGCCGGTTTTATCACTTTCATCTGTTGCATGCTATCGTGCACACAACGCGATCACTAGAGTCACACAAGTCTAATTTTTCTAACTCTCCTCCTTGCACCTCTTAGGGCTTTGGTTGAAGATCAACAAGTCTGTCTCACTAAGTCCCAGGGAGCTTGTAGTGAGCGGTCTTGATCCTAGACCTTAGGCCTTTGAGCTTTAAGGATACGCACTTACGTAGACATGGGTTTAGGATGCGTATTTTGATACTGATATATACTTGTTTGCATCCAAATTTATCTTTGTGTATTCTAGGACTCTCTTCTTTCCTTTGAAAGAAGAGAAAAACCCGCTTTTTACATTATTTTCGGGTCTTGTTTGTCGCTATTTTTAGTGGCATGATTGTGCCTTTGCACATTTTTTCTGGTTTATGCACAGGAGGCGATCCCTAAAACTGCCTCTCGTATCTCCATTGATAGGTATTCCTAAGCCGGTTGCACTTAAGAAACCTATAATTTTCCCATCTGATACATCTGCTTTCTCTGCATTTGATCCTATGGACCAAATGCAGAACCAGAATCCCGAGATCCCTTCCTCTTCTGGTCAAGGGGAGATGCCACCTTTTGATGTTCATGAGATGCTCCTGAACCAGAACCTTCAGACACTCGAGCAGAATCGTCAAATCAATTTGTCGACGGCTGCTCTTCAGAATCTACAGAATCTGCAAACCCGTCCTCCACCTCGACCTGAAGTGGGTTTTGAAAACCCTGATTTGCCGATCCCTCGTCCTAGGCCTCTACTCTGCGATTATTATAATCCATATAATGCACAAGTAGAGCCTAATGTTAGGATTCCCATTGGGGAAAATGACCCAGAATAAAAGCCAAACATTATAGGTCTAATCCCACATTTTCATGGATTTGCATCCGAGGATCCATTCCAACACATTGAAGATCTAAAAAATTTATCTCGAACTCTTGGTCCTCGAAATCAATGTCGGGAAATCCTACTAATGAAGATGTTCTCCTTTAGCCTTAAGGACAAGGCTGCCTACTGGTATAGAACTATTGCACAACCAATCTCAACTTGGGCTGAACTCGAATCCGCATTTTTGAAGAAAATTTTCCCTATTGGTCGAACTAATGCACTAAGGTGAGCCATCACCACATGTACTCAGAATCAAGGAGAACTAATTCATGAAGCGTGGGAACACTTTCATGAATTGCAAAGGAAATGCTCACAACACGACATCCCTCGTTAGCAATTAATGCACATCTTTTATTATGGATTGCAAGAAGGCATTCGCAATATAGTCAATGCCTCTTGTGGAGGGAATTTCTTAAATTGAGATGCAGAATCTACCTTAGATTGTTTGAAGGGATGGCAGAAAACTTGATCAACAATGCATCTATGTCGCAATTGACGCGGGGCACCAATACAGTGCATCAAAACCCACAGAAGGGCATTCACGAGATCAGGAATCTATCCAGTTCCAAGGATTTAGAGATTGTAGCAGAAAAACTGGACAAAGTCAATATCATAGCGAAGCATCTCGACAAGGTTTGAAACACGATGAAATCTCTTACGCCTCTTCTCGCTACACAGAATCCCACGTGTTTACTTATTTTGCAAATTCTTATGGGGAGGGAGTTTGTGAATAATCTGGATTCGAGAGATCCATCTTCCTTGGGTTTTCCATCTACTCCTGCACCAACCCAAGGAGGGACCTTTGTCCCACAATCTCTCCCACCTCTGTCCCCACTACCTGTTTTTGCGAAAAACATGCCATATCCTTCTGATTTGAACGCCATTCAGGGATATGCACCAATATCAAACCCATATTCTAATACCTATAATCATGGATGGAGTAATCACTCCAATTTCTTTTGGTCTGACCATTCACAAAGACCATCATATCCGACTCAGACCAGACAAAACCCGCCTACGTTGCCGTTTCAGTAACCAAATGTGAGGCCATTTTATGCGGGTTCGCAGAACTTCGTAGGGCCAAATAGAGATTCGCAGCTCGATCAGATTTTGCGAGCTGTGACTGAGAGCCAGCGATAGAATACTGAGGCTCTTGTTAAAGTACAACGGCAATATTCGGTAGAATTGGCTGATCTAAGGGGCCAAATCACGCAATTAGCTGAGTCTCGTCAGCTAGGGGCCCTTCCATCCCAGCCAGTTCCAAACCCTAGGAATATCCAGCAAAAACAACATCATGGATTTCAACATCCAAATCAGGGACAAGCCCATTTCCTTAATCAAATACCCCTAAATCAAAATCCGAATTAGAATCCACCTTCTGCTATTCATGATTACGAGTATCAAAATCAGCAGCAATCTTTTTTAAATCAAGGCTACCAGCCTTTACTCTCTAATCCATCTTTCCAGAATCAAGCATCTTCTTCTTCACCAGCTTTTTCGCATGCGGGTATTAACTCTGTTACACCCTGCCGTGGAACTTCCACTAAAGATCCAGTAGATCCACGAAACCTATCCCAAGACCCTAGTACATCTAGAACAATCCCTGTTTCTACACCTATAAGAGGTGATACACCTGATCCTGCAATTCCCACTTATTCGCAAGATCAAGGTAAGACATCAGTAGAATAGGAAATCCAAGTCCCATTTCCAGAAGCTTTGAAGAAGACTAGGAAACAAAAGCAACCTGTTACAGTAGATGAGGATTTAGTCAAAATTTTTGAACAGGTACATATTAATAACCCACTCCTAGATGCTATCAAACACATTCTGGCTTATGCAAGATTTCTCAAAGAATTATGTACTCCTAAGCGTAAGCTGAGGAAAGGAAACACTGTGGTACTCTCGGAGCAAGTGAGCTCTATTATTTCGAGTACGCTTCCTTTGTAAAAGAAAGATCCAGGTTCTCCATTTATTTCCTGTATAATTGGGGACCAGTGTTTTGATAGCGCTCTCCTAGATTTAGGAGCTTTTATTAATCTCATTCCTTCATCCTTAGTAGACCATTTCCAAATAGAAAATCTTAAGTCTACTAATGTGACTTTACAATTAGCTGATAGATCTATTAAGTCACCTAAAAGAATATTGGAGGATATTATTGTAAGAGTTTGGGATTTTTTTTTCCTGTGGATTTTATTGTACTAGATATGGAAGTACCCGAATGCATTAGAGTTACCCCAATTATTTTAGGGAGACCCTTTTTGGCCACTGCAAAGGCCAACATAGATTGTGAATCTGGAAAGATTGAGCTAAAATTTGGGGAGAAGACAATAAAATTGGATATATTTAGTGCTTCACGAGGATTATATTGCAAATAGGTTGAGGAAGTTAGATTTGTTTCAATTTTTGAGGATGATCCTAGTTTCTTAGAACTAGAAAGCACATCTCTTGATATCTTATACCCTCAAGTTGAAAATCCGCTATTAGAATCTGAACTCGACCCTAGATTTGAATCATATGACTTGTTTCAGTCACTATTTGCAATTGAAAATCACACCCCAAATCTTGCTGTTGATCCTACTCCTGCATTAGAATTGAAGCCATTTCCTGATACTCTTTAATATGTTTATCTCGAACCTAATCAAACACATCCTGTAATCATTAATTCTAATCTATCTGAATCACAAGAATTAAAATTGATCAAGGTTTTATGAGATCATAAGAAGGCAATTGGGTGGACTCTACATGATCTCGCTAGGATTAGCCCCAATTATTGTACTCATTGTATCTATATAGATGATGGGGCATGACCTGCAAGAGAAGCTCAAAGACGTTTAAATCTGAATATGAAGGAGGTCATTAAGAAAGAAATAATCAAGTGTCTAGATGCTGACATTATATATCCTATATCTGATATCCCTTGGGTGAGTCCAATTCAAGTGGTACCTAAAAAGGCAGGGCTCACCATAATCAAGACTGAATCTGGAGAAACCATTCCCACACGAATTGCAAATTCATGGCGGGTTTGCATTGATTATCACAAGCTCAACATGGTTACAAAGAAGGACCATTTTTCCTTACCATTCCTTGATCAGATCCTTCTGAGATTTAATGATAATAGGTTCTTCTGCTTCTTGGATGGTTACTATGGATATAATCAGGTAGCAATTTATCCCGAAGATCAAGAGAAAATTACTTTCACCTGCCCCTTCGGAACCTTTGCTTTCCGAAGAATTCCATTTGGGCTTTGCAATGCACCCTCGATTTTTCAGCATTGCATGTTAGCCATTTTCACTGAGATGGTAGGTGAATGTATGGAAGTATTCATGGATGATTTTTCAGTCTTCAGGGAAACATTTGATATTTATCTAGATAACTTGTTGAAGATTCTTAAGAGATGCATAGAAGTGAATCTTGTCCTCAGCTGAGAGAATAGCCATTTTATGGTTTCAGAGGGCATTGTACTTGGCCACCTTGTATCTGAGTGAGGTATCCAAGTAGATTAAGCCAAGATCAATCAAATCTCAAATCTTCCAATTCCTGACTCGATCAAGGGCATTGGATCATTTCTCGGGCATGTGGGATGTTATAGAGGATTTATACTCGACTTTTCGAAGATTGCCCGACCACTCACAAACCTCCTTACAAAGGACACGACTTTTAAGATGAGTGAGGAGTGTATATCTGCATTTGAGATTGAGAGACAGAGTTACATAGGCTCCGATCTTGCAACCACTTAATTGGGATTTATCGTTTGAGATCATGTGTGATGCATCAAATTACACAGTTGGAGCTATTTTGGGATAGAAAATTGAGAAAAATCCAGTAGTGATTTACTATGCTAGTAAGACTTTGAATGAAGCACAAAAGAATTACATAGTTACAGAAAAGGAATTACTAACAATAGTATTTGGATTAGAAAAGTTCAGATCTTATATACTCGGATCTCAAATCATTGTGTACTTTGATCACTCTGCTATTAGACACCTGCTATCTAAAAAGGACACGAAACCTAGGTTGATCAGATGGATCTTGCTTTTGCAAGAATTTGACCTAGAAATTCTTGATAAGGCGGGACGACAGAATGTTGTTGCCGATCATCTTTCCCACCTTTCTTCTGAGACTATCGAATCATCTCCTCCAATCATTGAGCACTTTCTTGATGAACATCTTTTGACTATATCATCAGATCTTCCTTGGTATGCAGACATTGTCAATTATTTGGTTACACATCAATTTTCGCCTGATTGGAATGGGAATCAGAAATCACGACTCAGATCAGAAGCCAAATACTATTTCTAGGAATATCCGTATCTGTTTCGACTCTATAATGATCAAAGCATCAGGTGTTGTGTTTCCTCTTCTAAGATTGATTCTATTCTTTCTTTTTGTCATGACTAGGCTTATGGTGGTCATTTTTCTGGCTGCAAGACCGCTGCAAAAGTTCTGCAGTGCGATTTTTATTGGTCCACTTTATTTGCAGATTCACAAACATTTTATAAGGCATGTAGTCACTGCCAAAATCTTGGTAGCATGTCTCGAAAAGACATGATGCCTTTGAATTCGATTGTAGTCTGTGAGATCTTTGATATTTGGGGCATAAATTTTATGGGTTTGTTTCCGTCTTCTTCTGGCTTCAAGTATATTTTACTCACTGTTGATTATGTATCTTGTTGGATCGAAACCATACCTACATGCACAAATGATCATCGAGTTGTCATTCCTTTCATGCAGAGTCATATTATCGCTCATTTTAGGGTACCTCATGCTATCATTTCAGACTGTGGATTATATTTTAACAACGCCTAGTTTAGGAACCTACTTAGAAAATATGGGGTTGCACATCGTATTTCTACACCTTATCATCCCCAAACCAATGGCCAAACTGAGGTCTCTAATCGGGAGATCAAAAAGATCCTTCAAATGACAATCCGACCCGATAGGAAGGATTGGTCTTCCCATTTAGATGAGGCTTTGTGGGCTTATAGGACTGCCCACAAAACACCAATAAGCATGTCACCATATAGACTTGTTTACGGGAAACCCTATCATCTTCCTGTAGAAATTGAACACAAGGCCTATTGGGCAATTAAAGCCTGTAATTTGGACCTCGCGAAGGCTGGAGATCATCGTAGGATGTAGCTCAGTGAACTTGAGGAATTACATCATTATTCTTATGAGAGTTCAAAGATGTATAAGATAAAACTTAAAGCCTTCCATGATAAACATATTTCCCGTAAATCTTTTACACCTGGTCAAAAGGTGTTGCTCTTTGATGCCCACCTAAAGCTCTTTCCTGGGAAACTTAGGTCTAAATGGCAAGGACCATTTATTATAGTTAGAGTCTTCGACAATGGTGCTATTGAAATCACTGAACCCAACAAAGATCAACCCTTCAAAGTTAATGGTCAACGTTTAAAACCTTTCTTGGAACCACATGTTTTGGGTCTTGTTGGAGACTGTTACATGCTCCACTAGGGTTTTTCATCTATCATTTCACTCATCTTGTATATAGCTATTTCCTATTTTCTACACTTTTCTCTACACATAGACTTGAATCTGTATCTGAATTGTTACTTATTTTACACTGATTACCTTCACTTAGTCCGACTGACTACTCTGACCTTTGGTCAGATTAGAAATCGTCTGCACAAAGATCTTTGATCTCCTCTATTCAACTCCTTCCATCGCCCTACACTGAGTGAAGTGTAAAATCTTTTTCACCCTTCTTACAATGAGGACATTGTGATATTTGACTTGGGGGTGTGAAGTAATAATTTTTACTTCAAGTGTATTTATAGATAAAAGTAAAAATATAAAAACACAAAAAAATATACAAAATGAAATACCCACAAAATTAAAAAAAATAGAAATACCAAAAATTAAAAAAAAGAAAAGTAAAAAATGCCCTAAAAATTTAAAAAATTTTGAAAAATTTATAAAAATTTGAAAATTTTATAAAACATAAAAACAAAAATATATAAATATAAAAATTAAAAATTTAAAAATCATAAAAATAATAAGGGGTTTTATAATAAAGGAGAAAAAGAA
The DNA here is from genome assembly GCA_037157565.1 of Thalassia testudinum. Lineage (NCBI taxonomy): Eukaryota > Viridiplantae > Streptophyta > Magnoliopsida > Alismatales > Hydrocharitaceae > Thalassia > Thalassia testudinum. The sequence goes on from JAZHRO010000063.1 coordinate 72,591,048, forward strand.
GAAGACACCAAAAACATATTTAAATTTAATCATATTAGTAATTAGGAGCTTAATTTTGCTTTTAGGTCAGAAACCAATATATATATATATATTGTAAATAGTATTTTATAAGAGCATGGAATTCTTATTTAGATTTTTACTCAAATAATCTTTTCAAAACATGCATCTGTTTGTGAAAATTTTGAACAGGATTAAGTTAGAATCTGAACCTTAAGGTTCTATTTTTCTACCCTTTACCCTGAAATAAAGTAACTAAGGTGTATTAAGTCTAAAACTTGAGTTTTGGAATTAAATAATAACTTTCTTGGTCAATTAGACTAAGTAAATCCTTACACTTTATGAACATCTGTTTTTATCATCAAGGTTAAGTAATAAGGCTAGATATTTAAAGTTAATTAAATAAAGAGTTGGTAGAATCTTAGTCCTAAGGTCTATCAGGCTATAATTAGCTTAATCAACTAAGGACATTCGTCTAGACTTAGTGAGTTGTGTCTTGACAGATCTTGTAGGAGGAAATTAAGAGTTTAAAAGACCTGAGAGTGAATGACTTTGCTGTCCAAGCTATGGTTTGAGAGCTAAGTAACTTAAGCGTCTAAAATTCACACACATAGAGTTGTCTTGTTGGCATCTGAGACTGCGAAAACACAGAGGTTAAGAGATCAATTCTAAATCCTCTTTAGTCCAAGGATTTCCGCGGGACAGCTCCTGAAAGGGTGAAGGATGTGCCACTCACCTAGAAAAAGGAATTGGAGTATTATGTTAGTAAGAAAAATAAGAAGGAAAATATAATAATAATAATAATAATAATAATAATAAACACCTTGTAGTTAAGCACCTCACTACAAATGGGTGCTTATGCAGTTTATCCACCAAATAAAGCATCTCGGTACAAATGGATGCTACCCTTCCTTCCATCAAATAAAAGAACTCCTCGCTACATATGGGTGTTCTATCTTATAGAAAAGAGTTGAAAAAAATGTGGAGATAAAAATTAGGAATAAGAGACCCAGTGGTCCACCAGGGAGATGTACACAAAAAGTGTTGACCTCAGGATAGAAAAATGGTGAGGAGAAAGCAACCAAATCTGAGTAAGGCCAAGCCAAAGGCTTGAATTGGAATAACCTAGATTGGAAATTGATGTCTCAAGATCTGGATTTTTGCAGCTTTGGATGCCTTTAGGACAATTCTCTTCACAAGCATAGATTCTTAAAAATCATAGCTACTGAACCTTTGCATTGGGCAGTGAAGCCTAAGAAATTGGGTTTTGAGGACTTACAATTGAAGCCTTAAAGAGAAAGATTGACAAAACCCTAGGTCTAGAAGTTTATCCTTAGTGCTGTGGGTTGGCAGATTAGGATTTTATTACTCTAAATTTGGTTAATAATGAGTATCTGACCAATTTGCTAAAACTCAAATTGATAAAAATTAGATTTCATAAATTTAAGGATTAACTTAAGTCTATTGAGTTTTTTAGTTAAAATTTAATTTCCAACTCTTAGGTTTTGTTTTCCTAAAACACTTTGAATTTTGAGTTTCCAGGGTTTAAAGTGATTACAAAAAATAATTGGGTTATTGGGATTCTGATTTTTGATAAGAAAATTCCCATTAAAAACTTTATTTTTAATAGAGTATGTTTTGAGAAGGGTATTTGAGTTTTTAAGTTTAAGTAAAATTCTTTGCAAGTGCTCTGCATATTTATGTATACTTATTTATATCATAAAAAAATCTAAAAAAATTTAATATCCAAAATTCTGACCTAAGCATTCTTCTACTTAGTTTGTATTTATGATAATTTAAACCTAGTGTTTAAATCATCATATTTCTGGTTAATTTTGCTAGGGACTAGCAAAACATTAGCTTGGGGGTATAATGAGAGGCTCATCATGGCTTCTAATTACCCCTAATTAACTAGTTTCCCTAGCTAATTAACTAGGAATATGTTTATAAAAGGGATAATTATAGAATAAGGGACAAATCAATAAAGGACCTAAAAATAAGTTTAAAATGCTTAATTAAAAGTCAATTAACATTATTAATAATTTAATTAATAAATGGACTCGAAATATCATTAATTGGTTTCCTAATTAATATCTAATTTAACTTAAGCATAATTTATACTTAAGTATATAATAACTTAAGTAACTTAACTCAATTAAATAAATTAAGCTAAAAAGATCAAAAACGTAAATTTAGGGTAGATATATAATATTTATCTAATTTATAATCATATAAAAAGTTTAAAAAGAATTAAATTAAAAGAAGCCTTGAAAACCTCAGTTTACGTTTTAGTCCTTAGGATTCATCACCTTTGAGTCCTTTTCATGCACATAGGTCCTTAACTTTTCTCACACTCAGGTCCCTGTGAACAATTTTCTTCGTCTTTGTTTCTTCTTCACCTACTCACTGGCTGACGAATGACAGTGCGTTTACCACCTGATCACCTTCCATCTGACGCCATTCCACCCTCGCCAAGCTCCTGGAGCTTGTGCTCACCATCATCTTTCCATCCCATGGTCTGGATGCACTTGAAATCCTATTTAGGACTCAAGGTTAACTTCACTAGCGTCGGAGAAGATGCTAGTGGTTACCTTGAATCTAGTCACAATTCTGTCCAGATTTGAGCTCCTTCACAGCTGCCGAACCCTATAAATACCCCTTAAACCCTTTGATTTTGGTAATTAGCTCCCTACCCTCTTCCCCCAACTGTAGCTAACTAATAGGCTATTCGTCCCTATTCTAGCGAATTACCTTCACCTCCACACACTCTCTCCGATTGCTTCCACCATCTGTCGAGCTCCACCATCTTCTGCCGCATCTTTGGATAAAGCGATGACTCTGGACTCTGCTTCTACTCCGCAAATACACTCGCCAGACTTCTTTCCCTAACCCTCTGGTTTCATCCTCTGTTAAGAGCCGTTGATAGGGATTTCTACCCCCCTTTGTCCAGATAACAGTAGGGTTAGGTAGGTAAGTATAGCGTAGTTTTAATTTAGTAGGTTAAGTAGCTTAGTTAGGCCTTTATGCTCAGTTTGCTTGTCATCTTCTCCAGCTTCGGTGAGCTCATTGAGCTTGTCCGGAGCACTCTTTTGCTATTTTTACGCATCACCTTCCTTTATCATCATGAATTCATAGCACTACTCCCTCATTTTTTTTATCAGATGATATGCTTAAGTCATCGCCGCATTCATCGGTGACCTCTGTTGTCCACGGCGGAGGTCACTGAGGGTAGACCACATCCAATTGGGGCTCTCCATCACATATACACCACTTAAGGGTCCCATTCAAAGTGTTAATTAAAGAATTAATCACCTATTCATAAAACAGCTAAATTCATTTCATCTCTTGAGTTCACTATCCATGGTGAGCTCAGGAGAGTTAAAACATCTAATTAATCACATCTAAGTCATCGCCATATCTTAATGAGCAAATCTTCTCACTCAATTGAGTGAGAGGAGTCAATCTGAGTTCTAGCAAACTCAGATTGTATCTTCTTTGTATTCGAAGCTTATCTTCTGATTTTTATCTTTAATTGAGTCAAATGTCAAGCTCTTGAGGTTCCATATGACCTCAAGAGACTTTTTAGGCTATTTCTGAGAGATTCCTTGGAGTTTTAACTCCATAATGTCAGAACTGGACTCACTGAAGCTCTGGTGAGCTCTAACGAGTCGAAATTTGCCTTCAGCCCATAGAACTCTGTGTAGAGCTCCAGATTGATTACTAATGACCTAAGGATTTTGTATCGATCATTAATTTGATATTTTGATGCTTGGATCTCGTCTTAGGATTTTGCTTTCTCTGACTCCGATGGAGTTGGAGAGACACCTTCATTAGGAATGAATCCAATCTGAGAGGTCTAGAAGCTTGAGTGAAGCATGATGAAGTTAATCTTGTTGATTATTTACTTAGAGAAGCTGTAGTTTGCTCTGCTGAACAAACTCAATTAGGATCTCAGGTGATGAGTCCTAAACCCTAGAATTGCTGACTGAAATTACTTTTGAAGACTCTGAATCAATTCCTGAAGATAAATAGAACTAATCCAGGTCTTTAATTTGTTTAGAGAAACTCTAATACAAAAAGTCAAATTTTGAAGATTTATGGTCAAACTCAGGCCTGATTTAGAGAATTTTTAAGTGAAGTCAATGATTATTAAGTTGAATTTAATGTCAAGATGATTTAGAGATTGATAGAGTTGATTGGAAGGTGTTTTATTGAGGAATTAGGCTAAATCTTTTCACTGTCCAGGTTGGGTCATTTTTGAACCCAAATTGTTTCCAGTGCATTAATGATGAAATTTGAATGCTGAGCCTATTCAATTGGGATCTATGAAACCTTTAGAGATTATTTGATTTGATACCTCTGGGCTTAAACTCTCTGTTGAGCTGTTCAGAGCTCAAAATGGAGCTCTGAAGCTCTTAAACGAAGATCGGAAGCTTTATCTTCTTCCCTGAAGCTCTCATACCTTCTTATCTCTACTCAATTGATGTGAAATGATTCACTGAAGGTGCACATGCCTTCAGTTGAGAGCTGTTTAGCTTCTCAAGTCCTTAGACTTGAGTTTCCTCTCTGTAGGCCCTTTCCGTCATGTAAACCGTCCATCTTCACCTTTCAAATTAAAGGGCCAGAGCTAATTAGAACACCAAATTGGTGTTATAATCCTTTAGATTATCATTAGAGCTTTTGATCGAGCTTTGGAACACTCGATTTAGTCCAGCCAATCGGCTGGAATTGTTGGTCGAAGTTTGGTCTGGAATGGACAATGATAGTCCCACATTGGTTACGAGTGAGCGCACGCCTTAGTATATCATGATTTTGTGCCGTCGACGTTTTGGTCATTAGTGCTGAGCGCAAAGAGAAACTGGCTTGGGTGCAGGTGCGTGCATGTGCACGTGCCTGTGCGGATGTGTGTGTGCGTGTGCAGCCGTATGCTTGTGTGAGTGGGCCTGTGAGTGGGCGTGGATGTGGATGTGGGCCTGGGAGGTGGAGACTATGCATTGAGACAAAACTATGAAAAATCCACCTAATAAACGAACTAGGCCCGGCTAAGTAGGGTTTGGTCCCACCCCTTTTGGGCGCTATGTATCCTCGAAAGGTCAGGCCGCCCATTAACTAAATTTTTGGATTATAAAAAAAATGGGTTAAGGATCAGAGAAATTGGCTAAGTGTGGATTGCATTGTGCACAGTATAGGTAATATAAGAAGCTAAAATGAGAGAGTTAAAGAAGAGAGAACAGAGAGGGTTTAGAAGAAGAAGAAAATAAAAAGAGGAATAAGAGAGAGAGAATTACTGCAGAGATTAAAAGAAGAGGAAAGGGTTAAAGAGAGGAAGAAGACGAAAGGAGACTTGTGATTTTTAATTCTTATTTTTCAATGTAATAATGTCTCCTTTTAATATTTTGAGCTTAATTGATGTATTAGGGCATTTGTATTCATTTGTATAACCTTTTCTTACGTTAATCTTTTATAATTAGTTGTAATGGGTGTAATAAACATGTTTACTTGATTTTTAATGAAAAAATCACATGTGTATATATGTTCTTTTTTAATGGAATGTTGCATGCTTTTAAGTAAACATCTTTTATGCAAGATTCATGTACTTAAAAATATTTTAATTATAATTCTGATTGATTAAGTAATTAGTAATTTATGTTTAGGAATTAATAGTGAATTAAGATAAGTTATGCCTCCAGTGAACAACCTGGACTCAATCAGTTAAAAAGAATTAAAACTCTAAAATGTTAGGTTAACTTGACCTTATACTACACAATTAATATTAATTCAAGTTAACTTAAGTTACTTTCTCATGCGATTAATTAAGTTCAAATAACTTAATTAACTATGCCGAGGAATTAAACGATCAAGATCTCTAGTCAAATCGAATAAAATTAGGAAGCTTGAATGATGATTACTGAGCAAATAAGGCAAGTTGGTCCCCATTGATTTCTTTTTCATTCTTTCCAAGAGATGAGGGGCTTAAAGAAGAAGGGAATCTGATTACCTGCCCCTGGTGTGGTTGCTCAAGCAATTGATCTTCAAGTTGTACCTACAGCAACACAATAAAGCAGATGTAGTAATTAAGTTAGAATCATATCATAAAGTGTGATTAGTGTAACGACCCGATTCCCGAGTCCCTACGAGACACGAGAACCGGACCGACTCGACTAATCCCAAGACCTAGTCGTCCAACGAGGAAGTAACCAAAAGAGCAGTAAAATAAACCACATTCAGCATGAATATAACTAGCAGTAACAAAAATACAGCAGTAAGAAAAGGAACTACTACAGCATGTACCACCACAACAGTAGAACAACATTTATAACATAACATGAACTACAAGTAACGAAAAGTACAGAGAGTAACAAGAACTACTCACTACAGTGGAACAAAAAGGGGTACAAAAGAACTGCGGTAACTCTACTGGACCCTACTCGGCCCAGCGTCCTCTGCAGCTGCTGACCCTGGCTGCTCAACACCTGGTCCTGAAAAGTAATGAGTGTAACACGTCAGCGAAACACTGAGTAGAGTGGCAGCTAAAACTAAAGAAGCAGTAAAGTGTACAGTAGCTGTTATAATTTCTTTCTTCCTTTATTTACGTCTTTCTATTGTTTCACAATTTATCTATTTCTCAGATCCTTCACTTGATCTCGAATGTTCCTCGCGGGAATGATCTTGATTGCAGTCTTTTCCGAAAAGTAGAAGTAACACGTGGTGCTCTCCTGGTCGGGAGAGTCCCCCGTGGTGATCCTACTCTCAGTCAACCACCTCAAGGTCGCTGACAGACGTAACGGTGACTACGGCACGCGCGATAAACACACGGGTAGCTATCCCGCACTGGCACGCGGTCAGTCGTTTCCGTTAACGGGTGCGCCCAAAGCACAGCACGGAACCAGTATAGGGCAGAGCCCTCTCAGTAATAGGGGTCCAACCCCTCCACAGTCCGCGCACCCTCGCCTGACTACCCTGGTTTGCCCAGTGAGCCTAACAAGTCGGTGTAGGAGGCTAGCAGAATCCCAGGGTCCGTGGGGTAGCTAGTGCTCTCCCTACGCTAGTAGCTCTTCTCGGTACTGCGTACACGAGGGCCAGCAAGTCAGTACAAAGTGGCCAGACCTAACCCCGGGTCCCTGGGGCAGCTAGCTTCGCTCTGCACTAAGAGGTAATGTGTGCTCTCTTTGGTATCACGTACCCCAGAGACAACACACTTCCACATCTTTCTTTCTCAGTTCCATTCCATTCTCTTTCCAGGAGTTCTACTCCTAATTCCCTGTAGGGTTCCAGCTCTTTTACTCAGCACAGTTAGGTTTCATCGTTCCAGTTACACGTTCATGCAACCCATATTCTCAATCATGTTTATTTATTCATAATAGGCAGCTGTTAAATCAATTTACAGGCAGCTATTATTTCCTTTCCACATTTTCCAAGACCGCAATATTATATGTATATCACTAGTTTTTCAGTCCTAGGATTCATGCCGTACCCTAGGATCTATCATTCAATCTAGTTTCCAGTCCTAGGTTTCATGCAATACCCTAGGATCTATCAATCAATCTAGTTTCTCAGTCCTAGGGTTCATGCAGTGCCCTAGACTCTATTAATTATTCCACAATTGTAACAAATTTGATTAAGTAAATTAAAAGCCACTCTACCAACTACAACGGGAGTACTGGGGGTGTGATCGGAAATCCCGCGTGCCTCCGCAACCCCCGAGACTACAATGGAACGGGGTCCTAATACAAGGATCAAACACAAGGAGTTTCTCAGAACAATATATAATTACTGTAAACGGGTAGAGGATTTTATTCCGAAAAGAACGCAACTCGAAACGCGGAAAACAGACTCCGAACGGGCCCTAAACGGGTCGAAAACGACAGAATAGTCCAAAATCAGACATCTGAAACCTCTTCCGGACGTATTAAAAGGTTGTTCAAATGATACCTTCGCTTTGTGTAGTCCCTCAGGCATCCAGAAGCCTGCGGGGGCGTCTGGCTTAATTCCCAGACGTCCGATGGTCAACCCGGACGTCTGGAAGTCCTTTCCGTCGTCTGGCACTGTGGCCAGACGTCTGATTTGCGTTGGATGGCGAGCCTTGCGCCCTCCCGAGCAGAACCTGCATGTATCCACTCGTCACTCTCAGTACGACGGGTTGCAGACGAAGGCGCGGCGGACGGCTGCATGGCCGTATGCGCGAAAAAGGAAGGAGACGAAATATCTTACCTGTCAGACGTCTAGACAATCCTCCAGACGTCTCCATCGTCGTCTGGTCGTAAGCCCAGGCGTCTGATTTTGGAAAAATTTCTAGAATCAGAGCTCCTCTCGCTCTCCGCCTGCGACGCACGGCCGCGCCGCGCCCCTTCTGCCTGCTGCTCGAGCTGCAGCAGCCCTCCAGCGACGCTCCACGCCCGCTGCTCCCCCGCTGGCCGGCTCTAGCTGCCCCGGCAAGCTCGAGCCCTCATGGTCGAGCGTCTCCTCCCTCGCGCAACACCTCCTCCCGCACACTCGTCGCGGCTACCGCTGCCGCCGCTCGCTCGCTCGCGCTCTTGCACCGGCTGGGAGAAGAAGAAGAGGGAAGCGGAGGAGATGAGAGTGAGGGAGAGGGCGAGGGCCTTATAAGGCCGTGCAGGGGGAGAGAGAGAGAGGGAGGGTAGCACTACGCTTGTAGGAGGAGAGAGGGAAAAAGAGGAAGAGGGTGCGGTTGCAGGTCTGCGCACGCATGCGCGCAGACGTAACCCCATACTCCACAGAAAATTAAATCCCAGACGTCTGGAAGGGGTTCCAGACGTCTGGTCAGACGTCTTAAAAAAAATGTCTTGAAGCCGCGTTCGTAACAATTAGTGACTGAAATGCGCATTGCTCCACGGCAACGGTGCCAAAATGTTGGGTCGAAATTCTTCATAGTTTAGAAAAACGCGTCGTAGTATAGTGACGAAAATCAAATTAACATTTAAATTTGTAATTTCTCAAAAAAATTATGAGTTTCGAGATCGTTCGCAAGGAGCAAATATTGCAATTCAATCAACTAATCAAATGATAAGTAATGAGCATAATAATCAATCGCATGTGTAATATGCAATGAATAATCAATTAATGCTCAAATTGTATCTCAGAACAAAAATATAATAAAGAGAACAAAAAATGGTGGTTGGTGTAGATTCGCCCTACTAGGAGGGGGTGACGTAATAAATTGTCGAAATAAAATGTAAAGCAATCTCACAAAATTCAATCACACAAGGTACACAATAATTTTTAGGTGGAAACCCAAATCGGGTGAAAACCACCACCTAACCCTCTTTAGTTAGGATTTTCCGATCAACCAAGTTGATCAAATCCACTAAACGAATCACTTAAATGAGGGTGATTCAACCTCAATTACAACCACGCTACAAGTGCGAGGGTAGCGTTCCTCAACCCCTTCTCTTCAGGAGAAGGATTTGTCCCACGAAGGAGACGGGAATTCGCAAAGCGAATACCCAACCACATAACAAAGTAAAATAACAAAGATTTAAACCTAGCTTCTATAAGAATTCGGAAACTCCCCTTTGCAAGGAGTGCGTTGAATCGATGACGCGAGTGTGTGAGCCATGCGACGGTGCAACGTCGCCCTCGTGAACTACGGCGGGAGAGCGGGTGCGCAAAGGCTTAATGCTCTCAAGATGTAGAACTTGAGCTTGGGGAGCAAGAGCTTTTCTAGGACACAAAAGAGTGGAAATGCTTGTTCTTGGTGTGTCTAGGTGTGTGTTTGTGTGCAAGAGGTTTCTCTCTATTTATAGAGGCCTTAAGAAAGCTTTGGAAAGCTTCCATAGCCATTGAGTGCAAAGCCCAAGAGAATCAGGCCGAAATTAGGAACAATGATTGCACTGACAGGGTTATCAGACATCTGATCCTGCCATCAGACGTCTGGGAAACCAGTTTAAGACGTCTGAAAATAAGGTCAGACGTCTGATTTTAGGCGGGTTTCTTCCTGACTTGAATCAGATCTAAACAGGGTTCTAGTGTAAGTCCATCAGACGACATACAGGACTTCTGGCATTATGTCTGGACGTCTGGAAACCTACTTTTTCGTGGGAATGGATTTCCAAGAGAGTGCAACGGCTAGAAAATCTCTGAGAATAGATTTTGGGTCAGCAGAGGCAAAATGGTCATCTATCAGACGTCTGGAAAGGCTTAAGGACGTCTGATAAGGCTCTAACGGTCATATCCTCTAGTGTTTGCTAAGCCAGCCAACGGTCCACTAATTGGACGTCTGGTAGAGTCTTCAGACGTCTTCTAAGACGTCTGGACAGAGGTCTGGACGTCAGATTTCATCAGACAGAGCTAACAAATCCAGCCTAAATGTTATCAGACATTTGAATCAACAGTCAGACGTCTTAAAACATATTATCAGATGTCTGATTTTGGAATTAGACGTCTGAAAAAGCTGTTTGAACCCTATATTGATTTTCTAAGTTTTCTACAGAAAACCTAAGTATCCTAGGGTTGTGCTAGTGTTCCTAGGACTACTGTTAGGGTACTTTGAAGCTCTTTAACATGATGTTCTAAAGAACAAAAAGAGCAAGGAAATAAAGACAAAAGTACATGAAAGAAATAAACAGAATTCTATCCTATTATTCTCGTCCTTCCATCTTCAATCTATTGCTCCTCGCGAATCTCCTCTGTTCTCCATCAAGCTCTTCCAATCCATCCTGGATGCGAGCTCGAACTCCGTCTAATCACGTCTCCATTTGCAATTGACCTAAAATCTAAGACTCCAAGTGCAAATGTTAAATGACACGTGTTTTGTTATCATCAAAACCAGTGATCGTGGTGCTCTAGCACCAACAGTTGGAACCACCAATTACTCTTAACAGTTAGGCATAATTTTCAATCAGATCTCAAACACTTAGCCAAATCAGAATCAAATTTCTTCACAAATCAGACATCTTTAGCAAGCCTTAGAGGGCTTAAGTATCAACTCCAAGGCACCTCAAGAATCACCTAGGTCCCTAGGCACATTCCCAAGGCAACCCCCCTCCAATTCCTCTAAGAAAATCCCCTATTTTCTCTCTTTGTAAATGGGTATGTGGGTAATCGGATTTAGGGACCAAGCCCGTGTGCATGGGGCACGGGTGAGGTGTGCGCAACTCGTGTGAAGGGGACTCGACCCTCGTGTCTTGGGCGAGCAATAAGCACACATGATTCAATAAGTATCGATTTCTTTTTTAGCTTTCCCCGATGTGGGACTATAACAGTCCCTCTTTCTTTGTGTGCGCAGCTACTGGAGGTGGAGTTGAATTGATGCTGATAAAGAGGCTTTCTCGATCAATTGTGGATGCTGTTGGATTCCTGGGATGGTTCCCGTACTAAGGAGTTGATGGTGTGGTGAACGGTGTACGGACGGTAGCGGACGGTGGTGGCGTGATCGGTCGACGGCGAGATGAACTGAAACAAGTAGCATGGGCCTTAAGCCCAAATTAGATGACCTAAAACAAGGTTCTTTAGGATCGATGTGGTGTGAGGAACACGGTGGTGGGTGCGGCTTGGTAAATAGAAGCTTGTGGTGGCCGACTAACATCGGAGATTATGGTGGAAGAGTGGGTCGGTTGGTAGCATGTTGAAAAGGCCAGTTGCCTCAATAATTAGAGGGCTTTTGCTCTCTGAAATATGGGGAAGGTAGTGGTGGTGGTGGCATGTTGTTTGATGAAGTGTGGTGTGTGTGCGACCATGCTGGAGGCATAGAAGGAGGTGGATGTGGGTGTGTAGTGAGTGAACCTAGGAATTAAGGGGCTAAGAAGACTCTAGGAGGAAAGAGGAAGAGACTAGGGAGCTTAGCAAGGGAAGAGGGGGTGAGGCACGTCCAGTGTTGACCGATCAGACGCGGAAAAGAAGATGAACTCCGATGAGCGAGAACAGTGATGACGAAGGTGGACGAGACTCTTGCTATGGCTGGCGAGGAGCGGAAGAACAAGAGGAAGAAGGAGGACCACTTAATTTGATGGTTAGATGGTCGAAGGGAGGAGAGCATGTAGGGTCACCGGAGCCAAGCTAGAGAGCGGTCGAAGGAAGAGAAGGAAGGTGGTTTTTGGCCGATTCTTGGCTGATCTTGACTGTGGAACTTTGTAAAGTTTATATAGATGAGGATTTTAGCTTAAGATAGGAAGAATTCGAGAATTGGCAATTTGGTTTGAGGAGCTTTTAGCCCTTCATTTTTGCAAGCTCACTGGGGCTCCTGGGTACTCCTTAGGATCTGGGATTGCGTTGAAATGGAAGAGGATCTTTTCCTGATTAATCCTTTCAAATTTGGAGGGATTTGTCTTGATTGGGAGGAGATTTCTCACGATGGAGTCGGCGATATTTAGGTTTGAGATGTTGTTCAGATAGCAATGGCGGCAAGGGCATTTCTGCAAAGATGACAAGGAATTAGCGGCGTGTTTGTAAGGAAACCTAGAAGATAAGGGTTTGGGTGTAATAAATAGAGATTTTGAGAGTTAAAATGCAAATTAGGTCAAGATGGTCTCTGATTGGGCCTAAATTTTGGTGTTAACCTAATTTGAACCCAAGAAATTTAATGGTGAATTTGGATTTGAGTTTTGACCTCATTTGACTGGGTAAATTACATAAAAGTCCAAATCAAGGCAAATTTCTGTCTAAATCTTTATTTTTGGTCAAAAAGTGTTCAAATGGTCAACCAAAGGTACTAAGTCTCTTATAATATTTTTCAATGAATTTTAAGAGATTTAGATTGAATTTATCTTGATTAGAACACTTTCAATTTAAATGTAGCTGATAATTAGGATTTTTTTGTGATATTTTAATCATTGAAATGTGTGAAACCCTGATTCAGTAAATGTGAGCCTACTTTTTAGTCTCTTAAGTTCATTTGACCTTAAATTCACCCCTTGCTTAATCTGCATTTGTGATGAGATGGTGAAATAGTAGAGTTAACCCTGCTTTGCTATCTTCTTCTCAAATTAGTTTAATATGGATTTATGATCCTCAAACGATCATTTAGGAGCATTTGTCACTGAATTTCCACTAAGTCAAGTTAGTTATGACGACTGATGGTGTTACCATCAATTGCGATAATGATAAATGTGTCGTTGTAGGTGCGAAAACATGTCATTTTAAATTTATAAAATCATCTCCAAAAAATGTAAGAATAATGTCGAGAGTACGGGTCGCCTCATATGGAGGTAGGGATATCTAGATAGTTTCCAACCTAACCAAGTCAGCTATATTTTTATATATTATTTTTATAATAAAAGCAGGTAAATGAAACAAGCATAGAGACAAATACAAGAAAAATAAGTAAATGAAAATAAGAATTTTTATTACCACTAAGAAGTAAAAATACTATGAAAACTGAGAAAACAAAGAATATCAAGAAGAAGAAGAGTCAGAGAGTAAGGGTAGAAAGCCAACGAGGTTGTGACGGGGGTGGAGCAAGCCGCCGATGGTCGTTGGTGAAGCTATGCATGAAAACAAGAAGTCGCTGATGATGTAAATCCGATGCATGGGAAGTTGCAGGAAGATGCGGAGACACATCGATGAAGTGCAGGAACTTATCGAGAATCGTTGAGTGACTTGAAAAGAGAGAAAATGGAGACAGAATGAGCAAAAATAGAGAAAGAGGAAGAGAGAGAAAGTACGTAGAGAGAGAGAGAGAGAGAAAGAAGGGGACGTAGAGAGATCAGAAACAGGAGAAGAGAGCAAGAGAGGAAGAAGAAGAGGAGGAGAAGAAGAAAAGAGGAGGGTCATCGGAGGGTGGTCATTGACGGTCGGAGGTTGGGGTCGCATGGAAGAGGAGAGCGGATTGAGGAGTTTAAATAATTGAGAGAATGGGAGTTATTTCGGTGGAGGGGATATTTAGTCGTGGGGAAATCGGAAAGGGTTAAAATCGGTTGTTGGGTTGGTGGAATGCGGTGGCTCGTGAAATTCGTTGGGGGAAAGAAGTAAATCGGAATGGGATCGTCGGTGGTGGGAGGTGAATCGGATAAAGTTGGGAATTTTGTTGAGTGGAATGTGGGATAAAATAATCGGATTTTTGTTGGGAAAAACAGTTGGAGGGGAGAATTTACGGATGGATTTTTTTTTTTTTAAAAATAGGAGGGAATTTTAGGTGGAATACGTAGGAAAGGTTACGGGTGAGAAAGGTTTTGCACGGAAGGGTCGGTGGAATTGAATGGGAATGGGTTACGGTTTACATAGGATGGGTATTTATTTATTGTATGAAATAGGGATATTGGTGGAAATATATGGGAATTGATTTTATAGTTTGGGTAAACTTAGGTGGATACGGAAATTAGGCTTCTAAATAAACTAAAGTCTAATCAGGTTTGAATTTATAAAAATAACTCAACTTTTCTGTATAATTTAGCTCAATCATGTTTCTTCTTCCGGTTATGCTTTAATCCTATTTATACCTAGTACCTACACATGTATAAACAATGATATCAAGGTACCAGATATTAGTAGTAATAAAATTACAGCTAAATCCCTAAAAATACAATATTTACACAATGTTACAATGTGAACTAATTTACTCTTAAATTAACAATAGTTAGGCATAAATTATGTAAATAAATATGGATATATTACATCATCATGCCTATCTTTTGCTATTTCTCAGGCAAATGTAAGAATGAAAAATGAATGCAAAATGTATGATTCATGTTAATTACAACTCGACCCCCAAAGGATTGATTCTTTCTTTTTATCAAGGATTTGACAAAAGATTTCTTCTTGTCTTCTTTTAAAAAAATTAGAGATTCAGATGAATGTGAAAATAATGTAATAGTAGCCTAAGTAATAGATCTAAGTGAAAAGCTAACCCATATTTAAAGTTCATACTTGACCTTCGATAAAAATTCTATTAGGATATGTAAATTTCTTCTCTCGTGGATAACATAGCAAGTAATCTATGATTTAACCATGACTCTTTGGCTTAGGTAGAAGATGTCTGAGTCAAGTGATTTTATATTTGGTAGCTCACACTTATTTAGTCCTACATGTAACATAGTACTACAGACTATAGATCTCTAGATCGTCAAACAAGTCAACCTAGAGAGAGGTTAAAAAATTACTGTGCTCTCTTTTAATTCCTTTGTACTCACACACTCTTTTTTTTTCTTTTTCTTTTTTTTTTCTCTTCTATTTTTTTTATTAACTGGAGCTCACAATCTCGCCAAGTGTATAGAAGCACTCAATATTTTTGATGGTTTCTCATGACATCAATACTCCAATTGTGATTTGATAACATTATAATTAAGTTAGAATTCCTCAGCCAGTATTCGGGTGGCCAGAAATACTGAAAAAGTAGAGATGGGTCATATTTGGTAGATCGCAATGGGTATTTTTACCTCAATGAAATTGATACATAATGAAATCAACACATAAACATAAGTATGAAGTTGAACACTTTTTTTTTCTTTCTTCTATATATATATTTCTCTCTCTCTCTCTCTCTTCTTTCTTTTCTTTTCTTTATATCTATCAACACAACACATAGCACAAACTTTTATTTATGAGGCATTGTTGGGAAATGATGATGTTCAAGAGGATATTGCGTGTGACTTATTTGGTGGTAGTGCCTATTCTTGACACTAGGAAGAGATAAATGGGACAAGCGTACTTTTGATGTTTAGCAGTAATATCCTCCTTCAGCCGAGGATTCTATGAAAGCTGGTCGTAACCATCTACCATAGTCATAGTTTTATTAAAACTCAATCTTCGCGTATTTGCTTTATTTGGTGGCTCTCAGAAATTTATATACAATGTCCACACGCAGGAACTAAGAGCGAAGACTATGTTTAACTCTAAGGTATCATCATCTAATTATCCAGAACTTAAGAGTCCTCGCACTAGACTTAGAGCACCAGTAGACACTCTACTCTCACCTCACAAATGTTTAGTAGATCTAATGAAAGATAATTTACCTGACTCCCTAACTAACTGTCTAAGGGTTCAGGAAAACAAGTAATGCTTGTCCTTGACAAACTAAAAAGGTCGATTTGTTTTCATAAAGGATCCATTACAAGTCTACATGCAAGTGAAATAAATGTACTAGATTCTAAACTAAGAGACAATTCAAGAAAAAAATCTTCAATAAAACCTCCCTAATAAAAAAATCTTTTTGAATAATTGCATGAATGCAAAATGTATAAATGCTATGTATAAATAAATTTTTTTTTCATGCAAATAGGTATATATAATGCAAATTTATATATGCAAGACTGATGGAGACTAGATATAGGCAACTCAGCAAAAATTTACCCACCTCCCATGTCTATTTCATGCAATGTCATTGTATGCTGATGAATAGAAAATAAGCATGAGAAAGGGAAGATGTCACCTGGATAGCTCTGAATTATTTTCATTTAAAACACTAACTCCAACTTGAAAAGGAATTAACCTACTATGTATAAGCAAAATTGGGTTGGATCGCCTCCCAACAAGTGCTAAGTTTAATGCCTTTAGCTGGGCATACACCTCTTAGTAGTCTAAAAGTGCTACCTTCTTTGGGATAGGTCCAGGTTCAATGTTCTCAATGTAAGGTTTCAGTCTCTGACCATTCACAGTGAAAGTTTGACCTGTCTTTGGGTCTGTGATCTCAATGGCTTCATGTGAAAAGATATGTGTGATAGGGTAAGGGTCATTCCATCTTGACTTGAGCTTTCCTAGGAATAAACATAACTTGGTATCAAACAACCAAACCCTCTAATTAGGTTCAAAGCTTTTTCTAGAAATATGCATGTCATGGAAAGCTTTGGTTTTCTCCTTATAAATCTAGGTACTCTCATAAGCATCATTATGAATCTCCTTGAGCTCAGTCAACTGTAACTTCCTATGCTTTCCTACTTTATCCAGATCATAGTTGCATTCCTTAATTGCCTAATAAGACTTATGTTCTATTTCTACGGGGAGGTGACAGGACTTACCAAACACTAAACGGTACAGTGACATTCCAATGGGGGTTTTATAGGTTGTACGGTTGGCCCAAAGTGCATCATCTAGCTTAGTAGCCCAATCCTTCCTATTGGGTCTAATCGTCTTCTCCAATATATTCTTGATCTCCCTATTTGAAATCTCAGCCTGGCCATTTGTCTGAGGATGGTAGGGTGTAGAAATCTTGTGTGTAACCTCGTATTTAGTAAGAAGGTTCCTAAACTGATTATGTGTGAAATGGGTCCCTCCATCACTGATGATAGCTCTTGGCATCCCGAACAGGCTAAAGATGTTCTTCTTAATAAACTCCATAACAACCTTATGATCATTCGTTTTATTTGGGATTGCCTCAATCCATTTGGACACATAATCAATAGCTATGAGGACATACTGATATCCAAAGGGTGGCGTGAAGGGTCCCATAAAGTTAATACCCCAAACATCAAATATTTCAACTACTAATATAGGGTTCAAGGGCATCATGTCTCTCCTAGTCATGTTTCCTATAGATTGGCACCGGGGACATGACGTAGAGAACATGTGGGCATCTTTGTGAACACTAGGCTAATAAAATCTTCTCTGTAACACTTTGGCGACCGTTTTCTTCCCTGAGAAGTGTCCTCCACAAGCAGAATTATGGAAAAATGTGAAAATACTGTGGATTTCATTCTCGGGAACACATCTACGAATAATTTGATCAGCACAAAGTCTAAACTATTCAAGATCCTCTTATAAGTAGTACTTGACCTCAGAATACAATTTATCCTTTCTTTGCTTGGACCAATCACCAGGTATTTGCCTAATAGCCAAGTAATTCACAATATCAGCATACCAAGGGGTTTGGACCTCTGAAATGGCTAAGATACTCTCATCTGGAAAATGATCGGCAATAGCTATGGTCAAATGTAGATCCTCAACTAGAATTCGAGATAAATGATCGGCCAATATATTCTGTGCTCCTACTTTATCTCTTATTTCTAAGTCAAATTCTTGAAGCAGGAGGATCCACCTGATTAGCCTTGGTTTGGCATCTTTCTTAGCTAATAGGTGTCTCAGAGCAGAGTGGTCAGTATAGATAATCACATGAGATCCTAGAAGGTAAACTCTGAACTTTTCTAAAGTAAAGACAACCACTAACAACTCCTTCTCAGTGGTGGTGTAATTCTTTTAAGTATCAACAAGAGTCCTGCTAGCATAGTAAATCACAACAGGTTTCTTCTCTATTCTTTGACCCAAGACAGCGCCAACAACATAATCATATGCATCGCACATGATCTCAAAAGGTGAATCCCAGTCAGGTGGTTGTAAGGTTGGTGCTTGAGTAATAGATTTCTTCAGTGAATCAAAGTATTCAGACAAAGATCATCAAAGTGGAAGGCTTGGTTTTTAGCTAACAGGTTACTTAGAGGTCTAGCAATCTTTGAAAAGTCTTTGATGAACCTCCTATAGAAACCCACATGTCCTAGAGAAGATCTAACTTACTTAATAGATGTGGGTTGTGGGAGTTTGGTGATCAAATCAACCTTATCTCTAACCACCTCCATTCCACTATCAGAGACCACATGTCCTAATATGATTTCTTCTTGGACCATAAAGTGGCTTTTCTCCCAGCCCAAAACTAGATTCACCTCAATGCATTTCTTCAATATTCTTTGGAGGTAGGCTAAACAGGGATCAAAGGAGTCCCCAAAGATAGATAAATCATCCATAAAAACCTCCATAAAGTCTTCGATCATCTTTGAAAATATTGCCATCATGTACCTTTGAAAAGTTGCGGGTGCATTACAGATACCAAATGGCATTCTATGGAAAGCAACAGTGCCATAGGGGCATGTGAATGTGGTCTTTTCCTGATCTTCGAGACTTATGACCACTTGATTATATCCTGAAAAAATAAAAGTATTTTTGACTAGCTAACTTCTCCAAAATTTGATCAATGATTGGTAAGGGGAAATGATCCTTCTTAGTGGCTGAATTTAGCTTCCTATAATTAATACAAACTCCCCATGAGGAATCTATCCTAGTAGGTATAGACTCCCCATGCTCATTAATGACCACGATCAAACCAACCTTCTTAGGAACAATTTAAATAGGGCTAATCCAAGGGCTATCAGATGTGGGGTAGATAATTCCTGCATTAAGCCACTTAATGATCTCTTTTTTCACAACCTCTCGCATCTTCGGGTTTAATCTTCTGTGTAATTGGTATGGAGGTTTAACTCCCTCTTCAAGATAAATGTGATGAATACAGTAGGAGGGGCTAATTCCTCAAAGGTTAGTTATGGTCCAACCAATTGCCATTTTATGATCTCCTAGGACTTGAATGAGTCTACATTCCTGTTCCCTACTCAGTTTGGCATTAACAATCACAAGAAGAGTTTGGTTTGGTCTTAGGAACACATACTTCAAGGTATTGGGCAATGGTTTCAGTTGTATCGGGCAATGGTTTTAGTTCAAGCTGGGTGGGGACAAGGATATAGGGTGGAGGGGTGTAGAGGGTGAATTAGGTAGTCTCTCCTCGAATTTTCCTGAAACAAATACAATAAGAGAGAAATTAAGTCAGTATAAAATCAAAAATTGTGATTTAAAGCTTCTAAAATGCTCGTTGCTCCCCGGCAACGGCGCCAAAAATGATAGTCGTTCGACGGGTTTTGCGACGAGATCGTGTTTTAAAAATATATTCGTTGTAATATCACCGCGAAAATGATTATCAAAGATTTTTTTATTACTCGAAATTTAAAAAACTTCCGAGGTCAAACTCAGGAAGCAAATTGGTATTTAGAAGCCAAAAATCACAAAACTTGAAAGATAATGTTTAGTAATAATGTATTGTATATAAAGGCTAGAGAGTAAAAGCATAAAAAGAAATAAATTCTTTTTCGTTTCTTCCTTCTTCTCCTCTTTTTCCTTTTTCTTTGCTTTCTCTCTTCTCTTCTTTCTCTGTCTTTCCTGTCTTCAGATGTCTGATTCTGTGAATCAGACGCCTTAAGTGGTGATCTGCTACAGTGCTTCTTCAGGCTTCTTCTTCTTCCTTCTTTGCTGTAGCTCCTTTCTTTCTGCGGCAACTCCTTCCTTCTCTTTTCTTCTTTTCCTCTTTGGCTTCTTCTTCTTCTTCTCTCTTGAGCTGCTGCGCCTCCTTCTTCCTTTCCCAGGCATCTTCAGCTTCTCCTTCCTTGGCCTCTACAGACCTCTTCTTCTTCTTTGGCTCCTTCCTTTCCCTTCTTCTTCTTTCAGCTGCTAAGTCCTCAGCTTCTTCTTTCAGCTGCTAAGTCCTCAGCTTCTTCTTTCAGCTGCTGCGCCTTCCTCTTCTCTTCCCTGCAGTTGCTTCCTCTTCCTCCTTCTTCCCTGCACAGCACAGAGAAGCAAAACCTACCCCCTACCCTCCCCCGCATCTCTCTCTCTCTCTATTTCTCTCTTCGCTCACTCAGAGCTAGCTGGGTAATCGGGTCGGGTTACGCGCGTCCGGGTCCAGGCGCATCGGCGTGGGTGGTGCTCGAGGAGTGCAGGGTAAACGGGTCAACTAGGTCCGCATGGGTGTGGTCGTGGACGAGGCAAGTGGAGTGGGCAAGGGACCTCATCCCGTGGATCTGAGGCAATAAGGATGATTCACTTTTTCAATTTATGCATCGCCTCTCTCTCTTCAGCTTCCAAGGTGGGACTAAATGTCCCACCTTCTTCTCACGCATGCCCGTAGAGGTTGAGTTCTCAATTGCAGCTGCTGTGAGGGTCCTCGAAGCCAATCAAAGTCCTGGGTGTGTGCGCGCCTCAAGTCCGCACCACCTGGTACTCAACCTAGAGCTGATGAAGCCTGGAGTTGTAGCAAGCTTGCTTCAAGCTTCCTCAGCAATGGCGGAGATGGCTTGAACCTGAAAACACAAGATTGGCCTCGCAGCCATGTTAGAATGTTCAGTGAGGGTCGCTAGACCACGGTGAAGGTGCTGGGGGTGTTGGCGTGGCTCAATAGTGCCTGTGTGTGCGTGCCTAGGGCACACTGTGTGCGTACAAGTGGCTATGTTTGGGGGAAGATTGTGGGACGTGTGGTGGTCGATGGAAGGGGGGAAATGATCAGTGGAAGGTGGTGGAGCTTAGGGATCGGTCGACGAGGAGGGAGGTGGTCTGTGGTGGTGGAGCGAACTCGCCAGAGTGGTGGCCGGAGGTGAAGGGGATGATGGTGGTTGGCGTGTGGCAGTAGTCGATTTAGGAAATTAATATGGGGAAAATGAAGAGGGGAGATAGGGGTACTTATCTAGGGTGTTCAGAGAGAAGGGGGGAGGCGGAGGGCGAGCGGCGGGTGCCTTCCGTCGTCGGAGACGAAGGCCCTGTGGTGAAGAAGTGGAGACGAGGAAGAGAGGCGGAGGGGCGCGCGTTAGTACGGTGTAGCGCGGAGGAGTACGACAGAGATGGATCTGCCACTGGTACTATGGCAAAGCGACAAGAAGAGGGAGGGAGAGTCACCGGAAGTCATAGGCAGTTGGCTGGAGTGAGGAGGAGACGAGATTGGGGGGTAATCTTCGGCCAAATTAGGCTTGAAGGAAGCAGAGAGGTTTGGGCTTCCTTAAATAGGCAAGAGCAGAGGGAAATTCACAAGGAGGCGGTGGGAAGGCCATGTTGGAGGGAGACCCATACCTCTCGAGCATTCTCACGAGAGGTATGGGGTGTTTCAGGGCATGGGGAGCTGCCCATGCGGTAGGGGGCTTCGCAGGGAGCTCCCCTTTCAAATTTGGGAGCAGCTCCCCATGAATCCAAGGAGAGAACCTCCGCGCAAAGTCGCCGGAGGTATGGGTCCCTGCTGCGATGGCAGAGGCATCGAAATGAAGAAAGAGACGAAGAAGTTGGGGGGGGGGATTTGCAAGGGTTTCAAAAAGTTGAGGGTCTAAATGTAATTTGGTGGACCAATTTGCAAAGTGGGTCAAGACGACCTTTCCCTAGGTCCAAATTTTGGTATAAATCTAATTTGGACCTAAGGAATCCAATGGTGAAGTTGGATTTTAGGTTTGATCACGTTTGACTAGATATTTTGCATAAAAACCTAAATTAGGTCAAATATTAGGCATGGACCCCAATGTAGGTCAAAACAGGTTCCAAAGGCCAAATTGAAGGTTCTAAGCCATAGAGGATATTTTTCCATGAATTTTAGAGGGTTTAGTTGATTTTTATCTTGCCTGGAACCTTGTGAATTTAAGTGGATTTGTTTTAGGGTTATAGAATGTCATTTAATTCCTAGATTTCATAATAACCCTTTTCTGACTGAACCATCCCACTTTTTCTCTTATTAAGTCCAATTGACCTATGTCTAGACCCTTAGAAATCCCGTTGATGCATTGCAATGGTAAAATTACAGTTTTACCCCTTATTTTATGTTCTCTTCCTAGATTAATGATCCTTTGAATTAAGCCCTTCTTTTGGGTATGCAGGAGCTCTTGTTCACTTTATTAGGTCAAAATATGCTACTTAGGGCTCATGATGAGGTTCTCATTAGGCTGCAAGATCTTTCTTCTTCGGAGGTATATTCTTTAGAATTATAGAACTCACATGCTCGGAAAGAACCACCTTCCTAGGTGACTTGGTCCTAGTCTGACGCTTTTGAGTGCAAAGGTCTTTGAGGAATTTAGCATAGGTAGGGATGTGTTTTATAGCATCGAGGTGTGGGATGTTTATCTGGAACTGTTTAAACAACTTAAGCAACTCCTCGTTACCAGACGGGTTCTTCCTTTTTGGTTTTGGCTTTTCTAAGGCTTCAGGGAATGGGATATGGGTGGGTATTTCAACCTCGAGCTCCTGAGCCTCAAGATTATCATCCTCAATATTAAATTTTTCATCTTTTAATTTTCCATCCTCTTGTTCAGGCTCAGAATCACTTTGTGTTGGCCGCACGAGATCCTGGGTGGTGGTCCTACTTCTTAAAGTAACGGCATTCACCATTGCATTTGGGTTCTAAGTGGGGTTTGGTAAAATTGGTTGACCCTGTTGTGGGTTTTAGTTGAAGCCTAGTGATGCCTTGTTCATCATGTTAACTTGGTTCTATTAAGGCACTTTATTCTGGTTAAACCTTGAGTTTACATTATTGCGATTTTGAATGTTTTGTGAGGGTAGGGTCCCATGTTGTCTAGAGTCAACAAGCTGGCTAAGTTGCCCCCTAATCTCATTCTTGTCCTCCTGAGTCCTTCGATTCTGTTGATTGATCTGCTCTTGTTGCTTAGTCAATATCTCACCCATCATTGTAATCAAAGATTCCATTTGGGTTGGTTGGGTGGGTTGAGGGGGATTTTGGACATAGCTTTGCCTTGAAGATTGACCCTTATTGAAAGAATTAGGATAAGGTTGTCTCACCTAGATTTGGTGGGGCACTTGTTCCGCCTTCTGATTGGATTAAGAGAAGTTTAGATGATTACACCATCCAGGATTGTAAGTATTAGAGAAGGGATCATTCCTAGAGTATCCATGGATGGCCTGAACATCCTCGAATCCTGAGGATGCGTCAATTGAATAGGAAGAATTAGTATAAGCAGGAACAAAGGTTCCTTGTTGAGCTCCATAGGAAGGGTCCTGATAGCTTAGGCTTGCAGAGTGAGTCAGATTTAGGTTGTGAAGATGGTCTCCTACGGGAGTCTGTGCATAGCAGGGCAGGGAGGAGTGTGCCCCCAGATTGGGTATGGATTAGGTTGTCTTGATTGTGTTAAGAAATTCATCAAACTTCTTAGAGATTATGGTTCCCAGCTTCTCACAAAGATTTTGTAAGTCAACCTTATTTGAGTTAGTTTGGGGTTCATACATTCCTCTTGGTTGACTAGTCCTTCCAAAGGTGTTCATAGAGGCTTGGTTGAGGGAGTTTTCACTCATGCTTTCAAATAGGTCATATGGACTATCCTCGTCTTTATTTGAAAAGTTACCTCCACAAGCTGCATCCACATATTTCTCAATTGTTCATTCAGCCCATGGTAAAAAATTTGCACTAGTTTCCACTTGGGTATACCTTGGTGTGGACATTTCCTAGCTTAGTTAGTAAATCTTTTCCAGGCTTCATGGAGTTGTTCCCCAGATTGTTGAGTGATAGTTGTGATGGCTCTCCTAAGGCATTTGTTTTTCCAATAGGAAAGAATTTTCTAAGAAAGGCATTCTTTAGCTCATCCCATGTGTTGATGGGTTTCCCTATGGTTCTGTACCAATGGGCAACTTTATCTCTTAAGGAGAAGGGGAAAAGTTCCATCGTCAAGACATCAAGATTCATGTTCCTAGGTTTTATAATTTGACCAAGGGTGGTAAGATCTTTACTGTGTTGAAATGAGTCTTCAGTGTTAAGTCCATGGAAGTGATTTTGAATAAGACCTATCCAATGGGATTTGAGTCTAGAATTATCCTCAGAAACCCTTACTTGAGGTACAACATTGTAAGATGCAGGATTGTAATAGTCCCTTAAGGGTCGAGGTTGTGGTTGGTTTTGATTTCTATTGTTGAACCACTACTCAAATTGTTCATGCAATTTCTCCATTAGCTCCTCATGGTTTGCATTTTGGTTGGTCAAGAAGTGGTGGTTTCATTATTGAGGGCTCGCTGGAATTAGGTTTCTTCCTAGGTTCAAAGTCTAAGGGTCCCTCTAACCTTGGTTTTCTTGGTCTTGTACCATGCATGCACTATAGGTAATCAAGCAAGCAAACACAAAACAAGAGTGAATTTTACTTGCTTTTCTAAAAAAATTAATGTTTGTATGTGATCAAGCAAGTTATCAACTAATTATGCACCCTAAATCAACCTACGGAGTGCCTTAAGACCTACACCTTGCTTAAATGATATTCTCAAGTGATCTAGTGAGAAGTTACTCTAAGGATGAAATTGAGGGATGCAAGTAGGGCGAACCCTTCCTTTGAGGCGATGAGTATGCAGTGACTCTTAACTACCTTTTTTGTTCCTTTAAGGGTGTCCTCCTCCTTAAAGTATCAAAACACTTGGTCACAGGATAATACCACCACCACAAAGTAAAGTAGGAGGGTCTACACTGATAAAGAGATTAGTGCCTATACCCTTAAGGGATCAAAACCTAGTGCGGTGCCTAAAGTGTGTGCTCAGTGTGAGAGAAGTGTCCATCCATATGCACGGTAAAATTGTAATCAAGGCCTTTAAGCACTCGTGAAGTGAGTTTTAGGGTTTCACCGTTGATTATTGAGTTTTATAATGTTCTCACCTAAAGGTATTTTCAATGCAAACAAGTGAGATTTTCAGTTAGGTCCTGAGAGAGATAGAGATAGATGACAAGCAGCTCAGAAGTGTAATGAAGGATGTACCTGCCTCCAGCAATCTTGAGAATGCAAATGTAATGCGTGTAATAGAAATCTAAATGCTGCTTATGCAAATCCTATCGTGAATGCCTACGGGTATGCAGCTTCTAGATAACTGTGATGGATTTTTTTCTTTTTTCTTTTTAAATGCAAATAATCAAGCAAACAAATTAACTACGGAGTTTAGAGAGAGAGATAGACAGTCCATAGTAAAAAATAATACAGTTCAAAATATGCTCTCACCAAATACCTAATACAAATAGTCTAAAAGAAAAATAAAAATATTCTAAACTACGCTGCACCTCGCATGCCTTACTCGTGTCCTGCATACGTGAATCTCCGCCTCTAGGACTCGCTTTTGCAACCCACCAAGATTTCATTTTGTGTATTTGGTACCTACAAACAAACAGAGAAAGATGTGAGGCTCACGAATACAAAAACACTAAGTTAGGAAAGAAAATATCTTGAATATGTGCCTCCCCAGCAATGACACGAAAAATTGGCTGTAAAATCGCGATAATGATAAAGCTGTCGTAAGTGTGAAAACACGTTGTTTTAAATTATCTTCGAAAAATATGAGAATAATGTCGGAAGTACGGGTCATCTCACAAAGAGATAAGGATATGTAGATAATTTCCAACCTAACCAAGTTAACTATTTTTTATATATTTTTTTATAATAAAAATAGGTAAATGAAACAAGCACAGAGACAACTACGAGAAAAATAAGTAAATGTAAATAAGAATTTTTATTATCATTAGAAAGTCAGAATACTATGAAAATAGAGAAAATCAAGAAGAAGAAGAGTTAGAGAGTGAGGGTAGAAAGCCGGCAAGGTTGTGATGGGGGTGGAGTAAGCCGTCAACGGTCGTTGAAGTCCGTGCATGAAAATAGGAAGTTGATGATGATGTGAGCACGATGCACGTGCAGTTGCAGGAAGATGTGGAGATGCTCCAACTACGTGTCGGAATTTGCTGAGAATTGTCGAGTGACCTAAAAAGCAAAAATGTAGAAAGAACGTGCAAAAATAGAGAAAGAGGAAGAGAGAAAGTATGTAGAGAGAGAGAGGAAGAGAAAGAAGGGGACGTAGAGAGAGAGGAGAAGAGAGCAAGAGAGGAAGAAGAAGAAGAGAAGGATGGGGAAGAGGAGGAAAAGGAGAAGAAGAGGATGGTCCCTGGAGGGAGGTCATCGACTGCCTGTCGAGGGTGAGAGTCGTGAGGGGGTGTCTGCGTTGGTGAGGGAAAGAGGTGAGTGCCCACGGGGGGTGGTGGGGCGGATTTTGGCGTTCTGGTGTGCAGGATGTGATTGGGGTTTGGAAGAGGATGAGGGGGGCTCGTGTATGCTGAGAGGGACAAGAGCGGTGGCGTGGTGTCTCTGCGTCGGCCTTCAGAATCCCATAGAAGAGCCAGAGAGGACAGGTGGAAGAGTTTAAATAATTGAGAGAATGGGTGTTATTTCGGTGGAGGGGATATTTAGTTGTGGGGAAATCGATGTGGAGGAAAATGGGAAAGGGTTAAAATCTGTTGTTGGGTCGCCGGAATACGGTGGCTCGTGAAATTCGTTGGAGGGAGAAATAAGTCGGGATGGGATCGTCGGTGGAGGGAGGGAAATCGGATAAAGTAGGGAATTTTGTTCAGTGGAATGCAGGGTAAAATAATTGGATTTTTGTTGGGAAAAATGGTTGGAGGGGAGAATTTACGGATGGAATTTTTTTTTTTAAATAGGAGGGAATATTAGGTGGAGTACGTAGGAAAGGTTATGGGTGTGAAAGGGTAGGTGGATACCTAGGATGGGTATTTATTTATTGCATGAAAAAAGGATATTGGTGGAAATGTATGAGAATTTATTTGATAGTTTGGGTAAATGTAGGTAGATATGAGAATTGAATTTTTAAATAGGTTAGATGTAGAAAATAACACAACTTTTCTAATTAGGAGATTTTCACTTATGTCGTAGTAATTCATGTGGTGGAAAAATTTTGATGAAAAATATTTATTGGTAAAAATTAACCATGAAAAATTATGTTATATCCACAAGAAGGAATAAATGCAATAACCTCACAAATAATTTTAGTAATAAGATGCAAAATAGATTGTACCATCAAATGAAAGAGAGAATGACTTAAATGATAATTGATGTGAAATGGAGAGAAAGAGGAGGGCACATATGTAATGTCACTCAGTATATGAAATATATAAAATAAAAATGAGACTGTGGCAATGGTATTGAGATGTAAAAAGTGAAAGTTCCCTACTAGGAGGGGGTAACGTAATAATTGCGGAAATAAAATATATAAAGCAATCTCACAAAATAAGCAATCACAAAATGTGCACAAGTAATTTTTAGGTGGAAACCCAAATCGGGTGAAAACCACCACCTAACCCTCTCGAGTTAGGATTTTCCGATCAACCTAGTTGATCAAATCCACTAAACCGAATCACTTAAAACGAGGGTGATTCAACCTCAATACAACCACGCTACAAGTACGATGGTAGCATTCCTCAACCCCTTCTCTCTACGAGAAGGATTTTGTCCCACGAAGGAGACGGGAATTCGCAAAGCGAATACCCAACCAAAAGACAAAGATAAAATAAACAATAGTCCTATAGAGCCAACAAAATAATAAACCTAAGCTTCTATAGGAATAAGGAAACTCCCCTTTGCAAGGAGTGCGTCGACGATGACGCGGGTGCGTGAGCCACGCGACGGCACAACGTCGCTCTGGTGAACAACGGCGGGAGAGCGGGTGCGCGAAGACTTGATGCTCTCAAGAGAATGAAACTAGAGCTTGGAGAGCAAGGGCCTCAATTGGGCACAAGAGAGTGGAAGTATGTTGCTTAAGTGTGTCTTGTGTTTTTCTAAGTGTATATCTTGTGTGTCTAAGTGTATCCAAGTGTATTTTTGTGTTGCAAAGGCTCCCCTCTATTTATAGAGGCCTTAGGAAGGCTTTGGAAGGCTTAAGAAAGGTTCTATAGCCGTTGGGTGCAAAGCCCAAGAGAATCAGGCCGAAATCAGGACAATGATTGCATTTGACAGGGTTATCGGACGTCTAACTATGGCATCAGACGTCTGGAAGGCCACTTTAAGACGTCTGATTCCAAGGTCAGACGTCTGATTCTATGCGGGTTTCTCCCTGACTTGAATCAGATCTAAACAGGGTTTTTGTGCAAGTCCATCAGACGACATACAGGACGTCTGGCACTATGTCTGGACGTCTGGAAACCTACTTTTACTGTGGGAATTGATTTCCAAACGTTGCAACGGCTAGAAAATCTCTGAGAAGAGATTTTGGGTCAGCCGAGGCAAAACGGTCATTTATCAGACGTCTGTAAAGTCCTATGGACGTCTGATAAGGCTCTAACGGTCATAATCTTGAGTGTTTTCTAAGCCAGCCAACGGTCCACTAATTCGACGTCTGGCAAAGTCATCAGACGTCTCCTAAGACGTCTGGTCTAAGGTCTGGACGTCTGATTTCATCAGACAGAACTAATTATATCCAGCCTAACAGTTATCAGACGTCTGAAACAACAGTCAGACGTCTTAAAATTCTTTATCAGACGTCTGATTTGGGAATTAGACGTCTAGAAGTGCTGTTTGAACCCTATATTGGTTTTCTAAGTATTCTACATAAAACCTAAGTATCCTAGGGTTGTGCCGGTGTTCCTAGGACTACTGTTAGGGTTCTTTGAGGCTCTTTAACATGAAATATCTAAGGAAATAAAGAGCAACAAAAGAAATGAAAAATACAACAAGTACAAAAGAAAGAATCTATCCTATTCTTCTTGTCTTCCATCTCCAATCTTTCGCTCCACGCGAACCTCCTCTGTTTTCCGTCAAGCTCCTCCAATCTGTCCTGGATGCGAGCTCAAACTCCGTCTAAACACGTCCACATTTGCAATTGACCTGAAATCTAGGACTCAAATTGCAAATGTTAAATAACACGTGTTTTGTTATCATCAAAACAAATGATCGTGGTGCTCTAGCACCAACAAAAAGTAATGGGGCCTCTACTGTAGAGAAACAAGTGACGTGATCCCCTTGCTCTCACGAGGAGAGGGAGGTGTCGAACAGGGGCGTGGAGTTTGGTGGAGGTCGCTTGTGGTGAGGGAATTCCAATGATGGTGATGGCATTGTTGATGAGCGAAAGTTGTCGTTTAAAGTATAATGTTGTAGTATAGTGACAAAAATCTCAACAAGATTTAAATTTATAAACTCGAAAACATAAGTGAGTCCGAGGTTGTTTGTAAAAAGCAAATTTGGAATTCACAGCATTAATCGCAATATAAATCAATGAGCACAATGATAAAGGTATGCAATAAATAAAGTCTATTCAAAATGATATTAATAGTAACAATTGTATCTCAAGAAATAAAAGGACAAAAAGAATAAGAAAACTCTAAAAATGGTGATTTAAATCACCAATTAAATCCCTCGTAATCAAGCACATATCCTAATGTATCAATCAATTCAATTTCTCAACAGTGGTCCTTGAACCACTTATTCTCAAATTCCACATCAGCAGATGTTAGATTCAAGCTTCAAATATCTCCATAGTAATTTAAGATTAGACGTCCGAAAGACACTACAGACACCTTAGACACCCAAGCTTCAGAACAGGCACAAGGGAACAGCATAGAGCATAAGCCTCTCACAATAGCTAAGTGTAGAGCATATGGGCATGAATATCGAGGCACAGGGCACGAAACTTGAGGCAAAACCACCCCCACCCTCCTCAGAATTTCCTTTCTTTCCTAATCGCGTATTTAATTGGGTAATTGGATTTGGGTCGGGTCCAGGCTTACCAACGTGGGCAGTGAGCGAGGAGTGAGAGAGACTACGGTACGGGGATCTCACCTACTGTGAAGAGGCAACAAGGCACTGTGACAAATTGCATTTATGTGGCTCGTCTGGGTTGTCAATGCACGAGGTGGGACTAAATGCCCTACCGCTTCCTTCACGCACTGCGGGCAAGCATCCCTTCCAAATCAAAGTAGTTGCTGGCTCATCTTCGTCCAATTGAAGTTGTAGCTAAGTTCGTGGCTTCAGTTCGCTCTGCCTGGAGGTGGTAGCGGTGGTGATTCTGACCAGACGGCGGCCAGTGGAGGCGATGAAGCGGTGGTGATTTGGCGATGCCCTGAAAGTCAAAATATAGCCTTGCGGCCCGATTAAACGTGCTCAAAAGCTTCATCGTATGGTGGCGAAGGTGATGATGGTGCTGGTTTGGCGATTGGCAACCTAGGGCGGCTGGCTGGTGGTGGAAGACAATGGTGAAGATGGGTTCGTTTGGTCAAGTGTTTGGGGGGTCAAAAGCCAAAATTTGTTGAGGGCTTTTGCTCCCCAGGTGGTGGGCGAGCTTATGGAAGTGGCGAGGAAGTGTTTGGATGCATGTGGTGGTTGCACGGCCTTGCCAAAGGTGCGGCCGTCATTGGAGAAGACGAGGGGGAAGGTAGGTGAGCAGTGGTCAAATCAAGAAGGTGAGGGTTGGTTCCTATTCTAGGGATAGAGAGGAGTTGAAGGGACTTAATTATGGTTGAAGAGACAGAGGATACGTGTCGGCTGTGATTGGCCGACGCTAGAGGGGATGAACTCTCTAGTGGAGGAACGGTAGCGAAGAAAGGGTTGGGGATGCCCCTGATTGGGTTGTCCAGGAGAGGACGAAGGCGAGGAAGAGGAAGACACTCTTGACGTGCTTTTGTGCGTGTGTGTTAAGGAGTGTCGTTATAATCGCACTTGCAACGTCGGTTTTAAAATAATTAAACAGAGGTGAGTCCGAGTGTCGGTCTCAGGGAGGCGTGAAAATCGGATTTTTACTTTACCACTTGTTGTCACGGAAAGTGCGAAGTTTTGCTTGGGAAAGGTGCGGTTTTGAAAAGCGAGAGAGAGAGATAGAGAGAGAGAGAGAAGGTTTAGGGTTAGAAAGCTCTTTGTTTTGATCATGCAACTTGAACAGAAATTAAAATGGCAACTGAACGAGAAAATAACTTTATTAAACATGCACTTGTAGTTCATAACTTACAACATTACATACATGCTTCAACAAAAATAATAAAAAGCTTAAGAGAGAGAGAGAGAGAGAGAGAGAGAAAGAGAGTGTGTGTGGAGAGCGACGAGGCAGCCACGGCGGTGGAGGAGGCTCCGTCGGTGGCTCGTCGTCTTCGACGATTACAAGAGTGCCTAAGGCTAGCTAAGAGAGGGGTAGAGTAGTTGCAAGGGGGAGTGAATGCCTTGAATGGTGGTTGGAGGGGGTTTAAATAGAGTTAAGGGCTTCCTAAAAGAAGAAGGGGCTTTAGCGACATCCAGAGCGTCGCTAAAACTGCTTCCAAAAGCGTCGGTGAAGCCCTCTTGCTGCCAGTCAGCCTCCCGCCTCATTCCTTCTCCTCGCGCGATCCGCGGCTGCTGAACGAGAGTCGTTCGATCGAAGATCAGACGGCTGAGAGCCTTCCTCGCTTGCGCTGGGATCATGCCTCGGGCGCGCGTGTGCGCGTGCGTCTCCCCCCGGTGTGCGCGCGTGGATGCTCGTGAGCTGCGGTCGCGCCGCGTGGCAAGATCCTCGCCTCCCGGTGCTGATCGGGCAGCCCAATTTCTCCGCACCTGTTGCTGGTCTTCAATTTCCACTCCACGCGGCTCGAACGCGCGTCGCGTGGGTGCAGGCGTGCGTGCTAACCGTTGCGCCACACCTGCGCTTTGTCGCGGCGACCGCGGGCAGGCACGCGGATCTCGGCTGGCTGAAGGCGCGGCGAGCACGGGGGCGGGGCTGACATGGCGCAATCTGAGCCGTTGATCTCCAGATCAACGGTCAGAACTGAGATCAACGGTCAGAACTTCTTGGGCCCATTGTAGGAGCTCCGGATGTCGGATTTGGCTGATCTTGAGTTCGTTGGACTCCGTTCGTCGTTTTGAATCCATCCGTGCGGTCCGATTGCTCATCTGAGGCCTGCTTTGACAAATGCTTACACAAATGGCCATTAATACAGTTTATAAGCAATCTTGGTGCATGATGCATGCAATGCTCCTATTCTACTTATGTTGTGCCTTTTATTCTAAAAATGGCCCATATTCAACATAATTATCACCCCCTTGTGTAGTGTTATCAACTCTCAATTTGATGGTTGAGAGGCTCTCAAAGGACGGAGGGGGGTGTCACTGGAGCTTAGTTGGAGAAGGCTAGGGAAGGAGGAGAAGAGGAGTTTTGGCCTTAAACCTAGCTCAGGAGAACGTTAAGACCAAGGGGAGTTTAAATAGGACCTCTTTAAGCCCTCATGAAGTTAATTCAAGCAAGTTCGTCTTGCTTCAAGGTTAGTTTGCAAACTTGGACTTTCCAAGCTTTGTTGGCGAGATTTTGGCATTGGTTAATCTTGGAACATGGCCCAACTTGTAGAGAATCATCTTACGAACAATCTCTCCAAGTTTGGAGAGATTTGAGCGAGAATTGAGCGAGAAATCTTCTCTCAAAGTCAGCTGTGGAGTTCGTGTTCACACTCATGGAGGTAGGGACCTTTTTTCAAGAACAACGATAAAGTTAGGGACCCAAACACAGTAAATCCAAAAGTTAGGGTCTTACATGTGAAGAATAGAGATTTTAGCGACTGAATTGCAAAGTAGGTCAAGATGGACTCTGATTGGGTCGAAATTTTGGTCTTAACCTAATTTAGATCCAAAGAATCTAATGGTGAAGTTGGATTTGAGTTTTGACCATGTTTGATCGGAAAAATTACACAGAAGCACAAATAAGGGTAAAATCCCTGAAACTCTGTTCTAGGTCAAAGGAGGTTCAGATGGTCAAACCAAGGGTACCAAACCTTTTAGAAAATTTTTTATGAAATTTAGGAGGTCTAGATCAATTTTATTCTGAACAAAACTTCTTCAATTTAAGCGGGGCTAACAATTAGGATTTTGTGTATTATTTTGGTTCTTAAAATACGTGAAACCATGTTTCTTTCAGTGTGGACACACTTTTTAGTCTTTAATACTTGTTTGACCTTTAATTAACCCCTAGGAGATCCTGTGGTTACTCTTCATTTGTGATGTTATGTTAAAACTGTAGATTTAGCCTTTTTTTATTCTTTCTCCTCAAAATAGATTTGAGTGGAATTACGGTCCTTAGGCGATCATTCAGGAGCATTTATCTCTTGATTCTGAATAATTCAAGCTAGTTATGGAAAATGATGTTGTTACCATCAGGCATTGACGAAGGCGACCGAATGGAGAGGAGATGCTCGCCAATGGTGGATTGGTACACGCATGTGTGTGGGTCGCAAGAGGCACGGCTGAGGGCGTGGCTGGGCTTGTGATGGCGAGGTGAGGTCGATGGCATGGAAGATGTGGAGAACGGATGCTGGTGGTGGTGGCTACGTGTAGGCTGTTGTTGGTGGTTGTGGGTTGTTTTAACTCACAATAGGGGTTGAAGAAGAAGAAAACTGAGGAGCAGAGGGTGGCCAGCGAGGTCAATGCAAGGTGAGGAGAGCAGTGGTGGACTAAGTCGATGTCAGGAGGGTGAGAGCGAGCACCGTGGTGATGGTGATCCTTTCTATTGCTATAGCAAAGTTGAACGCTGAGGAGGTGGACTGCACACTAGGGGAAGAGGATGAGCTTCGGGAATGTGTGAGAAAAAGAGAGATGAAGGCATGCAGTGGGAGAGAGTTTGGTGTGTCGGGCTTCTCTGTTGCAGTACAATCGATGGAGGAGCACTTGGTCAGAGCAGAGGAAGGTTGGGGGTGAGCATGGTTGAGGGGAGAGTCGCGGTGGTGGAGAGGAAAACGAGACGCAGTAGTGGTTGTCGATGGCTCGGAGGAGGGTCACGACTCAATCCACGCACTGTTATTGTGTGGCTTGTCGTGGTAGAGGGTGGATGGCTCGTGGTGGTGATGAGCTTGTGGTGGTGGGAAGGAAAATGAGGAGGAGCAGGACGTGGTCGATGGCTCGCTATGGTGAAGAAGGGGGAGCACGGTGGTGGATGCTAATTGTTGTGGTTGGAGGCCACGGTTAAAGGAAGAAGAGGATGTTTTCCTCAATGCGGAGGAGAGGGCATTCCAGGATGAAGGTACCTCTAGACGAAGAGGAGAGGGCCCTTTTGTTGTGTTTGAGATCTCCCAAAGAAGAACGAGCAGGGCGGTGGGCATCTCCTCTCTTTCCATTCAATCAACCTATGTTGGCTTTCCAAAAGAAAAGCATTTCCTTCCTTTCTTTCTCTTTGTGAAAATCAAATATATTTGATGTGAAGCCATCAAGATTGTCCTTCTTTGAATGACCCTGCATCCCAAAATAAGTAATTAACCACTCTATATTAATGAAATTAATGCATGGAATAATAATTCAAAAGCTTACATAATTTTGTCAATATCATGCGTGCTTTAATTTAATTTCTTATTCCAATAATAATATACTTAGGTTCTAATTTAGTACACTATAGTGGACCTATCAAATACCCCCATGCCTAAGTTTTGCTAGTCCCGAGCAAAACCATATGAAATAGACCAGGTCTCTAGGCCAGATTTTATCGTCAGGCTACCTTATTGTGTCGCACCTCTAGAGACTAGATCGAAATACCAACTCTAGGCCTAAAGGTACTCAAGTGCCAGCCATAATACAGACCTGACCAGCCTCAGAGGTTCGTTGACCCCAGCGGTTAAAGCACCCGTGCGTATGTGTAACAAGTCTAGGTTCAGTTTGTCAGTGCTTTTTTGATAAGAGAGAGAGAGGGATATTTATTTTGAGAGTTTTCTCTCTTTCTTTTTAAATAAATTCCCTTAAATCCAATATTAGATTGGCCCTAAACACGATCTGTATCGGATTCCTTGCCCCCACCATCAATCCTCATAGGGTCCCTGGCAATCGATGCTTCGAGATAGCATCGCCCATGGCAACTCCTAAAACCTTGACTTTTGATACTTCGAGATAGTACCGCCCATAGCATTCTGTAGCTAAATTTAGACCCTGACAATTGACATTTCAGGATAATGCCTCCCATTGCACCTGAACTAGCACAAGGTGCTTCCGTGCCCCTAATAGGATATTTAGATATCCTAGGAAACAAGCACCTAGGAGACGGTATGTTGTAACGCATCTTCGAGGGGAGTATTTTTCATTCCTCTCCACACTGGGAACTCATCTAATCAACTTGTGTCTTCGAGACGCTTGTTACAACCCTATTTCAGATCCCTACAGGACCTGAGATCGGCTTGCCTCAACTAATCCCATGACCCAGTCGTCCAACGAGAAATAACCAAAAGCGAAAAATATTCCACAACTACACATGCAATGTAACTAAGTAGAAATAAGCAAAATACAGTAAAGGAAACAAAACAAAATGTTTGACGATATTACATGCATCACAACTACAACAGCTGAAAGTAAAGCGGAAATGTAATTGAAATAGTCATACATATATCAACTACTCACTACAACAACAGAAGCTCGGAAACAAAAAGGGAACAATAGCTAAGGCTGAGCTTGACAGGGCCCAGCTCCCTCTACAGCTGATGGTGCCGGCTGCTCAACTCCCTGACCTAAATAATGTTACAAAATCTGTGGTCAGCTAACGCTGAGTAGAGTGGTGGTTAAGCCATTTACATGCAATTAACAAAATATAAACAACTAATTAATTATTCATTTCCATTTAGATCAACTAAGTGGTTCTAATTTGTTTATTCTCTTTCGGATCCCTTCATTTCTTGATCTTGCTTGTCCCTCAAGGGAACGATCTTGATTGTAGTCTTTCTTGTGATGTAGGATGTACACGTGGTGCTCTCCTGGTCGGGAGAGTCCCCTGTGGTAGTCCTACACCTGGTCAACCACCTCGAGGCCACGGTCGCGACGTAGCGGTGACTATGGCACGCACGATAAGCGCATGGGTAGCTACCTTACATTGGTATGCGGTCATTCGTTTCCGCTAGCGGGTACGCCTAAAAGTACAGTATGGAACAGCACAGGGCCTTGCCTTCTTAGAATAGGGGTCTCGCCCCTTAGAACAGAATAGGGGTCTCGCCCCTCCATAGTCCATGTACCTTCATCCGACTATCCCGGTTTACCCAGTGGGCCTAACAAGAGTCGGTGTAAGGTGGCTAGTCCTAACCACAGGCCCCGTGGGGTGGCTAGCTCCCTCCCAACACTAGGTAGCTTGCCTCGGTATCACATAGGGAGAGTCGAACAGGAGTCGATGTAGAGTGACTAAGACTAACCCTGGGTCACAACCCAAAGGGTGGCTAGCTCCCTTCTACACTAAAGGGACAATCACTCTCCGTGGTATTGTGCACGCAAGGACCAGCTCACTTCCCGTCTACATACGAGAGTCGTTCTGTATACAGGAGTTCTTCTCCTAGTTCCCTATAGGGTTCATGCACTATATTCATTTCATTTCTTTTCTCAATATTCAGATCTCATTGTCCACATCCCGATTTTCATTTAAATAACAGGTAGCTCATGTTTTAGTAACTGAAAAGCATCACATCAAGTATCTATTCACTTGCTAGCAATTAGGGTTTAACATGCATATCAATGTAAAGAATGTACCTCAAGTCACATTCGTACATTTCTACCCTAGGATTCATTTCACATCTTAGAGTACAATCAAATTATTCTAAGCATGCACTTTACTTATTTAAATCTTTAGTATTAAGGTAAGCCACTCTACCAGGATACACGGGAGGAATGGGGGCCTAAATCGCAGATCCGGTCATATCTGTGGGCACCAAACACACTGACGGAGGGATTTTCGCTTATTTATGATAACACTAGAAGGATATGTCGTTGTAATTAATGTGGTGGAAATCTCTCAATCAAAAATTAACATAGATATGAATTTAAACCACAAAAAAGGATGTCGTATCCACAGGGAGGAATAGACCAATAAATTCACGAGTCGAGGAATACAAAGTTCACAGACTTTTCTGCAACTTTAATGCAAGGAATATGCTATTTTAAATGAAGCTTGCAATTTTCTTAAAGGTTCAAGAGTATTTATGCAGTTTTCACATCAGAAATTAAGCTCCAAAATATGTGTATGATGCATGTGTAATGGATTATCATGTAAATTCAACTTTCATGCAATTCTGATTTGAAATTCAATGTAGAATCATGCACATAACACAAGTAATGTAATTTCAAGAAAGTCTGAGTTCATCAATGCAATGTGGCCTGAATAAAATATGAATATATAATTGGCAATGGCATTGAATGTAATTATTAATTGAGACAAAAATAGAGGATTTCTCCTCTCTCTTCCTCGCGTGGGCGGCCGTGCACGGTTGGCGGCGAGAGTCGACGGGGAGGTGCGCCTCGACGAGGGCTACGCAACGGTAGTGACGCGATGGCCGAAGGTGGCCTGCGGCGGCCGGACGGAGGAGGATGGCCGCTGGCCTGTTGGAGGAGGAGGAGAACAGTCGCGTGTGGATGCGCGGGCAATGTCGCTGCTGTAGCACGCTAGGCGCGCGCACACAAGGTTGCTAGTGGTGGCGATTTAGTGGTCCTTTGCAGCGCCTGCAGGGCGCGGCTGTGGACCTGCGGTCACCTGTGGGTGGCTGTGGTGGGGCGCAAGGGTGCTTGCGGACGATGGTGCGGAGCGCGGTGGATGCAGTGTTGGTGCGCGAGGGCGGTGAGCACCTGCAGGCGGGCTTGCAGGGTGCACTGCAGAGGCTTGCGGGCATGGCGCCTGCGGTGCAGCGCCTACGGGCACTTGGTGTGGGGGTGCCTGCGGGGCAGAAGGCTCAAGGGCGCTGAGTACCTATAGGCAGGCTGAGGTGGGGCGCCTGCGGGCGATGGCGTGGCAAGGGTAGGCGGTGCAGCACGTGTCTGCTAGCTGTGGGAGAGCGCTGGATAGGGTGCTTGGTGCCGCGCATGGTGGGGCAGAGGGGCGATGGCTAGCTGCCTGCGGGTATTGGTTGGAGGTGTAAGCGCCTGTAGGATTGAAGGGTGCCTGCGGGCGCTGGCGATGGCGTGGCGCGACTCTTGGCAATAGAGCGAGGATGGGTGTGGCGCCTACAGGATGCGTAAGGGGGTGTTGGTGATGGAGGGCTTGGGTGCAGACTGCCTGCAGGCAGTGCAGGTGAGGGTGATGGCTTGGTGCTGGTTGGAAGGGCGCTTGCGGTGGGGGGCTTGGTGCACAGTGCAATCACGGTTGCACAGGGCATGCGGCCTTCAATGGATATCCCCTCAAGGGGGAGGAAGAAGATCTGAAGATCTAGATGCCCCCCTCTCCTGTGCAAGTCCCTCTTTTATCTCCTCTCTCCGCCTCTCAAGGGATTTTCAAAAATCCTTTTCTAATTTTGGCCAGCGGCTGTTGGGGGTGTTGAGGCCACCGGAGATTGGGTGAGGCGGTTCTTGGGGTAAATTTCTTTCAGCCCCTCCTGTTCTTTTCCAACTTTATACCTACAACAACAAAACATAAAATCATTACATATTAAGTTATAGAATTCGATAAAATATAACTTAAATAATAAGTTATAGCCCTACACCATGCGCTTACACCTCCAACCAATACCCGCAGGCAGCTAGCCATTCTATAACTTAATATAGTTATTAATAGACCTAAAAGGTAAGATTAAAGTTAACTTAGGTGTAACAATAGTCAATTAAAATGGACCCATCAAATACCCCCATGCCTAAGATTTGCTAATCCCTAGCAAAAATGAAAAATAATAAATGTAATCAGAAGATTTCTTCTTTGCTTATTTCAAAACTTTAGAGATCCAGACAAATGTGACGTGATAATAGCCTAAGTAACAAATCCAAGTGAAAGAGCCAATTCGCATTGGGAGTTCGTACTTCACCCTTAGTAAATATTGCTGTCGGGATAGGCAACTACTTTCCTCAGGGATAAAGCAGAAGATAATCTGTAATTTGACCCTGGCATTTGGCTTAGGTAGGAGATATCGAGTTGAATGGATTTATATTTGGTGTCACACACTCATCTGGTGCTATATATAATCTAGGACTACAGAATCTAGATCTCTAGATTATTAGACAAGTCAACTCGGAGAGAGGCTAAACAACTATGCTCTCTTGATGTTCCTGGGTGCTCACTCTTTTCTTTTTTTTTTCTTTTTGAGATCACAAATCTCGCCAGATCTAGTAATTGTACTCACTATTTGGTGGCCTCACATGGCATCCACACTTCAATTAAAGTCCCAATAACTCTACAACTAAGTTAGAGTCCTCAACCAATATTCAGGCGATCAGAAATACTGAAAGGTAGGTATGGGTCATATTTGGTGGATTGAGATAGGTGTTCTGTTGCCTCAGAAACAATGTTGCATTATAAAATTGGACTTTTTTTTTCTCTCTCTTTTCTTCTTCTTCCTTTCTTTCTTTTTCTTTTTGTAATATAACTGTTTCTTCTTTTCCTTCTTTCTGTTTCTTCTTTTTCTTCTTCTTTTCTTTTCTCTCTTTTTCTCTTTTTTTTATAAATCAACATAATACGATACAGAATTTTATTTATGAGGCATTATTAGGGATGATGATGGTCAAGAAGATATTGTGTGGCTTATTTGGTGGAAGTGCCTATTCTCGGCATCAGGAAGAAATGGATAGGATAGGCATATTTCTGACCTTTGACACTATTACCCTGCTTCAGCTGAGGACTCTATGAAGGATGGTCGTAACCATCCACCATAGTCATAGCTTTATTAAGACTCAATCTCTGTGTATCTGCCTTATTTGGTGACTCTCAGGAATTTACACAAAGTACGCACACAGGAACAGAGAGTGAAAACTGCGCCTAACTCTGAAGTATCATCATCAATTGTCCAGAATTTAAGAGTTCTTGCACTAGACTTAGTGTACCAGTAATCTCTCTACTTTCATCTCATAAATATGAGGTGGATCTACTAGAAGATAGTATGCCTGACTCCCTATTAACTGTCCAAAGGTTCAGTAGACTACAAATGCTTATTGGTTTTCCTCAAGGATCCATTACCCAATCTACGTGCACGGGAAATAAATGTACTGGATTCTAAACTTAAAAAATAATTCAGGAAGAAAAACCTCCAATGACAAAGGTATTCTGCTAGGGATTAACCCATTCAGCTCAAGAAAAGAGATTATATGCGAACCTAAATGCATGAATACTTGCAAAATGCACCCCCCCATGCCTAAATCCTACAATGTCCCCATTGTAAAATTAAAATAGGGAGAGAAAGGAAAGAAATCACCTGACAATGGTGTTATTCAGAACGCTGGGTTGCCTCCCAACAAGCGCTGCATTTTTCTGTCAGCAGCCAGACTTAGAAGGAACTTGTAAGTCTGGTTCCAGACAGAAAAAGTTAGGTCCTAAAAATATGCGTAACAGTGCAGGCCTAGAAAATAGGTAGCCACGGATGTTGGCGAGCTGATGATGCAACGTAATACCAAATGCTCACTAGAAGATATGAAAACGGAGAACCTCGTTGGCTACCTTGGGAGGTCTAGGAATAACAAAAGGAATATGAAAAGGGACCTCCCGAAACAGAATAAGTGGAGGATAACAGGGATCCTCTAGAGTAGGATGGGTTGTAAAAGATATAAACATTATTAGTTCAAATGCTTGAATAGCGAGAGTAAAAGTACAAGCATCAATCCACACTCGCCATTCTACCCGAGGATGTATTGGCCGGATATGTTCTCCAGAAAGAATGTGCATGAGTAGAGATTTGAGCCAAGGATCGGTTAGGGAATATAAGGGTTGTTTGTAGTGTTGGAAGGTAATGGTTAAGTCCAATGAGGGCTTAGTCGGTGTCAGGTCCAATTCCAACAATGATTCAGATTTTGTATACTCCCTAATAGTTGTAGACAACTTCAGGTTACCCTGCCTAGCATTAATGGTCGGAGTCATATTTGAATCAAGGGTAGACTCCAAATTACAACTCTTTGATGGCAGGGTTAAAATATCAGAATCATTATCATTAAGCTCATCCCCGGATTTGTTTGGTTCACTCAGATTTTTGTCGGGGTGCATATGTGATTCATTAGGAGTTGGATCAGTATCCTTAATTATTCCTAAAGGAGGATCAGTCTTAATGTTTTGGGGTAAGCCTATATCACTGAATTCGTTATTCTTCTCAGGGTATAAATCCTTAATTGATGTGTTTTGTCCCTGAGAGTCCCCCCTAGGCTTCTCACTATTTTGTTTTTCCTCCTCTAATAGCAACTCCTGTTTTGATGGAGGATGACTGTCAAAAGAAGGGTGGAATCTGGATTTGACCATATTGTTTATATCCTCTGGAGGTAAATCCTCAAATAATAAATAATTCCCTTGTAATTCACTCCAGATTTTCAGTCTAGGTTCCTCTATTGGGGCATCCTCATCCTCTAAAATAGACTCTTCATATCCCTGAGACCAAAATTGATCTAATTCATCCTCCATTCCGTTAGGGTCACCTTCATTGGGTGCATTTAAATCCTCAGGATACTAAATGGTAGGTGTTGATTCCCTAAGTGGAGGGTTAGGAGTAGGCTCACTAAGGGTAGAATGGGATTCCACCAGATAATTAATAGGGGAAGTGATAGGAACTATACAACCTTGACCCAGGTTGGTAGGGGTAAGGAGGATCTGTCATTGGGGTCAAGGTCCTCAAGAGGTACCATCTTCCCTTGCTTTTGACTCCAATATAGCTCGAGTGGATAATCACTATGATCATTCTCCTCTAGTGGCCGTGTCTCATTGGGAGAGTCTAAGTGATAGCTACATAAAACTAGATCCCTATTGTCATTGGGTTCCTCTGAATTATTTTCATGATCATGGTCATATGGGTAGGGATTAGAATTACTAGGAAGCACATAGCTAAGTTTTCTTATTTTTTCATTTAACTATTGACTATTCCTTAATATATCTCCCATTGATTCCATCATTTCCTTTTGCTGTTTTTGCATTTCTATCATAAAAGAGGAGAGGCTACTATTATCAGGTTGGGGAGGATAGTCAATTTCAGGCTTTGGTTGCCTAGCGGTATCGGTCCAACCTCGATATAGAAAATCATGAAGGGTGGGAGGGTTGGGTGTTTGCATAGAAGTAGGGATTTCAGGGTTGAAAAATCCTGCTCCTAGGCTCTGCTCAAAAGTGGGAGTTATCAAGCTAG
Organism: Thalassia testudinum; assembly: GCA_037157565.1. NCBI lineage: Eukaryota > Viridiplantae > Streptophyta > Magnoliopsida > Alismatales > Hydrocharitaceae > Thalassia > Thalassia testudinum. The sequence goes on from JAZHRO010000063.1 coordinate 72,633,277, forward strand.
TACTCCCAGGATGAGAATAAGAATGATCCCATGAATTGTCAATGTACCCATCAAAGGATGGATATGCTCGGGGCATGGGATCTTGATTAAAAGATAGGAAGTATTGACTCTGATAATCTAAATGATAGGAGTAAGGGTAATCCATTTCTTTAAGCAAAATAGTTTTAACTCTGTTAGGATTTAGAAGAATTCGGAACACAAGCAGAAACTTCCTAGAGAGTTCTAGTGTCAAAGCAAATGCAAATTCAGTGGGATCTTATTTTTAGTAGATTGTAGGTCTTAGAATTAAATGTTCAGTTGGTGGCCAAACAAGTTTTACACAAATTACGCTTCCTAGGCCAACCTTCGCTGGTGCCTATAACCTACTCGCAAGGGATGGAAGTCTCGAATCGAGCCCACACATGAGGAACCGAAGTAACTTGGTGGATAGGCTTGTTGATTTCCGACTAACTTCCCTTATAGTGCAAAAGAGGAGAGGTAGAAATTTATCTAGTGACCTTATGTGTGAGGTGCACAGTGTCTCAGGTGTGCAAATATACGATCATGTTTTGAGTTTTGAAATATCGCAAACAAGATCCTTTTGCACACAATTTTAAGTCATAGATTTTAAGGTCCAACCTCTTAACAGTCCCAATTTTTAAAGTGACCACTGAATTAATTTGTTTCAAGCACTTCAGTGGTCATAGATTTAGGTTCAATGCAGATGCATGATAGGTGATTGATGCTCAAGAGAAGACGTACCTTATTCCAGCTTTCTTCGTGCAATAATGAGTGCAATGCAGTAAAAATAAACTAGATGCTGCTCAATCAATCCTAAATGATCATCCTATAGATATGCAGCTTCTAGTAGGTAGTTCGAATTTTTTTTTTAATAATAATAATAATAAGAAAACAAACCTAATCTAACTAACTAACAAACATGTAGTTTAAATAATTCGAATAGTCCTATAATCTAAATAAATGGGAACACGCTCCCAAAAATACGTTCCTGCATACAAGAGCGATAAGAAATAAAGAAGCACTAGGAACGTGTTCCCAAAAATATTCGACAAGGGTCCAAAAGACAGTAATTAAATTCTAATGTCTATCTAAACTAAATCTAACTAAGATCTACTGACTAAATCAAAAACAGGCTCCTCCGTAAGCCTATGTGCGTGGGATCAAGGCCCACTTGTTCCTGTTGCTGGCCTCCAGGTGGCATCAAGGTCCACCAAAAATATCGTCTCCGTCGTGCGCGTTGTTCAGGGTCAATGTCGTCTCTCTGCTGTGTCTGTCGCCGTGTCAGATTCCTCGCAAAATAAAAAAAATGATCAGATAACTGTGCAACTCAGAATATTCAAAAAAATAATAACATGAATCTATTGCGTCTGTTGCCTCCTCGGCAACGGCGCCATTTTGACGGAGGGCTTTTCGCTTATTTATGATAACACTAGAAGGATATGTCGTTGTAATTAATGTGGTGGAAATCTCTCAATCAAAAATTAACATAGATATGAATTTAAACCACAATAAAGGATGTCCTATCCACGTGGAAGAATAGACCAATAAATTCACGAGTCGAGGAATACACAGTTCGCAGACTCTTCCGCAACTTTAATGTGAGGAATATGCTATTTTAAATGAAGCTTGCAATTTCCTTAAAGGTTCAGGGGTATTTATGCAGTTTTCACATCAGAAATTAAGATCCAAAAATATGTGTATGATGCATGTGTAATGGCTTATCATGTAAATTAAACTTTCATGCAATTTTGATTTGAAATTCAATGTAGAATCATGCACATAACACAAGTAACGTAATTTCAGGAAAGTCTGAGTGCATCAATGCAATGTGTCCTGAATAAAATATGAATATATAATTGGCAATGGCATTGAATGTAATTATTAATTGAGACAAAAATAGAGGATTTCTCCTCTCTCTTCCTCACGTGGGCGGCCATGCACGGTTGGCGACGAGAGTCGATGGGGAGGTGTACCTCGACGAGGGCTATGCAACGGCGGTGACGCGGCGGCTGGAGGTGGTCGGCGGCGGCCGGACGGAGGAGGATGGCTGCTGACCTGTTGGAGGAGGAGGAGAATAGCCGCACGTGGATGCGCAGGCAGCGTCGCTACTACAGCGCGCTGGGCATGCGCGCATAATGGCGCTGGTGGTGGCGCTGGAGTGGTCCTTTGCTGCACCTATAGGGCGCGGCTGTGGACTTGCGGTCACCAGTGGGTGGCTAAGGTGGGGCGTAGGGGTGCCTGCGGATGATGGCGTGAGGGCACGGTGGATGCAGCGTTGGTACGCGAGGGCGGTGAGTGCCTGGGAGCAGGCATGCAGGGTGCACTGGAGAGGTCTGAGGGCATGGCACGTACGGTGCAGCGCTTGCGGCTTGAAGGGGCACCTGCGGGCACTTGGTGTGGGGCACCTGCGGGGCAGAAGGCGCAAGGATGCTGAGCGCCTGCGGGCAAGCTGAGGTGGGGTGCCTGCAGGCGATGGCGTGGTGAGGGCAGGCAGTGTAGCGCACATCTGCTAGCCATAGGAGAGCACTGGAGAGGGTGCTTGGTGCAGCGTGCGGTGGGGCAGAGGGGCGATGGCTGGCTGCCTGCGGGTATTGGTTGAAGGTGTGAGCACCTGTAGGCTTGAAGGGCACCAACGGGAGTTGGCGATGGCGTGGCGCGGCGCTTGACAATAGAGCGAGGATGGGTGCGGCGCCTGTGAATGCGCAAGGGGGTGTTGGTGATGGAAGGCTTGGGTGCAGACTACCTGCAGGCAGTGTGGGTGAGGGTGATGGCTTGGTGCTGGTTGGAAGGGCGCTTGCGGTGGGGGGCTTGGTGCACAGTGCAATCACGATTGCACAGGGCATGCGGCCTTCAATGGATATCCCCTCAAGGGGGAGGAAGAAGATCCGAAGATCCAGATGCCCTCCTCTCCTGTGCAAGTCCCTCTTTTATCTCCTCTCTCCGCCTCTCAAGGGATTTTCAAAAATCCTTTTCTAATTTTGGCCGGCGGTTGTTGGGGGAGTTGAGGCCACCAGAGATTGGGTGAGGCAGTTCTTGGGGTAAATTTCTTTCAGCCCCTCCTGTTCTTTTCCAACTTTATACCTACAACAACAAAACATAACATCATTACATATTAAGTTATAGAATGCGATAAAATAGATGTAAACTTAAATAATGATGCATGCAAACATTCTATTACTTAATGTAGTTATTAACAAACCTAAAAGGTAAGATTAAATTTAACTTAGGCGTAACAATAGTCCATTAAAATGGACTCATCACATGCTACAGGCTGGAGATCATACTAGTGACTAAATCACATTAGACGAGTTCAGAACAGTATATAACTACTACTAACACATAGAAAAACTCAAGAGGAAAACAACGATACTTTATTTACGTAAATCCGACTTTGTTTGGGCCCCGAACGGGCCAAAAATGTGCCCACAGACCAAAATCAGACGTCTGGGAATAGGCCCAGACGTCTTAAACAAAGTCAATAACTCACCTTGTGTTTTTTATTGTTGGCGGACATCTGGAACCCCTTTACAGTCATCCTGGGTCTTTCCAGACGTCTGTCAGTGCGTCCAGACGTCCGATATGGCTATCAGACGTCTGTGGAGATGTCCAGACACCTTAAAGCACCTCGAAGAGCGTGCTTATGCACCTTTCCAAGGCCTGTACCTACACATGCATTTGTAAGCTTAAAACGATGATAGTGCAACATTAACGTACTTCACGTACGTGCATGCTTGAGTGTACAGAACTCATACCTTGGCACTCCGCGTATTTTCAGACGTCCGGCTTCAGCTTCGAACGTCCGCTGCTGCTCCAGACGTCTGGCAGATGCTCCAGACGTCTGATACTCGAAAAATCCAGTACACAAAATTCCTTCGCGGTGCTCGTCTTCTCGCGAGCTTCGCCCGTAGCAGCTGCTCTAGCAGCTGCAAGAGGTCGAGGACCCTCCGGCGTCCTCCTCTCTCCCACAAGCCCCTTCTTAAGCTCCAGCGGCTGCACTCCGGCCGCACCTCCTTCCTCTTGTATGAGTTCCCTCGAGCGATCTCTCTCCTCTCTCACACTACTCTTGAGCTCCTCCGAGCTCACGTTCCGGACCGCGGCTCCTCTCTTCCGCACAAGCTCCTCTGAGCTCCCCTTCTATCGTGCTCCTCTCTCCCTTGCCCACACTCCTTCCCTCCCTCCTCCTTTGAGTTCCGCCTTGAGCTTTCCTCCTTCCCCACCCGTAGCTTGCAAGGAGACAGGGGAGGGAGGCCACCGACAGTGATGGAGGTGGTGGAAGTGGTGGTGGTGGTGTGGAGATGGAGAGGGTGGTGGGGTTTTATAAGTAGAGGGAGTGGGTTAGGGTTTTTGGTGGGGAGAGGGATGTGTGCATGTGTGTGTGCGTGGGTGTGTGAGTGGGAAGAGAGAGAGGGAGGGAAAAATTGTGATATACCCCCTCAAAATTCCCTCTTTCCTCGTAAACCCTACATGCCTAAACACAAGGGGTTTAAAATGTCGCTCATGCCCCTACCTTTTTGGAAAAACTCTGACCAATCCTTGGAAAGGGTCATTTCACCGCTCCTAGGTCAAATCTTCGGGAAAACATTTTCATGACAGAACACTTTTTTGCATTATTCTTTATTACACGCATTGAACTAGATTGGTGTGTGATTTTTGGGTGGTTAGGTTAGCATGTCCCACAAACCAAAGGGTAGGCAATGGAGCCGAATAATCCCTATGCCTTAGACTTAATACATCAGCCTCACAACTTCCTTAACCTCTTGAGGAATAGTCCAGATCCTAACAAATATGTGAATTTTTAAGCTCTAAAATAGATCCAGGAGCCTAAAGTCGGTCTCCCTCACTTATCTCCTCTTTAGCACTTTAGGACTTAATTCATCATCCAATCTAGCCTAGAACTTTGGTATGTTCAACACTAAATTGTTGGGACTAACACAATTTTTCCTTTCCTTTCTGTGTTTACCTTCTCTTTCTTTCTTCCTTAATAATTTTTCACTTTAGCTCACCAAGATTTCATCTCCTTTCTTCTCTTGTCCCCCTTTTTTTTTGTATATAATAAAAGTCCTAACTACATGCATGCAAAATGTGTATAAATGCTATGTACAACCTCAGGTTATTGATTGCACAGCAATCGACCTAATTTACCTAAATTAAGTTAGATCCTAGCTTAACTTAGGAATAGTGCATGCATAAGCAGCATATTTTGCATCGTACTTGATTTGTTAGCTTTGCAAATAATAATGCCATTTTATGTTCTAATTGAGAGCTAACAATAATTGTAGATGATTTGGGGCCACGGATGATAAATCCAACCATATGGATTTGATTAGGACCACGATTGGAGTCCAATGCTTCCGAAATCATCTTGATCGGACTTCCATAGCATCATATGCAGTCTACGGAAGAGCAAAGGCTAAGGAGCAAGGCGACACAAATCTGAAGCTCAGATGCCAAATCCGACCGCACAGATGAATTTGGATCAATGATCGTAGTGGAACGACATGAGAATCACCTCAATTAGAGCCTCGTAGCACCATATACAAAAGTAAGAACGACTCTCACCCACCTGCCACATCCTCTGAAGGCGCTTTGTGGGCTGTTGGATCATCATCCAGCAACCACAAAGGCACCATGTCGCTGCCTCCCTGCTCTTCATCAAGGAGGACTTCATCTTAGCGGTGGCCGCGTGCAAAAAAAAAAGTAAATTGCGACAATCCATGGCTGCAGCACTGCGGAGATTGCCCTTACGCGGGAGCAAGCGGTGCCCATTCGAGGTGTGGAGGCCGAAATCAAAGGTGGTGGTGAGGCTCAGTGAAATTGGAGCATTTGATTGCGATTGAGCAACACAAGGGCGAGACTAGTGGAGTGTGGTCGAGCGTCGAATCTAGGCGGTGTGATGACGCATGGATGGACGCGCCGTTGCACGCAGAAACCAAAGGAGGTGCAACGTGTGATCTCAGTCATTGATTGTCATGATTGAACGGCTGAGATTGAAAGCGTGCGTGTGCTCACGATGGGCACAGTGGCAATGGATCGGGCGGCTCTACGAATGCCACATGGTGTGATCTCATGCATTTGCGCGTTGGGCATGCGATGAAGGTGTGTGGAGGTGTGTTTTTGACTCTATCTGAGTTGTTGATCACCAGATTGACGACTCTTGTTGCTCCAAGTTGTTTGTATGGTTTGGGGGCTCTAAAATACCTATTTTGTCCCTCACTTTGGTTATAAAAGGACTCCAAATCCCTTGTTTGAGAGGCATCTCCTCCTCCGGACATCTCCTGCTCCCTTTTGCTTCGAAGAGCCCTCCTCCTCTGAGATGTCCACCAATGCCACCCTTTGTGCACCGCTGCTGCTATTCCACGCATTTCCAATGGCCACCAAGGACCACCCTTGGTGCCATTGTTCTAGTAGAATAGATAGTTGTTTTTAATTCTTCTAGTAGTTGTTGTTCTAGTTATTTTAATTTAGTTCTAGTTATTCTAGTTAATCTTCTTGTCAAGCATTCAACTAGATGGACAACTTGCATGATTACTACTTGAATAAAGTTGATTTGCTTCATCTCATATATCTATCTTGCTTGCTGTTCTAGTTCTAGTTAGAGTAGATTGGTATTGAAATCAAGTTGCAATTTTCGCCTCCCTAAGTTTGACTGGGACTTACTAAAGTTTCATTATATTTGTTTGTCGACGTGTTTTCGCACTATACTATGACGAAAGTATTTCAAAATGCGTCTCCACGTTCTGACAGTTATATCCCCCCATGCCCAGATCTGACATTGTCCTCATTGGAAAGCAAAGGAAAGATATTATTTGATGTAGAGTGTTTGGAGGTAAGGCTCCTCTAGCCTATAGGTGTCCAATACCTAGCCATTAGAAAGAGTAAAATATGGTTTCAAATGTTGGCCATTTACTTTGAAAGTCTCACCAAATGAGGGATTTTGGACCTCAATTGCACTGTGCAGGAACACATGTGTGACAGTGTATGGCCCATCCCAATGAGACTTAAGTTTCCCAGGGAATAGCTTGAGTCTAGAATTGAATAGCCAGACTCGTTGGTTGGGCTCAAAGGTTTTATGGAGGATGTGTTTATCGTGAAATACTTTAGTGTGCTCTTTGTAAGCTTGAGCAGCCTCATAAGCCTCATTCCTCAACTCTTCAAGCTCAGTCAATTCTAATAAGAGTGCTTTGCCTGCATTTTCGCATCCATGTTGACATTCTTGATAGCCCAATAAGCCCTATGTTCAATTTCAATAGGTAAATGGCAAGCTTTGCCATACACTATATGAAAGGGAGACATGCCCAAGGGGGTCTTATTAGCAGTTCTATAAGCCCATAGTGCATCATCTAGTTTCTTCGACCAATCTTTCCTATCGGGCCTTACAATTTTCTCCAGAATTTGTTTGATCTCCCTTTTGGACACCTCGACATGTCCACTCGTTTGCAAGTGATATGGGGTGGCCATCTTATGGGTGACACCAAGACTTTTGAGTAGATAGGTGAAGTGTGCATTCCTGAAATGAGGTCCCTCATCAGTAATGATCGTCCTCCAGCAGCCAAATTGGGAAATGATATTGGCTTCAACAAAATTCAGGACCATCGAGTGATTGTTGGTTCTAGTTAGAACAACCCTATCCATTTTGACTCATAGTCAATTTCTACGAGGATGTATTCAAAGCTGTAAGATGATGGGAAGGGGCCCATGAAATCTATGCCCTAGACATCGAATATCTCAACTAGAAGAATAGGCCGTGTTACGACCCGGTTCCCGGATCCCTACAGGACCTGAGTCTGGCTCACCTCGACTAATCCCAAGACCTAGTCGTCTAACAAGAAATAACCAAAAGTAGGAAAATAAATCACATTCGTACATGCAATATTAATAAGCAGAAGAAAAGAATGAAGTAGTAAAGAAAGTAGAACAACTGTCTCAAAACATAGTATATGCCACCACAACAACAACAGAAAATGGAAAGGAAACAGAAAGTAACAGGAATAGTAAAATATGTGTCCATTACTCACTACAACAGTAGAAAAATGAAAGAGCTGAAAAACAACTACGGCTAGGCTTGGCTGGGCCTAGCACCCTCTGCAGCCGGAAACTCGGGCTGCTCAACTCATGGTCCTAAACAGGGTTATGAAAAGACGGAGTTAGTGAACGCTGAGTAGAGTGGTGTTTACATTATTTAAGTGCAAGTACAGTAAAACAACAACATGTTTATTTCTCATTTCTATTTATCTCATTTATGTGTTTCTAGTTCATCTATTTCTCAAAGTATATAGATATTTCTTGATCTTGCATATTCCTCGTGGAAATGATCTTGATTGCAGTCTTTTTCGTAGAGTAGAAGGTACACGTGGTGCTCTCTTGGCGGGAGAGTCCTCTGTGATAGTCCTACACACAGTCAACCACCTCGAGGTCACTGTCGAGATGTAGTGGTGACTATGACATACGTGATAAGCGCACGGGTAACTACCCTACACTAACACGCGGTCAGTCTTTTCCACTAGTAGGTACGCCCAAAGTACAGCACGGAACAGTATAGGGCCTTGCCCTCTCAGAACTGGGGTCTCGCCCCTCAGAACCAAACAGGGGTCTTGCCCCTCCACAGTCCGCGTACCCTCGTCTGACTACCCCAGTTTGCCCAAAGGGCCTAACAAAGTCGGTGTAGGGTGGCTAGCTAAACCCTGGGCCCCATGGGGTAGCTAGCTCCCTCCCTACACTAGTAGCACGCCTCGGTACCATGTATGCGAGGGCCAATAGGAGTCAGTGTAGAGTGGCCAATCCTAACCCTGGGTCTCAACCCAAGGGAGGCTAGCTTCGCTCTGCACTAAAAAGGGACAGTTGCTCTCCTTGGTACCATGTACACAAGGGCCAGCACACTTCCCTTCCACAATCCAGATTCCTTTCATCTATAGGAGTTCTACTCCTGATTCCCCGTAGGGTTCATGCTCATATCCATTCCATTTATCCATATTTAGACTTCATGTTTCCAAAACTCGTTTCTCGTTCATATACAGGCAGCTCGTGTTTTCACAATTAAATTCTCAATCATAACATGCAGCTTGTGGTTTCACAGTTTAATTTCTTAATTACATACAGGCAGCTCGTGTTTTAACATGCATCTCAAGTAAACCAGAGTAGTTCAACATCATGCTCATACATTTCTACCCTAGGGTTCATTCCACATCCTAGAGTTTCAATCAATTTAATCTAAGCAGGCATATTCTTTATTCATATCTTAATAAATGCATTAAACCACTCTACCGGGTATCACGGGAGGAATGGGGACCTATGTCGTAGACCTCGTCATCTCCGCAGACCCCGAATACGCCACAGGCTGGTAACCTGTACCAGCGACCAATGTACATTAGATGAGCTCAAAACAGTAGATACTCAACACGAACATGTAGAGGAAATCGAGTGGAAAATAGCGGTACTTCGTTTGTGGAAATCCAGTTCCATTTGGGCCTTAAACAGGCCAAAAATGCAGTTACTGACCCAAATCAGATGTTTGGGACTAGTCCTAGACGTCTTAAAAGACATTAGAACTCACTTTACCCTTCCTGCGGCTGATTCAGACGTCCAGACTCCCTCTGCGACCGTCTAGGGGCAGCTCCAGATGTCTCTCCCTACTTCTAGTCATTTGGAAGTACCTCCGGACATCTGGCGACGTGAGCAGACGTCCAAAAGTACTTGGGAAAGTGCACCGCATGCCTTCCCAAAGCCTTCACCTACGTACAAAAATGCAGGCACAGTTTTAGCCCAACTCCTGTGTTGAGATCTTCTGCATGGTGGAAATCAGAGTAAGAAGGTATGTACCTCGCGCGATACGTGCTTTCAGATGTCCGGCCTCAACTTCGGATGTCTTGGTGCCTCGCCAGTCATCTGGACTTCACTCTAGACGTTTGATACTGGAACCTTCCAGTATCAGAACTCCTTCACGTTGCTCGTCCCACTCGCCCTCCGCCCGTAGTGGCAGCTCCAGCACTTGTAGGAGCTTGAGTAGCTCCTCACTGGCATCCTCCTCTCTCCCACGACTCCTCCTCAAACTCCACCGAGCTCCCACATCTGTCGTCCTCCTCCCCCACTCTCACTCCCTTACACTCACTCTCACTCCTCCCCGCTTTCCCCTCGCTGGCGGCTCTCCTTCCTCATTGCGGCTACAGTAGAGACAGGAGGGGGACGTGGTCGTCGCAGGAGAAGGTGGAGGTGGTGGTGGCTGGAGTGGTGTGAGGGGAGTGAGAGGAAGAGGTGAGGGGTTTATATAGGAGGGAAGTTCGGGTTTGGGGTGAGAGTGCGTTCAGAGAGAAAGGCCTCTACGCGCCACCCACACGCAGAGAGCAAAGCGCAGTACGAAATTTCCCACTTTCAGACGTCCGGGCATGTGTCTAGACGTCTGGACAGACGTCTGACTGAAACTCCAGATGTCTTATCCGACTAAAAATGTAACAGATCATTACAGGCCACTGGGGCATTTGTTCAACCGCGAGACGCGTTAGAGATTATAGCTGTCATTGTAGTGCGAATCATGATGAAACAAATAATATTTCTAAAGTTTCGGTGAGTGTCGAGTTATTTGTAGGGAGGCAAAACACGATTTTTATGTGAAAGCTTTTTAGAAAGTCATTCTAAACAAATATTTATATATTTATATATGTACATAGCCATCAGATACCCAGAAAATCAGAAATTTATTGATATTTGGAAACGGTTTTTAAACTAGAATAACTATGCTAAAGAGTAGATAGAGAAATAAAGAGAGAGAGATAGAGAGATAGCTGATGATGATGACGCTGCTTGTGGGATTCTTGTGTGAAGTATGGCAGCACTTCAGATCCAGAGCGTCGGGATGAGTGCCAGAGAGGAGTTGCAAAGAGAGAGAGAGGCTGGAGTTGTATCTGGTGGGAGTTGCCTCTCAACTGGGGGGCCCTAGGGCTCTTTTTATAGCCTTAATGAGGGGCAAACTGGGCATTTAAGCTCTCCAACTTGTGCAATAATTTAGGTATGATCAGATCTGTCGATTGGGAGATCAACGGCTCAGATATCACCTAAAAATAGCCTTTAATGTGCCTTATACATGCGGATGCCTTATGGTGGCACCACGTGGCAGCTTCAGAGTCGCCCGATCATGATTTGCCACTCCTTGCTGCATGCCCGCTTTGAAATCGCACGCTAATGTTTTGAATTTGTGCACTCTTGATTTCAGCCGTCTGATCTCGCGATCGGATGGCTTAAATCATGAGAGCCACCGCCTTCATGATATGCGTACAATCGTGTGTTAGATTCGGCGTCAGAGGGTGCATGCTCGCACTGCCTGATCATACGTTCCACTTCACGCCACGCGTTCGCATCCAGGCCCTTCGTTTTGATCCAATGGTTGAATTGTGCCCATGCTCCACCACCTTTCCCAATTTTGTTTGCAGCGTGGCTCGAGGGCTCATCTCGCGCTTGTGTGTAGGTGTGCTTACCAATGTGCTATAAGCGTGGATGGTCGCGGTTATGAATTAGGCAAGTTGCTTCTCAATTGTTGGATGAAGATCCAACGGCTAATCTTGATCTTCCTTGATGAGGCGTGGGTGAGGGGCAATCGACGTGGTATGCTTGTGGTTGTTGGATGACTATCCAATGGCCTACATGGCATGGGAAGAGCGCTTCAATGATTGGGGTGCGGTAAGGGGCAGTTGTGATGGCACCACGTGGCACCGTCGTGGCCATCCATCTTCCTTGCTTTGTGATGGTGCTGTAGGCCTTTGATTGAGATAATTTTTGCACTGTTGGCCTACGACCACTAATCTGGATCCATCCATGCGATCAGATTCGGCATCTGAGGTCTGGATTTCTATCCTCTTGCTCCTTGGCTTCTGATCTTCTATGGGCTGCACGTGATGCTACGGATGTTTGATCAAGACGATTCCAAAAGCATTGGACTCCCGTCGTCGTCCAGATCTGATTCGTACGGTCTGATATATCATTTGTGACCTCAAATCATTTGCAATCAATTTCGTCTCTATTTTAGAGCATAAAATGGTAATATTATCTCTAAGGCTACTAAACTAACTATCATGCAAATTCTAATGTTTATGTATGCATTTTTCCTAAGTTATGCTAGAATTTAACTTAATTCAGGTAGATTAGGTTGTATGATTGCTGTGCAATCACACTCCCATGCCTTAATCTTGCTAGTCCCTAGCAAATGTAAGACTAAATGCAAAGTGGTCCTACATGACTGATTTCTATCAAGAGTTAGATTAGTGATTTATTTCTTTTGTTTTCATCCAAAACTTTAGAAATCCAGACATTCGTGAAAATGTATTGTTGTAGTCTATGTAACGGATCCAAGTGAAAAGCCAATCCACATCTAAAGCTTGTACTTAACCCTTAGTAAAATTCTATTGAGATAGGCAGACTTCTTCCCTCCAGATGATAAAATAATCTGTAAATTTAGCCCCGGATTTTTGGCTTAGGTAGAAGATATTTTGAGTCAAGTGAATTTGTATTTGGTGGCTCTCACTCATCTGGTGCTACACATAGACTAGTACTACAAAACCTAGATCTCCAGACTTTATAAATTGACTCAAAGAAAGGCGGAGAAACTATGCTCTCTTTAGTTCCTTTGTAGTCATTCTCTCTCTTTTCTTTCTTTTTTTTCTTTTCTTTTCTTTTTCTTTTCTTTTTTTTTTCTTTTCGAGCTCACAATCTAACCAGATATGTCAATATATTTGGTGGCCTCTCATGACATTAACACTTTGATTAAGTTCTGATAACCTTATGACTAAGTCAGAATTCCTCAACCCGTATTCAGGCAGTCAGAAATATAAAAAAGTAGGTCAAGGCTATTTTTGGTGGACTGTGAAGGGAATGGGTGTTGGGGAGCCTCAATGTGCTTGATATGAGGTAAACACAACGCAACAAACACCTTTTTTTCTCTTTTTTTTCTTCTATGTATATTTTTCTGCTTTTCACTTTCTTTCTTTTTTTCTTTTGTCTCTTTTTCTTTATATATATTTATTTCTTCCAACATAACGAAATGCAGCACTCATGCACATTTTTATTCACAAGACATTGTTCGGGATTGAGGGTGTTCAAGAGGATATCGAGTGGCTTATTTGGGGGAAGTGCTTACTTTCAGCATCAGGAAATGAATGGATGGGATAGCGTATTTCTGACCTTAACATTAAAACCCTCCTTCAGCCAAAGATTTTGTAAAGGACGGTCATAACCATCCACCTTAGTCCTAGTTTTATCAGAACCCGCTCTCTGCGTATTTGCCTTATTTGGTGGCTCTCAAAAAATTCACACAAAGAATTTGTACGTAGGAACCGAGAACGAAAACTATGCTTAACTTCGAGTATCATTATCCAATTATCTAGAAATTAAGATTCCTTATACTAGTCTTAGAGCACTAGTAGACTTTCTACTCTCACCTCACACTTGTTTGGTGGATCTACTAGAAGGTGGTTTTCCTGACTCCCTAATTACTATCCAAGGGCTCAGGCTTCTTCTTGACAAATTAAAGATGTCTATCAGTCTTCACAGAGGATCTATTCCAAATGTTATGTGTAAGTATGAAATTGTACTGGATTCTAAGTTCAGAAATCAACTTAATAATAAATCCGTAATAAAACCTTCTTGATAAAAATTCTTTATGCATGAGTGCAATTTTTTTTCTTCTCTTTTTGACATAAAAATAAGACATACAATGTCCAACACCCCATGTCTATTCATTATAATGTCATTGAAATGTATGCAGGAAAATAAAAAAGTAATAACAAGAGGAGGGGATATCACCTGACTAAGCTTGTTATTCCAGGTTAGCTTGGATGCAAAACTACATGTAAAGAATACTGGGTTGCCTCCCATGCAGTTCTAAGTTTAACGTCATTTGCCAGACCTAAACCTAAAAGAAATATGTATTCAAGATTGTGGGTCAAGAGAAGGCGTAATAACTATTGTTGAGAGATTCAGAATTAGTATAAAGATATGATCATTTGGTCCAAGAATCAGTGATCCACAAATGCGAACCAGCTGATGATGTAGTCCTACTCCGGAGAGTTTTTCTGATTTGAAATAGAAAATAGGGTTAGATAGATGAGGTTCATGATGCAGAGCTTGTTCATTAATTCGGTTCCATAATTCAAGAAGAGGTGGTAGAGAGTTTGGATTGAAATCATGATTGAGATTTAAATTTGGTTTCGAATGAGAATCATAAGGATCCTCATAATGGTAGTTGATGTCAAAAATTATGAATTCTCTAGGCTCTGGGTCGTATGAGGACAAAAGTAGAGTTGTGCTGAATTCATCAAAATCCTCATCAGAAATTACCTCTTCCTCATCAGAAATCATTTCTTCCTCAGATTCAAGCCATCCATTTGAACCAGTTAGAGTATAAGTTCTTCCCCAGTCCATCATGATTTGAGCTTCTTTTTCTGAGGTTGTTTCTTCCTTTACCTAATTCATGTCCTTAGATTGTTCAATTTCTTGAACCCCCTCAAAGTTTAATAGTTCTTGAACTTTAGGGTGGATGTATTGAGGATTCTTTATGTTATCATCTAATTCATCATAACATACTCCCAAGAGTTTCTCAATCTCACTAATGTCTTTTTCAATTTGATTTTCTATGGGAGGTGGTAAATCAGAATCATCCTCAAGTACATCACTTTCATGCCTCTTGTGTTGATATTGAGATTTGGCAGGATTTGGATCATCTTTAGTGTGAATTGCCAAAACCTCTTCAATTGTTCATACGACCTCGATGAAACCACAATTCACCTTATTCTTTTAGGAAGCTTTAAAGATATTGAGTTGACAAGTTTTCCTTTCAGAAGTGATTTGCATAATCCTCGTCTCATAGTTGATTAGGGCCTTGGCTGTGGCCAGGAAAGGTCTTTATGGGAACACCATCATAGGCCTTAACTGGCCACTTTTAGTCAGGTTTAAAAGATAAATGCTCCTACATAACCATCTGAGGGTTATAACTCTACTTTAGGCTATTTTGAGAAGAGAACAGGAAACTAGGGTTAATTCCATAATTTTAACAGCATATCATAAACATAGAATAACCAAGGGGTTTGTTAGGGGTAAAATAAAGGTCAAATGAGCATTAAAGACTAATAAGTGGGTCCATGCAGATAGAAATGGGCTTTCGTGCATTTCGAGAACTAATACAACACCCGAAACCCTAATTTCATATCTGCTTAAATTATAGAGGTTCTGGTAAAGATAAAATTTAGCTAAACCTTCTAAAATTCATATAAAAATATTCCTTGAGGTTTTGATATCCTTGATTTGACCTTTGGAACCTATTTTGAACTCAAACAGAGTCTCAGGCGGAATTCTACCCTAATTTGGGTTTTTACGTAAATTACCTAGTCAAACTTGGTCAAAAATGAAATCCGACCCCACCATTATATTCCTTGGATCAAAATTAGGTTTGTACCAAAATTTAGGTCAAATCAGAATCCATCTTGACATAGTTTACATTTTAGTCTATTTAAACTCTATTTCTCTTAATTAAACCCCTAACTTTTCAAAACTTTGCAATTAGGTCCCTAACTTTGTCATCATTTCTTGCAAAATGGTCCCTACTGCCATTGGTGTGAACGCAGCAGCTCCGTTGAGATTTGAGCGAGGATTTCTTGCTTGATTCTCAATCAAACCCTTCCAAAATTGAAAGGGGGATTCCTCATGAGATCCTCTACCATTTGGACTAAGAATTGGACCTTGATTTGCCCTAGATTTCTCATGCGAACGCTAAAAAATTTAGGGATCTTTTCATCCCTAAGATCTTGAGCTCATAAAGCTTGTTTCCAAGCTTGGACACCTCTTTAAGGTCTTTAACTATACCCCTCTCGCGACTCTGAGACTCTTAGCGAAGTTTTACGTTGGAATACCCTCGTCTTCTCCTTTGGTCGTCCGCACCTTCATCTTCGGTGAGCTCCTCCATCCTCTTCATCGAACTGACCGACTGTCAAATTGGCTGGCCCACTATCTTCCCCTCTTCCTTGCGATCGTTGCCTGCCAACGCACGATCGCTCTCTCCCTCTCCTTCATCACCGTCGTATAGTCATCAACATCTTCTCTGGCTCCGGTCCATCACAACCAGAGCCCTCTGCCCGTCATCTCTCTCCCTAAGTCCTTCTATCTCTTCCCCTTCCCCCACTGATACTTTCCAACCCATTAGTTTTTAGGTTCAACCACCAATTCGACCGCCACCACTATCATCCCCCTCCGCTCCAGCCAAGCTCCAGCGAAGGCTTCCGCCCACTCCACTATACCAATCAACTCACCACAACGTCAAGAAGCTTCACCACGACTCGCCTTCCAAAAGCCCTAAGGAAATTTAGTGTTTAGTGCCCTCTACCTCCCTGTCGAACACACCCACCTTCCACCCTCATTCTTGTCATCGTTAGACCTCCACACACACTTGCACACAATGCCATGACCACCATCACGTTTGCCACATCCATGCAATCCTCCTGAGCATTTCTGATGTGGCCGAGAAGCCGTCTTCTTCGTTTTAGGTCACTGTCAGAGCATCGCCGCCACCTTCGTCATCTCCAACCCCATCTACCCTCCTCCAGCCACGTTCTTCAGCATCAACACTCCCAGACTACGCGGCCGCATCCTAGGTTCTCTTCCAAAACCTCAATTAGAGCCTTCAGCCTGACCTTCGCCCTCAATTGAAGACTCCATTTCCTGCTGCTGCATTGCAAAGATGACGTGGGAACATAGTCCCACATCATGCATTGAAGGTGCCCCAGTAGCGGATAAGAGTAATTTGTGATACCTGCTGTTTGCCTCAACACACGGGGTGAGGTCCCACTCACTGCATGTGTGCTCACTCCTCACCCGCTACACCTCACAGGTGGGTCAGGACCTCTGACCGTATACCCAATTACCCGGTACTGTTCACCCGAGTTTGAGCTGACAAAGAAGAAAGAGAATCCGAGAGAGAGAGAGGGGGGGAGGGTTTTGCTCTTGTTCCCTCATCTCCTCTCAGGACTTAGCGTCCCTGAGCTTCGTGAGGCCCTTGTGCCTTACACACATAGTGCTGCTGTGCCTTTTCTATGAGGCTTTGTGCGAGGCCCTTGAGCTTTGGTTGCTGCTGCTGTGTTCATGAAGAGAAAAGGACCTTGTGCCTCTTAAGCCGTATGAAACATAAGGCCTCTGCTGGTTACTTTGGATACTTAAGTGATGTGAAAATTTGATTGTGGTTATTGTGCATTTATTTGAATATTTGAGATTTAAATTTAAGGGTTAATTTGGTGATTCAAATCACCATTTTAACCCAATCTTTTTGCACTATTGTTATGATCTTATTGAAATATCATTTAAAATAATCATTACTTTCAAATTGCTTATATTTCTTGAGATTGGTGAATTTAAATTTCATCTTTGCTCCTTGCGAACGACCTCAGACTCCATTTCCTGAATCTGAGCATATAAATTTAAATGATTTGAGAGATTTTGTCCTATATTATGACACATTTCTTAAACAACGACAATTTCGCCCAAACATGTCTTCCTAAGATTATTGGGGTGTGGTTCAAGTTTTCTGATTCCTCCATATCTAAAACTAGAAAGTCCACAGGGTACTCAAAATCCCTTACTTTTATAATCACATTTTGTAAAAGTTCCTTTGGAATCTTGGTTGACCTATCAGCAAGCTAAAGGGTAACATCAGTGTGTTGCAAGGGACCTAAATCCAACCCTTCATATAATTCTGTGGGGATTTGATTGATGGAGGCACCAAGGTCCAGTAAGGCTTGATCCAAGATAAAACCATCGATCTCACATGAAATTAAGAGGGTCCCTAGATCTTATTTTTTAGGAGGGAGCTTATTTGCACTGGATTGTTTAGAAACTATGACCCTTTTTGATGATTTGGCCTGGCATTTTGGTGTGCACATTTCCTTCAAAAATTTTGCATAGGCCGGGATGTTTTCAATGGCTTCAAGGAGTGGTATATTTACTTGGACTTGCTCTAAAATCTCAAGCCACTCCTTAGATTGATTGGTTTTCTTTTCCCTAGATTTGTTCAAGGCTTTAGGAAAAGGTGCTTGAGAGAAACCATGAATGTTCAAATCTTGAGTCTTGTTTTCTAGATTAGCTTGGTCTCCCAGGTCAAATTCAGGTACCTCAAGATTTTGGTAAGATTTTGATGTAGAAGGATAAGGATCTTGGATTTGTTTCCCACTTCTCAAAGTGGCAACACAAGCATAGGCATTAGGGTTAGAAGGGTGAGGTAGGTTTGGCAAGATAGGTTGAACCTAGGTTGGGTTGGGGTTAACAAAACCAGGTGGGTGCTGGGGAGCAGGTTGAATTATATGTGCCTGTTGCTCCCTTGTGTTGTGCTGGTTAACCCTATTGAAGTTTCTTGTGTTGGGGATGGGTTGGGATGGTAGCATCCCGTGTTGTCTAGCGTCAACTAGCTGGTCCAGTCATCCCGTCAATTCTGTCCTCAATTGATTTATTTCTTCCTTACGTCTTAGATTCATTTCTTGCATTTTCTTGAGGTCCAGACTCAGATTAGAGGGCTGGTTTTCCTAAGTAGGTTGTGGCTGATATGTGCGTGGTTGTGTGTACCTACTGGGTTGCCCATAAGTGTTTGGCTTAGTCAAGTTAGGACCCTGGACGAGTTTCTGACTTGACCAAGCAAAGTTAGGATGGTTGTGCCATCTAGGGTTGTAAGTGTTTGAATAGGGATCATTTCTACTGTAGCCCTGGAGTGCATTCACATCCTCAGGATAACTAGGCATCGGGATGCCTAGTTCAACATTTGAGGGCATCAAGGTCTCTCCTTAGTACTTAGAAAGAGATGGGTCCAAGCAAAGTTGGCTCATAGGTGGAGCCATGGTCAGGTCATTAAGATTGTGCACCATTTCCTGACCTAAAGGGTTGGGGGGTTGGGTATGGGTTAACATAGGAACTCCTTGTGTAAGCATAGGATTTTCCTTGGAATGTGTGCCTAAGGAACTCCTGCCCTTCAAAAGGTTGCCTAGTTTGTTATTCAAACTCTCTACATTCTTTCCAACGAGTTCCACCTTGTCCAATTGTTGTGCAATTAGTTCTAAATCAATCAAGTTTGAATTATCCTTAACTTCATAAACTCCACCCCTTGGTTGATTTGCTCTGTTAAAGGCGGACATTGAGGCATTGCTGAGGGAATTTTCGCTCATATTCTCAAATAATTGAAAGGTTCCCTCAGCATCTCTGCTTAGGAAATTTCCCCCACATGCTGCATCAACAAAATTCTCCAAATTGTCACTTAACCCATAATAGAAAATATTGGCCAAGTGCTACTTCGGAATCCTATGATGAGGGCATTTCCTAGCTAAATCATTAAATCTCTCCCAAGCCTCATGTAGTTGTTCCCCGGGATCTTGCTTAAAGGTTGTAATGGCACATTTAAGGGCATTGGTTTTTCCTACGGGAAAGAATTCTTTTAGGAATGTGCTTCTCAAATCTTCCCAAGTTAGGATTGGTCTACCAATAGTCCTCAACCAATAAGCAGCTTTATCTTTTAAGGAGAATGGGAACATTTTCATCATTAAGGTACCTTCATTTAGGTTCCTATGGCCAAAGGTCCTTCCTATGTGTAGAAGTTCTTCAAGGTGGTGGAAGGGGTCATCAGAATCGTGGCCATGGAAGTAGGGAATCAGATTGATGATTTATGGTTTGAGTTCAAAATCTTCCCCATCTTGAGGTACCCTAATAAAAGGTTCAGGTTGGGCCTCAGGAGGATCGTTAAAGTCATGGAGAGGCTAGTCTGCTCTTCCATTTTGGAGTCGAGTAATGGCCTGCACTATGACCTCTATTTGTCTGTCATGATGTCGGCCTTGCTTAGTGATTTGCCTTTGTAAGAGAGTCATTGGATTTAGATTTTGTTCCTCCTCATCAATCTCATCTTCCTCATGGTGACTAGCCAGTGAAGAGGGTTCAGATTCAAATTCTAGACAATTAGTTCTTCTCCTAGGATTTCTTTTTAAAGGTGGTAGCAAATCAGGATGTAGAAATCTTCTACCTTGCATGCACTAGAAGAATGTCCGTAGATGAGAGGGAGAAGACAGATGAGAGAATACCCCACCCTTTCAATGCAAGCAATCAAGCTATTCCTTAGAGTGTAAACCTAAATAGACCTAATCCTAGTTCCCCAAAACACGGCTAGGTTAAGTCAACCCTTGAATTACTTGGCAGCCCAAAAGGGTGGGACCCCTTAGGACACCCCGCATGGTGAGACACCATTAAGGGTTAACACGATTACCGCACCAACCTTTCTTGTCACCAGAGGGTCCAAGTAGACAAGGCCTTGACCTTAGCCCAATCTAATTTCAAGTCCCTAAGAATATTAGTCCTGCCTAGGGCACGTCTACTCAATTTTAGGCTTAGGCTTGATGTACTTTTGGAATATGATGGGTGTTAGGGGGTGTTTCCCTTAATATTGATTTTCAGAAGTGTGAAGTGCACTGGCAAGGAATTTACAAGCAATTTTTTTACGATGAAGTGGATTTTAAGGTTCAAATCTTGTATTAGTTAGTTTTAGGGTTTACTTGAGTTAATATCTTCAATCAAGGGTTCTGATGAGGCACACAAGAGTTTTGCAAAATCTCAATTGTTTGATAGATTTCCTTTATGAATGGAAATGCAGGTATGCTCTACCTTTAATGTGAAACCCTAAGCGCAGATAGTGCTAGATGGTTCTTTTAAGTTCAAAATTAGAAGAGTGGTGTGACCCAAACAATGAAATCAATTGGTCTTGTTGCACCACTATTCGGCACGTAATTCGCGTTTT
This sequence comes from Thalassia testudinum, assembly GCA_037157565.1. Lineage (NCBI taxonomy): Eukaryota > Viridiplantae > Streptophyta > Magnoliopsida > Alismatales > Hydrocharitaceae > Thalassia > Thalassia testudinum. Next base: position 72,654,065 of record JAZHRO010000063.1, read on the forward strand.
AAAAGTTGTTTAGTTGTAGTATAGCGTAAAAACACATCGACAAATAAATTTATAGAACTTCGGTGAGTACCGGGTCGTTCGTAGGGAGGCAATCTCGATTTTTAACGGAGGCTTTTCAGAAAACTAGTTCTAACAGGTATTTATATATGTATATATATAAAGAGCAGATATCAAGTATTTAGAATATCAGAATTTTATTGCATTCATAAATAGTTTTCAAAGTAGAAAGTATTATGCTAAAGAGAGAGAGAGTAGATAGATAGAAGGAGAGGGAGATAGAGAGATAGAGAGAGATAGAAAGTGCAGAGAAACAACGCCACTTGTGGGATGCTTGTGCGAGATGCGGTAGCACCTCAGATCCAGAGCACCGAGATGAAGTTGCAGAGGGATGGAGAATTGCAGAGAAGATGGTAGAAGGGATCTGGAGTTGATGGGAGAGAGATTCTAAGTTGATGCCTACTAGGGGGCCTTGGGCCTTCTTTTATAGTTTTGATGGAGAGCAAAAAGGGTATTTTAACCCTTAATCTCGTGCAACAACGCTTTGGCTAATTAGATCCGTCGATCGAGAGATCAACAGCTCTGATTCGGCCTCAAAATAGCCTTCAAAAAACCTTCTACGCTTGGATTTGCTCTGGTGGCGACACGTGGCAGCTGCTGGAGCGATGGATCGAAGATCACACGGCCTTGCTTCCTCCTCGCGTGTCCTTCAATTTTTCCTTCTTGCCGCTCAAGCCTTAATCCCGCCTTAATGTCAGCCGTCTGATCATAATGAGCGTCGCTGCCTTAGCGTCGAAGCAACCGCATGAGAACACGCATACTCGCTACACCCTCTGATCGTGCCACATCGCCACGCTTCAGCACGTACAATCGTGCACAATTGCGCTCGCACGCGCTCGCTTCAATTTCGTGCAGCGTCGGGCTCGAACTCGCACCCCGGCATGCACGTGCACGCATGCGAGCCACTACGTTATGCAAAGCCTTTGTTATATATACTTGTTTATTTGTATTTATCCTTATCCAGTTTAGGCGGGCAACGTGGCGTGCTCGTGGCCGTTGGATGAAGATCCAACGGCCCACAGTGTGAAGTGCGGCCTTCCTAGATGGGGCGATGGTGAGGGAGCGGCTGTGATGGCACCACATGGCACCATCATGGTCATCCATCTTCTTTTCTTTGTATCTGGTGCTGTAGACCTTCAATCGAGTTGATTTTTGCGTTGTTGGACTACGATCATCGATCCGGATTCATTCATGTGGTTGGATTCTTCATCTGAGGCTCGGATCTTTGTTCTTTGGCTCTATCATCTTCGTTCTTCTGGGGACTGTACACGATGCTCTGGTTGTCTAATCGGGATGATTTTGGAAGCGTTGGACTTTCGTCGTCGTTCTGATTAGATCTATCTAGTCTGATCTAACATCCACGGCTTCGAATCATCTGCGATTAAAATTATCTCTCTTTTAGGTCATAAAATGATGATATTATCTACATGACTAATAAACTAACTAGTATGCGAATTATGGTGCTTATGCATGCATTGACTCGAAGTTATGCTAGAATCTAGCTCAATTCAGGTGTTTTAGGTTGCATGCTTGATGTGCAATCACACCCCCATGCCTAAATCTTGTTAGTCCCTAGCAAATGCAAGACTAAATGCAAAGTGGTCCTACATGGCAGATTTCTATCAAGAGTTTGATTAGAGATTTATGTCTTTTGTTTTCATCCAATACTTTAGTAATCCAGATAATCGTGAATGTGTTTTGTTGTAGTCTATGCAATGGATCCAAGTGAAAAGTCAATCCACATCTAAAGCTCGTACTGGACCCTTGGTAAAAATCTACTGGGATAAGCAAACTTCTCCCCCCGGGGTTATAAGGTAACCTATATATTCATCCTTGACTTTTGGGTTAGGTAGAAGATTGTTTCTTTGAGTCAAGTTGATTTATTTTTGGTGGCTCACACTCATCTGGTGCTACATATAGACTAGTACTTTAGAACCTAGATTTCCAGATTATTAAATAATTCAACTCAGAGAGAGGCAAGAAACTGTGCTCTCTTTAATTCCTTGTACTCATTCTCTCTCTTTCTTTCTCTTCCTTTTTCTTTTCTTCCTTTTTAAGCTTACAATCTCACCGGATTTATTAGTACATTTGGTAGTCTCTCCTGGCACTAATACTTTGATTAGGTTCTGATAACTCTACAACTAAGTCAGCATTCCTCAGCCTGTATTTAGGTGGCTAGAAATACAGAAAAGTAGGTCAAGGCTGTATTTGGTAGATCATGAGGGTGATGGGTGTTGTTGCCTCAATACACTTGAAATAAACTCTAAAAACACTTATGAACTTTTTTTTTCTTTATCTTTCTTTCTTTTCTACTCCTCTCTTTTCTTTTGTATATGTATATTTTTTTCTATATGCATAGACATATATACCTTTTTTTTTTCCAGACATCTACTAACGCAACATAGTAACACAAACGACTTTTATTCACGAAGCATTATTCAGGATTATGGGTGTTCAAGAGGATATCAGGTGGCTTATTTGGTGGAAGTGCCTATTCTCGACACTAAGAAAGGAATGGATAGGACAATGTATTTCTGACCTTGACATTAATACCCTCCTTCAGCCGAGGTTTCCGTAAAGGACGGTCGTGACCATCCACCTTGGTCATAGTTTTATCAGAATCCACTCTCTGCATATTTTGCCTTATTTGATGGCTCTCAAAAGATGTTTGCACTAAGAACTTGTACACAGAAACTAAGAGTGAAAACTATGCCTAACTCAGAGTATCATTATCTCATTATCCAGAGTTTAAGATTCCTCATACTAGCCTTAGAGCACCATTAGACTTTCTACTCTCACCTCACACTTATTTGGTGGATCTGTTAGAAGATAGTTTGCTTAGCTCCCTAATTACTGTTTAAGGATTTAGGAGAAGAAGCATTGCTTTTTCTTGACAAACTAAAGATGTTTATCGATCTTCACAGAAGATCCATTGCAAATTCTACATGTAAGTGTGAAATTATATTGGATTCTAAACTCAGGAATCAACTTAAGAATAAATCCCTAGTAAACCTTAATAAAAATTCTTTATGCTTAAATGCATTTTTTTTTTCAGATATAAAGATAAGACATGCAATGTCCACCCCCCCATGCCTATTCATTACAATGTCCTCATTGAAATGTATGCATGAAAATCAAAATATAATAAGCAAGAGGAGGGGATATCACTGGATTATGTTTGTTAATCCAGGTTAGCATGGATGCAGAAGGTGCAGAGCTACCTGTAATGAATATTGGGTTGTCTCCTAGCTAGCGCTAAGTTTAACGTCATTTGTTAGACTTAAACCCAAAAATATGCAGTTCAATATTGTGGATTAAGAGAAAAAGTAATAACAGTTGTAGGGGAATTCAAGATTAGTAGAAAGATATGATCATTTGGTCCCAGAATCAGTGATCCACAAATGCGGACCAGCTGATGATGCAGCCCTATTCCAAAGAGTCTTTTTGATTTGGAATATGAAATAGGGTCAAGTGGATGAGGTTGAAGATGCAGAGCCTGTTCATTAATCCAATTCCATAAATCAAAAAGAGGTGGTAGAGGATCTGGATCGAGATCATGATTGAGATTTAGATCTAGTTCCGAATCAAAATCATAAGGATCTTCTTAATGGTAGTTGATATCGAAAATCATGAGTTCTCCAGGCTCTGGGTCATATGAAGATAGGGGTAGAGTTGCGTGGAATTCATCAAAATCTTCATCAGAAATTTCCTCTTCCTCATCCTAAGTCACTTCTTCTGAGTCAAGCCATCCATTTAAACTAGTTGGCTTATAAGTTCTTCCCCAGTCCATTATGTGTTGAACTTCTTCTTTTGGGGTTACTTCCTGGTTCATGTCCTTAGATTGACCATTTTCTTGAACTCCCTCAGAATTCAAAAGTTCTTGAATTTCAGGGTGGATGTATTGGGGATTCTTTATATTATCATCTAATTCATCATAAGTTACTCCCAGAAGTTTCTCAATCTCACTAATGTCATGCTCAATTTGATTTTCCATGGGATATGGTAGATCAGAATTATCTTCAAGTACATCCCCTTCTTTCCCTTCGTGCTAGTCTTAAGCTTTGGTAGGATTTGGATCATCTTTAGTATGGATTGCCAACACTTGTTCAATTGTTCCTACAACCTTAATGGAACCACAATCCACCTTATTCTTTTGGAAAGTTTTAAAGATATTGAGTTGACAATTTTTCCTTCCAGAGGTGATGTGCATAATCCCCGTCTCACAGTTGATTAGGGCCTTGGCCGTGGCTAAGAAAGGTCTCCCTAAGATTATCGAGGTGTGGTTCAGGTTTTCTGATGCCTCCATATCTAGAACAAGGAAGTCCATAGGGTACTCAAAATCCCTCACTTTTATAATCACATTCTGTAAAAGGCCCTTCGAAATTTTGGTTGACCTATCAGCAAGCTGAAGGGTTACATCAGTGTGTTGCAAGGGGCCTAAATTCAATTCTTCATATAATTCTGTGGGGATTAAGTTGATGGAGTCACCAAGGTCTAGTAAGGCTCGATCAAGGATGAATTCATCTATTTCACATGAAATTAAGGGGGTCCCTGGATCTTTTCTTTTTAGGAGGGAGCTTGTTTAGGATGATGGTACTATCTTGTTCAGAAATCACTACTATTTTTGATGATTTGGCATGGTGTTTCGGTGTGCATATTTCCTTTAAAAATTTCGCACAGGTCGGGATATTCCTAATGGCTTTGAGGAGTGGTATGTTCACCTGGACTTGTTTAAAAATATCAAGCCACTCCTCAGATGGATTGGGTTTCTTTTTCCTAGGTTTGTTCAAGGCTTCAGGAAAGGGTGCTTGAGAGAAATCACGAGTGTTTGAGTCCTGATCTTTGTCTTCTTGATCTCCTAGGGAAGATTTGGGTTCCTCAAGATCTTGTCTAGGTCTAGATTTAGAAGGGTAAGGATCTTGGGTCTGTCTCCCACTTCTCAAGGTTACTGCACCAGCAAAGGTGATAGGGTTGAAAGGTTGAGGTGGGTTCTGCAAAATAGGTGGAGCCTGACTAGGGTTGGCAAAACCAGGTGGGTGCTGGGGAGCAGGTTGAACTACATGTACCTGTTGCTCTTGTGTGTTGCTTTGGTTAACCCTATTAAAATTTCTTGGGTTGGGGATGGGTTGGGATGGTAGCATCCCGTGTTGTCTAGCATCAACTAGCTGGTCTAGTCGTCTCGTTAATTCTGTTCTCAATTGATTCATCTCTTCTTTATGTCTCAAATTCATCTCTCGCATTTCCTCGAGGACCAGACTCAAATCAGAGGGTTGGTTTTCTTGAGTAGGTTGTGGTTGACATGTGTGTGGTTGTGTATACCTACTAGGTTGCCCATAAGTGTTTGGCTTAGTCAAGTTAGGACCCTAGGTGGGTTTCTGACTTGACCAAGCAAAGTTAGGATGGTTGTGCCGTCCAGGGTTGTAAGTGTTTGAATAATGCTCAATTCTAGTGTAACCCTAGAGTGCATTCACATCCTCAAGATAACTAGGCATCGAGCTACCTAGTTCAGAATTTGAGGGCATCAAGGTCCCTCCTTGGCACCCAGAAAGAGATGGGTCCAAGTACAATTGGCTTATAGGTGGAGTCATTGTTAGGTCATTGATGTTGTGCATTGATTCTTGACCTAGTGGGTTGGGGAGTTGGTTGTAGGTTAACATAGTCATTCCTTGGGTAGGCATAGGGTTTCATCTAGATTGTATACCTAAGGAACTCCCACCTTTTAGAAGATTATCCAGTTTCTTATCCAAGTTCTCCACATTCTTTCCCACGAGTTCCACCTTATCTAAACATTGTGCAATTAGCTCTAAATCAGCCAAATTTGAATTGTTGTTAACTTCATAAACTCCTCTTCTTGGTTGATTAGCTCTGTTAAAGGCAGACATTGAGGCATTGTTGAGGGAATTTTCACTCATATTCTTAAACAATTGAAAGGCTCCCTCAGCATCTTGACTCAGGAAATTGCCCCCACATGCCGCATCAACAAAATTCTTTAGATTATCACTCAACCCATAATAGAAAATATGGGCCAAGTGCCACTTCGAAATCTCATGATGAGGGCATTTCCTAGCTAAATCATTGAACCTCTCCCAAGCCTCATGTAGTTGTTCCCCAGGATTCTACTTAAAGGTTGTTATAGCACATCTAAGGGCATTAGTTTTTTCTACGGGAAAGAATTTCTTTAGGAATGTGCTTCTTAGGTCTTCCCAAGTTTGGATTGGTCTACCAATTATCCTCAACCAATGTGCAGCACTATCTTTCAGGGAGAATGGGAACATTTTCATCATTAGGGTGCCTTCATTCATGTTCCTAGGGCCAAAAGTTCTTCCTATGTGTAGGAGCTCTTCAAGGTGGTGGAAGGGGTCATCTGATTCACGGCCATGGAAGTGGGGAATCAAGTTAATGATCTGAGGTTTGAGTTCAAAATCTTCCCCATCCTGAGGTACCCTAACAAAGGGTTCAGGTTGGGCATTACGAGGGTTATAAAAGTCACGGAGGGGCCGATCTGCCCTTCTATTTTGGAGTCGAGTGATGGCCTGCACTATGACTTTCATCTGTCGGTCATGATGCTAGCCCTACTTAGTGATCTGCCTTTGTAAGAGAGTCATAGGATCTAGATTTTGTTCATCGATCTCTTCTTCCTCGTGATGACTATCCATTGTAGAGGGTTTAGATTCAGATCCTGGATAAATATGTCTTCTCCTAGGATTTCTTTCTAATGGTGGTAGCAAATTAGGATTTTGAGATCTTCTACCTTGCATGTACCAGAAGAATGTCTGTAGATGAGAGAGAAGACAAATGAGAGAAACCTCGCCCACTCAATGCAAGCAATCAAACTGGTCCTTAGAGTGTCAACCCTAATTAGACCTGATCCTGGCTCCTCAAAACACGATTGGGTTAGATCAACCCTTGAATTACTTGGCTGGCCAGAAGGGTGGGGCCCCTTAGGACACCCCGCACGGTGGGACACCACTAAAGGTTAACGCGGTTACCGTACCGACCTTTCTTGTCACCTGTGGATCCAAGTAGACAAGGCTTTGACCTTAGCCCAATCTAGTTTCAAGTCCCCAAGTCTATTAATCCTGCCTAGGGCACGTATACTCAATTTTAGGTTTAGGTTTGATGTGCTTTTGGAATATGATGGCCGTTAGGGGGTGTTTTCCCTTAAAGTTGATTTTAGAGATGTAAAGTGTGTAGGCAAAGGGTTCACAAGCAAATTTTTATGATGAAGTATCTTTTAAGATTCAAATGGTTGTGTTAGTGTGTTTTAAGGTTCACTTGATTAAATATTTTCAAACAAGGTTCTGATGAGGCACACAAAAGTTTTGCAAATCCTAATTTGTTTGATAGGTTTTCTTTAAGTATGTAAATGCAAGTGTGCTCTATCTTAGTGTGAAACCCTAAAAATAGATTGTTCTAAATGATTCTTTTAGGTCCAAAATGATGAGTGGTGCGACCCAAGCAATGCAATCAATTGAACTTTCTGCACCATTAACTAGGCACCCATAAAATATTTTTTTCAATAATTTGAATGCACGTTTTCTATTTTTTTTAGATTTAAACTGTACTGAAGGTTTTGCAGTCTGTTTTGACCCCCAATTTGTGATCAAATAATTCATGCAATCAAATGAGCAAAAAATATTTTTCTCAGATTTTTCTAAAATTCTTGACTTTCTCAAAAATTTAGTGCCATAAATTTTACTTCAATTAGAGTTAAATAAAAATTCCTATGATATTTTAAACTCTAAAAAATCAGGAACAAATTCTGTACATGAATTTTTAAACTTTATCTATAACTCTGATTGCTACAAAATTTGGATATGTTGTTCCTGGCTTTGAAATCTACGTCTAGTAAAAATTTGAGAATTTTTGGACATGCGGATCTTTGGAAATTAAATTTTTAAGATAAAGTTTTATTTCTGCTCGAAATTAAGAGGAATATTCTTTTTCTTTATTTTTTGTTTTTAATAGGTAGACAAATTCTAACTAATCCTAGGGTTCAAGCAAATCCTAAATCTAACTAATCTAAACTATGGGCACTTACCTGAGGTTCGAACCCACACTTTCTCCATTATCGTGTTTGGTTCAGATTTCTTCATTTCTTGCACACACGAAATCAACGAAAAATGTAGCGAGTTAGAAATCTCAAATACGCACCGAAAAGCTTCAAAAATTTTTGTTGGCTCCCCGACAATGGCACCAACTTGTTTGGTGCGTAATTCACATTTTAAAAGTTGTTTAGTTATAGCATAGCGCGAAAACACGTCGACAAATAAATTTATAGAACTTCGGTGAGTACCAGGTCGTTCGCAGGGAGGCAATCTCAATTTTTAACGGAGACTTTTCAGAAAACTAGTTCTAATAGGTATTTATATATGTATATATAAAGAGTAGATATCAAGTATTTAGAATATCAGAATTTTATTGCATTCATAAACAGTTTTCAAAGTAGAAAGTACTATGCTAAAGAGAGAGAGTAGATAGATAGAAGGAGAGGGAGAAAGAGAGATAAAGAGAGATAGAAAGTATAGAGAAATGACGCCGCTTGTGGGATGCTTGTGCGAGATGCGGCAGCAACTCAAATCCAGAAAGCTGGGATGAAGTTGCAGAGGGACGGAGAATTGCAGAGAAGACGGTAGAAGGGATCTGGAGTTGATGGGAGAGAGATTCTAAGTTGATGCCTTCAACTAAGGGGCGTTGGGCCTCTTTTATAGTTTTGATGGAGAGAAAAAAGGGTATTTTAACCCTTAATCTCATGCAACAACCCTTTGGTTAATCAGATCCATCGATTGGGAGATCAACGACTCTGATTCAGCCTCAAAATAGCCTTCAAAAAACCTTCTACGCTCGGATTTGCTCTGGTGGCGACACGTGGCAGCCACTGGAGTGATGGATCGAAGATCGCACGACCTCGCTTCCTCCTCGCACGCCCTTTGTCTTTTCCTTCTCGCTGCTCAACCCTTAATCCTGCCTTAACGTCAGTCGTCTAATCGTAACGAGCGCCGTTGCCTTAGCGTCAAAGCAATCGAGTGAGATCATGCGTACCTGCTACTCTCTCTGATCACGCCATGTCACCGCGCTTCAACACGTACAATCGTGCGCAATTGCATCTGCACGTGCTCACTTCAATTTTTCATAGCACTGGGCTAGAACCCGTGCCCCACGCATGCACGCACGCATGCGAGCCACTACGCTATGCAAAGCCTTTATTATATATACTTGTTTATTTGTATTTATCCTTATCTAGTTTAGGCGGGCGACGTGGCATGCTCGTGGCCGTTGGATGAAGATCCAACGGCCCACAGCGTGTGGTGCGGCCATCCTAAATGGGGCGATGGTGAGGGAGCGGCTGTGATGGCACCATGTGGTGCCATCATGGCCATCCATCTTCTTTTCTTTATATTTGGTGCTGTAAACCTCCGATCGAGTTGATTTTTGCATCGTTAGACTGTAATCGTCGATCCGGATTCATCCATGTAGTTGGATTTTTCATCTGAGGCTCGGATCTTTGTCCTCTGGCTCCGTCATCTCCGTTCTTCTATGGATTGCACATAATGCTCAGGTTGTTTGATCGAGACGATTTCGGAAGCGTTGGACTTCCATCTTTGTTATAATCAGATCTATCTAGTATGATATGACATCTGCGGTTTCGAATCATCTGCAATTAAAATCATCTCTCTTTTAGGTCATAAAATGATGATATTATCTACATGACTAATAAACTGACTAGTATGCGAATTATGATGCTTATGCATGCATTGACTCGAAGTTATGCTAGAATCTAGCTTAATTCAGGTGTTTTAGGTTGCATGATTGATGTGCAATCAACCACTAACTAGGCACTCAGAAAATATTTTTTCAAGAATTTTAATGCACGTTTTCAATTTTTTCCAAATTTAAAGTGTACTGGGGTTCTAATAATCCGTGCAATCAAATGTGTAAGAAATATTTTTTTCAGATTTTTCCTAAATTCTTAATTTTCATAGGAATTCAATACCATAAATTTTAGGTCAATTGGAGTTGTATAAAAATTCCTATGATATTTTGAACTCTGAAAAATCAGGAACAATAACTAATTTGATAACAGTTCAGTGCGTAAATTTTTAAAATTTTTCTATAACTCAGATTTACACAAAATTTGGATATGTTGTTCATAACTTCAAAACCCACATCTAGTAAATATTTGGAATTTTTGGATGGGCGAATTTTCAGGAATTAAACTTTTAAGAAAAGAGTTTGTTTCAGCCTGCTCGAAAAATCACTAAGAGAGATTTTTTTTTCAAAAACCAAGTAAATGCTAACTAATCCTAAGGTTCAAGCAAAACACCTAATTTTTTTGAAAGGAAATCTAACCTAATATAAGGTACAAGTACTAACCTGAGATTCACACCTGTTTTTTTCCATTGTGCGTCTTCCTATAATTTTGTAATTCCTGCGCAACCAAAAATAGCAAGTTGGAATCTCAAATAAACACTTTATAGTAAAAGCTTTTAAAAATTTCCGTTGCCCTTGTTCAACTACGAGACACGTTGAGATTATAGCTATCATTGTAGTGTGAATCATGATGAATCAATATTTCTAAAGTTTTGGTGAGTACCGAGTTGTTCACAAGGAGACAAAACATGATTTTTATGCGAAAGTTTTTCAAAAAGTCATTCTAAACAAATATTTATATATTTATATATGTATATATAGCCACAAAATATCTATAAAATTAGAATTTATTGCTATTTGGAAACAATTTTTAAACTAGAATCACTGTGCTAAAGAGTAGATAGAGAAATAGAGAGAGAGAGAGAGAGATAGAGAGATAATAGATGACAATGACGTCGCTTATTGGATTCTTGTTTGAAGTGCGACAGCACTTCAGAACCAGAGTGCCAGGATGAGTGCTAGAGAGGAGTTGCAAAGAGTGAGAGAGGCTGGAGTTGTATTTGTGGGAGTTGCCTCTCAACTGGGGGGCCCTAGGGCTCTTTTTATATCTTTAATGTAGGGTAAAGTGGGCATTTAAGCCTTTCAACTCATGCAACAACCTAGGTACGATCAGATCTGTCGATCGGGAGATCAACGACTCAGATTACACCTAAAAATAGCCTCTAATGTGCCTTATATGCGTGAATGCCTTCTAGTGGTGCCACATGGCAGCTTCGGAGTCGCCCGATCACTATCTTCCACTCCTCGCTGCACCCTCGCTTTGAAATCACACACTATCATTTTGAATTCGTGCGCGCTTGAATTCAGCTGTTCGATCTCACAATCGGACGACTTAAATTGTGTGCACCACCTTCTTAATGATATGCATGCAACCATGTGTTAGATTCGACGTCAGCGGGCATGCGGTCGCACCACCTGATCAGATGTTCTGCTTCATGCCATGCATCTGCATCCACACCCTTCATTATGATCCAACGGTTGAATTGCACCTACGCTCCACCTTTCCCAATTTCGTGCGCAGCGCAGCTTGAGCGTGCGTCTCCTGCTTGTGTGTGGGCATGCTGACCAATGCACTATAAGTGTGGATGGGCGCAATTATGAATTAGGTAGGTTCGCTTCTCAGCCATTGAATGGAGATCCAACGACTGATCTTGATCTTCCTTGATGAGGCGCAGGTGAGGAGCGGTTGACGTGGCACTCTTGTGGCCGTTGAATGACGATCCAACGGCCCACAAGGCATAGGAAGAGAGCTTTAGTGATTGGGGCACGACGAGGGGGCAGCTGTGATGGCACCACGTGGCACCATCATGCCCGTCCATCTTATTTGCTTTGTTGACAGTGCTGTAGGTCTCCGATTGAGATAATTTTTGTGCCATTGGCCTGCGATAGTTGATTTAGATCCATTTGTGCAGTTGAATTTACCATTTGAGGTCCGAATTTTTGTCCTCTTGCTCCCTGGCTTCTAATCTTCTATGGGTTGCATGTGATGCTATGGATGTCTGATCAAGACGATTCCGAAAGCGTTGGACTCCCGTAGTCGTCTTGATATGATCCATACGGTTTAATCTATCATTTGTGGCCTCGGTTCATCTGCAATCAATTTTGTCTCTCTTTTGAAGCATAAAATGGTAATATTATTTCTAGGGCTACTAAACTAACTATTATGCAAATTATGATGCTTATGTATGCATTGTTCCTAAGTTATGTTGGAATCTAACTTAATTTAGATAGATTAGGTTGTATGATTGCTGTGCAATCATCATCTCATCCCGCTTCTCGATCGTTCCAGTCTGTTGACAACGAAGACATACCCCCACATAAGTATGAGTATCTTTAAATAGTGAGGGACACCAAAAAATAAACTGGAGAACCTTATAGGCTGTCTTCTTAGCACTAAAGTGTCCTCCACAGTGCAGTGTGTGACAGAAATTCAAACACTCAGTTGGTCCTCCTCTGGAACACACCTATGGAAGACTTGGTCACAGCCTATTCTAAAGAGCTTGGGGTCCTCCTAGTGATAATGCTTAGTGTTAGCGAGAAATCTATCTCTCTTCTGCTTATGCCACATACTGGGGGTTTTGTTAGTGACCAAGTAGTTGACGACATCAGCATACCAAGGGGTCGTTAGTTGTATTGCCATCATGTTTCATCAGGAAAGGTGTCATGAATGGCTCCTTTCGAGGTTGAAGCCTCAACTGGGATCCTGGATAAATGATCAGCGAGTACATTTTTGACCCCTTTCTTGTCACGGACATCAACGTCGAACTCCTATAGTAACAAAATCCATCTAATAAGCCTAGGTTTGGTGTCTTTCTTAGCAAGCAAATGCTTTAAGGCTGAATGATTAGTATACACCACAACCTTAGATCCCAGAAGATAAGACCTAAAGTTCTCTAGAGAAAATACTATTGCAAGAAGTTCTTTTTCTGTCACAGAGTAGTTTTGCTGTGGATCAGTAAGGGTCTTGCTAGTATAGTACAACACATGAAGCTTTTTATCAACCCTCTAACCAAGGACTGCTCCTACAGCAAAATTCGAGGCATCGCACATCAGCTCAAATGGGAGGGTCTAATCAGGTACTTGTAGGATAGGCACGGTTATTAAGGCATCCTTCAAGACTTGGAAGGCCTCAGCACACTTTGCATCAAAAATATAGGTAGTATCCTTCTCCAGTAAGTCGCAAAGTGGCCTAGAAATCTTTCTAAAGTCTTTAATGAATCACTTATAAAAGCCAACATGGCCTAGGAATGATCAAATTTGCTTGACATAGGTAGGCCGTGGAAGCTTTGAAATGGACTCAACCTTGGCTCTTTATCCACTTCTAAGCCTTGCTCAGACACTACATGCCTTAAAACAATGCCTTGCTGAACCATGAAATGGCTTTTCTCCCAGCTGAGCACCAATGCTGTCTTTTCGCAGCGGGTGAGAACTTTTTCTAGATGCGAAAGATAGTGGTCAAATGACTAGTCATAGATGGCGAAGTCATCCATGAAACCTCTACGAACTCATCAATCATTCTCAAAATGATGGACATCATACATTGTTGAAATGTTCCTGGAGCATCACATAGTCCAAATGGCATTTGGCGGAAGGCAAATGCTTGTGCCATAAGGACTCGTGAAAGTAGTATGCTCTTGGTCATTTGGAAAGATGACAATTTGATTGTACCCTGAATATCCATCGAGAAAACAAAAGTATTTATTCTCGCTAATCTCTCCAGTATCTGATCAATAAATGGTAGAGGGAAGTGATCTTTCTGGGTAGCGGTGTTAAGGTAGCGATAGTCTATGCACACCCTCCAGCCTGTGTGGGTCTGGTGGTGACTTTCTCCCCTTTCTCGTTTGTCTCAATAGTGAATCCCTCCTTTTTGGGCACCACGTGAATGGGACTGACCCATTTACTATCAGAGATGGGATAAATTATCCTAGCATTCAATCACTTTAAAATTTCCTTCTTCACCACTTCCTGTATGTTGGGGTTTAACTGTCTTTGCATATCTCGAAAGGATTTCATAGAGTCATCCGTGTAAATGTGATGCATGAAAAGAGTTGAGTCAACCCTTTGATGTTTGTTATAGTCCAAGCAATGGCTTCCTTGTGCCGTTTCAGGCATTCAATCAATGCTCCCTCCTACGCCTCAGATAAAGCAGTTGAAATGATGACAGGAAGTGTATCATTGGGCCTAAGGAAAACATACTTAAGGGTCTTTGGGAGTGGTTTAAGCTCCAAGTCGGGAGCTTTCTGAATCGAGGGAATTATGTTCGATGTCCCCGCCTTTGGTAGCGGATCTACCCTAATTGCCCATGGCGGAGAGAGGGACTCGGCTTTGACACACAACAACTCTTCTAATTCCAGCATAGCTGCCTCTCCTTCTTCAAGACTCGGGGTATGGTCCTTAGAACTGACCATTTGGAGGGGATCATCACACAAAAGAACTAGTGTCGTCTCCTCTACAATTTCATCGATCACCTCTGGTGAGCGTGTATTTTGCAAGGGAATTTGGGTTTTGGGAGAACACGTCCTCGTAGTCGCAAAAATCGCTACCAGATAAAATTTATACCGAAACTTAAGGTGAGTCCCGGGTTGAACACAGAAGGCGAACGCTTGGTTTTAAAATCTACGCTTCGATTTTATTTCTTTTTATTATTTTTATCTTTTGCAATTTTTTTGTATTTTAATAGGCAAGCGATTAGATCGACAAAATATTTATCTAACTAATATACTTGCAGAGAGAGAGAAAAAATCACACATATTTTCAATTTAGAGTTTGCTACAGATAGAAAAGAAGAATACACTAGAAAGCGATAAAAGATAAAGGTGAGAAGAATCCCCCTTGACGGTTGCTTGGAGGATGACTCGCTATGACGACACCTCGGACGAATGTGGCAGGAAGCTGGTTGAAGGAGAACGGCATCGGAGGAAGGAGAACGGGGCAGGACGATATCGCGGCAAGGATCTACTTCCCGAAGGTGGTGAGGGGATGGCCATGGGATGCTCCATGAATGGGGGTGAGAGGCAGGAAAAATATTTGATTTCTACTCTAGAGGAGCATCTCGGGCTTGGGACAAGCTTTCTCTAGAGCTTTGGAGGCGGTGAGGGAGAGAAAGGAAGAGATGAAGAAGAATGGGAGGGGTAGGGGTTCTTTTATAGTGGAGTAGAAGAGGCTTTTCGCACATGGGCAATTAGTGACATCCATAAACGTCGTTGAAGACCCACCGTAGACGTTGCTGAAGCCCCAGCTTACATGCCCACACTGACGCTCACGCGCCTACAACTGCTGTGTGTGATAGATGGTGAGCCATTTGATCGAGATCTAGCCTCTTGATCGCATTGGATGGAGCATGGGATTTCGTGTGCCATCGCATGTACTGGCTGCACGGATCTGATCGCACGACGTGGAGAAGTCGGTGCCATCCGATGAAGATTGTGCGGCTTTAATTGAGTGGAGCTTGCAGCTGCACATTGAAATCCCATGGGCGAGGCTTGAAGTAGCACTCACGGGTTGCAAATGCCTCACGTAACCAATGTGCTGCAGGCACTTTGCCTCGAGAAGATGATGGCGTGCACGTGTAATCTTGACCGTTGGATCTCAATCCAACAGTTGCAATTTTGCATGGCTCTATCCTTTTGCTCATGAGGCGCAACTGAGGATGGATCTCAGCTGTTGGATTGGGAACCAACAGCTGGGATTTCTCTTTGAGGCGAGGCAGAGGTTGTGGTCGGTCTTGGGTGATTGTGATGGCAGCACATGACACCATCATGGTCATTCGTTTTGTTTGCTTTGTAGGTGGCACCACGAATGTTGGATTGGGTCGATTTTTGTGCTGTTAGGCTGCAATTGTTGATCCGGATCCATCTGTGTAGCTGGATTTGTCATTTGAAGCTCTGAATTGCGTCACCTAACCCCTTGGCTGTTGATCTTCCTCGGACTACACAATGTGATATAAGACTCCAATCAAGATGATTTTGGAGGCTTTGGAGTCCGATCATCATCCTGATCAAATCTGTACGATTGGATCATCAATCCGAGATCCTGAAATAAATCTTCTTTTCTCCTGGCCATAAAAGGGCACAAATTAACCTATAATTTATATGAACTATTCTAAATGTAGAATGATGCATGCTATGCAATATTTATAATATGGAATGTATCTCTAAACTTAGGAACATGCATAGATAGGCATTTTAACCTAAATGAATGTGTATACATCAACCTTAATTTGGGTATAATCTTCCAATCTGGGTCGTTTATAGGCATCAAACACATTTAGCCGGATTTTCCGATTCTCAAAGCCCATCTTCGGTGCGCCTGATTTGCAATTGATGGATGCATTGGCCGTAGCCAAAAAGGGATGCCCTAAGATAATTGAAGGTCTGGTGAGCATGTTGGATGGGTCAGTATCCAATATCAAAAAGTCGATAGGAGAGAAGAAGCCCTCCACTCTCACCAGGACATCTTCTAAAAGGCCATGTGGTGTCTTAGGTGATCTATTAGCTACTTGGAGGATAACAAGACTAGGCTTTAATTCACCTCCTCCTAATAGCTCATAGATCGAGCTCGACAATATATTAACCCTTGCACCCAGATCGAGGAGAGCCTCATCGATGCGTTGGTCTCCAATGACCACAGAAATATAGGGGCTCGTGGGTCCTTCATTTTAGGGGGTGTACCTTGTTGTAGGATCGAGCTAACTAGGTTGGGTAGGATGACCTTAGCATGGACCTGTTTCCTTGAATTTCTCTTCTGCATGCACAGGTCTTTCAAAAATTTAGCATAGGACGGGATTTTCTTGATAGCATCCAATAGAGGCAAGTTAATGTGAACTTGCTTAAATGTCTCCATTATTTCTTCCATCCTATCTTTGGCTCTAGATGAGCCAGCAAAAGGTACCTCAGGGATAGATAAGAGCTTAGGGAAGGGCACTCTCGAGCTCTGGGTGGAGGGGCTGTCATGGCAGGATTGTGGTGGAATGGGGACAACATCCTCTAGATAGGTGATCTCAAGCAAGGAGGGGCTGAGTGGCTCTTCCTCGGTGGATGTGTAAGTGGTTGTTGGGTTGGTAGGAGGGGTGACCGTAGGAGTGAGGTCAGGTTTTGAAATTTCTTTTCCACTCCTTAGAACAGTCACAGACTTAGTGTTCTCCCTTATGAAGGGCCCTTTACCCCTAGGATTCTCCTCAGATGGGCTGGGCAATTTCCCAGGATCATGTTGCCTAACAACCTCAACAAGATGGCCAATTTGAGATTACATTTGTTAGATTGCCTTATTCTATGATTGAATGATCATACTCTGGTTTTCTTGCATGGCCTTCATTAAAGCTTTAAGATCATCCAAGTTAGAGTTTTTGGGCTGAGAAGGAGGTTGAAACTGTTGTTCCTGAAAGAGTTGGGTAGGTTGGGTTCTTGAGTTCCCTGAGTTGGAAGCATCACTTTGCTTCCATGAGAAATTGGGTTGGTTTCTCCACCCAGGATTGTAGGTGTTTCCAAAAGGGTTGTTCCTGGGAGGTGGATGAAACCCTTAGGCAACATTCAGGTCTTCCTAAACTAATTTGGGGAATTGGTTAGCCAAATGACACTCAACAGTGGCATGAAGAGTGCTTTGGCAAATGGAGCATTCAAAAATAGCCTGGACTTGGGAAGTTGATTGCAGGAATGTGCCAGGGCTTGACATGAGCCTTTCAAACTTCTGGTTCAACAATTGGATTTGGAAGGCTAAATTCTGAGCAACCTCGGCTTCCCTAGTTTCCTCGTTCTATGGATGGTTTTCTATCCTGATAGGCTAAGGTCAAGTGGATAGAATTATCACTCATTGACTCAAATAATGTCTAGGTTTCATCCTCTATTTTGGTAAGAAAGGTTCTAACACAAGTAGCATCCACTGTTTTCCCATGCCTATTAGATAGCCCAGTATAGAACCTCTCTACCAATTGCCATTTAGGCACTTGATGATGTCGGCATAATTGAATCAGATCATTGAAGCGCTCCCAAGTCTTGTGGAATTGTTCCCCATCTAATTAAGTAAAATCCATGATCACCCTCCTGAAGTGGTAGGTTTTGCTCATTGGGAAGTATTTCTTCGAGAATTCTCCCTTAAGAGTGTTCCAATCATTCACCCTTGCATCCAAGGTGTGATACCAGTGCTTTGCCTTGTCCTTAAGGGAGAAGGGAAAGGGGGTCCTTATTGGAGCTTTGCCAGTAAAGTTATGAAGTTTCACCATGGAGCAGACTTCAGTGAATTCCTCTAAATGCCTGTAGGGACAAAAATCGCAACAACACTTAAATTTATAAAAGTGCTCGAAAACAAGAAAATGAGTCTGTGGTCGTTCGCATGGAGCAAATATGGAATTCATGCACTAATCACAATATAGGAATAATGATCATAATCAATGAATCACAATTACAGATATTCAATGAATAATCTACTCAAAAATATATGCAATGATAAACCAATGTATCTCAATAAATAGAGTGACAAAAAGAAGATCAAAACCCTACAAAAAATGGTGAAATCACCATTTCTATCCCTCATTTAAGCACATATCAATCATTCAATTTCAGATCAATTTTGTTACAATGGTCTTGAACCACTTATTCAAGTCAGCATATGCCTCAATACATTTATAGTGTTCGGAACCAAGCACAAGGCCTCCCTAGATGTCGTTAAGGGAGATTAAATGACTTAAACCACCAAAGCATAGAGCCTTAGTAAGACGCATAAGGGCACCAAGCACAACATAAAGCCATCTCAGAATGGCTAAGTATCGGGCATGTTGTACACACCCCAAGGCACGCATGCACGCATCCCAAGGAAAAAACCTCTCCCATCCTCCTTACAATTTCTCCTCTTAGCTTATAGAACTGAGTAATCAGATTTTAGGCAGGAATCGGATCATGGG
This sequence comes from Thalassia testudinum, assembly GCA_037157565.1. NCBI lineage: Eukaryota > Viridiplantae > Streptophyta > Magnoliopsida > Alismatales > Hydrocharitaceae > Thalassia > Thalassia testudinum. The sequence continues at coordinate 72,672,948 of JAZHRO010000063.1, forward strand.
TCCAGGCTCACCGGGGGTGAGGGTGAGCGAGGAGTGCATATGCATGAGAGGGGACTCGACCCCTGTGTTCATGGGCGATAAACCCTCTTCACGTTTTCCCTTTATACGATGTTGGGCGGTTGTAGATAACCGATGTGGGACTAATGTCCGATGCTTTTGTTGCAAGCTGCAGTTAGAGCTTGAAGGTGAAATCACTACTACTGCTGGGCTTTCCTCTTTGATCCAAGGCCTAGAGAGTATCATGAGGTTGAGTTGCATTGATTGATGGCAGAATCAGCACGGATGGTAGCTGGAGAGAGGAGATAGTAGCGTAGATCCGGTGGACCTGTAACAAGAACACAGGCTTGAAGCCCCATTTAAATAGCTAGGAAGCTTCACCGTGGTGAGGCGAGGCCAATAATGGTGGCGATTGGGCGAATGGTGACGTATGGTGGAAGGAGTGTGAAGGGGTGAACGGTGAGTTGGTGGGTTCTCCGGCCGAAGATTTGGGTGAATGAAGCCCTCAATTTCTTGAGGGCTTTTTCTCCCCTGATGGTGGGTGAGCTTATGGACTAGATGGAGAGAGGTTTTGTTGTGTGGATTGTCGGCATTAGCTCTCCGAAGATCTCGCCGGACTTAGGGAAGATGGTGAGGAAGGGAGGTGGTTGTCGGTCGAAACGAGCGGGGAAGGAGCTAGAAAGGTTCTGGAGAGGGAGAGGAAGAAGGTTATCTAGCTAAAGGACAAAGGGGATGAGGAATTGGCACTGGTTGTGATTGGTCGACGCCGGAGAAGGTGAAAACTCCAAAGGGAGAGATGGCAACAACGACGCGGTTAGGAAGCCCTGGCTGTGACCCACTAGGTGCGGAAGAAGACAAGGAAGATGGAGGCACTCTCAATTTGACTGTTGAGAGGCCGTGGGAGGACGACGAAGGCAGTCATCGGAGTTGAGGTTGGAGCTTGGCCGAGGAGAGGAGAGAAGAGGTTTTTGGCCCTTTTCCTAGTTAAGGAGAACGGTCATGACAAGGGGGCTCTTTATAGAGGGATCTAGGACCTTGAGAGGCATGAAATTAGTGCAATTTCCTTGTAGAAATCATGAGGAGCTTGCTCTGAAATCATGGGTTTGTTGGCGGTGTAGGGATTGGATCAGGCCTCTTGGCCTTGCTTTCTCGATAGAGGATCTCGTGAGGATCATTCCCTTCAAATTTAAAGGGATTTGATCCTCTGTCATGAGAGATTTCAATGCTTGAAGGTAGGAGAGCTTGGGTTCACACTTGCAATGGCTGTAGGGACTATTTCATGAAGATGACAGTAAAGTTAGGGAGCTAAACGCAAGGAATTTCGAAAGCTGGGGTTTTGACTGAGAGAAATAGAGATTTAATGAACTGAAATGCAAACTAGGTCAAGATGGACTTTTATTGGGACCAAAGTTTGGTAATAACCTAAATTAGACCCAAGGAATGTGATGGTGAAGTTGGATTTCAGTTTTGACCACATTTGACTGGGCAATTTACACCGAAGCCCAAATTAGGGTAAAATCCCGTCTAAAGCTTTGTCCAAGGTTAAAATGGGTTCAGATGGTCAAACCAAGGGTGCCAAACCTCTTAGAATATTTTATATAAATTTTATGAGGTTTAGATGAGTTTTTTCCTGACCATAACCTCTTCAATTCTCGCGGGTCTGAAATTAGGATTTTGTGTGTTGTTTTGGTTCTCGGAGTGCGTAAAACTCTATTTCTGTCTGTGTGGACCCGCTTATTGGACTTTAATGCTCACTTGACCTTCAATTAACCTTTGACAAACCTCATGGTTACTCTATATTTATGATGTGATGTTAAAACTGCAGATTTAGCCCTGTTTTAATGTTCTCTTCTCAAAATGGATTTGCGTGGAATTACAGCTCTTAGGCGATCATTTAGGAGCATTTGTCACTTAATTTCAACTAATTCAAGTTAGTTATGGCCAATGACGATGTTACCATCAGTAGGGGTCCTCCCTAGTAGTACCATAAAAGGAGGCAACAAGGATATGGTACTGCTGTTGATCTCATATGGATTATCCCCTACCGATCTTTTCAGTGTTTGAGTTAGTTGGTTGGTCAGAATGAAGTAGTCTCTTAAGGTCCTTTGTTGATTTGCTCCTTGATCATCCATCTCTTCTCTCTTTTCTCTTTGGTGGGCTCTTCTAAGAATTCTCTCGGGGTTAGGATCAAACACTAGACTACCCTTAGGAGAGTGTCTACCAAGCATACAATATGTACCAATCACGATTTAAGTTCTTGCTAGTTGAGTAAGTGCAACCCCCAACTCAATAGATCGATCGAAAAGAGTCAAGGCGATGTCCCTCCGTTCCCATGTAAGTGGTATAAGAGGAAAGTGGCTTCTTGAGATCCTAACCAATTCTATTTTGAGGAGGCTGAGGTTAAATTGGTTGATATAGATGGCCAAACAAGTTATTCAATGCAGCTACATGACCTACGCTAGCCTTTGAGTGCCATAGGACCTATACCTTGCTTCAATGATGCACTCAAGTGACCTAGTGAGAAGTTTCTCCAAGGATGGAACTAAGGGATGTAAGTAGCGCGAACCCTTTTTTTGAGGCGATGCGAATGCCATGCCTCTTAACTACCATTTTGTTCCTTTAAGGGGTGTTCCCCTCCTTAAAGTATCAAAACAATTGGTACAGGATAATATCACCACCACAAAGTGAAATAGAAGGGTCTGCACCGATAAAGAGATCGTTGCCTATAGCCTTAAGGGATCGAGACCTATTGCGGTGCCTAGTGTGCGTGCTCAGTGCCAGAAGTGTGCATCACATCGCAAATCAGTTTGTTTTTTAAAAGAAACACACACAAGTCCCTTTTGATCAGATCAAATGTGATTTATTTTTAAGGCCAAATCTAATTACCAGTCCCAATTTCGATTAAAAGACATTGAACTAGGTCAATTCAATCAATTTGGTGGTCTTGAGATTTAGTCCAAATGCAATGTGTGGATAGGATCTGGATGAAAAGATAGAAAGGTATACCTAGCTCTAGTAATCTCCATGTAGATATGTACACAATGCAAGGAAAGAGATCTAGTATGCTGCTCAATCACCCCTAAATGCACGTAGCTAAGGGTATGCAACTCCTAAATAGGCAGCTCGATGTTTTTTCTCTTTTTCTTTTAGAGCAGACAGGCCGAGCACCATAGACAAATGGCCCTAGTCACTAAAAAAAGTGGGGGCAGGCCCCTGAAAATCAGCCTCGATGCTACAAGGGTGAGAAGATTGAAATAAAATCTGCGACGAAGGAGAATCCCCTGTGAAAGCAAGATCCAAGTCTCCTTCTCTTTAAGTCCTCTCTGCGTGCATGGGTGTTGCTTGAGGTTGATGTCGTGGTTCAACTACACCTGTCGTTTCGTCAGATTCCTCGCATAGAAAAATAACAACTGGTCAGATCAATGTGTACCTTAGAATAGATTAGAAATAAAATCACATAAAACTATTGCGTCTATTGCCTCTCTAGCAACAACACCATTTGATTGGGATATTTTCACTTGAAAGATGATATCAGAAAAATATGTCATCGTAATTCATGTGGTGGAAAAATCTCGAACAAAAATATTTATCAGTAAAAACTAACCATGAAACGTTAGGTCGTATCCACAGGAAGGAACAAATGTAATAAACTCACAAATAATTTCAGTGCATTATTCAAGTACCTCGTGTAAGGCTAATAAGATGCAAAATAGATTGTAGCATTAAATGAGAGAGAGAATGACTTAAATGATAATTGATGTGAAATAGAGAGAAAGAGGAGGGCACATATGCAATGTCACTCAATATATCAAATATTAAAAATAAAAATGAGAGTGTGGCAATGGCATTGAGATATGAAAAGTAATGGGGAATCTACTGTAGAGAAACATGGAACATGATCCCCTTGCTCGTGCGAGGAGAGGGAGGCATCGGTCGGAGACGCGGAGCTTGGTGGAGGTCGCGGGTGGTGAGGGAATTCCGATAGTGGTGACGGTGTCAACGGAGGTAATCAAATGGTGGGAAGATGCTTGCTGGTGGTGGATTGGTGCACGCACGAGTGTGGGTCGCGAGAGGCGCAATTGAGGGTGTGGCTGGGCTCATGATGGCGAGGCAAGGTTGATGGCGTGGACGGCGTGGATAATGGAGGCCGATGGTGGTGGTTGTTGAACAGGGCTTTTAAGGAGATTAAAGTGTCTCGTTGTAGTAAAATCTCTTAAATTTCTCTTCAACAAATACAATTTATTACTCGAATTGAAGTTAGAGGTCGAACACAAGGAGCAAGTATTGCATTCATGAGCTAATCTTAATCAAAATATAAATGAGCACAATAATTAAACCAACAATGATTTGCAATGAATAATAATTACTCAAAATTGATCATCAATATATAACATGAGTATATGAAGATTTTGGCATAGCAAAAAGAATGGAAATGATCCTAAAAAGTGGTGATTTAAATCACCTTTTAGATCCATATTTATGCATGCTTCTCAATTTAACCTTAACCATAATACTTGAATAATGCACTGGTAACACAGATAATGCTCAATCAGACAACAAGTACTTAGATGCTACAGTGCAAAAGCACTGTTCATCTTCTTCAACTGTTCTCTTCCTTCTTCTTTCAGAGCTTCCCTTCTCTCTTTCTTCCCTTCGTAGCACAGAGGAAACAACCCCTCCAATTTGGCTAAGTTTTAGCCACTCCACAGAGCAAAACTCCCCCTTCCCCATGCTCTCTCTTTCCTTCCTTCCCTTTCTCTTTTCTCAAAGCCAGGCTTTAATTGGGTATATGGATTTGGGTGACCAGGGCTACCAGGCGTGGCAAGTAGCTGAGGTGTGCATTTAGGTCAGGTAAGTGGTTGAGGTGTATGGGGACCCGACCCGCTATTCTTGGGCAAATAGACTAAAGCACAAATTCAATATATATCGTTGTAGCTCCTCAGTGATTCACGATGTGGGACTATGTGTCTCCATCTTTTTCGCACAAAGGCAACTACGAATCTTCATCCAATTGAAGTAGCTACGGTTGCTCTTTGTTCAATTGACGCTGCAGTTGGGAACACAAACGTAGTCCGCTTCTCCTAGAAGTGAAACCAGGCTTGAGCTCATCGAAGAACTGCAAGCAAGAGTGGAAATGAGGGTGGCGACGGCGACGACGACGACGACGCCGACGAAGACCTGAAACTCAAAATACGGCCTCTCAGCCACGTTAAAATAGCACAAGATGATCGCTTGAGGATGGTGAAGGTGGTCATGGTGGCTTCATGTTTAATTAGGGCGTGTTGAGGGCAAGCAAGGTCGAAGACAAAGTGTGGAGGAGGTGGTGTTCGGTGAATGGTTTGGGTAGGCGATAGGGTGAAATAGGATAGGGGTTTTGAAGTATGGAGGTCAGCGATGCTTTTGGAAGTTGTGGCGACGCAAACAGTGGCGTGTAGCAAGCTCTCGACCTCGCTGGAGCTCGGTCGGAGCGAAGGAAGATGGATGGGGAGGCCAGTGATAGTGGGTTGAAACAAAAGGATAATGAGGGGGAAAGAGAGTAGAGAGAGGGAGAAAGTGGTAGGGTCCTAAACTAATTATCGAAAAGGCAAGGACGACATCGGCTTTGATTGGCTGGCACCAGGGATGGTGAAATCTCCGGTGGAGGTGCAGTGAGGAAGAGGGAGATCTAGGAGTCCTTGAGTTGGTTGTTGAGGAGCAGACGAAGGAGGGGAGAAACATAGCACTCCCAATTTGGCCGTTGGGAGGCCGTAGGACGACAGAGGGAGGAGCTCGCTGGAGCTAAGTTGGAGATGGCCAAGGAAGGAGTTTGAAGAGGGTTTTTAGGCCAAAACCTAGCTAAGGAAGTAAGGCATGTCTCAGGGGTCCATTTAGGATGGAGTTCCAAGCTTGGAAAATGGTGTCGGACCCGGATAGGTTGTTAATATGGTGATTTTATCGTTGAAGTGTGTATAGTGGTTAACCTAAATCAGACCTAACCATCTCTTTACAAAATTTTTTAACCTGGCTTACTTGATTTTATCTTGGTCACTGTTAGGCCCAGGGTCAAACTCAGGGAGGTGGGGTTACAAGTCAAGTTTCTACACCTTTCCTACAACGAATCTCTTCCGTTTGTTTATTGTGTTTTTGGTGTTTTTCTATTTAGATTTTTTTCTGGTAATCTTTGTCCTTGAGGCACGCCCTCAAAATTAAGTTCTTGGCTTTGAGCTAAAATAGGGTTCCAAAATGGGTCTTGCTATTCGCAAGATGGGGTACCTGCAAGTCAAGGATTATCTTTTCTCTTTTATATATATATTTTTTATCTTTTTATTGGCATGAAAGAGAAGCAGAAATAAAGTAAATATAGTATATATATATAGGTATTTATTATATATGTATAAAGGGGTGGGGGTGGAGGCGGAGATGGAGTGTAGCACGGTGTCGAGTTAGTCGTCGTCTAGAAAGACGCAACCAACAAGACGAAGTGCCGCGTGTAAGGTGTAGGATGGATGGTGGAAGATGAATGCGAACACACTTTTTGTACGCGTGTATCGGGGAATATCAGCAACTGGTGCAGATATTCCCATGATATCACGTATGGTAAATGATGTGAAAATAAATATATATGTATATATGTAAATATATCTATATGTATATATGGTTATAAATATATAGGTCTATATGTAGTTATATATATATATATATATATATATATATGAATATATGTATATGTATATATATATAGGTATATATATATATATATGCATATGTATGTATATAATACTATATAGATGTATATATATGTATATATATATATATAGTAATATATGTATATAGATATATGTAGATAGATATGTATATATATATGTATATATGTATGTATAAGTATATGTGTATATATAGGTATATAGATGTATATATATATGTGTGTGTGTGTGTGTGTATGTATATTGACTAATACATATTTATATAAGTACTAATATATGTATAGATATATGGATAAATATATATATGTATATAAGTATATGTATATATGTAAATATATATGTGTATATATATATATATAAATATATAGATATATGTATACTAATACTTAGTTATATAAATACTATATATATATAGATATAAGTATATATATATGTATATAAATATATGTATATATATCAATATATATATGTATACGTATATATATATGTATATAATAGTGTATAGGTGTGTGTGTGTATGAAAGTGTAAGTGTAGGTGTGTAAGTGTCGGTAAAGAGAGTGAGAGAGTGTTGTGAGAGAGAGAGAGAGAGAGCGGGAGAGAGAGCGAGAGAGAGAGGGAGAGACTGCATTGCTAGAGTTGAGGGCTGGAGGGTTAAGGCTTCTGGGCTTCAGGGTCGACGTCTGATCCACGTGCGTATGCGCAGAGAGGAGCGCGCTGGAGGGAGTAGCGCGGAGAGGAAGGCCGCAGCGCACCGCACTGCGTGGAAGGGCTGGAGCGGGCGCTTGCTGGTGCACGCGGTGAAGGAAGCGGGAGAAGGCAGGCGCTGGGAGAGGCGGGCTCACGCAGGCGTACATGGGCGGGTGCAGGCGATGCGGGTCGAGACACGGGCGCTGGCGAAGGCCGGTTGCGGCGCGCTGGGTGACCGGTTAAGTGAGAAGCTTACCGGTCACCCCACTGTAGCGACAGTGTTCCACAAACTGGCGTGAACAGTGGCTACAGTGTAAGGCCACGCCGCGTGATCGGGTATAGGCGGTGCTGTGAGTGCGGACGGCTCGGCCAGCGCGGTGGAGTGGCTCCGGCTGCTGCCTTGCGGGTGAGACCTTACGAGCGAAGTGGCATGACAGGGCGCGCGGTGGCCTGTGGGTGTTGGCTGGGGTGCGCGGGAAGCTTAGCCGGCCGCTGTAGAGGCACGCAGTGGCCGGTTGCGGGCGGAAGAGAGAGTGCGACAGGGCGAAGAAGCGGGAGGCGATGGTGCCTGTAGGCGCACGCTGGAGGCGTGGACGGCCTGCAGGCATGTGCGGAATGGGCTGGGCGGCTGCTACTGCGTGCTGTTGCTGCCACCTTGCCGCTACTGCTGCGTGCGGAGGTTTGAGCTTCAGACCTTGAAGCCTGCGGCAATGGCTGAAGTGGTTGGAAAGTGAAGAAGTCAGGGAAGAGCCACCACACCCACCAGCTCTTTGGTGAGCTGGGCGGTGGTGGACTCACGGTGGTAGTTGTGTACCACCGTGAGGTGCTCCTGTCCACCGGGTGTCTCCTTAGAGGTGGAGGGCCAGCGTATGGAGGGAGAGGGAGGAGATGGTGGCCTGGAAGTGAGCTGCGTTGGGTTTTAGTGGCTGGGGACCAGGCTGCCACAGGAAGAAGAAGCCGCCCTCTTTTTATAGAAGAAGAAAGCCATGCACAGCCATGTCTTGGCTGTGCATGGCTTGCGCATGGCTTGGTAAGGAGTGGGCTGCTGCGGCTGGCAGGGAGAGCTGTGAGCAGGGAAGGGCTTGAGCAGGGAATGGCGCGAGAAGTTGTTCCATGCAGTCGTGGGAAGATTTTTTTAAAAAATCAAAAAGAAATAAAAAAATGAAGATGGAAATTTTGCGAAGTAGCACTTGAGGAAAATATGAATTGCGAGGCCATTTATTTACTCTCCTCCCCTCTCAATTAAATGCATGCATGCATGTATGTATTTTTACAAATGTGACTATGGAACCCTAATATGCACTGATAATGCTAAGAAATAGCACAAGCGGCACAATTGCAGGTGTATTTTTGCGGTGCAATCATACCCCCATGCCTATCTTTTGCTAGTCCCTAGCAAAACATTTTTTTGTTGTATTTAGAAATGATCTTTAAGCTGAAGATTTTCTTCTGAGGCAACATAGGTGTGTTTATTGTTGGATATTGTGAGAACCAATTGTAGAGAATTAAGTCTCACATGACATAGATCATCTCTCGACTAACTAGGACTCTTGATATTTAAACCTTAAGTACGATTTCTAGGACCCAGGAGGTTTTTGCTGTACTCGAGAGCTCAAGAGGTTATGGCTTGTGCATAGTGAAGGATCAAGACTGACCAGATGAACGTTAAGACACAAGCTCAGGGTTTCACGAATTTTTAAGTACAGGTTGGTCCCAGTTTCAGCTCATGTCTTTAGATTGACCCTTAAAAAGATGACAGAAAACTCAACTCCCATTTTCTGACATTTGTGGCTCACAGGGTATTTGCTACTTGCCCTAAAGAACATTTTTTAGGGTAGAGACTTTACAGACATTTGTGAGATATACTGACTTATTTGTATCTTTTTTTTTTTTTTGAAACACGTGTCAGTATATCTCTTACAACATTATTTGGAGGAGCACACTTTTCTTTTTGGTGGGAGAGTTTTTTCTTGGTGGAAAGAGTCACTCCTAAACACAAGACTAAAGCCTGGGATAAAAAGTCTACCTGCGCGCACAGGTAAGGACTCCACCCTCCCTAATGAACACTAGGGTTGGATCTTATGTTCACCTGGTCTTTCCTGATATGTGTCGTGTGAACCAAGATTACTTAGGCTCTCAAGTAGAAGCAAACCAATGGATCCTGTACTGGTGTCTCAGGTACAAGAAGACATCCTTAGTTAGGAGAGATTCCGATCTATCTTGTCAATGCTTAAGTGAATTAAGCCAAGCCTGAGCGAATCAATCTTCTGTGGCCTGGAAAGTCAGGGCTGGAGCAGGTGCTTGAAGGCACACGCAGTGAAGGAAGCGGGCGAAGGCAGGCGCTGGGAGAGGTAGGCGCACGCAGGCGTACGCGAGAGGGTGCGGGTGACGAGGGCCGAGATGCAGGCGTGGGCGAAGGCCGGTTGCGGCGCGCCGGGTGACCGGTTAGGTGAGAAGCTCACCGATCACCCCACTGTAGCCATAGTGTTCCACAGACTGGCGTGAACAGTGGCTACAGTGTAAGGCCACGCCGCGTGACCGGGTACGGGTGGTGCTGTGAGTGCGGATGGCTCGGCGCACGCGGTGGAGTGGCTCCTTCTGCTGGCTTGCGGGCGAGACCTCCCTATAGAGCATGCGGGGAGGGCTGGGTCGCGAGCAAAGGGGCACGACAGGGCGCGCGGTGGCCTGCGGGTGTTGGTTGGGGTGAGTGGGAAGCTTGGCCGGCCACTGCAGAGGCGTGCAGTGGCCGGTTGCGGGCCGAAGAGAGAGCGCGACAGGGTGAAGAAGCGGGAGGCGATGGTGCCTGCAGGGGCGCGCTGGAGGCGAGGACGGCCTGCAGGCGTGCGCGGAGTGGGCTGGGCGGCTGCTGCTACTGCCGCCTTGCCGCTGCTACTGCGTGCGAAGCTTTGAGCTTCAGACCTTGAAGCCTGCGGCAATGGCTGAAGTGGTTGGAAAGTGAAGAAGTCAGGGAAGAGCCACCACGCCCACCGGCTCTATGGTGAGATGGGCGGTGGTGGACTCATGGTGGTGGTTGTGCACCACCATGAGGTGCTTCTATTAGCCGGGTGTCTCCTCAAAGGAGGAGGGTCGGCATATGGAGGGAGAGGGAGGAGATGGTGGCCTGGAAGTGAGCTGCGTTGGGTTTAATTGGCTGGGGACCAGGTTGCCACAAGAAGAAGAAGCCGCCCTCTTTTTATAAAAGAAGAAAGCCATGCACAGTCATGCCCTGGCTATGCATGGCTTGCGCATGGCTTGGCAGGGAGTGGGCTGCTGCGGTTGGCAGGGAGAGCTGTGAGCAGGGAAGGGCTTGAGCAGGGAATGGCGCGAGAAGTTGTTCCATGCAGCTGCGGGAAGATTTTTTTAAAAAATCAAAAAGAAATAAAAAATGAAGATGGAAATTTTGCGAAGCAGCACTTGAGGAAAATGTGAATTGCAAGGCCATTTATTTACTCTCCTCCCCTCAATTAAATGCATGCATGCATGTATTTTTACAAATGCGACTATGGAACCCTAATATGCACTGATAATGCTAGGAAATAGCACAAGACGGCACAATTGCAGGTGTATTTTTGCGGTGCAATCAGAAACCAAGCTTGCAACTCCACGATTTTCGTGCAGGTAGGACATGTGAACCTTTGAAAGGTTCGGATGAGGATTTGGGAACAAGTTAGGATTCGTGGATGGTCCCATTTGGAAGGGAATTCCTTAAGGAATATTCCTTTCAATTTTGGGAGTGTATGATTGAGAATTGAGCGAGAAATCCTCACTCGAAACTCGATGGTGAAGGTCTGACCTTCCAAAAATGGCGTGAGGACCTTTTTGAGAAGAATGATGATAAGGTTAGGGACCTGATTGCAATTAATTTGAAAGTTGGGCATATGTGTGAGAGATAAGAGTCAAACAGTACTGAAATGTAAACTAAGTCAAGGTGATCTCTGATTGGGCCCAAATTTTGGTATAAACCTAATTTGGACCCAAAAAATCTAATAGTAAAGTTTGATTTGGGTGTTGACCAAGTTTGAGTAGGTAATTTATGTAAAAACCCAAATTAGGGTAATCATCTGTTTGAGACTATTTTAGGTCAAATTGGGATCCAATGGTCAAATCAAGCATACCAAACCTTAAAGAATATTTATCTATGATTTATAGAAGGTTTAGGTGAATTTTATCTTGACCAAAACCTTACTGAATTAAGTGAGTCTATTTTTAGGGTTTCAGATGTCATTTAATTCTCGTAATGCGTGAAAACCCATTTCTGTCTATATAAACCCACTTATTAGGCATTTATGATCATTTGACTTTTAATAAATCCTTGGGAAAACCCGTGCTTGTTCTGCATTCATGATATGATGGTAAAATTACATTTTTAACCTTGATTTCTTATTTAATTCTCAGAATGGATGTGTGGTGAATTACGGCCCTTTGGCGGTTATGTAGGAGCATTTATTAATGGATTTTGACTAATTAATGCTAGATATAGCTGATGGTGTCGTTATCATCAGTGGCTACGTATAGGCAGTTGTTGGTGGTTGTGGGTTCTTTTAACTCACAATAGGGGTTAAAGAAGAAGAAAATGGAGAAGGAGAAGAGGGTGGCTAGCGAGGTCAATGCATGGTAAGGAGTATAGTGGTGGACTATTTCGACGTCAGGAGGGCGAGAGCCGATGCCGTGGTGATGGTGATCCTTTTTTTTGTTGCAGCAAAGTTTATTGTTGAGGAGGTGGACTGCGCACTGAGGGGAAGAGGATGAGGTTTGAGAACGTGTGAAAAGAAGAGAGATGAAGGCATGCAGTGGGAGAGAGCATGGTGCATCGGGCTTCTTTATTGCAATTCAATCGGTGGAGTAGCACTCAGTCAGAGTAGAGGAAGGTTGGAGGCGAGTGCGGTCGAGGGGAGAGTCACGATGGTGGAGAGGACAACCAGATGCGGTGGTGGTTGTCAATGGCTCAAAGGAGGGTCACAACACAAGCCACATGTTGTCACTGTGTGGCTTGTTGTGGTCGAGGGTGGATGGCTCGCGGTGGTGATGAACTTGCGATGGCGGAAAGGAAAATGAGGAGTGGGACACGGTCGGTGGCTTACTATGGTGAAGAAGGAGGAGCACGGTGGTGGATGTTAATTATTGTGGTTGGAGGTCACGGCCAGAGGAAGAAGAGGATGTTTTCCTCCATGCAAAGGGAAAAGGCATTCTCGGATGAAGGTCCCTCTGGATGAAGAGGAGAGAGCCCATTTGTTGTGTCTGAGATCTCCCAAAGAAGAAGGACTAGGACGGTGGGCATCTGCTTGCTTTCCATTTTAATCAACCTATGTTGGCTTTCTAAAAGAAAAGCATTTCCTTCCTTTCTTTCTCTTGGCGAAAATCAAATATATTTGATGTGAAACCATCAAGATTGTCCTTTGTATGACCCTGCATCCCAAAATAAGTAATTAACCATGTCATATTATTGAAATTAATGCACGGAATGATAATTCTAAAGCTTACTTAATTTTGTCAATATCATGCATGCTTTAAATTAATTTCTTATTCCAATAATAATATACTTAGGCTCTAATTTAGTCCACTACAGTAGACCTATCACTTTTTGTGTAATTTAGCTCAATCCCGTTTCTCCTCCCATTTACGCTTCAATCCTATTTATATCTGGCACTTGCACATGTATAAACAATGACATCAAGGTACCAGATATAAGTAGTAATAAAATTACAATTAAACTCCTAAAACTGCAATATTTACACAATGCTATGATATGACTAATCTAATCTAATCTAATACCATGTGAACTAATTTAGCCTTAAACTAACAATAGTTAGGCATAAATTATGTAAATAAATATGGATATATCAATACTATGTTCCCTCACCCGATTGGCCCCTCGGGCCCAACAGGAGTCGACGCAGAAAGGTCACTCCTCCTCTAGGTCCCAACTTAGGAAAGTCAGCTTTCCCTCTATGCAAAGGGGGTGGTTAGCTCTCCTTGGTACGTGTGTACCTGAGGGCCAGCTCACCCACTCTAACCATCCTCAACATGGGATGAGTATCGCCTTACACTCGTAGCTTCTCAATGTCATATGCTTAAGTTCCATTTCTAGTTTTCCCTAGGATTCATAAACATCCCTAATTGGTTGCTAACAAGTTCTAGCATCAGAAAAAATCCAAGCATTCAATATAGTTATGGTGAGTATCTAGTTTCCTCCTTAAGATTCAAATATGATCCTATTTGTGTTGCTAAAACATTCCCTTGATGATAATTTCATAAGAAGAAAATCAAGTATTAATCACATGTACAGTAATTCTATTTCGCTTACTCATGGCCAATCATAATGCAACCCAACTAGTGGTAAGCCTACACTAATGGCATACTACTATTGCAATTAAATCATCAGTGACTTGAACAAGGAAGGATGATATCAAGACATATATGAGACAACCTTACGAGGGTAACATGCATACTCAATAATCAAGGAATGAAAGGTCAAGAAACGTGAGTGGCAAGCTACTTACAATGGGCCATATTTTATAATTGAAGGAAAACTAGGTTCAACCATGTAAAGAGATTAGGAATGGAGACCACTCTACCTTGAACCTTCGGAAGGAAAAGACGGGGGTGTGGCGGCCTGCTTGTGCCTTCATCATCCACTACAGAGTCTCTCAGGGGTCGTAATGGTCCCAGAGGAGAGTCTTAGGGCATTAAAGGGTCCAAAAAGAGTTGTTAGGGATTTGATCAATTTTTTAGTATGCTAAACGTGCACCAATAGTGACACAAATGATATTAAAATGTAGGAAATTCAATTATCTTTCCAACGATACCTTATTTGTACAATTCTGAGGTCATTTGAGTCCTGAACCGACCTAAAAACCACCCGGGGGTCACTTGAAACGACCTCGTGTCGGTTCAGGTCGGTCTGCGTGAACCGGTGCCTTGCGTGTGTCAGCCACGGGTAACGCGTGGATTCACGCGAGCCATGAGTTGCAGATCGTGTGCTGGTGCACCTCACGCACATGGTGTCCTATTGCGCCGCCCTGCCACTACCCCGCATGCATCTCACGCATGTCTGCAGGCCTTGCGTGCCATCGCGCAGCCTTATGCATGCCTCCTTATCGCCTTGTGCATACCTTCACCGCGTCGCCCCTTCACTCTCCTCTCTTCCTCTCGTCACCCTCTCTTTCTCTCTTTACCTCGGGTTGCGTGCCTGAGAGAGGAGTGTTGGGGAGGATTTTATAGAGGGGGTTTAGGGTTAGGTGGGACTAAAGAAATTGTGATTTAGGTCCTAAGATTTCTTATTGTCATGTGGGGTCCTTGAAATGGAAACTTAAGGCTCTAAAATTGTGACCAACCCCTCAACGAAAGAAAGAAAGATGTAGGGGTCCTTGGTCGCACTTTATTAGTGTGAAAAATTGTAGGAACACCCTCAAAATTTAGGAAACCACCCATGGGTCTCTAAGAGGGTTAATTAGTACATAGAATTTATGAAAAGGGCCCCGAAGTTTAGGAAAATTTTTCTAGGACTTTTGGGCACACTAATGGGCATGTGAAAGTTACAGAAAACCCCCCAAGTTTTTAAGAATTCATAAATGGTCCTTGTATAATTTTGGCTGCATAGAATTTATAAAAAACACCCTAGGGTTTGAGAAATTGCACAGTGACCCTTAGGTGAATAATTGGTGAGAAAAATTTGCAGAAAGCATCCTAAGGTCCCAAAAATTTACCTGAAGAACCCCAGGGGCGAAAATGGAGGACGAATGGGTCATTTTAGACCCTAAGGCAACAGGTTATGGTGTGGGACAAGTATAGGTCATTCTCCTAGCTAAGAGGATGCCCTATACCGGTCTTCTCAAGATGTCATGTAGAGTTCGTCTCGTGCCCTGAGACATAGATTGAGAGTTGGATGACTGTAATCAAATGAGCATTGGCTTAACAAAATAAATGCATTAATGAACAAAGCTAAATAAATTGCTTAACATTTGAATAATACCCTTTTTCCTTATGATATTATGCTGCTTAGCTCTATTCTAGTCAGTTTTTACTAACATACTCTTTGGGTTCCATACTCAAGTATAGCTGAGCAGCCAGACACTACGATTATGGTTGGTCCTTCTATTCAACAACCTAGCTCGGTACCTGGAGACAGTTCGTGCAGACAACAGTTTTACCTATGTAGGTTTTCCTTTCAGTTTTCTAGTGCTTGTACTCTATCACTCTGATACTCCCTTTTACTACTTTTCTTCTAGTGAACTCTTTACTACTTTTGTTGGTACTCTTTTATTTGATACATTATGAATTTTTGTTTAACTATTATAATTGTTTTACGATTATATGTTGGGTGACTACAATCCTGTAATGTGCTGGATGCTATTCTGTACTCGACAACTTGGGTCTCATCAATTTTATTTGATTAGTTGGTTCTGGGTCATCACAGATGATATTAGAGTAAGTGTTAGTTGCTCTGAAATGGGTTTCAAAATCGTCGCGTTGTAGTATAGATCGAATCAACGTGAGAAAAAAAAAAGATTTATAACTTGAATAAAAGTCCATGGTCGAACACAGGGAGAAATTGGCAAAAGTGCTTCTCAAGATTGCAATTCAGCACAAATATATGATCAATAGAATTCCAAGCAAGTATCAATGGAAGAGAATGTCAGATAATGAAAAAAAGAATGGGCAAAATGGTGATTTGAATCACCAACTACCCCTAACAATTATCTAAAATATGTCAACAGTACTAAGCAATTCACTTCAACATTATATAAGTGCATAGTGCATTTCAAATGAACTCAGACATCTGCTGAGCCAATCAGATGACTTATCTTACTCTCTGCTACAGTGTTAAGAGGGCACCCTTCCTCTTCTGCAGCTCTTTCTTCTCTGGGTTCTCTCTTCTTCTTTAGCTCAAGCTTCCTCTCCTTCTTTCTTCTTTACGCGCAAGGGAGAGGTTCTTTAAATGGCTAAGTGTCGGCCGTTATTCTTGAGAGCAAAACCCCCTGCTCCCATGCGCTTTCCTCTCCTTCTTCTCTCTAGGATCCGCCCTCCCAGGGCCTCAGTCAGGATAGTCGGGTTATTGGCTATACGCACGCCCGGGACCAGGGCTGTCGGACGTCTGTAGCAGCCGAGGAGTGCTTGGCTAGGTGGGTAATTGCTTGCACTAGACCCATGTGAGCAGTGTCACGGGCGAGGTGCATGGGGTTGTATGGGACCTCACCTCGTGGTTAGGAGGCGAAGAGCCTATACAACTTTTTCAATTTATGCAGGCACAGGTGCTTGTCAACTTTCGAGGTGGGACTAATCCACCTCCCTTCCTCTGCGTGCAACTGCAGCTACTGCTTCGCATGATTGCGGTCAAAGTCCTAGTCAAAGAGCCAAATTGGCCCCTGGAATGAGATTCTGGAGATGCTCCATTGCACCTGGGGCTTCGTCTGGGGCCTGCAGGTGCTGGAGCGAGCTTCAAGCTTCGCTCGAAGCTTTGCTAATGGCGATCAAGGAAACGAAGACTTGAAATGAAGAACACAGCCTTGCGGCCTCGTCAGAAGGTTCAGCAGGCTTCGCCGTGGCACGATGGACGCGGTGGTGTGTGTGGCATGTTGTGAAGATGATTGTGGTGGCTGGACAGTGTCAAAGTTGGTGCATGGAGGTGGGTGTGTTCGGCAGAGGGTTTGGAGGCGTAATAGGGCGAAATAGGATGGGGGTTTTGAAGAGGGTGATGTGGCAAAGATCGTGAGGTGATTGGAGAGGCATTTGGAGTAGTGGAATGAGCGAGGAGCGTTGCCGGAGGTCTGGTTAGAGTGGAGGAAGGTGAAGGTGGTCGGTGTGATATGACGGTAGAAATGAAGTGTGGTTGGTGTGTGAATAAAGTAGAGGAGTTAAGGAACTTATCTAGGTGATTAGAAGATGAAGAGGTGCGGAGGTGACGCTGGTTGTGGTGTGGTCAGCACCGGGGAAGAAGGTGACTCTGGTGAAAAGGAAACGGTGATGATGGAGATAAGAGCGCCCACTGGTATGACGCGACACAGAGGAGGATGAGGAAGGCAAATCCATCGTCGGTATTGCGAATGGACGATGAATGAGGTTGGGAGGAATTGTCAGAGCTCGAGGAGCCTTTTGGCCGGAAGAGGAAGGAGGATTATCGGGAGTTTTCAGCCAAAATCGAGTTTGGGAAGTTCGACTTGATCTGGGTGTGCTTATATAGGGCTTAGGAGGTCGATTTGTGCTTAGAAGCCAAGCTTCCAAGCTATGAATGCTCGTTGGAATAGGAGTTTTCTAGGATACCCAAATCTCTCATGTGTTTGTATGAGAAAATGGGATGGTTTTGGGGTGTGGGAATTGGCTTAAAAGGAAGGGAATTCCTTGACGAACTTCCCTTTCAAATCTGAGAGGGATTCGTCAATGAATCAAGGAGAACTTGCCAAATTTAGGTCGTTGGAGTTTGTAGGAATATGATTCATGGTGGCAGGGACTTATTTGTTAAAATGATGACAAAGTTTAGGGCATTTTTGTAGGGATTTTTAAAGTTAAGGGCATATGTGTGATATAAAAGAATCAGACAGGACCAAGTTGCAAACTAGTCCAAGACAGTCTCACATTGGGTTCAAATTTTGGTAAAGACATAATTTGGACCTAAGGAATCCAATGGTAAAGTTGAATTTTGGTTTTGACCAAGTTTGACTTGGGAATTTACGCAAAAACTCAAATTAGGGCAAATACCAATCTGAGACTTTGTTTTGGGTCAAGATGGATTTTAATGGTCAAATTGAATGTGCCAAACCCTAGAGAATATTTTTTTTATGAATTTTAAAAGGTTTAGGTGAATTTTATCCTAACCAGAACCTCAGTTAATTAAGCGGGTCTGTTTTTAGGGTTTTAAAAGTCATTTAATTCTTAAAACACACAAAAACCCTTTTCTGTCTGTTCTAACCCACTTGTTGGACATTTAAGGCCATTTGACCCTTAACTAACCTTTGAGAAAACCTGTGGTTATTATGCATTCAAGATATGATGGTAAAATTACAGTTTTAACCCTGGTTTCTTGTTTTTCTCTCAGAATGATTATGCAATGAATTATGACTCTCTGGCAGCTATGTAGGAGCATTTATTCCTTGATAATGACTAAATAGAGCTAGTTATGGCTTATGATGGTGTTCCCATCATATCCCCATGCCTAGCTTTTTCTAGTCCCTTAGCAAAATCTCATGGAATTAACTTAAATTCTAGACCATGCCTTTTTATGCTCAGATGTGTGCTTTCTTTTTTAGATTAGGTCAGCATGCCAATAGTAGGCCTAGAGGTACTCAAGTACCAACCAAGATTCGAACCTAACCAATTTTAGCCTAAGTCCTCCGCGAAGGTTTTTACGGCCCACAGGAACTAACCTAATGTTTGCTGAACTCCACAATTAAAGCACCCATGCTTGTAACATGTTTTAGCCTAGGTTCAGTTGGCAGTGTGTTTTTGTAAGAGAGAGACAGAGGAATTTTTTCTTTGTTTTTGGAGAGTTTTCTCTCTCTTTTTTTCCTTTATTTCTAGCTTTGGATTGTCTTTACAACATGGTCTATATCAGATTCTTAGCTCCCACCATTAATCCTTGCAGGGTCCCTAGCAATCGATGCTTCGAGATAGCACCGCCCATGGCAACCCCTAGAACCCTGGCTTTCGAGATTTCAGGATAATCCCACCCATGACATTCTGTAGCTAAATCCAAACCTTGGCAATCGACATTTCGTGATAATGCTGCCCATGGCATCTGAACCAGCACAAGGTGCTTACATGCCCCCAGTAGGATATTTAGATATCTTAGGAGACAAGCACCGAGGAGACGGTATGTTATTACACATCTTTAAGGGGAATTTCCCACCTCTCTGCACTGGGAACTCTTCCAAATCAACTTGTGTTGATCATCCACTTCTAATCTAGGTAGCATTTTCAAAACAGAATTAACGTATTGTGTGATTTTAATAATTAAGCACACTGAACCAGACTGTGTGTGGATTGGGGTGCTTAGGTTACCGAGTCTTGCAAACCAGAGGTCAGTTAATGAGGTCGAATAATCCCTAAGCCTTAGACCTAATAATTAACCTTTGCATTTTCCCCAACCTCTTGAGGACTATCTAGATCTTAACGGATACTTGAATTTTTACGCCTAAAATCATAGTCCAAGAGGCCTAAGATCAGCATTCCTACTAATCTCTTTTATCCCTTAGCACTTTTATCTTTTTATTTCTATTTGGTCTAGAACTAAGTAGATTCCTTAATCTTTTACTAATGACTATCTTTTTTTGTTTCAAATTGTGCTTCTTTTTTGACATTTAAATCAACTCCCCTTTTTCTCCTAAAAAATGATATGCACATTGATCTTCTAAAATTTCCTCCCTCCATTTTTTTTGTTCTTTTTTAGTTTTTTTTGCATTTTTTTATTTTTTTGGAATATGTATTCTATGAAACCCTTTCTTGTGAAGTGATTCTGTTACGACCCAATTCCCAAATCTCTACAGGACACGAGACCAGACCAACTCGACTGATCCTAAGACCCAGTCGTCCAACGAGAAATAACCAAAAAGTAGGAAAATAAACCACATTCACTATACTAAGCAACTATCAGTAAAAGAGTACTGCAGTAAAGAAGTAAAAACTACTACAGTACATGTCACAACCACAACAGTAGAACAGTAACAAGTTACAGGAACATAAAGGTGCAGAAAAGTAAAGGTACAGAACGTAAAAGAATAGAACATAAAGGTATAAGAGCCTAACTCACTACTACAAAGGAGTACAACCAAAGAAACTATAGCTACTGGGCTCTACTAGGCCCAGCACCCTCCGCAGCCGTAGACTCGGGTTGCTCAACACCTGAATAGGCTTTGTGCTCCAACTCGGCGGGGAGGTGACATGCCTTCCCGTACACAAATTTGAAAGGAGACATGCCCAATTAGGTCTTGTGGGCGGTCCTATAAGCCCACAAGGCTTCCAGAAGTCGGGATAACCAATCTTTCCTGTCAAGTCGGATAGTGACATGAAGGATTTTCTTGATCTCCCGATTTGATAGCTAAGCTAGACCATTGGTTTGGGGGTGATAAGGAGTAGAAATTTGGTGTGACACCCTGTATTTGGTCATCAGTGATCTAAAGTGAGCATTTGTGAAATGGGTCCCTCCATCAAAGATAATGGCACGTGGAATCTTGAACCGAGAAAAGATGTTTTGATGAATGAATTTTATTACCACCTTATGATCCTTGGTTCGGGTCAAAATGGCTTCGATCCATTTGGACACGTAGTCAACAGCGAGAAGAATGTATTCGAAGTCGTTCAAGATAGGGAAGGGTCCCATGAAATCAATCCCCCAGATATCGAAGATTTCGCATACGAGAATCGCCTGTAAAGGCATCATATCATGGTGGCTCATGTTGCCCAAGGTCTGGTAATGAGTTGATGACTTACAGTGATCGTATGCATCTTTGAAAATTGTGGTCAATAAAAGCCGCACTAGAGGACTTTTGCTGCGGTTTTATGTCCAGAAAAGTGTTCATCGCAGGCCTGGTTATGGCAGAAGGATAAAATGTCCTGAATTTTTGCTTCCGGGATGCACCGTCTGATGATCTGATCAACACCAATGCGGAAGAGGTACGGGTCTTCCCAAATGTAGTACTTGGCATAGGAAAGCAATTTATCTTTCTTGGCCTTCGGCCAATCGGATGGAATCTGATGTGATGCCAAGTAGTTCACTAAATCAACAAACCAAGGAAGTCTCGTACTAATAGTCAGGAGAAGCTCATCGAGAAAGTGTTCTGTGATGGGTCCGGAAGGGTCAATAATGTTAGAAGGAAGGTGGGATAAGTGATTAGCTACCACATTCTGCTTTCCCGCTTTATTGCAAATCTCAAGATCAAATTCTTGCAACAGCAAGATCCAGCGATTTAGTCAAGGTTTTGCGTCCTTCTTCGCAAGGAGGTGCCTCACTGTAGTGTGATCCGAGTATATGATAATGTAGGAACCCAAAAGATATGATCTGAATTTCTCTAGGGAAAATACTACGGCTAGCAACACTTTCTCAGTAACTTTATAGTTACGCTGAGCCTCGTCAAGCATCTTGCTAGTGTAGTAGATGACCACGGGTTTCCCATCTATTTTTTGCCCAAGTACCGCACCTACAGCATAATCAGATGCATCGCACATGATCTCAAAGGATTGAGACCAGTCAGGGGACTGTAAGATAGGTGCTTGGGTAACTCGATCACGTAGGATTTCAAACGCCTGAGTGCACTCCTCGGTGATTTCGAAGGGGACATCCTTAGATAGAAGAGTAGTTAGGGGGCATGTGATTTTCGAGAAATCAGAAATGAATCAACGGTAAAAATTGACATGCCCCAAAAAGGATCAGATGGCCTCGACCGAGCTAAGCATAGGGAGTTTGGAAATCAAATTCACCTTGGCTCGATCAATCTGGATGCCTTTTCCAGAGATGAGATGTCCCAGGACAATTCCTTCAGGTACCATGAAGTGGCTCTTTTCCCAGGAAAGAACCAAATTCACATGATGCATCGTGTGAGGATTTGGACCAAGTGCAGGAGGCAATCATCAAAAGATTCTCCAAATACTGAGAAGTCATCCATGAAGACTTCAAGGTATTCACCTACCATATCTGAGAATATAGCAAGCATGCAACGCTGAAAAGTAGCGGGTGCATTACAAAGACCGAACGACATCCTTCGGAATGCGTACGTCCCGAAGGGGCAAGTGAAGGTAGTCTTCTCTTGGTCCTCAGGATGGATTGCGACCTGGTTATAACAGGAGTATCCTTCCAAAAAGCAGAAGAATCGATTTCCCGCTAGTTTCTTAAGGATCTGATCAATGAACGGTAGTGGGAAATGATCCTTCTTCATGGAGGAATTGAGTCTTCTGTAATCCATGCAGACTCTCCACAAGTTCGCTATACGGGTCGGTATGGTTTCTCCAATTTTAGTCGTGATGACGGTGAGCCCTACCTTCTTAGGCACAACTTGGATTGGACTCGCCCACCGACTGTTGGAGATCAGGTAGATGATCCCTGCATCTAACCACTTGATGATCTCCTTTTTCACGACATCTTGCAGGTTTGGATTTAGGTGTCTCTGCATTTCATGGGATGGTCGTGAGCCATCTTCAATATAGATGTGGTGTGTGTAGTAGGAGGGGTTGATGCCAGTCAGATCATCAAGAGTCCATCCAATGGCTCTCCGATGTTGCTGGAGAACAGAAATCAAACATGCTTCCTGATTAGGTGTGAGTCAGGAGTTGATAAGCACTGGAACCATCTGATTGGAACCCAAAAAGACATATTTGAGATGGTCAGGGAGGGGTTTCAATTCCATAACAGGATTATTAGTAGCAGCAGGTGATTTAGGGTGGGTGTTGGGAGAAAAGGAAGGAGCTATGGGTGTGTCTAGGTTATGTTCAGACTCCTTAAATTGTGGGTTTTGATTGTCTTGTGTCTGATAAGAAATATTCGGGTTTTCCTCGATACATAGATCATTAACCACAGCCTCGATATCACAAATTTATTCTATAACCCTACAATTAAGTCCTTGTTGGGCCTTAAAGATATCGATTTTCAGTGTTTTACTTCCAAATTTTAACTCAATTTGGTCCTCCTCACAATTAATATTAGTCCTAGCAGTGGCCAGAAAGGGTCTCCCTAATATGATCGGTGTATTCTTCAAGTCTCAGGAGCATCCA
This sequence comes from Thalassia testudinum, assembly GCA_037157565.1. Lineage (NCBI taxonomy): Eukaryota > Viridiplantae > Streptophyta > Magnoliopsida > Alismatales > Hydrocharitaceae > Thalassia > Thalassia testudinum. The sequence continues at coordinate 72,696,012 of JAZHRO010000063.1, forward strand.
TGCCTAAGACAATGAAATCCACTAGAAAATAGAAATCATGTACCCTAACTATGACATCCTCGAGAATTCCTTTTGGTGACTTAATTGATCAATCAGCTAATTGCAAGGTCATTTCTATCGGTTTAAGGTCATATTCCTCAAAGTAGTCAAGTAGGGATATAGGTATCAAATTTATGGAAGCTCCTAGGTCTAGTAAGGCTCGGTCGAACTGTATATCACCGATAGTATAGGAGATTAGAAGGGTGCCTGGGTATTTTGCCTTAGGTGGGAGTTTGCTCAGAGTGACGGAACTGGCTTGCTCTAACAGTATGATCGGGTTCCCGCCTTTGGTTCGCAGCTTACGCTTAGGTGTACACACGTCTTTCAGGAATCGTGCGTAAGCCAATACGTGGCGAATTGCATCCATCAAGGGGATGTTTATATGGACCTGCTCAAAGAGCTTAACCAGGTCCTCCTTAGGTGCCACAGGTTTGGCTGCCCTCTTTCCCTTGGTCAAGGCCTTAGGAAATGGAACCTTAGATGGCTCCTCTAGAATTAGCTCAAGCTCTTTATCAGGGATGGGTGTGTCCTGGATGACCAATCTAGGATTAGGGTTTACGGTCTTAGGCATGTTGTGGCTAGGAAAGGGTGGGTCATGTGTTGCTTTGCCACTACGGATGGTGAAGGAATTTAATCCTGCTTGAGTTTGGTTTGGGTTGGGTAAAATAGCTGTTTCCTGCTGAAATCCTGTGTATGAAGTTGAAGCATCCATCCTGTTAGGTGATAGAGTATAAGGGGCATGATAAACAAAGTGAGCTTGGCCCTGATTTGGGTTCATAACGTGCCTCTGGTTTGGCACGTTATTCAGGTTTGGAAGAGGCTGAGAAGGAAGTGCACCAGGTTGGCGAGCACTTACCAGCTAGGCAAATTGATTTCGTAACTCAGAAATCTCTTCTTTGTGTTATTTCTACATGTCAACCAAGGTTTGTAGAATCAAAGATGTATGATCTTCCTTAGGTGGTCCAGATTGGAAGTTTTGAGTGGGCCTTGGTTGGGTGGGTTGATAACGACACGGAACCTGTGGTCGGGGTTGGAATTGAGGTCTTAGATTTGGGTTATTTCCCGACCATGAAAAGTTAGGATGATTACACCATCCAAAGTTGTAAGTGTTGGAGAAAGGATTATTCTGTATGGCGTGAAGATCCTCGCAGGTCTAAGGAGCTCCGAGATAATCAGGGTATGGGGGTTCAGAGTTCCCCCAACTGAGGTGGGCTGACCCAGAGTTGTCTCCGAAGCCATAATCAGACGGGGGTGGATATGCATCCATCCTCGGGGAGTGGTAGATGTTGTACGCAACCTCCCTTCTTGTGGGCGGATGCGCGTATGTACTTTGAGGTGCAAAGGTGGATTTGTGTAGATGACAAGTGATGTCGTCCACTTTCTTCTCGATAATGGAGACCTTGTCCAATTGACTGGCTACCAACTCCAGATCAACGGATGCGAAAAGGCCTCAGGATTCATGTACCCCCTGATTATTTATCAATGCATGGGTGGACGTCCGGTCATATGCACCCATGACTCATTGTTCAGGGTGTTCTTGCACATATTCTCGAGAATTTCCCAAATCATGTCCTCATGTTGACCCATGATGCTACCACCACAGGTTACATTGACAAAGAGCTTGACATCCTCACGAAGTCTATGGTAAAAGGATTGGACTTGTTCCCACTTCTTAACTCTGTGATGGGGGCACTTACGCATGAGATCCAGAAAGTGATCCTATGCTTTGTGTAGAGATTCTCCTGCTCCTTGAGAGAAGTGCGTGATTTGGTGCCGCATTGTGTTGGTACGACCAATGGGGTAGAATTTTTGTAGGAAGGCAGTTTGAAGTTCTCCCCATGTGTTGATCAAGTGTGGTTGAGTCTGAAACCAGTGAGCGGCTTTGTTAGCCAGGGAGAATGAGAAGAGCTTTAAGAGTAATCCATCCCAATTTTGAACATCTGCCCCAAAAGTGTGGACCAGATATTTTAGGTTTATGATGTGCTGGAAAGGATCCTCGAAGTTCAAGCCATGAAATTTTGGGGTCATATGAAGCACGCTAGGCTTGAGATCTACCTCGGGTCCTCCATGGGAATGTTGATTCGGGGTTCGATCTCCACCGCTGCAAGATTATAGTGATTTCACATTTGAGGACACGGCGGTGGGTTGATGATGGCATTGATTCAATTTTGGAAATCATGGAATTGTTTCTCAAGATTAGGTTGTTCTTCTTGGTGATCCCTAGCTGATGAAGGAGAAGTAGGTTCTGAATCAGAGGATATGTCAATGTGCTCAAGTTGTTGAAAAAACACGGAAGTCGAGGCTCGACCTCGATGAGAGTGAATAGCTAATGGAGGCCTCAAGGATGGTCTTAAGGACCTCCTCCCGAACATGCACTGGTGGAATGGAAGAGGGATAGCAGGTGATGGACCCAATCAAGACACCCAAAAATTTTGGATGACTATAGAGGTTTGGGGCGAATGATACCCCTTAGTCAGAAAGTCGTCCACTTGAGAATTATTTGGGCAGCCAGAGAGGGAGAGTCCCATGAAGACCCCTACACGGTAGAGCGCCCCCACTAGTTACAGGGTTTCCCCCACCCGACCTCTCTTGTCACTGAGGATCTAGGTAGACCAGAATAGGGACTTGACCTCTTATGTCTACCAGTTTTAGATTAAGAGCAAGGTGCTTATGATTTCACTTGAACTTTTAAGATGTTTTTGTGCAAAGTGACCTAATTTGAACATTGTTAACCCAACAAGGTGGATCAACTTCACCTGTTTTGTCTTTTGAAAAATTTAGGTCTCTGTTTTAGTGTTCAAATGAAATTAAGAGCATGTTTTTAGGGTTTGCTTGAATAGATCAATTCAACCAAGGCTTAGGCACACACCATTTGGGAAAGTTAATTCTTGATTAAGCAAGTGTGTCTCTAAAACCAAAAACTGGGAACCCTAATTGGCTCTGATTGGTCCAATTTAATCTATCCAAATGTGGTACCTAAGGCTCAAGCAAGAAGGTGATAGCCCTAGATACCTTAAGCTTTAAGTAGGTGCACAAATCAAGGTCGGGATGTTGTCCAAATAGAATGTATCAAATCAAGCGACTTGATGATTAATCTAAGAATATAATGCAAGTAGCCCTAATTAACTTTTTCCCTTTTTAGCTTTTCAAAATCAGGGGCATAGAAAAGGGTGAATGGAGTTTACCTATCCCTGGAGTGGCTGATGTGCGGCTGATTTCTTTTTTTTTCAATGAATCCCCCCCTAAAATAGGTCACAGTCAAAAGAGATAAAGCAAGTTAGTATCAAATCATATATTGCAATCAAGAGATCTAAATTGTACTTTGCTCCCCAACAACATCGCTAAAATGTTAGTCTCTCTGAAATGAATTTTAAAATCGTTGCGTTGTAGTATAGATCGAATCAATGTGAAAAACAAATAAGATTTGTAACTCGAATAAAAGTCCGTGGTCGAACACAGGGGGCAATTGACAAAAATGCTTCTCAAGATTGCAATTCAACACAAATATATGATCAATAGAATTCCAAGCAAGTATTAATGAAAGTGAATGTCAGATAATGCAAAAAAGAATGGGGTAAAATGGTGATTTGAATCACCAATTACCCCTAACAATTATCTTAAATATTTCAACAGTACTGTGCAATTCACTTCAATGTAATATATGTGCAGAGTGCACTTCAAATGAACTCAGACGTCTGTTGAGCCGATCAGACGACTTATCCTTCTCTCTACTACAGTGCCAAGAGGGAACCCTTCCTCTTCTGCAGCTGACATGGCAGGAGATGCGTATGTTTAAAAGGGTCGTTATAGCTTGCGCTTGCAACGTCGATTTTAAATGAAGAAATGGACGTGAGTCTGAGTGTCGATCTTATGGAGGCATAAAAATCAGATTTTTCTTGTCACTTAATGTCACGGAAATAACAGGTTTTTGTTTGCAAAAAGTCATGGGTGAAAAGCGAGTGAGAGAGAAAGAGAGAGAGAGAGAATAGGGTTAGAATTGTTTCATTCACAACATGCAACTTAAACATAAAAGAGGGCAAGTAGCTAGATAGAAAACAACTTCATTTGACATGCAAATTTAGTTTATAATTACAACTCTAGATAAATGCTTAACCACAAGTAAAGTAAAGCTTAAGATAAAGAGGGAAAGAGAGAGAGAAGACGGTGAGGAAGCCACGACGGTGGAGAGGGGCTCCGTCGGTGGCTCGTCGGCTTCGGCGATTACAAAGAGAGCTAATAGTGGCTACAAGTGGAGTAGAACACTTGCAAGTGGATTAAATGCCCTCCATGGGTGGTTGGATGGAGTTTATATAGGCAAAAGGGTTTTCTAATTTAAGTATGGGCTTTAGTGATGTCCGGGACGTCGCTAAACCCATACCAAATCCGTTAGTGTAGCCCCCTTCGCTCGGCGGTCACCAGGGTGCCTTGTGCTTCTTCGGAGGCGATCCGCGTGCGCGCGTTGTAAGCTGTCTGATCGAAGATTGGATGGCCGAGATCCCACAAAGAGCGTGCTCGTGGATCGCTGCTGAGGCGCGCGTGTCTGGCGCGTCATTGCGTGCGTGAGCATCCGTGCGCATCCGTTGTGCCGCATGTGCTCCATCTGAGCCGTCCGTTGCTGATCGGGCAGCTTAATTTCCCTGACGCGCGCATTCGCCTTCGAATTTCCACGCAGCGTGATTCGATCCCACGTCAGCTGCGCTGGCGTGAGGCAGTCGACCACTACGCTGTTGCCATGGATTATCACGGCGAGGGCGGGTGCGCGGCCGGCTCTTAGTCGTTTGATCGAAGATCGACGACTGAGAATCATCTTTCGGGTGAAGGCGAAATCGGTCGGTGGCACGAATGCAATGAGCAGGCGCCATGTGGCGCGCTATGGGCCGTTGATCATCAGATCAACGGTCAGAACTTCTTGCGTCCATTTCAGGAGCTCCAGATGTCGGATTTGGTCGATTTCGAGTCCATTGGACTCCGTTCGTTGCTCTGAATCCATCTGTGCAGTCTGGTTGCTCATCTGAGGCCTGTTTTGACATGTCCTTGTACACATGGCCGTTAATAATGCATTATATAAGCAATCTTGATGTGCAATGCATGCGATCCTCCTATTCCTATTTATGATGTGTTATCTGTGCATTTTGCTCTTAAGATAACCCCCAATTGACAGATTTATCACCCCAAGATGCAGTGTTATCATACCCCCATGCTTACTCCTTGCTAGTCCCTAGCAAGGTTTATTCTAGCCTTTATTTCCAGTCAGATTTTAAGAAGTAATTACTTGGACACTTCGTTACTTGTCAATAGGAGGAAATATACTAAGATCTTAATCTACAAAGACTAAGCAGTGCCCGGATGCTTGCCAAAATATGAATCGCCTGAATCTTTGCTTTAATTATGTATATATATATATATTTTTTTTCTTATTTTTAGATTTTTTTTTGGAGTTAAGAGTGTGTTGGTAACTTTTTACGGCTACCCAACCCACCCAAAACTCGGATAAAACTCTAACTGCTAAGCATCTTGGTGTGAAGATTGTGATAGACTCACTCAACGGTAATTTAGATAGACTTCAGGTTTCTACTCCCCTAGGTGACCGGAAGAGGAAGTGTTTTGCCTGAAGGTGTATTTGTTCGATCAATAGCTTTCTCCCTACATTTTTTTTAATTGGGGTCAACACAAGGATTTTTCCAGTGTATATCTCCCCGACTTGCTCTACTTCCCCACTTCTTCCTTAAGTGTTTTGGTTCTTTTTGTGCATTTACTGAGCTGAGCTCTGGACAACCGACTAATAGGCTGTTACCCACGATTACTTGCTAGTCATACTCGTGCAGTGAAGTGTGGTTTATTTTGTTCTCTTTTTTTTTCTTCTTTTTCTTCTTTTTTTTTTATATTTTATTTGGTAGGTGGCTTCCCTGATCTCAAATTTACCTAGAGGCAATAAAGAGGAGGTGATCCCATGGCTGGGCTCTGGACAACCTACCAATGGGCTGTTACCCACGACAACTTGCCAGCCATACCACCGTAGAGAGTTCATTAGCTACCCAATTTCTGTCAGAATCTTCGAGGAGTGAGTCTGTGCAAAAATGTGTGCAGATGCTTAAACTAAATGTCCTTCTAAGTTAGAGGGTGAGTTGATAAGTAGTATACTTATCACCTTATTTAGTTAGTGCGTTAGAGTAGCTTAAGGTTGCAAGGATTTGAAGCTAAATCCATATTTTAATGGACACCAGGGCTGATTAAGCCTGAAGGCATGAAAAGTCTAAGTGTTTAAGTTCTTTCCGTATTATTTCTCACTATTGACAAATTTCTAATGCCTAAGTTTTTCTTACTAAATTCAATTTTTATTTTATTTTATTCTATTCAGACTGATTAAATGAGCTCAGAATCATGCAATTTACCACCCCCCCATGCTTAAGTTGAACAATGCCCTTATTGACAAATACATGGATGCAATAGGGGTTTGAAAAGATATTACCTGAGTGACGTAGAATACCTGATTAGTCTGAATCTTCTGGGTTACCTCCCAGGAAGTGCTGAGTTTAATGCCTCCAGCTGGGCAGTGCTTCATGTCATCGCTCAATGAGGGTGACACTCTACTTTGGGGGAACCTGGGCTAGGAAGTGTTTCAATCTCTGGCCATTGACTGTAAAAGTGTGCCCAGTATTCGGATCAGCGATTTCAACCGCCCCATTGGAGTGGGGCCTGACCACCCTAAATGGTCCTATCCACTTGGACCTGAGCTTTCCTAGAATGAGTTTTAAATGGGCATCAATCAGCCAAACTTGCTGGTTAGGCTCAAAGGTCATTCTATAGATGAGTCGGTCACGGACGGCCTTCGTTTTCTCCTTATACAGTCGACTGTTCTCAAAGGCGTCCCGACGAATTTCTTCGAGCTCAGAGACTTGGAGTCTCCTCTGCGCACTAGCTAACTAGGAATCCATGTTACACTGCTTGACGGCCCAGTAAGCCTAGTGTTCCAACTCGACAGGAAGGTGCCAAGCTTTGCCAAAGACCAGGCGATAAGGCGACATGCCTATCGGGGTCTTGAAAGCGGTCCTATATGCCCACAAGGCATCATCCAGTAGTGTGGACTAGTCTTTCCTGTCTGGTCTCACAGCTTTCTGTAGAATGTTCTTAATTTGTCTATTTGAGACCTCAGTCTGCCCATTTGTTTGCGGATGATACAAGGTAGCGATGCGATGGTTAACCCCGTATTTTCTAAGTAGGGCACGGAATTGGGAGTGAATAAAATGACTTCCACCATCACTGATCATGGCCTTTGGTATTCCAAATCGAGAAAAGATGTTCTGCTTAACAAAGTACATGATAGTCTTATGATCGCATCAGTGAGTGGCGATGGCTTCAATCCATTTAGAGACATAGTCTACCGAGACTAGGATGTACTCAAAGCCATTGGATGGTGGAAAGGGGCCCATAAAATCAAAACCCCAAACGTCAAAGATCTCGACAATCAAAATGGGCTGGAGGGGCATCATATCTTTTCTGGTCATGGTCCCTAGTGTTTGGCAATGAGAGCATGTCTTGGCAAATTTGTGTGCATCCTTAAATAGGGAAGGCTAGTAAAATCCGGACTACAGAACCTTTACAGCCGTTTTCTTTCCTGAGAAGTGGCCACCACAAGCTTGGTCATGACAAAACGATAGCACACTCTGAACTTCGTCCTTAGGGATACACCTCCTAATGATCTGGTCGGCACAGAGGCAAAACAACATGGGAACATCCTAGAAATAATGCTTGGCCTCGGCAGAGAACTTGTCCCGTTGCTGTCTGGACCAGCTGTGCGGGGTCTGTCCTACAACCAGGTAGTTGACATAGTCAGCATACCAAGGTAGTTTTTTGTCTTGCACAGCCAAAATGTGTTCATCGGGAAAAGTGTCAAATAAAGGCAGGGAGGGTCCAATGTGGTTTGGGTGAAGTCTGGATAAGTGGTCAGCCACCACATTCTTTGATCCAACTTTATTGTGGATTTCCAGGTCAAATTCCTGCAAGAGCAGGGTCCATCTGATGAGCCTGGGCTTCGCGTCCTTTTTAGCCAACAGGTGCTGGATGGCTGAATGGTCAATATAGATGGTCGCGTGGGATCCCAGTAGGTAAGATCAGAACTTCTCAAGTCTGAAAACTATAGCGAGCAATTCTTTTTCAGTGACCGTATAATTCCGTTGGGCCTTGTCCAACGTCTTGCTCGCGTAGTAGATCACCACGGGTTTCTTGTCTTGTCTTTGTCCTAGGAGAGTGCCTATGGCAAAATCTGATGCATCACACATAATCTCAAAGTCCTGGGACCAATCCAGGGGCTGAAGCACAGGTGCTGTGGAAACTAAGTCCCGGAGGGTGTGGTAAGCCTGGATGCAATCAGAGGTCATGTGGAATATGGCGTCGTTGGCCAGAAGGTCGGTTAAGGGTTTGGAAAGATTGGAGAAGTCTTTGATGAACCTTTGGTAGAAGCCAACATGTCCCAGGAATGAACGGATCTGCCAGACTGAGCTAGGCAGAGGAAGTTTGGAAATCAAATCAACTTTGGCCCGATCCACCTCAATGCTCCTATGCGATACGATGTGATCGAGGATGATTCCTTCTTGAACCATGAAATGGCTCTTTTCCCAACTTAACACCAAATTAACCTCGATACATCGTTTCAGGATTTTTTCCAAGTTGCTCAAACAGTGGTCGAATGAATTCCCAAATACAGAGAAATCATCCATAAAGACCTCCAAGTATTCACCCACCATTTCTGAAAAAATGGCTAGCATGCAACGCTGAAAGGTAGCAGGTGTGTTGCATAACCCAAATGACATTCAATGGAATGCAAACGTGCCGTACGGGCAAGTGAATGTGGTTTTCTCTTGATCTTCAAGAGCAATTGCGACTTGGTTATATCTTGAATGTCCATCCAGGAAGCAAAAATACTTTTTCCCTGACAATCTTTCAAGGATCTGGTCAATGAATGGCAAGGGAAATGATCTTTCTTGGTTGCTTCATTGAGCTTCTTGTAATCAATACATACTTGCCACGAGGTGGTGGTGCGGGTAGGGATGGATTCACCATGCTCATTGGTAACAACGGTGAGCCTGACTTTCTTTGTAACTGATAACACCACGCAAGGGGGTAGTAATTAGGTTGAATATGGCCCATCTTTAGAATAAAAGGCACAACATAAAGTAGAATAGGAGCATTGCATGCATCAAGTACCAAGATTTCTTATAAACTGTATTAATGGCCATTTGTGTAAAGCATTTGTCAAAGCAGGCCTCAGATGAGCAATCGGACCGCACGGATGGATTCAGGACGACGAACGGAGTCTAACGGACTCAAAATCGGCCAAATCCGACATCCGGAGCTCCCACAATGGGCCCAAGAAATCCTGACCGTTGATCTGGAGATCAACGGCCTAGAACGCGCCACGTCGCCCCGCCCCCGCCGTCGCCACGCCCCCAAGCCAGCCAAAGACGCATCTCGGCCGTTGATCTTCGATCGAATGGCCGAGATCCGCACGCTCGCCCGCGGTCGCCGCGACAAAGCGCGGGCGTGGCGCAACGGTTAGCGTGCACGCCCGCGTTGCGGCGACGCGCGTTCGATTCACGCGGAGCGAAAATCATCTGCGGGCGAAGGGCGCGGCAAAATTGAGCCGCGCGATCAGAAGCGAGCGGCTAGGATCGCGCCACGCGGCGCGACGACAGCGCCCCACCTCCCACGCGCGCGCGCACGCCGGGCGGAAACGCGCGCGCGCACGCACGCCCGAAGCGCGATCCTAGCGCAGGCGCGGGAGGATCTCAGCCGTCCGATCATCAATCGGACGGCTCTCGTTCGACGTCCACGGATCGCGCCTGAAGAGAGAGAGGGGCGGGCGGCTGACCGGCGGCAGAAGACCTTCACCGACGTATATGGAAGCGGTTTTAGCGACGTTCTGGATGTCGCTAAAGCACATTCTTCTTTTAGGAAGCCCTTAACTCTATTTAAACCCCCTTCTACCACCATTCAAGGATCCTCTCCCACTTGCAACTACTCCACTCCTCTCCTAGCTAGTCTTAGGCACTCTTGTAATCGCCGGAGACGACGAGCCGCCGACGGAGCCTCCTCCACCGCCGTGGCTGCCTCGTCGCTCTCCACTCTCTCTCTACCTCTCTCTCTCTCTTTTAAGCTTTCATTTACTTTTGTTGAAGCATGTATTTAATATTGTCAACCATGAACTATGAATGCATGTTTAATGAAATTATTTTCCATTTAGTTGCCTTTTTAATTTCTGTTTAAAGTGCATGATCAAAACCAAGAGCTTTCTAACCCTAAACTCTCTCTATCTCTCGCTTTTCAAAATCGTCTCTTTCGCAAGCAAAACTCCGCCTTTTTCGTGACAAGTGGTAAACAAAATCCGATTTCCACGCCTCCCTGAGATCGACACTCGGACTCACCTCCGTTTACTTCTTTTAAAACCGACGTATCAAGTGCAACTATAACGACACCTCTTAACACACACGCACGAAGGCACGTCAGTAACCACTTGAGTGGGGCTCACCCAGGGGCTGTCAGAGATGGGATAGATGGTGTCGGCGTCATGCCACTTGATAATTTCTTTCTTAGCGACCTCTCGCATGTTTGGGTTTAACCATCTCTGCATCTGGCAGGGGGGTCGTGCCCTATAATCCAGGTAAATCTTATGAGTGCAATAGGCGGGGTTAATTCCTCTTAAGTCTGAAATGGTCCATCCAATGGCAGTTTGATGTTCCGAAAGGATCGTGGTCAACCTGAGTTCCTGATCCTTGGTTAGATGAGAGTTAATAATCACAGGGAAGGTCTGGTCAGGTCCTAGGAAGACATACTTGAGATTCTCAGGTAGTGGCTTTGGTTCAGGTGCGGGTGGAACAATAGTCGAAGGGAAAGGGAAAGGTCAGAGTTGATCAACATCAATCTCCTCAAATGGTGTTGTTTGATGGTAGTCAGCCTTACAAAGGTCCATGGGCAGCGACGGTGACGGGTCAGAACAGTCGTTACAGGATTGGTGGTCCGAGACAGAACTAAGGGTAAGGCATTCCTCGACCAAAGGTTCCATGGGATCATGTTCCTCGACACAGTCACAATCAAAAGACTTGGTCACTCGGAAGATATCCAACTGCATTTTCTTGTCTTCGAAGGCGATTTCCATACATCCCGTGTCATAATCGATGTTTGCCTTATCCGTAGCTAAGAAGGTTTGCCTAAGATTATGGGTGCGTTTTGCAGTTTTTCAGGGATTTCCATGTTGAGCACCAAGAAGTCAACCGAAAAATAGAAGTCCTTGACCCACACAATCACGTCCTCAACAACCCCCTTCGGGGTCTTCACATATCTATCAGCCAACTAGATGGTGGCAGGTGTGGGCGTCAACTCTCCGAAACCAAATTGGTGGTATAAGGTTGTTGGAATCAGATTGATGGAAGCACCTAAGTCCAGGAGTGCTCTATCAAATGTCATGTCCCCAATATTGCAGGATATCAGGGGTGCTCCTGGGTCAATTCTCTTGAGCGAAAGGTTGCTTGATATTACGAAACTTGCTTGCTCTGAGAGCACAACCTTCCTAGGTGATTGAGGTCTTGGCTTACGTTTGGGTGTACAGGCATCCTTTAAAAGCTTGGCATAAGCCAGGATGTGCTTGATGGCTTCGAGGAGTGGAATATTAATCTGAACCTGCTTAAAGATCTCCAAAAGCTCCTCAGTTTCCACAACACTTTTCTTTTTCTTGATTGTTTCCAAGGCCTCAGGGTATGGTGTCAGAACATGGATAGGATCTATTTCTGGGTCCTTGAGTTTTTCCAGTGCCTCTTCTGAGTCAGGTGTTTCAGAAGGTGAAGTCTTGGGAAGAGTCGGCCATTTGGGATCCTGGGTTTTGGTGCTGCTTCTCAAGGTTACCGCATTTACAGAGGCATTGGGACCATGGGTTGATCCTTGAGAAGATGAGGACGAAGAAGCACCGAATCCAGGGGGTGTTTGTGGGGCAGGCTGGACCATGTGAGCCTGCCCGGGATTGCCCTGGAAGCCTTGCAAATTGGGGCCTCTGTTAATCATGTTTTACGGGTTCGGTTGTGGCTGGGAAGGTAGGGATCCTTGTTGTTTACATTCCAATAGTTGGCTTAACTGTCCCTTTACTAAGGCCATTTCCTTCTGATGTTTCTAGTTCATTTCAGCCATCATCTTTATCAGGGTGTCCATTTGGTTTTGCAGGGGAGGGGCCGCCCTATTCGAATTATATGGGGGTCTAACTAGTGGTCCTTACTGATAGGAGGCAAGTTTGGCTGCTGGTTTGGCCTGGGCTAGTTCTGGAATTAAGGTAGTTTCTGGTTTGTCCAACCAAAGTTGGGGTGATTACGTCAGCCAGTGTTGTAAGTGTTGGAGAAAGGGTCAGGTTTAGCATAACCTTGGATAGCTTGTACATCTTCAAGGACAATAGATGTCGATGGGGAGGGAAGAGAGTAATCAAGGGTTGAGGGAGCAAAGGTCCCTCCCTGGAACGTGGTCAGGGGTTGTTCTAGGTTCAATTGGCTTAAGGACTGGACCAGGTCAACATTGTGTGCTCCCTTTGCTAGGGAGAAGGTCTATAATAGGTTCCTGGTTGGTTCAGTAGCTCATCTATCTTTTTACCCACCAATTCCACTCGATCTAATTTCTTCACAATGATATCCATGTCAACCATTCCAGAATTCGCTTGTACCTCATAAATCCCACCACGGGGTTGACTGGATCGGTTAAATTAGGTCATGGAGGCATTGTTAAGCGAATTTTCACTCATAGACTCAAAGAGCTCAAATGCGTTCTCCTCATCTTTGTTCAGGAAGTTCCCCCCACATGAGGCATCGACGAAGTTCCGTAGGTTGCTGTCTAGACCGTGGTAGAAGATCTGGGCCAATTGCCACCTTGGTACTTCGTGGTGTGGGCATTTCCTTAATAGTTCATTAAACCTTTCCCACGCCTCATGGAACTGTTCCCCACCCTGGAGTGTAAAGGTAGTAATGGCTCTTCTGAGGGCATTGGTCTTTCCTATGGGGAAGAATTTCTTTAAGAATGCATGCCTCAGTTCTTCCCAGGTGGTGATGGGTCTACCTAGGGTTCTAAGCCAGTGAGATGTCTTATCTCTCAGCGAGAAGGGGAACATCTTAATCAAAACAATGTCAAGGCTAATGTTCCTAGGTTTCACAGTTCGGGCTATCCGGTCAAGATCCTCTAGGTGTTGGAAGGGATATTCATTTGAGCTTCCATGGAAGTGGCTCTGAAACAGATTCAGGACATTTGGTTTTAGCTCAAAATCATCTCCCCCTTTGGGGATCCTAAGGTGCGGTTCGACTCGAATAGCAGAAGGATTGTAGAAGTCGCGGAGGGGCCTAGGTTGGTCCTGGAATGGTGGTAGATCAGGTGGCGGTTGCCCTTGTAGGCCTTGGAAAGGTGGTGGTGGTTGCCCTTGTGGGTTCTGCAACTGGTGTATGGCTTGCATGATAGTGTGGATCTGTTGTTGCTGAAGCCGATGGTTTGTGTTAATCTGAGCTTGGATGATGGCCATTGTGTCTGGTGGGGGTTGGTCCTCAACCTCATCTACCCTAGGTTCAGTCATGTTTCTAGCAGAATTAGGTCGCCTAGATTCTTGTCCCAAAACAAACAACTCGGGATGTAGTGAGCGTCTCCCGTGCATACACTAGAGAAGAACAGGAGTGGATGCGGAGAGCGACAGATGCGAGAAGTGTGTGTGTTCAACCAAGCAAACAAGCCTAGTCCTTATGGTGTATTCCTTAGGGGACCTAGAAATCTCCAAAAAGGTGATCAAGTCCGTAAGTACTGGACTCCCCTTCCCAAAGCTAATCTGGCCAGGTTGATTACGAGGGGATTGTAGGGAAGGTTCTTCCTTTGGCTTGCGCCGCCGGTTCCATAGACCCCACAACTGCGGTTGTTTGACACTGCCCCGCAACCTAGTCACCAGACTCTACTAAGGGAATGAAAGCTAAGTGTCCAGCAAACAAAACCCTGCCTCTCGAGACTTAACCCAATCCTGCTTAGGGCACATCTACTCTATTTTAAAAGGGCTAGGATAGTGCTTGTGCTATGGTTATGTGATGAGGCGTTGATTGGGGTAGTGCCTCTTAGTTTTCCAATTTCAATGTGTATGCTCCTATCAAAACATGGTTTTCAAGCAAGGATTTTTTTTAAGATGTGGTGTCTTTTAATGTTTTATCCTTACTTTTGTGTCTTTTAGGATTGACGTGTCTTAATGTTTTCAGACAAGTTTCAGTGGGCACGTCAAGTTTTGCACACAATTTGGTGAAAGTAGATTTCCTTTTGTTGTGTAGAGGCTCTAAAACCCTAATGTACTCATCCTAGTGATCATGCAGCTTCTATTAGATGAGTCGATTTTAGGGTTGAGTGGTGCGGCCCATATCAATTCAAGGTGGCTTCGCAAACACCACTCAAAAAAAAAACAAGAACACTCCAAGAATCTTAGATTATTCAGAATGTTAGAGTGTATTTTTTTTGTTGGGTGATGTGTTAAGGATGTGGATCAGGCAATCATGCACCACGCCAATTTTTTTTAGTTTTACAATTTTTTTAGATTTTTAAGCAAGCAAACAACCACGGGTGAAGAAATACTCACGACCGGTCCTTGTTGCGCTTACTCCCTCGTTACCATCATGAGTTGCACTGCTTCGCCGTCCAAGCGTCGAATTCCTGCAATCATCAAGTAAAAGGAGACAAGGCGTTAGACGATGTGAGCATGGATGTAAAATGGAAGTGACAAAATAAATCCATTGCCTCCTCAGCAACTGCGCCAAAAGCTAACGTGGCGGGAGACGCGTATATTTAAAAGGGTCGTTATAGCTTGCGCTCGCAACGTCGGTTTTAAATGAAGAAATGGACGTGAGTCTGAGTGTCGATCTCAGGGAGGCATGAAAATCAGATTTTTCTTGTCACTTAATGTCATGGAAATAACGGATTTTTGTTTGTGAAAAGTCATGGGTGAAAAGCGAGTGAGAGAGAGAGAATAGGATTAGAATTGTTTCATTCACAGCATGCAACTTAAACATAAAAGAGGGCAAGTAACTAGATAGAAAACAAATTCATTTGACATGCAACTTTAGTTTATAATTACAACACTAGATAAATGCTTAAACATAAGTAAAGTAAAGCTTAAGATAAAGAGGGAAAGAGAGAGAGAAGACGGCGAGGCAGCCACGGCGGTGGAGAGGGGCTCCGTCGATGGCTCGTCGGCTCCGATGATTACAAAGAGAGCTAATGGTGGCTAGGAGTGGAGTAGAACACTTGCAAGTGGATTCAATGCCCTCCATGGGTGGTTGGATGGAGTTTATATAGGCAAAAGGGTTTTCTAATTTAAGTGTGGGCTTTAGCGACCTCCGAGATGTCGCTAAACCCATACCAAATCCGTCGGTGTAGCCTCCTTCGCCCGCTAGTCGCCAGCGCGCCTTGTGCTTCTTCGGAGGCGATCCACACACTTGCATTGTAAGCCGTCCGATCGAAGATCGGACGGTTGAGATTCCGCAAAGAGCGCACTCACAGATCGCTGCTGAGGTGCGCACGTCTGACGCGTTATAGTGCACGTAAGCATCTGCGCGCGTCCGTTGCGTCGCTTGTGCTCCATCTATGCCGTTTGCTGCTGATCGGGCAGTTCAATTTCCCCGGCGCACACCTTCGCCTTTGAATTTCCGCATAGCACGATTCGATCCCGTGCTGGCTGTGTGGGCGTGAGGCGGTCGACCGCTGCGCTGTCGCCGTGGATTATCGCGGCGAGGGTGGGTGCGCAGCCGGCTGTCAGTCGTTCGATCAAAGATCGATGGCTGAGAATCATCCTCCGGGTGAAGGCGAAATCGGTCGATAGCGCGGATGCGATGAGCGGGTGCCACGTGGCACGCTGTGGGCCGTTGATCATCAGATCAACAATTAGAACTTCTTGGGCCCATTGCAGGAGCTCCGGGTGTCAGATTTGGCCGATTTCGAGTCCGTTGGACTCCGTTCATCACTTTGAATCCATCCGTGCAATCCGATTGCTCATCTGAGGCCTATTTTGACATGTCCTTGTACACATGGCCTTTAATAATGCATTATATAAGTAATCTTGATGTGCAATGCATGCGATGCTCCTATTCCTATTTATGATGTGTTATCTGTGCATTTTGCTCTTGAGATAAACCCCAATTGACAGATTTATCACTCCAAGATGCAGTGTTATCAGCAGCTCTTTCTTCTATGGGTTCTCTCTTCTTCTTCATCTCAAGCTTCCTCTCCTTTCTTCTTCACGTGCAAGGGGGAGGTTCTTTAAATGGCTAAGTGTTGGTTGTTATTCTTAAGAGAAAAACCCCCCTGCCCCCACTCGCTTTCCTCTCCTTCTCTCTAGGATCCGCCTTCCCAAGGCCTCGGTCAGAATAGTCGGGTTATTGGGTACACACACACCTGAAACTAGGGCTGTCGAGCATGCGTGGCAGCTGAGTGCTTGGCTAGGCAAGTAATCGGATGCACCAAACCTGTGTGAGTAGTGTCACGGGCGAGGTGCATGGGGGTGTATGGGACCTCACCCCATGGCTAGGAGGCAAGGAGCCTATATGACTTTTTCAATTTATGCAGGCGTAGATGCTTGTTAGCTTTCAAGGTGGGACTAATCCCACCTCCCTTCTACGTGCAACTGCAGCTGCTGCTTCGCGTGATTGCGGTCAAAGGCCCAGTCAAAGAGCCAAATTGGCCCTTGGAATGCGATCCTGGAGATGCTCCGTTGCGCTTGGGGCTTCGTCTAGGGCCTGCAAGTGCTGGAGCACGGTCGAGGCAATGAAGGCCTGAAATGAAGAACACAGCCTTGTGGCCTCATCAAAAGGTTCAGCAGGCTTCGTCGTAGCACGGTGGACGTGGTGGTGTATGCGACGTGTCATGAAGATGATTGTCGTGGTCGGACAGTGTCGGAGTTGGTGCGCAAAGGTGGGTGTGTTCGGCAGAGGGTTTGGAAGTGTAATAGGGCGAAATAGGATGGGGTTTTGAAGAGGGTGATGTGGTGAAGATCGTGAGGTGATTGGCGAGGCATTTGGAGTAGTGGAGTGAGCGGGGAGCCTCTTCGGATGTCTGGTCGGAGCGAAGGAAGATGAAGGTGGTTGGTGTGATACGGTGGTCGAAATGAAGTGTGGTTGGTGTGTGAATAAAGTAGAGGAGTTAAGGAACTTATCTAGGTGATTGGTGGACGAACAGGGGCAGAGGCGACGCTGGTTGTGGTGTGGTCGGTGCCGGGGAAGAAGGTGACTCCGGTGAGAAGGAAATGGTGATGATGGAGATAGGAGCACCCGCTGGTATGGCGCGACGTAGAGGAGGATGAGGAAGGCAAATCTGTCACCGGTATTGTGAACGAATGAGGAATGAGGTTGGGAGGAATCGCCGGAGCCCAAGGAGCCTTTCGACAGGAAGAGGGAGGAGGATTATGGGGAGTTTTCAGCCAAAATCAAGCTTGGGAAGTTTGGCCTGTGAGGAAGGAAAATCCGTCGCAGGTATTGAAAACGGATGAGGAATAAGGACGGGAGGAATCATCGAAGCTCGAGGAGCCTTTCGGCCGAAAGAGGGAGGAGGGTTATGGGGAGTTTCCAGCCAAAATCAAGCTTGGGAAGTTCAACCTGATCTGGGCGTGCTTATATAGGGCTTAAGAGGTCTATTTGTGCTTGGAAGCTTGCTCGCCGGAATAGGAGTTTTCTAGGATACCCAAATCTCTCATGCGTTCGCATGAGAGATTAGGAAGGTTTTAGGGTGTGGGAATTGGCTCAAAAGGAAGGGAATTCCTTGATGAACTCCCTTTCAAATCTGAGAGGGATTCGTCAAGGTATCAAGGAGAACTTGTCAAATTTAGATCGTCGAAGTTTGTAAGAATAGGATTCATTGTGGTAGGGACCTATTTATAAAAATGATGACAAATTTAGGGGCCTTTTTGTAAGAATTTTGAAAATTAAGGGCATATGTGTGATATAAAAGTATTATACAGAACCAAGTTGCAAACTAGGCCAAGACAGTCTTAGATTGGGCTTAAATTTTGGTACAATCCTAATTTGAACCTAAGGAATCCAATGGTGAAGTTGAATTTTGGTTTTGACCAAGTTTGATTGGATAATTTATGCAAAAACCCAAATTAGGGCAAATGTCAGTCTGAAACTTTGTTTTGGGTCAAGATGGGTTCTAATGGTCAAATTGAAGGTGCCAAACCCTAGAGAATATTTTTATATGAATTTTAAAGAGTTTAGGTGAATTTTATCCTAATTAGAACCTCAATTAATTAAGCAGATCTATTTTTAAGGTTTCGCATGTCAATTAATTCTTAAAACACGCAAAAATCCTTTTATGTCTGTTCTAACCCACTTGTTGGACATTTAAGGTCATTTGACCATTAACTAACCCCTAAGAAAACCCACGGTTATTCTGCATTCAAGATATGATGGTAAAATTACAATTTTAACCCTGGTTTCTTGTCTTTCTATCAGAATGATTATGTAATGAATTATGGTTCTTTAGCAGTTATGTAGGAGCATTTATTGCTTGATAATGACTAAATAGAGATAGTTATGGCTTATGATGGTGTTCCCATCAGTAAGGTCACCCCACTAGTTGTAAAACTATCTAGAGAAGCCTTATAGTGTTTTATAATGCATTAAGTCAGGATACTTACCTACTCTTCTAATGTAACACCATGTTGCATCTTTCTGCTCACTCATATTTGGATTTGTGGAATTAATGCATTGCTAACTAAGTCCTTTTGACCTTATAGAGGGAAAAGCCTCCACGTAGAGCTAGTTGATGGTCAATACTAGTCGTACTGATGGGGATCGACAAGATGACTGATTATGTAGCAATCATAGCACTTAAATGACCTAAATTAAGTTAAAACTTAGCATAATTGTAGTATAATTCATGCATAAATAGCATACATTGCATCTATTCTGCTTTACTTAGATATGCATGAAATAATGCTATAATGTACTAATTAGTGCATTATTGGATTGTAGGCAATAAGAAGCTCAAAAGATGGCTTGAAGTAAGAGCTGAAGAAAGGAGGAAGCTAGAACTGTAGCAAAGCTGGAGCAAAGCCCTAGAATAAAGATGAAGAAATGATGTAAGGAAGAGGTATACTACCTTACTAGTAGAAATTTAATGTAAGAATTAAATTATGAAGAACATAGGACCTTTCCTAGCCTTAGGATAGCCCTAGAGACCTTCCTAAACCCTAGCCACCCTTAGATTTGGTCACCTTAGCCTAGGATACCTCAAAACCCTTATTCCAACCCATAGCTAGACGTCTAGGTAGGTTGCTGGACATTCAGGACCCTTAGACACCACCCGCAGAGCCAGAACCACACACACACACCTAGAATCGCTATTTTAAGCTTTCATGTACAAGCTTTCCTCTAAACATGATTGTATGATGATATATTTTGAAGAAATCAAATCACCACTTGCTTAATTTATATATCTATAGTGTGATTATTAGTTGCCTGATTTACATTCTTATCTTGATGGAACACAATGTCAATCCCCGAGGATATCAACAAATTAGCGATTGATTAATTTGCCACTAATCGTCATCGCATTATTGAGGTTGTACGAATGCCAACACACATTTTCACATTCGTGATATATTTGATGCATGCACACATTTTCCACGTAAACAATGCGACTAGAGCATCTCTAACTCGCACTTTAGAAACTGAGGTCTAATTTTAAGCAAGTATAAAATTGAAATAAATTTCTCTCCTTAAACACCTCCCTGAGATCGACCAGGACTCACCGTCTCATTATATAATTTTTGTTAGAGCTGTAATTTGTGCTATACTATGATGATTTTCTCACTAAATCCACAATTTACGAACACAAACAAATGGCACCGTTGCTGGGGAGGCAACGCAATTTTGATTTTTGATTTCTTTGAGCTTAACACTGACACATCAGTTTCTACTTGCCTGTTGATGTGCAGGAATAGGAAAAGTGGATTTTGCGCACACATCAGGAGCAGTTGAAGAATTCTGGTGCACATCAAAAAATCTTAGTTTTAGGTTTTCCATTTGAACCCTAGGTAGATCTGAATTCTAGGTATATTTGCTTTCTAAAAAAAAAAAGAAAAAAATCTGAATATTTTCGTGCAAAAAAGAAAAGGACTTTGGTTTCTTTTAAATCTTAAGGTTAGAGTTTTGTTTGAAAAGAAAAGAAGAAAAAAATTTGAAAAATTTTCCCTCCAAAAAGAAAAAAAAAATTGAAAAAGTTTGAAATTTTTTGCAAAATTGAAAAAAAATGTTTTGGTGAAAAAGGCTCATTTTTTAATTCAAATTTTTTCAAAACCCTTTTCACCACTCGAAATTTGGCCAGATTTTTATTTGCGACTTAAAAATTCGATTGCTGAATATTTACTAAGTTAAAAATTCTGAAATTTGAGAAGAAGCTGTATTTTCAAATCAACTTTGAAACAGAATAATTTATTTGAAAAAGTTTGAATCATATGATTTTTGAAAATTTGTGAAATATAAGGGGCTCAAACTGACTTAGATTTGAAAATTTTTGAATTTCAAAAAGTGATTCTGAATAGCACACAAGTTAGATTTGACAAAAAATAGTGAGGTTTGAAAGGTTATCTAACTAGCTTTCATTTTCATATTTTTGCCAAATATTTCAAATTGAAAAATCGACAAGGGAAAAAAATTCCATATCTGACCCCTCGATAGTTAAAATTTCATATTAATTTGTTTGAAATAGTAAAAATTTCAAAAAAATATTCTCTATAAAGATAATTGAAAAAGGAATCTGCCTGTAAAATTTCAAATTATTTAGATTCAAATTATGCCTTAGAGAATAGTTTGGATTTGAATTGTGGTTTGCTGAACACTTAGCCATTGTATAAACCCTAGGACTCAACTTTTAGGGTTGTAAATTAAAGTCCACACTTGGCTAACCTAGATTTAATCAAGTCTTGTGGCTAGCCGATGAGCTAGGTCACCTTGTGGGACACTCACCAAAAACCACCAATTTGCAGAAAAGGATTAAGTAAAAATTGCATTAAATACATTAATTAACCTACATTTGTTGTCGAACTACTGGGTCATCACAACTACCCTAGTCGAACCCTTAGCCAAATCTGTGGGGCAGTATCAAACAATCGCATCTAAGGGGTACAAAGAAACCAGAGGCGAAAGCCAAAGGAAGAACCTTCCCCTTAGTCCCCTCGTATATATTGGCTAGGTTAGCTTGGGGGTTAGGATTACTTGCAGTCGATTTTACAAGGAATTTTTTGTCATAAATTAAATCTTAACGAAAAATATGCTCACCAGATCATAAGGGCCACTTGATTGACAAGGCCTTAGCCTTGTTTGGCTTAGCTCCACCAACCAAGGGGTTGGTTGGTGTATGCAAGGGAGGAGGTCACTTAGACCTCAACTGGTTGGACCTTGGAAGCCAATTCCAAGGAGTCGTAGGTGATTCCTCGCATCGCCTAAACCTTCTTCTCACCCTTCTTCTTCTTCCACTCCCTTAGCCGAGATGGCTAACTTTGGACCTGAACTTGGTCAGGATCCAGCGAATGTGGACCCAATGGCTCACCTGGAAGCCCGGGTCATTGAATCAGAACAACCTTGGGAACCAAACCCAAGGTGGAGAAGATGACTTTTCATTTCGCCTGATCCTTTTTCTCGGATTGTTGAAATGGTTAACCCATATCCTGACCCTGGTCATTATGACCAATACCAATTGGCCACATAAAGGATCCCATCTTATAACCTAGGGTATGAATTTCATACTTCGACATCTCACTTGTGGAACATTGGTAGACTTGACTCACCTCTTGTAACCCCTGATGAACTGCCATTGCATAAGCGATCACATTTCAGATTGCAACGAATGATAGCTAGGACTAAGGAAAATGTCACAATTTATCTTCACGAAATTCAGACTACCACTGATCCAGAACACAAACGAACATGGATTCCAGCCTAAGAATCCTTAATGATGGCCCTTCAGGAATTAGAATCCCTGACAAGGCTAGCTAGATAGAATCATACACTTCAATAAATACTGCTTTTGCAGTATCAAGTGGCGAATAGCCATGAGACCTCGAAGAACCTGAAATGACTACACTTGAAAGTGCTACAAGGGATTCTTTAGGCCAGATAGTCGGAATGGATTTAAGGGGAGAAACATCTGGTGTGGTTATGGGACATGAGCCGGGAATATCCCGAATGGATTCATCTGAGAACCCCATTTGTGAAAGTGATGAGGAAAGGATTGTATCCCCAAGACTGATTATCAATCTGAATATCTTGAATCCTGGGAGATACTTCATGATTTGGACAACCCGACTGAGAGGAAGTAGATCCACTCGAGGAGATGGATCTCGATAGAAGCCCTAAGGTACAAGCATTCTATTTGAAAGAATTAATCATTCTTGATGATCATACGTGCTTGGATGAATTGAGTGCAACATCTAGATTTGACACTACTAATCAGTCTGAGTCACTTCCCATGGGAAGCAAATCCATTTTCAATCCAACATCATTTGATTTGCATCTTTCTCCTTTCGCCTACTAGGGTGATGACGAAAACTCTGAGACTGCACTCGCTATTCCTAATTCTGATATCCAAATATCAGGATTGGCTTTGGATGATTTGCCTAAAGAAATGGAAATGCTATCTGATGAGGAACCTACTACATATGAGGGTGAAATACTGAGCAGAATGAACTGGGGACTTACAATCCTAGTCAATCTAATGGATGGCTCGCCTCATAGACTGGGACAACTTCCGATGAATATAGAAATAATACCGATGAGGACGAGATGATTTCTGATGAGGATTTCAATGACCTATATGCAGAACCGCCAATCTCGCATGTACCTTCATATAACCCAAGGTCTGGGGAGCGCATGATTTTTTATGTCAATCACCATTATGAAGACCCCTATGATCCAAACTCTGATGCTGACTTGCATTTTCATCATCATATCAATCCACCTCCTCAGCAATTTCTCATTGAATTTTGGAACATGATTAATCAGCAGAATTGGCATCATAATCTTCATTCTGATTATCCTCCACTTCTTGCCCCTATTCTAAATTCTGCTATTGACAGACTCTTTGGAGTAGGGATGCATCATCAGTTGGTTCTCATTTGTGGGCCACTAATTTTAGGAGCACACGAACACATCTTCCTTTTTGATCTTGACCTGCTCTTATGCAATCATTGATCTATCTGATTGAGTTTTCGTCCAGCTGGAGGCGTTAAACTCAGCATTTATAAATAGCATCTACTTCCTTTTTATACATAGGATATTTTCTTTTAGCATATTTCTTTGCATATTACATATTGTTAGGTTGGCCTATGCTAAATGAATATTCAGGAGTGATTCTAGGTGATCTCTACCCACTTACTCCCTATCTTAATTTATTTCCTTTATATTCATGCATGAGAACATGCAAGAACTTAGGCATGGGGGGGTAGTATACATCAAAATTGAAACTTTTTATGCCAACACGTAGAAAAACCTCCAAGAAGCATGTCAATTGTACTTTAGGGTCAATAATTTAAGGACAACCGACTCCTCTAATGTTTGCATTAGAGCTAGAAATCATCCGCAACAGCCACTTCTGGCTTGATGAGAACCTCATCATGAGCCATAACTAGCTCATTTTGACCCAATACAAAGGATAAAAGCTCCTACATATCTCAAGGAAAGGCTTAACTCAGAGAATTCTGAGTTTGAGAAGAAAACCAGTCATAAGGGGTAAAAGTGCAATTTTACCAGTATAATCTGCATACAGGGTAATTCTGGGCCCAAACACAGGTCAAAACAGCTTAATAAGAATAAAAGTGGGATGAGATGATCTAGCAAGGGCTACAGCACTTCCAAGGAACCAAACGATAATCTGTAACCCTAAAACGACCCATTTCAATTCACAAGGTTCGGGGCAAAGTAAAAATAGAATAAACCCTCTAAAATTCATAGAAAAATAATCTCTAGGGTTTAGAACCTTCAATTTGGCCTTTAGAACCCATTTTGACCTACATTGAGAACCATGCCCAATTAATAACTTAATTTGGGTCTTTACGCAAATTGACCGGTCAAACAAGGTTTAATATGAAAATGAAATTCACCATCAGATTCCTTAGGTCCTAATTAGTCATGTATAAAAACTTGAGCCTAAGAAGAAACCTCCTTGACCGACTTTACACTTTGGTCCTCATATATTTACTCTTTGGCCCTCAACTTTTGAACCCTCGCATTTTAGCCCCTAACTCTCCTTCGTTCTTTGCAATCAGGTCCCTCCTGCAAAACCCTGCCAGCACCATGCTCCGGCGACCTTGCGCGGAGCATGGCGCCGCGCAGGGTGAGGTGGGGGACCTGGCAAGTATACCGGGGGTGCCCTGCGTCGTCAGCCGTCGTAGGAGCACCCCCATGGTCATTGTAGCCCCCCATACCGGCCGTGCGAACGCACGGACGGTATGGGTTCATGTTCCGACCATTCTCCGGCGAGGGAGACACGTCGTCTCCCTCCGCCTTCCTCCCTGCTTCAACCCTATAAATACCCCCCGCCGCTCCACCGACGAGGGCAGCCTGGATCTGACGGAGAAAACCCCCAACTTTCCTCTCTTCTCACTCCGGCAGACGCCCACCAGCTCCGGCGGTTCTTCCTCCTCCTCCTCTTCGCTCTGCCGCATTACCAGCAGCAGAGACTTCTTCCCCTGCTCTTCCCGCGTCGCGCAATACCGGCGCGCGCTGCCTCTGCCCCGTCGTCACCGCCGTCCTCCCCCCACTGGGCATCGTCTTCTCCGACGACAGTCGATACGACTGTCGCCCTGTTCCTCCCCCTTCGTCCCTGCAAGTAAGTTAGACCTACTCCCCTTCTTCTCCTCTTTCTTTCCCCGCTTTCAATTTAGTCAATTAAACCCTCGACCGCTCCTGTTCACCCTCATCCTCTCCGCCTCCGACCACCCTCCGGCGAGCCGCTTCCATCACCTCAGCGACCCACACGGCTCGCCGACCACCGCAGAACCTCCGCCTCCTCACCCTGATCCTCTTCCGCCCCTCCACTTCCCACCAAACACCCTCTGCAGACCCACCGAACACACCCACTTCCTCGCTCACAGTTTGACCTAGGACGACCTGTTAGCTCCATCTCGCCCCCTGCAGACCCCCTGACCACCTTCGCCGTGCCACGGCGAAGGTCCCCCGCCTGTCTGATTTGGCCGAGAGGCCGTTCTATTGATTTCAGGTTCCAGGCCTTGACCGCCATTGGCGAGGAAGCTCGAAGCTTGCTTGAGGTTGCTCCAAGCCTAGATATCCCAGGTTGAAGACCTAGGCTGCGCGAAAGAGTCTTGCACACACACCCTGGCCCTCAATTGGAGTTGCGAGCCTCAACAGCTGTTGCAATTGGAAGCACCATCCCTATTGCAGGCGTGAGAGAAATGGGGTGCGCGGATAGTCCCACCTCGGAAACTTCTGAAGCCACACACCCACATAAATTGCAAAAGTGCCACCATCTGTTTGCCTCAGTTACCACGGGGTGAGGTCCCTCTCACCCGACCCGACCCGGCCTCGTCCGTGACCACGCTCCGCGGACCTGGCCCGACCCGATTAGACTGACCTGCACTCCTCGCCCACCACGCACGCCGGTGGGCCTGGACCCGGGCCTGACCCGAACCCGATTACCCGGTAGCGCTCTGGGAGAGCTTCCGAAGAGTGATTTCAGAGAGAAAGAGAGACGCGGGGGAGGGGGGTAGAGTAGGTTTTGCCTCTTGACGAAAAAACTCTGAAGTGTGCAGGCCAAAGAAGAAGAAGCAGACCCGCTGAAGAAGCTGGAGCTGCGGCACTGTAGCATCCGCGGTGCAGGCCGAAGAAGAAGGAGCTGCTGCACTGTAGCAAAGGCATCGTTAAGTCGTCTCAGCACCGGGGCAGACGACGGAAGGTCAGCAGCCAGAGCAGGAAAGAAGACAGGCTGAAGAAGAAGGAAGAGCAATGGCCAACGCGAAAGAAGAAGAAGAGAGGTCAAGGCAGAAAACCAAAGAAGAAGAAGAAATGAAGAGAAGCAAGAAGCAAGAAAAGAAGAAGAAGATCTGAAGAAAGCAGAAGAAGAAGAAGAAGAACAGAAAGAACAAAAGCCAAAGAGGAGATAAGACAAAGAGGAAGAAAGAAGAAAGAAGAAGAAGCCAAATTTTCATCTCTCTCTCTCTCTCTCTCTCTCTCTTTATTTTTGTAATAGAACTTGTATATCTCTAGAATACAACTTGCTCCCTGAGTTCGACCTCGGGAACTCTTTTATTTTTCCGAGTAAAAAAATTTTTATATGAAACGTTGGTAACAACCGGCTTTACTACAACGTTATAACAAACCCGGTAAAACCCGACGATCTTCATTTTGGCGCCGTTGCCGGGGAGCAACGGCTATTCTAGAGGTAAACATTCCTGTTTCTTTTAAGTTCTGATAATCTCCTCTCTTTTGTGCAGCTACAGGAACTCAAGAAGACAAGCAACCACACAACCACTCCGAAGACAGGTAAAATCTTTTCTCTCACTATTAACCCCTACACTCTAAAGAGGAAGAAAAGAAAAGAACAAGCAATATAGGGCTAACCTGTCTTCCATACTTAGTAACCATAAAAAGTTGCATGTTTTCAACTCATCACTCCTGCACACTATTAAGGGTATTTAAGGGCTAACACATTCTTGCTTGAGCCCTAATTGCCCAACAAAGAGTTAAATGGACCAAGTAGAGCCAACATAAGGTCAAACATTAGGATTTCAGTAGAGACACACCCCTTAATCAAGAATTGAGGAAATCCAAAAGAGGTGTGCCCAAGCCATTGATTGAAAATAATTAACAAGAAAAATCCTAAACAATTGGCTCTCTAAACACTTGAACCCTAAAAGACAGGACCCAAAAAGCTCTCAAAGAAAACAAGAGGTAAAGTTGACCCCTTTGGGTTAACCAACCTTAAATTAGGTCACTCTTTGCACTTAAAAAGACTAAAGTTCAAGTGAAACCTTAAGCACCCTGATCTTAAAATTGGTAGACTTAAGAGGTCAAGATCCCCATTCTGGTCTACCTGGAACCGCAGTGACAAGAGAGGTCGGGTGGGGGAAACCCTGTAACCCGTGGGGACGCTCTACCGTGTAGGGGTCTTCGCGGGACTCTCCCTCTCTGGCTGCCCAGGTAATTCTCAGGTGGACGATCTTTCTGATCAAGGGGTCCATCTGCCCCGAACCTCTATAGTCACCCAACAATTTTTGGGTGTCTTGATTGGGTCCAGCACCTGCTTATCTCATCCAGCCCTTCAGTATTTTTCAGGAGGTCCTTGAAACCTCCTATAGAAATTCACTCTTCCCGAGGCTAAGCCTCGGCTCCTTTGTTTTTGCAGAAATCATTCACATAGCCCCTCTTTCCTCTGATTCTGAACAAAATCCCCTTCTTCCATCTTGATTCAAACTTTGATTCTATTCCACCACCTGATCCAATTATGCAGCCTAATTACCTAGCAAGACTACCATTCAAGAAACCTGAATATCGGAGATCTATGAAAGATAAAATGATCGAGGATGCCATAAGATTCTATGAAAAAGAAGAAAAAACCTCAACACCAATAGGAGATATTCAGGTTGATGTCCCAACAACCACATCCTTCATCATAAACTGTGCCCAAATTCTATTAACTGGAATTTCAAAAGGATCAACCCGAGATATGCTCATGACAGGATACATTGAGATGGAAAAATTACACCAATCTGAATACCTTCAATGCTTGACAAATCCTGTACTTTGGGAACAACACCAAGATGCCCTTATAAAACGGGTAGAAATGATGAAATCAGTAGAACAAATTATCAACCGGAAATACCCGTATATACCAGAAACAGAGGATGAACCATCTTGGAACAGTATCAAGGAACCATTCAGTTTCCCAGATCCCGGGATTGAGGCACAAAGTGGTTGTAAAATCCCAACCCAGGTAGAAGATAGCATTAAAATAGGTTGGGAAGTTGCAGGAGAAAACAATGCTGAGCCAACCCTAGGCCATAAATCACCAAGCTTAGAACTCCAAGACTCCTGCAATAACAAGATTAGAATTGAACCTTTGGAGGGTATAAATTCCACCCCTTGTTTTGATAAGGTGACCCTCGAAGGTTATTCGGACTTAGGTTCTAATAATTCTACCCCCATCCTAAGCCTAGAACCTAGATCTGAAACTTATTGGGAAGATTATGAGGCCCTTTATGAGGAAGATCAAATTTTTACAGGATATGATTCCGGGCCTCTATTTAATGAGTATCCCTCTCCAACATCCTCAGGAAATCTGATCGATTTCTCAGAAAACATGCCAATTTATGATACAGAAACTGAGGAGTTGGATGAGCAAGGTTTTAATGGGGTCTATCCTACCAGCTTAGAGCTTGAACAGAACATCTTTTTGAGCCCAGAAGTGATATATAGGCTAGAACCCAATCAGGCTGCTGATTCCACATCTGATGATTTCTGCTGTGGTGGAATTCATGATCATTTTCGCCAACTCTCCGACAATTTCAGATCTGACTATAATTGCGGAGAGATTCCCCTTCCTGAACACGCCAGGCCTATCTACGACCTCAGTTCACATGACTCTGACTCTGACTCTGACTCTGACTCTGAGGTCCTGATTCCCGAGATCACTGATAACACAGAATCATTCCTTTTCGATCCTCAGGAACCAAAAACAGAAAATGCCAAGAGTGATTGCAACCAAGAATCCAAATTTTTTCTCGAATCCGATTTCTTTCATCCTACAAACACTCTTCCGGCATTTGATAGTTACCCAGAGGACTCTCTACAGAAAATCACCTATCATCTGTTTCTAGAAGAGCCCTCATACACAATGGCCACCTCATCCGCACACACAGAACGGATCAAAACCTCTCCCAAACCCCGACCCGCAACCGGACTCAATTTCTATGCTGATTCACCTCTCACCGAGCCGATTGCATTTCCACATCGGGTTTCGAACATTGATCAGACTACATACCATGCTCTATCATTCTCTGATCACCCCTGTAGGGTTCCTGCATCAACCACTGATTATCCTACGGGTCCCTACTCTGACCAGGCTGATTCGGCTCAGCCAAACCCTGCGTTTACACTTCCACATCCATCTGAGCCTCATAGTTTATGGTGGGTTCCACATTTTTTTATACACATCTATCAACCCACCAGATTGATTGGGTTTGGGCTGCATCATCAGCCTGTTGATCTGAACAAGCACCTGGTTGGACCAACCAGGCTCTTAATCAAGGTGCTTGTCTTACAAAACTCTGCTGATTTGACCATCCCCTCTCCATCGCATTTCCCGCTTGGCTGAAGGCATCAAATTTAGCGCTCAACGGGAGGCAGCCCGTCATTCTCTTTGAAAACCTGAAACTTGTTCTGACAGCTTTTTGCACTTGAAGTTCACACTTTAGGACAGCCGACTCCAACTCAGATGTCTGCATCTGGGATTTGAAATCGTCTGCAAAAATTCAACCCGACCCCTCCACTCACCCAAATTTCTGTCTTAAGGAATGAACTAAGACCCCCTAGGTTACAATGAGGACATTGCAAATCTTAGGCATGGGGGGGTATGAAAGTACAAAAACTTGTAAGAAAAGGTTTCAAACAAAAAAATTCACATATGCCAAAAACACCATAAAAATTAAAAAAAAAAAAAAAAAAAAATTTTCGAAAAAGAATAAGAGGAAAAGAGGAGAAGAAAATTTTGTGAAGGAGAGAAGAAACAAAATGAAAAAGGAGCACAAAATTATAAGAAAAGTTGATAGTCATTAGTAAGGAACTAAGGAATTAACCTAAGTTCTAGACCTCATTCAAGAAAATAACTGAAAAGTGCACAATAAGATTAGTAAGAATGCAAACCTTAGGCATTCTTGAATAGACTCTTAGTACCCATTAAGATCTGGACACTCCTCAAGAGGTTGAGGAAAATGAAAAGCTGAAGTATTAGGTCTAAGGCTTAGGGAGTATTTGGCCTCGTTAACTAATTTTTGGTTTACGGGACTCAGTAACCTAAGCACCCTAATCTCACACACAGCCTGGTTCAGTAAGCGTAAAAATCAGAATCACGCAGAAGCGTCGCAAAAATCTGAAAAGAACACCTAGAATAGGAATGGCCGATCAACACAAGTTGATTTGGACGAGTTCCCAGCGCGGAGAGGCGGGAAATCCCCTCGAAGATGCGTAACAAAATATCATCTTCTCGGTGCTTGTCTCTTAGGATATTTGCATATCCTACGGGGGGCATGTAAGCACTCTGCTGGTTCAGATTCCATGGATGGCATTATCTCGAAGTGTCAATTGCCAGGGTCTGGATTCGGCCACGGAATACCATGGATGGGATTATCTCGAAATCTCAATAGCCAGGGTTCCGGGGGTTGCCATGGGCGGTGCTATCTCGAAGCATCGATCGCCAGGAACCCTTGAGGATTGATGATGGGAGCAAGGAATCTGATACAGACCGTGTTGAAAAGCCAATCCTAGGCTAGAACTAAAAAGAAAAAGAGAGAGAAAACTCTCCAAACAGAAAAACTTTCTATCTCTCTCTTACAAAACGCACTGCGAACTGGGCCAGAGCTAAAATCATTTCAAGCACGGGTGCTTTAACCACGAAGTCCAATAAACCTTAGGTTAGTTCTTGCGGGCCTTAAAAACCTTTGCTAAAAGACTGAGGCCAAGGCTAGACAGATTTGGATCTTGATTGGTACTAGAGTACCTTTTAGGCCTATGGTCAGCATTCTAACCTAATCTATGCTCAAATAAAAAAAGGCACTTATCTCAAACCATTAAAAACTTCATGGTCTAGAACAAGGGTTGAAACCTTAAGTTTTTGCTAAGGGACTAGCAAAAGCTAGGCATGGGGGTATGATGAGAACCTCATCATGAGCCATAACTAGCTCATTTTGACCCAATACAAAGGATAAAAGCTCCTACATATCTCAAGGAAAGGCTTAACTCAGAGAATTCTGAGTTTGAGAAGAAAACCAGTCATAAGGGGTAAAAGTGCAATTTTACCAGTATAATCTGCATACAGGGTAATTCTGGGCCCAAACACAGGTCAAAACAGCTTAATAAGAATAAAAGTGGGATGAGATGATCTAGCAAGGGCTACAGCACTTCCAAGGAACCAAACGATAATCTGTAACCCTAAAACGACCCACTTCAATTCACAAGGTTCGAGGCAAAGTAAAAATAGAATAAACCCTCTAAAATTCATAGAAAAATAATCTCTAGGGTTTAGAACCTTCAATTTGGCCTTTAGAACCCATTTTGACCTACATTGAGAACCATGCCCAATTAATAACTTAATTTGGGTCTTTACGCAAATTGACCGGTCAAACAAGGTTTAATATGAAAATGAAATTCACCATCAGATTCCTTAGGTCCTAATTAGTCATGTATAAAAACTTGAGCCTAAGAAGAAACCTCCTTGACCGACTTTACACTTTGGTCCTCATATATTTACTCTTTGGCCCTCAACTTTTGAACCCTCGCATTTTAGCCCCTAACTCTCCTTCGTTCTTTGCAATCAGGTCCCTCCTGCAAAACCCTGCCAGCACCATGCTCCGGCGACCTTGCGCGGAGCATGGCGCCGCGCAGGGTGAGGTGGGGGACCTGGCAAGTATACCGGGGGTGCCCTGCGTCGTCAGCCGTCGCAGGAGCACCCCCATGGTCATTGTAGCCCCCCATACCGGCCGTGCGAACGCACGGACGGTATGGGTTCATGTTCCGACCATTCTCCGGCGAGGGAGACACGTCGTCTCCCTCCGCCTTCCTCCCTGCTTCAACCCTATAAATACCCCCCGCCGCTCCACCGACGAGGGCAGCCTGGATCTGACGGAGAAAACCCCCAACTTTCCTCTCTTCTCACTCCGGCAGACGCCCACCAGCTCCGGCGGTTCTTCCTCCTCCTCCTCTTCGCTCTGCCGCATTACCAGCAGCAGAGACTTCTTCCCCTGCTCTTCCCGCGTCGCGCAATACCGGCGCGCGCTGCCTCTGCCCCGTCGTCACCGCCGTCCTCCCCCCACTGGGCATCGTCTTCTCCGGCGACAGTCGATACGACTGTCGCCCTGTTCCTCCCCCTTCGTCCCTGCAAGTAAGTTAGACCTACTCCCCTTCTTCTCCTCTTTCTTTCCCCGCTTTCAATTTAGTCAATTAAACCCTCGACCGCTCCTGTTCACCCTCATCCTCTCCGCCTCCGACCACCCTCCGGCGAGCCGCTTCCATCACCTCAGCGACCCACACGGCTCGCCGACCACCGCAGAACCTCCGCCTCCTCACCCTGATCCTCTTCCGCCCCTCCACTTCCCACCAAACACCCTCTGCAGACCCACCGAACACACCCACTTCCTCGCTCACAGTTTGACCTAGGACGACCTGTTAGCTCCATCTCGCCCCCTGCAGACCCCCTGACCACCTTCGCCGTGCCACGGCGAAGGTCCCCCGCCTGTCTGATTTGGCCGAGAGGCCGTTCTATTGATTTCAGGTTCCAGGCCTTGACCGCCATTGGCGAGGAAGCTCGAAGCTTGCTTGAGGTTGCTCCAAGCCTAGATATCCCAGGTTGAAGACCTAGGCTGCGCGAAAGAGTCTTGCACACACACCCTGGCCCTCAATTGGAGTTGCGAGCCTCAACAGCTGTTGCAATTGGAAGCACCATCCCTATTGCAGGCGTGAGAGAAATGGGGTGCGCGGATAGTCCCACCTCGGAAACTTCTGAAGCCACACACCCACATAAATTGCAAAAGTGCCACCATCTGTTTGCCTCAGTTACCACGGGGTGAGGTCCCTCTCACCCGACCCGACCCGGCCTCGTCCGTGACCACGCTCCGCGGACCTGGCCCGACCCGATTAGACTGACCTGCACTCCTCGCCCACCACGCACGCCGGTGGGCCTGGACCCGGGCCTGACCCGAACCCGATTACCCGGTAGCGCTCTGGGAGAGCTTCCGAAGAGTGATTTCAGAGAGAAAGAGAGACGCGGGGGAGGGGGGTAGAGTAGGTTTTGCCTCTTGACGAAAAAACTCTGAAGTGTGCAGGCCAAAGAAGAAGAAGCAGACCCGCTGAAGAAGCTGGAGCTGCGGCACTGTAGCATCCGCGGTGCAGGCCGAAGAAGAAGGAGCTGCTGCACTGTAGCAAAGGCATCGTTAAGTCGTCTCAGCACCGGGGCAGACGACGGAAGGTCAGCAGCCAGAGCAGGAAAGAAGACAGGCTGAAGAAGAAGGAAGAGCAACGGCCAACGCGAAAGAAGAAGAAGAGAGGTCAAGGCAGAAAACCAAAGAAGAAGAAGAAATGAAGAGAAGCAAGAAGCAAGAAAAGAAGAAGAAGATCTGAAGAAAGCAGAAGAAGAAGAAGAAGAAGAACAGAAAGAACAAAAGCCAAAGAGGAGATAAGACAAAGAGGAAGAAAGAAGAAAAGAAGAAGAAGCCAAATTTTCATCTCTCTCTCTCTCTCTCTCTCTCTCTTTATTTTTGTAATAGAACTTGTATATCTCTAGAATACAACTTGCTCCCTGAGTTCGACCTCGGGAACTCTTTTATTTTTCCGAGTAAAAAAATTTTTATATGAAACGTTGGTAACAACCGGCTTTACTACAACGTTATAACAAACCCGGTAAAACCCGACGATCTTCATGGCTCATTCGCTGAACTTTTTGTTCTAAATTGACTAAGCTGAATGTAACTATTGGGAACACCATCATGAGCCATAACTAGCTCAATTTGATCTGATTAAGTCATTAAATTCTCCTACATAACCACCAGAGAGCCCTAAGTCACTGCATAATCATACAGAGGGAAAGATAAGAAACTAGGGTTAAAACTATAATTTTTCCATCATATCATGAATGCAGTACAACCATGGGTTTTCCTAGGGGTTAATTAAGGGTCAAATGATCCTAAAAGGCTAACAAGTGGGTTAAAACAGATAGAAAAGGATTTACGCATGTTTTGAGAATTAAATGACTTCCGAAACCTTAAAAACAGACCCGTGTAATTAACTAAGGTTTTGATTAGGATAAAATTCACCCAAAACCTATAAAATTCATATAAAAATATTATCTATGGTTTGGTACCTTTAATTTGACCATCAGAACCCATCTTAACCCAAAATAGAGTCTCAGATTGACATTTGCCCTAATTTGGGTTTTTGCATAAATTACCTAGTAAAACTTGGTGAAAACCTAAATCTAACTTCACCATTATATTCCTTAGGTCCAAATTAGATTTGTACCAAAATTTGGGCCCAATTTGAGATCATCTTGACCATGTTTGCATTTTAGTCCAGTCAAACTCTTTTTATCTCATTCAAACCCCTAACTTTTGAATTCCTTACAAGAAGGCCCCTATCTTTGTTGTCACTCTTTACAAATAGGTCCCTCCTCCATTATCACGGAGGAATCCTTCTCTGGCAACCTTTGATTGAAGGGAACTGATTCTCTAATCAATGAATCCCTTCCAAAATTGGAAGGGAGATTCCTTGAGGAGTGCTCTTTCCAACGCATCTAATTTCAACCTCCATAACCTTCCCAATCTCTCATGCAAATGGATGAGAGATTTGGGTTTCCTACTCCGGCAAACCTTCCATGGTTGAAAGCTTGGATTCCAAGCTTCAACCGTCCTCTACTGCCTATATAAAGAACCACCAGACCTCGCCAAGTCTCCTTAGCCTGAATTTCGGCCAAAAACCCCCCTCCTCGTCTCTCCTCTTCGGCCACAAGTCTCCACGAGCTCCAGCGATTTCCCCGTCCACATTCCTCATCCATCTTGCAAAATGAGTAGTGGATTCACCCCCCCTGACTTCTTCCGCGTGCCGTAATACCAGCGGACTCCCTTTTCCACATCTTCCTCGTTGCTTCATCACCGAAGAACTCATCTTCCTCGATGATGACTATACCAGCCGGTGTCGTCCTCCCCCTTTCGTCCAGTTAGAATAGGTAGTTAGGTCTGTCTAGGTTCCTAGGCTAATTTCCCCTACCAAAAACCAAAAAACAACCCCTTTCTACCACCGTTCACCCTCATCTTCTCCATCTCCGACCGAGCCTCTGGTGAGGTGCCTCCATCGCTACACCCCTCCATCCGCCTCACTGACCACCTCATGACCTTCGCCTCACCTTCCTGCACCAACCCCTCTCCTATTTCATCCTCTCTCTCACCCAAACTCACCCTCGAACACTACCACCTTCACACGCACAGTCTAACTTCACCCCACACACACAGACCATGCCATGCCACGCAACCACCACCATTGCACTCGCCATGGTTCGGCAATACTTCCTGAGCTTTCTGACGCCGCTGAAAGCCTTATTGTTGATTTTAGGTACCAGCCCCCTCCGCCATTGACGCTGTAAGCTTTGAGCTTACTTGAAGCTTGATGGGGACACCATCAAAAGCCATAACTAGCTTAGTTTGATCTGATTAAGTCAGTAAATGCTCCTACATAACTACCGGAGGACGGTAATTCATTACATAATCATTCTGTGAGAAAGACAAGAAAATAAGGGTAAAACTGCAGTTTTAATAGCATATCTCAATTACAGAACAACCGCAGGTTTTCTTAGGGGTTAATTAAGGGTCAAATGGTCCTAAAAGGCTAACAAGTGGGTTAGAACAGATCGAAAAGGGTTTTCGTGTGTTTTGAGAATTAAATGACTTTTGAAATTCTAAAAACAGATTCGCTTAATTAACTGAGGTTTTAGTCAGGATAAAATTCACCTAAACCCTCTAAAATTCATATAAAAATATTCTCTAGGGTTTGAAACCTTCAATTTGACCATCATAACTCGTCTTGACCCAAAATAGAGTCTCAGATAGACATTTGCCCTAATTTAGATTTTTACATAAATTACACAGTCAAATGAGGTCAAAACCTAAATCTAACTTCACCATTGGATTCCTTAGGTCCAAATTAGGTTTGTACCAAAATTTGGGCCCAATCTGAGATCATCTTGACCAAGTTTGCATTTTGGTTCAGTCAGACTCTTTCTATCTCATTCAGACCCATAACTTTTGAATTCTCTTACAAATAGCCCCCCAACTTCTTTATCTTCGTCACAAGCAGGTCCCCGCACCATTTTTGGAAGGTTAAAACTTCACCATCGAGTTTTGAGCAAGGATTTCTCACTTGATTCTCAATCAATCTCTCCCAAAATTGATACGGGGATTCCTTGGGAAGTTACCTTCCATTTGAGCCATTCCTTGGGCTCTAACTCTTTCTCAAAAGGCCATGCGAACCTTTCAAAGGTTCGGGTATCCTATTTCGCAAATACCTTCCAAGCTTGAAAGCTTCTTTCCAAGCTTTGAAGGGCTTCGTATGCTTATAAAAGAAACACCATCGCATGGCCGTGCTTGTTACTAAGTCTTGGTGCATCAAATGGCCCTAAAACCTATCTCCAACCACCATAGACCCCTGCTTCAGAGACCCCCCTGGATCCCTCTCCTCTGGCTATCCAAGCATCAAATTGGATGGCCTAAGCTCTTCCTCTCTTCGTCGCGACCCTCCCCAACCAAAGGGAGGGCGTTCCTCCATCTACATCGTCATCGCCGCCTCGCCGCTTCTTCCTCCTTCTCCAGCTCTGGTCGACCAACACCGGAGCCTTTCGCCTCTAAACCGCATCCTTAAGTCCCTCTATCTCTCCCTTTCCCTCTCTATACTTTTTTCCACCCTCACAACACACGCACAACCACCAACCACCGCCTCCCACACCTCATCTTCTCTGCCTCCGGCGAAGCTCTGGCAACTCTTACTCACCGCCACACTACTCGAAACACACCGTTACCACCCTCATTAGCTTCACCGTGCTCCACCGCACAAAATCCCTAACACCTCCACTCCTATTACCCATCCTAACACCCCGACCTACCCACTGCCGCATCACCATCTTCGACCTCTACACACCACAAAACACCCTCTCACGGCACGCCACCGCCATCGTCACACTCGCCGTGCCACGACGATCCTGTTGAACCATCTGACATGGCCGTAAGGCTCCTTTTCTTGAGTTTCAGGTAACAGGTCAAGCCCGCCATTGATGTTGTGCTTCGAGCAAGCTTGGAGCTTGCTACAGCACCCACTTGCTCCAGGTGCTCAACCCAGGTTGTGCAGAATCACATAAGGCATTGTCCCGCGAGGTCAATTGGAGGCTTTAACCTTGTGAGCTGCAGCAATTGAAGGAAGGAGACCTTGTTGCTTTGCTATGCAAAGGAAAGGTGGGACTTTAGTCCCACCTCGGAAGCTGAAGAGTGCCTACGGCCGCATAAGAGGAAAAAGTTATAGAGGCTTATCTCCTCGAACAACTTGGGGGGTGAGGGCCCCTGCACCCTCACTTGGCCTTCTCCGTGACTCTGACCCCGTGGATCTTACCATAACCTGATAACCTGCCTATGCCTTACACTCCTTGGCTGTGAGCTACTCCTGTAGCCCTGGACCCAAGTGCGCTCTAGCTCTGAAAGCCAGATAACTCGGTACTATTGGAGGCTCTGGGAGAGCGTAACTCAAGGAGTGAAAGAGAGGATTGATAAACGCTAGTTTATCATCATTCTTATGCATTAAAACAAACCTAGCTCTTAGGATTTTACTCCGCAAATGGGTTTTTGGGCTGCATTTAGGCATAAATTAGGTTAGGCATGCATTGCATTCTTTATTGTCTTTTTAATATGTTTTTGTGAGTGTTAGGGATGTACAGATATACAGATCCCTAAAACCCTAGCACTCAAGAAGGAAAATGGTGAAGGAGAAGCTCAGACTAGCTAGAACTCAGCTCGATCCAACACACCACAGCTGGAACCTAGCTCACTTGAACTAGGATTAGCTCATCCCAGCTCCATTCAGCTAATCTCAGATGAATGGCAGCTCAAGAGAGTTCATCTTAGCTCACCCTAGCTCAAGTCAGCTCAGATCCAGCTCAATTTAGCTGAGTCTAGCTCATCTCAGCTCCCACTAGTCCACAGG
Source organism: Thalassia testudinum (assembly GCA_037157565.1). Taxonomy (NCBI): domain Eukaryota; kingdom Viridiplantae; phylum Streptophyta; class Magnoliopsida; order Alismatales; family Hydrocharitaceae; genus Thalassia; species Thalassia testudinum. Next base: position 72,734,039 of record JAZHRO010000063.1, read on the forward strand.
GAGCTCTAGCTAGCTTAGCTGAGTTGATAGGAGTTCACCCCAGCTCAGACCCAGCTAAATTCAGCTCCACTTAACTCCAACCAGCTGAAGAAGAACTCATCTTAGCTCAGGAAGCTCAAGTCCAGCTCCCGAGGATTCAGCTTAGCTCAACTCAGTTGAGCTAAGCTACCTTAACTGCCTCAACCAGCTTGATCCTCCCTGGGAGCACCAGACCTAGCTCACCTCAGCTCATCATGGTAGAAGCTAGCTCACTTTAGCTTGGCTTAGCAACTAACAAAGAACTAGCAAGCTAAGCCAACTAGAGTAGCCCCATGCCAGCCTCTTCAGCAGCAGCCAGCTCCAGTTTCAGCTCCAGACTTCTCATCCTCAGCTCCTCCCTCCAAACTCTAGCTCCAACACCTCTTCCTCTACTCCTCCTTTAGCTAAGCTAGCTTAGCTTAGCTTATCTTACCTTAGCTTAGCTAGCAACCAGCTCCTTGGACATCCACCACCTTCAAATTCAACCCTAGCTAGCTCCACCAACTTAAGCCTACCTAAGCTAGCTACCCTACTCAAGTTGGCACCACCTCCTAGCCACCCCTTCACCCCATTATCACCACCAAAAGGCACCAATTTTGGTGCCAAAACCTAACCCTAACTACCCCTCTTTTTGGCACCAACATACACCGCCACATCCACCATACACCTAACCCTACAACCCATCCTAGCCATCAACCTACCCCTCCTTCTAGAACCCTTCTTGGTGACAACTTAGACCCCCTTCTAGAAGCCATTTTGGCGCCAACATCAAAGGGTGTCAACACCCATAACCACCCCCTAGGTGTCCCTTAAGTTGGCGCCAATTGACCTTGGCCATTGGATCCTTAACCACCTCCATCTCTGCATCTTAGCCCTCCATACCAAGAGTCACCTTAGCCCCCTTCCTATTCTATAAAAACCCACCACCTACCACCATTTGGGGGCATCCTCCATTAGTGTATTTTGCTACCTATACCACCTATACCTACACCCAAGAAGAAGGTGTAGAGAAGGAGATTAAAGGGGCACATCACCAGCCCTTTTGGTGCCTTCTTCTCCCCACTCTCTTCAACTTGGGCCACGCCAAGGAGGAGGACTCTTCCACTTCAAGGAGGACAGCCAGGAAAGGGAGAAGGATCGAGGGTGGATGTCTACCCTTGGAGAGAAGCTTAGGGCACACCCCCTTAGGGCTTGCCTTGGAGGACATCACCTTGGCGGAGCACAGCAAGGAAGGAGTTGGAGGATTCTTTTCAAGATTGGAATCCACCAACCTTGGAGCAAAAAGCCCTCTTCTTCACCATCTATCTAGAGGATTTGTGTTTGCTTTTCTTATTTGCAATTTTCTAGTAGTAGAAGCATTCCTCTACTAGGCCTTTTTGTAAAACACTTTTTCATTTATCTAGTTGCCTTCTTTGCAATTTCTTATTTGCATTTCTACTTGCTTTGTTTTTAGCATTCTTCACTCCCTCTCCCTAAATATTCTAGGCCTCCACTTGCCTAGAGTGAGCTTAGGGAGAGGTTCTACTTGCCACTTTAGAAGTAGTTTATTAAATTTGAAGTGTAAATCACCTTCCCGCCACCATTTCGCATGTTGTCTTAATTCAAAAACAAAAAAAATGATATATTGAAAAATACCAAAAAGAAAGTTGAGATTTGTATTCCAAGCAAGAGAATTAATTTTGCAAACATTTGGCCTCCTAGGATGACCCTAGATACTCACCTATCTAGGATATAAATTTAAGAGTTGATCGGTTTTGCACGTTACAACGACGTATTTAACAAATCGCGTGAAATCGCTATCACTTTTTGGCGTCGTTGCCGGGGAGGCACGGCTTTGCTTATTCTTTCTTCTCTTGCTTGAAGTGGATCTCATCCCCTTCTCTTTCTTTTCTTTTGTGTGTGTAGGAACTATTGCAGGAAGAAAGCGGGAATCTGGAAGCGAGAGCTTAAAGTTCCTTTTCTTCCCGCGGAATTCAGGTTGGTTCCCCATTTCTTGTCACATTTAGGCTAAAAGACTACCAAAAAAATTATTAAACCTGGCTTTCAGGACCCTAAACACTTTAATTAAGTGGAGTGGTGCCCATATAAAATCCATTGCTTGCTTGAATGCTTCTTTAACACAACTCCATTGTAAGTATTGGTGTTCTATTTTTCGGGTCTAGATTTTAGTCCAAACTTGAAAAATCGATTCCTCACACCACATACTTCCTAAAATCATAAAAATTCATACAATGATTCCCAATTAAGTTAGGAACATATGTTCCAAATTTCAGATCAATTGGATTTATATTTAATTTTTAAAAATTCGTGGACTGCAGAGGGATCACACCCTCTAATCTTCCTATTTTGCTACTGTCCATGAATTTTTATAATTTTTATACTCATCTAATTTTTGTGAAATTTATCTTGTTGGAATCCTTATGAAATTTTAAATATCATACAAAATCACAAAAATTTTCTGAGGTCGGTGGTAATACTGAAAAGTCCAAAATACCCACAGGTATCATTTTTGGACTTTAACACCAGTACAATTAAAAATTCAAAATAATTATCAAAAAAATTCATAAAATCTTAAAAAAATATTTTTTGGAATCCTTGTTTGATTTTATTCAAAGTAGTGGTATTGTTTGATTTTTTTGGTCCACTACTTAATACAGAAAGCTTAACATTAATTCATTGGTAGTAATTTTCTGTCGTAGGGATAATTGACTTAGGGTTTCTTTCTTTCTTTTTAAAGACTCACATTAAAGAAAATTAAACATCACCAATACAACTTGTCTTTCCTTTGATTGTGAAGTTTCAAGCTTGTTTGAAAATTTAAAAAGAAAAATCCTAAAACACATTTAACTAAATCAAATCCTAAAAGACAAAAATATAAAAAAATTGTGTGACAACTTGATTTCATTGGAGGCACTCTCCAATTCCTGCACACACACAAAAAAAATCAAAATAATAGGGTAACAACCCAATAAACACCCTCCACATTCCGTGTGCACTATAGCATCCTAGACCTAATTAAAACTTGTAACAACTTGACCCCTAAGGCTTTATCAACTTAGGCTTGCTATCTAGGTCTTAAGTTTTCTTTAGTTAGTGCTAATTATGTCATCTATATCTGGTGTTCAGGCTGAGGGGCCGTGTCAAACGGCCAGGCGCGGGTTTGTACAAGCACCTGGGGTTTTCCTTGGGAAACGTTTGGGCCCAAACCTCTCCTTAAGCAACTTGGCTAGATTTGTTGATAGAACGGGTATTCACTATTGACTAGTTATTTCCTACATAGACCAAGTCTTAGGTTATTATTAGGGAGTCGCATTTAAGTTAGGTCTAGTTTTGTTTGTTTGAATTGTACACTTTCTCTCATCTCTTTCTCTTCTCCTCCCCTCCCGTTCTTCCATTTTATGCATGGACAACAGTCTCAAAATCCGCACTTGGAAAGACCATTTGATTTCGCTCCCTGTGCAAAAAGGCCACTTTTTCTGTCTTCTCCTAAAAAAATGGAAAGACAACAAAATAGGTCCACTGACCCTTCCACTTCCACCTCTAACCCCACCACTAACCCTAATTCTACCCCTTCCACCCAAAACCCACCCACCATTAACTTCCAACACTTGGAGCTCCCTAATCTTGAGTTGCCCCAAACACAACATCAAGACCCCCTACCTAATCTTTTAAAATTGATGGCCGAGCAGATTAATAAATTAAATTCCAATCAACAAACATTGACTAGGAACATTCAAAACCTAGCCAATCCAAGGCCACACCCACCACCCCGCCAGCAACCTGTTGTTCCTCTAAAAGATTTCTATGATCCGTCTTATTATGAGGAACGACCAGGGGTGGTCATACCAGAGGGAGACTTTGAGATCAAGCCTACAGTCCTGAACCTAATTAAACACTTTCATAGCCTTCCTAGGGAAGACCCTTTAAGCCACCTTGAGGAATTGACTCTTCTTGCACAAACAACCCGTTCCCGAAATGTGCAAGAAGACATATGGCTGATGCGACTTTTTCCATTCTCTTAAAGATAAGGCCGCTTATTGGTTCAGGACCATTGGCCGACCCATCACAACTTGGCCTCAGCTCAAGAGCACCTTCCTCAAGAAATTCTTTCCCATAGGTCGTACCAATTCCTTGCGATGATCTATTACGACCTTTCACCAAAAATCTGGTGAGACTTTCCATGATTCTTGGGAAAGATTTCAAGATCTTTTAAGAAGTTGTCGCACCACGAGATTCCTTTATGGCAGCTCGTGCAAATCTTCTATCATGGATTAGAAGATCAAATCTGACATTTTGTCGATGCCTCGTGTGGTGGCAACTTCTTAAATAAAGATGCTGAAAGTGCTTATAACCTATTTGAAGAAATGAGTGAAAACTCATTTAATCAAGCTTCCATGAACACATTTTGCAGAACCCAAAACCCGCAGTTCGGTGTTCATGAAATAGGCACTCAATCTATCCCTGTCACCCAAGACGATCTTCAATTGATCGCTCAAAAACTCGACCAGATGCATATTAATCAAAAGAAAATTGAGGAAAGACTGGCAACATCAACTCAACCTAACTTCCCACGAAGACAAAATTTGCACAATCTCAACACTACTCCTGCTGATTATTCTGAGGTTGCCCATGATTCATTGGGGAATTACAACTATCCAAAACTTAACACCACTCAAAACATTTTTGCCATCCAGGAGCCCTTTAAAAATTCTTCCAATTGGAAAAATTACCCGAACTACTCCTGGAATAATCAAGTTTCCTCCCAACCATATCATTTTAATGGGTATGGGCCAAATCCAAACTTCCATCCTGGGCCATCCCAACAAGACATCAATGCCCAGATGATGCGAACCCTGCAGGAAATGCAAACAAAAATGATGGAAGTAACCCGCACCATCACAAATCTGAACAATTAGATTGGGGTTACTCCCAAGCAAAGACCTGCAGGACATCTTCCGTCCCAACCCATGCCCAACCCTAATCACCAAGGGAACCATTATACGGGCAGAACTCCACACTATTCGAATCAGCCTCCTCCTAATCCACCACCTCAGCAGCCGCCCAAGTTTCTGCAATCACAGGCCCCCCCACCTCCTCCAAATAATAATCCAACTGCACATGCAGTTACTTTGAGGAGTGGGAAAACCACCACTGATCCCGGGCTTTCACACAAACCTGGTGATATACCTATGCAAATTGACTCCCCACCTCCCCATCAGGAAGAAAAAGAAATACAAAAATCTCAAGACAAGATTCCTATCCCTTTCCCACAAGCTCTCTACCCCACCACCAACAAAAAAAAGAAATCTGAGCCCACTACAGAAGAACTCATGGATCTATTTGGGCAAGTTCATATCAATATTCCTCTCCTAGATGCCATCAAATATATACCTGCCTATGCTAAATTTTTGAAGGAGATTTGTACTCCTAAAAGGCAGACCAAAAATCTAGGGTAGGTGCATCTTTCGGAGATAGTAAGCTCTGTCATACAGAGTAAGCTGCCTCCTAAGATGAAAGATCCGGGGGTGCCTTGAATTTCTGTAATTATTGATGACACTACCTTTAATCACACCCTCCTTGATCTTGGTGCCTCAGTTAATATTATTCCCACGAGTTTATTTGAAGAATTTCAGATCGATGAATTAAAACCCATCGATGTTACCCTGCAATTAGCCGACCGATCTACAATCAAACCTCGTGGGATTGTCGAGGATGTTTTGGTCAAGGTCCAGAATTGTGTCTTCCCTGCAGACTTTCTGGTTCTTGACATTGAGGTACCTGAATCATTACTGGACTCCCCAATAATCCTTGGACGCCCTTTTTTGGCCACTGCAAAGGCAAATATCAATTTCCACACAGGAAAAATGGATATCACCTATGCAGGCCAAACTCTCACTTTAGATATTTTCAAATCCTCCAGGAGATTCCATGATGATAACTTTTTTGAGGACTCAGATACTGAAATTTCCAATATGTTGGAGGAGACAATGTTAATAGATACCCTTACCGACCATAATTTTTTTGAGGATTTTGATTCAAAATCAGTGGTCGGCGAAATCTGTGATCTGGAAACTTGTCTTGACCCCAAATTTATTCCTGATACACCCCCTAAGCACCCTAACCCACCCACTATTCACACACCTAATTTTTCCACACTAACTTCACCCAATCCTCACCATTCCTTCCCCGACTCCTTTCTTACGGACCTGCCACCAACCCCGCCTGAGTTTGGCATCCAACCTGATTTAAAACCATAGCCAGACTCGGGCTACACTTATCATTTTCCATCCAACTTTGATCCCAATATTGCTTCTAATCAATTTTCTAGGGATCTAGAAGAAGACACCCTTTTTGCGGGCATCCAAGTGTCCAATTATTTACATGATTTTACGTCTTCCGTGCATACCTTCATGCCCAGCTGAATGGAGTAAAAGATAGCACTGAATGGGAGGTAACCCATCATTTTTTCTTACTTTCTTTTTTTTCTTCTTTTTCTGGGTTTTGTTCATCCTAAACCCAACCGCTCTTCACTAAGGTGATCCCTTTTCCCTCCTAATGCATGAGGACATGGCATATCTTAAGCATGGGGGGTGTTTTTAAATTTGACGATCGATTTAGGATTTTCAAAACCTAAAAACATGCATTTTTCTTTAATTTATTTCCTGCTTGCATACCCAAAAAAATAAAAATGTCGAAAACTTTTTGAGGAAAAATTTTGAAATCGGGACTAAGGTCGAAAAATTCACTTTTGGTACAATTGGATTTAATCTTTAACAAACTAAGGATGAGGATATGGATCTGATCATTAGAATTCCAGGGTTTATTTAGACTAGATCAGATATCCTTCTCTAAAATTCCACCTGAACTCATGATAGTTCAGGTGACTTGATCCTATTCTGTAATACGGAAAGTATTTGACTTAGTTTCTGATTCAAAAACTTGCATGTCTTGAGAAACTTCTTGTGTCAATTTTCACACACAAGCCAACACTCAAAAATAACTAAAAATTTGAAAAACTCCCTTGTTTTGACTTAGTAAAAGTCTGAAGCAGATCATTGGTTTGAGTTCCCACTGCCGAGAAGGAGGAAAATGCCTCCTTTGAGGACGCGATGTCAACATGTTACTGCCTTGGCGTTGCTCCATATCTATATTTCATATCTTTAGACGGAGCATTAAAGCGCATTTTAGCAGCTCAAGTGTCTTGGACGATGCTCTACCTATAGTGTCGGAGCAAGAGCTTGAGTTTGCTTGGAGCGCTCCTTTACACCGCATTGTGTTTTGGGGTTGTGAGCTCCTGGGTGGTGTCATGGACAGTGCTATCCCGAAGTACTGGCGCCAGAGCCCCCTCAAGGAATGGTAATGGGAATGATGATCCCGACACATATGTTGTAAGACTAAGCTAAAAATAAGCATGGGGGAGAGAAATAAATAAATTAATTAATTAACACGCCCTTATAAATGTTGGCTTTTCACAAGCATAGACACAAGGTTTTAAAAGATTTTGCAAGTTGCGAATCAGATTCATGAGCCAGAAAAATCCTAAAAGCAAACATTTCAAGTCATCTGAATTAATAAGGGGTTAATTTGTGAATTTTCTGGAGGATATATTGATCTCGTTTTATCTAATGGTTGGGTCCAAAAACAAATCCTCATGTTTATCTTTAACAAATCCTGTACCTCCGGTGTTTAGATCAACCAAGGTCCCTTAATCTCTTTCTTTTCCTCAAAAGTCAAAAAAATTAGATTTCCCAAAAATTTCGTTTTCCAAAAAAATTAAAGTTTTGCTAAGAGACTAGCAAAAGATAAGCATGGGTGTATGATAAATGCCAGTTTATCATCATTCTTATGCATTAAAACAAACCTAGCTCTTAGGATTTTACTCCGCAAATGGGTTTTTGGGCTGCATTTAGGCATAAATTAGGTTAGGCATGCATTGCATTTTTTATTGTCTTTTAATATGTTTTTGTGAGTGTTAGGGATGTACAGATATACAGATCCCTAAAACCCTAGCACTTAAGAAGGAAAATGGTGAAGGAGAAGCTCAGACTAGCTGGAACTCAGCTTGATCCAGCTCACCACAGCTGGAACCTAGCTCACTTGAACTAGGATTAGCTTATCCAAGCTCCATTCAGCTAATCTCAGATGAATGGCAGCTCAAGAGAGTTCATCTTAGCTCACCCTAGCTCAAGTCAGCTCAGATCCAGCTCAACTTAGCTGAGTCTAGCTCATCTCAGCTCCCACTAGTCCACAGGGAGCTCTAGCTAGCTCAGTTGAGTTGACAGGAGTTCACCCCAGCTCAGATCCAGCTACATTCAGCTCCACCTAACTCCAATCAGCTGAAGAAGAACTCATCTCAGCTCAGGAAGCTCAAGTCCAGCTCCCGAGGATTCAGCTTAGCTCAACTCAGTTGAGCTAAGCTACCTTAACTACCTTAACCAGCTTGATCCTCCCTGGGAGCACTAGACCTAGCTCACCTCAGCTCATCATGGTAGAAGCTAGCTCACTTTATCTTGGCTTAGCAACTAACAAAGAACTAGCAAGCTAAGCCAACAAGAGTAGCCCCATGCCAGCCTCTTCAGTAGCAGCCAGCTCCAGTTTCAGCTCTAGACTTCTCATCCTCAGCTCCTCCCTCCAAACTCTAGCTCCAACACCTCTTCCTCTACTCCTCCTTTAGCTAAGCTAGATTAGCTAAGCTTAGCTTAGCTAGCAACCAGCTCCTTGGCCTTCCACCGCCTTCAAATTCAACCCTAGCTAGCTCCACCAACTTAAGCCTACCTAAGCTAGCTACCCTACTCAAGTTGGCACCACCTCCTAGCCACCCCTTCACCCCATTATCACCACCAAAAGGTACCAATTTTGGCACCAAAACCTAACCCTAACTACCCCTCCTTTTGGCGCCAACATACACCCCCACATCCACCATACACTTAACCCTACAACCCATCCTAGCCATCCACCTACCCATCCTTCTAGAACCCTTCTTGGCGCCAACTTAGACCCCCTTCTAGAATCCATTTTGGTGCCAACATCAAAGGGTGTCAACACCCATAACCACCCCCTAGGTGTCCCTTAAGGTGGCGCCAATTGACCTTGGCCATTGGATCCTTAACCACCTCCATCTCTTCATCTTAGCCCTCCATTCCAAGAGTCACCTTAGCCCCCTTCCTATTCTATGAAAGCCCACCACCTACACCATTTGGGGCATCCTCCAATAGTGTATTTTGCTACCTATACCACCTATACCTACGGCTGAGAAGAAGGAGTAGAGAAGGAGATTAAAGGGGCACATCACCAGCCCTTTTGGTGCCTTCTTCTCCCCACTCTCTTCAACTTAGGCCATGCCAAGGAGGAGGACTCTTCCACTTCAAGGAGGATAGCCAGGAAAGGGAGAAGGACCTAGGGTTGACGTCCACCCTTGGAGAGAAGCTTAGGGCACGCCTCCTTAGGGCTTGCCTTGGAGGACATCACCTTGGCGGAGCACAGCAAGGAAGGAGTTGGAGGATTCTTTTCAAGATTGGAATCCACCAACCTTAGAGCAAAAAGCCCTCTTCTTCACCATCTATCTAGAGGATTTGTGTTTGCTTTTCTTATTTGCAATTTTCTAGTAGTAGAAGCATTCCTCTACTAGGCCTTTTTGTAAAACACTTTTTCATTTATCTAGTTGCCTTCTTTGCAATTTCTTATTTGCATTTCTACTTGCTTTGTTTTTAGCATTCTTCACTCCCTCTCCCTAATTATTCTAGGCCTCCACTTGCCTAGAGTGAGCTTAGGGAGAGGTTCTACTTGCCACTTTAGAAGTAGTTTATTAAATTTGAAGTGTAAATCACCTTCCCGCCACCATTTCGCATGTTGTCTTAATTAAAAAACAAAAAAAATGATATATTGAAAAATACCAAAAAGAAAGTTGAGATTTGTATTCCAAGCAAGAGAATTAATTTTGCAAACATTTGGCTCCTTGGACGACCCTAGATACTCCCCTATCTAGGATATAAATTTAAGAGTTGATCGATTTTGCGCGTTACAACGACGTATTTAACAAATCGCGTGAAATCGCTATCAAGGATCATGCACGAGGGCAGGGGGGTTTTGCTCTGAGAAGGATTGGCTAACACTTAGCAAAAATTGAGGATCCTTCCCCCTTTGCGTGAAGAAAAAGCATAGAAGAACAGAAGAGCAGAGAAAGAAAGAAGAAGAAAAGAAGAGGAGTCGCACAGGAAGAAGAAAAGAGAAAGAAGAAACAAGAAGAAGAAGGAAAGCAAGTAGAAGTAGAAGAAGAAATCAGATCATCAGACATTAAAACGTCTGACTGAATAGTCAAACGGTTGAGATCATTTCATATATAACTATTGAGTTCTATTTGCCATTATTGTAGGGAGTGATTGGTGATTCAAATCACCATTTTACTTCATTCTTTTTGTAGTCTGATACTTGATCTTATTGCTACATTACTCTGAATCAATTTCTGATTACAATTTCGTATCCCTATTATTTTAAATTGTAATTTTGAGAACTAAATTCCTATTTTCTCCCAGCGAACGACCTCGGACTTTTTTTAGTATAAATTTTATCTATTTTTTGTGAGATTTCAACTATACTACAACACAATGATTTAAAACCAGATTTCAAGCGAGAAACATTTTGGCGTCATTGTCATGGAGCAACGTGCAATTCAGATCTCTTGATTGCAATATCAGGTTGGATTCTAACTTGCTACATCTCTTTTGATTGTGATCTGTTTCAAGGACTCATTAAAGGAAGATCAGCCGCACACCAACCACTCCAGGGGCAAGTAAACTCTATCTACCTTCTTCTAAGCCCTGGACTATGAAAAAAAAAAGCTAAAGGGAAAAATCAATTAGGGCTACTTGCATTATATTCTTAGATTAATCATCAAGTTGCCTTATTTGATATATTCTATTTAGACAACATCCAAACCCTGATTTGTGCACCCACTTGAAGCTTAAGGTATCTAGGGCTATCACATTCTTGTTTAAGCCTTAGGTACCACTTTTTGACAAATTAAATTAGACCAAATCAAGAGCCAATTAAGGATTCTAGTTTAAGATTTTAGAGACACACTTGCTTAATCAAGAATTGATCTTTCCAAACAATGTGTGCCTAAACCTTGATTGAATTGATCTATTCAAGCAAAACCCTAAAATTAGGCTCTTAAATTGATTTGAACACTAAAAGGACCTAAATTTATCAAAAGGACAATACAGTTGAAATTGACCCACCTTGTTGGGTTAACCAATCTTCAAATTAGGTCACTTTTCACAAAAACATCTTAAAAGTTAAAGTGAAATCATAAATACCCTTGCTCTTAATTAAAACTGGTGAACTTAAGAGGTCAAGTCCCCATTCTGGTCTACCTGGATCATAAGTGACAAGAGAGGTTGGGTGGGGGAAACCCTGTAACTCATAGGGATGCTCTACCATGTAGGGGTCTTTGCGGGACTCTCCCTTTCTGGTTGTCCAAGTAATTCTCAGGTGGACGGCTTTCTGACTAAAGGGTATCATCCGCCCCGAGCCTCTATAGTCATCCAAAAATTTTTTGGTTGTCATGATTGGGTCCATCACATTCTACCTCTCATCTACTCCATCGGTGCATGTTCGGGAGGAGGTCTCTAAGACCATCCTTGAGGCCTCCATTAGCTACTCATTCCCATCGAGGCCAAGCCTCGACCTCCTTGTTTGTGCAACAACCCAATCCAATCGATATCTCTTCTGATTCATCTAAACCTAATTCTCCTTCATCCATCATCATGGCACAACCAGCAGAAGAAAATAATCTTGAAAATCAGCTTCAATGCCTCAATGATCTATTCCAAGCCTTTGTGAACCCACCGCAGTGTCCAATGATGCGAGATCACTACAATCCCACTGCAGTGACAATCGAACCTTGAGTACAAATCCCCGCTGGAGGTCCTGATACTGACTTAAGCCCAACATGATTCATGCCATTCCCAAATTCCATGGGCGTAATTCCGAAGATCCTTTCCAGTATATCAAGCAACTCATGCATCTGGCCTAGACCTTCAGGTCAAAAGCTCAAAATCGGGATGTCCTACTGATGAAAATGTTCTCCTTCTCTCTCATGGATAAGGCTGCTCACTGGGACCAAACCCAAACATGTCCAATCAACACCTAGGCGGAACTTTAATCCGAGTTTCTGAGAAAGTTCTTCCCTGTTGGTTGAACAAATGCTTTATGGCACCAGATCACACATTTCACGCAGCAAGCAGGAGAACTGCTTCACGAGGCATGGGATCATTTTCTGGATCTCATGCAAAAGTGCCCCCACCACGGAGTTCCTAAATGGGAACAAGTCTAGTCTTTTTACCAGGGACTCTGTGAGGATTTTTGATTATTTGTCAATGCGACCTACGAAGGAAATATCATGGGTCAACATGAAGACATAGTGTAGGAGATTCTCAAGCATATGTGTGAGAACTCCATCAATAATGAATCCATGGGCATGTTCGACTGGACGAATGCCCATGCATTGATGAATCCAAAGGAAGCACATGAGACGTAGGGCCTATCCTCTTCCGTCGACTTGGAATTGATGGCCAGTCATCTGGACAAGATCTCTATTATTGAGAAGAAGGTGGATGAGCTAACTCGACACTTGCAGCAAGCCACCTCTATGCAAAACCCATTCGCGCAACCACCCTCTCGCAGGGAGGCTGTGCATAACATCTATGATTGATCTTCTCAGGGGATAGACCTGTATCCACCCTCATCTGATTCTGGTTTCGAAGGAAACTTTGGACCCACCTATTCTAGTTGGGGGAACTCTAAACCCTCGTATTCTGACTTTTTCGAGGTTCCTCAGACCTGCGAGGACCTCAACACCATTCAGATTGATCCATTCTCAAACACTTACAACCCTGGATGGTGTAATCATCCTAATTTCATGTGGTCAGGAAATAATCAAAATCAGAGACCTCAATATCAGCCTCAACCACAAGCTCCTCGGCCATATCAGCTGCCTCAGCCTTGGCCTAATCCAACTTATCAATCTGGGTCGACTCATGCAGATCAAATGACTCTTATCCTTCAGACTTTGGCTGACATTAGAAGACGAATGCGGCTATGAAAAAATAGCACAGAGACGAGATCACAAAGGTTCACTATCAACTCACCCAGATGGTAAATCCCCGCCAACCTGGCGCACTTCCTTCACAACCTCTACCTAATCCGAATAACGTACCGAACCAGAGGCACGTTATGAACCCAAATTAGGGCCAAGATCACTTTGTTTATCAGACCCCTACTACTCCATCACCCGACGGGATGGAGGCTACGACATCATATGTGGGTTACCAGCAGCAAGCACCTCTTTTGCCCACACTAAACCAAAACCAAGCGGGATTGAATTATGTTACTACCCGTAGTGGCAAAACAACACAGGACCCACCTTATCCAAGTCATCCCAGCCTGGTAATACAAACCCTAACCCTAGATTGGTCATCCAGGACACACCCGTCCCAAATCAAGAGCCTAAGCCAATTCTAGAGGAACCGTCTAAGGTTCCATTTCCCGAGACCTTGACCAAGGGAAAAAGGACAGCCAAACTTGTGGCACCTGAGGAGGACCTGGTTAAGCTCTTTGAGGAGGTCCATATAAACATCCCCTTGATGGATGTGATATGCCATGTACCGGCTTATGCACGATTTCTGAAAGATGTGTGCACACCTAAGCTTAAGCCGCGAACCAAAAATGGGAACCCGATCGTACTGTCAGAACAAGCAAGCTTCGTCATTTTGAGAAAACTCCCCCCTAAGGCAAAAGACCCAGGCACCCCTCTGATCCCCTATGCAATCGGTGATATACAATTCGATCGAGCTTTATTAGACTTAGGAGCCTCCATAAATTTGATACCTACATCCCTACTAGACTAGTTCGAGGAATCTGAGCTTAAACCAACAGAAATGACTTTACAGCTAGCTGACCGATCCATTAAGACACCAAAAGGAATGCTCGAGGATGTCATAGTTAGGGTACATGATTTCTATTTTCCAGTGGATTTTATTGTCTTAGACATGGATGCTCCTGAGAATGTGAAGAATACACCGATCATACTAGGGAGACTCTTTCTGGCCACTGCTAGGGCCAATATCAATTGTGAGGAGGGCCAAATTGAATTAAAATTTAGGAGCAAGACACTAAAGATCGACATCTTCAAGGCCCAACAAGGAATTAATTGTGGAGTTATACAGCAGATTTGAGATATCGAGGCTGTGATTGACGACTTATGTATCGAGGAAAACCTAACTATTTCTGATCAACCACAAAGGGATCAAAACCAGCAATTAGAGGAGTCTGAACTCAACCTAGACACACCCATAGCTCCTTCTTTTGCTCTCGACACCCCCCTTAAACCACCCACTGCTGCTGACAACCTAGTAATGGAATTAAAGCTCTTCCTGATCATCTCAAATACGTCTTTTTGGGTTCCAATTAGACATTTCCCGTGATTATCAACTCCCGACTCACACCTGATCAAGAAACACGCCTGATTTCTGTTCTCTAGCAGCATCAGACAGCCATTGGATGGACTCTCGATGATCTGACTGGTATGAGCCCTTCATACTGCACACATCACATATACACTGAAGAGGGCTCACGACCATCCCGTGAAATGTAGAGATGCCAAAATCCAAATATGCAAGATGTGGTGAAAAAGGAGATCATCAAGTGGTTAGATGCAGGGATCATCTACCTGATCTCCGACAATCGGTGGGTGAGCCCAATCCAAGTTGTGCCTAAGAAGGCAGGGCTCACCGTCATCATGACTGAAATCGGAGAAACCATACCGACTCACATAGCAAACTCACGGAGAAGCTGCATTTATTACAAAAGACTCAATTCCTCCACTAAGAAGGATCATTTCCCACTACCATTCATTGATCAGATTCTCGAGAAAGTAGCGGGAAATCAATTCTTCTACTTTTGGATGGGTACTCTGGAATCAAGTCGCAATCCATCCCGAGGACCAAGAGAAGACCACCTTCACCTGCCCCTTTGGAACTTACGCATTCCGAAGGATGTCATTCAGTCTCTGCAATGCACCCGCTACTTTTCAACGATGCATGCCTGCCATATTCTCAGATATGGTAGATGAATACCTTGAAGTCTTCATGGATGACTTCTCGGTATTTGGTGAATCATTTGATGATTGCCTCCTGCACTTGGTCCAAATCCTCAGGCGATGCATCGACATGAACTCAATTATTTCCTGGGAAAAGAGCCACTTCATGGTACCTGAGGGAATTGTCCTGGGACATCTTATCTCTGAAAAAGGAATCCAGGTTGATCGAGCCAAGGTGAATCTAATTTCAAAACTCCCTATGCCTAGCTCGATCAAAGACATTCGATCCTTTTTGGGGCACGTTGATTTTTACCTTCGATTCATTCCCGATTTTTTGAAATCACGTGCCCCTTGACTAAACTTCTATTTAAGGATGTCCCCTTTGAAATCTCCAAGGAGTGCACTCAGACATTTGAAATCCTACGTGATTGAGTTACCCAGGCACCTATCCTACAGTCCCCCTGATTGGTCTCAACCCTTTGAGATCATGTGCGATGTATCGGATTATGCTGTGGGGTGGTACTTGGGCAGAAAATAGATGGGAAACCCGTGGTCATCTACTACTCTAGCAAGACACTTGAAGAGGCTCAACATAACTATACAGTTATTGAGAAAGAGCTACTAGCTGTAGTATTTGCCCTGAAAAAATTTAGATCATATCTTTTGGGTTCCTGTGTTATCATATACTCAGATTACACTGTAGTGAGGCACCTCCTTGCGAAGAAGGACACGAAACCTCAACTAATCCGCTGGATCTTGCTGTTGCAAGAATTCGATATCGAGATTCATGATAAAGTGGGAAAACAGAGCGTGGTAGCTGACCACTTGTCCCATCTTCCTTCTTCCGTCATCGACCCGTCTGGTCCAATCACTGAGCATTTTCCGGATGAGCACCTGCTAGCCATTCACAATCTCCCATGGTTCACTAATATTGTAAACTACTTGGTTACGAGAAAAGTTCCTCTAGATTGGGTGACTTCCAGGCGAGACAAATTGATTACAGAGGCCAAGTACTATATTTGGGAGGAACCATACCTTTTCCACATTGGCAATGATCATGTGATCCAAAGATGCATTCCTGACGACGAGGCCAATGATGTAATGTCATTCTGTCATGACCAGGCCTGCGGTGGCCATTTCTCTAGGCGTAAAACCGCAGTGAAAATTCTCCAGTGTGGTTTCTTTTGGCCCACTTTATTCGAAGATGCACAGACGTATTGTAGGGCATGCGCTCGTTGTCAGACCCTCGGCAACATGGGCCTGCGGGATATGATGCCCTTGAACCCGATTATTATGTGCGAAATCTTTGACATATGGGGAATTGATTTCTTGAGACCCTTTCTTGGATCTTCGAATACATTCTACTCACTGTTGATTATGTCTCTAAATGGATTGAAGTTGTCCCCACGAGAACTAGCGATCATAAAGTTGTCCTCCAATTTATCCAGGAGAACATCTTTACTAGATTTGGGGTTCCTAAGGCCATCATCAGTGATGGTGGGTCTCATTTTACCAATGTGCACTTCCAGTCCCTGATGAAAAAGTATGAGGTGTCGCATCGTACCTCGACTCCTTACCACCCCCGGACTAATGGACTAGCAAAACTGTCAATTCGAGAGATCAAAAAGATCCTTCAGGTCACTGTTCAGCCTGATAGAAAAGATTGATCTACTTGCCTTCCGAAAGCCTTGTGGGCCTATAGGACCTCCCACAAGACCTAACTAGGAATGTCTCTCTTCAGATTAGTGTACAGTAAGGCATGTCACATTCTCGTCGAGATGGAGCACAAGGCTTATTGGGCAGTACGGAAATGTAATTTGGATCTAGTGAAGGCTAGAATACACTGCTGGTTGCAATTAAGCAAGATTGAGGAACTATGCAACGATGCATATGAGAACTTGAGTATCTACAAAGAGTGGGTTAAAGCCTTCCATGACAAGCATATTGTACGAAAATGTTTCCACCCTGGTCAGAAAGTTCTACTCTTTGATGCCAAAATCAAACTTTTCCCAGGAAAACTCAGATCAAAATGGATTGGACCATTCTTGGTGAGACGAATCTTTAGAAATGGAGCTATTGAAATCAGCCAACCTAGCCTTGATTCAAAACCCTTGTTGTGAACGGTCAGTGACTTAAGCCGTTCATTGAACTCATAGATACAAACAAGGCTGAGGTATCTTTTGATCTCCATTCTCCCCAAACTCATTGTGCCTAACTGATGGCGTTAAACTCAGTGCTTAAGGGAAGCAACCTGTCATCCTTTTGAAAAACCTGAAACCCTTCTTGACACATCTTATGTTGAACTCATATTTCACTTTAGGGTTCATCCATTAGAACAGCCGACTCCACTTTTGGTACTTGTACTTGAGCTTGAAATCATCCGCAACAATCACCCCAACCCGTCCACCCACCCACGATCTAAGTTGAACTCGAACCCACCTAATTTACAATGAGGACATTGTCATAGGCATGGGGGGTATTAAAGTGCAAAATGATGTGAGAATCAGTTCACAAGAAAGGGTTTCATCAAAGAAAAAAAAAAGCACATATTTCAAAAACCAAAAAAAAAAAATGAAAAAAGAACAAAAATAGGAGAAGGGAGGAAATTTTAAGTGAATGGATTGCATATCATTTTTGAGGAGAAAAAGGGGAGGAGACAAAAATGTCAAAAAGGAGCACAATTTGAAAAGAAAAGAAAAAAGATATAGTCATTAGTAAAAGATTAAGGAATCGACTTAGTTCTAGACCAAAATCAAAAAGAAAGAAAATGAAAGACAAAAAGTACTAAGAGACAAAAGAGATTAGTATGAACGTTGATCTTAGGCCTTTTGGGTTGTGATTCTATGCTTAAAAATTCAAGTATCATCTAAAATCTGGATAGTCCTCAAGAAGTTGGGAAAAATGAGAAGCTTAAGTATTAGGTCCAAGGCTTAGGGATTATTCAGCCTCGTTAACTGATCTCTAGTTTGCGGGACATGGTAACTGATATAGACACACTTATTTAGGTTAAGATGCCTATTCATGCATGTTCCTAGGCTTAGATTTGCATTTCATGTTATAAATATTTCATAGCATGCATCATTTTGCATTTAGAGTAGTATATAATTTAGCTTAATTACATCCTTTTTGTGGTCAGGAGAGAAGGATATTTATTTTGGAGCCTCGGATTGACGATCCGACCGTACAGATCTAATCAAGACGATGATCGGAGTCCCTAGCACTATATGAAATCCAAGGAAGATCAACGGCTAAGGGACTAGGTGATGGAATCCAGAGCATCAAATGACAGATCTAACTACACAGATGGATTCGAGTCGACGATCGTAGCCTAACAGTGCGAAAATCGACTCAATCCGACCTTTGTAGCGTCCCCTACAAAGGAAAGAAGATGGACGGCCCAGATTGCGCCATGTGGCACAACCTAAGCCACCCATGCGCACGCACACACCACTGCACGTGCATAGCAGCACGAGTGCGCGCATGCGCAGAGGCACACACATGCAAGCACAGCGGCGCACGCAGTAGTGTAGCCCGCGCGTCGATGTAGCAGCACGTGTCGTGCATGCGCGTGCGACAAGGCCACGTACAGCGTGTGCCAGCATAGCGGCAGCGTGGGCACGTGGGCTATCTTCAGCGACATTTGTGGCAGATCTTTAGCGACGTTTATGATCGTCACTAAATGTCCTGTATACGAATTTGATTCTTTCCTCCACTATAAAAGGACCCCTACCCCTCCCATTTTTCTTCATCTCTTCCTTTCTTCCTCTGACCACCTCCAAGGCTCTAGAGAGAGCTTGTCCCAAGCCCAGGATGCTCCTCTAGAGTAGAATCAAATAGTTTTCCCTCCCCTCATCCCTATTCGTGGAGCATCTCGTGGTCGTCCTCTCGCCACCCTTCGGGAAGAAGATCCTTGCCGGGACGCTGTCCTGCCCCATCCTCCGACTCCGTCCTCCTTCGTCCCGCTCCTCACCACCTTCCTCTAGGCGACGTCAGAGCGAGTCGTCCTCCGAGCAACCATCGAGGGGGATTTCTCTCACCTCTTTCTATCTTTTTACACTTTAGTAGTGTAGTTTTCCTACTTTCGTAGTTGTAACAAACAATTCTTGATAAATATATGATTGTTTCTCTCTCTCTCTCCCTCTCCCTCTTATATTTTTTTAAGTAGATAAAGTTTTCATCGACCTAATCTCTTGCTTGTTAAAAATACCAAAAAAAAATTAGAAAAGACAAATGAAATAAACAAATAAAAGTGAAGCACGAATTTCATAAAACCAAATGTTCGCCTCCCCGTGTTTGACCGGGGACTCACTTTTCGAGTTTCGGTATATATTTTATTTGACCACATGTTTTGCAACTACGACGGCGGGTTACTCGTAACCCTGATTTCAAACTCGCAAAACCCGTGCGATCATTTTGGTGTCGTTGCCGGGGAGACAACGCTACAACAACAACAACCAAGCCTTTTTCCACACTAAGTGGGGAGGCAATGCTCTTTGATTTTTTTTCCGTATTTTTCCGCCTTACCTAACTTTCATCTCACTTTTTCTTTGATCTTACTGTGATTGCAAGTACTCATTCGAGGCTAGCCAAAGTAGTTAGATCGGAGAAAAGTGTGGATGAAGGTTTTGTAAGTTTATCCCCACCACCCCCACCCACTAGTTCATTTCACCACACTAATAACTCAAACCCAAATGAACTTTGGTGCTTTTTATAAACCCTAAGATAGATTTGGTTATTTGTTTGCCACCTCCACTCATCTCAGCCCGGCATATATAAAAAAAAATAAAAATAATACTCTTCTCTTTAGGGATTTTTTGAAAGATACACACTTAACACCCACAACTTCTCACCCTAAGGAGCACAATCACATCAATTCTACCAATTAACCGGGATCTAACTTGTGGACCCGATACACTTAACTCAACACACAAATAAGTGAGTAGAAATCTGAATAGGTCAAACATTTTTGTGTGCCTTAACTAAGTGGTGCAATAGGCCAATTGTTTGAACTGTTTGGGCCGCACCACTCAAAATAAAAGCGATTCATCAAGTAGCTTGCCACTTAGGGTTGATTCTTAAGGCTGAACCAGGCACTCCACATTTTTTCTCTGATTTCTAAAAGAATATATCATCACCAGTGCTTGCAAAACTTGGAGTGTTCTCCTAAATTTGATTGAATATACCTAAGATTAAACCCTAAAAGCTACTAAACAAGGTTAAACCCTAAAAGACACATTATCAAATAACCTTATTTGCAAAACCTAGTTGTGCACGCACACACATTTTAACTGATCATTAAGGGCACAACCCATCTTAAGGGCCCATCACATTCTAAGAGCACGATCATCACAAGCCTAACTAAAACTAAGTAGACGTTGGCCTTAAGGATTGATTCACTCTTCGGGGCTCAGACTGAGATTTTTTTCAATTAATCTTCTTCTGCTAGTCCATCTGCTGTCTAGCTAGGGGAGTAGCGTCAAACGATTGTGGCTGGGGGGTACACTAGGAATTGAAGGCGCAAGCCAAAGGAAGAACCTTCTCCCTAGTCCCTCCTTCTAACTGGTTGGATTGACCGGATAAAAGTAGAATAAATCGTTTATAATCTTAAGACAGGTCCTGGGAGTCTGTAGGTCTTTAGGCTACCCACATAAGGACAGGTTTGGTTGATTGTACTTCAGGGCACCTTTCTCTATTCTGTTTTCCCTCCTACTCTACAATGTATCCTTCCACTTCTTACATGCATTTCCCATCCTATCCTCCTACCACCACTTATCCCCAAGATGATTACCATTCCGACTTGACTTGTAATTACCCATCCACTAGCCAGGATGACTTTGATTAGGGATATGAATATGGACCTCAATGTCCAGGACCTAACCCTGGACAACAAGACTATGATTACTATCCTTCCCAGAGCTACAATGATTATAGATCTCCACCCTTTGATGATCAACCTAACCAAATCTACAACCATGAAGGATATGTTGATTGTAACACTTACCCTCCCCAGAATTATGCTAAATATAGGTTACCACCATTCTTTGAACAACCTGAGACAACCTACCATCAGGGAGGAACCCACGAACCTCAATATCTTGACTCCCCTAGAATGAACCCAAACCCACCCAACCCTGAACCGAACCAGTCGGTTCAGGTGAACCAGATCCAAGATAGGGTGTTGGCTAACTTGAGGAACACCATACAATCTTTAGAGGCCCAGCCAACACCATGCACTGAAGCATTGGAGCCTATGATAAAAATGATCGATGAGCTGAATAGCTCTTTATTAGATTTGCTCCAAAGTGTTAGGGATAGGGACCTGGGTGAGTTTCTTCTTGGGAAATTGTTGAGGTTGAGGATGAAATTTGTGGTTGCCCTAGTTAAATCTTGGGATGATTCTCAAGATGAACCCCCTTCAGGAGAGCCAATCTCGGAGCCAACTTAGGCACCTGTCAAGGGGGATACATTTTCTGAGACCGAGGATGACCAGGTTGGGCTAGAGCAACCCATTAAGGATGAACTAATTGATTCACCCGAGATCCCCAAGCCAGGGCATGAGGAAAAATATGTCTCTTTGAACTAGGAAATGACAATCGATTTTGAGACATATAAATGAGGATCATTAATTCTTTGATTCTGAGGGTGAAGAATCTCTTAGTGAAGTCTCACTTGAGCGTAAGGAAGATGATTTTAGTGAGACAAACGAGCTTGAGGAATCTGACGAACCGTTTGATAGCCCAATTATTGAAGATTTGGATTCAGTTGGGGCTAACTTGGAGGATTTAAATCCTCATTTAATTGAAGATTCAATCAATAGCCCCATTCCTCAACCACACCCCAAAGGGATTGATTTTGATATGGAAATCATTGTACCCAGTCAATTCTATGTCAGCCACGATTTCTAAACTTGGATAAATCTTATGGGGTGAACAGTATGCTAGAGGTCCCGAAACCTGAGCACTTGATGTTGGAGGATAGGAATGTTGGAATGAAAATTTGGGAGGTTAATTTTGAGGGAAAAATAAGTTTGGATCTAAGGGTTCCTATTGACCTAAAACCACCTACTTTCTACCAGGGCCCTTACGATATCTTTCACGTGCAACTCAAGCTCGACATAACTGATTATTTTTCTGAGCTAGATGTTAAGTGGACAATCGCACCTATTGAACCATCTTTACCCGTTGTCCGACACTTTGGTCTTGGGTTGCACACCACTAAACCGCAGGCCCGGGCCTGCAAACACAACATCCTTTGGTTCTGGGTGATTTTCATCCAGAACTTAAGAACCACTAGACCCTGGGGCATCGGTCTACATCTTAATCTGGTCCACGTCTGTGGACATCTTCTACTGGCCGATTTTAGGATCACTATTTTTATTTTGATTCTGACCCATACTTGTGAATTCTCAATTTCTTATTTGTATGTATGTTATGCCTAGTTGAAGGCATTAAACTTAGCGCGTGCATATACACTCTTCTCTTTGTGGAGCTGACTGGATTTTCATGACACTCAGGTGATATTCTATTTACTCCACCCTTTTCATGTCTTTATTTTTACAATGAGCACATTGCATCATTTAGGCATGGGGGGGTGGATACTTAATCCTGAAATTATTTTGTTAACTCCATAGAATTTCTTTTAGTTTCTTTAAAAAAAAGAAAAAAAATTGAAAATTCAAAAAGATAAAAAAAAGAAGAATTAGGAGAAGAAAACTTAGGCATCTGGACGTTATTAACTTTAGGAAATGATACGAGTGGACCTAAATACTTAGACTCTTCAAGTTTTCAGGCTTAATTAGCCCAAGTGTCCACTCAAATGTAGACTTAATCTCGATTCCTCGCCAATTCAAATTCATTTTTAATTTGGCTAATAAATTGGGATGATAAGTATGTGACTTATCAACCCACCCTCTGATTTGGGGGAACTTTAAGCCTAAGCATCTACACACATTTTTTTGCAATGACTCACTTTTCGGTGATTTCTTCGGAAATTGGGTAGCTATTGAACTATCTAGGGTGGCATGGCTGGCAAGTTGTCGGTGGTAAGCTCATTGGCTGATTGTCTAGAGCCCAGTCACAAGACCATTTTCATTGTATTGCCTTTAGGTAAATCTTAGATCAGGGAAGCCACCTACTTAAAGAAAAAAGAAAATAAACAAACAAATAAAAAGAAAAAGAAAAAAAAAGAAAAGGGAGAAAAAAATAAAATCACACTTCACCGCACGAGTATGGCTGACAGGTTGTCGTGGGTAACAGCCTATTGGCCAGTTGTCTAGAACCCAGCTCACAAAAAAATGCACAATAATTCCCAAAACACTTAGGGAAGAAGCGGGGAAGTAGAATAAACCAAGAAGATATACACTGGGTTCGCCCTTGTGTTGACCCCATAAATAAAGGAAGTAGGGAGAAAGCTATCGTTTGAAAAGACAAACCTCTAGGAAAGGTCACCTAGGGTCGTAGAAACCCGAAGTCCGTTTTAACGGCTGCCTAGTGAGTCTTTCACTATTTCCACATATTCTTAGCACTTAGAGTCCTTTTCGAGTCTTGGGTGAGTCGGATAGTCGTAAAAAGTTATCTCGGAACTCTCAAACTCCAAAAGTACAAAAAATTTAGAAAAGAAGAAAAAAAACTGTATATTTCCTTTTCAAATAAGCTGAAGACTTGGGCAGTCTGCATTCTGGCAAGCACCCTGGTACTGTTGAGTTTTTGTTGTTTAGGACCTTAGTTGAAATTTTCTATTGTTAAAAAATGACCTAGGCCTAAGCGATCTAATCCTAATTTTGATTTTATACATAGCATGTAGTTTAATTTGCTATGGACTAGCAAAAGATAGGCATGGGGGTATGATATAGACATATCTATTTTGGTTAAAATGCCTATTCATGCATGTTCCTAGGCTTAGATTTTCATTTCATGTTATAAATATTGCATAGCATGCATCATTCTACATTTAGAGTAGTTGTATATAATTTAGGTTAATTACATCCTTTTTGTAGTTAGGAGAGAAGGATATTTATTTCGGAGCCTCAGATTGACGATCCGATCATATGGATCTAATCAAGACGATAATTAGAGTCCAACACTTCTGAAATCGCCTCGATCGGAGTCCCGTAGCACCATATGCAATCCAAGGAAGATCAACGGTCGAGGGACTAGGTGATGGAATCCAAAGCATCAAATGACAAATACGATCGCATGGGTGGATTCGGGTCGATGATTGCAGCCCAACGGCTTGAAAATCGACTCAATCCGACCTCTGTAGCATCCCTTACAAAGGAAAGAAGATGAACGGCACAACCCAGGCCGCCCATGCGCACACACGTGCCATCGCACGTGCACAGCAACGCGGGTGTGTGTGCACATGCGGAGGCACGCACGCACAAGCACAGCAGCACAGCGTGCGCGGAGGCAGTGGCACGTATCGTGCGTGCATGCATGACTAGGTCGCATACAGCACGTGCCAGCGCGACGATAGCGTGGGCACGTGGGCTGTCTTCTGCCCTCCCATTTTTCTTCATGTCTTCCTTTCTTCCTCTTACCACCTCCAAGGCTCTAGAGATAGTTTGTCCCAAGCCCGGGATGCTCCTCTAGAGTAGAAAATCAAATAGTTTTCCCTCCCCTCATCCCCATTCGTGGAGCATCCCGTGGCTGTCCTCTCACCACCCTTCGGGAAGAAGATACTCGCCGCGACGCTGTCCTACCCCATCCTCCATCCTCTGGCTCCGTCCTTCATCCCTTTCCTCACCACCTTCCTCTGGGAGACGTCAGAGCGAGTCATCCTCCGAGCAACCATCGAGGGGGATTTCTCTCACCTCTTTCTATCTTTTTACGCTTTCGTAATGTAGTTTTCCTGCTTTTGTAGTTGTAACAAACAATTCTTGACAAATAGATGATTGTTTCTCTCTCTCTCTCTCCCTTCCTCTCTTATATTTTTGTAAGTAGATAAATTTTTCATCGACCTAATCTCTTGCTTGTTAAAAATACCAAAAAATAAGAAGAAAAGACAAAAATGAAATAAACAAATAAAAGTGAAGTGTGGATTTCATAAAACCAAACGTTCGCCTCCTCGTGTTCGACCCAGGACTTACTTTTCAAGTTTTGGTATAATTTTTATTTAACCACGCGTTTTGCAACTACGATGACGGTTTACTTGTAACCCTAATTTCAAACTCGCGAAACCCTTGCGATCAGTAACCTAAGCACCCCAATCAACACATAGTCTAGTTCAGAGCTCTTAATTATCAAAATCAAGCAAATGGGTTAAATCTGTTCTGAAAAAGCTACCTAGATTAGGAGCGGCTGATCAACACAAATTTATTTGGACAAGTTCCCGGTGTGGAGAGGCAGGAAATTCCCTTCAAAGATGAGGAATACCATATCATCTCCTCGGTGCTTGTCTCCTAAGATATCTAAATATCCTACTAGGGGCATGTAAGTACCTTATGCTGGTTCAAATGCCATGGGCAGCATTATCATGAAATGTCGATTGCCAGGGTCTGAATTTAGCTACAGAACGCCATGGGCGAGATTATCTTGAAATCTCGAAAGTCAAGCTTCTGGGGTTGCCATGGGCAATGCTATCTTGAAGCATCGATTGCTAGGGACCCTGTGAGGATTGATGGTGGAAACTAGGAATCCGATACAAATCGTGTTGTAAAGCTAATCTAAGGCTAGAAATAAAAAGAAAAGAGAAAGAAAACTCTCCAAAAATAAAGAAAAATTCTTCTGTCTCTCTCTTACAAAAATGCACTGCAAACAGAACTTGGGCTAAAACATGTTACAAGCACGGGTGCTTTAACCGTGGAGTTCAATGAACCTTAGATTAGTTCCTGTGGGCCTTAGAAACCTTCACGACGAACTGAGGATAGAGCTGGTCAGGTTCAAATCTTGGTTGGTGCTTGAGTACCTCTAGGTCTACTATCAACATTCTGACCTAATCTACAAAAGAAAGCACACATCAGAATTCTGAGCGTACAAAAGCATATGGTCTAGAATTAAAGTTAATTCCATAAGATTTTGCTAAGGGACTGGCAAAAGCTAGGCATGAGGGTATGATAGGGACACCATCATAAGCCATAACTAGCTCAATTTGATCTGATTAAGTCAGTAAATGCTCCTACATAACTACCGGAGGACTGTAATTCATTGCATAATCATTCAGAGAGAAAGACAAGAAAATAGGAGTAGAACTGCAGTTTTAACAGCATATCTCAATTGCAGAACAACCACAAGTTTTCAGGTTAATTAAGGGTCAAATTGTCCTAGAAGGCTAACAAGTAGTTAGAATAGATCGAAAAGGATTTTCGTGTATTTTGAGAATTAAATGACTTTTGAAATCCTAAAAATAGACCTGCTTAATTAACTGAGGTTTTGGTCAAGATAAAATTCACATAAACCTTCTAAAATTCATATAAAAATATTCTCTAGGGTTTGGAACTTTCAATTTGACCATCAGAACTCGTCTTGACCCAAAATAAAGTCTCAGACAGATATTTGCCCTAATTTAGGTTTTTACATAAATTAATTAGCCAAACGAGGTTAAACCCTAAATCTAACTTCACCATTGGATTCCTTGGGTCCAAATTAGGTTTGTACCAAAATTTGGGCCCAATCTGATATCATCTTGACCAAGTTTGCATTTTGGTCTAGTCAGACTCTTTCTATCTCATTTACACCCTTAACTTTTGAATTCTCTTATAAATAGCCCCCCAACTTCCTTGTCTTCTTCACAAGCAGGTCCCCACGCCATTTTTGGAAGGTTAAACCTTCACCATCGAGTTTCAAGCGAGGATTTCTTGCTCGATTCTCAATCAATCTCTCCAAAAATTGATACGGGGATTCCTTGGGAAGTTACCTTCCATTTGAGCCATTCCTTGGGCTCTAAGTCTTTCCGAAAAGGCCATGAGAACCTTTCAAAGGTTCGGGTATCCTATTTCACAAATACCTTCCAAGCTTGAAAGCTTCTTTCCATGCTTGGAAGGGCTTCCTATGTCCTATAAAAGAAACACCATCGCATGGTCATGCTTGTTAGCAAGTCTTAGCGCGTGAAACGGCCGTAAAACCTATCTCTGACCACCGTAGACCCCTGCTTCGGTGACCCCCTTGAATCCCCCTCCTCCGGCCATCCAACCATCAAATTGGATGGCCTAAGCTCTTCCTCTCTTCGTCGCGACCCTCCCCAGCCAAAGGGAGGGTGTTCCTTCATCTGCATCGCCGTCGCTGCCTCGCTGCTTCTTCCTCCTTCTCCGGCTCCGGTCGACCAACAACGGAGCCTTCTGCCTCTCAACTGCATTCTTAAGTCCCTCTATCTCTCCCTTGTTGGATCCTTGTTCCACATCTTATTTTGGTGTTAACAAAATTATTATGAATTAATGTTTGCAATTGAATACTTTTCAAATTTGGGTGAAGATCAAGGCAAACAAGAAGTGATGGAGGCTTGATGAAAAGGAGAAGATGATGACAATGAGGAGGCAAGATGACAAGGATGGATCGAGAAGAAGAAGATCATCTTCGACCCTTTAGTTTTTTAGTTTAGACTTTTATTTATAGAATGTATGCCTCTTAACACGGAAATATAACTTAGATCGTAAAAATAATTAGAGATAAATTAGGATTAATATTGCGATTATTTTCAAAGAACGTAATTAATTAAATCACTTAAAAAAGGTACTTATTAACCCACAAGTACCGGTACTAAAGTTTAGTACCGGTACATGTGAGTTACAGGTTTGGGTTTTGTCAAGAAACAAACCTGTACCCTGCAAGTACCGGTACTCATGATCAGTACCGATACTGGAGGGAACGAGTACCGATACTAATCATGAGTATCGGTACAAGTGGGTTATAGATTTATGTTAAGAGTTTGAAGCCCAAATCTGGAAGCAACGAGTATCGGTATAGGTACTTTAGTATTGGTACCAGGTAGCCGTTGGCTCAAAACAGAACAGCTAGAAAATTAATTCCAACAATGTGAACGTTGGGAATTAATTCCCAACGTCTAGTAGACGAGTATCCTAGGTCCTAAACTCTATAAAATGACCCTAGGACTCTTTGTTTGCATAGTAGAGACAAGAGAAAAGAGAAGAAAATTCCTAGAGCTATAATTCATATTTTCCACCACATATTCAAGAGAAGAAAACGTGTTTGCTGCTTTTCGTCGTGCTACGCTTTTGCAAACACTTCAACGACACATTTTTCTACGCATCTATCAAGCGAATCATGTTCTTTCTAGGCTCTCAAATTGGTAATATTATTCTACATATTGTTGAGAGGCTTAGGAACTTAGTTGTAAGATTAGTCTTTCTTACACCTATACTACTTTTGTATTTGAGCATTTGCTCGTTGGGTTGTAACAAACCCGTTGTTGTACTTGGGTTGAGGTAACCCGTTAATTACCTCAGTTAGTAAATTGATTGTCTCGGGGTTGAGAGAATCGGGTTAAAAATCCTAAGCTGGGAGGCTTAGGTAGTGGAGTACCCAAGGGAGGGGAACCACTATATATCTTGTGCCAATTTTTGTGGTTTGAATTATTTGCGCAAATTATCTTGTTATTACTGATTTTGCTCTTAAGTTTTTGTGCGCATATTCAATCGATCCTCTATCATCCCTTTCCCTCTTAGACTATTCTTCCACCCTTACAACACACGCACAACCGCCAAGCGCCACCTCTCGCACTTCATCTTCGCCGCATCCGACGAAGCTCCGACGATGCCTACTCACCGCCACACTACTCGAAACACGCCGCTACCACCCTCATTAGCTTCGCCGTGCTCCACCGCACAAAAGCCCTAACACCTCCACTCCTATTACCCATCCTAACACCTCGACGACCTACCCATTTCCGCATCACCATCTTTGACCTCCACACACCGCCAAACACCCTCTCACGGCATGCCACCTCCATCGTCACACTCACCGTGCCACGGCGATCCTACTGAACCATCTGACACGGTCGTAAGGCCCCTTTTCTTGAGTTTCAGGTAACAGGTTGAGCCCGCCATTGATGCTGTGCTTCGAGCAAGCTTGGAGCTTGCTACGGCACCCACTTGCTCCAGGTGCTCAACCCAGGCTGTGTGGAATCACCTAAGGCACTGTCTCACGAGGTCAATTGGAGGCTTTGACCTTGTGAGCTACAACAATTGAAGGAAGGAGACCTTGCTGTTGCACTATGCAAAGGAAAGGTGGGACTTTAGTCCCACCTCGGAAGCTAAAGAGTGGCTGCGGCCGCATAAGAGGAAAAAGTGATAGAGGCTTATCGCCTCGAATCACTTGGGGGTGAGGTCCCCCACACCCTCACTCGGCCTCGTCTGCGACTCTGACCCCATGGATTTGGCCATAACCATATAACCCGCCTACTCCTTAGCTGCGACCCACACCCACAGCCCTGGGTCCAGGTGTGCTCTAGGTCCGAAACTCGATAACCTGGTACTATTAGAGGCTCTGGGAGAGCGTAACCCAAGGAGAGAAAGAGAGGATCATGCACGGGGGCAGGGGGTTTTGCTCTAAGAAGGATTGGCTGACACTTAGAAAAAATTAAGGATTTTTCCCCCTCTACGTGAAGAAGAAGAATAGAAGAACAGAAGAGCAGAGAAAGAAAGAAGAAAAGAAGAGGAGCCGCACAAGAAGAAGAGCAAAGAAAGAAGAAGGAAGAAGAAGGAAAGTGAGAAGAAGCAGAAGAAGAAATCAGATCATCAGACGTTTAAGACGTCTGATTGAATAGTCAAACGGCTGAGATCATTTCATATATAACTATTGAGTTCTATTTGCTATTATTGTAGGGAGTAATTGGTGATTCAAAGGAGACGTCTTGCCATTATTCAAAGAAGGCACTGTAGCAATTGAACATTTAAGGCATCTAATCTCCAAAGGAGACGTTTGATTACTGTGAAATTATTGATTACCTTCGTATACATATATCTATACTAAATAATTGATGATCTAAATCACCATTATTTTGCTATAGATCTCTTTTTATCATGTCAAATTCTTGTTATACTCATGTTCTACATTGATTATCATTTCTGAGTAATTTATTTGGCTTAAATTTTGTGCTCAATTACATTTTATTTGCGATTAGTGATTGAATTCCTACTTGCTCCTAGCGAACGACCTTGAACTTTCGAGTATAAATTTTATCTATTTTTTATAAGATTTCAACTATACTGCAACGCAATGATTTAAAACATCGATTTCAAGCGATTAACAGTAACCTGATAAGGGAACAATACTGAAGTACAATCATAAGAGGTCAATTGTATATAGCATTTATATATTGCATTCATAAATAAGATTTTTATCAAGAGATTGCCTTAGGGATTTTATCCTCTAGTTGATTCCTATAATCTGGAATCTAGTACAATTTTCACACTTACACGTAGATTTTGCAATGGATTCACTGTGAAAATCGATAAACGTCCTTAGTTTATCGAGAAGAAGTAGTGCTTCTTTTCCTGATCCCCTGGACAGTGGTTAGGGAGTCAGGTGAATCTTCTTCTAAAGAGTAGAGTGGTATTGGTGCTCTAAGATTAGTGCAAGGAATTTGGAATTTTGGATAATTAGGTAATAATACTAGAAGTTAGGCATAGTTTCGCTCTCGGTTCCTGTGTATATACTTTGTGTGAATTTCTGAGAGCCACCAAGTAAAGGCAAATACACGAAGATTGAGTTGTAATAAAACTAAGACTAAAGTGGATAGTTACGATTGAGAGCCACCAAGGTTAGAAAATATGCTGTCCTATACGTCTCTTTCCTGGTGCCAAGAGTAGGCACTACCACCAAATAAACCACCCGATATATTCTTGAACACCACCAATCCCTAATAATGCCTCTAGAATAAAACTTGTGTATGTCGTGTGTTGTATTGCATCATGTTGATATGATTTATAAAAAGGAAAGAAAGAAAAAAAAAAGGAGAAAACATATATGTAAAAAAAAGAGAGAAAAATATAGAAAAAAAAGAAAAAGAAAAAATAGAAAAAAAGAGTTGTTAGTATTTATTTCAATAGCATTGAGGCAGTATCACCCACCACATTTGTGATTCACAAAATATGGCCTTAACCTACCTTTTTTGTATTTTTGACTGGCCGAATACTGGCTGAGGTATTCTGACTTAGTGTTAGGGTTATCAGAACTTTATTAAAGTATTAATGCTATGTGAGACCACCAAATATGGATTATATGAGTAAATCTGGTGAGATTGTAAGCTCGAAAGAAAAAGAAAAAGAAAAGAAAAGAGAAGAAAAAGAGAGAGTGACTACAAAGGAACCAAAGAGAGCATAGCTTTCCTCACTTTTCTCTAAGTTGACTTACTTAAGAATTTGGGAATCTAGATTCTATAGTACTAATATATATGTAGCACCAAATGAGAATGAGCCACCAAATACAAACCTACTTGACTCAAACATTCTCTACCTAAGATAAAAGCCAGGGTAGAAATCACAAAATGTTTTGTATACCCCGAGGGAAGAAGTTTGCTTATCCTGCTAGAATTTTACTAGGGGTTGAGTACAGGCTTTAGAGGTGAATCAGCTTTTCACTCGAATCCATTACATAAGCTACATAGCTGCACTTTCACAATTGTCTGGATTTCTATATTTTAGGATGAAAACGAAAAAGGAAAAGAATCTCTAGTCTTATGCTTGTTAAAAATAAGCAGTCCCCTAAGGACCCACTTGTAGATAACTTAGTTTTGCATCTACTAGGGACTAGCAAGATTTAGGCATGGGGGTATGATTGCCTAGTAATCATAGGACTTAAATGACTTGAATTAAGTTAGAACTTAGCATAATTGTAGTATAATTGCCCAGTAATCATAGGACTTAAATGACCTGAATTAAGTTAGAACTTAGCATAATTGTAGTATAATTCATGCATAAATAGCATACAATGCATTTGTCTACTTTACTTAGATATGCATGAAATAATGCTATAATGTATTGATTAGTGCATTATTTGGATTGTAGGCAATAAGAAGCTCAGGAGATGGCCTGAAGCAGGAATTGAAGAAAGGAGGAAGCTAGAGTTGTAGCAGAGCTGGAGCAGAAACCCTGGAATAAAGATGAAGAAATAATGTAGGGAAGAGGTATACTACCGTACTAGTAGAATTTTAATGTAGGAATTAAATTATGAAGAACATAGTACCTTTCCTAGCCTTATGATAACCCTAGAGACCTTTCTAAACCCTAGCCACCCTTAGATTAGGTCACCTTAGCCTAGGATACCTCAAAACCCTTATTCTAGCCCATCGCTGGACGTCCAAGTAGGTTGCTGGACATCCAAGACCCTTAGACACCACCCGCAGAGGTAGAACCTAATTTTGCTGGAATATTAGACGTCCAAACAAGGTGTCAGATGCCTAATTTCTACAGAATTCCAAGACAGAACCCCAACGTCACCCTGATTCAACTTTGGACGTCCAAACCAGAGTTTTGGACTTCTAATTTTGAAGCATAAGTCATCTAATTACTAAAGCAGATGTCTAGAACCCTTCTCCAATCACTGTTTTTGAAATCAAGCCTAGATCTTGATTTCTTAAGGTCCTAAACCCAATTCTACATCCTAGGGAACCTAAATTAAGGTGCCTTAAGCCTAGTACAATACCCCAAGATCTTCTTAAGAACCTAATTAGGTTCTCCCTAACTTGGATCTAAGTCATTCACAGTTCACCTAGTCAATTGGACTCATAAAGTCCAATTAAGCTCAAACCTGAACCAACACAAGTCTAATTAGACTCAGTAAGAGTCCAATTGACTCAAGCCTAACCTAATTAGGAACTTTCTCTCCCAATTAGACACACATCCAATCAATTAAACTTGTAATAAGTTTAATTGCACTTATCAGCTTAGTATTAGGGTTTACAACCCTATCTGTAGAAACCTACCTAAACCCAATCACTTAGACCTATAGGACTCAACCAAAACCACCTAGCCACACCCACCTATTCATGCACACACACACACACTTAGCCACCCACTCTAGAGTCTTCTAGAGCCTTCACCAAGTGGCGCCACCTAGGTTGCCAAAAATAGCATCCAAACTAGTCCATTCTTAGATCTACAATTTGTGGATCTAAGAAGACCCACTCCCATCCATCTTGATGCCAAGATGGAGGCCCTTCTAGAGAATTCTATAATTCTCTAGAGAGCCAAGCCCTTGGTCTATTTAAAGACCATCATGGACGGCCATCAACTCGATCTAGATCTGGTTATGGGATAGCACCACCACTCATCACTACATTGGCATGCTCCATCACCTCCATCTCCATTCCACTCCACGTCCAAGAGCTAGAGCACCTCCACCACCTTCTCAAGAGGTCGGCTAACCACCTTGGCTATCCCTCTTTCCCTTCCCACCACCTCAAGCCACATAGCCATTGGAGACCACCTTCAATGCCTACTTTCCGTTAGCTAGTGATGTGCATACATCTGATTAACCTAAAATGTCTATTAATGAATGTTCTTAGTGTCACATTAGCATCATACATTGTAAATAGTGCATAACATGCATAATCATGCATTCAGATCAAGTTGTATAAATTGTATAGTAATTGTCTCCTTTTTATGGTCAGGGACAGGGCGACTTTTTATCGGGACCTCGGATCGAAAATCCAACCAAACAGATCTGATCAGGGCGACGATTGGAGTTTAACGACTCCAAGATCGCCCTAATCAGACATCTGTAGCATCAGATAGAGATCGATGAACCCTAAAGAGCAAAGGCCAAGATGGTGTTAATCCGCACATCAGACGACAAATCCGATCACACGAATGGGTTTGGATCGACAATCGTAGCCTAACGACGTGAAAATCGGTCTAATCCGACACCCATGGCACCATCTACATCACTCAGAAGATGGACGGCCTAGATGGCACCATGTGGCGCCATCATAGCCGCCCAACATCGGCCGCAGCTCTCCTTCACCCACTCGACAAATCTCAGCCGTTGGATGCCCATCCAATGGTCGAGATCACGCCCAGCCAATCTGGAAGACCGCCGCGCCCTCTCTCTCTCACCTCCGCGATGAATCTAAATCGTTGGATCACCATCCAACGGTCACGAACGCTCGCACCTTAAAACATCCGCCCGACATAAACGCCCGCTCAGCGCAGTGGTCAAGCGTGCTACGTGAGCGTGCGAAGCGCGTTCGAGGCTGCATTCGCTGTGAGTGGGTGTGCGATCAAAGCCACACGATGAAGATCCAACGGCGGGGAGCATGCAATAGTGCCCTCGCGCGATCAGATGTGCGACGCTTACGCGTGATCACATGCAGGCGTACGGTGAGGGCGTAGCCACTTTAAGCCGTTCAATCTCTTGATCGGACGGCTGAGAGTGTGCGAGCGTGTGCGTACGTCGAAGGGCGCGGAGGCAAGGGGGCGCACAAGTGGCGTGCACGTCGGCCACATTCAGGCCTTTTGTGATGAATAAATCCGTCACTAAAGGTCCTGAATTAATGCTTTTCAAGTTGTAATGTCCAAAATGCCCCCACTCCTTGCAACTATAAATGGAGACCCCCTCCATACAGATTTCTCATCCCTTCCTTCTCTTCTCTCCCTCTCCAAAGCTCAAGAGAAGCTTGTCCCACACCCAGGATGCTCCTCAAGAGGTAAAACCAAGTTTTCGCCCCCATTCTGGAAGCGGATCCTGCGACGACAACGACATGCTGCCTCATTCCCGTTCCTCCTACTTCAACCTCCCTCCCGCTCCGTTCCTCATCTTCCAGGCATTGTCTCATCCAACTCATCCTCTAAGCAATCGTCGAGGGGGATAACTTCTCTCTCCCATTCCTTTTTCCTACTTTCTAGAGTAGAATTTTCCTACTTTCTAGTTGTAATAATTTCTCACTTTCTAGTGTAATCTTTTCTTGCTTTCTTAGTTGTAAAAATATTTTGCAATATCAAGTGAATGTTTTCCCTCTCTTTCGCTCTTATTGTCTATATTTATTCCATTTCATTGTGATTATTCTGCTCTTTAAATAAAAACACAAAAAAAAATACAATTGCGAATTTTGATTGACGTAACCTCCCTGAATTCAACCCGGGATTTCGTTATAGATTTCCGGTATAAATTTTATTTGTTGAACCTGAGTTCTTTAGTACTCGAACTACAACGACAGGTTTTCGAAACCAACTCCGATGGTATAGTCCTCCAACATTCAATATTTTCGCACCGTTGCTGAGGAGGCAACGATTCTCCGATCTTCTTTTTGCATTTCACGCACTTTACTGTCTTCTAACTTGCTTTCTCTCTTGTTTATTGTTTTGCAGATACCTCTATCAGGGAATTGTCAAGCGGTAGATCAGAGTAAAGTGCAGTTGAAGATGACTGTAAGTGCTCCCCATTCTTCCCCCTCCATAGATTTCATCACATTAAATTCAAATCCCAATTAGCCTAGGTGTTTGCATAAATCCTAGGATTAGTTTGGTTGTTTGGATTTTCACTCACATTTCACCCTCGCATATAAAAAAAAACAAAAGGACAATTTTGTGGGGTAATTCAACATACACACAGCATACACCCACATTCAAGGCACTTAACCTAATTGATTTTCTTCTACTCAATCGAATTCTGATATGTGGAACCGGTACACACAAATTAACACATAAAAGAGTAGAAATCATTCTAGGTTAATCATTTTTGTGTGCCTAACTCAATGGTGCAATTGTGGCTAATTATTTGAGTTGTTTGGGCCACACCACTCAACATAAAATCAACTCACCAAGTAGCTTCTTCTTAGGAATTTCAATCTAGGTTCATACCAGGTACTCCACTTTATTTCTGATTTTAAAAGGAAAGCAATCTTCACCCGTGCTTGAAAACGTGGTTTGCCTCAAACTTGATTGAATTCAACCTAATTCTAAACCATAAAAGCTACTTAAGCAAGATTTGAAATTAAAATCAATTCATCACAAATAATCTTGCTTGAAAACCTTGGTTGTGCATGTACTTACACATACTCAATTAATCATTAAGGGCACAACCCATTTTAAGGGCCCACCACATTCCATAAAGCACTACAATCCCATGCCTCAATAAAATCGAGTAGACGTTGCCTTAAGGACTGATTCGCTCTTCAGGACCTAGTCTGAGATTGTTTACGATTAACCTGCTTGTACTGATCAATCTGATGTCTAGCTAGGGGAGTAGCGTCAAACGACCGTGGCTGGGCGGTACACTAGGAACCAGAGGCGCAAGCCAAAAGAAGAACCTTCTCCTCAATCCCTTCTTCTAACTGGTTGGATTGAGCAGACACAAGTAGAGTAAATCATTTATAATCTTAAGGCGGGTTCTGCGAGTCTGTAGATTCTTAGGCTACCCCACTTAAGGACAGGCTTATTTTGTTGTGCTGCAGGGTTCTTATCCCCAGTCCTTCCAACCTTTTCGTAGTTTATGCTGGGAAGAAGGTCATTGAAACCCCGATTGGAAGGACCACTAGAGTATTCTAGGAGGCGTAGATTGGATTTTGGCCAAATTGATCCCATGGCCAATCAACAGCCTCCTTTGCCTCAGGATCCACAGGAGGTACTTCGAAGGTAGCTGGAACAAATGCAGAGAATGTAAGAATGGTTCCAGAGAATGCAGGGTGCTCAGCCCTTGAAGGATTTTTATGGTCCTTCAAATTACGAGGAACATCTCAGCATCCAGATTCCTGCCGGAGTAGAAATCAAGCCCTAGGTGCTAAGCTTGATCAAACATTTTCATGAGCTTGTGATAGCGATTTCACGCGATTTGTTAAATACGTCGTTGTAACGCGCAAAACCGATCAACTCTTAAATTTATATTCCTAGATAGGAGAGTATCTAAGATTGTCCAAGGAGGCCAAATGTTTGCAAAATTGATTCTCTTGCTTGGAATACAAATCTCAGCTTTCTTTTTGGTATTTTTCAATATATCATTTTTTTGTTTTTGAATTAAGACAACATGCGAAATGGTGGCGGGAAGGTGATTTACACTTCAAATTTAATAAACTACTTCTAAAGTGGCAAGTAGAACCTCTCCCTAAGCTCAGTCTAGGCAAGTGGAGGCATAGAATAATTAGGGAGAGGGAGTGAAGAATGCTAAAAACAAAGCAAGTAGAAATGTAAATAAGAAATTGCAAAGAAGGCAACTAGATAAATGAAAAAGTGTTTTACAAAAAAAGGCTAGTAGAGGAATGCTTCTACTATTAGAAAATTGCAAATAAGAAAAGTAAACACAAATCCTCTAGATAGATGGTGAAGAAGAGGGCTTCTTGCTCCAAGGTTGGTAGCTCCCAATCTTGAAAAGAGTCCTCCAACTCCTTCCTTGCTGTGCTCCGCCAAGGTGATGTCCTCCAAGGCAAGCCCTAAGGGGGCATGCCCTAAGCTTCTCTCCAAGGGTGGATGTCCACCCTAGGTCCTCCTTTTCCTGGCCATCCTCCTTGAAGTGGAAGAGTCCTCCTCCTTGGCATGGCCCAAGTTGAAGAGAGTGGGGAGAAGAAGGCACCAAAAGGGCTGGTGATGTGCCCCTTTAATCTCCTTCTCTACACCTTCTTCTTGGATGTAGGTATAGGTGGTATAGGTAGCAAAATACACTAATGGAGGATGCCCCCAAATGGTGGTAGGTGGTGGGTTTTTATAGAATAGGAAGGGGGCTAAGGTGACTCTTGGAATGGAGGGCTAAGATGCAGAGATGGAGGTGGTTAAGGATCCAATGGCCAAGGTCAATTGGCGCCAATTTAAGGGACACCTAGGGGGTGGTTATGGGTGTTGACACCCTTTGATGTTGGCACCAAAATGGCTTCTAGAAGGGGGTCTAAGTTGTCACCAAGAAGGGTTCTAGAAGGAGGGGTAGGTTGATGGCTAGGATGGGTTGTAGGGTTAGGTGTATGGTGGATGTGGCGGTGTATGTTGGCACCAAAAAGAGGGGTAGTTAGGGTTAGGTTTTGGGGCCAAAATTGGTGCCTTTTGGTGGTGATAATGGGGTGAAGGGGTGGCTAGGAGGTGGTGCCAACTTGAGTAGGTTAGCTTGCTTAGGTAGGCTTAAGTTGGTGGAGCTAGCTAGGGTTGAATTTGAAGGTGGTGGATGGCCAAGGAGCTGGTTGCTAGCTAAGCTAAGCTAAGATAGCTTAGCTAAAGGAGGAGTAGAGGAAGAGGTGTTGGAGCTAGAGTTTGGAGGGAGGAGTTGAGGATGAGAAGTCTGGAGCTGAAATTGGAGCTGGCTGCTGCTGAAGAGGCTGGCATGGGGCTACTCTAGCTGGCTTAGCTTGCTAGTTCTTTGCTAGTTGCTAAGCCAAGCTAAAGTGACCTAGCTTCTACCATGATGAGCTGAGGTGAGCTAGGTCTGGTGCTCCCAGGGAGGATCAAACTGGTTGAGGCAGTTAAGGTAGCTTAGCTCAACTGAGTTGAGCTAAGCTGAATCCCCGGGAGTTGGACTTGAGCTTCCTGAGCTGAGATGAGTTCTTCTTCATCTGGTTGGAGTTAAGTGGAGTTGAATGTAGCTGGGTCTGAGCTGGGGTGAACTCTTGTCAACTCAGCTGAGCTAGCTAGAGCTCCCTGTGGACTAGTGGGAGCTGAGATTAGCTAGACTCAGCTAAGTTGAGCTGGATCTGAGCTGACTTGAGCTAGGGTGAGCTAAGATGAACTCTCTTGAGCTACCATTTGTCTAAGATTAGCTGAATGGAGCTGCGATGAGCTAACCCTAGTTCAAGTGAGCTAGTCTCCAACTGTGGTGAGCTGGATCAAGCTGAGTTCCAGCTAGTCTGAGCTTCTCCTTCACCATTTGCTTTCTTGAGTGCTAGGGTTTTAGGGATCTGTATATCTGTACATCCCTAACACTTACAAAAACATATTAAAAAGATAATAAAAAATGCAATGCATGCCTAACCTAATTTATGCCTAAATGCAGCCCAAAAACCCGTTTGCGGAGCAAAATCCTAAGAGTTAGGTTTGTTTTAATGCATAAGAATGATGATAAACTGGCGTTTATCAGCTTGGCTCTGAAGACCCATTTTAGCACTTGGAGGGTTTGACCACTTTGGTCCAGATCACCAAGGCGTGAAACATGAATGAGGAGCAAATGATCATGAGGCTCTTCCACCACTCTCTTAGAGATAAAGCTGCTCATTGGTACAAGACTATAGGAAGACCAATTGCAACTTGGAATGAGTTGAAATTGACCTTTCTGAAGAAATTATTCCCTGTTGAACATACCAATGCTTTGAGACAGGTAATCACTACCTTCACCCAGAGGCCGGGGGAGCAGTTTCATGTGGCCTGGGAGCCATTCCATGACCTATTGCGGAGGTGTCCATACCACGAGGTGCCGAAATGGCAACTAGTGTAGATTTTCTACCACAGGTTGACTGAGCAACTCAGAAATCATGTGGACGCTTCTTACGGAGGCAATTTCCTCAACAAAGATGCAAATAGCATGCATGCTTTGTTTGAGGAGAT
Source organism: Thalassia testudinum (assembly GCA_037157565.1). Lineage (NCBI taxonomy): Eukaryota > Viridiplantae > Streptophyta > Magnoliopsida > Alismatales > Hydrocharitaceae > Thalassia > Thalassia testudinum. Next base: position 72,773,560 of record JAZHRO010000063.1, read on the forward strand.
GAGCGAGAATTCAATCAATCATGCCTCCATGGATACTTTTAACCGGTCCCGGCAACTAACGTGCAAAAGACGTGTTTGTTTAAAAGGATCATTATAGTTCGTGCTCGCAACGTCGATTTTAAAAGAAGAAACGGACGTGAGTCCAAGTGTCGATCACAGGGAGGTGTAAAAATCGAATTTTCTTTGTCACTTAATGTCACGGAGATACCAAGTTTTTGCTTGCAAGAAGATGTGGTAGAAAAATGAGTGAGAGAGAGAAAGAGAGAGAGAGTAGGGTTAGAGTCTTTTAAATCATAGCGATTCCTCAAAGTAAGATGGAGAACAACATCATCACTATATTAAACATGCAAATCAAGTTTTACAAATACAACAGTGGCTAAATGCTTGAATAAAAAGGAAGTAAAGCTAGATTAATGGGAAAGAAAGAGGGAGAGAGGGGAGAAGGCGAGGCAACCACGGCGGTGGAGGGAGGCTCCGTCGGTGGCTCATCGACTCCGTTGACTACAAGAGGGGCTAAAGGGGGCTAGGAGGGTGTTACAACACTTGCAAGGTGAATTCAATGCTTTACATGGGTGATTGGGAGGGGTTTCTATAGGGAAAAGTGGTTTCCATTTTAAGTATGGACTTTAGCGACGTTCGAGACGTCGCTAAACCCATGCTAAGAGCATCGGTGAAGCCACTTTCCCAGCGGTCTTGCGCGCATGCTGTGTGGTCGGGCCCGGATAGGTTGTGTTAATATGGTGATTTTATTGTTGTAATGAGTATAGTGGTTAACCTAAATCGAGCCTAACCATCTTTTTACAAAATTTTTAACCTGGCTTACTTGATTTTATCTTAGTCACTTTTAGTCCTAGGGTCGAACTTAGGGAAGCGGGATTAGAAGTAAACAAGTTTCTATGCCTTTCCTACAACGAATCTCTTCCGTTCGTTTATTATGGTTTTGGTGTTTTTCAATTTAAGATTTTTTTCTGATTATTTTTGTCCTTGAGGTATACCCTGAAAATCAGGTTCTTGGCATTGAGCCAAATTAGGGTTCCCAAAACTGATCTTGCTATTCGCAAGACTGAGTACCTGCAAGTCAAAGATTATCTTTTCTCTTTTGTATATATTTTTTATCTTTTTAATGGCACGAAAGAGAAATAGAAATAAGGTAAATATAGTATATATATAAGTATATATTATATATGTATATAGGGGTGGGGGTGGAGGTGGAGATGGCATGTAGCACGATGTCGAGTTGATCGTCGTCTAGGAAGACGTAACCAACAGGACGAAGTGCTGCGTGGAGTGTAGGATGGATGGGTGTAAGATGTGTGCGAAAACGCTTTCTGTACGCATGTATCGGGGAATATTAGCAACTGGTGCAGATATTCCCGCGATACAACATATGGTAGGTGATATGCAAAAAAAAATATATATGTATATATGTAAATATATATATCAATATGTATATATATATATGGTTATAATTATATAGGTGTATATGTAGTTATGTATGTATGTATATGTATATATATATAAGTATATATATAGATATGTAAATATATATATATATGTATGTATATATATAGTAATATATGTATATAGTTATATATATGTGTATATGTATATATATATAAGTATATATATAGATATGTAAATATATATATATATGTATGTATATATATAGTAATATATGTATATAGTTATATATATGTGTATATGTATATATATATATTAGTATAAGTATCTATGTATATAGATATATGTAGATAGATATACATATATATATATGTATTTATAGTTATAGATATATGTATATATGTATGTATGTATATATATATATATATATATGTATATATGTATGTATGTATAAATATATGTGTATATATATGTATATATATATATATACGTATATATACTTATACTTAGTTATATAGGTACTAATATATGTATAGATATATGTATATATATATATGTATATAAATATATATATAAGTATATAGTAGTGTATAAGTGAGTGGGTGTGTGTACGAGAATGTGTGTATGTGTGTGTATGTGTCTGCTGAGGGAGTGAGAGAGTGCTATGAGAGAGAGAGAGAGAGACTGCTGGAGTGAAGAAGCGCGGTATTTAAGTCGTCTGGATGCCTCAGCTATCGTCTAATGGCCACGCGCAGGTGCAGGCACGCAGGCGCGCGAAGGTATGCGCATGTAGGAGGGAGTGAGCATGGGAGGAACCGCAGCGCATCGCGCTGTGCGGTGAGGCGGGTGTGGGCAGATGCGGGCACTGGGAGCAGGTGGGTGCAGACGCGAGAGCGGGCGCGAAGAGAGACGTGGGCGCGGGTGTGCACAGACGGGCTGGCGATGGTCGCGGCACGGAGAGAGAGCGCCTGGTTACCGGATAAGTGAGAAACTTACCGGTCACTGCACTGTAGCCACAGTGTTCCACTGAAACGCGTAAACAGTGGCTACAGTGCGCACTCGGCTTGCGCGACCGGGTGCTGGCAGTTCTGCATGTGCGGGCGCCGCTGAGCGAGCTGGTGCGTGCACCGAAGGACTGCGTCGGCTGCTGGCGAGCACGTTGAGGGGCGAGGGCGACCTGCTGGCACCCGTGGAAAGAGCTGTGCCGGCTGCTGGCGTGCGCGGTGGCCTACGCGCGCGGAAGAAGAGTCCGGTGCCGTGCTGCTGCTGTGCTTGAGCTTCAAAGCTTGGCTCTGTGGAATTGGCGGGGTTGGCTTGGAATGACGAAGCAGGGAAGAGAACCACCATGCCCACCGGCTCTTTGATGAGCTGGGCGGTGGTGGGACTCACAGTGGTGGTTATGCACCACTGTGAGTTGCTCCTGCCCGCAGCGTGGCTCTTCAAGGAGAAGAGAGGCTGCGTATGGAGGGGAGAGGGGAGGAGACGGCCTGGAGGAAGGAGGTGCTGTTGGTGTTTTTTTGTGTTGGACTAGGCTCCCTTGCAAAGAAGATAGACGCGCCTTTTTAAAGAAGAAAGAGGCATTCACAGCCATGCCCTGGTTGTGCATGGCTCTGCATGGCTGGCAGGGAGTGCTTGCTGCAAAGAATGGCACGAGGAGGAACCTGCCATGCCTTGCAGCTGCACGGAGAAATTCAAAGCAAAATAGAAATAAAAAGTAAAGATGGAGATTTTGCGAGGCAGCACTTGAGGAAAATGTTAATTTCAAGGCCATTTTATTCACTCTCCTCCCCTCTCAAATAAATGCATGCATGCCTTTATTTTCACAAATGCAACTATGGCCACCTAATATACACTGGCAATGCTAGGAAATAGCACAAGTTGGCACAATTGTTGGTGTATTTTTGTTGTGCAATCACTGTGCCTCTTCACGCGTGATCCGTGCGCGCGTGCTGTGGGCCATCCAATCGCAGATCGCTTGTGGGGATCGCGCTTGGATCGCGCTTACTGCACTCACGCCCTGCGCGTCATCTCAGGCGTCTGCCTTGGATGCGCGAGATTGCGTCGCTCGCCTGCTGCCAGCCGCTCGATCGCGCATCGACGGCCGAAATTGCGCATACCACGATTGCCTCGAATTTGCGCTGCGATGGGCACCTCGAGCCCACGCCTTACTGTGCAGGGGTGAGGCGTGCATCATTGCGCTACGCCTACTACTTCATCGCAAAGGTGAATTGCGAGCGTGGTGCGGGTGACCGTTGGATGAAGATCCAACGGTCGTGAGCTGTTGTAGCCGTGAGGTGCTGAGGCTGTGGGGTGCGAGGAGAGCGCCTCTCAACCGTCTGATCTTCGATCGGACGGCTTAGATTCATCCTGCGGTGGAAGCGCTGGTGCTGTGCTACGGTTGAGGAGTGCGGGGATGCTAACACGTGGCAGCCTCATGACTGTTGATCATCAGATCAACGATCAGAACTTCTTGGGCCAATTGTGAGTGCTCCGGATGTCGGATTTAGTTGATTTCAAGTCCATTGGACTCCGTTCGTCGTTCTGGATCCATCCGTGCTGTCCGATCACTCATCTGAGGCCTGTTTTGACATGTACTCGCACACATGTCCATTAATAATGCAGTATAAGCAGTCTTGTTGTACAATGAATGAGATGCTTCTATTCCTGTTTATGATGTATCCTCTGTGCATTTTACCTTTAAGACCCTCCCCTTTTGGTGGAGTTAGCATTGTATAATGCAGTGTTATCATACCCCCATGCTTACACCTTGCTAGTCCCTAGCAAGGTTTATTCTAGCCAGTATTCTCCATCAGAATTCAAGAAGTAATTACTTAGACATTTTGTTACTTGTCAATAGGAGGAAATATACTAAGATCCTGATCTACAGAGACTAAGCAGCACCTGGGTGTTTACCAAAATATGAATCGCCTGAATCCTTGCTTTAAGGCATGTATATGTATATTTTTCATCTTTTCTTATTTTTAGATTTTTGGAGTTAAGAGTGTGTTGGTAACTTTTTACGGCTACCCAACCCACCCAAAACTTGGAAAAAACTCTAAGTGCTAAGCATCTTGGTGTGAAGATCGTGATAGACTCACTCAACGATAATTTAGACATACTTCGGGTATCTACGCCCCTAGGTGACCGGAAAAGGAAGTGTTTTGCCTGAAGGTGTATTTGCTTAATTGGTAGCTTTCTCCCTACGTTTGTTTCACTTGGGGTCAACACAAGGATTTTTTCAGTGTATATCTCCCTGGCTTGCTCTACTTCCCCTCTTCTTCCTTAAGTGTTTTGGTTCTTTTTGTGGATTTAATGAGCTGGGTTTTGGACAACCGACTAATGGGTTGTTACCCACAATCACTTGCCAGCCATACTCATGCAGTGAAGTGTGGCTTATTTTGTTCTTTTTTCTTCTCATTTTTTTTTATTTGGTAGGTGGCTTCCTTGATCTCAAATTTGCCTAGAGGTTATAAAAAGAAGGTGGTCTCGTGGCTGGGCTCTGGACAACCTGCCAATGGACTGTTACCCACAACAACTTGTCAGCCATACCACCCTAGAGAGTTCATTAGCTACCCAATTTCTGTCAAAATCTCCAAGGAGTGAGTCTGTGCGAAAAATGTGTGTAGATGCTTAGACTAAAAGTCCTTCTGAGTTAGTGGGCGAGTTGATAAGTCATATACTTATCACCTTATTTAGTTGGTGGATTAGAATAGATTAAGGTTGCAAGGATTTGAAGCTAAATCCATATTTTAGCGGATACTAGGGTTGATTAAGCCTGAAGGCTTGCAAAGTCTAAGTGTTCAGGTTCTTTTTGTATTATTTCCCACTATTGACAAATTTCCAATACCTAAGTTTTTTTCTTCCTAAATTCAATTTTTTTTTTAATTTAATTTTATTTTATTCTATTCAGACTGATTAAATGAACTCAGAATCATGCAATTTACCACCCCCCCATGCTTAGGTTGGACAATGTCCTCATTGACAAATACATGGCTGCACAGGGGTTAGAAAAAAAAGATATTACCTGAGTGAAGTAAAATACCAAATCAGTCTAAATCTTCTAGGTTGCCTCCCAGGAAGCGCTGAGTTTAATGCCTCCAGCTGGGCGGTGCTTCGCGTCATCCTTCAATGAGGGTGACAACCTCCTTCAAGAGAACCTGGGTGAGGAAGTGTTTCAATCTCTGGCCATTGACAGTGAAAGTATGCCCAGTATTCGGATTAGCGATTTCAACTGCCCCATTGGAGTAGGGCTTGACTACTCTAAATGATCCTATCCACTTAGACCTAAGCATCCCTAGAAAGAGTTTTAAACGGGTATCAAAAAGCCAAATTTTCTGATTAGGCTTGAAGGTTTTTCTATGGATGAGTCGGCCGTGGACGACTTTCCTTTTCTCCTTATATATCCGACTATTCTCAAAAGCATCCCGACAAATCTCCTTGAGCTCGAAGAGTTGGAGCGTCCTTTGCGCACCAGCTAACTGGGGATCCATGTTACACTGCTTGACGGCCCAGTAAGCCCGGTGTTCCAACTCGACAGGAAGGTGGAAAGCTTTGCCAATGACTAGGCGATACGGCGACATGCCGATCGGGGTCTTGAAAGCAGTCCGGTATGCCCACAGGGCATCATCCAGTCGTGCGGACCAATCCTTTCTGTCAGGTCTCACAGTCTTCTGTAGAATATTCTTGATCTACCTATTTGAGACCTCGATCTGCCTATTTGTTTGCGGATGATACGGGGTAGCAATGCGGTGGTTATCCCCGTATTTTCTGAGTAGGGCATGGAATTGGGTGTGGATAAAATGAATTCTACCGTCACTGATCATGGCCTTTGGTATTCCAAATCGAGAAAAGATGTTCTGTTTAACAAAGTCCATGACAGCCTTATGATCGCATCGGCGGGTGGCGACGACTTCAATCCATTTGGAGACATAGTCTATAGAGACTAAGATGTACTCAAAGCTGTTGGATGGTGGGAAGGGGCCCATAAAATCAATACCCCAAACGTCGAAGATCTCGACAATCAAAATGGGCTGGAGGGGCATCATGTCTTTTCTAGTCATGGTCCCCAGAGTCTGGCAGTGAGAGCAAGTCTTAGTGAAATTGTGTGCATCCTTAAATAAGGAAGGCCAGTAAAATCCAGACTGGAGAGCCTTTGCAGCCTTTTTCTTTCCTGAGAGGTGGCCACCACAAGCCTAGTCGTGACAAAAAGATAGCACACGCTGAAATTTATCCTCAGGGATACACCTCCTGATGATCTAGTCGGCACAGAGGCGAAACAGCATGGGATCATCCCAGAAATAATGCTTGGCCTCGACCAAGAACTTGTCCCGTTGCTGTCTGGACAAGCTGTGCGGGGTCTATCCTACAACTAGGTATTGACATAGTCAACATACCAAGGTAGTTTCTTCTCTTGCACAACCAGAATGTGCTCATCGGGAAAGGTGTCGGATAAAGGCAGGGAGGGCCCAATGTGGTCTGGGTGGTGTCTGGATAGGTGGTCAGCCACCACATTTTTTGATCCGACTTTGTCGCAGATTTCCAAGTCAAATTCCTGCAAGAGCAGGATCCATCTGATGAGCCTGGGCTTCGCATCCTTTTTAGCAAATAGGTGCCAGATGGCTGAATGGTCCATATAGATGGTCACGTGGGATCCCAGAAGGTAAGATCGGAACTTTTCAAGTCCAAAAGCTACAGCGAGCAGTTCTTTCTCTGTGACCGTATAATTTCATTGGGCCTCATCCAACGCCTTGCTCGCATAGTAGATCACCATGGGTTTCTTGTCTTGTCTTTGTCTTAGGACAGCACCTATGGAAAAATCTGATGCATCACACATAATCTCAAAGTCTTGGGACCAATCCAAGGGCTAAAGTACAGGTGCTGTGGAGACTAAGTCTCGAAGGGTGTGGTAAGCCTAGATGCAACTAGAGGTCATGTGGAATAGGGCGTCATTGGCCAAAAGGTCGGTCAAGGGTTTGGAAAGCTTGGAGAAGTCTTTGATGAACCTTCGGTAGAAGCCAACATGTCCAAGGAACGAACAGATCTGCCGGACCGAGCTAGGCAAAGGAAGTTTGGAAATCAAATCAACTTTAGCCCGATCCACCTCAATGCCCCTATGTGATACGATGAGACCGAGGACGATTCCTTCTTGAACCATGAAATGACTCTTTTCCCAACTTAACACCAAATTAACCTCGATACATCGTTTCAGGATTTTCTCCAAGTTACTCAAACAGTGGTTGAATGAATTCCCAAATACAGAGAAATCATCCATAAAGACCTCTAGGTATTCACCTACCATTTCTAAAAAAATGGCTAGCATGCAACGCTGAAAGGTAGCGGGTACATTGCACAACCCGAACGGCATACGGCGGAATGCAAACTTGCCGTATGGGCAAGTGAATGTGGTCTTCTCTTGATCTTCAGGAGCAATTACGACTTGGTTATATCCTGAATATCCATCCAGGAAGCAAAAATACTTTTACCCTGCTAATCTTTCAAGAATCTGGTCAATGAATGGTAGGGGAAATGATCTTTCTTGGTTGCTTCATTGAGTTTCCTGTAATCAATACGCACCTGCCATGCAGTGGTGGTGCGGGTGGGGATGGATTCACCACGTTCATTGGTGACAAGGTGAGCCCAGCTTTCTTCGGAACCACTTGAGTGGGGCTCACCCAGGGGCTATCAGAGATGGGATAGATGATGTCGGTGTCAAGCCACTTGATAATTTCCTTCTTAATGACCTCCCGCATATTTGGGTTTAACCGTCTCTGCATCTGACGAGAGGGTCGTGCCCCATCTTCTAGGTAGATCTTGTGGGTACAATAGGTGGGGCTAATTCCTCTCAAATCTGAAATAGTCCATCCATTGGCAGCCCTATGTTCTGATAGGGTTGCTGTCAATCTAAGTTCCTATTCCCTAGTTAGGTTGGCATTGATAATTACGGGGAAGGTTTGGTTAGGTCCTAGGAAGGCATACTTGAGATTCTCGTGTAGCAGCTTCAATTCAGGTGTGGGCGGCACAATATTTGATGGAAAGGGGAAGGGCAGGAGTTGATCAACATCAATTTCCTCGAATGGTGTTGGTTGATGGTAATCAGCCCTACAGAGGTCCATGGGCACAGATGGTGATGGGTCAAAACAGTTGTTACAGGATTGGTAGTTCGAGACAAAACTAAGGGTGAGGCATTCCTCGACCAAAGGTTCCACGGGATAGTGTTCCTCGACACAGTTGCAATCAAAAGACTTGGTCGCCCAGAAGATATCCAACTGCATTTTCTTGTCTCCAAAGGTAATTTCCATGCATCTCGTGTCACAATCGATGTTTGCCTTAGCCGTAGCTAAGAAGGATCTGCCTAGGATGATGGGTGTGTTCTATAGATGCTTAGGGACTTCCATGTCGAGCACCAAAAAGTTGACCGGAAAATAGAAGTCCTTGACCCGCACAATTACGTCCTCGACAACCCCCTTTGGGGTTTTCACAGATCTATCAGCAAATTGGATGGTAATAGGTGTGGATGTCAACTCTCCAAATCCAAATTGGTGGTACAGGGTTGTTGGAATCAGATTGATGGAAGCACCTAAATCCAAGAGCGCTCTATTAAATGTCATGTCCCCGATATTGCAGGATATCAAGGGTGCTCCTGGGCTAGTTCGCTTGAGCGAAAGGTTGCTTGATATTACAAAACTAGCTTGCTCTGAAAGCACAACCTTCCTAGGTGCTTGAGGTCTTGGCTTACGTTTGGGTGTACAAGCATCCTTTAGGAACTTGGCGTAAGCAGGAATGTGCTTGATGGCTTCGAGGAGTGGAATATTAATCTAAACCTACTTAAAGATCTCCAAAAGCTCCTCAGTTTCCGCAACACTTTTCTTCTTCTTGATTGTCTCCAAGACCTCAAGATATGGTGTTTGAATGTGGATAGGATCTATTTCTAGGTCCTTGAGTTTTTCCTGTGCCTCTTCTGAGTCGGGTGTTTTAGAAGGTGAAGTCTTGGGAAAAGTCGGCTATTTGGGATCCTGGATTTTGGTGCCACTTCTCAAGGTTACCGCATTTGTAGAGGCATTGGGACCATGGGTTGATCCTTGAGAAGACTAGGACGAAGAAGCACCAAACCCAGGGGTTGTTTGTGGAGCTGGCTGGACCATGTGAGCCTGCCCAGGATTGCCTTGGAACCCTTGCAAATTGGGGCCTCTGTTAATCATGTTTCGCGGGTTCGGTTGTGGCTGGGAAGGTAGGGATCCTTATTGTTTACAGTCCAACAACTCGCTTAACTGCCCCTTTACTAAAGCCTTTTCCTTATGATGTTTTTGGTTCATTTCAGCCATCATTTTTATCAGGGTGTCCATTTGGTTTTGTGGGGGAGGGGCTACCCTATTCGGATTATATAGGGGTCTAACTGGTGGTCCTTGCTGATAGGGAGCAGGTTTAGCTGTTGGTTTGCCTAGGCTAGTTCTGAAATTGAGGCGGTTTCTGGTTTGTCCAAGCAAAGTTTGGGTGATTACGCTAGCCGGTGTTGTAAGAGTTGGAGAAGGGGTCAAGTTTGGAATAGCCTTGGATAGCCTGTACATCTTCAAGGATAGCAGATGTCGAGGGGGAGGGAAGAGAGTAATCAAGGGTTGAGGGAGCAAAAGTCCCTCCTTGGAACGTGGTCATGGGTTGTTCCAGGTTCATTTGTCTTAGGGGCTAGACCAGGTCGACATTGTGAGCTCCCTTTGCTAGGGAGAAGGTCTGTAACGGGTTCCTAGTCTAGTTCAGTAGCTCATCTATCTTTTTATCCACCAATTCCACTCGATCCAATTTCTTGGCAATGATATCCATGTCAACCATTCCAAAATTTGCTTGTACCTCATAAATCCCACCACATGGTTAACTGGATCGGCTAAACTAGGTCATGGAGTCATTGTTGAGCGAATTTTCGCTCATAGACTCAAAGAGCTCAAACGCGCTCTCCTCATCTTTGTTTAGGAAGTTCCCCCCACATGAGGCATCGACGAAGTTCCAAAGGTTGCTGTCTAGACCGTGGTAGAAGATCTGGGCCAATTGCCACCTTTGTACTTTGTGGTGTGGGCATTTCCTCAATAGTTCATTAAATCTTTCCCACGCCTCATGGAACTGTTCCCCACCCTGGAGTGTAAAGGTAGTAATGGCTCTTCTGAGGGCATTGGTTTTTCCTATGGGGAAGAATTTCTTTAAGAATGCATGCCTTAGTTCTTCCCAGGTGGTGTGGGTCTACCTAGGGTTCTAAGCCAGTGAGATGCTTTGTCTCTCAGCAAGAAGGGGAACATCTTAATCAAAACAATGTCAAGGCTAATGTTCCTCGGTTTAACAGTCTGAGAGATCCGATCGAGATCCTCTAGGTGTTGGAAGGGGTCCTCATTTGAGCTTCTATGGAAGTAGCTCTGAATCAGACTCAGAACATTTGATTTTAGCTCAAAATCATCTCCCCCTTCGGGGATCCTAAGGTGCAGCTCAATTCGAATAGCAGAAGGATTGTAGAAGTTGCGGAGGGGCCTAGGTTGGTCCTAGAATGGTGGTGGATCAAGTGGCGGTTGCCCTTGTGGGCCTTGGAAAGGTGGTGGTGGTTGCCCCTGTGGGTTCTGCAATCGGTGTATGGCTTGCATGATGGTGTGGATTTGTTGCTGCTGAAGCCGGTGGTTTGCGTTGATCTGGGCCTGGATGATGGCCATTGTGTCTGGTGGGGGTTGGTCCTCAACCTCATCTACTCTAGGTTCAGCCATGTCTCTAGCAAAATCAGGTCGCCTAGATTCCCATCCCAAAACAAACAACTCGGGATGAAGTGATCGTCTCCCGTGCATACACTAGAGAAGAACAGGAGGGGATGCAAAGAGCGACAGATGTGAGAAGTGTGTGTGCACAACCAAGAAAACAAGCCTAGTCCTTATAGTGTATTCCTTAGGGGACCTAGAAATCTCCAAAGGGGCGATCATGTCTGTAAGCACTGGACTTCCCTTACCAAAGCTAATTTGGCTAGGTTGATTACGAGGGGATTGTAGGGAAGGTTCTTCCTTTGGCTTGTGTCGCCGGTTCCATAGACCCCACAACTGCGGTCGTTTGACACTTCCCCGCAGCCTAGTCATCAGATTCTACTAAGGGAATGAAAACCAAGTGCCCAGCGAACAAAACCACACCTCTTGAGATTTAACCCAGTCTTGCCTAGGACACGTCTACTTTGTTTTAAAAGGGGTTAGGACAGTGCTTGTGCTTGGGTTATGTGATGGGGCATTGATTGGGGTGGTGCCTCTTAGTTTTCCAATTCCAGTGTGTGTGCTCCTATCAAAACATGATTTTCAAGCAAGGATTTTTTAAGATGTGGTATCTTTTAATGTTTTGTCCTTACTTTTGTGTCTTTTAGGGTTGACGTGTCTTAATGCTTTCAGACAAGTTTCAGGTGGGCACGCCAAGTTTTGTACACAATTGGTGAGAGTGGATTTCCTTTGATGTGAAGAGGCTCTAAAACCCTAGAGTGGTCATCCTAGTGTTTATGCAACTGCTATCAGATGAGTTGTTTTTAGGGTTAAGTGGTGCGGCCCATGTCAATTCACGATGGCTTTGCAAACACCACTCAAAAACAAAGAAGAACACTCCAAAAAAGGTTAGGCCATTAAGAATGTTAGAGTGTATTTTTTTTTGTTGGGTGATGTGTTAAGGATGTGGATCAGGTAATCATGCACCACTCCAATTTTTTCGATTTTACAATTTTTTTTTTAGATTTTTTTTAGGCAAGCAAACAACCACTGGTGAAGAAATACTCACAATCGGTCCTTGTTGTGCTTACTCCATCTCTACCGTCACGAGTTGCATTGCTTCGCCGTCCAAGCACCGAATTCCTGCAACCATCAAGTAGAAGGAGAAAAGGCTTTACATGATGTAAGCATGGATGTAAAATGGAAGTAACAAAATAAATCTGTTGCCTCCCCGGCAACGGCACCAAAAACTGACGTGCGAAAGATGTGTTTGTTTAAAAGGATCGTTATAGTTCGTGCTCGCAACGTCGGTTTTAAAAGAAGAAACGGACGTGAGTCCAAGTGTTGATCAAAGGGAGGCGTAAAAATCAGATTTTCTTTGTCACTTAATATCACGGAGATACCGAGTTTTTGCTTGCAAGAAGATGTGTAGAAAAACAAGTGAGAGAGAGAGAAAGAGAGAGAGAGTAGGGTTAGAGTCTTTTAAATCATAGAGATTACTCAAAGTAAGATGGAGAACAACATCATCACTATATTAAACATGCAAATCAAGTTTTACAAATACAACAGTGGCTAAATGCTTGAATAAAAAAGAAGTAAAGCTAGATTAAAGGGAAAGAAAGAGGGAAAGAAGGGAGACAGCAAGGCATCCACGGTGGTGGAGGGAGGCTCCGTCGGCGGCTCGTCAACTCCGTTGACTACAAGAGGGGCTAAAGTGGGCTAGGAGGGTATTACAACACTTGCAAGGTGAATTCAATGCTTTACATGGGTGGTTGGGAGGGGTTTATATAGGGAGAAGTGGTTTCCATTTTAAGTATGGGCTTTAGCAACGTCTGGGAAGTCGCTAAACCCATGCCAAAAGCGTCGGTGAAGCCTCCTTTCCAGCGGTCTTGCACGCACGCTGTGCCTCTTCACGCGTAATCTGTGCGCACGTGCTGTGGGTCGTCCGATCGCGGATCGAACGGTCGAGATCGCTCGTGGGGCGCATGCTTGGATCGTGCTTGCTGCACTCGCACCCCGCATGTCATCGAGGGAGTCTGCCTTAGATGCATGAGATTGTGCCACGTCGCCTACTGCCAGCTGCTTGATCATGCATCGATGGCCAAAAATGCATGCGCCACGATTGCCTCGAATTTGCGTTGCGGTGGGCACCTCAAACCCACGCCTCACTGTGCGGGGGTGAGGCGTGCACCGCTGCGCTACGCCTGCTACTTCGTCATGGAGGTGAACTGCAGGCGCGATGCGGTCGACCATTGGATGAAGATCCAACGGTCATGAGCTGCTGTGGCCGTGAGGTGCTGAGGCTATGGGGCGTAAGGAGAGCGCCTCTCAGCCGTCCAATCGAAGATCGGACGGCTTAGATTCATCCTGTCGTGGAAGCGCTGGTGCTGCACTACGGTTGAGGAGTGCGGGGATGCTAACACGTGGCAGCCTCATGACCGTTGATCATCAGATCAATGGTCAGAACTTCTTGGGCCAATTGTGGGCACTCCGGATGTCGGATTTAGCTGATTTCGAGTCTGTTGGACTCCGTTTGTCATTCTGGATCCTTCCGTGCAGTTCGATCACTCATCTGAGGCTTGTTTTGACATGTACTTGTACACATGGCCATTAATAATGCTGTATAACCAGTCTTGTTGTATAATGCATGCGATGCTTCTATTCCTATTTATGATGTATCCTCTGTGCATTTTACCTTTAAGACCCTCCCCTTTTGGCAAAGTTAGCATATACAATGTAGTGTTATCAGCAGCCCAGATCGAATGTTAATGAAGTCCACAAGTCTCATTCATTCGATATGGAATTGATTTGTAATAAACTTAATAAGGTGGACTTGGTTGCTAAGAGAATGGAGTGGATGGCTGGAAACTTAATGAACAACTCTCGATCCACTCAATCCCAGAATTCAGGATTCCATTCATCGCAAGCTCCTTCTGGACGGGAGTTCGTGAATCAACTTGATGTGGCTCAACCCACGAGCCAGCATTATTCGGAACCCCACGGGTTCCAAACTGGGGCCTTTGATCCCAGTTTCTCAGATCCTTCCCTTTCTTTCTCTCCATCCTCACCCTATGAGGATGTTTGTGTTGTTTAGGAGAATGTTAGATCTAACCCCTACTCCAATGCTTATAATTCGGGTTGGAGAAACCACCCTAACTTCTCCTAGAAAATCCTAGAGCAATAGACCCAATTCCGACCCAGCAACTATGCTCCGCAACGACCAGTGGGTCAGGGTCATGTTTATACTCAGTTGCCCCCGAATCAGGTCAATCAGCCAGCTTGGAATGCCCGTCAACCCGTAGGGCAGGCTGATTTGAACCGACAAATGGTAGAGATGCAAGGATCCATGCTCCAACTCATGCAGCAAATGAAAACCTCGCTGGACAACTTGCAAATCGGGCTCATAGCTAATTCTCGTCAACCCGGATCTCTACCATCTCAACCCGTACCCAACCTGCGAAATATCCTAAATCCAGGCAATCAAGCCCATGGGTACGAAAATCAGAGGGACCTACACGAACATGCTCAGGTGGTTGATTAGGGTCCTTCCTTTTCTTCTTCTGCAAATCAAGGATTCTTGTCTAATGAAGCCCCTCCAATCTTTCCTAACCCTCCCCAAGACCCAAACTCATATGCATCCACAAATTCTGTTACCTTGAGGAGTGGTAAACAAACTCAGGATTCACAACCACACTGTTCTAATTTACCAAATCCTGAAGAACTTGAGGAGAGAAAGGAGAACTCTGGAGAAGAAATCAAGGCTCAGGAACCTGATTCCAAAGATCCGACTCATGTTCCTTTTCCTGAGGCCTTGATCAGATCAAGGAAGAAGTCTGTTGATAGTAATGAGGAGCTTTTGAATATTTTCAAGAATGTCGATATCAATATCCCGCTCCTTAATGCTATCAAGCATATACCGGCTTACGTGAGATTTTTAAAGGATTTATGTACACAGAAGCGTAAGTCGAGAGAATCTGTTCCGAGGAAGGTGGTACTCTCCGAGCAGGCTAATTTTGTTATCCTACACCACTTCCCTCAGAAAAAGAGAGATTCAGGTGCTCCTTTGAATTCTTGTGTCATTGGAGATTACACTTTTGATAGAGCACTGCTAGATCTGGGTGTATCCATCAACCAAATTCCACTTCTCTTTACGAGACGTTCGAATTAGGTGAACTTTGGCCGACTTCAATAATGTTGCAGTTAGCGGATCGTTCGGTCACAAATCCACGAGGCCTTCTTGAAGATGTTATTGTTAAGGTTAAGGATTTCTATTTTCCTGTAGATTTCCTTGTCCTTGACATGAATGTACCTGAAAATCTGAGGAACATGCCTATCATTCTAGGGCGTCCGTTCCTGGCTACCGCTAAGGCCAACATTAACTGTGAAAGCGGTAGCATGGAAATCTCCTTTAGGGATCAAAGAATGAAATTGGATATTTTTAAGGTGATTAATAATTTTGAGGATTGTGGATTTATTGAGGAACTTGAGGACAATAATATAAATATTGAACTTGTATGATGGTTTTTGCATTTGAAAGTTCCTCCACTGATGATGAATTGGACCCGCAACCCTCTATGGCAGAGCCACCATCTTCTGAAGAAGTTATTGATTTTGTTCACTATCAACCTCTTCCTCTTGATGAGTCTTCATTAGCATCTTCCTTACCTTCAATCATCAACCCACCCCAGCTTGAATTGAAACCATTGCCTGAGAATCTGAAATATCAGTTTTTAGGACCACATAGGATGCTCCCTGTGATTATCAGTGCTAAATTAATAAAGGAGCAGGAGATTAAACTGATTAAGGTCCTAAAGGAACATAAGGAGGCAATTGGTTGGACCATTCATGACCTTAGGGGGATTGAGCCATCTTATTGCAATCACAGAATATTTTTGGAAGATGGATCCCGCCCTTCTCGCCAGATGCAGAGGAGATTAAATCCAAATATGCGAGCAATGGTCAAGAAAGAGATTATTAAGTGTCTCGATGCAGGAATCATTTATCCGATCTCTGATAGTCCTTGGGTAAGTCCCATGCAGATTGTTCCCAAGAAAGCTGGGATTACCGTTGTGACAATGAGAAAGGAGAATCTGTCACAACTCATTCAGCTTCCTCTTGGAGGGTTTGTATCGATTGCAAGAAGTTGAACACGGCCACGAAAAAGGATAATTTCCCTCTGCCTTTCATTGATCAAATCTTGGAAAGATTAGTTGGGCAGAAGTACTTTTGTTTTCTTAATGGCTACTCGGGATACAACCAAGTTCCGATCCATCCCGAGGATCAGGAAAAAACTACTTTCCCTATCCCTACGGAACCTTTGCTTTCCGTAGGATGCCATTCGGCTTATGCAATGAACCTGTGATTTTTCAAAGGTGTATGCTGGTCATATTCTCAGACATGGTGGGAGAGTTTATGGAAGTCTTCATGGACGATTTCTCTATTTTTGGAGAATCGTTTGATTCTTGTCTAGCTAATCTTGAAATGATTCTTAAACGATGCATCAAAACAAGACTGGTCCTTAGCTGGGAAAAGAGTCATTTCATGACACAAGAAGGCATCGTCTTGGGTCATGTAATCTCTGAATGGGGAATTGAAGTGGATAAAGCTAAGGTTGATGCTATCGCTAAACCTCCTCCTCCCACATCTGTTAAACAAATTCGATCATTTCTTGGTCATGTGGGATTCTACAAGAGATTCATCAAGGACTTTTCGAAGGTTGCTCGTCCTCTAAGCAATCTTCTCGCCAAAGAAACGTTGTTTGATTTCGACGAATCATGCTGTAGGCATTTGATTTTCTTAAAATGGCAATCACTTGTGCTCCGGTGTTGCAACCACCGGTTTGGACAACCCCTTTTAAGATTATGACCGATGTTTCGATTACACAGTCGGGGCTATTTTGGGTCAGAAAGTTGATAGGAAGCCCTCTGTTATCTACTACACTAGTAAAACTCTGGATGAGGCCCAGAGGAATTACACTATTACTGAGAAGGAATTACTAGCCGTAGTATTTGCTTTGGAGAAATTCACAGCTTATCTCTTAAGGTCTCACGTCATTATATATACCGACCACTTGACCTTGAGACAACTCTTGGCCAAAAAGGATGCCAAACCCTGGCTTATTCATTGGATTCTTCTGCTTCAAGAATTTGATCTTGAAATCAACAATAAATCCGAGGTATAGAATGTGGTGGCAGATCATCTGTTGAGACTTCTGAGTGATTCTTCTTATCCGGACATCCCGATTACTGATACTTTTCCAGACGAAACCATCCTTGCTATTTCAAGCATCCAAACCCCGTGGTTTATTGACATTGTTAATTATTTGGCCGTTGGTCAAATCTCCCATGATTGGACCAAGCAACAACAAGATAGACTCAAATCTGAGGCCAAATATTACTTCTGGGAGGACCCTGAACTGTACCGCATCGGCTCTGATCAAATTATTCGTTGATGTGTTCCGGAGAATGAATTCAACAGTATACTCGAGTTCTGCCATGCATCTACGTGTGGTGGACACTTCTCCGAGAAAAAGACGGCTACAAAAATTTTGCAATCTGGATTCTATTGGTCGTCTTTATTCAAGGATGCCCAGGAATTCTCAAGGTCGTACTCCCAATGCCAGGCACTTGGGAACATAACTAAGAGAGATATGATGCCTCTAAACCCAATTCTTCCTGTCGAAATCTTCGACGTTTGGCTCGTCAATTTCATGGGACCCTTCCTCCCTTCATTTGGACATCAGTACATTCTCGTCGTTGTTGATTACATGTTCAAATGGATCGAGGCGATTCCCACTCGAACCAGTGACCACAAGGTGGTCATCGATTTTGTCAAGAAGAACATCTTCAGCAGGTTTGGGATTCCGAGGGCCAACATCAATGATGGTGGACTCATTTCACTAATGCCCAATTCCATAATTTGCTGGCTAAATAAGGGGTTAATCATTGAATCTCCACACCTTACCATCCCCAGACGAATGGATAGGCCGAGATCTCTAATCGGGAGATCAAGAATATTCTGCAGAAAACAGTTAGGCCCGATCACAAAGACTGGACTTAAAAGCTTGAAGACGCTCTTTGGGCCTACCATACAGTGTATAAAATGCCCATCGACATGTCTCCGTTTCGTCTGGTGTATGGAAAGGTGTGTCATTTACCCATAGAAATTGAACATAGGGCATTCTGGGCAATCAAGCAGTGCAATCTAGATCTGAGTTTAGCCAGGAAGACCATGAAACTCCAACTATCTGAGTTGGAGGAGCTTAGAAATGATGCATATGAGAATGCCAAGATCTACAAGGCTCAGACCAAAGCTTTACATGACCAATTGATTTCCCGCAAGAGCTTTGAGATGAACCAGAAGGTCTTGCTATTCGATTCTCAACTTAAGCTCTTTCTCGACAAACTTAGGTTGAAATGGAATGTCCCATTCATTATCGACCAGATATTCCCAAACGGAGCTGTTCAGATCTCTGACCCAAAGACGGGTAATTCAGCCAAAGTCAACGGTCAATGTCTAAAGCCTATTATTGACTGTACTTTTCCAAAACCCATCTCAGACACGATTGCTCTAGCCATGTTGTGACTTCTTTGGCTGGACTTTGCCTAGTTGATGGCATTAAACTCAGCAGTTGTACAGTCTGACTCAGAGCTAACCTGAGCTTCATATTCAGGTGATATCTTCTATACTCTACCCTTCCTTTCATGTCTCTTCTTCTTAATGTGGACATTGCATTAGCTAGGCATGGGGGGGTGGATTCATTTTTGAATCATTTTGTCAGCTCTGTGAAATTCTTGTAAATTCTATTTCTCATCTTATATATACATAAAAAAAAATTGAATTAGGAAGGAATACTTGGACATTAGGACTTTTCAATCTTAGGAAATATTACAATAGGATCTAAACACTAAGACCCTTTAGGTCTTTGGGCTTAATCAACCTGGGTATTTACTAAAATGTGGATTTATTTTTCGAGACCTCGCCATCCTGAATTCTATTTTAATTTGATTAAATAAGTTTGGGTGATAAGTACACGACTTATCAACCCGCCCTCTGATTTGAGGGAACTTTAAGTCTAAGCATCTGCACACTATCTTGTCACTGACTCGTTATTCGACGGTTTTAACGGAAATTGGGTAGCTAATGAACCTTCTAAGGTGATATGGCTAGCAAGTTATTGTGGATAACAGCCCATAGGTAGGTTGTCCAAAGCCCAGTCATTGGACCATTATTTTCTTCCTGCCTTTAGGTAAATCTTAGACTGGGGAAGCCACTGAAAGGTCAACTTTTCGCTTAGCGTTATAGTATTTAAGTGGTGGAAAAATCGACTAATAAAAAATAATGAAAATAACCACTCGCAGAAGAGCGAGTCGTGTCCACAGGGAGGCAATGATGCAATCAATACTTAATTATTTAATATTATTTCGGATAGTGCAAAATTCCTTTTCAAATTGGACTTAAAATGTGAAGGAAAGTAAATTTGCAATAACCTAAAAAGTTAAGGGTGTAAGTGCAGTTTTCCCTCACAGAAATCCTCAATAAATTTAGGATGAATTAGTGCAATTTTCATGTGATGTGTACTAAAGACAATTACTACTTAAATCAAGTCCAAAATCAATCTTTAAACTAGCCAATATTAATACCATGCAATTAGAAAGAACTATGAGTGGTTGAATGCAATTCTTCCAGAATATAATAATAATAAAAAAAATAAAATCTGTGGCAATAGCATTGAATGTAATTTTTAATTCTAACAAAAACAGAACATTTGCTCTCTCTCTTCCTCGCGAGAGAGAGAGAGCACCGGCAGGGCAGTTGCGAGGCTCAAGAGGACAGCGAGGACGGGGGATCTCCGACGGTGGCAGCGGCAGCGGCGAAGGTGGCTGGAGGTGGCCGAAGACTGCTGTCGTGCACGGCTGGCGATGAAGGCTGTCGGGTGCATCGCTGCGCCTGCTGCAGCGCGGGAGGCTGCGCCTGAGGTGGCTACAGGCTACTGTGGATGGCCGGGCGCGTTGGAGATGGGAGGAAGGCACGCGGCGTGCTGGCAGAGGATGGAGCAGGCGCTGCATGGCGGTAGGACGCCTTCTATCTGCTTGCAGGAAGGTGGAACGGCAGGGCGCGCTGGTGCGTGCACTGGGAGATGGCGTGCGGGTGCCTTCAGTAGCGAGCGGGCGGAGAGGAAGGCAGGGACGCGCAAGGAGAGGATGCTGGGTCGCGCGATGCCGCGCCTGCTGATGGGAGTGCGGGCTGTAGGGAGGAGGAGGCACTGGTTCTGGAGAGGGCGGAGCGGGCAGAGGCGCTGCAAGGCATGAGCGCCTACAGCGTTGGAGATGGGAGGAGGGCGCGCGGCGTGCTTGCAGTGGATGCGGGTCTATCGCCTGCAGGTCTAGCGCAGAGAGGCTCTGTGAGGTGCGTGCGCGCGCGGTGGACTGGAGAACTGCCTGCAGGCAATGTGGGCAGTTGGTGAAGGCACGCGGTAGGGTAGGTGCGGTAAGGAGCGCCTGCAGGTGGCGCGGGTGATGACGTGCTGTCGCCTACGGTAGCTGAGGTAGAGACGGAGTCGCACAGTGCTCGCCCTCTCCACAGTGGAGAAGAGAGAGCCGTTCTCTTTTTTCTCTAGATAGCCTTCTTCTCTCCCTGCCTCTTCTTTTTAAGTTCTCCCCTCACCGCGTGAGTTCAGGGATTTTCCAAAATCCCCGGTCATGGCTATTGAGAAAGGCGGCGCTAGAAGTTTTGCCCAATGTCCGGCGGGGGAGGGGGAAAGAGAGTTGCGGTTGTTTTGGGAATTTTATCCCCCCACCCTTGCTCTTTGTGTATTTTATTACCTACACATAAAAACAATAGAATCATGAAGTTATAGAATGTTATAACTTAAATTATGTGGTGTACAAATCTTCTATAACTTAATTACCATTATTAACACACCTAAATTGTATAATTAAAGATACTTAGGCTTAATAATAGTCCATTTTAATGGACTCATCAAATACCCCCATGCCTAAGATTTACTAGTCCCTAGCAAAAATAATAGAAATAATCAGAAGATTTCTTCTTTTCTTATTTCAAAACTTTAGAAATCCAGACAAATATGAAGTGCTGATAGCCTAGGTAACAAATCCAAGTGAAAGAGCCGATTCGCATTAGGAGTTCATACATCACCCTTGGCAAAAATTTCTGTTGAGAAAGGCAACTACTTCCCTCGGGGATAAAGCAGACGATGATCTGTAATTTGACCCCAGTGTTTGGCTTAAGTAGGAGATAATAAGTTGAATGGATTTGTATTTGGTGGCACACACTCTACTGGTGCTACATATAGTCTAGTATTGCAGACTCTAGCTCTCTAGACTATTAGACAAGTCAACTCTGAGAGAGGCTACATAACTGTGCTCTCCTGATGTTCCTGGGCACTCTCTTTTATTTTTTTTTTCTTTATGAGATCACGAATCTCACCAGATTTAGAAATTGTACTCACTATTTGGTGGCCTCACATGGCATCCACACTTCAATTAAAGTCCTAATAACTCTACAACTAAGTTAGAGTCCTCAACCAGTATTCAGGCTATCAGAAATACTAGAAAGTAGGTATGGATCATATTTGGTGGAACGCAATAGGGTTCTGTTGCCTCAGAAACATTAGAAACTTGGACCCCGATTTTTTTTTAGTAATATACTATTTTTTTCTTTTTCTTCTTTTTGTTTCTTCTTTTTCTTCTTCTTTTTTTTATTTTTATTTTTATTTCTTCTTGTTTTTGTTTCTTTTTCAATCAGCACAACACGATACAGACTTTTATTTACGAGGCATTATTAGGGATGATGACGGTCAAGAGGAAGTTGTGTGGCTTATTTGGTAGAAGTGCCTATTCTCGGCACCGGAAAAGAATGGATAGGACAGGTGTATTTCTGACCTTTGACACTATTACTCTCCTTCAGCTGAGGACTCTATGAAGGACGGTCGTAACCATCCACCATAGTTATAGCTTTATTAAAACTCAATCTCTATGTATCTACCTTATTTGGTGACTCTCAGGAATTCACTCAAAGTACGCACCCAGGAACAGAGAGTGAAAACTACGCCTAACTCTGAAGTATCATCATCTAATTATCCAGAACTTAAGAGTCCTTGCACTAGACTTAGCGCACCAGTAATCTCTCTACTTCTCATAAATATGAGGTGGATTTACTAGAAGATAGTATGCCTGACTCTCTATGAACTGTCCAAGGGTTCAGTAGACTACAAATGCTCATTGGTTTTCCTCAAGGATCCATTACCAAGTCTACGTGCACGTGAAATAAATGTACTGGATTCTAAATTTAAGAAATAATTCAAGAAGAAAAACCTCCAATAAAGGTATTTTGCTAGGGACTAACCCAATCAGCTCAAGAAAAGAGATTTTTTTTTTTTTTAAATATGTATGCAAATATTTATAAATGCTATAAACACTATAAACATTCTCAGGTTATATCCCCCCATGCCTAAGACTGACAATGTCCTCATTGGAAAAATATAGACATAGAAGAATATCACCTAAGGAGGAGAGTGGAAGGAGCTAAGGCTCCTCAAGTCGTAGTGCGTCCAAAACCTGGCCATCTGAAAGAGTAATATATGGTTTAAGTCGTTGGCCATTTACTTTAAAGTTCGCACCTGAAATAGGGTTCCTGATCTCTACAGCTCTATGAGGGAAGGTATTAATCACAACGTAAGGCCCATCCCAACGGGACTTGAGCTTTCTAGGAAATAATTTAAGTCTAGAATTGAAAAGCCAGACCCACTGGTTGGGCTCAAAAGTCTTTCTAATGATGTGCTTGTCATGGAAGACTTTTGTACGTTGCTTGTAAGCTTGAGAAGTTTCATAAGCTTTATTACGAAGCTCCTCAAGCTCACTTAATTCTAACATACGTGCTCTTCCCGCTTTATCTAGATTTAAGTTAACGTTTTTAATGGCCCAATAAGCTTTATGTTGGATTTCAATCGAAAGGTGGCACGCTTTTTCGTAGACAAGACGGAAAGAAGACATACCCAAGGGAGTCTTAAATGCAGTTCTGTAGGCCCAGAGAGCGTCATTTAGTTTTTTAGACCAATCCTTTCGATCAGGCCTGACAGTTTTTTCTAAAATTCTCTTAATCTCCCTATTAGACACTTCCACTTGCCCACTCGTTTGGGGATGATAAGGTGTGGCTATCACGTGATTTACTCCCAAATTTTGGAGTAGTCTAGTGCAGTGTACATTCTTAAAGTGAGGTCCTCCATCACTTATGATCGTCCTTGGGCACCCATACCGAGAAATGATATTAGCCTTAGCAAAGCCTAAGACCACAGAATGGTCATTGGTTCGCTTGGGGATGGCTTCTATCCATTTTGATACATAATCAACAGCCACAAGGATGTATTCATATCCGAAGGACACAGGAAAGGGACCCATGAAGTCAATGCCCCAAATATCAAAGATTTCAACAGGGAGGATAGGTTGTCGGGGCATCTCATCCCTTTTTCCAATGGTTCCCGTCTGTTGGCAACGTAGACATGTGCCCACATATGTTTGTGCATCTCGGAATAATGTGGGCCACCAAAAACCAGACTGAAGAACCTTATGAGCAGTCTTCTTCCCACTAAAATGTCCCCCACAGTGGAGGTCATGGCAGAAACTCAGAACACTTCTTTGTTCCTCATCAGGGATGCAACGGCGAAACAGCTAGTCAGGGCCTATTCTAAAAAGCTCGGGTTCCTCCCAGTGATATAATTTAGCATTAGCGATAAACCTGTCTCTCTTTTGCTTGTCCCAAGTACTAGGGGTGATGCCCGTGACCAGATAGTTCACTATGTCAACGAACCAAGGAGTTTTAGTTTCCATGGCCATTAGAGACTCATCAGGGAAAGTCTCTTGAATATCGCCAGCGGGGTTTGATGCCTCAATAGGGATCCTAGACAAATGGTCTGCTACCACATTCTCAACTCCTTTCTTGTCTTTAATTTCTAGGTCAAATTCTTGGAGTAGCAAAATCCAACAAATTTGGCGAGGTTTGGTGTCCTTTTTAGCCAGAAGATGCTTAAGGGCTGAATGATCAGTGAACACCACAACCTTAGATCCCAAAAGATAAGATCGAAACTTGTCCAAAGAAAATACTACAGCAAGTAATTCCTTTTCCGTGACCGTGTAGTTTTGTTGAGGATCCGTAAGGGTCTTGCTGGCATAATGCAGCACATGAGGGTTGCCATCAACCCTTTGACCTAAGACCGCTCCCACTGCAAAATCAGAAGCATCGCACATAAGCTCAAATGGGAGGGTCCAATCTGGCGCTTGGAGAATCGGCGCGGTAATGAGGGCTTTCTTCAAAGCTTGGAAAGCCTTGCCACATCTATCATCAAAATCGAAGGAAACATCCTTCGCTAATAGGTCGCAGAGTGGCTCAGAGATTTTACTGAAGTCTCTAATGAAGCGCCTATAAAATCTAGCATGGCCAAGGAAAGATCTAACTTGACGAATATTGGTGGGAAATGGAAGCTTAGAGATGGAATTGATTTTTGCGGTGTCCACCTCTAATCCTTTCTCGAAAACTACGTGCCCTAACACAATGCCCTGCTGGACCATAAAGTGGCTTTTCTCCCAACTAAGCACCAGTTTTGCCTCTTCGCAATGGGTTAAGACTTTATCAAGGTGCGAAAGGCATAGGTCAAACTACGAGCCATAAATGGAGAAGTCATCCATGAAAATTTCATCGAACTCGTCGATCATATCAGAGAAGATAGCCATCATACAACGTTGGAAAGTGGCAGGAGCATTATATAACCCGAATGGCATTCGGTGGAATGCAAAAGTGCCATAAGGACTCGTGAAGGTGGTACGCTCCTGATCATCAGGAAAAATGGCTATCTGATTGTACCCAGAGTACCCATCAAGAAAACAAAAGTACCTATTCCCCGCCAATCGTTCCAAAATTTGATCGATAAATGGTAAGGGGAAATGGTCTTTCTGGGTAGCCGTGTTTAGACGGCGGTAATCAATGCATACCCTCCAACCAGTTGACGGTCTAGTGGTCACCAGTTCTCCTAGGTCATTCTCCTCCATAGTGATTCCTGCCTTTTTCGGAACTACATGAATCAAACTGACCCATTTTCTATCTGAAATGGGATAGATAATCCCTGCATCTAGCCATTTCAGAATCTCCTTTTTAACAACCTCCCGCATATTTGGATTGAGCCTTCTCTACATGTCTCGGAAAGGATTCACGGACTCGTCCGTGTAAATATGATGCATGCAAAGAGAGGGATCAGCACCCTTAATATCAACAATTGTCCAGGCAATTGCTTCCTTGTGCCTTTGTAAACACTCAAGAAGAGCTCCTTCCTGCAATTTAGATAATGCATACGAGATAATAACGGGGAGCGTGTTATTAGGGCCAAGGAAAGCATATTTCAATGTGCTCGGGAGGGGTTTCAACTCCAATTCAGGAGCCTTTTGGATTGAGGGTTTTAGTTGAGATGTCCCCGCTTCAGGCAGCGGATCTACCTTCACAGTCCAGGGTGGGGACAGAGACTTAGTGTGTATCTCCAGCAACTCTTCTAGTTCGGGCATTTTCCTTTCAGTCTCTTTGGTAATCGAGGGATGGTCCTGAGTTATGACCTTCTGAAGGGGATCTCTACATAAGAGTGCTGGAGTAGTCTCTTCAATTATTTCATCAATGACCTCAATCTGAGAACAATCTTCAAATCCGGGTTGCTTGTAAGTATCAAAAACATTCAACCGGATCTTCTTGTTCCCAAAGCCCATTTTAAGTACCCTAGATCTACAATTTATAGAGGCATTGGCTGTGGCCAAAAAGGGGAGTCCCAGAATAATGGACGGCTTTGTGAGCTTATTAGACAGGTCAGTATCAAGTACCAAAAAGTCAACGGGGAAGAAGAAATCCTCCACTCTCACAAGGACATCTTCCAACAATCCCCGCGGTGACTTAAGCGATCTGTCTGCAACCTGGAGGATTACTGGACTAGGCTTCAGCTTTCCTCCTCCCAACAGGTCATAGACAGAGCTCGGTAGAATGTTTACCCCCACACCCAGATCGAGCAGAGCCTCGTCGATGTGTTGGTTACCTATAACCACTAAAATATACGGGGCCCCTGTGTCTTTCATTTTGGGGGGTGTTCCATGCTGAAGAATCGAGCTAACGTGGTCAGGCAGGATGACCTTGGTTTGGACCTGTTTCCTAGATCGACGCTTCTGGGTGCATAGGTCCTTCAGAAACTTGGCATAGGACGGAATCTGTTTAATTGCTTCCAATAGAGGCAAGTTAATCTGGACTTGCCTAAAAGTATCCATAATCTCTTCCGTCCTATCCTTGGCTCCAGACGAGCCAACAAAAGATTCCCCAGGAGCAGATAGGCTCTCTGGATAGGGCACCCTCGACTTCTGAGTAGAGGGGTCGTCATGGCGGGAAAGGGGTGGTGGTAGGACGACATCCTCATTGTGGATGATTTTTTGTGAGGGAGAGTGGTGTTGCTCTTCCTCGGGTGAGATGGAAGTAGGGTCAGGTGTGGAAGGGGAATTCTGAGATGTAACCGTAGGAGTGTTATCAGGCTTGTCAATCTTTTTTCCACTCCTCAACACGGTCACTGCTTGGGCGTGCCCCCTGAATACAACCCCCTTGCCCTTAGGGTTCTCCTCAGAAGAGCTAGGCAGCTTCCCCGGATCATGTTGCCTAACTGCCTCAGTAAGATGACCAATTTGGGATTGTATATCAGTAATCATCTTATTCTGAGATTGGATAACCATATTCTGATGATCTTGCATCGCTTTCATCATGGCCTTCGGTTCATCCACCTCAGAGGGCTTATTCGGAAGAGGGTTTTCATAAGAAGGTTGGTATGTGGGCTGGGGAGGTAAGGGTCTTGTATTCCCTGAGTTAGAAGCATCAGCTTGCTTCCAAGAGAAGTTTGGATGGTTCCGCCACCCTGGATTATAAGTGTTGGAGTAAGGGTTATTGCGAGGGGAGCGGAAACCTTAGGCCGCATTCAAGTCAGCCTGAATCAACTCAGGGAATTGGGTTGCCTGATGGCACTCCGCAGTGGCGTGCATTGTGCTTTGGCAGATGGAGCATTCTCTTGAAGCCTGAAAAATAGAGACTGCTTGTGGTTTCAAGCCAGGGTTTGCTAAAAGCCTATCAAAGTTTTTATTCGATAGTTGAATCTGATAAGCCAAATCCTGAGAAGCCCCGGCTTCATGGGCCTCTATCTTCCTCTGCAAGATTGATGGTTTTCTTTCTTGATACGCAGAGGACAAATGTATGGAGTTGTCGCTTAAAGTTTCAAATAATGCCCAGGCTTCATCCTCAGTTCTGGACATGAAGGTTCCTACACAGGCTGCATCAATGGTTTGCCTATGCCTTTCAGATAATCCGTTATAGAACCTTTCGACCAACTGCCATCTTGGCACTTGATGGTGGGGGCATAACCTAAGAAGGTCATTAAAGCGCTCCCAAGTCTCATGAAATTGCTCCCCTTCTTGTTGAGTAAAACCCATAATCTCTCTTCTGTAATGGTTGGTTTTACTCATAGGAAAATACTTTTTTAAAAATTCTCCCTTAAGGGTAGCCCAATCATTTACCCTTGCATCGAGGGTATGATACCAGTGCTTGGTCTTATCCTTTAAGGAGAAAGGAAATAGAGTCCTCATCAGGGCTTCATTAGTAAATCCCTAGAGCTTCACCGTGGAACAGACCTCGGTGAATTCCTCCAAATGCCGGTAGGGGTCCTCCCTAGTAGTACCATAAAAAGAGGGCAATAAAGATATGGTACTGCTCTTGATCTCATACGAATTATCCCCTGCCGGTCGTCTTAGTGCTTGTGCAGGTTGGTTGGTAGGAATAAAATAGTCCCTTAGGGTCCTTTGTTGATTTGCACCTTGCTCAGCCATTTCTTCTCTTTCTTCTCCTAGGTGAGCTCTCCTAAGAATTCTCTCGGGCTCAGGATCAAACACTAGACTACCCTCAAGAAAGCGTCTACCAAGCATACAAAACACAATTCAGCAAAATTTTTATTTTATTATTAAGTCAAACCTCCACTCTAAAGATAAGTCAAAAGATCAAGACTTATCCCTCCGTTCCCACGTAAGTGGTATAAGAGGGGTGTGGACTTGAAATCTTAACCTTCTTTATTGTGGATGTTGAATTAGTTAAAATAAATGGCCAAACAAGTTTTCCACTACAATTACATGCCTTAATTCAACCTTCGAGTGCCCTAGGACCTATACTTTGCTTAGCTGATACTCCCAAGTGATCAAGGGAGAAGTTACTCCAAGCACGAACAAAGGGATGCAAGTAGGGCAGACCCTTCCTTTGAGGCGATGCATATGCGGTGCCCCTTAACTACCCTTTTGTTCCTTTAAGGGGTGTCCCCCTCTGTGGAGTATCAAAACACTTGATCAAAAGATAGTATCACCACTACCACAAAGCTCAATAGGAGGGTCTACACCGATAAAGAGATCGGTGCCTATAGCCTTAAGGGATCGAGCCTTAGTGTGGTGCCTAATGTGCATGCTCAGTGTCAAAAGTGTGCACCACACCGTAAATCTTTGTAATTTCTTTTTGAAATCGCAGACAAGTCCCTTAGAATCAGATCAAAAGTGAATTGCTTTTAGGTTGAATCTGATTATTAGTTCCACTTTTAGTTATGTGACCACTTAATTAGTAAATTCAAATAATTTGGTGGTCTTAAATTTAAATTGGAATGCAAATGCGTGAACAGAAGCTGGATGCAAAAGTTAGAAAGATATACCTGTCTCCAGCAATCTTCGTGCTAAGATGCTTGCAATGCAATAATAAGATCTAATATGTTGCTCAATCACCCCTAAATGCGCGCACCTAAGGGCATACAACTTCTAAATAGGTAGCCCGATATTTTTTTATTGGTTTTTAAAAGCAAGCAAACAGAAAATATAATCACGCATGCACCAGAAATATTGTAAGCCCTAGTAGCTAAAGAATGCGGGGACAAACCCCCAAAAATTTAACCCCAAATTACAAGGGTGAAAAGATAGAATTAAATTGTGACGATGGAGAATCCTCTGCGAAATAGGATCTTGGTCTCCTTCGTCTTTTCCTCGTGTGGCTTAACTCGTGGTTGCTGTCACTGCTCTGTTGCACCTCGTCGCTTCGGCGGATTCCTTGTACAATAATCAAAATGATTATATAATTTCGCAACTCAAAAGATTAAAAAATAATAAAGTAAATCTATTGCGTATGTTGCCTCCCCGGCAACGGCGCCAATTTGAAAGGTCGACTTTTCGCTTAGCGTTATAGTATTTAAGTGGTGGAAAAATCGACTAATCAAAAATAATGAAAATAACCACTCGCAGAAGAGTGGGTCGTGTCCACAGGGAGGCAATGATGCAATCAATACTTAATTACTTAATGTTATTTCGGATAGTGCGAAATTCCTTTTCAAATTGGACTTAAAATGTGAAGGAAAGTAGATTTGCAATAACCTAAAAAGTTAAGGGTGTAAGTGCAGTTTTCCCTCACAAAAATCCTCAATAAATTTAGGATGAATTAGTGCAATTTTCATGTGATGTGTACTAAAGACAATTACTACTTAAATCAAGTCCAAAATCAATCTTTAAACTAGCCAATATTAATACCACGCAATTAGAAAGAACTGTGAGTGCTTGAATGCAATTCTGCCATAATATAATAATAATAAAAAAAATAAAATCTGTGGAAATGGCATTGAATGTAATTTTTAATTCTAACAAAAATAGAGCATTTGCTCTCTCTCTTCCTCGCGAGAGAGAGAGAGCACCGGTGGGGCAGTTGCGAGGCTCAGGAGGACGGCGAGGACGGGGGCTCTCCGACGGTGGGAGCGGCGGCGGAGGAGGTGGCTGGAGGTGGCCGGAGACTGCTGCCGTGCACGGCTGGCGATGAAGGCTGTCGGGTGCGTCACTACGCCTGCTGCAGCGCAGGAGGCTACGCTTGAGGTGGCTACAGGCTGCTGTGGATGGCCAGGCGTGCTGGAGATGGGAGGAAGGCGCGCGGCGTGCTTGCAGAGGATGGAGCAGGCGCTGCAGGGCGGTAGGACGCCTGCTGTCTGCTTGCAAGAAGGTAGAATGGCTGGGCGCGCTGGTGCGCGCGCGGGGAGATGGCGTGCAGGCGCCTTCAGCAGCGAGCGGGCGGAGAGGAAGGCAGGGACGTGCAAGGAAAGGATGCTGGGTTGCGTGGTGCCGTACCTGCTTATGGGTGTGCGGGCTACAGGGAGGAGGAGGCGCTGGTTCTGGAGAGGGCAGAGCGGGTAGAGGCGCTGCAGGGCATGAGCGCCTATAGCGTTGGAGATGGGAGGAGGGCGCGGGCGTGCTTGCAGCGGATGCGGGTCTATCGCCTGCAGGTCTGGCGCGGAGAGGCTCTGTGAGGCGCGTGCGCGCGCGGTGGACTGGAGAACTGCCTGCAGGCAGTGCGGGCAGTTGGTGAAGGCACGCGGTAGGGCAGGTGCGGTGAGGAGCGCCTGCAGGTGGCGCGGGTGATGGCGTGCGGTCGCCTACGGTGGCTGAGGTAGAGACGGAGTCGCACAGTGCTCGCCCTTTCCACAGTGGAGAAGAGAGAACCGTTCTCTTTTTTCTCTAGATAGCCTTCTTCTCTCCCCGCCTCTTCTTTTTAATTTCTCCCCTCACCGCGTGAGTTCAGGGATTTTCCAAAATCCCCGGTCATGACTGTTGAGAAAGGCGGCGCCAGAAGTTTTGCCCAATGTCCGGCGGGGGAGGGGGAAAGAGAGTTGTGGTTGTTTTGGGAATTTTATCCCCCACCCTTGCTCTTTGTGTATTTTATTACTTGCACATAAAAACAATAGAATCATGAAGTTATAGAATGTTATAACCTAAATTATGAGGTGGACAAATCTACTATAACTTAATTACCGTTATTAACACACCTAAATTGTATAATTAAAGATACTTAGGCTTAATAATAGTCCATTTTAATGGACTCATCAGCCACCTACTTAAAAAGAAAAAAAGAAAGTCAAAAAAAAAAGAAAAAGAAAAAGAAAAGGAAAAAGGTGAAAAGAAAGAAAAAAAGAAAATGAAAGAAATAAACCACACTTCGTCGCATGAATATGGCTGGCAAGTTGTCGGTGGTAACAGCTCATCGACCGGTTATCCAGAACCCAGCTCAAGAAATGCACTAAAAATTCCCAAAACACTTAGGAAGAAGCAGAGAAGTAGAATAAGCTGGAGAGATATACACTGGACTTACCCTTGTGTTGACCCCATAAAAATAAAAGTAGAGAGAAAACTACCAGTCGTGAAGATACACCTTTAGGCAAAACTCTCTTTTTAAGGTCACCTAGAGGCATAGAAACCCAAAGTCCGTTCTAATTGTCGATTAACGAGTCTATCACATTCACAATAAGATGCTTAGAACTTAGGATTCTCATCAAATCTTGGGTGGGTTGAGTGGCCGTAGAAAGCCACTCTTTAACCCTAAACTCAAAAATCCAAAAAAAATAGAAAAGAAGAAAAAGAGAAAAGGAGATTTTTCTTTGAATAAGGCGAGGGCTTGAGGCGGTCTACATTTTGGCAGATACCCGGGTGTTGTTGTGTCTTTGAAAGTTTAGATCCTAAGTAAAAATTTCTTAATGTTGAAAATAACTTATGCCT
Organism: Thalassia testudinum; assembly: GCA_037157565.1. Classification (NCBI taxonomy): domain Eukaryota; kingdom Viridiplantae; phylum Streptophyta; class Magnoliopsida; order Alismatales; family Hydrocharitaceae; genus Thalassia; species Thalassia testudinum. The sequence goes on from JAZHRO010000063.1 coordinate 72,805,295, forward strand.
AAGTAATCCAACCTAATTCTTTTATAAATAGCATGCAATTTTTGCTAGGGACTAGCAAAAGATAGGCAAGGGGGTGTGATGTGCATACATCTGATTAACCTAAAATGTCTATCAATGCATGTTCTTAGTGTCACATTAGCATCATACATTGTAAATAGTGCATAACATGCATAATCATGCATTCAGATCAAGTTGTATAAATTATATTGTAATTGTCTCCTTTTTATGGTCAGGGACAGGGAGACTTTTTATCAGGACCTCGGATCAAAGATCCAACCGTACAGATCTGATCAAGGCGATGATTGGAGTTTAACGACTCCAAGATCGCCCTAATCAGACATCTGTAGCACCGGATAGAGATCGAGGAACCTTAAAGAGCAAAGGCCAAGATGGTGTTAATCCTCACCTCAGACAACAAATCCGACTGCACGGGTGGGTTCGAATCAACGATCGCAGCCTAACGGTGTGAAAATCAGTCCAATCCAACACCTGTGGCACCATCTACATCACTCAGAAGATGGATGGCCTAGATGGCACCACATGGCACCATCATAGCCGCCCAGCACCGACCGCAGCTCTCCTTCACCTGATCGACAAATGGCATCCAACGGCCGAGATCGCACCCAGCCAATTTGGAAGACCGCCGAGCCCTCTCTCTCTCCTCACCTATGCAATGAATCTAGACAGTTGGATCACCATCCAACAACCACAAACACTCGCGCCTTAAAACATCTACGCGACATAAACACCTGCTCAACGCAGCGGTCGAGGGCGCTACACGAGCATGTGACCCGCGTTCGAGGCAGCATTCGCTGCGAGCAGGCGCGCGATCAGAGCCGCGCGATGAAGATCTAGTGGCAGGGAGCGAGCGATAGCACCCACGTGCGATCAGACGCGTGACACTTAAGCGTGATCGCAGGTGGGCGTAGCCACTTTAAGCCGTTCGATCTCTTGATCGGACGGCTGAGAGCACGCGAACGTGCATGTGCGTTGAAGGGCGCGGAGGTGAGGGGGCGCGCGAGCGGCATGCACGTCGGCCACGTTTAGGCCTTTAGTGACGGATAAATCCGTCACTAAAGGTCCAAAATTAATGTTTTCCAAGTTGTAATGTCCAAAATGCCCCCACTCCTTGAAACTATAAAAGGAGACCCCCTCCATACGGATTTCTCATCCCTTCCTTCTCTTCTCTCCCTCTCCAATGCTCAAGAGAAGCTTGTCCCACACCCGAGATGCTCCTCAAGAGCTAAAACCAAGTTTTCGCCCCCATTCTGGAAGCGGATCCCGCGACGACGATGATGTGCTGTCTCATTCCCATTCCTCCTGCTTCGACCTCCTTCCCACTCCGTTCCTCATCTTCCAGGCATTGTCTCATCCAACTCGTCCTCCAAGCAATCGTCGAGGAGGATAACTTCTCTCTCCCATTCCTTTTTCCTGTTTTCTAGAGTAGAATTTTCCTACTTTCTAGTTGTAATAATTTCTCTATTTCTAGTGTAATCTTTTCTCACTTTCTTAGTTGTAAAAACATTTTGCAACATCAAGTGAATGTTTTCCTTCTCTCTCTCTTATTGTCTATATTTATTCCATTTCATTGTGATTATTCCGCTCTTTAAACAAAAACATAAAAGAAATATAATTGCAAATTTTGATCGACGTAGCCTCCCTGAGTTCGACCTGGGATTTCTTTATAGATTTTCAGCATGAATTTTATTTGTTCAACCCGAGTTCTTTGCTACTCGAACTACAACGATAGGTTTTCAAAACCAACTCCGATAACGTAGTCCTCCGACGTTCAACAGCTAGTTTTAATGTTCTTCATAGTTTTAATTTCTGCATTAATTTTCTAATTAGTAGCATAGTAATCCCTTGCTTTAATGGATGCATGCATAATCTTCCATAGATCCATGCATGCACCACATTTCTGTTAGCTAGAATCGTTGTTTTAAGCTTTTATGTACAAGCTTTCCTCTAAACATGATTGTAATGATGATATATTTTGAAGAAATGAAATCACCACTTGTTTGATTTATCTATCTATAGTGTGATTATCAGTTTCCTGATTTACACTCTTATCTTGATGCAACACAATGTCGGTCCCCGAGGATATCAATGAATTAGCGATTGATTTATTTTCCACTAGTAGTCATCACATTATTAAGATTGTGCGAACGCCAACACACACTTTCACATTCGTGATATATTTGATGCACGCACAAATTTTTCGTGTAAACAATGAGACTGGCGCATCTCTAACTTGCACTTTAGAAACTGGGGTCCAAGTTTAAGCAAGTATAAAATCGAAATCAATTTTGCTCCTTAAATGCCTCCTTAAGATCGATCGGGACTCACTGTCTCGTTATATAAGTTTTGTTTGAGTCATAATTGGTGGTACACTACGATGGTTTTCTTACTAAATCCATGATTTACGAACACAACAATGACCCCCCTCCATAGGCTCCACACCTGGCAGCACAGTTCTAGACCTCCACCAAGACATTCTTTAGGATTCTAGAGCAAAGGCTTCCTCCCATGCGCCAGACAGGGGAAGGAGGTGGAGATGATATGAGTTTACACTCATGCCAAGTGCTCATGGATCTAGTTATGAAGAGGGTGGGGAGAACCCTGAGCACCCCCTTCCCTCCTCCCCCCTACCCCCCAACCTAAGGAAGAGTAGATTGACCCATTATACATCGACACCATCAGCTTTTTACCAAGTTTAGGAAGTTGAAACTCCCAACCTTCAAGGAGGATGAGGATTCGACGGAGGTGGAGGTCTGGATTTAGCAAAGTAAGAAGGCTTTTGATACGATCCTCCCACCTGAAGACTGCAGAGTTCCCTTCACGACTTATCAGCTGACCAGCGTGGCACATCAGTGGTGGTTGTCCGTGCATGAATAGGAGAGGACTTAGATTATATCCTATGGGAGCTTTCTTGAGATGTTTAGTGACCAATATTAGTCTAGGACCTGGCAAGATCAGAGGAGGCTCAATGACAATTAGTGAATATTGTACTCGATTCATTGAGCTCTCTTGTTTCGACTCGTCAGTGGTTGCATCTAAGATGGGCACTGGAGGTTTATCTAAGGATTATGACTCAAGATGCGGAAGTATGTAAATCTACTTCTGCTGGACACTTTTGCCTAAATGGTTGACACCACGATGAAGTATGAGCAGGGTGGCACTGAGACCTGCAAGAACTTAGACGGTGGATCAGGACAAAGATCGGACTTCCAAATAGGCTTCAAAAGAGGCAAGACTAATGGTACAATCCATTCAAAGCACCATCCCTTCACCTAATGTCTCTCAATAGCAGACACAGTCTGTGGCCTTAGGACCTACTCAATTCTATCTAGATACACGAGCATAGATTCAAGGGACCATAGGACAGACACCATCAACCAATTCTAGTAAGAGGAAACATACTTGCTACAAGTGCGGATAGCCAAGTCATATTAGGAGGGACTGCCCAACCAAGTCTAGGAACCAGAGCAGGATGTAGAACACTAAACTCTAAGCTAGCTCATTTGTACTAGGTTCGTGGAGGTGGCTCCCAGCAATTCTATGGAGGCACAACCACTCAGGAGCAACAACCTACTCAAAGTGCGGCTAGCTCCAATGCACCTTCATATGCAGGGCAAGTATACACCCTATCATTGGGGAACACACATGCATTTCCTTCAATGGTGGCAGGTATGGTTACGATTGAAAAGTTGTTGATCTTCACCTTGTTTGATTTTGACACTTTCCATTATTTTATGTCTCTTGAGTTGCCTCCAAACTTTTTTTTTTTGAAAAAGGAGTTGCCTCCAAACTTACAAAGCCACTAATCCTATTAGATGAGCCTCAGTTATTAAGAGTCCAATGGGTTAATTATTTACCTGCCAAGATAGTCCACAGAGACAATGCAGTTTGCATTGGGGACTGTAGAAGTGTTGATCAATGTTGACCAACTTGGTCAAGTTGGGATTTTGCTCATTCCCAGGATGAAACCAATGTCTACCAATCTATATCAGATGGCACCTACAGGAATGAAGGAGAATTTCCCAAAGCTTTTCGTTGTTGAGTCCATAACACCCTAGTTTGTTTCTCTTTAAGGTTGTTATGCCTCTTTAAGATTGTTATGGACTTGATGGTGTTTTATGTTCTCCTTCAATAACCTTGCTTGAGTTTGGGGGGAGAAACTCTCTTTAAGATTGTTATATTCGTAAAGCCCCAAACTTAGATTTAGGAGTCATTTTAGACTTAAGTGTGTAAAGATGAACCTATCAACACTTGTTAGGTGTGAATCGAGTTAGCAAAGCTCGAAAGTAGAAAAAAATGTATTTTGGTCAAACATGGTCAAGTTTTTTTTTGAAATTTGCCTAAACTACTTTATAATTGGTACTAATGGATTCCCTTTTCTATAAGCTTTCTAGCAATTCATGTTTCAGGAAAATCCAAGTTGTGTAGCATAAGTTATGCATGAAATATGTACAAACCCATGTACGATCTGCCTAGGGAACTGCACCACGCAAATGACCTCATATTCGAAATCTACCAAATTTGTTGGATTCTTCATCTCAGTGATTTCAATGGTATGTGTGTTAATACCCTTATTTTGATGTAACAAAATTATGTTTTATTGTGAACTAACTATTTCAAGTTATCAATTGTCATAAAGATGATTAATATGATACTTGGATTTAAGAAGATGTCTATTTGTCAGTAATCTTTTACATTTCTTGGGTCTAGAATTCTATGTAAGGAACCTAAAAATATTTGTCTTTACATTTTTCACTTGTTAGATAATAAACTTAGGCTAAAAATCAAGTTTTAAGTAATGGTGATCAACTAATAAAATATTCTTGATTGACCAAAAGATTAAGTTTAATTAACCAAAATCTTGTAACAGTTAAATCTACATTTCACGCAAGAAGTCGATTAAAATGGTAATTTAATAGATCAACATATAATTAATCAAAATAATAAATTAATTGGCCAAACTGAAATTTTAACCGACCAACACCATTTTTATAAAGTTTCCAAATCAGCTAGACAAACACCCATAAAGAGGACCCTTTGACCATCATTTCAAAATACACCTCTCAAAGAAACTCTAAAGCAAAAAGTGCTCTCTCTCTCTCTCTCTCTCGTGCTTTTGCACCTTGGTGCCTTCGCTTCAATGCTTTCAAAAGCACGACTTTCTAAGACTCCAAGAAAAAATACGATTTGCATATTTTTGAGGTTCCATAGGATATATATTGTATTTTTATTCTAGTTATTTTAATTGGGACCCAAGTTGTTGTGATTCTTGTAGTTCTTCTCTTGTCAGATGTCAAAAGAGAAGAAGGATTTATAAAGTAGTTGTGCCACCCTCATTCAAATGGCACATTAGTGGATTGACTGGCGTTGACTAGTCGAGAAAATCTTAAGCTAGGAGGCTTAGGTAGTAGTTTTTACACGAAAGAGTTTCCACTATAAATCATGGTGTAATCTATCTTGCTTGCTGTGGTTTGAATTTTTAAATTTCATATATTTTGTCCATATATACTATTCACCCTCGCTCTAGTGTAGACGTATAGGTCTTATAAGTACCCACATCTAGTATTAGAGCAAGGTTTCCAAGAGACGATGATGTCAAAGTCCTCTGTCATTGATGTCTTATGATGAGGGCCAATCAACGATAAGACTACCTTTATTTGATGTCACCAATTATTGATATTGGAAAACATGTATGCAAATATTTTTGGAGTCCTTGGATTACGAAGTATAGGATGTTATTGCATCCAAATAGACTCGATCAGAGAAAAAGGAATGAGTTGCAGTCACATCAGATGAAAGGAAAAGAGTAAGTCATAATGCCAAAGCCATGAATGCTATCTTTTGTGGTTTAATCTAAAGAATAGTTCAATGGAGTCTCAACATGCAAAACGACATATGAGATTTGGAATACCCTCAAGGTTACGCATGAGGACACATCCAAAGTCAAGGAGACTCGCATCAACCTACTTACTTTGGGATATGAACTCTTCAGAATGAAGAAGAGAGAAACAATCAAGGAAATGTACATTAGATTTACAGATATCGTAAATTCCTTGAGACACCTTCATCAAGAGATGAAGAATGATCCTCTTGTGAGAAAGATTCTTCGATCATTTACAAGTGATTAGGAAGTAAAAGCAACAACAATGCAAGAATCAAAAGACCTCTTTCTCAACTATAGTTGGATGATCTTATAAGAAGCCTGATGGCATATGAAGTTCATGTAAAGCATATGAAAGAGAATGAAGGAGAAAGAAAGAGGAAGGATATTGCGCTTAAAGGTCATATTGATATAGAAGAGTCAGAGGAAGATGAAGATGAAAAGGACATTGCTCTTGTTTCACAGAAGTTTAGAAAATTCCTGAAGAATGAGAAAAATTGGAGGAAGAAGAAAGAGGAATCAAAAGAAGATCAGGTCATTTTCTATCACTGCAAAAAGAAGGGTCATATGCAAAAAGAATGCCCTTTGTTGAAGAAGGATTTAGACAATAAGAAAACCAAAACACATCCTAGAAGGGAAGGAAAGAAGAAGCCATTTCAAGTAACATGGGATGATACTGACTCAAGCTCTTCAGACGAAGAAGAAGATGCATCAAGCAAAGAGGCTCTCTGCAGGCTTATGGCACTCAAAGATGAGGTATCTTCATTTACTTGTAACGAACTTTTAGAAGCTTTCTATGAGTTGCATGATTTAGTTAAAGCACTAAAAGTTGAAAATAAAAAATTATCAAAATATCTAGAAGTAGAAAGTGATTTAAGAAGATAGATATGCTTCATAGAATTTGCAATTGTCACAAGAAATCATTTTTTTGAAAAAGCACATAGATTCTCATCAATTAGATTTGCAAAAGCTAAAACGAAATCTATTACTCTTGTAAATGACTTAGATAAATTTACAAAGGGCAAAGATAATCTAGAGAAACTATTAGTGACACATACCTAAACCTCCACAAAACTTGGGTTAGGATGTAGCCCTAAAAATGATCATGAAGCTTTAAGCTTACAAACACAAACCAACACACATAAGCTTTCTAGTCAAAAGGCTAAGAAAAGGTGCACGCCTAATAACACACTTTATCAGGGACGTACTAACAAGAGTGGACCCAAAAAGAAAAAATGGGTACCAAAGACAATTTTGCAATCTTGTTTTGTAGGTCACCCTTACGAAGGACACTTAGATTACAAAGATTGGTTGCACAAAGAAAGAGATGGAAATCTGCAGGCTATTAAAAAGCTCTTTGGACCTTATGGTGAGGTTAATTCTCAACACCGCTAATTAAGTTAATTAGACTTAATTAATTGCATAAGAATGTAACTTAGGTTAACTTGATTTTATGTCGAAAATGTAATATAGGGTCAAGTTAACCTAACATTTTAGATTTTTAAGTTCTTTTTAACTAATTGAGTCACCGAGAGTCATAATTGAATCCTAATTCACCATTAACTTCTAATGAATAATTAACAATCAATTAATTAATCAAATTATAATTACAAAACTTTAAGCACATGAATATAGCACACAAGATTAATCAATTAAAAACATGCAGTATTCCTTTGAAAAGAAATGAATTTACAAGAAATATTTCTCATTGAAAATCAAATAGAACAATGTTTATTACAAAATACAAGACATTAAAATGAAATTGCAAGAATTATCATGCCTATTACAACAATTAAAATATGCAACACAGTAGCTTCAACTTTTAATCTCCTCAAATTTCTTCTTTCATTTTTCTCTTATCTCTCTGCCTTTTCTCTTCTTCTCTTATTCTTTTACTCTCTCTTTCTCTCAAGCTCTTCCTTTTCTTAAATCTTCCATTTCATTAAGCATTCTTCTTCCTTTTCTTTCTTCTTAACTGTGCTTTTATACTATCCACACTTAGCTGATTTAAACTCACCCTAAGCCCATTTTTTTTCTCTCAATTATAAAAATTATGATTTTTAATGGGCGGCACGGGCTTTTTGAGGATACACAACACCCACTAGGGGCGGGACCCAACCCTACTAGGCCCGTGCCTAGTTTATTAATTGTGGATTTTTTCATATTTTGGCATTGCACAGTATTGGGCCCAAACAAGGTCACTCACATCCACACCCACACTCAGGCCCACATGCACACACGCCCACAGGCGCACACACACCGCATTGGCACATGCACATGCACGCGCCCACACCCTATGCTCATAAACTGCGCCCTACGCTGACGACCAAGCAGTCATGCATAGGAATTCGTATTATACTACAGCGGCGTCCACAAACTACCGATGTGGGACTTAATTCAAAGTTCGAGGCTTGACTTCACTTAAAGATTTCCAATGACTCGTTGGGTCAAATCAAGCAATCCAGAGCTCAATCGAAAGCTCTTCATGAACTCTACAGGATTTGATCACCAATTTGGTGATTGGATCATCATTGATCCAACGATTTCAGTGCCAAACATGGTTGTTCGCCATGCCCAGAATAGCCTGCAGTGAAGAGTAAATAGGTCTCTTGACCTGCAGAGGAGAGTAATACTCTCAATTGAGAGCCTGGATGCTTTCTATGAAGAATTCCGTAGCATTTAGAGATGAAAGAAGGTATCAAGGGAGCTTCAGTAAACTCCAGAAAAATGGGAAGTTCGTACTGGAAGCTTATAGCTCAATTTTGAGTTCTAAAATGGCTTACAGATAGTTAAAAGCCACAAAAAGGAATCTAAATCGATTCAGCAGATCAAAAACCATTGATCTGGGCAGAATTTAAGTTCTAATCTCATCATAATCTTAAAGAACAATACTCAGGTTCCAAAATAACCCAAGATGCTCAGTAGTAGAAATCTTAATTAATCTTAAGTATAACTTATCCAAATCACTTAATTCAAACTTTAAATTGTCCCAGGAGCTTAATTAACCCTCAAAATCACAGAATCAACCCTAAATTCTTCCAGTTCATACAGAATTGACCAATCTCAGGCTTGGAGTTGACTTTCACATTTTAAGTTCCACTTATTGAATTAAGGGTCAAGATAGGTTCAGTTATGTTCCAGGAATTGATTCATCATCTCAAACCTAGATTTTGAGCACTCAAACAGTGCTCTCAAGCATTGCCACCTGGGATAAAAAGGAGGTTTGTTTGTCAAAAGTCTCAGGAGGTTCTCAATCCAATTTGAGGATCTAAGAAGATTCTACAAGGTTCACTAAAGCTTCTGGATCTATTTTCCAGCTTAGATTAGCTCTAACTAAGCTTCTCTAACTCTACCAGAGTTGGAGAAGACAGAGATCAAGAGAGAAAGATTCTCATCAAATCTCAAGTCTACCCACAGGGATCTAATCCTTAGGCTTTAACTAAGCATTCTGGAGCTTTGCGAAAAGTTCTAATGGCTGAAGCTAAGGAATGGGGTCGCCGGAGTTCGCCGAAGCTTCGGTGAACTCAAAAAAGGGGTACTGGAGTCTAAAACTCCACTGAACAGTCCATGAATGGTCTCAAAAGATTTCTGAGGTCGTAAGGGACCTTAGGAACACCTCAATTGAGTGATTCAGAGATTAATCTTCGAATTCAGTTAGAACAAAATCTGAGCTCGTTTAGACTCAGAGATGATCCTCTTACTCAATTGAGTGAGGGGAAATGGTTAATGGAGTGTGGCGAAGGTGAATAAGTGACTGATTAAGTGGAAGAACTCCTCCTAAGCCACCATTGACAACATGCTCAGGAGGTTGTGTGGAATTTAGGCGTTTTGGTTATGATGAGTAATTAATCAAATTGAAGTCAAGAATGGGGCCTTAAGATGGTGATGAGGTGATGGAGGGTCCCTGATGAAGGTGATCTAGCCTGAGGAACTCTGCCGTGGACAACAGAAGTCATCGGTGAAGGAGGAGGTGAATTAGGCGCATAATCTGATAAAGATCGTGGGAAGGAAGTGATATGAAACTAGGGAAAGCAAAGGAAGATGATCAGCTAGTTAAAAAGAGCAAATGAACGCTCCAGACGAGCTCAAGGAACTCATCGAAGCTTAAGAAGATGGTAGAAAAACTAGCATTATAATTAACTACCTACCTAATTAACTACACTAACCTACTCTAACTTACCTAACCTACTGTTACCTGGATGAAGGGGCAGAGAGATCTCCATCAACGGTCGTAACGGAGGAGGAAACAGAGGGGTAGGGGAAGAAGTTCGGTGGGCGAATTCGCGGAGTAGAAGCGGAGTCCGGAGTTGTCGCCTTGTCCAGAGGCACGGCGAAGGATAGCTGAGCTCAGAGGATGGTGGGAATAATTGGAGGAAGTGCGTGGAAGTGGGGGTAGTTCGTCGGAGTAGGAGGGAATAGCCTATCAATTAGCTACAGTTGGGGGAAGAGGGTAGGGAGCTAATCGCTCAAATCGAAGGTATTGCGGGCTATTTATAGGTAATGGTGGAAGTAGAGGGGGATGTATCTAGACAGGTAAGAGTCTAGGTTCATTGGTGAGCTTAACTTCGAACCTAATTAGGATTAGAGCTTCATCCGATCCATCGGATGTGAAGAGGAAGGTGAGCGGAAGCTTTGGAACAGGCAGAGGAGTTCAGGAGAGGGATGGGCAGTGATCGAACGGTGTGGTGACAAGCTGTTGTCGGTTGTCCAGTGCGAGGAAGAAAAAGAAGAGGAAGAAAAAGATAATGCTCATAGGGATGTAAACCCAATAAAAACTAAGGACTTTATTGAAAGAAAAGGACTCGAATGAAATGAATCCTAAGGACCAAAGGGCAAATAGAGGCATTTTAAGTCAAATTTAATTTAATTCTTTTCCAACTTTTTATATATGATTATAAATTAGATAACTATTAGAAAAATGCCTTGAATTACATTTTTGACCTTTTTAGCTTTATTTATTTAATTGATTAAATTACTTAAGTTATTACATACTTAGGGTTTAATATTTATAATGTTAAATTAAATATTAATTAGGTAGTTAAATATTTATAAATCGAGTCCAAATTATTATTTAAATTATTAATAACATTAATTGACATTTAATTTAGTATTATTAACTTGTTTTATTATCCTTTAATAAATTGTCCCTTGTATTATAATTAAACCCTAAATGGACATATTCCTAGCTAATTAATTAGGGAAACTAGTTAATTAGGGCCATTTAAGAGTCATGATGAGTCTCTCATCACCTTACACGATTCAACCAATGACAAGTCCAACAAAAAGGAAGATGGGTGATGGACAACGACTGCTCCAAACACATGATTGGAGAAGAAAAACTATTTCTCTAGCTCGACCATAAGGAATGTGGCACAATCACCTTTGGCAACAACCACAAGGGTCGTATTATTAGTATTGACTAAATTGGTAAGTCACAAACTTCCTTTGATAATGTGCATTTAGTTCAAGGGTTAAAACACAGCTCGCTTAGTGTAAGTCAAATATGTGATAACAGTTATAAAGTAAGTTTTACCTCTAAAGGATTTCAAATCAAGGTTAAAAAGACAAAAAAACTCTCTTAAGAGGAAATAGGTTTAAAGATATTTATATGCTATTGACTTTATCAAATGCAATACTTTAAAATGCTTGGTTGCATCGAATGATGAGTCAATATTATAGCATCGACAATTAGGACCTGCTCACATGCGTAACATAAACAACCTTGTGAAACATGAATTACTAAGAGGATTGGTTAAAATATCCTTTAAGAAAAGAATATTTGTGAATCCTGTGATCTTGGTAAATTACATAGAACTTCTTTTAAACCTAAAAAATGGTTAGCACTTCAAAGCCACTAAAGTTACTTCACTTAGACTAACCAAGTCCAAAAGCCTCAATGGGTGCAAATACATTTTAGTCATTATTGATAACTTCTCTCGATTTGCTTGGGTATTATTCTTAAGAACCAAATATTCAACTTTTAAGGAATTTAGTAATGTTACAAAAAGAATCCAAATCGTGAAAGGATATTCAATCTCTAGAATTAACAGTAATCATGGATGAGAATTTGAAAAATAGAATTTTCATGATTTTTGCTCAAATTATGGAATTAAACAAGAATTTGCATTTCCTAAAGTAGCTCCCCAAAATGGTGTAGTTGAAAGGAAAAATAGAACCCTCCAAGAGTGCGCCTGTACAATGCTGTGAAAGTCAAAACTACCTTGATATTTTTGGGTAGAGGTAGTAAACACTACTTGCTATGTACAAAATAGGGCCTCAATCAGCCCATTTGAATTATATTATGATAAATCACCAAAGATTAGTTATTTTAAAATTTTTGGCTGCAAATGTTTTATCTTGAATACAAAAGAAAATCTGGATGAATTTGATGCTAAAAGTAATGAAGGAATCTTTTTTGGGATATTCTTCTAGAATCAAAGACTATAGGGTTTACAATAAGGAGAATTCTACTGTTGAGGAAACCTTACATGTCTCTTTTTATGAATCCATTCATAAGAAATGATCTTTAACTAAAGATGATGACTTAATGATAACTACATAGTTGATACACTTAATATGCCTAAATTAGGCTAATTCCTAAGTAAACACATTATACTTATGTTGTAAATAATGCATCATAATTATTCTAGGCATATTAGGCTCATAATTGCATTTATAAATAATTTGTATATATTATAATAATATTAATGTGTAGGAATAAAATGTGGGAGTGGAACTTAAGAATGGAAGGTTGCAGAAGAGAATTAAGAGAAGACACATTTTATGAGGGCTAAAATGTAATTTTACCAAGATACTAGGGCTTGAACATAATTTGACCAATAAACACTTGAAGTCCTTGCCTCCAAAGAAATTCCAAGTGCCTCCGAGCATCTCTGCAAAATTTCAAGAGGAGACCACAACAACTCAAATTCAACCTTCACACGCAGCTCGCGTATGAAATGCATGTGCCACACATGCTCAATGCGCAGCTCACCTACCCTATGCATGCAACAGACCTGTAGCACCCCTAACCAACTAGCGTGCGTGATATGCATGTGGGAACTACGCCCCCCTCTAGCACAGCACACGATCCATGCGCCCTCCGTGTGAGGATCTCACCCCTACACACCACCCACACACTCTAGGCACGTAAACTACTGGTTTTGGCCAGCAAAAAGCTCTTTTTTCCACCTATATATAAAAGATCCCTAGCCCCTCCACCTTCAAATCATCTCTATCCACACCTTCCTCACCTCCATTAGAGTTAGGAAAACCTTCCTAAGCTCCAACCTTACCTCTCAAGCTATTAAGCGCCCTATTAGAATAGAAAAATCCCTTGTCTCTCTCCATTTCTCCATTCTCTCACCACCTTCATAAGGCCTTTTAAAGTCATCCTCTTACCTCCATTCTGTAGGATCTTAATACTATGTGCATAAACACACAAGATGCAAGATATAAGTAATGTGGAATAAAATAATATTGGCACAGAAATCAAACCATAAGAATGAACACAAAATGTACAGTGGTTCCCCACTCACTTGGGTATTCTACCACCTAAGCCTCCCATCTTAGGATTTTTAACCCGATTCCCTCAACCTTGAGGGAACTAATTTATTAACCGAGGTAATTAATAGGTCACCTCAACCCAAGTACAACAAACTAGGTTATTACAACCCAAACAATGAGCTACTATCTTGTTCGTTGGGCGAGATCAATGTTTTAAAATCGATGCATCGTAGTAGAGTTGAAATCGCTCGAAAACAAATAGATTTTATTACTCGAAGTTTTTAAGTCTGAGGTCAAACACAGGGAACAAATTGGAGTTTAAAAATCAAGAGCACAACTTTAAAATTAACTATAATATGCAATGAAAATCAGAGTTATAGTGCAAAAACACATAATGTCAATGTATATAAAGAAAGCTCAAAAAATGGATGTCTGATTTTGTGGATTAGACGTCTTAAATATGGCTGCTACAATGCTGCTTCTCTTCTTTGATCTCTTGTCTCTGGCTGGCTTTCTTCCTTCTTCTTCTTTTCTTCTCTGTTCTTTTCGTGCCTTGGCCTTCTTTCTCTTCTTCTGATATCTGTCTCTGACCACTTCCTTCCTTCTTCTTTCTTTCTCTTTCTTCAGGCAACTCCTCTTTCTTCTGCCTTTAGTTCCTTCTCCTTCTCTTTCTCTTTCTTCAGCCCTTCAGCTTCTTGCTCTTTAGTCCTTGCCTTCTCCTCCCTTAGCTTCTTCTTCTTCTCCTTTCCTACGAGAGAGCAAAACCTACCCCTACCCATCCCCTCAATCTCTCTTCCTTTTTCTCTCTTAGGCTCGCTCTCCCAGAGTTGCTTCTCGGGTAATCGGGTCGGGTAAGCGCACCCGGAACCAGGCCCACTGGCATGCTGTGATGGGCGAGGAGTGCAAGTCGGGTATAAGAGTCGCACCAGGTCCGCGGGGATCAGGTCACGGATGAGGCAGTGAGAGCTGAGTGGGACCTCACCTCGTGGTCAAGAGGCGAAGAGCCTTATTCACTTTTTCACTTTATTCTGAGGTGGGACTAAACGTCCCACCTTCCTTCGCATGCGTCCATAGCAGAAGTCCTCCCTTATTGCAGCAGTTACAGGGGTCTTCGAAACCAAGCGCCTGCCTGGAGCTGTGCGGAAGATGAGTCCGTGCACCCTGGGATTCTTGGCCTAGAGCAAGGAGACCTAGAGCAAGCTTGCAAGCTAGTAGCTTGCATGCGTCAATGGTGATAGAGACACCTACATTTGTCAACACAAAAATAGCCTCGCGGCCTCATCAGAAAGCTCAGACAACTTCGCCGAGACACGACGAACGTAGTACGGGGGTAGGCGTGGCGTGGGGTGGCCGGTGTGTACGTCCCTAGGGCACCTTGTGTGCGTGAGAGTGGGTGTGTTCAGGGGGTGTTTTGGGGGCGTGGAGTGGTGAGTGGAGTGAGGGTTTATGATCAGTGAGGTGTTGCAGTGCTTGTGGGGTGGTTGGCGAGGCGGATGGAGGTGTGGAGCAGCGGGGATGCCTCGTCGGAGGTCTGGCCGGAGATGAAGAAGGTGAGGGTGATAGTGTACGTCAATGCATGTTTTTAAGAAATAAAGAGAGAAAATGATTAGAAAGAAGAGGGGACTTAGCTGTGCGAAGATAGATGAAGGGGGAGGTAAAGATACCGACCGACTCGTATTGCCATCGCTGGAGATGAAACACTTAGTGGGGGGAGGACAGGGACGATGAAGGGGCTGCAGAGGCGTCGGCCGGTGCGGCGCGACGCGGACGAAGAGGAGGAAGAGAACCCTGCTACTGGTATTGTGGCTGAGCGACAAGGGAAGGAGAGGGAGGTCGCCGGAGCTTGCTGAGCCACTGGTCGGAGAGGGAAGAGACGAAATAGAGGGATTCTCAGGCCAATTTCAAGCGTGGAAGATGTGGAGGGATTTGGGTAAGCTTTTATAGGCCTTGGGGGAAGGATTTGTGCCTGGAATCCAAGCTTCCAAGCATGGCAAGCTCGTCGGAGATGGAAGGTTGCAGGAGACCCGAATCTCTCATGCATTCGCATGAGAGATTGGGTGCCAAATAGGGCCTCGAATTGTGTTCAAACTGGAGGAGATTTCTCAGAGAATCTCTCTTTCAATTTTGAAGGGGATTCTCTAAGAAATCAGAGAGATCTTGCCTTCGAAACTTTGCTGGAGTAGAATTCCCTCCACTTTAATGGTGGAGGGACCTAATTGCAAAGAATGAAGACAAAGATAGGGGGTTTCTGCAGAAGTTTTCAAAAGATAGGGGTAGAAATGTAATTGGGCTGAACCTGCTTGCAAAGTAGGTCAAGATGAATTTCCCTTAAGTCCAAATTTTGGTATAAACCTAATTTAAACCTAATAAATCCAATGGTGAAGTTGGATTTTAGGTTTGACTACGTTTGACTGGGAAATTTACACAAAAACCCAATTTAGGATAAATATTTGACTGAGACCCCAATTTAGGTCAAAATAGGTTCTAAGGGCCAAATTGAAGGTTCTAAATCCTAGAGGATATTTTTTCATGATTTTTAGAGGGTTTAGGTGAATTTTATCCCTACCAGAACCTTGTTAAATCAAGTGGGTCTATTTTAAGGTTATCAGAAGTCATTTAATTCCTAGAATCCACATGAACCCTTTTCTGTTTGAACCAACCCACTTTTATCTTGTTAAGACCATTTGACTTGTGTTTAGCCCATGAGAAATCCCATTGTTGTATTGCAATGGTAAAATTACAGTTTTACCCCTTATTTCTTGCTTTTCTCTCAGAATGGTTGTTCATTGAGTTAGGAAATCTAGTTGGTTATGTAGGAGCTTTTGTTCTCTTTTCTGGGTCAAAATGAGCTAGTTAGGGCTCACGATAGTGTTCCCATCATATCTCAATACAAAATAAACACTAGTGTAAGAAAGATAAAAATATTACAACAATTCACTTAAGCCTCCCAAACAGAATTAAATTAGAGTTTACCAATTTGCGAGCTTGGGAAAGACGTGAATTACTTCGTAATTGCGAGAAATCAGCTATAAGCACACATCGTTAAGCTTGTAAAAATGTACAGAGTGTGGATGATAAGCTTCTTTTTTCTCTCTTAAAGAAATATGGTAGAGATAACAAAATTTAGCTCTAGGATTTTCTCTTGTGTTTCTTGTATGCAAAGTGAGGGTCCAAGGGCTTATTTATAGAGTTAGCATCATAAGAATTCGATTACTAGACGTTTGGATTTAAATCCCAACGTTTATATTATCAAAGTTAATTTTTTAGCCGTTCAGATTTGATCCAACGGATAGTTAGTACCGGTACTAAAGTTTGGGTACCATTACTAGTGACTTCCTGTTTTATATTTTAAACTAAGTTGTCACAGACAGTACCTATGAGGTACCGATACTCGTTGCTTCCAAATATGGGTTTTAAACACTTAACACAAATCTGTAACCCATTGGTACCAGTATTAATCATGAGCATCGGTACTTGTTGCCTCCATTATCAGTATTGATCATGAATACCGATATTCACAGGGTATAGGTTTGATTCTTTTAAAAAACTCAAACATGTAACTCACATATACACGTACTAAACTTTAGCACCGGTACTTGTAGGTTAACAAGTACCTTTTTAAACATGAATTCAATTTGTTTATTAGTCTTCTTTCACAAATACTTTAATCATTAAAAGATGATCTTTTAAACAATACATAGGTTGAAAGACATCAAATGATCGTAATATTTTATCCTAATTTATCATTATATGATTTTTATGACTTAATTCTTGTTTATCAATTGAGAGGAATATATTCTAAGAATAAAACAAAAACCTATTCTAATTGACGACTCAAAATCTTAGATTTGTCATGAAGATGGTCTTCCATCATCAACATCATTGCCTCCTTGTCATCTTTCTCTGTTTGCCTTGATTTCTTACAATCTCCATCAAAATTTGAAATATCACTTAATTGTAAACATTAATCTAAAATAATTTTATTAACACCAAAATAAGATGCGAAACATGGTTTCAACAATCTCCCCATTTTCGGTGTTGACAAAACTATCTCGCAAATAAATATATTTAAGACAAAAACTATCTTTCTAAGAATATGAAATGGAAGAAATTAATCTAGTGCATTCTCCCCCTCAATATATGCTCCCCCTAAGAATATGACTATTTTCCTCTTTATTTTTCTCCCCCTTTTTGTCAAACATAAAAAAGAATTAAAAAATTAAGGGGTGTTGATATTATGTACCATATGAAATAAGTTGCCTATAGTGAAATGATCCGTGTTTGTGCCAAGCTCCACTAGTCCATCTTTCTTAATCTTCATTCATTTTGTAGAGAGGTTGGAGTGTTCCATTATGTATCTTGAACACCAACTGATCATACTCATCCCATTGATCTATTCCTACAAAACATTGTAAAACATCTTTTCCAGGTACCCATGTTTTTAAGGGTCTTTTCAAGTTAATACCTTTCAAATTATATAATTAACCTTGTATTAATGATATTCATTGGTAATTAACTAGAGAAACTAGCTAATTAGGGTAAATTAAAAGTTATGATGAGTCTCTCATCATACCCCCAAGCCAAAGTTTTGCTAGTCCCTAACAAAATTAACAAAGAATATGATATTTAAACACTAGGGTGATTAAATAAGATATAATTAATTCTAAAATAAAGGAATGATTAGGTCACAAGATTTTTAAGTTTTTTATCATTTTATGTTTTTATATTATTATAAATAAGTATCCATAAATAAAACAGAGCATTTGACAAGAATCCACTTACAACAAACTCAAAACCCTAAATATCTTTCAAAACAAATACTCGTGAAAAACAGACACTTAACAGGAATTCAAATCCAAATTAAAACATCTAATGCCTATTTTATTCTCTATATAGCACTCTAAACCCTAGAAATAAAAGAGGTCAAGATG
Organism: Thalassia testudinum; assembly: GCA_037157565.1. NCBI lineage: Eukaryota > Viridiplantae > Streptophyta > Magnoliopsida > Alismatales > Hydrocharitaceae > Thalassia > Thalassia testudinum. The sequence continues at coordinate 72,823,631 of JAZHRO010000063.1, forward strand.
GGTAATGTAACAAGACTCGAAAACTGGAAATCAAATTATAACTCAAAAATTCAATAGACACAGGTCAATCCTTAAGCTTGTGAATTCTAATTTTTACCAACCTAAACTTTTGTGAATTAACTAAACACCCTTTATTAACCAAATTCAGAAAGAAAGTAAAATCCCTAAGCCAACCAGTCCATAGCATCAAGGATGGACTTCTAGACCTAGGGCCTTGTCAATCTGTCTCCTTTAGGCCACAACCACTAGTCTCCAAAACCTGATTTCTCAGGCTTCACTGCATACTCAAGGTTTAGTATCTATGAGGTTAAAATGTCAGTGCAAGTGAAATAGACTTGTCCTATAGGCATCCAAAGTTGCAAAAATCCAGATCTCAAGACATCAAGATCCCAATCCAGGTTATTCCAATTCAAGCCTTTGGCTTGGTCTTACTCAGATTTGATTGCTTTCTCCTCACCTGTTTTTATCTTGAGGTCGACACTCTAGGTGTATATTTCCTCGGTGCACAACTAGTTCTCTTATTCCTAATTTTCATCTCCACATTTTTCTATAGGTTAAAACACTCATTAGTATTGAGGTGTTTTTATTGATGGAGGAGGGTAGCACCTATTTTGTAATGAGATGCTTTATTTGGTGAAAAAAGTGCATAAGCACCCATTTGTACCGAGGTGCATTATTGCAGGGTGTATATATTTTTTTCCCATATAAAATATTTTGTCACCTTCTTATTTTTCTTACTACTAAGTAAAATCTTCAAGTCTTTTTTCTAGGTGAGTGGCACATCCTTTACCCTTTCAAGGGTCACCCCGCAGAAATCCTTGGACTAAAGAAGATACAGAATTGATCTCTTGACCTTTGTGTTTTCACGATCTCAAATGCTTGTAAGACAATTCTAGTGTGTGTGAAGTTTGGACACTTAAGTTACTTAGCTTGCAAACCAGAGGGTGGACAACAAAGCCTTTCACTTTCATGTCCCTTAAACCATTAGTATCAACCTGCAGGATCTGTCAAGATGCAACTCGCTAAGTTTAGCTGAACGTCCTTGACCGATTAAGCTATCTATAGCCCGTTAGACCTTATGGTTAAGGATTCAACTAACCTCTTTACTTGATTAACTCTATGTATCTAGTCATTTTACTCAACTTGGTGATAAAAGTAGATATTCAAAAGTTAAAAGGACATAACCTACTCTTATTGACCAAGAAAGTTACAATTTAATTCCAAAAGTTAAAAGGACACACCTCAAGCACTCGCCCAGGCGTCGCTGAAAGCAAATCGCCTCGCCTGAGTTCGGCCAAGGCGCTAGGGCCTTGCCTCACCTCAAGCAAGCGCTTAGGAGCGCCTAGGCGAGTGCCTTGACAGCACTGGTTGCTGGAGTTATCTAGAGGGCTCACCATGACCACTAGCAAGTTTCCTACGCTAGGAGTTTGAGGATTTGAGCAATGTAGTAGGGATTTAATGTTTTTATTTATAGATTGGAGTAATGCATGTTAAAATTTTTTTTTGGAAAGGTGGGATTTAGGAAGTTGTTTTTGGGAGATACTTTGCTGGGATTCTTGGTAAACCATATGGAAGTTTCGAATTCTTTTTGGGTGGTTATATAGATTCCTTAATGAGGGCAATGCACGACGAGGGCAATGGCACCTCCAAAAGCGAAGCACGTGTAAATGGTAAAGTTGAATCTGCTAGTGCTTCTGTTGCTAGTGGAGTCCAGAGAACACCAAGGAATCTCTCTCTAGGAAAAAACTCTAGGTCGCCTACAATTATAGGTGATGTGAATGCTACAAGAGAGGCCTCTGGTCATGTGACACCATCCAACAGGGAAAGTTCTATGGAGAAATGGAAGTGGTTATTGTGGAGACTATCTATATTGTGACTCTTGGAATGCTAATTTGTCTTGATGGGACCTAACACATCTTGGATTGCCATTACCACTACTCTTTTTCTCGTGGTTCTGGATCTTAAAAATGCCAAGAGCCCAATTAAGATCACATGCTTGGCATACTGTCAAATATTTTTTGTTTTGGGGTTGATGATATCCTCATTGTTAAGGGGTCCCATCCCAGGAATGTATAGAATACTTCTGAATTCAACTTGTCCCTATCGAACAATTCACAGTCAGTATCCCAATAAATACAACCTGGTTAAATTTTGCAACATACAAAGCTTGTTTTGAAATGACTATAAGCAAAAGGATCCAAGAACTTGTTAAAAGTATTTTTGTAAACTTGGTTGTATTCCTCCTTCTGAACATCCTTGGGATTGTGCATCTATTACATCAATCAATTAAAAAATGAGAATTAAATAGCTATTACAAATTAGTAATTTATAGGAAATGCCACTACCACTAAAGATTATGACAATTCCAAGCTCAACCCATATTGTCAACTTCCTAAATAGCATTTACCCGAAAAAATTACAGGGAACTTTAAAAAGGTAGGTGGATAGGTTTAGCCTCATTCACTACCTCCCAATACCAGTATTTCTTAGTCTTAGTCTTCTTTTTCTTCTTCTATTCACAAACAAAAATTGAATTTAAAAAAAAGTGTTAAAAAAAAAAAACCAACAATAGTTTCCATCATGATCCTCCTTTTTCTTAAAAAAACAATAGTTTCCATCAGTGGAATATACTAGTACCTGAGTCTTGTCTTCACCTTCTTTTGGTGGTTCCTCCTCTTCAACCTATCCACAAGACAGAAGAAACATGCTATTAAGAAAACTAAAAGTCAACTAGCAAACAAGAACTCAAAAATAACAAAGAAGAATGAATACAAATATCTCCACAGTCCTTGATTTCTCTCGCCAAGTATATACTGGGAAAGATATAAATTGTGAGTAATTCTTGACAGGATCCTAATGGTCTTCGGTTCAGGGAACTCATACTTGTTGTCAGTCTGCCAAGTAAAAACTTAAGACTAATCTGCATCTTCACAGATTTGTAACAAAGAAAGTATCAAGAACTTCCTTTTAGATAAAGGGTAATCTTTGTCCCACAAGGTGTTAATTCCTCAGGATCAGTCTCCTCTTTTATCTCATAAGAGTTACAGTCAGCTACACCTTCCCAAACATATTGCTTCTCAGAGTTGGACTCTTTGTAGACACTACCACCTGAGGACAGTCAGATATTGATTGGGAAAAATTACCACGGGATGGTCAGCTGTAAACTTCATCATGAATGCATTCAACATTTTTTTGCAAATAAAGCAGTCATATCCAAATAGAGGAAATGACTAATACTTTATCTGACAGAAGGAATGCAGAGTAAAAGCCAACTCCAAACTGTCCAATTAAACCATTGTCTGCTGCAACATCTTTATTTTTCTTTGTACAACAGAAACTTAGTGTTAGAAGAAAAGATCATGCACCTTTTTTTTTTGAAAAGGTAAACATCATGCACACATCATATAGTGAAAAAATGATAAAGCTATTCATGGCCAAGAATTCCAACCTTGGGGACTTTTAAGAATCTAGAAGTTCCACTCTATGCAATGGTTCCAAGGAATCGGCTCTTTTATGGTCATCCCAATATTGACATCTCTATAGAGATCTTATGCTAAATTAATAGTAGGCAATATATGCGGTAGAAAAAACATAAAGAGCAGAATGAGTACACAATGGTGATGTTTCCTTCCTCAGGATCAGCTTTGATTCAAATCTATAGTTCACCAGCATCTCCCAGAATGGAAGAATCGGTGACACTCAAAACTCTAAACTTATCCAATGCACATCACTCGCATTACTAAACCAAAATGTTTGTCAGAAATGACAAAGCAAGTGATGGAGCAGAATATAGTTCATAGCGAAAAAACATAAGAAATAGACTATCAAACCATGAAAAAAATCCAACATTCTTAACTTCGGAAGAATTTCATAATGATTGAAGAAAGAAGTTCCAACTCATAAATAGCAGTAAACCTGGAAATGAAGGTGGGTTACTCTGATATGATTAAAAGCAATAAATGTAAGTAGAGTAAAATAATGACATACACATGAAAATTGCCCACTTGGACATACAGGCCTTAAAAATGGTGAGACAACCATGGGTAAACAAGAAAGCAAATTCACCAACATTAATCAATACAATCATTCTAGACACCAGAAATCATAGAAGCAACAACAACATAGATAAACTTAATCTCAATAGTTGAAGTTTGTGCAATCATTTGGTCCCATTACATTTCACATCCTCAATTAACTTCCTCCTAACTGCATTACACATAAATCTCATTTACATCAAGTCTATAGCAAACAACAAAAGAGCGGAAAAACATAAATAGGTATAACAAGATAAAGAGGAGCATATCCCTTGCATAATACAAAATATCACTACATATTAGTGATGTATTGATGATGTTTCATATTGCCAGCTCATAGCATGTCCATAGTTTCTTTTTGAGAAGCGAGGGTGATTATCTAGTTGATAACCACCCAGTCATGGCGTGCCCATTTGACCTAGATGAAGAGCAAGAAAGCTCCTGCTCAATTGAAAAAGACAGATTCAAGCATATGATAACTAATCTTATGCAATCATCCTTTTTCTTTTCATTGGAAAAAAAAGAAACAACTTGAAAAGACAAATGTGAGAGCCCTAAAACCCATTACATGACCCCTTCCCCGCCTCAATGTAAACATAATCAGTCACAATATTCCCACTTAGGCAACAAATGTACAATCTCCCACCATCGCTGCCTCCATCATGCTTACTATAAGCTTTACTTCAACCATTTTCTAGCCCTATTTTCCCTGCATATATTAAGTGCTAAATCCCTATCGCCTCTTAAGCAACACCACTTAGTCAACCAATGCCTCTTCGATGGCTTCTAACCATGGACACCCCTCTACGCAAGTTACCTCTCTCCCTTTGTTGCTCTTTCTCTTCTTAACTTGACCTCCATAAAACAAGAAGCTGCACCAGATAACCACTAGAAATAAACACTGCAGCCATGTGGGTGCAAAGGGTATTCCTTGCAGCATATCCCAAAAAGAACATCAATCAAATCTCTAAGAAAGTGCAATATCAAGCCAAAAGAGAACTATCACAATTATTAACTTCAAGCAATGGGTAACATAGCCCATCAAAACTGATTATCAAAACTCGACACACATGGCTGACCAATCAACAAAGACTTCACGCTAGATGTCAAAAGTTGTATCCAATAGTTGGCCTGCTAATTTGTTGGTTGAGTAGGTGATGCATTTGGCTAGTTAGTCTACTTTCCCTCATCATCAATCCAAATGTGGATCTTGTAATAAAGACTAACGGATATCATATTCAAACACCATCTATCCAATGAGTAGGTTTCTCCCTTCTCTTGTTCCATGTCGTCTTTTCAACATGTACATTGGTGGACCCAACCTTTCAAATTTGTTTTGTTGTTTTTTTCAAAGAAGGTACCTTTCAAACTTTTTGGCCACTGAATTGCTTTTGAAAATCTTAACAAGCAATAGCATCAGCTAGTTATCATATTTATCTAACATAAATACACACCTTCATGATGTTAAATGTGCTCTTTAATGTATCTCTTTCAACTTTAACAGATATTTATGTTAAGGAGGATTAGATCCAGTCATAATAGGACATCAACGTTGGTTGTACTTATTCTTTTGAAAGCTAGAAGATTCATACTATTTCAGTTTATTAACATGCATATTGCTCTGCAATAGACCTTAACTAGAAAAATCAAAACATGCAATTCTAACAATTCTTGTTATATTTATATGCTTGTGTAAATAGAATCATTTATGTGGTATTATACTCTACAACATAGGCTACTACATGATCACCCAATAACATCAACGTACCATTTACCCACTAGCTATTTTCTATCGACTGAACACCACAAACGATTTCCTGCACACTCCATGTGGTGTTAATATTTGACAATAGCATCAATCAGCCACTAAATTCAATACTCTAAGCACATCCCATAGAAGAGCTAGACAAGCAACACATCTATGCTCAGTAACTAGGAAATCAATGCTAGTCAAAACACAAACTATTCAGTTATCCTTGTCATCAATCTAGTCAAAACACATCTATGCTTTGGTTCCTGATCATTTTTTATTTAGATGAACTGCTGCTATCATTTCTGATTTATTATTGTGGCAATTTTTTATTTAGATTGCATTTCTTTTTATTATTGCCAATGACAAGCCTAGTGAACATGATTTCAACATTGTAAGAAGCTCACCTTCTAAATTATGTAATGAGTTTACATCCAAACCAACAGTATACATGCTTCAGCTATATTTGTGATGTCTTTGGTTTTCACCTTATAAGTTTAAAGCTGATTTCCCAAAAAATAGGAACTAACTTCTGAGTTCTATAGGGAGATGTGGTTACTAAATCCTGGATAAGATAGCTAGTATGCTACTAAAATCCTATTTTTGTAGTTTACACAGGGCCAATGTAGATGGGACAACAGATTTTGAAGATGGAAGCTCTGTCGAGCCTAATGTAACTTAGAAAATTGGTCCATTGGAATAAGGGATCCTTATCTAATGTGATTTCAATTGAATCCTCAAGACAATAATGGAGATAAGTGGCAACACTTTGGCTGAGATGGAACCTGTTCTCAAAGAGGCATTACTATGATATATACATTTTGTTTTTACTTTTGACCCATGAATGCAAGTCACTTGTGTAGACTTTCTAAAAGCAAATTTTAGACCCTATCAAAAAATTATACTTTGTGCTTTTACAACTATAGCTTAGAAGAGAAAATTTCTGGAAGGATGAAAAATTTGTAGGAACTTGTACCAAACTCCAATAGGATACATCTCTTTTTTTCATTCCAGAAAATCATCAAACTCCCCAAGGATAGGAATTAAGAGCAACTCGTGAAATCATGTTTAACACTCATTTCTTTTGAATTGTTGCAACTTTACAGATGGACAAGGCCTCGATGTGATTGAGTACGTTAAGTTCTTACACTGAACCATTGAGCTGCATTTTGAGATATTTGAGTTTCTCTATACATTATGCAGGTAGGGTGAATCCTTTCCTATTTCTGAGGAAGTCCTTGATTCCACCTTCTGGGTAAATAATTTTTCATCATGCTTTTTCAAAGTGAATCCCATTTTATCAATGTCTAAGATCATACTTTGCCAAATTGAGAGGTAAGTAAAGGATGTCACAATTTGTGCTTTCCTGAAAATGGTTGGGTATGCTCTAAAGGTGAGTGGATGTTAAGATCTTTTACTAGTGCTTTTCCCATCCATTGCTTGTGTTCTTAATGGTTTACCTACACTTGCACTTGGAAGAAATAAGTTTGAGAAAGAGATACCAAGTAATTTTTTATTTAGATGAACTGCTGTTATCATTTCTATTTTTAGAACTGAAATTCAGATTTAGCTGGATTAGTCAGAGCTTGCTCCTGTCAAATGAAGATCATGGGACAATATTCTTGATAAGCAGTTATTGTAGATATTGATTTTAAAAAGATCAACAAGGAGCAGATCTTGAGTTTGGCTTCTTAGATTTACTCAGGAGATTGGTTTGATTGGCCAGAAAATGCTGCTGACAGATGCAAGATCGTGGTTGATATTGGTTGCAGATTAGTGGTTGACTTATTTTGCATATGCGCCTACAGATAAAGGAGTTGCTTGGTTATTCTTATTGCTGCTGGTAAATGAAGTGGTGCTGCCATTGAGTTTATTACTAGACTTTTAGATAGTTTAAGGGTTGAAGTACGTATCTGAGTTGCCCATGATCGTGGTGTTGCCCTTTTTGCTTTGAATTTAAGTTTGGAAGATTAAAGTTGCTTGGGATAGCAAGGATCTGAAGTTCTTGCTTTTGGTTGTTGAGTCTTCATGATTAATTATAATTTAAAATTTTTTCCTGTATTTTTTATTTCTTTTTTTTTATTATCCTTAGAGGGGATTATTTTGGTGTTGAAGTTATTGCTATTTTTTTAAAATTTTGGTGTTGTTATTGTACTTTATTGTTATAGTATCAATAAAGTTGGGGTTACTCTTATGCTTTGAGCTTGTTAAAATAAAATCATTTTTCACTAAAGAATATCAACGGTGGCAATTAAGTGGTATGACAAGGTATCATTAAAGTAAATCAACAATGGTAATTTAATGGTAAAAGAAAGTATCATTAAAGTAAATCAATGGTGACGATTTAAAGATACAAATAACTGTTGCTAAATAATATCAATAGTGGTAGTTAAATTATCAACAAAACGTCATTAAAGTAACTTAATAGTGGTGATTTGCGGCATAAACAAAAGTCATGAATAAAGTATATAGTGACATTAATAGCGTCAATTAAATTGTCACTAATATAATTCAATAGTAGCAAAATAGTGGTAAATAAATTGTATTAAAAAATGATCATTAGCAACTTGAAGTGTGACAATTAAAGTGATGCTAATACAAATGATTTAATGGTAATTATATAATTGTCAATAACCTTTTAGTGAGGTCAACGAAGGTGGCAATTAAGTGGTAATTATTTTAAGTGTTACTAATTTCATATAGTAGCAAAAGGAAGGCCTGTGGTGGCACATATCAAACGTTGCTAAAGGTTATTTATTTTGTAGTGCAAGTAAAAACCAGCTAACACTATAAAAGCAATTTCTTGGGAAAGACTCTATAGTGTGGCCATCAAGGTTCGATTTAAAAATGGTAGCAATCAAAGATGGGGTGATTTCTATATCAAAGTGTGGGAGAGAGGATGTAATATGTTAAGAATCTACGATGGTTAAGTTTGCATAAAATATCATAAGGGTCGGGTAGATGTCCGTAACACTTTTGCATAGTAGTGGCTAAAATAATAGGTCAAGTTTTGGTATGTGATAAGTTCTTGAAGATCATACTCCTCAATGTCCCTAAAATTTTTAAAAACAAATGGTCTAAGGGCTTTCATTTTTGCTTTGTGAATGGTCTCATAAGAGGTGTCCTTGGCCAATGTAGAGATAAAAAGTTTATTTGAGGAAGTCTTAGGGTTTGTTTGAGATGTAGGGGTAGGATTAGGTGTAGTAGGTGGTGGTGGGGTATGTGAAGATGGATCATAGGTTTTGGTTTATTTTGGTGGACGGTTAGCTTTGCTTTTGAGAGACATTGAATCAAAAAGCTAATGTGTAAAAGGCAATATGTCATCTAATAGAATATTATGTATCATCGCACAAAAAGAACAACAAGAAAACACAATAATGAATTTTACTAATTAACTATCTAATCGGTTGAACAAAAAGAGAAAGAGTTGAGAAAATATACCAAAGGGAGAGAGAAAATATTGGTGAGGAGAGCCGCAAGGAGGTGGGACCTTCAGTGTTTGAGAAGAGAGAAATCGTGGAGGGGAGAAAGAAGAGAGAACGGTTGAGAGAGGGAAACCATTTTGAAAAGAGCAAAAAAGAAATCAAATGAGGGAAATATCCAAAACGTAAGAGAGAGAAAACATGAGGGTGAATGAGAGCCACTCGTTTCTAACATTTGGAATTCAAACATGGGCCACCTTTGACAATTGTTAGACACAAATCACTCAAAAAGGAAACTGCCAGTTAATTGGGCTGCTCGGTAGAGAGAGGATCCGACTCAACAATCACATAAGAAAGCAATTACAAGAAAGCGGTGCAAGGTTGGTGACCCAGTTTCACCATGAGAGGTGTACGTCTGGAGGGAGGGCTAGACTCTCGAAAAATCCACTAGAAACAGCGATATTACAATCCCTCGTAGTTTCTCTCTTTCGGATTGCATGAAAGGCCTCTTGTGAGGTATCCTTCCTTTTTTTATAGTTACAAAGTGTTATTGCATCAGAAAATCTAGTGAGATATTCTCCCGCGATCTTGTCATACCCCTTGGTATGCCTGTTGTTAGGGTATTAATTGCACAGGTAACCCCATGCTTACTGCTGTTGTAGGCATTATGGGTGGTGTTACCAAACCTTTGACTTTGGTGGCACTAAACCCTCTGACATGGTCAGGCCTACCCGGGTCCAGGTTGTAGTTTCAGCCCTACCAGGAGGGATGACGTAATAATTGCGGAAATAAATAATAAACAATCTTCACAAAATAACAATCACACAAAAGGCAGAAAGTATTTTTAGGTGGAAACCCAAACCGGGTGAAAACCACCACCTAACCCTCTCGAGTTAGGATTTTCCGATCAACCAAGTTGATCAAAATCCACTAAACCGAATCACTTTAAACGAGGGTGATTCAACCTCAATACAACCACGCTACTTAGACGAGGGTAGCGTACCTCAACCCCTTCTCTCCACGAGAAGGATTTTGTGTCGCGAAGGAGACGGGAATTCGCAAAGCGAATACCCAACCAAATAACAAAGATAAAATAAACAAGTAATCCTATAGAGCCAACAAAGTAATTTTAAACCTAGCTTCTATAGGAATTAGGAAACTCCCCTTTGCAAGGAGTGCGTCGAGTTGATGACGCGGTGCGTGAGCCACGCGACGGCGCAACTTCGCTCTCGTGAACTACGGCGGGAGAGCGGGTGCGCAACAGCTTGATGCTCTCAAGAGAATGGAACTAGAGCTTGGAGAGCAAGGGCTTCTCTTGGACACAAAAGAGTGGAACTAAGTTGCTTAGGTGTGTCTTGTGTTTCTCTTAGTGTGTATCTTGTGTATCTTGGTGTCTCTAGGTGCGTGTTGGTGTGTCAAAGGCTCCCCTCTATTTATAGAGGCCTTAAGAAGGCTTTGGAAGGCTTAGGAAATATTCTATAGCCTTTAGGTGCAAACCCCAAGAGAATCACCCCGAAATCAGGAAAAATCATTGTTCTGACAGGCTTATTAGACGTCTAATTCTGGCATCAGACGTCTGGAAGTTCACTTTAAGACGTCTGATTTCAAGGTCAGACGTCTGATTTTGGGCGGGTCTCTTCCTGACTTGGATCAGATCTAAATAGGGTTCTAGTGCAAGTCCATCAGACGACATATAGGACGTCTGGCACTATGTCTGGACATCTGGAAACCTACTTGTACTGTGGGAATGGATTTTCCAAACGTTGCAACGGCTAGAAAATCTCTGAGAAGAGATTTTGGGTCAGCCGAGGCAAAACGATCATTTATCATACATCTGGACAGTCCTATGGACGTCTGATAAGGCTCTAACGGTCATATTCTTGAGTGTTTGCTAAGCCAGCTAACGGTCCACTAATTGGACGTCTGGCAAAGTCATCAGACGTCTCCTAAGACGTCTGGTCTAAGGTCTGGATGTCTGATTTCATCAGACAGAACTAACTATGTCCAGCCTAATAGTTATCAGACGTATGAATCAACAGTCAGACGTCTTAAAACACTTTATCAGACGTCTGATTTTGGAATTAGACGTCTGGAAATGCTGTTTGAACCCTATATTGGTTTTCTAAGTTCTCTACAGAAAACCTAAGTATCCTAGGGTTGTGCAGGTGTTCCTAAAATTACTGTTAAGGTACTTTGAGGCTCTTTAACATAATGTTCTAAGGAAATAAAAAGAGCAAGCAAAATAAAGATAAAAGTACACGAAAGGATTAAACAAAATTCTATCATATTCTTCTTGTCCTTCCATCTTCAATCTAGCACTCCTCGCGAATCTCTTCTGTTCTCCATCAAGCTCCTCCAATCCGTCTGGGATGCGAGCTCGAATTTCGTCTAAACACGTCTACATTTGCAATTGACCTGAAATCTAAGACTCCAAGTGCAAATGTTAAATAACACGTGTTTTGTTATCATCAAAACAAATGATCGTGGTGCTCTAGCACCAACAATCTCCCCCTTTTTGATGATGACAAAATCATAAATAATAATGCAAAAAATCCTCCCCCATTTTGACATTATCAAAAAGGTTTAATTGATTTTAGATTTCCTATAACTCCCTCTTAAAACATGCTCTTCTATAAATTTCTTTTGACAAAGGTAATGCCTCCCCCTTTTTTTATAACAACAAGATAGCTATTATTTTTCTCCCCCTTTCTAAAGGAAATTTAGCTACCTTATATCTCCCCCTTAAAATTGACAATTAGCTTATAATTTCCCCCTATCTAAATGCTTATGATAAAAGGATAGGGTAAAGAATTTTTTACCAATAAAATGGCCCGAATGGTGGTGGATGCCATCCGTAGCTTGGAGGCTCGGGCATTGGCGCCGGTCTCCAGTCTGGTGGTCGACGTGCGGCGGGTCCGTTGCTTGTTCGCCGTCTCGTCGGTCTTCTTGTTCTCCTCCTTGGTCTACTCCTTGGTTCTCCCAACTTGAGTTGACCAGCTTTGAGTTTGTAGGTCCAGTCCTTTGTGTTGTAATTTTCCCTGAACCCTACAAAACAAGATTCTAATTCTTTCTTCGGTATCCAAGTGAGCTTGGATCCGGATCGATTAGCAGGTCTCCTTGATGGAGATCCTTTCTCAACCTTAGGGTTATAAAACTTATCTATTTTGTTGATTAATTTGTTAGAATTTTCCCTAAGACATGCGATTTCTTTTTCTATAGTTTGCATCTTAGTCTTTAAATCATAGATTTTTAACTTTAGACTATCATTTTCCTTAATCAATTTATTATTTTCATTGATGAGGTTATGATTTTCTAATAATAGGTTATCATCTTTAGGACTAGCTTCTAGATCCTTAAGTTTATTTTCTAATCTTTCATTTTCACTTCTAAGAAAGCTAAGATTCTTTTTAATGCTTTTATTTTCTATCTTAAGTGCTTTACTAACTTCAAATAGTTCATTAAAAGCTTCTTGTAAATCGAGATTTACCTCATTGTCGCTGTCGTCACTGTCGTTGTCACTTTCTCCGATTGCCATGAAACCAAGGCACGCGGTTTCCTTCTCCCCGAGATCTTCTTCCGAGCTCGTCTCCTCATGAGTGCCTTCCAACCTCCTCCATATCTCATGGGCGGTGGTGCACTCTTGGATTTGTTCGAATTCCTTCGGACTCAACACGCAATACAAGGCATTCATTGCCTTTGCGTTGAGTGAAAGCTCTGGAATCTGCAGTTGCGAGTAGCCTCCTTGGGGTCGCTTCGGGATCTCGTATGGGATTTCGCAACATCCCCATATCTCGAATTCAGTGGCTTGGAGCCACGTCTTCATCCTCAACTTCCAATATCCGAAGTCCCTCCCGTCGAAATAGGGTGGTCGGACGGTGGACTACCCTTCGGAGATTCTGATTGCGGCTATGCTTCCCCCCATGATCTTCTTGCCGGGTGTTACTCCGATCTTGCAAGAACCTGCTTTGATACCAACTGTAGTTTTGGCCCTACCAGGAGGGATGACGTAATAATTACGGAAATAAATAATAAACAATCTTCACAAAATAACAATCACACAAAAGGCAGAAAGTATTTTTAGGTGGAAACCCAAACCGGGTGAAAACCACCACCTAACCCTCTCGAGTTAGGATTTTCCGATCAACCAAGTTGATCAAAATCCACTAAATCGAATCACTTTAAACGAGGGTGATTCAACCTCAATACAACCACGCTACTTAGACGAGGGTAGCGTACCTCAACCCCTTCTCTCCACGAGAAGGATTTTGTGTCGCGAAGGAGACGGGAATTCGCAAAGCGAATACCCAACCAAATAACAAAGATAAAATAAACAAGTAATCCTATAGAGCCAACAAAGTAATTTTAAACCTAGCTTTTATAGGAATTAGGAAACTCCCCTTTGCAAGGAGTGCGTCGAGTTGATGATGCGGTGCATGAGCCACGCGACGGCGCAACTTCGCTCTCGTGAACTACGGCGGGAGAGCGGGTGCGCAACTGCTTGATGCTCTCAAGAGAATGGAACTAGAGCTTAGAGAGCAAGGGCTTCTCTTGGACACAAAAGAGTGGAACTAAGTTGCTTAGGTGTGTCTTGTGTTTCTCTTAGTGTGTATCTTGTGTATCTTGGTGTCTCTAGGTGCGTGTTGGTGTGTCAAAGGCTCCCCTCTATTTATAGAGGCCTTAGGAAGGCTTTGGAAGGCTTAGGAAAGGTTCTATAGCCTTTAGGTGCAAACCCCAAGAGAATCACCCCGAAATCAGGAAAAATCATTGTTCTGACAGGCTTATTAGACGTCTAATTCTGGCATCAGACGTCTGGAAGTTCACTTTAAGGCGTCTGATTTCAAGGTCAGACGTCTGATTTTGGGCGGGTCTCTTCCTGACTTGGATCAGATCTAAATAGGGTTCTAGTGCAAGTCCATCAGACGACATATAGGACGTCTGGCACTATGTCTGGACGTCTGGAAACCTACTTTTACTGTGGGAATGGATTTTCCAAACGTTGCAACAGCTAGAAAATCTCTGAGTAGAGATTTTGGGTCAGCCGAGGCAAAATGGTCATTTATCAGACGTCTGGATAGTCCTATGGACGTCTGATAAGGCTCTAACGGTCATATTCTTGAGTGTTTGCTAAGCCAGCCAATGGTCCACTAATTGGACGTCTGGCAAAGTCATCAGACATCTCCTAAGACGTCTGGTCTAAGGTCTAGACGTCTGATTTCATCAGACAGAACTAACTATGTCCAGCCTAATAGTTATCAGACGTCTGAATCAACAGTCAGACATCTTAGAACACTTTATCAGACGTCTGATTTTGGAATTAGACGTTTGGAAATGCTGTTTGAACCCTATATTGGTTTTCTAAGTTCTCTACAGAAAACCTAAGTATCCTAAGGTTGTGCAGGTGTTCCTAGGGCTACTGTTAGGGTACTTTGAGGCTGTTTAACATAATGTTCTAAGGAAATAAAAAGAGCAAGCAAAATAAAGATAAAAGTACATGAAAGGATTAAACAAAATTCTATCCTATTCTTCTTTTCCTTCCATCTTCAATCTAGCGCTCCTCGCGAATCTCTTCTGTTCTCCATCAAGCTCCTCCAATCCGTCCGGGATGCGAGCTCGAATTCCGTCTAAACACGTCTACATTTGCAATTGACCTGAAATCTAAGACTCGAAGTGCAAATGTTAAATAACACGTGTTTTGTTATCATCAAAACAAATGATCGTGGTGCTCTAGTACCAACACGGGTCTGTTTGGACGTAGGCAGTTCAGTCGGGCCAAATTCTCCCGTTTGCTTCATATTTGGGTAACCGGATCATTTTGTGGGCTGTGTGTGAAGTTTTAAGTTTGAGAATGTTTTTTGCCCCTCATTATATGCCCCCACTCTCTAACGAGTGAATGCTGCTAAGAGAGTAGTAAGAACACTTAAAACTTCGTAGTATAATATGCTACCAAATGTTGTCCTCGCTGTATAGGAAGCGGGGCAAACATTAGGCGAAAAGTTTTAAGGTGTTTCACCGACCTAAGGAGGCAGCTTGCCGGTCATAAGAGGCAGCAACATTGAGGGAACGTGAGCGTAAGAGCTCGATTTCCCCCTTGCCTTAAGAGGCAGCTTGCTGGCCTTAAAAGGCGGCAACATTGAGAGAACGTGAGCATAGCAGCCCTATTTCTCATTAGCCTTAAGAGGTGGCTTGACGACCTTAAGAGGCGACAATATTTGAAGGAACGTGGGGCGTGTCCGCCTGAGTTCCTACCAGCCGTAAGAGGCGGCTTCTGAAAGGAGTGAAGGCATATCGATGCCTGGTCCCTGCGGACCTTAAGAGGCGGCACTTGAAGGGAGAGTAGGCATATCGCCGCTTAGTCCTTGCTGGCCATAGGAGGTGACTACCCAGGTAATGATGTGATGTAAGCGCCACCTTCTGCGAGTGATGACTAGTCACTGCGGGAATTAAGTCTTGTCTTGGATATGACAAGACCGGCATTAATTGTCGTTGTGATGAGGCGAAGGCCTCAAATGTCATGCCTGCCATTGATGGGATTGCCCTCTTTGCGGTAGTCGATACACACGTAGGGGGGATTTAATGCCCACAATGATGGCCGAGGTATCATCGGCTCTTGGCGGTATATTTGGAATCTGTGTTAGATACAATGGGATTTGGTTTTTTTGAAATGTGCACCCCACAAGGGGGAACCACCCTCGAGGGGGGTTATAAATAGGGGTGGTGGGTCATAGTTAACTCCCCACCTACCTTCAATTGCCGTAGAGAGTGATGGTAACACCATCATTATCCATAACTAACTTGAATTAGTTAAAACAAAGTGACAATGCTCCTGAATGATCGCTAATTCCATTCAAATCCATTCTGAGAAGAAAATATTAAAATAAGGTTAAATCTGTAGTTTTAACATCATATCACAAATGCAGAATAACCACAGGGTTACCCAGAGGTTAATTAAAGGTCAATTGAGCATTAAAGTCCAAAGAGTGGGTCCACATAGATAGAAATAGGGTTTCACACATTCCAAGAATCAAAACAACACACGGAACCCTATTTCAAACCCACTTGAATTGAAGAGGTTTTGGTCATGATAAAATTCATCTAAACCTCCTAAAATTTATAGAAAAATATTTTAAGAGGTTTGGTACCCTTGGTTTGACCATCGAAACCCATGTTGACCTTGAATAGAGTCTCAGACGGGATTTTGCCCTAATTTGGACTTCTGTGCAAATTAGCTAGTTAAACATGGTCAAAACTCAAATACAAGTTCACCATTAGATTCTTTGGGTCCAAATTAGGCTAAGACCAAAATTTAGACCCAATCAGAGTCCATCTTGACCTAGTTTGCATGTCAATCCCTAAAATCTCTGTTTCCTACACTTAGACCCCTAACTTTTGAAATTCCTTTCAAGTGGGTCCCTAACTTCTTCATCTTCTTGCAAAAATGCCCCTACCACCATTGAAGGTGTGAAAGCACCTTCAGCCGAGATTCGAGAGAGAATCTCAAATCAGATCCAATTCCCCCCAAAATTGGAGGGAATGATCTTGAGATACCCGAGCCGTTGAGCCATCTCATGAACTCCAAATTAGATCCTGGAGCTTAGGCGAGATCAAGGATTTTGGGAACCTTTTTCCCCTAAAACCACGGTTCAATCAGGAGAGTTTCTTGATTTAGAGCTCGAATTTGAGCTCTATATAAAGCCCTGATGCACCGGCTGTTCTCCTTAGCAAGGTTTAGGCCCAAAAATCTTCTTAAACTCCTTCCCCTACTTTCTCCGACCGAGCTCCAGCGACACCTCCTCGATCTCTTCCTACGGCCATCCAATAGCCAAATTGGCTGGTTCTTCTTCATCCCCGACTTCGTCCGCTCCTCGATAGCCAACTCAGGAGCTGCCTCCCCCTCTCCTCATCGCCGTCCTGACCACCGGAGAATTCCTCGTCTCCTGTGCTGGCCAATCAAAGTCGGCATCAAATCCTCGTCCCCTTTGTTCGTAGATAAGTTCTCTTTCTCTCTCTCTCTCTCCCTTTCTACTTCAATTCCACCTACTTAGATCTTAGATTTGACCCCAAAACCATCCTCAACCCCATCGTCTTCCATACGGCTGGTGACGCCTTCGGCAAAGTCGTGCTGCCACCACATTCCACCAAATCACCCACGACGATGCACAAAACTTTCGCCTTACCTCCATCTCCAAAAGCCCTTTGTCAATTTTGGCTTTCACCCACTCCACGACACCCTTGATCAACCCACTTCACTGTCATCCCCTTTGACCTTGATCGACCTCCGTGCACTCCTAATCACCACACCGACACCATCGTCATACTCCTCACACTACGGCAAACCTTCTAAGCTGCCTAATTGGGGGTGATAAGCCCATTCTTTGTGTTTCAGGTATCGTCGCCGCTGGTCACCTTCTTTGTCACCGACCACGCTCCTTCAGCATCAATAGGTCTCGTTATCACCTCCAGGCACTACGGAACCAATCCATGACGTCACCTGCAACCTCAATTAGTCAAAGAAACCAAAGTAACCACTGTAATTGAAGAGCCATTCATGGCCACAGCACGAAGGAAACAAAGAGGATGATGGCATCTTTAGTGCCACATTATGGATGCTGATACCAGAAGAAGCGTATAAATTGAATTCGTGTCTAAGGCATATCGCCTCGACACGAAGGGGTGAGGTCCCTCATGCCCTACCCACATGACCTTCATTCATCGCTCACCACCACGCTTGGTAAGCCTGGACCTGCGACCCGATTACCCGTATACTCGATAACCCGGTTACTATGCATCCATATATACAGTTTTGAGAGAAAGGGGAAAGAAGAGAAAATCTGAGGGGGGAGGGTTTTGCACTGTGCGTCCTCATGATGTGTGCTAAATATGCTCAAACTTAGTATCTTTGAGTTGTTGGTTCTCTGTGCTTGGCACCCTTGAGCGTCTGCTTTGCTGAGGCTTTGTGCCTTGGTAGTTTAAGGTGTCTGACCTCCTTACTTGATGTCTAATGTGGTACTATGGCATTATCTGATCTTGGTTGCTTTGGAGATTTTAGCTCTTATGTAACGTGGCAAGTGGTTCAAGGACCATTGTTGGAATATTTGGCTTATTTAAGAATTGCAATATGTGCTTAAATTGTGGGATTAATTGGTGATCTAAATCACCATTTTTAGGGTTTGATATTCTTTTTATCCCATGAAGCATCTCTTCTTCCTTCAAATTCGACGAATTCACCCATCAACATTTTGGCGCCGTTGCTGGGGAGCAACGTACAATTCTCCACTAGTCATATTTGATTGAGCTTATTACTAACTTGCCCTATTTATTTTTCTGTGATTTTACGAGGTATATCGTGAGAAGATCTTCCGTGCAATTAACCACTCCAGGGGCAGGTAAAATTTCTCTTCTTCCCTAATCAACCTCCTAATATTGGGAAAGAGATAAAGGAAACAAGTGAATTAGGATTCACTTGTCTAGTAATTATCATTTAAAGGCAAAATTTCTTGATTTGTGAAATTGATTTGATATCTGATTGAAGTGAGACGATTTAATTAGAGATCCCTATTATGATTTCCTGTACCTATTAGGGATTTACGCTTAAATTCTCGACATCTTGGACTACTCACTTTCTTGTTTGAGTCTAAGGTGTTACATTTGAGATCAAATTGGACTTGAAATAAAGCCAATTAGGGTTTTCACTTTAGGGTTGCAAAGTACACATTTGCTTACATTAAAGGAAATTGACATTCCCGCATTTGTGTGTTACCCAAGCCCTTGGTTGAAAAGATCTATTCAAGAAAACCCTAAAATCAAGTTCTAAATTCACTTGAACCCTAAAATTTTGGATCTAATAACTTGAGAGGCAATTCAGGATTATTTAAGGTCTTGACCCAAAATTTCATCCTCAATCTTTAACGTAAGTTAGGTGAAGTTGGTCCACTTTGTGGGTCAACCAACCTCCAAATTAGGTCACAAATTGAATCAATTTCTAATCAAGTGAAATTCAAGGAAAAAATTAGGTCTAAAATTGGTAAACTTAAGGTCTTAATTTGCACATTCCGGTCTACTTGGAACCGCAGTGACAAGGAAAGTCAGGTGGGGGAAACCCTGTAACCCGTGGGGATGCTTTATCGTGTAGGGGTCTTTGTGGGGCTCTCCCTTCCTGGCTGCCGAAGTAAATTCTCAGGTGTGTGGATTTCTGATTCAGAGGTATCATCCACCTCGAAATTGCCTTAGTCATCAAAAAATCTTTGGGTGCCTTGATTAGGTCTAATAAACATCCAGTCCCTCATCTATTCTATAGTGTACCTGCACAGGAAAGGTCCCTAGGTTTGACCTAGAGGCCTCCATTAGAGTTGATTTTCTTGGGGAAATTCTGATATGATCTAATCAATTCAATCTGGACCTGGATTTGATTCTACATCTTGATCCACACTTAATTTGAAAATGCAACCTGACAACATAGGAAGACTGTTTAGGAAACTTGAATCCTAAATGAGCATGAAAGAGAAAATGATCGATGCTGCTCTTAGACATCATGATGAATATTACAAAACCTCAGATCCATTTAGTAGAGTTCAGGTTAATGTGTCAGAAACAACCTTCATTATGAACCATGCCTAGCTGATGTTGACACAAATAATAAATGGTTCAACCCAGGATATTCTCATGACAGAATACATTGAATTAGAGAGATTGCATAATGCCAAGTATCTCCAATGTTTGACAAGTTCACTACATTGGGAAATGCACCAAGATGACATTGAGAAAAAGGAGAATTTGATAAATATGTTGAAACATACCATCAATCAAAAATATCCATATATCCACTCAGAAATTGATGGGACATCTTGGAGCAACATTGATTAATATGAATTCCCAGAGCCCAGGTTAGAAAATTGAGGTTGTTGTGGACCCCCAACCCAAATGGAATCAGATTCAAACTTTGTGCAGAATGACATACCGAATCTTTATGTTGGTTGGGTGGATCAAGTTGCAGGTGTTCTTGATTCTGAACTAGCCTTAGAGAGCCATGAAGTTGGTCCATCATGCCTTGATTCTCCAAACACCTGTGACAAAGTAGATTCAGAACCTCTCAAGGATGTAATTCCCACACCTTTACCAGCATCTGCTTCCATTTGAGGATTGTCCCCTATCTCATTTTATTCCACTTGCTTTTCGGGCTAATGCTCCTGAAGGTGAAGAAAGGCAAGCCTCCATCAGGCACTTACACCCTGTACAGCCGGAAGACCGAATACCGAATAGTAGATCTCCCCGATAGTTTGAAGGGGCAAGACCACCATTTCTTTTTTATTTCCAATATCGAAGACCTCGGAGTCCCTTATACTTGGCAAGGCCCACCTGAGAGGGACCAGTTGCACTGATCCAAGGAGCTTGATCTGTTTGTGCATGTAGACGCAAACAAAATAGTTAATTTTGGTCTGATTGCCAGATCGGAACTCAGGAGGAAGGACATCTGGAAGACTTTGTCATGGGTGGCAGATTTGTTGCCCACGCCATGTAAGTAGGGGTAGGCAATAACTTTCGTATCGCATATCGCTTCCACCCACTAGTTAGTAATCTGATTTTTTATTTTTTTGTTGCAGCTTTTGGGTGGTTCGCTCAGCCAGACATGCCCAAGCGTTGAGGTAGTGGCTCGGCTTGTCGTGGGTCCTGGCACAATGAGGCGAGGTCAGTGGAATAGGGGGAGAGGAGGCTGGTGGAGTAAGGTCAGGGGAGTCAGCCCGCTTACAAGAAGGGGCTGAAATGGAAGGAGGAGGAGGAGGAGGCCCTTGAGGAGGCTGTGGAGGAGCCAGAGTCCCCTTGAAGCACCTATGAAGGGGTCATCGTGAGGGTCTTCTGGGGGAGGAGCTGGTGACATTCGCTCCACGGAGCCCTGGCGAGGCTGAGGGGTAGGGTGTGCCCTTCGCTTATACCAGCTGTCAGGGCTGTCTGGGCTTCCAGAGGCCATCATCCTGAGCAACTCTCCGTCGGAGGCACCTTTGGAGGTGATTCGTATAGGGGGCATTGTTGGCTTCCTAGCCTTGTCGAGTTCTGCTGGCGTCTTTGCCCTACTGGTGTAGGAGGTGGCTGCCACTGGCAGTGTCTCTGACTAGCCATACTATAGGTGGAGCGCTATAGAGGCGAGGGTTTTGGTGGATCCCTATGGTGGGGGGGGGGGGGGGGGGGGGGGGGGGGGAGGAGGGGCTCAGGGATGATCGGCCGAACAGTCGAGTCTGTCGCAGGATCTGTATTGGAGGGGGCTTGTAGTGGCCCCGCACTTGGTTGAGGGGTGCCAGCTCGGCAGGGGGGTCAATATGTGCCCCTACCCTGGAGCGGCAGGTGCTAAGGCAACTGAATGATGCCCTGTTTTGGGCAACCTCTCACTTAGGGTGTATGAATTTCAAGCATGCCTTCTACTACATGCGTGCAGTAAGCTTCTTGGGCCTTTCTTTTATCTATTTTATCTCTGGCCAGAGCTTCTTTAACTTGACACGCTTGTTGGTTGCTAGCTGAGATGCTTGGGACCACCTTTGTCTCAAGCAACGATGCTCCTTCAGACATCCCTGGACTGGGTGGCAATGTTGATGTGGCGAGCATGGCTGCCAAATGGGTCGTGACGGCTAAAGTAGAGTAGAGGAATTTGATCCGCCAGGTTGCAGAGGTTGTTGCCGCTCGGGAGAAGGTGGAGAAGACTACAGAGGAGGCCATGCGGATGCTTCGCTCATAGCAATAGGTAGTTAGCCACGTGGCCTGGCTGGAGGATGAGCTAAAGAAAGCCCACCCTGGTCTGAGGAAGGCCCTGCATGTTGACGAAGGGCTGGAAGAAAGCCTCATCAGAGCACACAAGACTGAAGTCGTGGCTCTGGCGGGGTTGTCTAAAGTCGTGGCTTTGGTGGGCTTGTCTGAGTGCCTTGTGACCGCTTGCACCAATGTCCTTTCCTTGAAGGAGGAGGTGCAAGTGCTCAGGGCTGAACACTCCTCATCTATGGAGGGGTACGAGGGGGCTCTTGAAGAAGGGTGCCTCCACCTGAGTGCCATAATTGATAGACTTGCCTCTACGAGGGCAAGTCTCGAGAAGGTGGAAGTGACTATGGAGGGTTTGAGAGTCGACCTCGCCAAGGCCCAACAGCTCGCGGAGGAGAGGGGCAAGCAGGTGCTAGAGTTGGAGCACGTTGCACAGTCAGAGTTGGATGCAAAGGTGGTGATGGCATTCTTCGCTAAAGATCCATCCATAGAGGCAAGTCAAGAGGCGCTCTCGAAGGAGATCGGGAAAAATACCCTTGTTGCTGTGCACTCCCTCCTCGCGAGGAAGCATACTCTAGTGGTGGAGTTATGTGATTGGTCTATGGACCAGTTTTTGTTGGAGTACGACTGCCAGAAGGCTACCGATCTTATTGTTGACAAAGACCCTGTGGATCTGCCTGAGGACCAGTCGGCTCTTGAAGAGGAGGCGGTTCAGCCAGGTCTGTTAGGGATCATGGAGCCGTCTACTGAGGTGATTAGTCTGCTCCACCTTTCACCAGCGCCCAAAGCAAATATTTTTGGGGCCTGGGAGGGGAGTCCCTAACCTATTTGTTGGTGTCGCTTTTTCCTTTTCCTCTTTTTTTTTTTTTGGGATGTAATAGGCAACACTTTCTTTGAATAAAAAAAGAGTTTTTATCTTTATTGCTTGTCTGTGCTTATACATGATACAAATGTAAGTTGCTCACATACTAAGTGCGGGGGATGCTTTTGCCACCTAGGGTCTGTAATTCGTAGAAGTCACCCAGACTATCTTTACGAATCTTGTAAGGCCCTTCTTAAGGGGTGTCTAGCTTCCTGCCAGATTGGCTTGGCATGGAGACTTCACACTTCTGCAAGACTAAGTCTCCTTGGGAGAATGTCCGTTTGCGGACTACCTGTTGTAGGCAGCAGCAGTTACTTCTTTGTGCTTGAAAGATGCTTCCGAAGCCTTATCCCTTAGCTCATCTATGAGGTTTAAGGATAGGCGAACTTGATCATCATTGGTGGCGGGGTCATAGAGTTGTGTCCTGTAGGTGGGAAGGACTGTTTCGATAGGTAGCTAGGCTTCCATGCCGTACACCAGGTTGAATGGTGTGTGACCTGTGGAAGTCCTCTGGTAAGTCCTATAGCCCTATAGTATGTTCAGAAGCTCGTCCGCCCATCTCCCTTTGGCTGAATCTAGTCGGCGTTTTAACGTTGAGATAATGGTGCAGTCGGTTACCTCCGCCAATCCATTTGCTTGGGGATGTCCCACGAACATAAAGCATAGGCAGATACCCCAGCTGGTGCAAAATTCTTCAAATTTCTTGCAGGAGAATTGGGTGCCATTGTCTATGACAATGTATTAAGGTATCTCATAAAGAGCTATAATGCCTTTATGGACGAAGGAAATAACTTTGTCAGCTGTTGGGCTGGCCATAGCCTCAGCTTTCACCCACTTGGAGAAGTAATCAACCACCACTAGTATGAATCGCTTTTGAGCCAGGGCTAGCGGGAAAGGGTCGATGAAGTTCATGCCCCATTTTGCAAAGGGGATGGGTGACATCATAGGCACTAACTTTCTAGGTGCCAAGTGGTGCAGGGTGGTGAACTGTTGGCACTTATCACACTTGTGCATGAAGTCTTTACAGTGTTGCTTCATTTGGGGCCAGAAGTAGCCCACTTGGAATAGCTGGGCCAGGAGTGCCTTGTATCCTTCGTGATTCTCGCACATGCCTCCGTGGGCTTCTTGAAGGGCTTGTGCTGCTTCCTCTTTTGTCAAGCCGTGCAATAGGGGGTGGAATACCCCCGCTTGTATAGTTGCTCCTCTATTAATGTATACCTTAAGGCTTTTAGACGGAAAGCCTTGGGCCGTGGTTCTCTTGGGGCAGCTTGCCAGAGTTCAAGTAAGTGATGGTAGGCGTCATCCAAGAGATGGACTACTCTATCGTGAACGTCTTGAGAGCGAGTATAGTTGGCTCCTTTAGGGTCTGGAGGCAGATGTCTTCCTCTTGCTCTAGAGGAACAACAACAATGAGTCTGGCCAATGCATCCACCAGGGGGTTGTTCCCGCCTGATCGAGACAGTCTTGAAATCCGCTAGCTCCTTTTTGACCTTATCAGCATACAAGATCATGTTTGGATCCTGAGTTTGGTATTCATTGTTTATTTAGTTGGCGACCAGCTGGGAGTTCGTGTAAATATCTAATGAGGTGACGCCTCTTGGCCTCCCAGATGCCTACTAGCATGGCCTCGTACTCCGCCTGGTTATTGGATGCAGTAAAGACCAATTTCGTGGTGTACTTATGAGTAGCATTGTTTGGGACAGTCAAGGCTATCCCAGCCCTAGACTCGTTGCTATGGATGAGCCGTCAACATATAGTTGCTAGGGGAGCATGAGGAAGGAATTCGGGTCTGTGAATTCCACCACGAAATTCGCTAGGACTTGTCCTTTGATAGCTCTCCTCAGTTAGTACTTGACGTTGAACTTCGCCAATTCCATAGCCAATTTGATCTGTCGTGTTGACCCTGTGGGCTTGTGTAACATTCATCGCAGGGGGTAGTCTAACAGGGCCATTATATTGTGATCTTGGAAGTATGGGTGCAGCTTTCTGGGAACAGTGACCAAAGCCAGCCCTAGCTTTTCGACGATAGTATACGTAGCCTCTGCACCTTGATAGGTCTTGCTGACGAAGTATACGGATTGCTGTGCTCCTTCTTGCTTGCCGAGTAAGACGGCACTGACGGTGGAGACGGACATCGCCAGGTATAAGAAAAGGACCTCCTTGGGCTTTGGAGCCGTCAAGATGGGGGTACTTCGGAGTGCCTCTTTCACTTCCTCTAAAGCTTTCTGGCAATGAGGAGTCCAATGGGTGGCAGTATAACCTTTTCCCTTTTTAATGCACTCGAAGAAGGGAAGGCATTTGTCGGAGGATCGGGATAAGAAATGGCCTAAAGAGGCAATCTTATTGACTAACAACTGCATCCCTTTCAGTGTGCTGGCGATCACAGATTCATGATCTCTTGGATCTTGTCGGGGTTGGCCTTGATCCCTCGATTGGAGACCAAGAATCCTAAAAATTTACCGGTTGAGACCCCAAAGGTACACTTGTCAAGGTTCAGGCGAAGGAGGGTGCCCCTTAGAATCTAGAACACCTCTGCCAAATATTCTAAGTGTTGAGGGAAGTTAGATCTCTTCACAGGCATATCATCTATGTACACTTCAAATGATTTTCCTATTAATTTTGAGGAAATCATATTTAAAAGACACTGGTAAGTTGCTCCAGCATTTTTCAATCTAAAGGGCATGACTCTATACTGGAACAGACCCTTATCAGTGATGAAGGTATGAGGTCTATCTGCTGGAGCAAGGCTAATCTGGTGGTATCTGCTATAGGTGTCCATGAAGGACATGTGAGATTGTTCCCTACAGGAATCCAACGGAGCATCCACCCTTGGTAGGGGGAATTCATCCTTTGGGTAGGCTTCGTTGAAGTTGGTGAAGTCTACGCACATGTGCCACTTGCCATTTGCTTTTTTCACCATTACCACGTTCGAGAGCCATGCCGGGTACACAAACTCTTCGATGAATCCAGCTTCTAGGAGATTTTGGACTTCAGCCTCAACTGCTTGCCATTTTTTGGTTGATTTGTGCCAACACACTTGTTTGACCATGCGGGTGCCGGCCTGGATATTCAGGTGGTGCTGAATTAGGGATGGGTCAATTCCTGGCAGGTCGTTAGCAGACCAAGCGAAGACGTTTGCGTTGGCCCTGAGCAAGAGTAGTAACTCCTGAACGTTGGAGGGATCAAGGTCTGCTTCGACCTCGACGAGCTTGGTGGCGTCATGAGGGAAAAGCTGTATAGCCATGACTGAAGAGCCCGACTGTAGTCCCGAAATCATTGGCAGATTAGTTGGGCTTCCCTCTTGCTGGATCACCTGGACTTGGTTTCTCTTCTTCCCCCATTTCTATGGTTTGGGTGGCCTTGGCTCCATAGATCATTTCAGTTCTATCCTCAGGAGCTCGTGCTCAACCGTTTGATCCCCCATGTACTATTCCTACTCCTCAAGGGGAGTGGAAAAGCATGAATTGGAAGTATGAGGAGGGGATTAGGTGGAAGGCATGGGTTGGCCGGCGGCCGATGAAGTCGTGAAACATTGCCATCAACCTGGCCACTATGAACATGGCCGTCTAGTTGAGGTGCCTGTCCCCATCGCAGACGGACAAGGGAAGGCTAATCTCCCCCTTTGGCATTACTTTGTGGTTGCCAAAGCCCACGATCAGATGGGTCGATGGGGAGAGATGCTCCTCTCGGAAGCCCAGCTTAAGCAGCATCCTTGTGAACAAGACATCCACTGCGCTGCCTTCGTCCACCAAGAGCTTGGGCTATAGCTACCCTGCTAGGAGGAGTGTCACTAAAAGTGGGTTCGTGTGCTCGGCCAGATAAGGAAGAGAGGCGAACAACCTGGACACCACTTGCTTGACTGTTCCCCTTTCACCCCACTGAAGAGTGGGGAAGGCGCATGGAAGTGTTAGCTTGGAAGGGGTGGCTTGTTGGCCTAGTGCGATGTTAACATCGAAGATTACCTCGATCTCTGTGCTGATAAGTTCAAACGATGAGAGGCGAGTATCTTGTCGTAATGCGGGCATTGTTGCTAGGACTTGGCGGTGGTATTCTGTTGGGGGTAGCCAGGGTGACACTGTCGGCTCGGTCAGGCGGGTTGTCGACCCATCTGGCTCCTAGTTTGTGAGGAAGACCATATTGACTCCCCAGAGTTGCTGGAGCTTCTCCTTATGGTAGTCTTTCGGGAGCTGCTAGATCTTCTCCTTATGGTAGTCTACTGGGACCTCCATGGGCTTCTTGCCTTTGTCTTGGCCCTCGTTCTGTTTGACGAAATGGGCCAAGTTTCTGTATCGGATCTGGGATTCAATCTGGTCGCATAGATCCCGGCAGTCTTCGGTGGCATGACTCGAAGCCTTGTGGTACTTGTAGTAGGGCCTGGAGTCAGCCTTCCTCTTCATGGGCTTTGGCGGGGATAGCAAGTCCTTGTTCATGACCAGACCTCTGCCAACACGTTCACCTGGTTCATGTCCATGGGAGTGTACTCTTCAAAGGACTCTTGCCTGATTTGGTGGGGTCCGTGGTTGCGACCCTTAGTGGGCTGTCGCTCCTTGGTTGTGGAAGGTGGCCTTTGGCTTGTGGAAGCAGCCAATTCCGTGGACGGACGTTGGAGCAGGTTCGTCTGAGGCCCTCCTTTCCTCTGTGAAACTAGCGTCATCGCTATACCCTTCGACTAGCCGGCTGCGAGAGCGGAAAGAGTTGTCTTGCTCTGCGAACCTTGTGGCTCTATCCCATAGCTTTGCCATGTCTCTAGGCGGGAAATTGTTGATGTCGTACCAAAACCTTTGAGTCAGGAGGCCTGACTTGAAGTGCTGGATGACTATGGCATCTTGGGGCCTCTTGCTCTTGAAGTACTAAGTCTTGAACTGATCCAGGTTGGACCGAAAAGACTCAGTCTTCCGCTGTCTAATTTTCGACAGCTTCTCAGGGTTGTCTCTAACCCTTTGTTGCCCGACAAAGTATTGGTAGAACTTGTCTACCAAGTCTTGGAAGTAGGTAATCTGCCCGGCTGCCAGGTCGTTAAACCATTCATGGGCCATGCTGGACATATATGATAGGAATACTCAATAGAGTACTTTGTCAGGGTAGCCGTGCACCAGCATCATCTGGCGGTAGCTCCCAACAAAACTGCTTGGGTTAGCCATCCCGTCTTACGGGGCCATGACTGGCTGCTTGAATTTTTTCGACAAGGGGGCCATCATCACCTCCTCGGTGAATGGGTAGGTGGTGACGTACGCGCATGGGCGTATATCCCTCATTTCTCGGGTGACTTGGCGGACGATCTCCTAGACAGAGTCCCCACCGCTAATGGACAGGGGTTGAGTGCCTGACTACCCCCCCGACAAAGGTAGGAGTGGGGCTTTCGACAGGTTGGGGGGAGCTTCACCTCGCTAGCTACTAAGCTCATGTTTTAGCTTTTCAAGTTGTTCGCGTAGGTGGGTGTTTTCTTTCTTCACCATACGCCACCATTTTAGCTGTTTGTTGTCGGGCTCGAACTCTAGGGCTCCTCCAACTAGATCTTACCAAACTCCCAGATCTATTTGATCTCAAGGAGTTTGTCGACGATAGACTAATGCTCCTCCTTTAAGGCCGCCAACCTAGCTTCGTACTCCTCCTTGGGTTGCATCTCGATGAGAGGGTCTTACTCATGGGCCTCGAGCAATTGACTAGGTTGTACCGACTTCCCTTTATTGGGATCGGCATGCTGACGGTGCCTTTTGGACATGGAGACGTTGGACTCCACCTGAGCCTTCTCGGGGTGGCCGCGAGTGGAGTTACAAGTGGTTGGGGCCATCGCTAGGATTTTTGAATAGGGGAGGATATCAAAGGATGATTGCCTTCCCATAAACGACACCAATTGATCGGGCTCCTCGATAGAGGGAGGGTTTGACTCAACAATCACACAAGAAAGCAATCGCAAGAAAGAGACGCGAGATTGGTGACCTAGTTCCATCATGAGGGGTGTACGTCTGGGAGGAGGGTAAGGCTCTTGAAAAATCCATTAGAAACAGCGGTATTGTAATCTCTTGGAGTTTCTCTGTTTCGGATAGAATGAAAGGCCTCCTGTGAGGTATCCTTCCTTTATTTATAGTTACAGTGTGTTGCTGCAGCGGAAAATCTAGCGAGATATTCTCCTGCGATCTTGTCGTATTTCTGAGTATATTCGTTGTTAGGGTAACAGTCCAAAGAGAAGGTGTTGGGCAGTTTCAAAAAAAATTCTGAATCAGAAATTAATTGATCAAGTAATAAATTAATTTAGGGAAACGAAAAAATTTTAATAATTTATCAAATCAAGATAAGTGATTTTTGATCTCTAAAAGTCTTTTAGAACATTAATCAAGATAGAGTATATAATCAAGGGTAAAAATAAGATCCTTTTAATACAATCCAACAATCAAACAATCAAATACTCAGTCACTACATTTAGACATCATTCAAAGTGCATATACCTAATTTTCTTCTAACTTTTGAGAATCTTTCTAAAGGTAAAGGTTTAGTTAATATATCAGCCAATTGATCATTTGTAGAGACAAATTCTAAATTAATGTTACCTTTTAAGACATTATCTCTTAAGAAATGATGTCTAAGATTAATATGTTTAGTTCTAGCATGATGAACATGATTCTTTGATAAATTAATTGCACTAGTGTTATATTTTCATATTTGAAAACTTTAATCCGACATAATTTAATATTTGTTTCATCCATAACATTTGTGAACATAATACAATAGACGAAATATATTTAGCTTCTATGGTAGATAAGGCAACATAGTTTTGTTATTTGAAAACCAAGAAATAAGAGATTTGCCTAAGAAGTGACATGTTCAACTTGTACTTTTACGGTTAGTTTACTTCCTACATAGTTAGCATCACTGAATGCATAAATATTAAGTGAAGATGTTTTAGGATAAAATAAACCAAAGTTATATATATATTTTAGATGTCTGAAAATTCTCTTTACAACATTTAGATGTGATTCTTTAGGTTTTGATTGATATCTAGCGCATAAATATGTAGAAAACATTATATCAGGATGACTTGCTGTTAAATAGAGTAAGGTTCCGATCATACCTCGATAAAGAGTTTGATCAACATCCTTACCACTTTCATCTATATCCAAACTAGTATGTGTAGCCATTGGCGTACTCTTGCCTTTGGAATTCTCCATTCCAAACTTCTTTAATCTATCCAAGACGTATTTTGATTGATTTATAAAGATGCCATCCTGGAGTTGATGAATTTTGAAGTCCCAAAAAGAACTTCAATTCTCCAATAAGACTCATTTTGAACTCAGCCTTTATAATCTTTGCAAAATCTTTACAAAATAGATCATTAGTAGCACCAATTATAATATCCTCTACATATATTTCAACAATTAGAATTTCTAAATTCTCCTTTTTAATGAAGAGTATAGTGTCAACTTTTCATATTTCAAAATTTGATTTAATTAAATAATCTTTTATACCATGCTCTTGGAGCTTCTTTTTAGTCATATAAAGCCTTTTTAAGTTTAAATACATATTTAGGATGTTTTTTATCTATAAACCCTAGTGGTTGTTTCACACATACATCCTCTTTTATAAATCCATTTTGAAATGCAAATTTTACATCCATTTGATGAAGTTTAATGTCAAAGTGTGATGCAAAAGCTAGAAGCATATGAATTGATTCTAGTCTTTCAACTAGTGCATAGGTTTCATCATAATCAATACCTTATTCTTGATTGTAACCTTATGCAACTAGTCTTTCCTTATTTATAGTTATTGTTCCATTTTTATCTATTTTATTTCTAAATACACATTTGGTTCCAATTAATGATGAATTTTCAGGTTGTGAAACTAAGTCCCATACTTCATTTCTTTCAAATTGATTTAATTCCTCTTCCATATCAAATATCGATGATTCATCTTTAAGAGCTTCTTCAACACTTTTAGGTTCCACTTAAGATACAAATGCGTTAAAAGCAAAATTATTCAATTGACTTCGAGTTTTACCTGTATCTTTTATTTCTTCGGTTACAAGATCTTTTAGATGTTTTTTTTATCAAATTTCCATTTATTATGAAGATTATGTATGTTATTTCCTCTTACAATTGATACATTGAGAAAGTGATTGTCATCTTTTTCATTCACTTAGATTTTCTTGATTAAGAGTTGGTGGATCTTCATTAAATTTTACGTGAAGAGTTTCTTCTACAGTTAATATATTCTTATTAAATACACGATATGCCTTACTTCTTGTTGAATATCCAATGAATATACATTCTTCTCCTTTAGGTTCAAACTTATCTAAATTTTCTTTAGTGTTAAGAATATAGCATTTACTTCCAAATACTTTAAAGTAATTTATTTTAGGTCTTTATCAAAGTATAATTCATAAGAAGTCTTGTTTGTTAGTGGTCTAATTAGCATCCTATTTAGTATATAACATGTAGTATTTGTTGCTTCTACCTAAAAATATCTAGGTAATCCAGATTCTATAAGTAGAGTTATAGCACATTCTTCTAAAGTTCTATTTTTATGTTCAACTACTCCTTTTTGTTGTGGTGCTCTTGGAAAAGAAAATTCATGTTTAATTCCATGTTCTTCATAATAATTAGTGAATTATTGATTTTCAAGTTCTCCTCCATGATCTGACCTTATTTATGTTATTAAATAACCTTTTTCATTTTGTATCATTTTAGAAAATATTTTAAAATATTCAAAGACTTGATCTTTGTGCTTTAAGAAATAAATCCAAGTAAACTTAGAATTCATAAATTAATACTAAGCAATACCTACAATCATTTAAACTACCAACTTTAGTTAGGCCAAATAAATCTAAATGAATCAATTGTAGAGGTCTATTAGTTGAAATTTCATTCTTATTTTTGAATGAACTCATGAATTTTGCCTAATGTACAAGCATCACATAAAGATTGTATTTTATACCTTTTATTTGGTAAACCTTTAATAAGATTAAACTTATCTAATTTATTCATATATTTAATGATGTCCTAATCTACTGTGCCATAAAGAAATTTCATCATTAGATGCAATTAAGTAATCAAAAGTATTATTTTTATCTATTACAACAACATAAATGTCTTTATATCTTTTTCCTTCTAATAATATTTGTTTAGTGATTTCATCAATAATTTTAAAGATTTTGAAATTAAATACAACTTCAAATCCTTTATCACATACTTGACTTACACTTAGTAAGTTATTTTTAAATCCTTTAACCAATACAACATTATTAAAAGATGATTTACCTTTTCCAATTGTTCTAGTACCAACAATTTTATATTTATGATTGTTTCTAAATGTAACCATACCTCCGTCCTTGTATTCCAGATGAGTGAATAAACCTTGATGTCTAGTCATATGTTTTGAACATTTGCTATCCATGACCCATCTGTCTTTTGAATCCTACAAAAATTTGAGTAAGCCTTTTCTTTAACACTTTAAATCCATCTTTTTATTTATAATAAATCCATTCCTTGTAATCAACATCTTTTCTTCCTACAAAACAAGAATTCAAAATATTCTTTGGTACCCATATTCTCTTGGGTCTAGCATTCTTAGTTTCCTTTCATTCCTTTTGTGGAATGAAAGAAATTCCTTTCTTTCCATTTTGACTAAGAAAATGATCATTACTAGATGAATATGAGAAATTAGAAAGTCAAAGATCATTTTTAGGTCTTTGCAAAGCAAGTAATTTATCAAGATTTTATTTTCCTTTTGTAAACATGCTAAAATCATTTACAAGTTTCTCAAATTTATTTTTCAACATAACAATATCATTTTTGAGAATAGAAATCTTATCTTTCGATGAATGAATCTCACATTTCAGAATAAAATTTTCATCACTAAGATTTTTATTTTTAGCAACGCATCCTTTATTTTCAGATTTGAGCACTTTAGAAGAATCATAAAGATCATAAAATACTTCAAGTAATTCTTCAAAAGAAAAATCATATACCTCATTTTCCAATGCCAACAAGACAAAATATGATGCTTTTTCATTTGTTGAAGTATTATCTTCATCTTCACTTGAGCTTGATTCATAATCATCCCAAGTCGCTTGAAAGGTTTTCTTTTTCTTGAACTTCTGTGGAAACTTCTTTGACAATGCCTCTTTCTTCTTTTTGAAGCCTTCTTTCTTGAGAAGAGGGTAATCTTTTTTCATATGTCCATCCTTTTTACAATTGTAGCAGGTAATAGAATCTTCTTTCTTATCTTCTTTTCCCTTTTTGAAATTCTTTTTGGTTGTCAAGAATTTCCTAAACTTCTTAGATAACAAAGCAATATCTTCATCATCATCTGATGAGTCTTTACTTTCATCATCAACTTGAAAAGCTAATTGCTTCCTTTTTGGCTCTTGAGACTTTTTCTTTTACATGATTTTACTCTCATAAGCCATCAAATTTCCAATGAGTTGCTCCATATTTACATTTTCAACTTCATTTTCCTTCTCAATTGCTGTCACTTTAGATTCAAAAACATTTGTAAGTGAATGTAAGATTTTACCTTCTAATTCACCTCTTACAAAATTTTTGCCAATGTTTTAAGATTGTTGACAATATTGGTGAAGCGAGAATACATAGACTTGATTGGTTCTCCTTCATGCATCTAAAACTTAAATTCATTATTGAGCAAAACAATCTTTGAATTCTTCACCTTGCTTGTCTCTTCATGAGTAACTTGGAGTGTCCTCCAAATGTCATATGTAATAGTGCACTGAGAAACCCTATTAAATTCGTTAGGACTGAGAGAGCAATAAAGTGCATTCATGGCCTTAGAATTTAGCACTAATTGTTTCTTCTGGTCATTAGTATATTGTCCAGTTTTTGGCTTTGCAGGTTTGTTGAAAGGATTTTCAACCATATCCCATACAGCATAGTTGCCAGATTGCAAAAATATTTCCATGCATTACCTCCAGAATGCATAATTTCTTCCATCAAATAGTGGTGGCTTCAAAATGGAAAAGCATTGTTGCTAGAACTAGTGACAATTTCTCTAGTTGCCATGGATCTTTATCACCTGAAAGTCACTTCAGAAAATTGTGAAACACAGACTCTAATTATATATGAGGGGGGTGAATTGTATAATTAAAGTATTCAATAAAAATAATGCGAATCACAAAAATTCAATTCACAGATAACACTAAATTTTATAGAGGAAACCCAAACCAGGAAAAACCTGTACATTGTTAATCCCCAACTAGGATTTTCCTCGTGCTTTCCAAGTAAGAAATCCACTAAACCTCATTACTTAAATCAAGGGTAATGAACCTTTATCATAATCCCCTTGTACAACCCACAAGAATGTATTTTGTTCTTCACTCACCAGAAGAATGGGAAGCCAACAACCCTGGCACCCAAATTACAAGTACAAGATAACAAAATTTTGATACAAGTCCTATTGAGCCAATGTGCAAGTAATTATCAATTGTAATAGACTAACTAAATGTTCTTTTCAACTCTCTTTAAATATATCTTGATGTAAGGGAAATAGAATTTTATGCAATTGATATAGAAGTTGAACTTTGATAAACTTTTTCTTGCAACTTCCTTTTGATAGAAAGATAAATTTTATATTGAGAAAGTGTATGTGAAAATATTTAGAATCAATAATATGTTCAAAGGTGTAAGTATAAGATACAAGAATCAAAGATTTGAATAATCAATTTTGCTTCTAAAGATAACAAGATATGTATATGAAACAACATCAAAAGATCAAAAATAACACTCCTTTAAACTTCCTTCTCAAGAGTATGAATTAGGCGTGGAAGTAAAGAAGAAGATCCTCTTCAATGATCAACAATGTTGGTGCACACAATGAAGTAGAAACTTGAAGACTTTTGTTAAAGCACAAAAATGGCATGGATTGTTCTTCTTTGAATGTACGAAAATGGTGTGGAGGCTTGAAGCAACATCTCAAAATTTGTAATCGCAAGTTGAGAGTAGGAGAATGTTGTGTAGAAATGTGCTTTTGATAATATATGTTGTTGTCAGAAGAAATGAACCCATGTAGGGTATATATAGAATAAAGATAGGAAGTTATGATATCATGAAAGGGTGTGAATCCAAGAGATGCTAAGATAATAGTCATTTGCACATGTTAGAATTTGAGTATAACCGTTTGGAGTCAGTTTAAGTGATTAGTTGATTGATTAATACACTCTGATTTGTCATTAAAAAATAGCAAAAAATTGTCCAGGGAAATTAATCAATTAACTAATCAATTAATTTTGTAGCTGATAGAATCATAAAAGAGGTAGTTATTTGGGTAGTTTTGCTTTTGTAGAAAGGTGTAACTATACATGTTACTTCCCATATAAAGGGATGTAGTGTTCAAAATAAATAACTACCCTTCTAGAAGGTGTAACGACCAATTCTAGAAGAATAATTATTAATTTAAGATATATTTTAAATGCATTTTACACATGTTTTAGTAATTTCAATATTTTAGAAGTTATAACTACCATCCTAAAAGATTGATTTAGTATTATTAAATATTTTAGAGCATGTTATATGTATGGGATTTCTTTTAAGTATTTTAGAGTTTATTTATTTATTTAGTGTGAATGTAATACATTAGAAATATTACATTTAGGTACTTAAATTAATTTGTGTGTGAAAAGGATATGTTTGCTCTTAAAAAAATATCTAAAAAGCAATACAACATCAAATTACATGCAGGAGAAGCTAGGAATCATCAAATTAAATTTTATAGTATCTCCTTTTGCTTCAATCAACATCTTTAGATTGCAACGAAGCTTCCTTTCATCATTACTTAAATCTTCAACAACTTATGATATGATATGAGAATACATAAAACATCAAAATAAATGTAATTAGAACCTAAGTACTAACATAACTATTATTACAAATGAGAAGGGTGAAAATATTTCCACCAGGTCTCTTCTTCTTGGCATATGTGCATTGATTATAGGAAATTAAACATAGCCACCGAGAAGGATCATTTTCTGCTCCCATTTATTGATTAAATCTTGGAGCGATTAGCTGGATAGGAGTTTTATTGTTTCCTTGATGGATACTTGATGGTAACACCATCATTTGCCATAATTGGCTTAATTTGGTTGAATTCCAGGGATAAGAGCTCCTTAATAATCATAAAAAAGGCATAATTCAAGTCTTCCTTGAATTAGAGAAGAAAAAGGGAAATTGAATTAATTCTATTATTTTAATGAATATTCACAAATGAAGATTAACTAAGGGGTGAATCTGTGCTTAATGAAAGGTTAAATGAACTTAAACTCCTAAGAAGTAGGCTTGAACTGACTGAATCAGGATTTTGTGAGAATTGAAGATTAATTTAATAATAAAAATCCTAATTACAGCCTCACCTCAATTAAAAGGGTTATGGTGGACATAAATGTAATCTAAATCTCCTAAAAATCATTGAAAAATATTCTTTGTGGTTTTGAACTTTCTCTTTGACAAAATGAACCCATTTTGACCAAAAACAGAGACCAAGGTAGGAAATTACTTCATTTAGGGTTAAAATGCAAATTAACCAATCAAACTTCTTCAAAACCTAAATTTGAGGTAACCATTAGATTCCTTGGGTTCAAATTAAGTTATCCCTAAATTTTGAGACCAATCAGAGTCTATTTTGATCGAGTTTGCATTTTAACTCATTTGTCTCTATCAATTGCATAAATCCTCCTACCTTTTGAATTTCCCTACACCTAAGTCCTCGATTGACGTCATGATGACGTTAGTCAGTCTTCATCTTCTTTAAATGTAGCAACACAACATCAGCAAAGCACCCATGACGTTGAGAATCAATTAAAGATTTGATCAATCAAATCTTAACCAAATCTCACCAAACTTGGTGAGATTGATCATGAGACCATGCCCAATCCGTCAAGGTATGTTAAAAGCTCTAATGTGGAGTAAATCACCACCGGCGAACCTGAGATTTGCGATCTCAAAATTGACCAAAATCGCAAGCAAGACTTGTGATTCTTGGCTTAATTGGTGCGTTAATTCCTTCTTTTTAAGTGCTTAGACTTTCGCAAACACTTTTTCGTGCAGAATTGAGTCGGTTTCTCCCTCATTTTCTTCATCCTCGTCGGTGAAGAAACCTACCATGGGTGCTTCTCCTTCCACTTTCCTCGCCCTTTGCCATGTACAATAGGTAGAGGGCTTTGCTTCCTCATCTTCCCATGGAGCTTCCCGCGAAGCTTCAAGCTCTAATTCTCCTTCGGCTCCGGTGACCAACCCATCTTCTTCCTCGCCGGTGCACCACTGGTGACCCTATCCCTTTCTCCTCTCTTCAAATTAGCTTAGGGCTTTTCTTTCTATACCCTTCAATTAGGTTTTAGGAGCTTTAGAGCTCCATCTATCATCTTCTCCCTTTCCGACCACCATTAACATCCACCTCCACCATCAGATGTCCTCCTCCTTCCTCTCACCCAATTGATTTGGGCAAAAGCTTCTCCTCACTCTCACAAAGCTTTTGCCCAAACCAATTTGTCCTCACTATGCCTCCATCTCCATCCACCATTGTCATCACCAGAGCTTCTTCGAAGCTCCTCTGCCGCACACATTCGCTCACCCATGCATTTGATTTCCTTAGGGCTTTACTCTGGTGTAGTCCACCGGAGCTTCTTATGTGCTTAATTGGGGTCGAAAGGCCGTATTTTGCAAGTGCAAGTGTTGCCGGATTCATGTCGTTCTTCGATGACAAGTAGCACGTCCGGTAGGTTAATGGCGAAGACTACACTCCCATTCACTACGGAATCACTTGGGCAAGCCATCTTGGCTATTGGATTCGATATCCAACGACAGTTCTTCATCCAATCGACAACAGCTCCTCGCGACGAGAAAGCAACAAAGACAAAGGAAGGAGGCTAGGACGAAGAGTCCTACATCGTGGAAGTGAAAAACTCGAATTTGAGCATATAAGGAATTCACACCCATGCCATATCGCTCGAGATCTCAGGGGGTCGGGTCCCATTATCCTTCACATGCACACACGCCCACACACATGTAGGTGTGGGCCTAATATTGGGTCGATTTGGCTTGCTTTAGACCAGCTTGGGCAGGAGGTTTTGGGTGAGAGCTTTGGCTGGCTTTGGCTAGAAATTGGGTTGGTTTTGTTAAGGCTTTACAAGCATAACAGGCACATTTTTTTTTCCTTAACATTCTCTATTCTATTTTGAGTTTGATAGTGATATTAATTGAGTA
Organism: Thalassia testudinum; assembly: GCA_037157565.1. Classification (NCBI taxonomy): domain Eukaryota; kingdom Viridiplantae; phylum Streptophyta; class Magnoliopsida; order Alismatales; family Hydrocharitaceae; genus Thalassia; species Thalassia testudinum. The sequence goes on from JAZHRO010000063.1 coordinate 72,861,637, forward strand.
ATCTATTTCTTTTTGCATCAAACTCTTGTGTCGCATTTCATACTCATTTGATTAGTGGAAAATTGCAATTTTATTACTCCCTGAGTTGACCTCGAACTCACACTTTGAGATATAAATTTTAAGTATTGATTCGCTTTAGTCGCTATACTGCGACGCATTTCTTAAATCTCAATTGAAGTGCACCAACAATATTACGGCTATAATTAGGTAGTAGTCCACCTTGAGGACCAAAAGGAAACTACATTTACTTTCCCCTTCAGAGCCTTTGCTTTCCAAAAGATGCCCTTTGGACTCTGCATCACACCTGTGATTTTCAATGGTGTATGCTTGCAATTTTTTCAAATCTTGTAGGTGAATGTCTCGAGGTATTCATGGATAAATTCTCTGTTTTTAGAAGTTCTTTTGATTTATGTCTTGTTAATTTAGATAAGACTCTCTAAAAATATATAGAAGTCAACTAGTCCTTAGTTGGGAGAAAAGCCACTTTATGTTCCAGGAAAGTATCATCCTAGGCCATGTGTTAGTAATACCATCATTCATCATAACTAGCTTAAATTAGCAAGAATCAAGTGATAAATGCTCCTAAATAATCATATGAGGATCGTAATTCCCTTCTAAACTTAATTTGATAAGAAGACAGGAAATTGGGTTAATTCTGCTATTTTAACACCTAATCGCAAATGCAGATTGATAGAGGGGTCAATCAGGGCTTAATCTAAGGTCAAATGAACTTAAATGTCTAAGAAGTGGGCTTAGATTGATTGAATTAGGGTTTTCAGCATTTTGAGGATTAAATTATTACATGAAAATCCTAATTAACACTCCACTCAAATTAAAGGGCTCTGGAAGAAATAAATTCAATTTAAACCTCTTAAAAATTATTAAAAAATATTCTAAGAGATTTGGTACATTCACTTTGACCATCGGAACTTATTTTGACAAAAAACAGAGACTCAGCGAGAAGTTTACTTTATTTTGGGCTTCTATGTAAATTTGTCAGTCAAACTTGGTAAAAACCTAAATTTGAGGTCACCATTAGATTCCTTGGATCCATATAGGTTAACACCAAAATTTGGGTCCAATCAGAGTCTATCTTAACCTAGTTTGCATTTTAGTCCAAAATTCTTTATTCATTACATATGGGCCCCTATCTTTTAATTTAAATTGTAAAAATTCCCCTACTGACCTTCTTTGTTTCCTAAAAGAGTTACAACTTAACAAACCCATGGCCATCGACCTTCAATCATGATTTTCGCACTCGAATCCTATTCAAATCCCTCCAAACTTGGAGGGATTGATCTTTAGGAGATCTCCTACCATCTGAAACCGATCTTGGATCCTAACCTGGAGCAGAGAGCCCTAATGGAGCTTGCGATTTCCAACTTTGGAAGTTTCCAAATCCAAGTGTAATCTCATGAATTTTAGGAAATTGAGGGTTGCAACCTTTTTTTTATATAAGTTCTAACATCTTCCCATGTGAAGATTAGTAGTGAATTGGCCAAAAATTCCTCTTCTCCTCAACCTCCGACCACATCAGCACGATCTGCGACGACCTCCTTGTTCGAGATGCGTAGAGTGCATTTTGATATGAAAAACATCGTAGTATAGCACGCAATACGATCAAACAAAAATCTTTTCTAAAGATAACGAGACTTTGAGTCTCGGTCGTTCGTCTCTGGGAGGCATTTATTTAGTTCTGAAATCGATCTTTATTTAGAATCACATGTCGGTTTATGATTATTACGTATTGAAGTACGACATGCTTAGTTGCAAGTATATCAGGAATCACCATGGGCTTAGGTCAATTGGATTCTCACTAAGTCCAATTGGACTTGTGTGGGTTGAGATCTGAGCTCAATTGGACCCTATGAGTCCAATTGACTTAGGTGATGGTAATTGACTTTGATCTAAGTCAATTGGGTTTGGTGAGGACCTAATTAGGTCCTTAGGAAGGTCTAGAGGTGGTGTACTAGGGTTAGGATACCTTAATTTAGGTTCCTATGGGGTTGGATTTGGGTTTAGGGAGCTAGAGATCCAAGATCAAGACTTGAATCTCAAAACAGGAACTGGAGAGCAGTTCCAGACGTCCAAAAATAGGGTCAGATGTCTTATACTCAAAATCAGAAGTCTAGACTTCAATTCTAGACATCCAATCTGAATCAGGGGGGATTCAAGGTTCTGTTTTTGGTATTCTGCAGAAATTGGACGTCTAACAAAGTGTCTGGACGTCCAATAACACTGCAGAAGTGGGTTTGAGGTGTGCGGGAGTTGGCTGAGGGTTCTGGACATCCTAAAAGTTATCTGGACGTCCAGATAAGGGTTGGAATTAGGGTTTTAGGGTTTCCTAGGGTGTGGTGACCTAATCTAAGGGTGGCTAAGGCTTGGGGAAGTCTCTAGGCTATCCTAGGGCTAGGATGGACCTAAGCTCTTCATATTTTATTGCTTTATTCCTACTTAATAGAATAGCATGCCTTAACTCCCTTACATCATTATTCACTATATCTATTCTAAGTCTTTTGCTCCAATCCTGCTGCAACATCCGTTATTCCTGATCTAGCTTCCGATCCAGCTCCAGATCCAACTTCTGATCAGCTAATTGCCTGGAATTGACATAATGTACTTAATCAGCACATTATAATATTATTTTATGCATAGCTAAAGTAAAGCAGTAAAGATGCAGATAGTGCTTATGCATGCATGAATTACCCTAACTTATGCTAAGTTCTAGCCTAATTTAGGTCAATTAAGACCTATGATTGCTGCGCAATCATACCCCCATGCCTAAATCTTGCTAGTCCCTAGCAAATGCAAGACTAAGTTATTTACAGCAAGGGTCCTTGAGGGACTGATTATTTTATCAAGTGTATGCGTAGAGATTTTTCTCCTTTTTGTTTTCATCCTATGTTCTAGAAATCCAGACAAATGTAAAAGTGCAGCTACGTAGCTTTTGCAACGGATTCTAGTGAAAGAATAGTACACCTCTAAAGCCTGTACTTGACCCCTAGTAAAAATTCTAGCGGGATAGGCGAACTTCTTCTCTCAGGGTATTCAAAATATTTTATGAATTCCACCCCGACTTTAAGCTTGGGTAGAGGATGTCTGAGGGATGTGGGTGTTTATTTGGTGTCTCACTCTCACTTAGTGCTACATAGAAATTAGTACTGTAGAATCTAGATTCTCAGATTACCAAGTAACTCAACTCAGAGAATGACGAGAAAACTATGCTATCTTTGGTTCCTTTGTATTCATTCTCTCTTTCTTTCTTTTTCTTTTTCTTTTCTTTTCTTAGAGCTCACAATCTCACCAGATTTACACATGCATTCCGTATTTGGTGGTCTCTCATGGCATTACTACTTTAATTGAGTTTTCATAACCCTAACACTAAGTCGGAATTCCTCAGCCAGTATTTGGGCAGTCAGAAACATAGAAAGATAAGTTAAGGCTATATTTGGTGGATCTCAAATTTATTTGGTGGTACTGCCTCAATGCAACTGAAATAAACACTAAATATTCACATACACTTTTTCCTTGCTTTTTCTTTTTTTTTTTCTTTTTCAGTTCTCTCTCTCTCTCTCTCTCTCTTTTTTTCTAACTCAACACAATCTAGCAACACATTCATGAATTTTATTGAAGAGGCATTATTAGGGATTGGTGGTACTCAAGAGACATTGGGTGGCTTATTTGGTGGTAGTGCCTACTCATGATACCGAGAGAGACGGATAGGATGGTGTATTTCTGACCTTGCCATCAATACCCTCCTTTAGCCGAGCATTCCGTAAAGAATGGTCGTAACCATCCACCTTAGCCCTAGTTTTATGAAAACTCGCTCTCCGCGTATTTGCCTTATTTGGTGGCTCTCAAATTTTCACACAAAATGTATACGTAGGAACCGAGAGCGAAAACTATGTCTAATCTCAGAGTATCGTCACCTAATTATCTAGGATTCTGGATTCCTTGTACTAATCTTATAGCACTAGTACACTCTACTCTCATCTCACACTATGTTAAGACCCGTGTTATTAAGCCTTTTTAAGACGTCTGTACTTTAGGTCAGATGTTTGGTAAGACGTCTGGACTGAGGGTCAGACATCTTGCAAGACGTCTGGACTCATTTCCAGACGTCTGAAAATCAAAATTTTCGTGTACGAGCTCACGTCTGCGTGCAGACAGTACGCGTGCCTCATTTTCTTCTTCTCTCTCCTCTCGCCCGACGCAAACCCTAACCCCACACATTATATAACCCCCTTCCTCTCCCTCACACCACCCCCACTTCCAGCCACTTCCTTCCTCTACCCTGCAGTGAGTGCAGCCGAGCGAGAGCAGTGGAGAGGAGGAGCGTCGTGAGAGGAGAGGAGGAGCAGCATGAGAAGGAGAGGAGAGAAGGCTTGCGAGCTCGCATAGAAGCTCGCTGGGGAGCTCACGGCCGGTCGGCGCATGCGCAAGGCGGAGGAGTGCATTGGGGAGGTCCTCCCCGACACTGCTGTAGCCGGAGCAGCAGGCGAGTGGGCGCGGCACAGCCATGCACGGCGCAAGAAGGCGAAGGCAGGTTCTGGTTCTGGGATTTTCCCATAATCAGACGTCTGAAGTGATCGCCAAACGACGGTGCGAACATCTGGAGGTGGTGCCAGATGTCTGAGGAGGAGGTTTCGCGAAGGTACGTCTTCTTGCAGATACGTCCATGCAGGCCGCTCCACCGAGACACTGTTTCCTACCCTTTTTGAGAAGATTTCGGTTGATTCGCATAGGTGTTGCTTCAAGAAGGCGTGGGACACGCCCTCCCACGCACTTCGAACATCTAAGCGAGGCACCAGACGACGGGAAGCATTTCCAGACGTCTGCAGAGGTTGTCAGACATCTGGAACTGGGTCCAGATAGTCTAGCGGAGTTCCTAGATGTCTGAGGAGTAGCGCGGGACTGAGGTATGGCTCTGGACTCTTTTAAGACGTTTGGAAGGTGTTCCAAAGGTCTAATTTGAGTCAGAATCACTGTTTTTGACCCATTTAGGGTCTGTTTGAGGTCCGATTTCCGTAATTGAGATACCGATGTTTCCTGTATGTTTTTCTCTACTTGTTGGAATACTTTCTATACTATTATGAGTATTCTCTTGTGATTGATCCTTGTGATAGGACCTTGTTCCGTTGCGGGTTCGAGGCTTGCTGAGGCACGTGAGTCTGCCGTTCAAGCCCCCATTACTCCTGGATTTACTGGTAGAGTGGCTTCCCCTTAATTTAATTACAACCTAATTGCCTGTGTAGGATGAATGATTAGAACCTAGGATATGGCATGAATCCTAGGACTAGAAATACTGGATTGTCTGTATTGAATGGATGAATTGCAATCTTGAATGAGTAGATAGAATGATAACAATTGCCAATAAATAAATAACAGCTACCTGTGAAACGTAAAGTACTTGCGTTAGCAAACTGTTGCATGTGCATTCCTGTTGTTTACGTTAAATGGCACACTATGAGCTGCATGTATATAAATTGAAATTGGAAAGGTGAATGCTGGAAACATGAGCTATCTGTAAATAAACTGAATATGGAATAGAGTTACAAATTGCATGTGTATACCTGAGAATGGAAATAAGAATGATGAAACTTGGCATGGCTTGGCCTGAGAAACATGAGCATGAACCCTATGGGGAATTAGGAGTAGAGCTCCTGGAAATAAATGGAATGGAACTAGGAATGTGAGTGGGAAAATGAGTTGGCCCTTGAGTACGGAGTACCAAGGAGAGCGACTGTCCCCCTGTTTAGTGCAGAGCAGAGTTAGCCGCCCTTGGGTTGGGACCCGGGGTTAGGATTGGCCACTCTATACCAACTTCTTGGCCCTCGAGTACATAGTACCAGGGAGATCTACTAGTGTAGGGAGAGAGCTAGCCTCCCCACGGGGCCTGGGGTTTAGGCCCATTGTTAGGCCCATTAGGCAAGTCAGGCAGGGGTGTGTGGACTGTGGAGGGGCGAGACCCCTGTTTGGTTCTTAGGGACTAAACCCCTATTACTGAGAGGGCTATGCCCTATATTGGTTCCGTGTTGTGCTTTGGGCGCACCTGCTAACGAAAATGACTGATCGCTTGCCAGTGCGAGGTAGCTACCCTTGCATTTATCGCACGTGCCGTAGTCATCGTTACGTTTGTTTGTGATCTTGGGGTGGTTGACTTTGTGTAGGACCACCACGAGGGACTCTCCCGGCCAGGAGAGCACCATGTGCTACTTCTACTATTCGGAAAAGACTGCAATCAAGATCGTTCCCATGAGGAACATTCGATATCAAGAAATAGACCTGATAATTAAATTTAGTGGTGAAAGAAAGAATAATAATTAGTTAAAGGAAGAAAGAAATTGAAAAACAACAACTACCTGTCCACCTTTACTACTTTTGTAGTCAGTTGCCACTCTACTCAACGCTCGCTGACATTTTTACTCATAACCCTTTTCAGGTCCAGGTGTTGAGCAGCCAGAGCATTTGGCTGCAGAGGGTGCTGGGCCCAGTAGAGCCTAGTAGTGGTAGTTATTTTGTACTCGTTTGTAGTAGTGAGTAACTTCTTGTACTTTTATATTCTGTACTCTTTCGTTCTGCACATTATATTCCTGTACCCGTTTACTTTCCTATTGTTGTGGTGGTGTGTACTGTAGTAGTTTACTTCTTTATTGCTGTACTTTGTTACTGTTAGTTGCTAGCATGGTGAATGTGGTTTATTTTACTACTTTTTGGTTACTTTCTTGTTCGACGACTGGGTCTTGGGATCAGTCGAGTCGGTTCGGTCTCGTGTCTTGTAGGGATTCGGGAATCAGGTCGTAACAAGATGGTATCAGAGTAAGGTCGTCCCGAGAAGTGAATCAACTATTTGGAAAATAACAAATTCACGTGCTTGCAACTAGAGTAACCACCACAACGTACCTTTTGATATCTGTTCTGAGGTTCTTTTGCTGAATGTCTATGGAATTGACGTCTTTCTGTTTTGTGTTCGCTTCTCCTTGCAGGAGATGCCTCGACGTGGAGTCAGTGAGGCGGGCCGCGGACGCGGCCAAGGTCGAGGTCGGAGGGGCGGACGTGTCGAGCCCGACGTCTCAGTGGACCAGCTACTACTTTCGGGCATTCAGGCCCATGACCTCGCTCAGCTGATACGGTAGATCATATGAGAGGAGCTCCACCCGCCTCCACAGGCGGCTCTCCCTGGGGTTGCGGAGGGGGAGTCCTCTATGGGACCGCGAGACAGACATAGTGCTGGACGTGGGGGAGGGGGTGACCCTCCACCGCCCCCACCGTCCTCTGACACTTCCGAGCACGATCCCTCCTTGCCTAGAGGCGTACCAGTTTCCCCACTTCAGCGTCATTACGAGCTTTTCGAACAGTTCTAGAAGCGGAAGCCCCCCTCCTTCAAGGGGGATGAGGACTCGATCGAGGCGGAGAACTGGCTTGAGTAGATCGAGAAGGTGTTTGACACCCTTCGCCCCCCTGTGGAGTACCGCGTGGCCTTTGCCATGTACCAGCTGGAGAGTGTGGCACACAGGTGGTGGAGGGCGGTCAGAGGTCAGGAGAGGGCCAAGCTGACTTGGGACCAGTTTGTCACCCTCTTCTGCGAGCAGTACTTTCCCTAGACATGGCAGGATCTGAGGAGGCGGGAGTTCCACACTCTTTGCCAGGGGACGATGACCATGAGTGCGTATCGCACGTGTTTTCTGGAGCTGTCTCGTTTCACCGCGACAGCTGTAGCTACTGAGGAGGAGTGCCTGTAGAGGTTCATCGAGGGGCTCTGACCTGCTATTTGGGGGTATGTCAAACCCCTGAAGCTGCCTACGTTCTCGAGAGTGGTGGAGGCAGCTATGATATATGAGGAGACCAACCCAGCCACACGTGACACTGACAGCAGACAGAAGAGGCTCTACCAGCTAGACTACTCACAGGGTCGGCGAGAGAGGAGGCACGTGATGCCTGCAGGAGAGCCGTCACGCTTTGCGGGGCCGTCAGTGGCCTTTGGGGGCCCTCGATAGGGGCCAACTGCCAGCACCGGACCCCCGCCCAGTATCAGCAGGGACCTACCAAGGATGGGAGTCGAGTTCCCCTTTGCTACCAGTGTGGCCAGCCAGGCCACATCAGGAGAGACTACCCATCTAGGGCTGGAGGTCAGCAGATGCTCCTCGCGCAGAGCACTGGAGGACAAGCAGGAGGCCGTGGTTCCCAGATGCCCGGGGGAGGTCAGCAGTTGCGGGGAGGGTACCGACTAGCGGCTACCCATCCGACGCAGAGTGTGGCTGCTTCGTCCGCACCTAGAGTTGAAGGGCGTATTAACGCCCTGACACACAGAGACGCCAGAGCTTCAGGTTCAGTGGTGGCAGGTATGGTTACAGTTTCTAGCAGACTAGTTTACACACTTTTTGATTCTGGTGCCACGCACTCATTTGTCGCTTCTAATTTTGCTGTCAGTTTGGGACAGGACTGTGTGTTGTTAGAGGATTCGTTTGTGATCAAAGGTCCGGGTGTCAGCTGTTTGTAGCTGAGGAGGTTTACACAGGTTGTGAGGTCAGTGTTGGGGGACACACCCTCCCCACTGATCTGATTACGATACCGATGGAGGACTTTGGCATGATTCTGGGGATGGACTGGTTGTCCACTTACCATGCTTTGGTGGACTGTTATGAGAGGAAGATCGTCTTCACCATACCGGAGATGCCTTCTTTTGAGTTTCATGGACAGCCAGTGGACTGAGGCTTTAGGTGCATTTCTGCACTTCGGGCGGCGAGACTTTTAGGCCAGGGGTGTGAGGGCTTTCTAGCTTGTGTAGTGGCAGAGCCCTGCCGCGTGACAGATTTTTAGAGTATCCTGGTGGTCAGAGAGTACCCCGACATGTTCCCAGAGGAGCTGCCCGAACTACCACCCGAACATGAGATCGAGTTTGAGATTTCACTGGTACTGAGGACCAGCCCCATTTCTACAACACCTTACAAGATGGCACCACTTGAGCTGCGAGAGCTCAAGTCCCAGTTGCAGGACCTTCTGGAGAAGGGCTTTGTGAGGCCCAGTGCATCTCTGTGGGGAGCCCCAGTATTAATTGTGAAGAAGAAGGATGGTACCCTACGCCTTTGTGTGGACTACAGACAGCTGAATAGGGTTACCATTAAGAACAGGTATCCGCTGCCGAGGATTGATGACTTGTTTGACCAGTTGCGAGGTGCCACGGTATTCTCCAAGATAGACTTGAGGTCTGACTACCACCAGTTGAGGATCAAGGAGACTGGCGTCTCCAAGATAGCTTTTCGCACCCAATACGGACACTATGAGTTTTTGGTCATGCCGTTTGGATTGACCAACGCCCCCACTGCTTTCATGGATTTGATGAACTGGGTGTTTAGACCGTACTTGGATCAGTTCGTGGTGGTATTTATTGATGATGTGCTCATCTACTCTCGGGATCAGGCGCAGCACGGACAGCACTTGCGGATGGTTTTGGACACATTGAGATGATGTAGGCTGTATGCCAAGTACAGCAAATGCGAGTTCTGGTTGGGGGAAGTGACCTTTCTAGGTCATGTGATATGAGGGGATGGCTTGGTTGTGGATCCAGCCAAGGTTGAGGCAGTGCTCAGGTGTGAGAGACCACGTACAGTGACAGAGTCTGCAGCTTCTTGGGACTGGCAGGCTACTACCGGCGGTTTATCAGGGGTTTCTCATAGATTGCACGTCCTATGACACAGCTGACTCGGAAGGACGTGCCCTTTTCTTGGATAGACGCTTGTGAGGTTGGTGTAGACCCGGATAGGTTGTGTTAATATGGTGATTTTATCGTTGAAATGAGTATAGTGGTTAACCTAAATCGAACCTAACCATCTCTTTACAAAATTTTTTACCTGGCCTACTTGATTTTATCTTGGTCACTTTTAGGCCGAGGGTCGAACTCAGGGAAGTGGGATTAGAAGTGAATAAGTTTCTACGCCTTTCCTACAACGAATCTCTTCCATTCGTTTATTATGTTTTTGGTTCTTTTCTATTTAAGATTTTTTTTTCTAATAATTTTTGTCCTTGAGGTACACCCTCAAAATCAGGTTCTTGGCTTTAAGCCAAATTAGGGTTTCAAAACTGGTCTTGCTATTCACAAGACTGAGTACCTGCAAGTCAAGGATTATCTTTTCTCTTTTGTATATTTTTTTTATCTTTTTACTAGCAGGAAAGAGAAACAGAAATAAAGTAAATATAGTATATATATATGTATATATTATATATGTATAAAGGGGTGGGGTTGGAGGTGGAGATGGTGTGTAGCACGGTGTTAAGTCGGTCATCGTCTAAGAAGACGCAACCAGCAGGACGAAGTGCCGCGTGGAGTGTAGGATGGATGGGTGAAAGATGTGTGTGAAGACGCTTTCTGTACGTGTGTATCGGGGAATATCAGCAACTGGTGCAGATATTCCCGCGATACAACTTATGGTAGGTGCTATGAAAAAAAATATATATATATCTGTAAATATATATATCTATATGTAAAAAAATATATATATATGGTTATAAATATATAGGTATATATGTAGTTATATGTATATAAATATATGTATATATATATAGATATGTAAATATATGTATATATATATATATATATATATATATGTATTTATGTATGTATGTATGTATACGTAACTATATAGATGTATATATATATATATATATGTATAAGTATATGTCTATATATATGTATATATATATATATATATATATGTATCTATACTTATACTTAGTTATATAGGTAATAATATATATATAGATATATATATATATTTATATATTTATACATATATAAATATATGTATATATGTAAATATATATGTGTATGTATCTATATATATATATATATATATATATATATATATATATGTATATGTATGTATGTATACTAATACTTAGTTATATAAGTACTAATATATGTATAGATATATGTGTATATATATATATATGTATATAAATAAATAAATAAATATATATATAAATATATATGTATGTATATATGTATACATATATATATATATATAAGTATATAGTAGTGTATAAGTGAGTGGGTGTGTGTGTACGAGAGTGTGTGTGTATGTATGTGCCTGCAGGAGAGTGAGAGAGTGCTGTGAGAGAGAAAGAGAGAGAGGGATCGTCTACTGAGGAAGAAGCGCGGGTGAGATAAGTCATCCGGAGCCTCAAGGCGTCGTCTGATGGCGCACGCGCACGCCCAGGCGCGTAGGTGCACGAAGAGGCGAGCACACGCAGAAGGGAGCGGGCGTGGGAGGAACCGCAGCGCACTGCACTGCGCAGTGAGGCGGGTACAGGCGCGAAGAAGCGGGCGAAGACGTGGGCACTGAAGCGGGCGGGAGTACGTGAGAGCGGGCATTGGAGCGGGTGCGGGGAGATATGCAGGCGCGGGCATGCGTGGACGGGCAGCAGACGGTCGTGGCGCGCTGGGTGACTGGATAAGTGAGAAACTTACCTGTCACCGCACTGTAGCCACAGTGTTCCGCTAAAACGCATGAACAGTGGCTACAGTGCACGCCCGGCTTACGCAATCTGGTGTTGACGGTGCTGTGAGTGCGGGAGCCGCTGCGCGAGCTGGCACGCGCGTGGAAGGTCTGCGCTGGCTAGGCTGTGGGCGGAACTTCGAGACAAGGCACACGGAGAGAGGCGCAGGTGGCCTGCTGGCGTGTGCAGTGGAGCTTCGCGACAGGGTGCGCTGTGGCCGGTGCCTTGCTGTTGTTGCTGCTGTGAGCTTCAGACCTTGAGTCCTGCGGCAATGGTGGAAGTGGCTAAACGTCGAAACAAAGAGAGAACCACCACGCCCACCGGCTCTTTGATGAGCTGGGCGGTGGTGGGACTCATAGTGGTGGTTGTGCACCACTGTGAGCGGCTCCTACCCACAGAGTAGCTCCTCAGAAGGAGGAGAGGCTACGTATGGAGGGGAGAGGGGAGGAGATGGCCTGGAAGGAGGGAAGCTGCTGTGTGTTGGTGTTTTTTTGTGTGGACCAGGCTCTCTTGCAAAGAAGCAGCCATGCCTTTTTAAAGAGGAAGAAGGCAAGCACAGCCATGCCCTGGCTGTGCATGCTGTGCATCCGGCTACAGGGCAAGCTGCTACAGGGAATGGCACGAGGAGGAAGCTGCCATGCTTTGTAGCCACGGGGAAGAATTTCAAAATCAAATAGAAATAAAAATAAAGATAGAAATTTTGCAAGGCAGCACTTGAAGAATTTGTCAATTACAAGGCCATTTATTTCATTCTCCTCCCCTTTCAAAAAAATGCATGCATGCGTGTATTTTCATAAATGCGACTATGGTTACCTAATATGCACTGGCAATTCTAGGAAATAGCATAAGATGGCACAATTGTTCGTGTATTTTTGCTGTACAATCATACCCCCATGCTTATCTTTTGCTAGTCCCTAGCAAAACATTTTTGTGTTGTATTTAGAAACGATCTTTAAGTTGAAGATTTTCTTCTGAGGCAACATAGGTGTGTTTATTGTTGGATATTGTGAGAACAATTGCAGAGAAGACTACCAGAACTTTAAGTCTCACATGACATAGACCATCTCTCAACTAACCAGGACTCTTGATATTTAAACCTTAAGTACGATTTCCAGGACCCAGGAGGTTTTTGCTGTACTCGAGAGCTCAAGAGATTATGGCTTGTGCTCAGTGAAGGATCAAGACTGACTAGATGAATATTAAGACTCAAGCCCAGGGTTTCACGAATTTTTAATTTCAGGTTGGTCCCAGTTTCAGCTCGTGTGTTCGGATTGACCCTTAAAAAGATGACGGAAAACTCAACTCCCATTTTCTGACATTTGTGGCTCAAAGAAAACATGGTATTTGCCCTGAAGAACTTTTTTGTAGGAAGATTTTACAGTCATTTGTGAGATATACTGACTTATTTGTACCTTTTTTTTTTTTTGAAACACATGTCAGTATATCTCTTACAACATTATTTGGAGGAGCACACTTTTCTTTTGGTGGGAGAGTTTCTTTTTGGTGGAAAGAGTCTCTCCTAAACACAAGACTAAAGTCTGGGATAAAAAGTCTACCTGCGTGCATAGGTAAGGACTCCACTTTCCCTAATGAACATTAGAGTTGGATCTTATGTTCACCTGGTCTTTCTTGATATGTGTAGTGTGAACCAAGATTACTTAGGCTCTCAAGTAGAAGCAAACCAACGAATCCTGTACTGGTGTCTCAGGTACAAGAATACGTCCTTAGTTAGGAGAGATTCCGATCTATCTTATCAATGCTCAAGTGAATTAAGCTGAGCCTAAGCGAATCAAGCTTCTGTGGCCAGGAAAGTCTTCAAAACAGTGGTTGAATATCCATAAACACTTATTGTATTTTTGTTTCAGCCTTTAGATCATTACTAAACACCTTATATATATATATATATATATATAAATGGAAACTGCATGATACCATAAAATACCCAGATCCTATGGATGCCTATCCACCCCCCCATGCCAAACGATTCTATGTCCTCATATGCATGCAAGGTAGGGTAGAGGAAGGGCGAAAGATCGGGTAACGAGAGCTGAGGTGCAAGGTATACAGCAGGGTGGTAGGGTGGGTGGTGAAGTGATCGTGACAGTGGCGTGAAAAGTGATGGTGGAAGGTGAGTGTTATTGGGGTGCCTCCCAACGAGCGCTGAATTTAACGTCCCCAGCTGGACTCAGAATGAGGCACAAACTTAGTTACCCTCCAGTAGGGCAACAGTTTCTCCAACGAGGGCCAGTTCATGAGTAAGATAGGGTTTCAAATGCTGCCCATTGGCCGTAAATTTATGCCCAGATTTGGGATCTTCAATTTCAACGACCCCGTTGGGAAATGGTCTCGAGACCAGGAAAGGACCAGTCCATTTGGACTTCAATTTCCCAGGAAAGAATTTGAGTCGGGCATTGTAGAGCCAAACTTGCTGAGATGGCTCAAATTCTTTCCGTCGAATACGGCTGTCGTGAAAAGCCTTAGTGCGTTGCTTGAAAGTTAAGGCAGAATCATAGGCTTCACGATGGAGCTCTTCCAGCTTCTGGAGTTGGAGTTTCCTTTCTTGACCACACAGGTCTGGGTCGAGGTTACATTGGCGAACCGCCCAATAAGCGCGGTGCTCCAACTCCACGAGCAAATGACAAGGCTTCCCGTAAATGATTCTATAAGGAGACGTACCAAGGTGAGCCTTGAAGGCGGTCTGATACGCCCAAGGTGAACCATTTTCTGGATAATTTGCTTGATTTGCCGGTTTGACACCTCTGCCTGGCCATTCGTTTGAGGATGATACGAGGATGCGATACAATGGTGGACTCCGTATTTCCTCAAAAGTGCCCGAAAAGAAGCATGGGTAAAGTGGCTTCCTCCATCCGAGATAATGGCTCGAGGGATCCCAAAGCATGCAAAGATGTGGTCTTTGACAAATCGAGTGGATATAACATGGTCTGCACGGCTCGCGGGAATAGCCTCGATCCATTTCGAAACATAATCCACATCCATGAGAATAAATTCGAAGCCGTTGGAAGGAGGAAAGGGACCTATGAAATCAATTCGCCAAATGTCGAAGATTTCAGCAACTAGGATGGGTTGCAAGGGCATCATGTCACGACGTGACATTGACCCTAACGACTGGCACCTAGTGCAATGTTTGGCATACTTGTGTGCATCCTGGTGAAGGGAGGGCCAAAAGAAATCGCATTGCAGCACCTTGGCTGCAGTTTTCCTCCCTGAGAAATGGCCTCCGCAGGCCTGATCGTGGCAGAAGGATAGCACACTGGGGAATTCGCTGTCAGGAATACAGCAACGGATGATTTGATCAGCACCTATGCGAAAAAGAAGTAGATTACCCCAGAAATAATACTTTGCTTCTGCCATGAGACGCTCACACTGGTTTTTAGGCCAGCCACATGGAAGGGATCCAGAAGTAAGGTAATTGGCAATGTCAGCATACCAAGGTCCACCTGCCACATTAATTGCCAATAGGTGCTCATCAGGAAAAATCTCATTGATCGGCAAAGTAAGTCCAATATGGTCAGGGTCCAGTCTGGAAAGATGATCAGCCACAACATTCTGGGCTCCGGCCTTATCGTGGATCTCAATGTCAAATTCTTGGAGCAAAAGGATCCAATGAATCAGTTTGGGCTTGGCATTCTTCTTGTGCATGAGATGGCGAATGGCCGCGTGATCAGTGAAAACAATAACATGTGAGCCCAAAAGGTAAGAGCAGAATTTCTTCAGCCCAAAGACGATCGCCAGTAGTTCTTTTTCAGTGGTAGTATAATTACGCTGGGCCTCGTCCAACGTCTTACTGGAGTAGTACACCACGAAGGGGTGTCTATCTCATCTTTGTCCCAAGATGGCTCCAACTGCAAGGTCGGAAGCGTCACACATGAGTTCAAAGTCGAGGGACCAATCAAGTGGCTGGAGAACAGGGGCCTTGGTGACAGCATTACGCAGTTGCGTGAATGCTCTTATGCAGTCGGGGCCCATATCGAAGGGTACGTCGGTTGATAGGAGATGAGTTAAAGGTCTAGAAATCTTGGAGAAATCTTTGATAAATCTCCTATAGAAACCGACGTGTCCCAGGAAGGAGCGAATTTGTTTGACAGAGCCAGGCATAGGTAAATCAGCAATTACATTAAGCTTAGCTCTGTCAACCTCGATACCCCTATCGGAGATGATACGTCCGAGAACAATTCCCTCGTGTACCATAAAATGACTTTTTTCCCAGTAAAGCACGAGGTTTACATCAATACATCTCCTAAGGATATGGGTTAGGTTGGCAAGACAATCATTGAAAGACGGTCCAAAGATTGAGAAGTCATCCATGAAGACCTCGAGAAAGTCACCCACCATGTCATGAAATATCGCCAGCATACATCTCTGGAAAGTTGCTGGTGCGTTACAAAGTCCGAACAGCATTCTTTTAAATGCAAAGGTACCAAAGGAGCAAGTAAAAGTGGTTTTCTCTTGGCCTCAGGGGTCAATTGCCACTGGTTATATCCTGATAATCCATCCACGAAACAGAAAATTTTATTTCCCACTAACCGCTCCAGGATTTGGTCAATGAAAGGTAGTGGAAAGTGATCTTTCTTAGTTGCAGCATTGAGTTTCCTATAATCTACACACACTCCAAGATGTAGGAGTGCGTGTAGGGATGGATTTGCCCCTGTCATTGACACAGATGGTGAGTCCCGCCTTTTTGGGCACAACGTGAATAAGGCTCACCTAGGGGCTATCGCTGATCGGGTAGATTATACCCACATCCAGCCACTTAATAATTTCCTTCTTAACGACCTCCCGCATGTTAGGGTTGAGACATCACTGCATCTCGCGGGAAGGTCGAGCCTCCTCCTCCGTATATATACGGTGAGTGCAGTAGGAGGGGCTAATGCCAGATAAGTCTGATAAAGACCATCCAATGGCTGCCTTGTGTTCCATAAGGACCTTTGTTAGTTTGCATTCTTGCTCCCTGGTCAATTTTGAACTAATGATTACAAGGAGCATTTCATTTGGTCCCAGGAAAACATATTTAAGTGTACTAGGCAGCTCTTTCAGCTCGGGAGTGGATGGTGAAAGGTCTGGCATTTCATGGGATGAGAGTGTCCCAGGCGGATCAGAAAACAAATCAGGAGGAAGAAGTTGGCCCTCAGATTGGCCAAGAAGAGGGGCTTCTTGGATAGATGGATCCAAAAAGGAATAGCCCTAGTGAGTAGTATGTGGGCTCAAGGTCCCAGTGTGGAGTTGCAAATCCGCCTGATTTGGCAGGAAAGAAAGGGTAATCCGGTCTTCAAGAGTGTGGACCGGCGGTGAGTAGCCCGGATATGACTCAGACCACGAGGTATGGGAAGCGAAGAAAACCTCGTCAAAAGTTTAGTCAGGAGAAGGTACGGGAATAGGGATGGGGGGAATGTCACAATATGTGTCGGTCAGGCAATCGTTAGTGTTTACAGGTAATCCACAATAGTCAGAATAGGTCCCTGTTCGTCGCGCTCGATCGGGTTTTAAAGAATGTCACGTTGTAGTATAGCCGACAAAGCGTTCAAACAAATAAAGAATTTTTATTACTCGAAAATCAGAGATCCGAGGTCGAACACAGGGAGCAATCAGAATTTACTACTAATATCAAATGTAATTGAACACTCTAATTTACTCAAAACTTTAATTCAAATATGAATGTATGCGGTTAAAGAGTAATTAGGACAAAAGAGTAAAATTGGACGTCTGATCTTGTGATCAGGCATCTTAAAAGTGTTTTCCCTTTTTCTTTGATTATTCTTCTTCTTCTGATCTTGCTTTCTTTCTTCTTCTGTAGTCTCTTTTTCTTCTTAGTCTTCTGTCTTGGCCTCTCTTCTTCTTTCTCTTCTCTCTTCTGCAAAGGCTTCTTTCTCTTCTGTCTTCTTCTTCTCAGCAGTCTCTCCTTCCTTCAGATCTCTGCCTCGCTCAGCCTCTTCTTCTACTTCTCTTCTTCTTCCTTGCGGCTAAGTCTCTCTTCCTCAACGTTCAGCCTGCCTGCACAAAGCAAAACCTACCCTGCCCCTCTACCCGCGCGTCTCTCTCTCTCTCTAGGTCGTCCTGTGACCAGAAGTGTGGGGGTGTTCGGGGGGCTGTGGTGGAGGCATAGAGGGATGGTGGATGGGTGGAGATTGTTCCTTGTGGTGAGGCGGAGCTTATGAGATGGTTGGCGAGCCGTGTGGAGGGGCGGAATGATGGGGGTGACTCGTCGGAGGTCGGTCGGAGGCGAGGAAGATGGAGGTGGTCAGCGACGGTCGAGGGGCAATTAAATGAAATAAAAGGCGGAAAAGAGAGAGGGGAAGAGGGAGAATGTATTAAGCCTAACTACAGGGATGAAGGAGGACGGAGAGGTGGACATCTGTACCTGCTGTCGCCAGAGAAGAAGCTGCCCAGTGGAGGAAGACGGCGGCGACGACGGGGCTGAGGCGGCGTGCGCGGGTATTGCGCGACGCGGAGGAGAATCAGGAAGATGACTCTGCCACTGGTTTTGTGGCAGAGCGAAGAGGGAGGGGAGGGGGGCTCGCCGGAGCTCACTGGGTACTTGGTCGAAGAAGAAAGAGAAGAATTTGAGGTGGAAGTCCGGCCAAGTCGAGCTAAAAATGAGCGGCCGGGTTTAGGGGTTCTTTTATAGGTACTGGGCCGTGCTTTCAGAGCGTGGAGGGTACGCCATTACCTCCGATGGCTCTCCGGAGAAGGAAAGTAGGTGGATACCCAAATCCCTCGTGCGTTCGCACGAGAGATTGGGTTCACACCAGAGATCGTGATTGGCCTTAGATGGAAGGGAATTCCTTAGAGAATCTCCCTTCCATTTCTGGGAGGGGATCTCTGAGGAATCAGAGAGTATTCCCTCTCTAATCCTCGCCGGAGGACTCTGCCCCAATAATGGTGGAAGGACCTGATTGCAAAGGTGACGAGGAAGTTAGGGGGCTCTCTGCGATGATTTTCAAAAGATAGGGACCAAATTATGATTTGAGTGTACTGAATTGCAAAGTAGGTCAAGATGACCTCCCCTTAGGTCCAAATTTTGCTACAAACATAATTTGGACCTAAGAAATCCAATGATGAAGTTGGATTTTATGTTTGACCATGTTTAACTGGATATTTTGCGTAAAAACCCAAATTAGGTTATTTAATGAGCTAGGACCCTATTCTAGGTCAAACTAGGTTCCAAAGGCCAAATTAAGTGTTCTAAATCCTAAAGGATATTTTTCCATGATTTTTAGAGGGTTTACTTGATTTTTATCCTGACCGGAACCTTGTTGATTTAAGCAGGTCTGTTTTAGGGTTACCAAATGTCATTTAATTCCTAAATTGCACATAAACCCATTTCTGATTGACTCAACCCACTTTTTATCTTATTTAGACCATTTGACCTATGTTTTGACTCTGAGAAATCCCGTTTATGCACTGCAATGGTAAAATTACAGTTTTAACCTTTATTTCATGTTTTCTTCTTAGAGCACTTATTCCTTCATTTAGGCCTTCTTCTAGGTTATGTAGGAGCTTTTATCTTCTTTATTGGGTCAAAGTGAGCTAGTTATAGCTCATGATGAGGCTCTCATCATACCCCCATGCCTAGCTTTTGCTAGTCCCTTAGCAAAATTTCAAGGTTTTAACTTCTGTTCTAGACCCTGAGTGTAAGTGCTTTTCTTTTTCTTTTGTGATTAGGTAGGAATGCCGATAATAAGCCTAGAGGTACTCAAGTACCAACCAAAATTCGGACCTGTTCCGCTTTAGCCTCAGTCCTCCGTAAAGGTTTCTAAGGCCCACAGAAACTAACCTAGGGTTTGTTGGACTCCGCGGTTAAAACACCCGTGCTTGAGACATTTTTAGCCTAAGTTCAGTTTGCAGTGCATTTTTGTAAGAGAGATAGCATATTTATTTGTTTGGAGAGCTTTTCTATCTCTTTTCTTTTTATTTCTAGCTTCGGATTAGCTTCTCAACACAGTTTGTATCGGATTCCTCGTCCCCATCATCAATCCTCAAGGGTCCCTGGCTTTCGAGATTTTGAGATAATGCTGCCCATGGCAACCCTCAGAACCCTGGCTTTCAGGATTTCGAGATAATCCCGCCCATGGTGTTCCGTGGCCGAATTCAGACCCTGGTGATTGACATTTCATGACAATGCCGCCCATGGTATCTGAACCATCAGAGTGCTTACATGCCCCCGGTAGGATATTTAAATATCCTAAGAGACAAGCACCGAGGAGACGATATGTTGTTACCCATCTTCCAGGGGAATTTCCCGCCTCTCCGCGCTGGGAACTCGTCCAAATCAACTTGTGTTGATTGGCCGCTCCTAATCTAGGTGACTTTTTCAGAACATTAAATGCTTTTGCATGATTTGGATGTTTATGCGCACTGAACCAGACTGTGTGTGAATTTGGGGTGCTTAGGTTACCGAATCCCGCAAATCGGAGGTCAGTTAATGAGGCCGAATACTTCCTAAGCCTTAGACCTAATACTCAAACTTCACATTTTCCTCAACCTCTTGAGGATTATCCAGATTTTAGCGGATATGTGAATTTTTAAGCTAACAAATCTAGCCCAAGAGGCCTAAGACCAGCGTTCCCGCTAATCTCTTGTTATGTCTCCTTAGCACTTTTTCTTTTTCTTTCTTTTCTTGATCTGGTCTAGAACTTTAGTTAATTCCTTAATCTTTTACTAATGACTATTTCTTTTTCATTTTCATTTTGTGCTCCTTTTTGTCATTTTACTCTTTTTCTCCTCCTTATGAATATGTGGCTCACAAAATTTCCTCCATCCCCCATTTTTTTGTTCTTTTTCATAATTTTTCAATTTTTTTGTGTTTTTGACATATGCAAAAATTTTTGTGTGTGAGAATCCTTCTGACTTTTTCTTGGTTCTGTATGTATGCACTTTATCACCCCCCCATGCCTAAGTTTTGCAATGTCCTCATTGTAAACGGATCGTGTGAAATAGTGTTGAGGTCAAGGACTTAGAATAGGATACATCGGGTGGGTGAATGGGTCGAAAATGACTTATGCAGATGATTTCATGCTCTGGTACGTGTACCAGAGGTGGGATCAACTGTCTAAGGCTGAACTCAAGGTGTAATAGACGTGGAGTACGAACGGATAATTAGATGGGTCTCTATTTTTGGGATGACGGGTTGCCTCCCGTTAAGCGCTAAATTTAATGCCTTCAGCCGAGCGGAAAATGGGGTGGAGAGGGAGTGGTCAAATTAGCGGAAGTTTGTAAAACAAGCACCTTGATTAAGAGCCTGGTTGGTCCGACCAGGTGCTTGTTCAGATCAGTGGGCTGATGATGCAGCCCAAACCCAATGAGTCTGGTGGGTTGATAGATGTAGATTAACAACTGCGGAACCCACCATATGCAGTGAAGTTCTGATGGATATGGAAGTGAAAACTCGGGTTTAGGCTGAGTCGACTCAGCCTGGTCAAAGTAGGGTTCCGAAAAATAATCATTGTAAGGTGTGGAATCCCTACAGGGGTGATCACAGAATGTTGGCTCCTGCTTTTCGGTCTGATCAATGCCCGATACCCAATATAGAAATGGAGTTGAATCATCTGCAAATGGCTCAATGAGAGGTGAATTGGAATAGAAATTGAGTCCGGTTGCCGGTCGAGCTAGAGAACGGGTTTTGATTGGTTCTGTATATGTGGAGCAGCTGGCTTCAAAGAAAATTGGCTTGTTATAATCAGGAAGCAGATTTTCTCTGATGTTATGGTCAGATTCGAAATCGTCGGAGAGTTTGCGAAAATCAAAATTTGAATGAGATTCAAGATCATAGAATAAATCATATGTTGTATACTTAGCAGCCTGACTGGGGTCTAGCCTAAATGTTAATTCTGAGCTTAAAAAGGTGTCCCTATTTGGTAGTGGCTCAGGTTCAAAGTTAGTAGGGCAGACCCAATCGAAACCCCGCTCGTCCAACTCGGTTTCTGTGCCGTAGATTGGCATGACTTTCGAAAAATCGATTCGTTCCTCTGAGGATGTTGGCGAGGGATATTCATCAAATCGAGGCCCAAAATCATATTCTTCATTAAAAGATTGATCTTCTTCATATGGGGCCTTGAATCTTCAAAATATGTTTCCGATCTAGGTTCTAGGCTTAGGATGTGGGTTGAATTACTAGAATCTAGGTCTGAATAACCTTCGAGGGTCACCTTATCAGAATAAGGGACGGAATTTATACCCTCGAGAGGTTCAGTTCTACTCTCATTCTTGCAGGAGTTTTGTGATTCTAGAATGGGCTCATCATGGTATTTTCCTGCATTTGGAGCTTCCCAACCTTCTTCAATATCAGACACATTATACTCCATCTGGGTTGGGAATCCACAACCATTTTGTGCCTCAAACCCGAGATCAGATTGATCCTCGATGTTGTCCTAAGATAGTTCCTCCTCTGTTTGTGGTATATACGGGTACTTTTGGTCAATAACTTGTTTTACTAATCTCATTATCTCTTCTCGTTTTTCAAGACTATCTTGGTGTTGCTTCCAACGTCGAGGATTTGTCATACATTGAAGGTATTCAATATTGTTCAGTTTTTCTATCTCAATGTATACAGTAATGATCAAGTCACGAGTTGATCCTTTTGTGGCTTCTGCTAATAGTACTTGGGCACAAGTTATGATAAAGGTTGTGGTTGTTGGGACATCAACCTGAATGTTTCCTACTGGTGTTGAGGTTTCTTCATTTTCATAAAATTTCATGGCATCCTCAATCATTTTATCTCTCATGGATCTCTGATATTCAGGTTTCTTGAATGGTAGTCCTAGGTGGTTTGGCTGCATATTTGGATCAGGTGGTGGAATCCAAATGTAGAATCAGAGTTTGAATCAAGATGTAGAATCAAGTTATGAAGCGATCATATCTGAATAACGAGTCCCACTGAAAATGTGTATGTGTGCTCTAAAGAGAAAAGATGAGGGACTGGAGATGTTTTTGACCCAATCAAGACACCCAAAGACGTTTGGATGACTATGGAGGTTCGGGGCAGATGGACCCCTGGATCAGAAGATCGTCCACCTGAGAATTACCTGGGCAGCCAGAGAGGGAGAATCCCGCAAAGACCCCTACACGGTAGAGCGTCCCCATGGGTTATAGGGTTTCCCCCACCAGTCCTCTCTTGTCACTGAGATTCCAGGTAGACCAGAATGGGGACCTTGACCTCTTAAGTCTACCACTTTTATTTCAAAGGTGCTTTTAGGGCTCTCACTTGAACTTTAGATGTTTTGACATTGTGACCTAATTTAGAGGTTGGTTGACCCAAGGGGTCAACTTCACCTAACCAGTCCTATAGATGGCAGAATGATTCTAGGCTTAGAGCCTAGAGATCACCCTGATTTGACTTCCAGGTTATTAGGTCCAAAATTTTAAGATTCAAGTGATTTTAGAGCTTCTTTTCTTTAGGGTTTGTCTTGTTTAGATCTCTTCAATCAAGGTCTTGGGCGGCACACTGATGCGGGAAGGTTTATTTCCTTTTATGCAGGCATGTGTGACTAACACTCTAAGATCCTACTGTAGAAACCCTAATTTGGTTCTATTTCCAATCCTTTTTTCTTTTTCACAAAAATTCTCTTTGGACTTGAAAGCAAGAAGTGCCATAGAGATTAAGCGTTATTTATATTAGTGATGAGAACCTCATCATGAGCCATAACTAGCTCATTTTGACCCAATACAAAGGATAAAAGCTCCTACATAACTCAAGGAAAGGCTTAACTCAGAGAATTCTGAGTTTAAGGAGAAAATAAGTCATAAGGGGTAAAAATGCAATTTTACCAGTATAATCTGCATACAGGGTAATTCAGGGTCCAAACATAGGTCAAAGCAACTTAATAAGAATAAAAGTGGGATGAGATGATCTAGCAAGGGCTACAGTAATTCCAAGGAACTAAATGATAATCTGTAACCCTAAAATAAACCCACTTCAATTCACGAGGTTCAAGGCAAAGCAAAAATGGAATAAACCCTCTAAAATTCATAGAAAAATAATCTCTAGGGTTTAGAACCTTCAATTTGACCTTAGGAACCCATCTTGACCTACATTGAGAACCATACCCAATTAATAACTTAATTTGGGTTTTTGCGTAAATTGACCAGTCAAACAAGGTTTAATCTAGAAATAAAATTCACCATCAGATTCCTTAGGTCCTAATTAGTCATGTATAAAAACTTGAGCCTAAGAAGAAACCTTCTTGACCAACTTTACACTTTGGTCCTCATATATTTACTTTTTGGCCCTCAACTTTTGAACCCTCACATTTTGGCCCCTAACTCTCCTTCGTTCTTTGCGTTCAGGTCCCCCCTGCAAAACCTGCCAGCACCATGCTCCGGCGACCTTGCGCGGAGCATGGCGCCCGCAGGGTGAGGGGGAGAGCCTGGCAAGTAAACCGGGGGTGTCCTGCGTCGTCAGCCGTCGCAGGGACACCCCCCTGGTCGCTGTAACCCACCATACCGGCCGTGCGAACGCACGGACGATATGGGTTTCCATCTCCGGCATCCTCCGGCGAGGGAGACACGTCGTCTCCCTCCGCCTTCCTCCCTGATTCGGTCCCTATAAATACCCCCGTCGCTCCACCGTTCTTCCCAGCTCGGATCTGACAGAGAAAACCCCCAACTTTCCTCTCTTCTCACTCCGGCAGACGCCCACCAGCTCCGGCGGTTCTTCCTCCTCCTCCTCTTCGCTCTGCCGCAATACCAGCAGCAGAGACTTCTTCCCCTGCTCTTCCCGCGCCACGCCGCACCCAGCTGGCGCCTCTCCGGCCCTCTGCTCGCCGCCGCCCCTTCCCCCGGGCATCTTCTTCTCCGACGACAGTCGATACGACTGTCGCCCGCTCCGGCCCCTCCTCCTCCTGCTAAGTAGGTAGAACTCCTCCTCTTCCTCCCCTCTTCCTTTTCCTCACTTTAAACATCTACTGTCGCCCTCGATTTCGACCCCTCACCCTCACCTTCTCCGCCTCCGGCCATCCTCCGGCGAGCCGCTCCCATCACTCCAGCAACCCACACGGCTCGCCGAACACCGCAGAACCTCCGCCTCCTCACCCTGATCAACCCCCGCCCTTCCACTTCCCCCACATCACCCTCTGCAACCCCACCGAACAAACCCATCTTCCGACCCACAGTCCGACCTAGGGTAGCCCTTGCACGCCGCCCCACGCCTCACCACCACCCACACGACCTTCGCCGCACTCTGGCGAAGCTCCCGGCACCTTCTGATTAGGCCGAGAGGCCGTTTTGCTGTGAACAGGTCACCCGTCCTCCGCCGCCATTGCCGTGCAGAAGGAGCTGCTTCCGCCTGCAGCTGCAGGCACGCCACGCCCAGATTCGACTCCCAGGCTGTGCGAGGCATTTCGACAAAGCGTCAGGCTGCAGCTGAAGCGAAGCCCTCGCGCGAAGGCCTCGCGTAACGCCGCGATTACCAGCTATTTCCTCCGCGCAGGCGCCAACTCGGGGTGGGACATTTAGTCCCACCTCGGAAAACTCTGAAGAGGCGCAGCGGTATAAAGTGAAAAAGTGCTGGAGGCTTATTGCCTCAGCACACGGGGTGAGGTCCCCTTCACCCGCCCGGTTACCCGGTCTCGTCCACGCTCACGCCCCGCGGACCTGGCCCAACCCGACTTAGACTGACCTGCACTCCTCGCCCACCACGCACGCCGGTGGGCCTGGACCCGGGCGCGACCCGTACCCGGCAACCCGGCAGCTCTGGGAGAGCTTTCCCAAGAGTGGCTTCTGTGAGAGAGAGACGCGGGGGGAGGGTAGAGATAGGTTTTGCCCCTCTCTGATCAAGCTGTGTAAGTGTGCAGGCACAGGTGAAGAAGAACCGTGGAAGAAGACGAAGGCTGAAGGAAGGAGGATCACCGAGCGGCACTGTAGCAGCGGCGGTTTAAGTCGTCTGATTGGAAAATCAGACGACATCCTGAAGGCAAGGAAGGAGAAGGAAGGCGAGGCAGAGGAGAACGCAGAGAGGCCAAGAAAAGAAAAGAAAAGAAGAAAAAGAGCACGAGAAGAAGATCTGAAGAAAGGAAAAGAAAAGAAAAGAAGAAAAAGAAGAAGAACCAAAAAGAAGAGAGCAGAAGATCTGAGAAGGAAGAAGAGGAGAAGCAAAGAGAAAAGAAGAAAAGCCAACAAATTCTCTCTCTCTCTCTTTCTTTATTTTTGTAAATGAAACTTGTACCCCTAGAATACAACTTGCACCCTGAGTTCGACCTCGGGAACTCTTTATTTCCGAGTAACAAATTGTATTAAACTAGTAATCACCTCCCTCTATACTATACTACGACGAAATAATAAAACCATAGAGGAAGGTCGCCCCACCAGTTTTTGGCGCCGCTGCCGGGGAGCAACGGCTATTCTAGAGGTAAACATTCCTGTTTCTTTTTAATTTCTGATAATCTCCCCTCTTTTGTGCAGCTACAGGAAATCAAGAAGACAAGCAACCGCACGACAACCACTCCGAGGACAGGTAAATTTTTCCTCTCGCTATTAACCCCTAAACTCTAAAGAGGAAGAAAAGAAAAGAACAAGCAATATAGGGCTAACCTGTCTTCCATACTTAGTAACCATAAAGAGTTGCATGTTTTCAACTCATTAGTCCTGCACACTATTAAGGGTATTTAAGGGCTAACACATTCTTGCTTGAGCCCTAATTACCCAACAAAGAACTAACTGGACCAAGTAGAGCCAACATAAGATTCAACATTAGGGTTTTAGAGACACACTACTTAAATCAAGAATGGAGAAAATCCAAAAGAAGTGTGCCTAAACCATTGATTGAAAATACCTATTCAAAAGAAAACCTAAAACAATTGGCTCTCTAAACACTTGAACCCTAAAAGACAAGACCTAAAAGCTCTCAAAGAAAACAAGAGGTAAAGTTGACCCCTTGGGTCAACCAACCTTAAATTAGGTCACTCTTTGCACTTAAAAGACTAAAGTTCAAGTGAAACCTTAAGCACCCTGATCTTAAAATTGGTAGACTTAAGAGGTCAAGATCCCCATTCTGGTCTACCTGGAACCGCAGTGACAAGAGAGGTCGGGTGGGGGAAACCTTGTAACCCATGGGGACGCTCTACCGTGTAGGGGTCTTCGCGGGACTCTCCCTCTCTGGCTGCCCAGGTAATTCTCAGGTGGACGATCTTTCTGATCAAGGGGTCCATCTGCCCCGCACCTCTATAGTCACCCAACACATTTTTGGGTGTCTTGATTGGGTCCAGCACCTTCTAAACTTACCTCTTCCAACAGTGCATGTACGGAAGGAGGTCCTTAAGACCACCCTTAAGACCTCCTTTAGAAATTCGCTCTCGTCAAGGCCAAGCCTCGACGCCTGTGTTTGTGCAGCAACACCCTCACATTATTCTCTCTTCTGATTCAGAACCAAGTTCTTCTTCTTCCCCCATCATGGCTCAGCCAGTTGAGGAAGAAAATAATCTGGAACACTAGCTCCAGTGACTCAATGACCTCTTCCACAACTTCGTGCACCCACCACAGCGTCCTATGATGCGGGACCACTACAATCCTGCTGCGGTGGCCATTGAGCCTCGAGTCAGAATCCCGACTGGAGGACCTGATTCCGAATTAAATCCCAACATGATTCATGCTATATCTAAATTCCATGGGCTTAATTCTGAAGATCCCTTCCAGCACATCAAACAGCTAAAGCATCTGGCCCACACTTTTGGATCAGATGCGCAAAATCGGGATATTCTTCTCATGAAGATGTTCTCCTTTTCTCTTATGGACAAGGCCGCCCATTGGTATCAAACTCAGACCCGGCCGATCAACACTTGGGAAGAACTTCAATCCGAGTTTTTGAAAAAGTTTTTCCCCGTTGGTCGGACCAACGCCTTGCGCCATCAGATTACACACTTCACTCAACAATCAGGAGAACCTCTCCATGAGGCATGGGATCGTTTTCAGGATCTCATGAGAAAGTGCCCCCATCACGGAGTTCCTAAATGGGAACAAGTCCAATCTTTTTACCAGGGACTCCGTGAGGACATCCGCCTTTTCGTCAATGCAACTTGCGGAGGAAACATCATGGGTCAACATGAAGACACCGTATGGGAGATTCTCGAAAACATGTGCGAGAACTCCATCAACAATGACTCCATGGGATTATTCGACAGGACGAATACCCACGCAGCGACGAATCTTAAGGGAGCACATGAGACGCAGGGCCTGTCCGCATCAGTCGACCTGGAATTAATGGCCAGTCGATTGGACAAGGTCTCAATCATTGAAAAGAAGGTGGATGAGCTGACTCAGCACTTGCAGCGAGCCACCTCCGCGCGTAACTCCTTTGCACAACCTCCTTCCACACAGGAGACTGTGCAAAACATCCTCCACCGATCTTCCCCTAGGATGGATCCATATCCATCCCCATCTGATTCTTGGATCGGAGGATCATCCGATCCTCTCTACACCAGCCGGGGGAACTCCATTCCCCCTTTCCCTGATTCTCAGGAGGTTCCTCAGACCTGCGAGGACCTCAACGCCATCCAGAACGACCCATTCTCCAACACTTACAACCCTGGATGGCGAAACCATCCCAATTTTCAGTGGGCGGGAAATTCCCAAACACAAAGACCACCTTTTCAGTCCCGCCCACAGCCCTCTCGTCATTACCAGCCGCCTCAGCCTCGGCCCAACCCTACTTATCCATCAGGGCCAAATCAGGATCAAATGTCCCTAATCCTTCAGACTCTGGCTGACATTCAAAAAACGAATGTGGCTATTCAAAAACAGCACAAGGACGAACTTACAGAAGTTAAAACTCAACTGGCCCAGTTGGCAAATTCTCGCCAGCCAGGCACACTCCCTTCCCAACCTCTTCCTAACCCAAATAACGTGCCAACCCAGAAGCGCGTTATGAATCCAAATTTAGGCCACGCACAATGGATTTATCAGGCCCCTACTGCTCCATCTCCAGACGAGATGGAAGCTTCAACTTCTTATGCGGGATTTCAGCAGCAGCCACCCCTCTTACCAAACCCAAACCAAAATCAGGCCGGATTAAATTCTGTAACAACACGTAGTGGTAAAACAACTCAAGACCCGCATTATCCAAACCACTCCAAGCCTGATAACCATGACCATAGGATAGTTATCCAAGAAGCCGCTGTTCCAGATCCACAACCTGGACCTATCCTAGAAGAACCAACCAAGATCCCGTTTCCCAAGGCCTTGACCAAGGGAAAGAAGACCACCAAACCCGTGGCCCCTGAGGAGGACCTGGTCAAGCTCTTTGAGTAGGTCCACATAAACATCCCCTTGATGGATGCAATCCGCCACGTACCAGCTTACGCACGATTTCTAAAGAATATATGTACACCCCAGCGTAAGCCGCGAACCAAGGGAGGGAGCCCAATTGTTCTGTCAGAGCAAGCCAGCTCTGTAATCCTCAGTAGACTCCTACCCAAGGCAAAAGATCCTGGTACTCCCCTGATTTCCTGCAAGATAGGTGGTACCCAATTTGATAGAGCATTGTTAGACTTGGGTGCATCCATAAACCTGATACCCACATCCTTACTTGACCATCTAGAAGAATCTGAGCTAAAACCAACCGAGGTGACATTACAATTAGCAGATCGATCTATAAAGTCACCAAAAGGGATTCTCGAGGATGTTATCGTAAGAGTGCAGGATTTCTATTTTCCAGTGGACTTTATAGTCTTAGATATGGATGCACCTGAGAACCCTAGGGATACCCCAATCATTCTAGGGAGACCTTTCTTGGCTACTGCTAGAGCCAACATCAGCTGTGAGGAGGGCCAAATAGAGCTTAAGTTTGGAGATCAAACACTGAAAATTGATATATTTAAGGCCCAACAAGGAATTAATTGCGGCGTCATCGAACAAATTTGTGACATCAGGACCTTGGTTGATGAATCACACTTCCAGAATGACGCGATTATGCCTCATCAACCACAGAAGGATCTTGACCCGCAAACAGAGGAGTCGAATCCAGATATGAATAACCCAGTAACTCCCACCCTCGAACCTCACATCTATACTGAACCACCCGCTGCTGCTGATAACCCCATCCTCGAACTGAAACCCCTTCCTGCTCACTTGAAATACATCTTTTTGGGTTCTAATTAGACCCTTCCTGTGATTATCAATTCCAACCTCAGTCCTGAACAGGAATCCCGTCTGATTGTTGTCCTCCAGCAACATCGCAGAGCCATCGGGTGGACTCTCGATGATTTGACTGGAATAAGTCCCTCTTATTGTACTCATTATATCTATTCGGAAGAAGGCACACGACCTTCTCGTGAAATGCAGAGACGCTTAAACCCCAATCTGCAGGAGGTCGTGAAAAAGGAGATCATCAAGTGGTTAGATGCCGGAATCATCTACCCGATCTCCGATAGTCGTTGGGTGAGCCCAATTCAGGTCGTGCCCAAGAAGGTAGGACTCACCACTATAACAACTGAGACCGGAGAAATCATTCCTACCCGATTAGCCAACTCGTGGAGAGTCTGTATAGATTACCGCCGACTCAATTCCTCCACGAAGAAGGACCATTTCCCACTACCCTTCATTGATCAAATTCTCGAAAAACTTGTGGGAAATAGGTTCTTCTGCTTTCTTGACGGGTACTCCGGTTATAACCAGGTGGCAATCCATCCTGAGGACCAAGAAAAGACCACGTTCACCTACCCCTTCGGAACATACGCTTTCCGAAGGATGCCTTTCGGTCTTTGCAATGCACCTGCTACTTTTCAGCGATGCATGCTTGCCATATTCTCAGATATGGTAGGTGATTATCTGGAAGTCTTCATGGATGACTTTTCAATTTTCGGAGCATCATTCGACGATTGCCTCCAACACTTGGTCCAGATACTCAGGCGGTGCATCGATGTGAATTTGGTTCTTTCCTGGGAAAAGAGCCATTTCATGGTGCCTGAGGGAATTGTCCTGGGACACTCAATTTCGGAGAAAGGTATCCAAGTGGATCGAGCTAAGGTTAATCTGATTTCTCACCTTCCTATGCCTAGCTCGATTAGGGACATCTGTTCCTTTTTAGGGCATGTCGGTTTTTATCGACGATTTATCCCTGATTTTTCAAAAATCGCGTGCCCCCTGACCACTCTTCTCTCCCAGGATGTTCCTTTCGAAATTTCCAAGGAATGCACTCAAGCATTTGAAATCCTGCGTGACCGAGTCACCCAAGCCCCGATCCTACAGTCCCCTGATTGGTCTCAACCCTTTGAGATCATGTGCGATGCATCCGACTTCGCTGTAGGAGCGGTTTTGGGGCAGAAAATTGACGGGAAACCTGTGGTCATTTACTACGCCAGCAAAACACTCGATGAGGCTCAGCGTAACTATACAGTTACTGAGAAAGAGCTGCTAGCTGTAGTATTTGCCCTAGAAAAATTCAGATCGTACCTTCTGGGTTCCCGTGTCATCATATACTCGGATCACACAGCTGTGAGGCATCTCCTTGCAAAGAAGGACGCGAAACCTCGATTAATCCGATGGATCTTGCTGTTGCAAGAATTTGACCTTGAGATTCGCGACAAAGCGGGAAAGCAAAATGTGGTAGCTGATCACTTGTCCCGTCTTCCTTCTGAAATAATTGACCCTCCCGGACCCATCACTGAGCATTTTCCCGATGAGCACCTGCTGACTATTGGTACTAGCCTTCCATGGTTTGCTAATGTAGTAAATTACTTGGCATCTCATCAGATCCCGTCCGATTGGCCGAAGGCCAAGAAGGACAAATTACGCTCCGATGCCAAGTATTACATTTGGGAAGACCCGTACCTCTTCCGCATAGGTGCCGATCAGATCATCCGGAGATGTGTCCTGGAAGGGGAATTCAACAATATCCTCTCTTTCTGCCATGACCAGGCATGCGGTGGCCATTTCGCCGGGCATAAAACCGCATCAAAAGTCCTCCAGTGCGGCTTTTACTGGCCCACACTGTTCAAAGACGCATACAATCACTGCAAGGCATGCAGTCGTTGCCAGACTTTGGGCAACATGAGCCATCGCGACATGATGCCTATGCAACCGATTCTAGTATGCGAAATCTTTGATGTTTGGGGGATTGATTTTATGGGCCCCTTTCCTGTTTCGGATGGTTTCGAATACATTCTGTTGGCTGTGGACTACGTGTCCAAATGGATCGAAGCCATACCGACCCGAACCTGTGATCACAAAATCGTTCTCAAATTCATTCATCAAAACATTTTCTCAAGGTTCGGGATTCCTCGTGCAATAATCTCTGATGGGGGGACCCATTTCACAAATGCTCAGTTTAGGTCACTGATGACCAAATACGGGGTGTCTCACCGAATCTCTACTCCTTACCACCCCCAAACTAATGGTCTAGCTAAGCTGTCTAATCGGGAGATCAAGAAAATCCTGCAAGTCACTGTTCGACCTGACAGGAAGGACTGGTCGTCCCGACTTCCAGAAGCATTGTGGGCCTATAGGACCGCCCACAAGACCCAATTGGGCATGTCTCCCTTTAGACTGGTGTACGGAAAGGCATTCCACCTTCCCGTAGAACTGGAGCATAAAGCCTATTGGGCAGTACGAAACTGTAATCTAGATCTTTCCAAGGCTGGGACCCACAGAAAACTCCAAATCAGCGAGATCGATGAATTACACCTAGACGCGTACGAGAACTCGCAAATCTACATGGAGCGGGTTAAAGCCTTCCACGACAAACACATCTCGAGAAAGATCTTTCATCCTGGTCAAAAGGTCCTACTCTTTGATGCCCGACTAAAACTCTTCCCAGGAAAACTGAGATCCAAGTGGGTCGGACCATATTTGGTCCGACAGGTTTTTGGAAATGGAGCAATCGAAATCAGTCCACTCAGCCACGATTCTGAACCTTTCATCGTGAACGGTCAGAGACTCAAGCCGTTCATTGATGTAACTTCTACTGATTTGGCTGAAGCATCTTATATCCTCCTTTCCCCTTGAGCTTATTGCGCCCAGCCGATGGCGTAAAACTCAGCGCTTAACGGGAGGCAGCCCGTCATTCTCTTTGAAAACCTGAAACTTGTTCTGACACCTTTTTGCACTTGAGGTTCACCCTTGTAGACAGCCGACCCCACCTCAGATGCTTGCATCTGGGATTAGAAATCGTCCGCAAAAATTCAACCCGACCCATCCACTCATCCAAATTTCTATCTTAAGGAATGAACTAAGTTAAATAAAAACCCCCTAGGTTACAATGAGGACATTGCAAATCTTAGGCATGGGGGGGGTATGAAAGTGCAAAACTTGTAAGAAAAGGTTTCAAACAAAAAAATTCACATATGCCAAAAACACCATAAAAATTAAAAATTTTTTCGAAAAAGAATAAAAGGAGAAGGAAATTTTGTGAAGGAGAAGGAGAAGAGAAACAAAATGAAAAAGGAGCACAAAATTATAAGAAAAGGTGATAGTCATTAGTAAGGAACTAAGGAATTAACCTAAGTTCTAGACCTCATTCAAGAAAATAACTGAAAAGTGCATAATGAGATTAGTAAGAATGCAAACCTTAGGCATTCTTGAATAGACTCTTAGTACCCATTAAGATCTGGACACTCCTCAAGAGGTTGAGGAAAATGAAAAGCTGAAGTATTAGGTCTAAGGCTTAGGGAGTATTTGGCCTCGTTAACTAATTTTTGGTTTACGGGACTCAGTAACCTAAGCACCCTAACCTCACACACAGCCTGGTTCAGTAAGCGTAAAAATCAAAATCACGCAGAAGCATCGCAAAATTCTGAAAAGAACACCTAGAATAGGAGCGGCCGATCAACACAAGTTGATTTGGACGAGTTCCCAGCGCGGAGAGGCGGGAAATCCCCTCGAAGATGCGTAACAAAATATCATCTCCTCGGTGCCTGTCTCTTAGGATATTTACATATCCTACTGGGGGCATGTAAGCACTCTGCTGATTCAGATTCCATGGATGGCATTATCTCGAAGTGTCAATTGCCAGGGTCTGGATTCGGCCACGGAACACCATGGATGGGATTATCTCGAAATCTCAATAGCCAGGGTTCCGGGGGTTGCCATGGGCGGTGCTATCTCGAAGCATCGATTGCCAGGAACCCTTAAAGATTGATGATGGGAGCAAGGAATCTGATACAGACCGTGTTGAAAAGCCAATCCTAGGCTAGAACTAAAAAGAAAAAGAGAGAGAAAACTCTCTAAACAGAATAACTTTCTATCTCTCTCTTACAAAACGCACTGCGAACTGAGCCAGGGCTAAAATCATTTCAAGCACGGGTGCTTTAACCACAAAGTCTAATAAACCTTAGGTTAGTTCTTGTGGGCCTTAAAAACCTTTGCTAAAGACTGAGGCTAAGGCTAGACAGATTTGGATCTTGATTGGTACTAGAGTACCTTTTAGGCCTATGGTCAGTATTCTAACCTAATCTATGCTCAAATAAAAAAGCACTTATCTAAAGCTATTAAAAACTTCATGGTCTAGAACAAGGGTTGAAACCTTAAGTTTTTGCTAAGGGACTAGCAAAAGCTAGGCATGGGGGTATGATGAGAACCTCATCATGAGCCATAACTAGCTCATTTTGACCCAATACAAAGGATAAAAGCTCCTACATAACTCAAGGAAAGGCTTAACTCAGAGAATTCTGAGTTTAAGGAGAAAACAAGTCATAAGGGGTAAAAATGTAATTTTACCAGTATAATCTGCATACAGGGTAATTCAGGGTCCAAACATAGGTCAAAGCAACTTAATAAGAATAAAAGTGGGATGAGATGATCTAGCAAGGGCTACAGTAATTCCAAGGAACTAAATGATAATCTGTAACCCTAAAACAAACCCACTTCAATTCACGAGGTTCAAGGCAAAGCAAAAATGGAATAAACCCTCTAAAATTCATAGAAAAATAATCTCTAGGGTTTAGAACCTTCAATTTGACCTTAGGAACCATCTTGACCTACATTGAGAACCATACCCAATTAATAACTTAATTTGGGTTTTTACGTAAATTGACCAGTCAAACAAGGTTTAATCTAGAAATAAAATTCACCATCAGATTCCTTAGGTCCTAATTAGTCATGTATAAAAACTTGAGCCTAAGAAGAAACCTTCTTGACCAACTTTACACTTTGGTCCTCATATATTTACTTTTTGGCCCTCAACTTTTGAACCCTCACATTTTGGCCCCTAACTCTCCTTCGTTCTTTGCGTTCAGGTCCCCCCTGCAAAACCTGCTAGCACCATGCTCCGGCGACCTTGCGCGGAGCATGGCGCCGCGCAGGGTGAGGGGGAGAGCCTGGCAAGTAAACCGGGGGTGTCCTGCGTCGTCAGCCGTCGCAGGGACACCCCCCTGGTCGCTGTAACCCACCATACCGGCCGTGCGAACGCACGGACGATATGGGTTTCCATCTCCGGCATCCTCCGGCGAGGGAGACACGTCGTCTCCCTCCGCCTTCCTCCCTGATTCGGTCCCTATAAATACCCCCGTCGCTCCACCGTTCTTCCCAGCTCGGATCTGACGGAGAAAACCCCCAACTTTCCTCTCTTCTCACTCCGGCAGACGCCCACCAGCTCCGGCGGTTCTTCCTCCTCCTCCTCTTCGCTCTGTCGCAATACCAGCAGCAGAGACTTCTTCCCCTGCTCTTCCCGCGCCACGCCGCACCCAGCTGGCGCCTCTCCGGCCCTCTGCTCGCCGCCGCCCCTTCCCCCGGGCATCTTCTTCTCCGGCGACAGTCGATACGACTGTCGCCCGCTCCGGCCCCTCCTCCTCCTGCTAAGTAGGTAGAACTCCTCCTCTTCCTCCCCTCTTCCTTTTCCTCACTTTAAACATCTACTGTCGCCCTCGATTCCGATCCCTCACCCTCACCTTCTCCGCCTCCGGCCATCCTCCGGCGAGCCGCTCCCATCACTCCAGCAACCCACACGGCTCGCCGACCACCGCAGAACCTCCGCCTCCTCACCCTGATCAACCCCCGCCCTTCCACTTCCCCCACATCACCCTCTGCAACCCCACCGAACAAACCCATCTTCCGACCCACAGTCTGACCTAGGGCAGCCCTTGCACGCCGCCCCACGCCTCGCCACCACCCACACGAGCTTCGCTGCACTCTGGCGAAGCTCCCAGCACCTTCTAATTAGGCCGAGAGGCCATTTTGCTGTGAACAGGTCACCCGCCCTCCGCCGCCATTGCCGTGCAGAAGGAGCTGCTTCCACCTGCAGCTGCAGGCGCGCCACGCCCAGATTCGACTCCCAGGCCGTGCGAGGCATTTCGACAAAGCGTCAGGCTGCAGCTGAAGCGAAGCCCTCGCGCGAAGGCCTCGCGTAACGCCGCGATTACCAGCTGTTTCCTCCGCGCAGGTGCCAACTCGGGGTGGGACATTTAGTCCCACCTCGGAAAACTCTGAAGAGGCGCAGCGGTATAAAGTGAAAAAGTGCTGGAGGCTTATTGCCTCAGCACACGGGGTGAGGTCCCCTTCACCCGCCCGGTTATCCGGTCTCGTCCACGCTCACGCCCCGCGGACCTGGCCCGACCCGACTTAGACTGACCTGCACTCCTCGCCCACCACGCACGCCGGTGGGCCTGGACCCGGGCGCGACCCGTACCCGGCAACCCGGCAGCTCTGGGAGAGCTTTCCCAAGAGTGGCTTCTGTGAGAGAGAGACGCGGGGGGAGGGTAGAGATAGGTTTTGCCCCTCTCTGATCAAGCTGTGTAAGTGTGCAGGCACAGGTGAAGAAGAACCGTGGAAGAAGATGAAGGCTGAAGGAAGGAGGATCACCGAGCGGCACTGTAGCAGCGGCGGTTTAAGTCGTCTGATTGGAAAATTAGACGACGTCCTGAAGGCAAGGAAGGAGAAGGAAGGCGAGGCAGAGGAGAACGCAGAGAGGCCAAGAAAAGAAAAGAAAAGAAGAAAAAGAGCACGAGAAGAAGATCTGAAGAAAGGAAAAGAAAAGAAAAGAAGAAAAAGAAGAAGAACCAAAAAGAAGAGAGCAGAAGATCTGAGAAGGAAGAAGAGGAGAAGCAAAGAGAAAAGAAGAAAAGCCAACAAATTCTCTCTCTCTCTCTCTTTCTTTATTTTTGTAAAAGAAACTTGTACCCCTAGAATACAACTTGCTCCCTGAGTTTGACCTCGGGAACTCTTTATTTCCGAGTAACAAATTGTATTAAACTGGTAATCACCTCCCTCTATACTATACTACGACGAAATAATAAAACCATAGAGGAAGGTCGCCCCACCAATTAGGCACCTGAATTTGTGGGATAGAATCTAGAAAATCACTCCAACTTCAAGAACATTTGAAAAATTTTTCGCAAAATTAGGAAACGTTTGCCTTAAAGATGGTGATTACTATATAAAGAAGGCAATTAATTCCTAAATTGATTTTCTTCCTTTTGTCTTTTCAGGATTAGGGGATGGTTTAAGGAAGAAAAGAAATTACCTACCCTGGAGTGGTTGACTTGCGGGAGGGATTTTCTCATGAAATACCTGCAAGATCAAAACAAAGCAAAGTAGGGCAAGTTAGTGTTCAATATGATAAAAAGTATGTAGGGACTAGTGATAAATTGCACGTTGCTCCCCAGCAACGGCGCCAAAATGTTCGTCGCGCTCGATCGGGTTTTAAAGAATGTCATGTTGTAGTATAGCCGACAAAGCGTTCAAACAAATAAAGAATTTTTATTACTCGAAAATCGGAGTATCCGAGGTCGAACACAGGGAGCAATCGGAATTTACTACTAATCTCAAATGTAATTGAACACTCTAATTTACTCAAAACTTTAATTCAAATATGAATGTATGCTGTTAAAGAGTAATTAGGACAAAAGAGTAAAATTGGACGTCTGATCTTGTGATCAGACGTCTTAAAAGTGTTTTCCCTTTTTCTTTGATTATTCTTCTTCTTCTGATCTTGCTTTCTTTCTTCTTCTGCAGTCTCCTTTTCTTCTTCGTCTTTTGTCTTGGCCTCTTTTCTTCTTTCTCTTCTCTTTTCTGCAAAGGCTTCTTTCTCTTCTGTCTTCTTCTTCTCAGCAGTCTCTCCTTCTTCCTTCAGATCTCAGCCTCGCTCAGCCTCTTCTTCTACTTCTCTTCTTCTTTCTTGCGGCTAAGTCTCTCTTCCTCAACGTTCAGCCTGCCTGCACAGAGCAAAACCTACCTTGCCCCTCTACCCGCGTGTCTCTCTCTCTCTAGAATTCATTCAAGGACGCTCTCCCAGAGCCACGGTTAATCGGGTCGGATTTCGCACCCGGGACCAGGCGCATCAGCAGGTGGGTGATGTGCGAGGAGTGCTCAGGTTGGGTCGGGTCGGAGCCCACCAGATCCGCGAGGTGAAACCGCGGATGAGGCCAGCGTGGGATAAGTGAGGGACCTCACCCCTGTGCGTTCGGAGGTGAATAGCGTATAACACAAAAACAATTTATACCGCACCTGTACTTCGTATTTCAACGATGTGGGACTAAAGTCCCGCCTTCTTTCGCTCGCTCCCGCAGACAATTCTTCTTCGATTGCCAAGGCTGCGGATGTCGCTGCACTCCTTGCTGAGCTAGATCACTTCGCACTGCTCACCCAAGTCCGCTGCATCTGAAGCCTGGAGCTGCTGACGCCTGGAGCTGCTTTGAAGCTTCTTCAACCGTCGTCAATGGAGGCAGGGGCTTCGATACTGTCACACACAAAATAAGCCTCTCGGCTCAATCAGACCAGTTGGGGACCTTCGCCGTGGCACGGTGAAGCAGGTCGTGGGATGACCTAGGAGTGCGTGCCTAGGTCGTCTTGTGACCGGAAGTGTGGGGGTGTTCGGGGGGCTGTGGTGGAGGCATAGAGGGATGGTGGATGGGCGGAGATTGTTCCTTGTGGTGAGGCAGAGCTTATGAGACGGTTGGCGAGCCGTGTCGAGGGGCGGAATGATGGGGGCGACTCGCCGGAGGTTGGTTGGAGGCGAGGAAGATGGAGGTAGTCAGCGACGGTCGAGGGGCAATTAAATGAAATAAAAGGGGGAAAAGAGAGAGGGGAAGAGGGAGAATGTATTAAGCCTAACTACAGGGATGAAGGAGGACGGAGAGGCGGACAGCTGTCGCCGGAGAAGAAGCTGCCCAGTGGAGGAAGATGGCGGCGACGACAGGGCTGAGGCGGCGTGCGCGGGTATTGCGCGACGCAGAGGAGAATCAGGAAGATGACTCTGCCACTGGTTTTGTGGCAGAGCGAAGAGGGAGGGGAGGGGGGCTCGCCGGAGCTCGTTGGGTACTTGGCCGGAGAAGAAAGAGAAGAATTTGAGGTGGAAGTCCGGCCAAGTCGAGCTAAAAATGAGCGACCGGGTTTGGGGGTTCTTTTATAGGTACTGGGCCGTGCTTTCAGAGCGTGGAGGGTACGCCATTACCTCCGATGGCTCTCTAGAGAAGGAAAGTATGTGGATACCCAAATCCATTGTGCATTCACACGAGAGATTGGGTTCACACCAGAGATCGTGATTGGCCTTAGATGGAAGGGAATTCCTCAGAGAATCTCCCTTCCATTTCTGGGAGGGGATCTCTGAGGAATCAGAGAGTATTCCCTCTCTAATCCTCGCCGGAGAAGGACTCTGCCCCAATAATGGTGGAAGGACCTGATTGCAAAGGTGGCGAGGAAGTTAGGGGGCTCTCTGCGATGATTTTCAAAAGATAGGGACCAAATTATGATTTGGGTGTACTGAATTGCAAAGTAGGTCAAGATGACCTCTCCTTAGGTCCAAATTTTGCTACAAACCTAATTTTGACATAAGGAATCCAATGGTGAAGTTGGATTTTATGTTTGACCACGTTTGACTGGATATTTTGCATAAAAACCCAAATTAGGTTAATTAATGAGCTAGGACCCTATTCTCGGTCAAACTAGGTTCCAAAGGCCAAATTAAGTATTCTAAACCCTAGAGGATATTTTTACATGATTTTTAGAGGGTTTACTTGATTTTTATCCTAACCGGAACCTTGTTGATTTAAGCAGGTCTGTTTTAGGGTTACCAAATGTCATTTAATTCCTAAATTGCACATGAACCCATTTCTGATTGACTCAACCCACTTTTTATCTTATTTAGACCATTTGACCTATGTTTTGCCTTTGAGAAATCCCATTTATACACTGCATTGGTAAAATTGCAGTTTTAACCTTTATTTCATGTTTTCTTCTTAGAGCACTTATTCCTTCATTTAGGCCTTCTTCTAGGTTATGTAGGAGCTTTTATCTTCTTTATTGGGTCAAAGTGAGCTAGTTATGGCTCATGATGAGGCTCTCATCAGTCCCAATTTGTCCGATACACGTGCTGATGGCCATGTCCTCGTCAGACGTGTCATCCTCGATGCAATTGCAATCAAAGTTCTTGGCTGCCTTGAAGATGTTAAGCTTGAGCTTTTCAGATCCAACGGCAATCTCAATACAGCCCGACTCGCAGTCGATATGGGTGCGGGCTGTGGCCAAGAAAGGTTGACCGAGGATGATCAGACAATCAGAAAGTGAGCTAGGAGCTTCCATATCTAAAACAAGAAAGTCAACAGGAAAACAGAGACTGTTGACCCTAACCACCACGTCTTCCACCACACCCTTTGGGATTTTGACAGAACGATCTGCCAACTGTAACGTGACAGGGGTGGGTTTCAGATTTCCCAAGGAAAATTTTTCGAGCATGATGGTTAGTATAAGATTGATGGAAGATCCTAGATCAAGCAGGGCACGGTTAAAATTGCAGCCTTAGATGCTACAGGAAATGAGTGGTGTGCCCGGATCTTTCTGCTTCGGTGGTAGATTTGATAGTATAACACAACTCGCATGAGGCGAGAGAACCACTGGATTCTTAGTTTTCTTTGACTGTCGCCTCGGTGTTGTGTAGTCTTTGAAAAATCGGGCGACAGTAGGTATGTGGTCGATAGCCTCGTGCAGGGGTACCTTGATTTCAACATCCCTGAATAAATTACGCAGGTTATCAAAGGCCTGTGTATCCTTCTTCTTGCCTTTTGGCTCCCTCAATAGAGCCTCAAGGAATGGGACTAACTCTGGCACCAATTTGGGTGTGTCGTCCTCTCGCGAATGCGGTGTGCATCTCGAATGAGAGGGCGATGAAGAAGATGTGCCAGGATTAGGTCGAGGTGGATCGATGGTTTGCTTACCGCTCCTCGTAGTGATCGCATTGGACGATGCGGGTCCAGTGGGATCATACGGCGGAGGAGGGTTCGTAATAGGGACATAAGAGTGAGGTGCTGTAGCGGGATTAGCCTGAAATCCCGGTGGAATGCTCGGAGCTTGCAAAATCTGATGAACCTGCCCCTGAGAAGGTTGTACCTATGGTTGAGGACCACGGGGTATGAAATTTCGTAGGTTGGGAACAGGTTGGGCTGGGAGAGTGCCCTGAGATCGAGTTGCCATGCGTAGTTGACTAATCTCAGCATTCTACTGTGCCAATTGGTGCTGAAGAGAGGTCATGTTCTCTTCATGGCGCTTTGACATTTCCGTCATCATTCGTATCAATTTATCAAAAGGACTTGATGCATGTTCTGTTTGTGGTACGCAAGGACCCGATGGCAGATTTGCCATAGAATTAGACTGGGTCCTTGGGATGACAGGTGCGGATGGTCGCATTGGTCCACCAGCGGGGTTTTAGCATTGTGGGTTGTTGGACCATGCGAAGTTTGGATGATTTCGCCACCCTGGGTTATAAGTGGTAGAGAACGGGTTGTTCCCCAGGGTGCAAGCATCTTCTATGCTAGAAGACGCGTCCGCATGTAAATATGCATCCGAGCACACGGAGGCTTGGTCCTCCGTGTCAAAATACTGGCTTACAGAAGCCAGATCCACATGAGTTACTGAATCGCTCGGTGCGACACTCGGTAGGGAAGGTCTTACGGGGTTTCTCGGATAAGCCTGGTGTTGGAAGAATTGGGATTGTGATGAAGTGGTGAGGTGGGGGTGTTTACCATAGAACGGGCGGGGTTGGCCAGAAGCTCATCTAGTTTCTTGTGCACGATGAAGACTTCATCCAATTTTTGTGCGATAAGGCTGAGATCAGTGGATGAATGGGAAGGTCTCGTGTCAACTTCGTGGACATTTCAGGGTAGGCTGGTACGATTAAAGGCGACAATGGAGGCATTGTTCATTGATTTTTCGCTCATATTTTCAAATAATTCGAATGCTCCATTCTCATCTTTATTCATGAAATTCCCTCCGTAGGAAGCGTCTGCAATCTGCTTCAAAGTCTCATTTAGCCCGTAGTAGAAAATCTAGGCTATATGCCACTTAGGCAGACCGTGGTGCGGACACTTCCTGAGGAGGTCATTATATCTCTCCCATGCCTCATGAAACTGTTCGCTGTTTTGTTGCGTAAATGAAGTGATAGCATGGCAAAGCGCATTGGTTCGCCCGATTGGGAAGAACTCCTTGAGAAACACTGTTCGCATCTCTTCCCAAGAGTGGATGGTTCTCCCAAGGGTCCGTAACCACTGCGACGCTTTATCCCGCAATGAAAATGGGAACATTTTCATAAGGACTATAGGTAACCCGATATTTCTTGGTTTAACTATTTCAGCCAATTGGGTTAGGTCTTCCAAGTGGAGAAAAGGATCTTCACTTGCAAGACCATGGAAGTGAAAATTTATCAGGCCAATTATGTTAGGTTTCAATTCAAAGTCGTCCACACCCATGGGGACCCGAATTTGTCCTATGGTCTCTGTAGCAGCGGGATTTTGATAGGAGCTAAGAGACCTAGGCTCCTCCCGTTCGGGAGGGTTCTGCATTTCCTCCAATGTTTCCCTAATGGCATCAATTTGTTCATTATACATTTCCATTTAGGCTTGGAGGCGGGTTATGGGATCCAAGGCTCCACCACCTGGTGGGTTTTGAGGGCGGTTTCCTCCCTCGGGATTTGGGGGTGGGCGTGCAGCCATGTTTGTGGAGGAGGAGGATGATGCGGCTTCTTTTCTAAAATTATCAGGCAATTCACACAGTTCAGGGTTTTGTGACCTCCTCCCAAACATGCACTACCGGAGGAAGAATTGGGGGGATACGAAGGGAAAAGAGATGAGAGAAATGATGCCGCAAGGATACACTTGATGAAAAATCAATACAATCAAATTCCTAACCTCTATAGTGTGCCTTTAGACCTAAAGATCTAAGTTACCTACTATCACGACCTACAGAATCGAATGCGAGCACCATGGAACCACCAAACCAGATTGAAAGGTTGTTTGCCCCAGTCTTAGACACCCGATAGCACGCAAGAACCCTCACCAGCACGTAGGAGTTACACGCAGGTAGTTAGACCTCCAATCCTTAATAAGGGTCAAGTTGCTACCAATTTTAGTTAGAGGCTTAGGATCAAGTGCTTTTGGAATGTGAATGGCGTTATTTATGGGTAATGCCCAAGTGATTGATTTTACAAAGTGTGTAAGCCAAGCATGCAATGGGGAAATCTCCTTGAATTGAAGTTTTAATTGGTGAATGGTTTTTAGAATTCAGCCTTAAGTAGTATGGATTTTAGGATTTCTCTGAATTACCAATTCAACCAATCTTCGGGTTTTGAGAGAATACAAGTTTTCTTCTAAGCCCAACAAACCCTTCTTCAATGTCAGTTGGTTAATGCATGCTAAAATGCAATGGGCTTCCCTAGATGGAGATTTCTATGTGTGGATGCACGAATCAATTTTAGATTAGTGTGAAAGGGAGCCAAAGCACTTCAATTCAAGTTCTCCCAATCACCAGAATGATTTCCACACACAAGGCTCAACCATAAGATAAAGAAAATCAATTTATTAGGGTTGAAGTATTTGGGATCGAATCTTAGGCACGTGAAAGGTCGTTGTGGGGTTGGAATCAACTCAATTCTAAGTCTTTCCACCAAAAATGTGATCCCAAATTACAGATAAATGAGGCAAAGAGGGATGGCAATTAATATTTTTATTTTTGCCTCAAAGAATACTTCACACGGCGAAAGATTCAAGAATCAAGATTCTTGGATTTTCGCTATGCGAAGTTTGGTTGGAAATCCCGAGGCGGTGGTAGTGATGACAAACAATCGAACAAGTAATTTTTAATCCACTTGCCCCAAGAGA
Organism: Thalassia testudinum; assembly: GCA_037157565.1. Taxonomy (NCBI): domain Eukaryota; kingdom Viridiplantae; phylum Streptophyta; class Magnoliopsida; order Alismatales; family Hydrocharitaceae; genus Thalassia; species Thalassia testudinum. The sequence continues at coordinate 72,905,151 of JAZHRO010000063.1, forward strand.
TCCCAAGAAGTTTTTTTTTATTAAGGTGACAAGTTGACCTAAGTTGCTAAGAAAGGAAAACCTACTTGTTCAGCAATGTGTACGAACCTCCAGGGCGGTGCCGGCGACTTCACGCTCTCGTTCCCGCCTTGGATCTATCCACGTCTCCGACTTCGTCTGCCTGCCTTCTCCTTGCAACTGGTTCACCTGCACAGCAACAAACAAAAGCACCCGTGAAGAGAAGGGTGTGAGAAGAGAAAAATTAAAGGAATGGAGTAAAAACTTACTTGAATGCGCACTTCCCCGGCAACGGCGCCATGAAAAAGATGTGGTGTAGACCAGGATAGGTTGTGTTAATATGGTGATTTTATCGCTGAAATGAGTATAGTGGTTAACCTAAATCGAGCCTAACCATCTCTTTATAAAATTTTTTACCTGGCCTACTTGATTTTATCTTGGTCACTTTTAGGCCTAGGGTCGAACTCAGGGAAGTGGGATTAGAAGTGAATAAGTTTCTATGCTTTTCCTACAACGAATCTCTTCCGTTCGTTTATTATGTTTTTGGTGTTTTTCTATTTAAGATTTTTTTTCTGAAAATTTTTGTCCTTGAGGTACACCCTCAAAATCAGATTCTTGGCTTTAAGCCAAATTAGGGTTTCAAAAATGGTCTTGCTATTCGCAAGACTGAGTACCTGCAAGTAAAGAATTATCTTTTCTCTTTTGTATATTTTTTTTATCTTTTTACTGGCAGGAAAGAGAAACAGAAATAAAGTAAATGTAGTATATATATATGTATATATTATATATGTATAAAGGGGTGGGGGTGGGGTGGAGATGGCGTGTAGCACGGTGTCAAGTCGGTCGTCACCTAGGAAGACGCAACCAACAGGATGAAGTGCCGCGTGGAGTGTAGGATGGATGGGTGAAAGATGTGTGCGAAGATGCTTTCTGTACGTGTGTATCGGGGAATATCAGCAACTGGTGCAGATATTCCCGCGATACAACTTATGGTAGGTGATATGAAAAAAAATATATATATATCTGTAAATATATATCTATATGTAAATATATATATATATGGTTATAAATATATAGGTATATATGTAGTTACATGTATGTGTGTGTGTATATATATATATATATATATATATATATATATATATATATATATATATATATATGTAAATATATGTATAGATAGATATATGTGTATATATATATATCTATATGTATATATAGTTATAGATATATATATATATATGTATGTATATTTGTATATATATATATGTATAAGTATATGTGTATATATATGTATATATATATATACGTATCTATACTTATACTTAGTTATATAGGTAATAATATATATATTTATATATTTATATGTATATAAATATATATATATAAGTATATGGTAGTGTATAAGTGAGTGGATGTGTGTGTACGAGAGTGTGTGTGAGTATGTATGTGCCTGCAAGAGAGTGAGAGAGTGCTGTAAGAGAGAGAGAGAGAGAGAGAGAGAGAGAGAGGGATCATCTGCTGAGGAAGAAGCGCGAGCAAGATAAGTCGTCCGTAGCCTCGGGGCATCGTCTGATGGCGCACGCGCACGCGCAAGCGCGTAGGCACGCGAAGAGGCACGCGCACGCAGGAGGGAGCAGGTGTGGGAGGAACCGCAGCACACTGCGCTGCACAGTGAGGCGGGTGCGGGCGCGAAGAAGCGGGCGAAGGCGCAGGCGCTAAAGCGGGCGGGCATACGCGAGAGCGGGCGCTGGAGCGGGCGTGGGGAGAGACGCGGGTGCGGGTGTGCGTGGATGGGCAGCAGACGGTCGCGGCACACCGGGTGATCGGATAAGTGAGAAACTTACCGGTCACTGCACTGTAGCCATAGTGTTCCACTGAAACGCGTGAACAGTGGCTACAGTGCGCGCCTGGCTTGCGCGACCGGGTGTTGGCGGTGCTGTGAGTGTGGGAGTCACTGCGTGAGCTGGCGCGCCTGCGGAAGGTCTGTGCCGGTTGGGCTGTGGGCGAAACTTCGTGATAGGGCGCGTGGAGAGGGGCGCGGGCGGCCTGCTGGTGTGCGTAGTGGAGCTTCGTGACAGGGCACGCGGTGGCCGACGCCTTGCTACTGCTGCTGCTGCGAGCTTCAAACCTTGACTCCTACGGCAATGGAGGAAGTGGCTAAACATCGAAACAAAGAGAGAACCACCATGCCCACTGGCTCTTTGATGAGCTGGGCGGTGGTGGGACTCACAGTGGTGGTTGTGCACCACTGTGAGCAGCTCCTGCCCGCAGAGTAGCTCCTCAGAAGGAGGGAAGCTGCTGTGTGTTGGTGTTTTTTTGTGTGGACCAGGCTCTCTTGCAAAGAAGCCAGCCGTGCCTTTTTAAAGAGGAAGAAGGCAAGCACAGCCATGCCCTAGCTGTGCATGGCTGTGCATGAGGCTGCAGGGCAAGCTGCTGCAGGGAATGGCACGAGGAGGAAGCTGCCATGCTTTGCAACCGTGGGGAAGAATTTCAAAATCAAATAGAAATAAAAATAAAGATGGAAATTTTGCGAGGCAGCACTTGAAGAATTTGTCAATTACAAGGCCATTTATTTCACTCTCCTCCGCTCTCAAATAAATGCATGCATGCGTGTATTTTCACAAATGCAACTATGGCTACCTAATTTGCACTGGCAATGCTAGGAAATAGCATAAGATGGCACAATTGTTGGTGTATTTTTGCTATGCAATCAGAGGCATGTTTTCAGGAGCTGAAGGAGAGATTGACTTCAGCTCCCGTGCTTACCATTCTGGATAGCAGTGGCGGTTTCGTTGTGTACACGGACGCCTCTTTGCAGGGGTTGGGGGGTGTGCTCATGCAGCGGGGTCACATTGTCGCTTATGCTTCGCAGCAACTGAAGCCCCATGAGCATAGCTACCCTATCCATGACCTAGAACTGGCAGCTGTCGTCTTCGCATTGAAGACTTTGAGGCACTACCTGTACGGTGAGACTTTTGAGATTTTCACAGATCATAAGAGCCTCAGGTACTTGTTTAATCAAAAGGAGCTTAACATGAGACAGAGATGTTAGTTAGAGCTCTTGAAGGACTATGACTGCAGCATTTCCTACCATCCAGGGAAGGACAACGTGGTGGCTGACGCCTTGAGCTGGAAGGTGCCTGCCCACTTGGCCAGTTTACAGGCACAGAGTTGGAGACTCATGGAGGAAATGGGCAGTTGGTGAACCCTAGAGTTACTGTGGCACTATGGGGCAGTGACTGTGACACGACAGACTAGGACAGAGCTGATAGATTGCATCATCACTTGACAAATGGCCGACCCATACCTGCAGTCGTTGTGTGACAGAGTACTGTTAGGGGACCCTGGAGACTTCTTTACCGACGAGGTGCTACGCATGAGGGGACGTTTGTGCGTTTCCAGGGACGAGGACCTATTGAGAGAGCTCCTGACTGAGGCACACGGTTCTAGGTTCACCATACATTCTGGGAACACAAAGATGTACCATGATCTGAGATGCAACTTTTGGTGGAGGGGAATGAAGCAGGATGTAGGTGAATCCGTACAACAATGTTTAGTGTGCTAGCAGGTGAAAGCTGAGCATCAGAGGCCTGCAAGGCCGTTGCAACCACTTCCAGTGCCAGAGTGGAAGTGGGAGAGCATCACCATGGACTTGGTGGCGGGCTTGCCCATTACCCAGTGAGGACACGACACAGCTTGGGTGATTGTAGACAGATTGACAAAGACAGCACGTTTCTTGCCGATCTGAGCCACTTTGGGACCAGCACAATTGGCAGATAGGTATATCCGTGATGTGGTACGTTTGCACAGAGTTCTGCGGGAGATTGTATCCGACCGGGATACCCGCTTTACGTCCCAGTTTTGGGCTGAGTTTCAGCAGGCCTTGGGGACATGGTTGAGGTTCAGTACAGCATACCACCCCCAGACGGACGGACAGTTAGAGCGCACAATACATAAGCTTGAGGACCTTTTGCGTCCCTGTGTACTGGACTGGAGGGGCTCTTGAGAGGAGCAGTTGCCCCTGGTAGAGTTTGCATATAATAACAGCTATCACTCGAGCATCGGCATGGCACCCTACGAGGCTCTGTACGAGCGGAGGTGTACTGCACCCTTGAGTTGTGTTGAGGTGGGGACCAAGTGGGAGGTTGGCCCTAGGCTGATCCGGCAGAGTCATGAGGTGATTGAGCAGATTCACAAGTGACTCTACACTGTCAGGAGCAGACAGAAGAGCTATGTCGGTCGGAAGTGCAGAGAGGTGCAGTTTGAGCTTGGGGATCATGTTTTCCTTCGTGTTTCGCCCATGACAGGCCTACAGCGTTTTGGGGTGAAAGGGAAGCTCACGCTGAGGTTTGTGGGGCCCTTTGAGGTCCTGGAGCGGGTTGGATCTGTTGCTTACAGGCTTGCCCTTCCTCTGAGCTTTCTGGTGTGCACGACGTGTTCCACGTGTCCAACCTCAGGAAGTACGTCGCCGATCCCAGTCACGTTCTGAGCCACGAGAGCGTCGAGGTGGGTGACGACTTGACCTACCCCGAGCGGATAGTGCAGATACTAGACAGAGCCATCCGGAGTTTGAGACGGAAGCAGGTACCCCTGGTGAAGGTCTTGTGGAGGAGCCAGAGGTACGAGGAGGCAACCTGGGAGCCTGAGGCGGTAATGCGAGAGCGGTACCCGGAGCTCTTTGAGGGTACGTATTTTTGGACCGGCTTCAGTCCTCTTTGAGTTTGTTATGTGTATGTTGTTCCTTTTCCTCACCCTTGCTGGCTCAAGTTTCGAGGATGAAACTTCCTTTGAGTTTGTTATGTTGTTAAGACCCGTGTTATTAAGCCTTTTTAAGACGTCCGTACTTTAGGCCAGATGTCTGGTAAGACATCTGGACTGAGGGTCAGACATCTTGCAAGACGTCTAGACTCATTCCCAGATGTCTGAAAATCAAAATTTTCGTGTACGAGCTCTCGTCTGTGCGCGTGCTGCATGCAGATAGTACACGTCCCTCATTTTCTTCTCCTTCTCTCTCCTCTCGCCCAACGCAAACCCTAACCCTACACCTTATATAACCCCCCTCCTCTCCCTCACACCACCCCCACTTCCAGCCACTTCCTCTACCCTCCAACGAGTGCAGCCGAGTGAGAGCGGCGGAGAGGAGTGTCGTGAGAGGAGAGGAGGGACAGCGTGAGAAGGAGAGGAGAGAAGGCTTGCAAGCTCGCATGGGAGCTCGCCGGGGAGCTCACGGCCGGTTGACGCATGCGTAAGGAGGAGGAGTGTGTCGGGGAGGTCCTCCCCGACACTGTTACAGTTGGAGCAGAAGGTGAGTGGGCGTGGCACGGCCACGTGAGGCGTGAGAAGGTGAAGGTAGTTTTTGGTTCTGGAATTTTCCTAGAATTAGACGTCTGGAGTGACTGCCAGACGACGGTGCAGACGTCTGGAGGTGGTGCCAGACTTCTGAGTAGGAGGCTTCACGAAGGTACGTCTTCTTGCAGATACGGCCATGCAGGCCGCTCCACTGAGACATTGTTCCCTACCCTTTTTGAGAAGATTTCGGTTGATTCGTGGAAGTGTTGCTTCGAGAAGGCGCGAGACACGCCCTCCCATGCACTTCGGACATCTGGGCGAGGCACCAGACGATGTGAAGCATTTCCAAACATCCAGAGAGGTTGTCGGACATCTGGAACTGGGTCCAGATGATCCAGCGGAGTTCCTGGACATTTGAGGAGTAGCGCGGGACTGAGGTATGGCTCTGGACTCTTTTAAGACATCTGGAAGGTGTTCTAGACATCTGATTTGAGTCAGAATCACTGTTTTTGACCCGTTTAGGGTCTGTTTGAGGTCCGATTTCTGCAATTGAGATACCGATGTTTCCTGTATGTTTTCCTCTACTTGTTGGAATACTTTCTATACTGTTCTGAGTATTCTCTTGTGATTGATCCTTGTGACAGGACCTTGTTTCGTTGCGGGTTTGGGGTTTGCTGAGGCACGTGAGCCTGCCGTTCAAGCCCCCATTACTCCGGGGTTTACTGGTAGAGTGGCTTCCCCTTAATTGAATTACAACCTAATTTCCTATGTGGGATGAATGATTAGAACCTAGGATATGACATGAATCCTAGGACTAGAAATACTGGATTGTCTATATTGAACTATGAATTACAATCTTGAATGAGTAGATAGAATGATAACAATTGCCAGTAAATAAATAACAGCTGCCTGTGAAATGTAAAGTACTTGCGTTAGCAAACTGTTGCATGTGAATTCCTGTTGTTTACGTTAAATGATACACTATGAGCTGCATGTGTATAAATTGAAATTGGAAAGGTGAATGCTGGAAACACGAGCTATCTGTGAATAAACTAAATATGGAATAGAGTTACAAATTGCATGTGTATAATCTGAGAATGGAAATAGGAATGATGAAACCTGGCTTGGCTTGGCCTGAGAAACATGACCATGAACCCTACGGGGAATTAGGAGTAGAGCTCCTGGAAATAAATGGAATGGAATTGGGAATGTGAGTGGGGAAATGAGCTGGCCCTTGAGTATGGAGTACCAAGGAGAGCGACTGTCCCCCTGTTTAGTGCAGAGCGGAGCTAGCCACCCTTGGGTTGGGACCCGAGGTTAGGATTGGCCACTCTGTACCGACTTCTTGGCCCTCGCGTACACAGTACCGGGGAGAGCTACTAGTGTAGGGAGAGAGCTAGCCTCCCCACGGGGCCCAGGGTTCAGCTAGCTGCCCTACACTGACTTGTTAGGCCCACGGGGCAAACTAGGGTAGTTAGGTGAGGGTGCACGGACTGTGGAGGGGCGAGACCCCTGTTTGGTTCTTAGGGACTAGACCCCTGTTACTGAGAGGGCTATGCCCTATACTGGTTCTGTGTTGTGCTTTGGGCACACCCGCTAACGGAAACGACTGACCGCGTGCCAATGCAGGGTAGCTACCCGTGCGTTTATCGCATGTGCCGTAGTCACTATTACGTCCATCTGTGACCTTGGGGTGGTTGACTAGGTGTAGGACCACCACGAGGGACTCTCTCAGCCAGGAGAGCACCACGTGCTACTTCTACTATTCGGAAAAGACTGTAATCAAGATCGTTCCCATGAGGAACATTCAAGATCAAGAAATAGACCTGATAATTAAATTAAGTGGTGAAAGAAAGAATAATAATTAGTTAAAGGAAGAAAGAAATTGAAAAACAACAGCTACCTGTCCACCTTTACTGCTTTAGTAGTCGGTTGCCACTCTACTCAGCATTCACTGACGTTTTGTACTCATAACCTTTTTCAGGTCCAGGTGTTGAGCAGCAGCGCATACGACTGTAGAGGGTGCTGGGCCCAGTAGAGCCCAGTAGTGGTAGTTCTTTTTTACTCGTTTGTAGTAGTGAGTAACTTCTTGTACTTTTATATTCTGTACTCTTTCGTTCTGCACATTATATTCTTGTACCCATTTACTTTCCTACTGTTGTGGTGGTGTGTATTGTAGTAGTTTACTTCTTTACTGCTGCACTTTGTTACTGTTAGTTGCTAGCATGGTGAATGAGGTTTATTTTACTGCTTTTTGGTTACTTTCTCGTTGGACGACTGGGTCTTGGGATCAGTCGAGTCGGTCCGGTCTTGTGTCCTGTAGGGACTTGGGAACTGGGTCGTAACACACTATTTGGTGGATTTTTGGAAGAAAATCTACCTGACTCCCAAAACACTGTCCAGGGGTTCAGGAGAAGAAGCACTACTTTTCGATAGACTAAATACGTTTATCAGCCTTCACCGTGAATCCATTGCAAAATCTACGTGTGTGTGAAAAGTTGTACTGGATTCCAGATTACAGGAATTAACTTGAGGATAAAATCCTTAATGCATTCTCTTAAAAAAATAATCTTATTCATGAATGCAATATGTATATATGCTATAAACAAGTAACCTCGTATATTTGTATTTCATGAAATTTCCCTTTCGGGTTACATTAAGCTTAACCCTAAATTTAGAACAAGAGGTTTGCGGGTGAGTTGGAAGTGGCTGTTGCGGACGATTACCAGCTCCAATGCAAGCATCGGAGGTGAAGTCGATTGTTCTTTTATTTAGGGTCCTAAAGTACGTTTTATATGCAGCTCTGAGGTTTTCCTAAATGTTGGCATAAAAATTTTCAGTTTTGTTGTATCTACCCCCCCATGCCTAAGTTCTTGCATGTCCTCATGCATGAATATAAGAGAAAATAAATACAACAGGGCGAGAATGGGTAGAAATCACCTGTAATTGCTCTTGAAATTATGTATTCAGCATTGGCCAACCTGTCAGTATGCAATATGCAGAAAGAAAATATGCTAAAAGAAAAATATGCTATGTATAAAAATGGTTATGTATAAATGATGGTGGAATGTGGGATTTGCTATCTATACGTGCTGAGTTTAACGCCTCCAGCTGGGCGAGAATATAATCACACATCCTCAATAAGATGAGTAATCTCGTCAGTTGGAGGAGGTTCCTGGGCCAAAAATGGCTTGAGGCGCTGGCCATTTACCATAGATATATGCCCAGATTTTGGGTCCCTGATTTGGACCGCCCCATTAGGATATAGGTGAATCACAACATAAGGGCCGATCCATTTGGACTTGAGCTTCCCTGCGAACAATTTTAATCGTGAATCAAACAAACAGACTTGCTAGGTGGGTGTGAATGCTTTCCTCCGGATGTGGCGGCCATGAAAGGCCTTGGTCATGTCCTTGTATATCAATGCGTTCTCATAGGCCTCCCGTCGGATCTCTTCTAATTCGCTGAGCTGGAGTTTCTGTTCTTGTCCTCCGGCATCGAGGTAAGGTTACATTTTCGCACTGCCCAAAAGGTGCGGTGTTCCATCTCTACAGGAAGGTGACAGGCCTTGCCATAAACCATGCGATATGGTGACATTTCGAGTGGGGCCTTGTATGCGGTCCAATATGCCCAGAGTGCATCAACTAATTTATCGGACCAGTCCTTCCTGTCTAGTCTAACCGTCTTCTGGAGAATCAACTTGATCTGACGGTTAGACACTTCAGCCTGCCCATTGGTCTGCGAGTGATATGGGGTGGCTATACGGTGATGTACCCCATATTTCTTTAATAATGACCTGAAATGGGCGTGAATGAAGTAGCTTCCCCCGTCGCTAATTAGAGCGCAGGGTATTCCGAATCTCACGAAGATGTATTGCCGTATGAAAGAAATGACGATCTTGTGATCAGCCCGTCTCGCCGGGATGGCCTCGACCCACTTTGAGACATAGTCAACAACTAGTAATATATACTCGAAAACAGGCGAGTTCGAAAAAGGGCCCATAAAATCGATGCCCCAGACGTCGAACACTTCTACAACCATGATGGGCTGGAGTGGCATCATGTCTCTCCTGGTCATAGAATCGACTAACTGGTATCGTTTGCAGTGTTGGGCATATTCGTGTGTATCTCTGAAAATAGTTGGCTAGAAAAATTTTGACTGCAAAATTTTTGCAGTGGTTTTCCGTCCTGAGAAATGACCACCACAAGCATCATTGTGGCAAAAAGATAACACACTAGGGATCTCAGAATCTGGGATGCATTTTCGAATAATCTGATCCACTCCAATGCGGAAGAGTAGTGGGTCATCCTAGAGGTAGAATTTGGCCTCTGTAGTGAATTTGAGTTTTTGGTCCTTGGATAGGTTTGTGGGAATCTTGCCTGCGGCAAGGTAGTTCGCAATATCCGCGTACCAGGGGAACTCAACAGAGTGAATTGCCAAAAGAGATTCATCTGGAAATTGCTTATGGATAGGAAAGGAATAAGGAATGTGTCCTGGGTCCATTCTGGATAGGTGATCCGCCACAACATTCTGCTTTCCAGCTTTGTTGCGGATCTCGATATCAAATTCCTACAATAGAAGGATCCATCTGATGAGTTCTGGTTTGGCATCCTTCTTTGCCAACAAATGCCAGAGGGTGGAGTGGTCAGTGAAGATGATGACTTTGGACCCTAATAAATACAATCTAAATTTCTCCAACCCGAATACTACTGCTAGTAATTTTTTTTTGGTGACAGTGTAATTGCGCTGAGCCTCATTCAGCATCTTGCTAGCATAGTATATGACAAAGGGCAGCTTCTCCCGATGTTGGCCTAAAACAACACCGACGGCAAAATCAGAAGCGTTACACATCATTTCGAAATCAAGCGACCAGTTGGGTGCTTGGAGAATCGGGGAATTAGAGACAACACTTTGTAAAGTGTCGAAGGTGCTGAGACATGAGGCATCAAATTCAAATGAGACATCAGCAACAAGGAGATTCGTCAAAGGTCGTGCAATTTTTGAGAAATCACGTATAAATCTCTGATAGAAGCCGACGTGACCCAAGAATGATCTGATTTGCTTGACCGAGCAAGGTGGCGGTAAGTAGGAAATAATCTCTAATTTAGCTCGATCGATCTTGAGTCCATTTTTGGAGATCTAGTGCCCTAGTACTATGCCATCCCTCACCATGAAATGGCTTTTCTCACAGGATAGTACTAGGTTTACCTCAATACACCATTTCAGGATCTTGGTGAGGTTATCAAGACAAGATGCAAAATCATCTCCGAAAACGAAGAAATCATCCATGAATACTTCCACATAATTCCCAATCATGTCAGAGAAGATGGCCATCATACAACGCTGAAATGTTGCTGGTGCATTGCAGAGGCCAAAGGGCATCTGCTTGAAAGCGAATGTTCCAAAGGGGCATGTGAATGTGGTCTTGTCTTGATCTTCTGGGCTAACTGCTACTTGATTATACCCAGAGTATCCATCTAGAAAGCAAAAGAAACTGCGTCCGACTAACCGTTCCAAGATTTGATTAGTGAAAGGCAAAGGAAAGTGATCCTTCTGGGTAGCTGTGTTCAGTTTCCTATAGTCGATGCAGACCTGCCAAGATGTCGCAGTGCAGGTCAGGATGGATTCGCCCTTATTGTTTTTCACAACGGTGAGTCCTACTTTCTTGGGCACTATCTGGATTGGACTCACCCAATGGTTGTCTGAGATTGGGTATACAATACCTACATCCAGCCATTTGATGATCTCCTTCTTAACAACCTCTAGCATATTCGGGTTAAACCGTCTTTACGGTTGTCTCGAAGGTTTCACCCCCTCATCCATGTAAATGTGATGAGTGCAATACGAGGGGCGAATACCGCGGAGATCAGCAATACTCCACCCTATAGCAGCCCTATGGTCTTGTAGAGTAGAAATCAATTGATGCTCCTGATAAGTCCACTTTTGTGAACTATAATTTAGCTTAAGTACTATTTAATTATTTGTTCTTAGTTGTTAAATAATTAGGAGTTATATGGCAATTCACCTTGACCTGCATTTAATTTTATGCCTCAATTTTTACATTTAACAGCATACTTTATGATAATATAATTGATTTGATAAATGCAGGTTAGGTGCAAGATCAGGAGTTAATTTTTACTTATATAAGACGTCTGAGACTTGGATTGGACGTCTGGAATTATTAATTACAAATCCACGGCATTATATTTTTAAGACGTCTGATGCTCCATATAGACGTCTGATGAAGGAATTGGCCGTACTTATCTACCGTTCCAACCACTTGCGATCGTCATGAGTAGTTGCAGGAAGGAGGAGAGTGGGGTTCAAAAAGAAGCGGGTCCTCCGAGGATAGGGTAGATCTTCCTCCCCTAGCAGGGATCTTCTCCCTTTCATCACTGTGGAACAAATGCACTCTGTGTTTCAAGCTTGCACCGTGGTCTCTGTGCCCTGCAACTTCCCTCCGCAAGCGCCTGCCCGCTTGCCATCTTCCAGCGCCCCTCATCACCTGCCTCCCCTGCCGGACCAAGTGCTTGCAGGCACCGCACCATCAGCCTGCCCACAACCCGCCCGAGCGCCTCCTTCCTGCAAGCAGACCGCAGGCACCCGCTTGCCAGCGCCCTTCACCTTCCCACCTTTGCACCTTGCAGCACGCACAACTCAGCCACAGCGCAGGCGCCACGCCCTTGTGGCCATGCGCAATGCGCAACTGTGCTGCGCACAACCCTGCAGCAAGCACAACCCGCTCGCACGCAAGTGCCCCTCATCACCTGCCGCCCCCACTGTTCATCTTCTTCCCCAAAAGAACCCATCGCCGGCTGTCCACCTCCAAGTGCAGCCACCTCCACACGCCACGAAGCTTCACTCCAACAGCGCCATTGACTCCGCCTTGACCTCACAAGGGTTCCCACACTCGCGGCAACCCTTCCCGCCGTCCCTACGCATCCCGCACGCAAGCCGCCACTGACGGCATCCAAGGCTCCGACCGGCCACCGCCGGTCATCTCCGTCGACGCCACGACCACCAACACGAAGCCCACATCCTAGCCGATCGACTCCGAGAACCGCACCTCCAGCCGCGCCTTCTCCTCTGTGTTCGCACAAGGGAACGAAAACTCCTGTTTTGCTACAGTGATTTATCCATTAAAATTTACCTTAAATGCCATTGTGGAAGTTCCTATTCATTTATTTTATGCATTACATTATTGCAGTGAAATTGCATAGTCCTCCTCCTACTTCACCTAAATTATTTGCAGATATATATATATGTCACATGAATGATTGAATGCATGGATTATGGAGAACAAGTTATGTTTTAGAAATTAGTATTTACGGTGCTTACCAGTATAGAGATCACTACTTTACATGTTATTGTATTATGGTGAATTTGCATAATAGCACCTACATTCTTGATTAATTGGTTAAAACAAGCATTTAGGTGAGAAAAAGAAAAGCACGAAGTAGCATGCATATCTATTGAGTTTCCTGAATAAATGTGACACTATTTATTAAATTAAATAGGCTAATTCCTCCCTGTGGAGATGACATAACTATTCGTGGTTAGATTCTGACAATTAAAATATTTTTGAAAAGCTATTTTCTACCACGCGATTAAATACAACGATACATCATTTTATGATAAAGTTTTAAACGAAAACGGAGATCTCTCTTTCAAATGGCGCCGTTGCTGGGGAGGAAAAATGCCTATTAATTTTTCAGGAATTTTATGTTATTTTTATGCTATTTTGAAAGTTTTTCTGAATTATTAACTGTGGATTTTCTTCTGTGCAAAAACACGCGGCGAATGCGACGGGCGCGTACGGCGGAGACGATCTTTTTCGTGGACCTTGACGCCACCTGGAGGACGACAACAGGAACACGTGGGCCTTGATCCCAAGCATTTAGTCTTACGGAGAAGCCTATTTCTGATTTAGGCAGTAGGTCTTAGTTAGATTTAGTTAGATAAACATTAGAATTTAAATTACTGTCTTTTGGGCCCTTATTGGGTATTTTTGGGAACGTGTTCCCATTTATTTAGATTATAGGATTATTTGAACTATTTTAAACTGCATTTCAGTTAGTTAGTTAGATTAGGTCTGTTTGTTATTATTATTTAAAAAAAAAAATCGAACTGCCTGCTAGAAGCTGCATATCTATGGGACGATCATCTAGGACTGAATGAGCAGCATCTAGTTTATTTTTTTTTATTGCATTGCATTCATCACTGCACGAAGAAAGCTGGAGTAAGGTACGTGTTCTCTTGAGCATTAATTACTTGTCATGCATATGCATTGAACCTAAATCTAAGACCACAAAAGTGTGTGAATCAAATTAATTCAGTGGTCACTTTTAAAAAAAAATTGGGACTGTTAAGAGGTTGGACTTTAAAATCTGTGACTGAAAATTGTGTGCAAAAGGATCATGTTTGTGGAATTTCAAAAAATCAAAACACGATCGTATGCTTGAACACTTGAGACACTATGCACCTCACACATAAGGTCACTAGATAAATTTCTACCTCTCCTCTTTTGCACCACAAGGGAAGTTAGTCAGAAATCAACAAGCCTATCCACCAAGTTACTTCGGTCCCTCGTGTGTGGGCTCGATTCGAGACTTCCATCCCTTGCGAGTAGGTTGTAGGCACCAGCGAAGGTTGGCCTAGGAAGCGTAATTTTTGCAAAACTTGTTTGGCCACCAACTAAACATATAACTCTAAGACCTACAATCTACTAAAAACAGATCCCGTTGAATTTACGTTTGCTTTGACATTAGAATTCTCTAGGAAGTTTTCTGCTTATATTCTGAATTTTGCTAAAGCCTAAGAGAGTTAAAATTATTTTGCTTAAAGAAATGGATTACTCTTACTCCTATCATTCAGATTATCAGAGTCAATACTTCCCATCTTTTAATCAGGATCCCATGCTCCGAGCGTATCCATCCTTTGATGGGTACATTGATAATTCATGGGATCAATCTCATTCTTACCTTGGGAGTACTGGCTTGATAACTTCCACTTTTGAGCAGAGCCTAGGAGTGGGATTTTCCAATCCTGAAATCCCTACTTCCATGCAAACACCTAACCCTCCCACCCTTCATGATTTTCTGTATCAAGGTTGGACCGATACCCCTAGGCAACTAGAGCCTGAAATTGATTATCCTCCCCAACCTGATAATAGTAGCCTCTCCTCTTTTATGATAGAAATGCAAAAACAACAAAAGGAAATAATTGACTCAATGGGAGAGATGTTGAGGAATAGTCAACAATTAAATGAAGAAATAAGACAACTTAGCTACACGGTTCCCAATAATCCTGATCCCTACCCATCCGATCATGATCATGAAAATAATTCTGAGCTACTTAATGACAATAGGGATCCAATTTCATGTAGCGATCACTTAGACTCTCCCAATGAGACGCGGCCACTAGAGGACAACAATCATAGTGATTATCCACTTGAACTATATTGGAGTCAAAAGCAAGAGAAGATTATTGTTCCTATCACTTCCCCTCTTGATTATTTGGTGGAATCCCATTCTACTCTTAGTGAGCCTACTCCTGACCCTCCACTTAGGGAATCAACACCTATCATTCAATATCCTAAGGATTCAAATGTACCTAATGAAGGTGACCCTAAGGGAATGGAGGAGGATCAATTCTAGTCTCAGGGATATGAAGAGTCTAATTCAGAGGATGAGGATGCCCCAACAGAGGAACCTGGACTGAAAATCTGGAGTGAATCATAGGAGAATTATTTATCATTTGAGGATTTAGCTCCAGAGGATAGAAATAATATGATTAAATCCAGATTCCTACTTTCTTTTGACAGTCATCCTCCTTCAAAACAGGAGTTGATATTAGAGGAGGACAAGCAAAATAATGAGAAGTCTATGGGAGACTCTCGGGGACAAAACACGTCATTTGAGGATTTATACCTTGAGAACAATAACGAATTCAATGATATAGGCTTCCTCCAAAATATTAAGACTGATCCTCCGTTAGAAATAATTGAAAAAACGGATCCAACTCCTAATGAATCACATATACACCCCGATAAATATTTGAGTCAACCAAACAAATTTGGGGATGAGAGGAACGATAATGATTCTGACATTTTCACCCTGCCATCAAAGAGTTCTAATTTGGAGTCTACCCTTGATTCAAATATGACTTCGATCATTAATACTAGGCAGGATAACTTGAACTTGTCTACTACTGTTAGGGACTGTACACAATTCGAATCATTGTTGGAATTGGACCTAACACCTACTAAGCCCTCATTGGACTTAACCATTACCTTCCAACATTACAAACAACCCTTATATGCCCTAACCGATCCTTGGCTCAGATCTCTGCTCATGTACATTCTTTCTGGAGAATATATCAGGCCAGTACATCCTAGGGTAGAATGGCGAGTATGGATTGATGCTTGTATTTTTACTCTCGCCATTCATGGGTTTGAACTAATTATGTGTATATCTTTTAAAACCTGCCCTGCTTTGGAGGATCCTTGTTATCCTCCACTTATTCTGTTTCAGGAGGCCTCTTTTCATATTCCGTCTCTTATTCCTAGACCTCCCAAGGTAGCCAACGAGATTTTCTGTTTTCATTTCTTCTGGCGAGCATTTGGAATTACATTGCATCATCAGCTCGCCAACATCCGTGGTTACCTATTTTCTAGGCCTGCATTATTATGAATATTCTTAGGGCTTAACCTTTTCTGTTTGGAACCTGACTTACAGGTTCCTTATAAGTCTGGCTGCTGACAGAAAATGCAGCGCTTGTTGGGAGGCAACCCAGCAAACTGTGTCAGGTGATTTCTTTCCTTTCTCCTCCTGTTTTAATTTTACAATGGGGACATTGTAGGATTTAGGCATGGGGGAGTACATTTGCATTTTAGGTGCATTCATGCATTTAGGTTAGCATATAAAAAAAAAAAAAATTTGAGCTGATTGGGTTAGTCCCTAGCAGAATACCTTTATCATTGGAGGTTTTTCTTCTTGAATTATTTCTTAAGTTTAGAATCCAGTACATTTATTTCACATGCACGTAGGCTTGGTAATGGATCCTTGAGGAAAACCAATGAGCATTTGTAGTCTACTGAACCCTTGGACAGTTCATAGAGAGTCAGGCATACTATCTTCTAGTAAATCCACCTCATATTTGTGAGAAGAAGTAGAGAGATTACTGGTGCGCTAAGTCTAGTGCAAGGACTCTTAAGTTCTGGATAATTAGATGATGATACTTCAGAGTTAGGCGTAGTTTTCACTCTCTGTCTCGAGTGCGTACTTTGAGTGAATTCCTGAGAGTCACCAAATAAGGTAGATACACAGAGATTGAGTCTTAATAAAGCTATAACTATGGTGGATGGTTACGACCGTCCTTCATAGAGTCCTCAGCTGAAGGAGGGTAATAGTGTCAAAGGTCAGAAATATGCCTGTCCTATCCATTCTTTCCCGGTGCCGAGAATAGGCACTTCCACCAAATAAGCCACACAACTTCCTCTTGACCGTCATCATCCCTAATAATGCCTCGTAAATAAAAGTCTGTATCGTGTTGTATTGATTGAAAAAGAAACAAAAATAAGAAGAAATAAAATAAAAAAAAGAGAGAGAAAAGAAGAAATAGAAAGAAGAAAAAAAAAAGTTATATTAAAAAAAAAAAGAAAAAAAAGGGTCCAAGTGTATGATGTAACACTGTTTTTGAGGTAGCAAACACCTATCGCGTTCTACCAAATATGACCCATACCTACCTTCTAGTATCTCTGATCGCCTGAATACTGGTTGAGGACTCTAACTTAGTTGTAAAGTTATGAGGACTTTAATTGAAGTGTGGATGCCATGTGAGGCCACCAAATAGTGAGTATAGTTTCTAAATCTGGCAAGATTTGTGATCTCAGAAAGAAAGAAAAGAGAGAGTGCCCAGGAATATTAAGAGAGCATAGTTGTGTAGCCTCTCTCAGAGTTGACTTGTCTAATAGTCTAGAGAGCTAGAGTCTGCAGTACTAGACTATATGTAGCACTAGTTGAGTGTGTGCCACCAAATACAAATCCATTCAATTTGATATCTCCTACCTAAGCCAAACGCCGGGGTCAAATTACAGATTATCGTCTGCTTTATCCCTAAGGGAAGTAGTTGCCTATCTCAACAGAAATTTTTGCCAAGGGTGATGTATGAACTCCCAATGCGAATCGGCTCTTTCACTTGGATCTGTTACCTAGGTTATCAGCACTTCACATTTGTCTGGATTTCTAAAGTTTTGAAATAAGAAAAGAAGAAGTCTTCTGATTACTTCTATTATTCATTTTTGCTAGGGACTAGTAAAACTTAGGCATGGGAGCATTTGATAAGTCCAATTTTGTGAACTATTATTTAGCTTAAGTGCTATTTAATTATTTGTTCTTAGTTGTTAAATAATTAGGAGTTATATGGCAATTCACCTTGACCTGCATTTAATTTTATGCTTCAATTTTTACATTTAACAGCATACTTTATGATAATATAATTGATTTGACAAATGCAGGTTAGGTGCAAGATCAGGAGTTAATTTTTACTTATATAAGACGTCTGGGACTTGGATTGGACGTCTGAAATTATTAATTACAAATCCGCGGCATTATATTTTTAAGACGTCTGATGCTCCATATAGACGTCTGATGAAGGAACCGGCCGTACTTATCTACCGTTCCAACCACTCGCGATCATCGCGAGTAGTTGGAGATACTTGCGGCCGAAGGAAAAGGAGGAGAGTGGGGTTCAAAAAGAAGCGGGTCCTCCGAGGATAGGGCAGATCTTCCTCCCCTGGCGGGGATCTTCTCCCTCTCACCACTGTGGAACAAATGCACTCTGTGTTTCAAGCTTGCACCGTGGTCTCTGTGCCCTGCAACTTCCCTCCGCAAGTGCCTGCCCGCTTGCCATCTTCCAGCGCCCCTCATCACCTGCCGCCCTTGCCGCACCAAGTGCTTGCGGGCATCGCACCATCAACCTACCCATAACCCGCCCGTGCGCCTCCTTCCTGCAAGCAGACAGCAGGCGCCTGCTTGCCAATGCCCTGCACCTTCCCACCTTTGCACCTTGCAGCACGCATAACTTAGCAACAGCGCAGGCACTGCGCCCTGTTGCCACGCGCAGTGTGCAACTGCGCCGCTCACAACCCTGCAGCAAGCACAACCCGCTCGCGCGCAAACGCCCCTCATCACCTGCTGCCCCCACTGTTCATCTTCTTCCCCAAAAGAACCCATCGCTGGCCGTCCACCTCCAAGTGTAGCCACCTCCACGCACCACAAAGCTTCACTCCAACAGCGCCATCGACTACGCCTTGACCTCACAAGGGTGCGCACACTCGCGGCAACCCTTCCCGCCGTCCCTACGCATCCCGCGTGCAAGCTGCCGCCGACGGCATCCAAGGATTCGACCGGCCACCACCGATCATCTCCATCGACGCCACGTCCACCAACACGAAGCCCACATCCTGGCTGATCAACTCTGAGCACCGCACCTCCAGTCGTGCCTTCTCCTCCGCGTTCGCACGAGGGAACGAAAACCCCTGTTTTGCTACAGTGATTTGTCCATTAAAATTTACCTTAAATGCCATTACGAAAGTTCCTATTCATTTATTTTATGCATTACATTATTGCGGTGAAATTGCATAGTCCTCCTTCTACTTCACCTAAATTATTTGCACATATATATATATCACATGAATGATTGAATGCATGGATTATGGTGAACAAGTTATGTTTTAGAAATTAGTATTTACGGTGCTTACCAGTATAGAGATCACTACTTTACATGTTATTATATTATGGTGAATTTGCATAATAGCACCTACATTCTTGATTAATTGGTTAAAACAAGCATTTAGGTGAGAAAAAGAAAAGCACGAAGTAGCATGCATATCTATTGAGTTTCCTGAATAAACATGACACTATTTATTAAATTAAATAGGCTAATTCCTCCCTGTGGAGATGACCTAACTATTCGTGGTTAGATTCTGACAATTAAAATGTTTTTGAAAAGTGATTTTCTACCACGCGATTAAATACAACGATACATCATTTTATGATAAAGTTTTAAACGAAAATGGAGATCGCTCTTTCAACTCCTATTCTTGGGTTAAGTGGGCATTAATAATGACTGGATATGTCTCACTTTCGCCCAAGAACACATACTTAAGTGAGTCAAGTAAGGGCTTCAATTCAATCACGGGTGGGTCAGAGTCAGAAATGGGAGTGGGAGGAGCAAACTCGAGGGTGGGAATCTATTGATCCATATGCACGTGAATTCCTGCTGATTTGCTTCTTGTGAAATAATCATTTGTGACTGCGTTAACGGGAAACCCGTTAGCTGTGGTCACGTCTTCCTGCAACAACAAGGGTGACTCAGTAATGTGTGGATCAGGATAGCTAGATTTAGGATGCTGTAGTCAGAAGTACACCCTAAATAGTCAGATCCTCGGGGAGATATGTGTAGTCCAGTGGTTTTAGTCCCATGTGGATCGAGGTCCAAGAACCCTGATAGTGCAAACGAATGCGACATTGGGTTGTCACAAAGGAGCCCATTGTTACCACAGTATGCCGAATCTTCGTCTTCACCATCCTCCTCTATGCGATCACAGTCGAAATTCTTTGCTGCCCTGAATATGTCAAGTCAAAGTTGCTCATTACCTAGGGCTATATCCATACACCTAGATGCACAATCAATGTTCACTCGGGCTGTCGCTAGAAATGGGTGACCCAAAATAATTGGTGCATCTCGGAGATTAGGAGGAACTTCCATATCGAGAACGAAAAAATCTATGGGAAAGCAGAACCTGCAGATTTTTACGATCATGTTCTCAACCACCCCCCTCGGTGTTTTTACTGATCTATCAGCCAGCTGAATCATGATCGAGGTGGGTTTTAACTCCCCAAATCGAAATCAACCAAATATGGCAGTGGGAGTTAGGTTGATGGACAAACCCAAATCTAGAAGGGCCCGATCAAATGGAGAATCCTGCAAGAAGTAGGATATGAGTAGGGTACCAGGGTCTTTCTTTTTCAGTGGCAAGTCAGCTAGAATCACGGCGCTAGCCTCTTTTGACAATTCCACCTGTCGTCCAGTTCTAGGCTGTCGCTTCGCGGTACAATAGTCTTTGAAGAACCTAGCGACAGCAGGAATGTGATCAATTGCCTCAAGGAGGGGGACTTGAATATGTACTTCCTTAAACATTGATTTCAGATCCTCAAAATTCCACGTGTCCTTTTTTCATACTACATTTTGTGTTAGAGCCTTAGGAAAAGGGATGGGAATCTTAGGGTTGAGTGGCCTCTTACCCTTATCTACTGCAGGTGGCTCTTGAGATGGAGTCGAACTCGCCTGGGGTGAAGGGTGAGAAAAATCAGGACCCGGCTACCTATGTGGTGGGTCGAATGTCTTCCTTCCACTCCTTAAAGAGACAGCATGTGCATCGGCTTGCTATCCATGAGGTGGTGGGGGAGCGGAAGGGGCATAGTATGTGGGGTTCTGCAAAGGCGGCTAGCCTTGCACGTAACTGGGTGGTGCAGGAGGCGCCTGTAATATGGCATGTGCCTGTCCTTGTGGTGCTTGAAACCTAGGTGGGGTGCCTTGGTTCTGCACATATCGAGGGTTCAAGATGGGTTGGGAGGGCAAGGCTCCCTGGGTCCTATTCTCCTGCAACAGCTGGTTTTGCGTGTTCTGTATAGTCTGTATCTGTTTAGCCATCGCCTTCATGATCTGCAAGCTATCCTGTGTAGATTTCCTCATTGATTCTTGCAGCTCCTCTTTCAGTGCCTTCAAAGGGTCAACCCTCTTTGGAGGGTGACTGGCAGCTTGGTGCAGCGACTGATATAAAGAACGGGGTTGCTGCTGATGCGGGAATGGCTGCTGCCTAGGGTACGTGTTTTGTGCATTCCCTATTGCCTGGTCTGGTAGTGCGGATCTTGATGTGGTCTCTGTGAATTACTAGACCAAAAGAAGTTCGGATGCTTGCGCCAACTAGGGTTGTACGTCTCTGAATATGGGTTATTATGCCCGTATCCTTGGATAGCGCTGACGTCCTCGTAGGCCGAAGATGTCTGAGACGTATATCCATCAAGGGGATACATATTATAATCTATGGGTGGTGCGTAACCTTGGTTGTAAGGTGCCAAATCTGGATTGTTTACGAGATCCTGATATGCGGGATCTTGTAAATAAGGAGAAGATGCATCCCGAGTGAGTAGATTAACTCGAGCAGGAGGGTCTCATGGTGCATAGGAGGGTCTTGAAGTGGCAGAGTTCATGTCAGATTGACCTTGACTAATCTAGTCAATCTTCTTCTCAATTAGGTTTATTCTATCCAGCTGCTTGACGATGATATCCATGTTGGCTCGAATAGACTCGGTGTGAGCCTCATGGACACCAACCCGCTACTGACCAGGCTATTGGAACTGGTTCATGGATGTGGCATTCATTGAGTTCTCCAACAAAATTTGAACAGCTCAAATGCGCTGTTCTTGTCTTTCGCGAGGAAATTCCCGCCACTAGATGCATCGGCCAGATACCGATGTGTGCCATCCAGCTCATGGTAAAAGATCTGAGTTAAGTGCCATCTGGGTATACCATGGTGTAGGCATTTCCAGAGAAGGTCATGAAATTTGTCCCAAGCTTCATGCAACTTCTCCCCAGCTCCTTGGGAGAAAGTCATGATTGCGCACCTCATCACGTTTGTTCGACCGATTAGGAAGAACTTTTGCAGGAATTCACGTCGTAATTCCAGCCAAGTTCCAATTGGCTTCCCAATGATCTTGAACCAGTATGAAACTTTGTCCCTTAGCGAGAATGGGAAAAGCTTCATTAGAACAATCCCAAGATCAATGTTCCTAGGTCGAATCATTTCTGCGAGTCGACTCAGGTCCTCTAAGTGTTGGAATAGATCTTTGCTTGAGTTCCCATAGAAGTGAGTGCTGATCAACCCAATCACGTTGGGCTTGAGCTCAAACGCATCTTCGCTTGCGGGAATTTTGACTAAAGGTGCGACGATTGTGTGGATTCACCCTACCAGGAAGGGGTGACGTAATAAATTGCGGAATAGAATATAAACAATCTCACAAAAAATTCAATCACACAATGTGCACAATTATTTTTAGGTAGAAATCTAAACCGGGTGAAAACCACCACCTAACCCATTCGAGTTAGGATTTTCCGATCAACCAAGTTGATCAAATCCACTAAATGAATCACTTTAAATGAGGGTGATTCAACCTCAATTACAACCACGCTACTAGTGTGAGGGTAGCGTTCCTCAACCCCTTCTCTTCACGAGAAGGATTTTGTCCCATGAAGGAGGCGGGAATTCCAAAGTGAATACCCAACCAAATAACAAAGTAAAATTACAATATAGTCCTATAGAGCCAACAAAGATTTAAACCCAGCTTCTATAGGAATTAGGAAACTCCCCTTTACAAGGAGTGCGTCGAATCGATGATGCGGGTTCGTGAGCCACGCGACGGCGCAACGTCACTCTCGTGAACTACGGTGGGAGAGCGGGTGCGCAAAGGCTTGATGCTCTCAAGATGTAGAACTTGAGCTTGGAGAGCAAGAGCTTTTCTAGGACATAAAAGAGTAGAAAGCATGTTTCTTAGGTGTGTCTTGGTGTGTCTAGGTGTGTGTTGGTGTCTCTAGGTGTGTATTTGTGTGCAAGAGGTTCCTTTCTATTTATAGAGGCCTTAGGAAAGCTTTGGAAGGTTTTGGAAAGCTTCCATAGCCGTTGGGTGCAAAGCCCAAGAGAATCAGGCCGAAATCAGGAACAATGATTGCACTGATAGGGTTATCAGACGTCTGATCCTAGCATCAGACGTCTGGGAAGCCAGTTTAAGACGTCTGAAAATAAGGTCAGACGTCTGATTTTATGCGGGTTTCTTCCTGACTTGAATTAGATCTAAATAGGGTTCTAGTGCAAGTCCATCAGACGACATACAAGACGTCTAGCACTATGTTTGGACGTCTGGAAACCTACCTTTTCATGGGAATGGATTTCCAAGAGAGTGCAACGGCTAGAAAATCTCTGAGAAGAGATTTTGGGTCAGCCGAGGCAAAACGGTCATCTATCAGACGTCTGGAAAGGCTTAAGGACGTCTGATAAGGCTCTAACGATCATATCCTCTAGTGTTTGCTAAGCCAGCCAATGGTCCACTAATTGGACGTCTGGCAAAGTCATTAGACGTCTTTTAAGACGTCTGGACTAAGGTCTGGATGTCTGATTTTTATCAGACAGAACTTCTACGTCCAGCCTAATTGTTATCAGACGTCTGAATCAACAGTCAGACGTCTTAAAACACATTATTAGACGTATGATCTTGGAATTAGACGTCTGAAAAGGTTGTTTGAACCCTATATTGGTTTTCTAAGTATTCTACAGAAAACCCAAGTATCCTAGGATTGTGCAGGTGTTCCTAGGATTACTGTTAGGGTACTTTGAGGCTCTTTAACATGAATCTAAGTAATAAAAATAAAGAGCAACAAAAGAAACGAAAAATACAAAGAGTACAAGAGAAGGAAATCTATCCTATTCTTCATCTCCTTCCTTCTTCAAGCCATCGCTCCTCGCGAATCTCCTCTGTTCTCCATCAAGCTCCTCCAATCCGTCTTTGATGCGAGCTCGAACTCTGTCTAATCACGTCTCCATTTGCAATTGACCTAAAATCTAATACTCCAAGTGCAAATGTTAAATGACACGTGTTTTGTTATCATCAAAACAAATGATCGTGGTGCTCTAGCACCAACAGATTGGTGCGACTGGATCATAAAAATCCCGCAGTTGTTCTCCTCATGGCGGGTGCTGCATCCTGTCAATCGTCGTCAAAATGCGGTCCATGCTCTACCAATGCCACTCCTCATATTCGACCACCCGGGCTTTTAGACGAGCCATTGGGTCCAGATTATCAATATCCTGACCCGATCCAGGTCCATGTCCAGGATTAGCCATTGCGGCTACAGGAGTAGCAGTGGGGGAGAAGATGGTTCTGGCGAGGTGACTCGCCTCCTTGGGAGTGGCTCCCAAGGTCCAACTAGTTGAGGTCTGACAAAAATCCATTTTCACGCATTTGAAAGTCGTCAGAAATCGTAGTATAGTCGCGCAAAAACGTTCGTCAAAAATTGATTTCTAAAGATAACGAGACTTGAGTCCTGGTCGTTCGTCTCTTGGAGGCGTTGCTTTTACTTTTGAAATCGATCTTTTTGCCGCTCTACTTTGTTTAGAATCGCATGCCGGTTCGTGATTATTGCGTATTTACGTACGACATACTTAGTTGCAAGAATATTAAGAGTTAGAAACAGGTAACATTAATCATGCAAAAGATAATAGCAATCATTAAGCTCATGGTGATTTCAAACAGATATATATATATATATATATATATATATATGTGTTTTCATTCATTCATTTGGGAGTTGTTGCACAAGGAATCTAGAGGAAAGCTTGTACATAAATGCTTGAAAATTAAATCTAGCTACCAGAAAATGATCGCATATTAGAATCGATGGGGGGATTTCGCATGCATCATTGGGGGAGAAGTAAGACTACACTACTAAGCAGTAAATAAAAGCAGTAAATATACAAAGAGCATAATCTAAATCTAGCAGAATGGAAGGGCATTCAGGGGTGGTCCCCGATGGCCTTTGAGTGGTTGAGAGAAGAAAGAGGGGCAGCCAATGGAACTTAGGCCGGCCCTTGGAGAGAGGTTGGGGAGCTGATCCAGCTTCCTGGCGTGGAGGTGGTGGCCTCCATGGTGGTGCTCAACTCGTGGAGGTGGAGTGGAGATGGAAGTGGCTAGCCTAAGTGGAATGGATGCCAAGGAAGTGAATGGGTGCAAATGGCCACCCAAGGAGTCTTTTTATAGACCTAAGGGAAGCTCTCTAGAGAATTATGGAATTCTCTAGAGAGGTTTATGGTGGGAGCTCGTGGGACAGTAAGAGAGAGAGGGTGGATGGTGGTTTTTAGATCCACCAAATGTGGATCTAAAAATTGAATGGTTCTTGGTTGCTATTTTTGGCAACCAAGGCAACCACACAGAGAGTTCTAGAGAACTCTAGGCTGGGTATTTTCGTGTGGATGGTGTGTGTGGGTGTGTGTGGATCAAAACTTAGGTGGCTAGGTTGATTAGGTTAGGTTCTAGTGGGTATAGGTCAAGGTATGTCTCAAATTAGGGTTATAAACCCTAATTCACTAAGGTAAAGTGCAATTAAACTTAATACAAGTTTAATTGGGTGTGTGAAAACTTAATTGAGAGTAAAACAACTCAATTAAGTCAGGTCTAGGTCAATTGGACTCTCACTGAGTCCAATTGGACAGTGTGTGCTGAGATCAGGGCTTAATTGGACTCAATCAGTTCAATTGAATAGGCTGATGGAATTGACTAAGATCTAAGTCAATTAGGTTTAGTGAGGACCTAATTAGGTCCTTAGGGAGGTCTAGAGTGGTGTACTAGGGTTAGGGCACCTTAATTTAGGTTCCTATGGGGTTGGAATTTGGTTTAGGGACCTAGAGATCCAAGATCAAGGCTTAAATCTCAAAACAGGAATTGGAGAGCAGTATCAGACGTCTAATAATAGAATCAGACGTCTTATACTCAAAAATTAGAAGTCCAGACTTGTTGTCTGGACGTCCAATCAGAGTCAGGAAGGATTTCAGGTTCTGTTTTGGGTATTCTGCAGAAATTAGACGTTTGACAAAGTGTCTGGACGTCCAATAATACTGCAGAAGTGTGTTTGAAGTGTGTGAGATTTGGCTAAGGGTCCTAGACATCTTAAAACTTATCTGGACGTCCAGAGAAGGGTTGGAACTAGGGTTTTAGGGCTTACTAGGGTGTTGTGACCTAATCTAAGGGTGGCTAAGGCTTGGGAAAGTCTCTAGGCTATCTTAGGGCTAGGATGGACCTAAGCTCTTCATATTTTACTGCTTTATTTCTACTTAATAGAATAGCAAACTTTTAACCCCCTTACATTATTATTCCTACATCTAAACTAGGCCTTCTGCTCCAGCTCTGCTACAACTCCTGTTATTCCTGATCCAGCTTCAGATCCAGCTTCTGATCAGCTTATTGCCTGCAATTAACATAATGCACTTAATCAGCACATTATAGCATTATTTCATACATAGCTAAAGGAAAGCAGTAAAGATGCAGATAATGTGTATGCATGCATGAATAACCCTAACTTATGCTAAGTCCTAGCCTAATTTAGGTCAATTAAGACCTATGATTGCTGCGCAATCAAGGTCTAAGCGACCTCCTTCCTTGTATACACCACTCAACCCCTGGGTTGGTGTAGCCAAGCCAGACAAGGCTAAGGCCTTGTCAATCAGATGGTCCTTATGAATCAGATGACCAGATTTTTTGTTTACATTTTAATTCCTAAAGAAAATTTGTCGTACAACCGACTGAAAGTGATTCCCGCCTCTCTGCTAACCTAGCCAAGAGGTTGGAAGCACCCAGTAGTATGACAACGAATTCGGGTTTAATTCGGGTTTAATTCGTGTTTTAAAATTGATTTTAGCTCATTTTCTTCAGTTGGGGTTTTCTTTTGGTGAGTAACTCACAAGGTGACCAACTCACCGACTAAGTACTAGACTTGACTAAGTCTAGGTTAGCCCAAATGTGGTCTCTAAGTTGTAACCCTAAAGGTGTAACCTAGGGTTCATGCAATTCTAGGGTTTTGTTCATTTTTTTCAACAGACCACAAAAATTACAATCAGTTCTCTGATAAAATTTGGAATCCAATTAACTTGAAATTTGGCAAGTATATTCCTCGTTCAATTATCTTTTCAAAGAATATTTTTTTGGAATCTTTTACTCTTTCAACTGAATTTCTAGAGATTTTTTAATATCAGGGGGTCAGATCTGGAATTTTGATCCCTGGTTGGTTTTCGCTTTGAAATAGTATCAAATGACTTTCAAAAATTTGGAAAAAATATGGAAAATAAAGCCAATGAGATCAACTTTCAAACCCCACCATTTTTAGTCAAAACAAATTCGCGGATTACTCGAAATTGCTTTTTGAAATTTGAAAAATCTTGAATCTAGGTCAATCTAACACCCTTGCACTTCGTGAATTTTTAAAAATTTTATACTTATAATTTTTTCAAAAAAATAGTGCCATTTGAAAGATGGTTTGAAAATGAAGGTCCAACTTGAATTTCAGATTTTTTTGTTCATTAATTTTTTGACAATCGAATTTTTTAATATAGATTTTGAATCTTGGCCAAAAATCAAAGAATGGTGGACAAGCTTTTAAAGAGGGTTTGAGTTTGAAATCCAATCTTTCCACTAAAAATATATTTTTTTTCAAAAACTTTTGCATGTTTTTTTTTCTTTTTTTTCTTTTCAAAATGGAATTTTCTTTTAAGGATTTTCAAAGATACATATATATATATATTTGCTTTTTCAAACTAACCTAGGATTTAGAAGGAAATCTAATCTAGATTTTTGATCTTTTTTTTTCCTTTTTCATGAAAATGAATAAGTGTTTTTTTTAAAAAAGAAATTATTGCAAATAAATTTGATCCTAGGGTTCAGAAGAAAACCTAATCTAAGAGAAGATGATGTGCACCTGGATTTCTTTTTCCACGCTCGATGTGTGCATAGATCTCATTTTTTTCTATTTTTCTTGCACATCCAAAAGCAAAGTAGAGGCAAATTTGTCAGTGATGGTTTAAAAGATCGAAATCAAGAAAAATGACATTGCCTCCCCGGCAACGCCGCCATTTGTTCGAGATGCGTAGAGCACATTTTGATATGAAAAATGTCATAGTATAGCGTGCAATACGGTCAAACAAAAATCATTTCTAAGGATAACGAGACTTTGAGTCCCGGTCGTTCGTCTCGGGGAGGTGTTTGTTTAATTCTGAAATCAATTTTTATTGCTCTACTTTATTTAGGATCACACGCCGGTTTATGATTATTACGTATTGAAGTACAACATGCTTAGTTGCAAGTATATCAGGAATTAAAAACAGGTAACATTAATCACTCAAAAGATATTGCAATATGCTCATGGTGATTCTCAACACATATATAAAAATATATCTTTTATTCATTTAAGAGAGTGTCTGCAACATGGAATGTAGAGGAAAGCTTGTACAGGAATGCTTGAAAATGTAATCTAGCTAAGAGAAAATGATTGCATACAGGAATCTAAGGGGGGATTTTGCATGCATCATTGGGGGAGAATAAAGAGCTACACTACTAAGCAGTAAATAAAAGCATGTAAATTATGAAGAACTACCTACTAATCTAGAAGAAAATAAGGGCATTCGGAGGTGGGCTCCGATGGCCTTTGAATGGTTGAGAGGAGGAGATGCGGCCAATGGTGCTTAGGCAATCCCTTGGAGAGAGGTTGGGAAGATGACCCAGCATCCTGGCATGGAGATGGTGGCCTTCATGGTGGTGCTCAACTCGTGGAGGTGGGGTGGAGATGGAAGTGGCTAGCCCAAGTGGAGGTGGATGTGAATGGAGCCAAGTATGTGGATTAAGCCATGAATGTGGATGCCAATGAAGTGAATGGATGCAAATGGCCACCCCTTAGGTCTTTTTATAGACCTAAGGCAGTCTCTCTAGAGAAGTGTGGAACTCTCTAGAGAGAGCTCCAAGAGTGGCCGTCCAAGTGAGATAGAAGTGGTTCTTAGATCCACAAAAAGTGGATCTAAGAATTGAATGCCTCTTGGTTGCTAAATTTGGCAACCAAGAGTGGTGCCACTTCAAGAGAGTTCTAGAGAACCCTACGTGTGTGGGAGTGCATGAATGGGTGTGTGTGTGTGGTCGTGCCCTAGGTGTCTAAGTGATATAGGTTAGGTCCTAAGGGGTTTAGGTAGGTGTATGCCTTGAACTAGGGTTGCAAACTAATCGAGTGCTGCGATGAGATCATGGTTTTTATTCATTGCAATATAGTTTGAAAATGTCGTATAAACGATTATCAATTTTATTTACTCGAAATTTAAAAACCTCCGAGGTCGAACTTAGGAAGCAATTCGGTATTTTAGAAGCAAGATCACAATTCTCACAATATGATTTTAACAAGGATATAAGTGAAAGTTTATGTATAAGAACACTAAAAAGGAAATAGCAATGAAAGAGGAAATATTTTCTTGATGGCTTCTCCCTTCATCTCTTTCTTGCTTTTCTTTGCTCTTCTTGGCCGCACCCTTTTCCTTCTTTCTTTCTCTGTCTTTCTTTTCTCAGACATCTGATTTTGTGAATTAGACGGCTTATCTTGCAGATTGCTATAGTGATTCTTCTCTTTTGTCTTCTTCTTCTTTCCTTTCTGCTACAGTTCCTTCTTCTTTCTCTACGGCTGCCTCCTTGGCTTCTTCTTCTCTTCTTGAGCTGCTGCGCCTCCTCCATGCCTTCTTTTTCTTCTCCAGCTCCTTCTTCCTTGGCCTCTGCAGTCTCCTTCCTCTTCGTCTTCTCCGCAGCTACTTCTTCCTCTGCGGCTTCTCCTTTCCTTCAGCTGCTTCCTCTTCCTCTTCTCTTCCTCTTCCCTGCATAGCACAGAGAAGCAAAACCTACTCCCTACCCTCCCCGCGTCTCTCTCTCTCTATTTCGCTCTCAGGACAGCTCTCCTAGAGCCTTCTCGGGTTATCAGGTCAGGTATGCATGCCCGGGACCAGGCGCGCCGGCGTGGGTGGTGTGCAAGGTGTGCATGGGTAGTCGAGTCAGGCAGCTAGGTCCGCGGAGGCAAGTCGCGGATGAGGTGTGAGCGAGTGAGGGCGAGGGACCTCACCCCTGTGT
The DNA here is from genome assembly GCA_037157565.1 of Thalassia testudinum. Taxonomy (NCBI): domain Eukaryota; kingdom Viridiplantae; phylum Streptophyta; class Magnoliopsida; order Alismatales; family Hydrocharitaceae; genus Thalassia; species Thalassia testudinum. Next base: position 72,935,198 of record JAZHRO010000063.1, read on the forward strand.
TCTGAGGCAACCTAAAGAAAACACAAAAACAATAAAAGGAGTGGGTGGTGTGCAAGGTGTGCATGGGTAGTCGAGTCAGGCAGCTAGGTCCGCGGAGGCAAGTCGCGGATGAGGCGTGAGCGAGTGAGGGCAAGGGACCTCACCCCTGTGTTCTGAGGCAACCTAAAGAAAACACAAAAACAATAAAAGGCGCTCACCTGCGCTGGGCATTTCCGAGGTGGGACTAAAGTCCCACCCGCTTCTGCTGGTGACTGCAAGGGGAAGGTCTGCGCAATTGGCATAGCTGGGGTCAATGAAAGCCCTGATTTCCAGGTGCGTAAGGCTTGTAGAGGGATTCCACACACCTGGGATAAGTCTGCCTGGAGTGGGTTGTCCTGGAGTGAGTGAGGGAGCTCCTTCACACCTTCGCTAATGGTGGTGGAGGCGCGGACCTGACATGCACGAATACGGCCTCGCGCCCCTATTAGACCATAGGAAAACCTTCGCCGTATCATGGCGAAGGTGAGGCGGGGGTTGGCTGGCTGCGGGGCGGCCTAGGCGTGCGTGCCTAGGTCACTCTGTGGCCATGAAGGTGGGTTAGGTTGGTGGAGGTGTGGAGTGTGTGTGGCAGGCAGTGGAGATGGGGAAAGTGCTCAGTGGATGGTGGCGGAGGTTTTGAGGGGTCTAGTGAGGTGGATGGAGGCATGGAGTGGTGGGAACACCTCGCCGGTGGTCCGGTCGAAGGTGGGAATGATGGTTGTGGTCAGCGACAGTCGAGGTGTGAAAATAGAAATAAAGTGGGGAAAATGAAAGCTAGGGAGAGAGGAGCTTATCTGTGGGACTTGGAGAGAAGGGGGGAGGCGGAGGGCGAGTGGAGCATGTCTACCATCGCCGGAGGCGAAGGCCCTGAGATGGAGAGGCGGCGACGACGAGGGGGTCAGAGGAGTGAGGCGGAGATGGCTCTGCCACTGGTACGGTGGCAGAGCGACGAGAAGAGGGACGAAGAGTCGCCAGAGCCTGCAGGCGGATGACTGGAGGAGGAGACGAACTTGGGGGGATTTCTTCAGCCAAATCAGACTTGAGCATGCAGTAGAGGATGCCACTCCTTAAATAAGCATCAGCCGGCCGAGAAGCATGCAAAAGCGGCGGGAAAAACCTTGCCAGAGACGTGGGCAGACGGAGATCCATACCTCTCGCGCGTTCGCATGAGAGGTATGGCGGTCGACAGGGCATGGGAGCCGGCCCATGTGGTAGGGGGCTTCGTAGGGAGCTCCCCTTTCAAATCTGGGGCTGGCTCCCCATGCATAGGTGGCGCCATCCTCCGCACAAAGTCGTCGGAGGTATGGCTTACGCATGCGGGTGGCAGAGGGACCAGAATGAAGAAGACGACAGGAAAGATAGGGGGGTCTTTGCAAGATTTCAAAAAGCTAAGGGTCAAAAAGTAATTATTGAGGATCATTTTGTAAAGTGGGTCATGACAACCTTCCCTTAGGTCCAAATTTTGGTATAAACCTAATTTAGACTAAGGAATTCAATGGTGAAGTTGGATTTTAGGTTTGATCACGTTTGACCATACATTTTGCACAAAAATCCAAATCAGGTCAAAAATTGGGTATGGTTCTCAATCTAGGTCAAGATAGGTTCCAACGGCCAAATTGAAGGTTCTAAACCCTAGGGGATATTTTTTCATGAATTTTAGAGGGTTTAGTTGATTTTTATCTTGTCCGAAACTTCGTGAATTAAAGTGGGTTTGTTTTAAGGTTATAGAATGTCATTTAATTCCCAGATTTTGTCATAACCCTTTTGTGACCAAACCATCTCACTTTTTCTCTTATTAAGTCCACTTGACCTGTGTCTAGACCCTTAGAAGTCCTGTTCATGTACTGCAATGGTAAAATTACAGTTTTACCCCTTGTATATTATTTTTTTCTCTACTCAATAATTCCCTGATTTAGGCCTTCCCATAGGTTATGTAGGAGCTTTTGTTCAATTTATTAGGTAAAAATGTGCCAATTAGGATTCATGATGAGGTTCTCATCATACCCCCATGCCTAGCTTTTTCTAGTCCCTTAGCAAAAATTTAAGGTTTTATCCTCTATTCTAGACCATGATTCCTTTCATCAAATTTGATAAGTGCTTTTTTCTCTTGTCTCCTTGATTAGGTCAGAATGTCAACCATGGGCCTAAAAGGTACTCAAGTACCAACCAAAATCTAGATCTGTCTAGCTTTAGCCTCAGTCTTTAGCAAAGGTTTTTAAGGCCCACAGGAACTACCCTAAAGTTTATTGGACTCCGTGGTTAAAGCACCCGTGTTTGAGACATTTTTAGCCTTGGATCAGTTTGCAGTGCATTTTGTAAGAGAGAGACAGAGGGTTTATTTGTTTGGAGAGTTTTCTCTCTCTTTTCTTTTTAATTCTAGCTTAGGATTGGCTTCTCAACATGGTATGTATCTGATTCCTCACCCCCATCATCAATCCTCAAAGGTTCCTGGCAATCGATGCTTCGAGATAGCACCGCCAATGGTAATCCCCAGAACCCTGGCTTTCTAGATTTCAAGATAATCCCGCCCATGGTGTTCCGTGGCCGAATTCTGACCCTGGCAATTGACATTTCGTGATAATGCCATCCATGGATCTGAACCAGCAGAGAACTTACATGCCCCCAGTAGGATATGTTAATATCCTAGGAGACAAGCACCGAGGAGATGATATGTTGTTATGCATCTTCGAGGGGAATTTCCCACTTCTCCGCACCGGGAGCTCATCCAAATCAACTTGTGTTAATCGGCCGCTCCTAATTTAGGTCACATTTTCAGAACATTTGAAACGCTTCTGCGTGGTTTTGATATTTATGCTCACTGAACCATACTATGTGTGATTTTGGGTACTTAGGTTACCGAGTCCCGTAAACTGAAGGTCAATTAACGAAGCCGAATACTCCCTGTTATAACCAAGGCATCAAATGTCATTTAAGATGTCTGGGAAGTGGTCCAGACGTCTGGTCAGACGTCTGGAATTAAATTTTTCTGGCGTACAGGTTCACGTCTACGTGCATGCGCGCGCAGACTGAACCCGCCGCCCTCCTTCTCTTTCCTCCCTCCCTGCAGACAACTTTTTCTCTCTCTCTCCCCTCGGCATCCTTTAAATACCCCTCTCCTCTCCCTCACCCTCACTCCACCGCCTTCTTCTTCTTCTTCTTCCTGTCAGCGAGAGCGTGAGCGGGCGAGGGCAGCCACAGCGGCTGCTGTGAGTGCATGGGAGGAGGGGCTACTGCGAGAGGGAAAGAGAGCTCGATCGTGAGGTTGTGAGCTCGCCGGAGGCTGTATTGTGGTTTTATGGAGTTCTCGCACATATTCTCGCATAGATTCATTATTTATGGTGTTCTCGCACATATTCTCAAGAATCTCCCAAATGGTACCTTCATGATGACCCATGATATTTCCACCATAGGTTGCATTGACAAAAAGTCTGATGTCCTCACAGTCCCTGGAAAAATGACTGAACTTGTTCCAATTTAGGAACTCCGTGATAGGGGCATTTCCGCATGAGATCCAAAAAGATGTCCCATGCCTTATGAAGTGGTTCTCCTGCATTTTGCATGAAATGTGTGATCTGGTGCCTTAATGCATTCGTGCGACCAATTGGGAAGAATGTCTTCAGGAATTCAGATTGGAGTTCCTCCCATGTGTTGATCAGACGAGTCAGAGTTTGATACCAGTGGGCAGCCTTATCCATAAGCGAGAAGGAGAACAACTTCATGAGTAGGATGTCCAAATTCTAAGCACGAGGCCCAATGGTCTGGGCTAGATGTTTCAGTTGCTTGATGTGCTGGAAGGGATCTTCGGAGTTTAAGTCGTGAAATTTGGGGATAGGATTAATTAGATTCGACTTTAGCTTAGTGTCAGGCCATCCAACCGAGATTGCACCCTGGGTTCAATAGCCATTGCAGCGGGATTGTTGTGATCTCGGATCTGAGGACGCTGCGGTGAGTTGATGAATGCATGGAATAGATTGGTGAGGTGTTGTAATTGATTTTGAATGTTGGGTTCTTCTTCTTAGTTCTCCATGGATGCAGATGATGGAGATCTGGACTCAGATATGGAAGAGTTGGAAGAGATGTCAATCTGGTCAGGTGGTAGCACAAACAAATGGGTCGAGGCTTGGTCTCGAGGAGAATGAACTGCTAATGGAGGCCTCAAGGGTGGTCATAAGGACCTCCTCTCGAACATGCACTAAAGAACCAGATGAGGAGCAGAATATGTAATGGACCCAATTGAGGCACTCAAAAATTCCTTGGATGACTAAGGAGGTTCGAGGCAGATGATACCTCTAGATTAGAAACTCGCTCACCCAAGAATTACTTGGGCAGCCAGGAAGGGAGAGTCCCACAAAGACTGCTACATGGTAGAGTGTCCTCACGGGTTATAGAATTTCCCCCACCCAACCTTCCTTGTCACTAAGAATCCAAGTAGATTGAAATAAGCAAGTTTGGCTCTTAAGTCTACCAATTTTAATCCTGAGTATGTGCCTTGAATTTCATTTGCACTTTAGAGTTGATTTTGCTTTGTGACCTAGTTTGGAGGTTGGTTAGCCCACAAAGTGGATCAACTTCACCTAACCTGCCCTAAAATTTAGAATGAGTTGGGTAAAGAACCCAAAATCACCCTGAGTGGTTTGGAAATAGGTTCTTAGGTCCCAAGTTTTAGTGATTCAAGTGATTGTTAGAGCCTGCTTTTAGAGTTCACTTGATTAGATGAATTTAACCAAGGCTTAGGTAACACACGATATGGAAAATATGTTCTCTTTAAATTAGGCAAGTGTGTTTTTATGAAACCCTAATGTGGAAACCCTAATTTGGACCTATTTTCCAAGTCCAATTCCTTCTAAATTTAGCACCTAGGGTTCAATAAAGAAGGTGAATAGCCCCAGGCACCTTAAGTCCCTAATAGGTGCAACTATCAGGATGGGGATTTCTAATCAAATCAGATCAAATCAGGCACTCAGATAATTAATTATTATGAAATAAGGTGAGTTGATCCTAATTGATTCTTCTTTTAATCCTTTCCAGAAATCAGGAGCTTACAGAAGAAGGGAATGAAATTACTTGCCCCTGGAGTGGTTGTTATGCGGCCGATCTTCCCGGTTCACCTCGCAAAATCACAACAAATTAAATAAAGCAAGTTAGTAACAAATCAGAATTGTAAACAGTGAATGAAATGCATGTTGCTCCCCGACAACGGTGTCAAAATTTTGCGTCGAAAATCATCGTATAAAGATCATGTTGCAATATAGTGACGAAAATAAATACAGCATTTAAATTTATAATCTCAAAAATAAAAGTGAGTTCGAGGTCATTCGCAGGGAGCAATTATAAGCAAATCAATCACTAATCACAATTATCGAGAAGAATATGCAAGTAGAATCAAAATGATGATCAATATATATCAGAAAGTTAGGTATCAGAGTGCAAAAAGAATGGGTAAAAATGGTGGTTTGAACCATCAAATTTAACCCTACAAGTAAGCTCTACTCAAATATCTCAAATAAATCAAAAGTAACCACAATATCAGAACCAAGCACCAAGTCAGACGGCTTAATTAAGGCTCAGATGCCATATCTCACATCTTAGAAGAACCAAAGCAAGCATAGCACAAAGGCTCGAGGGCGCCAAGCATAAGCCTCAGAATGGCTATGTGTTGAGGAGAGGGGGCACGAATCCTGAGGCCATAGTGCAAAAACCCCCTCCCTCCTCCTCAAATCCCTTCCTTTAGACCCGGATATAGGTTTAGTGGGTAATCGGGTCGCATACAGGGTCAGACCCATGGGCGTGAGTCGTGGGTGAGGAGTGTGTAGGGGTCTGTGAGAAGGGACCCGACCCCCATGTCTTGGGTGAGGGGTCCTCTCCACGAAAAGACTTTATCCACTACTGAAGGCTTCTCCACGCATGATGTGGGACTGAAGTCTTGAGCTCTTCTCTGCGTGAAGCTGCTGACCTTGCTCACAAATTGGTGTTGTTGTTGCCATGGCTTCACCCAATTGAGGGTCTGGGGATGTTCCTGAAGCTATTTTGCGCTAATTGAGAGTGGAGGTGAGATCGGAGGTGGTCGGATTATGGTGGTCAGAGATGGAGATGACAACCGAAAATGGCAAGGCACCTATGACAGGAATACGACCCTAGTGCCTGAATTACGTACACTCAAAGGTCCGATGCTATTCGCCAGACAAAAACCCTAAGGTGATTGGGGTTGCGAGTGGTTATGGGCATGCAACAAAGAAGCTCTGATGAGCTTCGGTCGGTGGTGATGGAGGAGGTGAGCGATGAATTTGAGGAGCTGGGAAGCTTCACAGAGGTGAGACGATGCTGGTGGTGGTGGTTATGGAGTGAGTGATGGGTTGAGGTGTGTCGGCAGAAAAGGTGGCTGGAGACGAAGCAGTTGGCATCGGAGATGAAGATGAGAGGGAGTTAGGAGCTAAGAAGCTCCAGATATGAAATTGGGAATGAGGGGAGTTAAAGACTTAAACTAATTGAGAGGAAGGAGGCATGGAAGAGGCTGCCAGAGGTATGTCAGAGCGAAAGAAGATGACGAAGTAATCGAAGCGAAAGAGGGGGCTGGTAAGGCCAAAGCTTCGTAGGAAGCTCCGCAGACGAATGAGGAAGAGGATCCCTCTACCTATAGTATGTGGTATAGGGCGATGATGGGGTTTCAAAGACTTCTGGTGGTAGTCCTCGACGCTGGTGAGAAAGAAGAATTTGAGGGGAGATCCGACGAAGAATGCATGAGCCAATACTTGGGGATTTGCCACGCCTTAAATAGAATTAGGATCGTGCTTCAATCAAGGCAAGTTGGGCACTTTGGGTAGGTGCTTTTGCCACTTGAAAAGCTCTAATTTCTCGAGCTTGCTAGCATGAATTCTGGCCATGATTGGCCTTGAGAGTGAGCTCGATCGATGCGGATTGATTTGAGGATCAATTCTGTCGAGTTTTAGGATTTTTCGTTGAGATTTCTAGAATCAAATCCTCGATTAAATGTCAACGGGGAAGCTCTGAAGATCCCTTTCAAACAGTCATGGTGGAAGGGACCATTCTGAAAAGAATGATGAGATGTTAGGGACCAGATTGAAATAAAATTGAAACCTAGGGTTTTAAATGAGAGAATAAGAGTTTTAAAGGTCTAAAATGCAAACTAGTTCAAGATGGACTCTAATTGGGCCCAAATTTTGGTGTTAACCTAATTTGGACCCAAAAAATCTACTGGTGAACTTGGATTTGAGTTTTGACCACGTTTGACTAGTTAAGTTGCATAAAAGCCCAAATCAAGTCAAATTCCTGTCTAAGACTCTATTCTAGGTCAAAATAGGTTCAGATGGTCAAACCAAAGATACCAAACATCTTAGAATATTTTCCATGAATTTTAGGTGGTTCAGATCAATTTTATCCTAACCAGAATCTCTTTAATTTAAGTGGGTTGATAATTAGTGTTTTTAGTGTTGTTTTTGCCCTCGAAATGCGAGAAACCTTGCTTTAGTCTGTGTTGACCCACTTTCGTGCTCATTTGACCTTCAATTAACCCTTGAGTGATTCTGTGGTTATTCTGTGTTTGAGATGTGTTGTTAAAATTACATAATTAACCCCGATTCTCTATTTTCTTCTCAAATCAGAATGATGCAGAGTTGTGGTCGTCAGATGATTAAGTAGGAGCTTTTATCATTCAAATTGACTAAATGTGGCTAGTTACTATATATGATGGTGTTACCATCACCAGCTTTTTTTCTGTTCAATTCTATGTCTGAAACGAGGTCTTAGGAACCTAGTGGATCACTTGGGGTCTGGACTTAAACCTTTGGATCCAAGTTATCCTGTATTTAGATTCTTAAAGAGGCCTTAGGATTTTGCATTAAGGGTTCTATTTGGATTTAGTCACTTTCCTTAGGCCTTTACTCTGGTTCTCTAGGACTTTTTACTTATTTCATATAGGGTTTCTAGACATTTGGTGAATTAGGTCCTTTTCCAATTAACACTCCATATCAGGGTTCACAATATCTCATTCTATCATTGAATTAAGGCATGATGGAGAGAATTTCTTGGGCAACATGGTTACTAGTACCAGTACTTTTCTTTGGTACCGGTATTGGGAACCCATCAAGGAAAGTTCCCAGATCCCTACTAATACTTGTATTGGTGATCAGTGCCAGTACTGGGTGAATTCTACCTAGGGTCACCAGAAGGCGCCAGTACCAGTACTCATCTTGGGTACTAGTATTGGGCACATTCTGCCCAGGGTCCCAGGTTCATGCCAGTATCGGTGCTCATCTTGGGTACTGGTACTGGGCATGTTCTATTGCCCCTTTCCATCTCGAACAGGGGTCCTAGAAAATGACTAATTGATGGGAATACCATCATAAGCCCTAACTATCCTATTTTGGTCTTAGAAAGATAATAAAAGCTCCTACATAACCATCAGAGGGTCCTAAATGCTTGATGTTCTGTTTTGAGAAGAAAAGATGAAACCAGGATTATTTATGCAATTTTAATGGCATTTCACAACTACAGAATAACCACAGGATATTCTAAGGGCTAATTGAAGGTCAAATGGTCAGAAATGTTTAATAAGAGGGTCCTTGCAGAAGGAAATGTGTTTTTCACGTGTTTCGAGAATTAACAGACATTTAAAACCCTAAAAATAGACCCGCTTAAAGAACTAAGGTTTTGATCAGGATAAAATTCACCTAGACCTTCTAAAAATCATAGAAAAATATTCTATAAGGCTTGGTACCTTTGATTTGATCATCTGAACCCATTTTGACCTAAGATAGAGTCTTAGATCGAAAGTTGCCCTAATTTGGATTTCTATGTAATTTTCCTAGTCAAACTTAGTCAAACCCAAAATACAACTTCATCAGATTTTTTTTGTCCAAATTAGGTTTGTACCAAAATTTGGGCCCAATTAGAGATCACCTTGACCTAGTTTGCATTTTAGTCCAGGTAAATTCTTTTTATCACAAAGTGGCCCTTAACTTTTTGAATTCTTTACAAATAGGCTCCTAGGTTTTCCATCTTCTTCATTCCGATCCCTGCGCCATTAATGGGAACTCAGAACCTCCATCGCAAGATTCGAGCAAGGATTTCTCACTCGATTCTCAGTCAATCACTCCCAAAATTAAAAGGGAGATTCCTTGAGGAATTCCCTTCTAATTGAGACCATTCGCAGATCCTAGAACCCTCTGGATTCCTCATGAGAACATTTTGAAACCACGTGTATCAAGCTTGCGAATGAAGCTTAGAGTTCACAAGCTTGTTTCCAAGCTTGGAAATCCATTCTAAGCCATATAAATGGACCTACATCATGTTCCTCACCTCCTTAGCAAGACTTGGCCTAAGAAATCCCTCCTTCTCCTTCTCCAATCACCTTCGGATTTTGCTTCGATGACCGCCTCCGTTCTCCCTCTTCCGACCTTCCAACCATCAAATTGGACAGCCCAACTTCTTCCCCTTGTCCTCACGAACCTCTTTGGCCAAAGAGAGGTCTCTCCTCTGCCCGTTCGCTGTTGATGTCTTCTCGTCGTCCTCCCCTTCTCCGACTCTGGTCAGCCATGACTAGAACATTTCGGCCTTCTTCCTCTCCTCTAAGGCCCTCTATCCTCTCCTCTGCTCCCCTACATCACTTCCCCCTCACCTGCACTCCAAATCGACCACACGTCCACCCTCACGCCCTCCGTCTCCCTCTACTCCGGTGACACTCCGGTGAAGCTTTCCCGCCGCTCCACCGCATGACGCTCGCTGTCACCACCTCCATTAGCTCCACCTTGACTTGCCCTACAAAAGCCCTCAAGAAATTGAGGGGCCATCCCAATTGCCCCACCGAGCACAACTTCGTTCGCACATCTCCCCTTAGGTCATCAGATCTCCACTCTTCACCAAACACCATGAAACCGCCACCACTACATTCGTCGTGCTTCGACGGACTTTTTGAGCTATTTTAACAAGGCCGTGAGGCTGTATTGTGGATTTTAGGTACACCATCGGAGCTCCACCAGCACCTTCACCTTCTCCGACCTCGGCCATCACATTCTAACTGTGTTCTTTACCAATAACACCTCCAGGTCGCGTGGAACTCTCCCAGGAACATGCTCAGGTCTTCCATTGAAGGAGTCTCCCTCCCTTCGATTGCAATTGAGAGCTTCACTGGCTACTGCTTCGTGCAAAGGAATAAAGGAAGGATAATCCCACATCGTGGAATTAAGAGCTGCGAGCGTGAGATAAAAAGGATTTGTGTTCTTACCCGGTTGCCCAAGAACATCGGGGGTCGGGTGTTGGAGGGGTCTAGATAAAAGTTTCCTAAATAGATCTCTCAACAAATAAAATTTATAACTTGAATATCTAAAAGAAGTCCGAGGTCGAACACAGGGAGCAAGTATTGCATTCACGCATTAATCTCAAACAAAATATAAATGAGCACAGGAAATAAGCCAAGAATAATATTTCAATGAATAATAATTACTCAAATATGATATTCAATGGCAAGAATAAGCATATCAAGAGTTTAATGAAGTAAAAAGATGTCTAAGACAATAATGGTGATTTGAATCACCAATTATTAGTTTAAGCACATATTATATCATCTACTCAAACATATGAATAAATGAACGGTAATCAGATGTCAGGATCTCAAGTCAGACAACTTAAATGTCTCCTGCTATAGTGATTTTTTCAAAGCTTTCTCCCTACTACTCTTTCTTCTTCTCCCTTCTTAGCTTTTTCTTCCTTCTACCTTTCTTCTTCTACAAAGCTTTTCCTCCTTCTCAGGGTCTTCTCCTTCTCAGCGACTAAGTGTCACACATTTGCACAGAGGAGCAAAACCCACCCATCCCCTACTCTCTCTCTCTTTCCTTACTCTCCTCAGGTACAGGTTGTAACCGGGTAATCGGATTAGAGAAATATTGGATCCACGACTGTGTGCGTGAGTGTCGCAACTAAGTGGTAGGCTTAGGTGGGTCAGTGAGAGGGTAAGGTGAAGGGACCTCACCCCATGTGTTCTCAAGGTGTTAAGGTGATATCAGAAAAATAATATATGCGGCTGCATTGCTTCCAATTCCCACGATGTGCGAATAAATCCAGTCCCTTCAGCTCGTGCACTATTGCAGTGGTGCTTCTACTCAATTGGGTGGTTGCAGCTGATGGAGGCCTCAATCAAAGATTTGGAGGTGAACCTGGGATACACGCGCATGGCCTGGAGGGGTTCTTGGTGAAGAACACGGCCTCATTGTGAAGAACAGCATCGGAGATGATGGAGGTGGCGGCGGTGTTTCGACAAGAACCTAAAACAACAAGAATGGCCTTACGGCCACATTAAAACATCTCAAGAGCTTCGTAAGGTTGCGACGAGTGTGTTGGTGGTGGTGGCGTGGCGTGTGATGGCGTATGGTGGTCGAATGGAGTTGGGGACGGCGTGCGAAGGATGGGTTATTTGGTGGTGGTCTGGAGGGGTGAATAGCCCTAAATAGAAGAGGGATTCTATTTGGGTGGATGAGGCAGAGGTTGTGGACTTGTCGGTGAGGAGTTTAGAGGTGTGTAGCATGCAGATGACCACACCGGAGGTGTGGCCGGAGTGGAGGAAGATGATGGCGAACGTCAACGTCGAGGGTTTTTTTAGGTTTTGAATAGAGGGCTAGAACCTAAGGAACTATGGGAACTTAAGTAACCTAATCTCATGGTTGAAAGGGGTAGGGTCCATACTGATTTTGGCAGGTCGACGATGGAGAAGATGAACTCTCCAATGGGGGACAACGAGGAAGAAGGAGGTCTGGGAACCTTCGCTTTTACCGGCGAGAGGAGGAGGAAGGTGAGGAAGATAATGGGCCACTTGATTTGACCATCTAATGGTCGAAAGAAGGAGATCTGGGAAGCTTGCCAGAGCTTGGTTGGAGAGGGGTTGGAGGTAGGGAATTGAAGGGGTTTTTGGCCCCAAACCTTGCTAAGGAGGTAAGGAAATGCATGAGGGATCTTTTTATAGGCATTAGGGGGTTTTTCAAGCTTGGAAAGAAGCTTTCAAGCTTGAGATCTTTGTGGAAAAAATGATACCTGAATCTTTCATGTGTTTGCATGAAAGATTGGAAAAGACTTGGGGTCCAAGGCCAGGTCTAATTGAAAGAGAATTCTTCAAGGAATTTCTGGTTCAAATTTGGAATTGATTGATTGAGAAATGATCAAGAAAATCTCACTCGAATCTCATCGGTGAACTGCAACTATTCCTAATGGCAGCAGGGACCTAGATGTCAAGGAGATGGCAAGGTTAGGGGGGTCCCTACAATAGATTTCAAAAGCTAGGGGTTTAAGTGAGAGAGAAAGAGTTTGACTGGTCTGAAATGCAAACTACGTCAGGATGATCTCTGATTGGGCCTAAATTTTGGTACAAGCCTAATTTTGACTCAAGGAATCTGATGGTGAAGTTGAATTTAGGTTTTGACCAAGTTTGACTAGGTAATTTGCGTAGAAACCCAAATTAGGGCAATTGTCTGTCTGAGACTCTATTTTAGGTCAAAATGGGTTTCAATGGTCAAATCAAAGGTACCAAACCTTATAGATTATTTTTCTATGATTTTTAGAAGGTTTAGGTGAATTTTATCTTGACCAAAACCGCAGTGAATTAAGTGGGTCTGTTTCTAGGGTTTCAAAAGTCCATTAATTCTCAAAACGCGTGAAAACTCATTTCTTTCTGCATGGACCCTCTTATTAGACATTTAAAAACATTTGACCTTTAATTAACCCCTGGGAAACCTTGTGATCGCTCTGCAATTAGGATATTATGTTAAAGCTGCTGATTTAACCCTGGTTTCATGTTTATTTCTCAGAAAAGATATGCAATGAATTACGGTCTTTTGGCGGTTATGTAGGAGCATTTATCAATAAATTATGAATAATTAAAGCTAGATATGGCTGATGATTACGTTATCATCATCGGGTCCCTACTCACAAGCATACACACTCCTCGCTTGCCATTCACGCGGGCGGTTCTTGCCCAGGTTAGGATCTGGTTACCTGATTAGTCAAGTTTGTGAAGAAAAAGGAGAGACAGGGGGGAGTTTTGCCCTCTGCTATGCTCTCTCAACACTTTTTCAGAAAGAGGCCTTTACATCTATGCGTGACTTGAGAAGAAGAGAAGATGCCCTTGAGGTTCTTAAGGGCACTGTAGTTGGGTGCTGCTGGTTAAGGCATCTGACCACCTATTCTATTATTTGATACATTAATTCTGTGGTTCTTAATTTGAGATGTGCTTGATTATGATACATGAATAACTTGTGAGCTTAACATTGTAGGGTAATTTGGTGATTTAAATCGCCATTTTACCCTCTTCTTTCTACATATTATTACTTGATTCTACTGAAACACCAAACTTTGATTTCTTTTCAGATTATAAATGCTTATATTTTTCCTTGAATTGTGATATGTGAGATTAATTTGCAATAGGTTGTTCCCTGTGTTCGACCTCGGATACTCTTTTGAATTTGAGTTATAAATTGTATTTGTTCGTGCACTATTTCGGCTATATTGCAACAAAGTGATTTTAAAACCCCATTTTCACCCATTAACACTAATACCAGTACTTAACATTAATACTAGTATAGGGTGGTTTGGAGCCTCCAACCTAGATGGTTTCAAGTCCTTATGTGATCCATAAACTCTCTTTATACCCTCAGCAACTTGGATCTATAATCCCTAAATTAGTCGATGTAGGTAGGGTATATTTACATTGTAAAAGTTCATCAAGAAACACACATGGAAATATCACCCTAGCCTACTCTAAACCTCTATAAGTGTGTTTAACAAGAGCATGCATCAATAAACACACATCTTACAACCATTAAGATTATTTTAAGGAGTCTAGAATTCCAAGAGGAGGGTCCCTACCTATTCATGGAGAAGCCAATAACTCTGAGATGATTAAAGGAGGGTACACCTTCCCCCTTCTCCTTCTCTACCCTCAACAACTCCCAGCAGCAGTAGTTGTAGGTGTGACAGTGACAGCAACAGCTGTAGGTGCGACAGCAGCAATATCCACCAATGCAACAACTATAGTTCCAACAATGGCAATAGCAGCAAGCAGAAGAAGGGAGAAGTGTTTAAGCAAATTCGTTGTTGTTTAAGAGATGAGTCATAGTATAGGAAAACAATCGCTCAAAGTATTTAAATTTATAATTCAGAATCACAAAAGAGTCCGAGGTCGATCACAGGGAGTAAATATGAAATTCATACATTAATATTCATTCAGAATCAATGAGCATAATTAATTGAGCATAAAAATAGATATTCAATGAATAAATATGGTCAAATTGCTAATCAATGAAGCTCAACAGATCATGGAATCAAAAAGAAAAGAGAATCAAAATAATGGTGATTTGAATCACCACTTATTATCTTAATTAAGCATGCATTCAATATTTCAATAGTAATCTTCAATCAGAATTCAATCTTAACTTAGGTTCTTAAATTATTCAACAGTGCTTAGAAACAGATCAGACGACTTATGTGAGCATAGGCACAAGGCTCTTGAGAGCCTTCTTCTTCCCTTCTTTTAAAGCCTCCTTCCTTCTTCTTCACAAGCCTCCCCTTCCTTCTTCTTTTCTTCTTTAAAGGCTTTCTTCTCAAGCATAAGGGAACCAACTCCCTTCAGGGGCTAAGTGTCGCACAGGGATATCTTTCTCTTCAGCACAAGGTAGAGGAGCATGTAGCAAAACCCTCCCCCTCCTCACAAACTCTTCTCTTCCTCTCAACCCAAGGCTATTCGGATCCGGATATGGGTAAGCAGGTAATCAGGTTTGACCAAGGTCACCAGGGGTGCGGGTGATGACCAAGGAGTGCTTTGAGTGGGTGAAGGGGACCTCACCCCGTGCTCTGAGGCAAAGAGCCCAGAACACAAATCTCTTTTATCTGCTATTGAAGCTTTGAATTCCTACGATGTGGGATTATTTGGAGGGGCTCCCTTCGCACATCAGTGATAGACGCCAGTTTATCATCATTCTTATGCATTAAAACAAACCTAGCTCTTAGGATTTTGCTCCGCAAACGGATTTTTAGGCTGCATTTAGGCATTAATTAGGGTAGGCATGCATTGCACTTTTTATTATCTTTTTAATGTATTTTTGTGAGTGTTAGGGATATACAGATTGCTAGATCCCTTGAACCCTAGCACTTAGGAAGGCAACTAGTAAAGGAGAAGCCCAAACCAGCTGGAACTCAGCTAGGTCCAGCACACCATAGCTGAATTTCAGCTCACTTGGACTAGGGTTAGCTCATCCTAGCTCCATTCAGCTCATCTCAGCTGAATGGCAGCTCAAGAGAGCTTATCCTAGCTCACCCTATCTTAGGTCAGCTCAGATCCAGCTCAACTTAGCTGAATCTAGCTCATCTCAGCTCCCATTAGTTCATAGGGAGCTCTAGCTAGCTCAGTTGAGTTGACTAGAGTTCACCTCAGCTCAAGACTAACTTGATCCAGCTCCACTCAACTTCAGCCAGTTGAAGATGATTTCATTTCAGCTCAGGAAGCTCAAGTCCAGCTCCTGGGGATTCAGCTTAGCTCAACTCAGTTGAGCTAAGCTACCTTAGCTACCTCAACCAGCTTAATCCTCCCTGGGAGCACCAGACCTAACTTACCTTAGCTCCTTGTGGCAGAAGCCAGCTTACTTTATCTTGGCTTAGCAGCTAGCAAAGAACTAGCAAGCTAAGCCAGTTAAAGTAGCTCCATGCCATCCTCTTCAGTAGCTGCCAGCTCCATTTCAGCTAAAGACTTCTTCTGTCCAGCTCCTCTCCACAAACCCTAGCTCCCATTGCCTCCTCCTCTACTCCATTACTAGCTAAGCTAGCTTAGCTTAGCTAGGCCCCAGCTCCCTTGCCATCCACCACCTACAACTTAACCTTAACTAGTTCCACCAACTAAGCCCACCTAGTCCACCTAAGTTCTACCTAGTCCACCCTTGTTTTGGTGCCAACCCAAGCCATCCCTTAACCCCTCAACCTCCTCCAAAAGACACCTAAAGTTGGTGCCAAAACCTCCCTTCTAGAAGCCTCTCTTTTGGCACCAACTTAAGACCCCATCATGGCCATCCATCCATCCACCAAATACATCCCAACCCTTCCTTACATAGTGCCACAAAACCCCCCTTCTAGAAGACCTATTTTAGCACCAACTTCAAGGGACACCACCACCATAACTACCTCCCATGGCACCCCCTTGGTTGGTGCCAACTAACGCTAGCCCTAGGATCAAATTAACTACCCATAACCACCACCTAAACACATCCTAGCCATCCACCTAACCCATGCCTACTACCCCCCTCTCCATCTCTATGAATACCTATCATATTCCACCAAAAAATTTATCCTCCCTTTAGTATAATTCCACCCTACAACCACCATATCCACAGCCAAGGAAGAAGAAGAGAAGAAGATTAAGGGGGCATCCTACCCGCTCCCTTGGTGCCTTCTTCCCCTTTTTCTTCTCCCTTGTGCCACGCCAAGGAGGAGGAACACTCCCCTACTAGGAGGATGGCCAGGCAAGGAGGAGTAAGGGTGGTGCACACCCACCCTTGAAGGAGATCATTGAAGGTGTTAGCTTCCACCTTGGAGGACACCATCTTGGAGGAGCATAGAAAGGAAGGAGAAGGAGGAGCCCTTTTCAAGCCTAGAAGCCACTAAGCTTGGAGCAAGGAGCTTCACCTCTTCACCATCTTCATCATCAGGACCTTTAGTTCTTATTTTATTTTTGTACCTTGATAGTTGTAGGACAAGCTTTCCTCTATTAGGGTTTTATGTAAAACATTTTTGGTCCTACTTTTAAAGTTGCCTTAAATTTTTGTTGCACTTTTTATTGCATTACTTGCTTTATCTCTAGTGTAATTTCATTCCCTTTTTCTAATTAACCAGGCCTCCATGCACCTAGGTTGAGCTTACAAAGAGGTTATCTTTTGTCACTTAAATTTTAGCATTTTAGGCGTTAGTTCCTTTCTCGCTAAGATTCACAAGTGCCTGTTATTTCAAAACCCATAAAAATCATATATATATAAAACCAAAAAGAAAGTTCAATTCACTTTCCAAGCAAGAGATTTAATTTTGCAAAAGTTTCCTCCTTGGATGACCCTAGATACCCCACTATATAGGTTATAATTTTAAGAGTTGATCGATTTTACACGTTACAACGATGTATTTTTACAAATTGCATAAAATCCATATCAATTAGCTACAGGGGGAAAGGCCTTCAATTGAAGGTGCTGTTGGCACTGAGGTCTTCAATTGGCACTGCAGCTGGCTATGCAGGTGAAGTCCGCATCTCCTTGAAGTTGAATCAAGCCTCGAGCTCATCGGAGGACTGCAAATAGGAGCGGAGATGATGGCGGCGACGACGGAGGACGGCGACTACCTAAAAGTCACAATACAGGCTCAAAAACCCTAGTCAGAAGTTTCATTAGCATCGTTGGAGAACATGGAGTCCAGTGGTGGTGTCTGTGTGGCGAGTGGAAGTGTGTGGTGGTCGGGAGAACTCGAAGGAGGTGAGTGGAGGTGGTTGAGTTTAGTGGGGCGATGGAGTGGGTTTTTGGTCAAATTAGGTGAGGGGTTTTGATGGGTGAGATGAGACAGAGATTTTGTAGGTGGAGCGGGTACATTTAGTGGTGTATGGATGGTAGAAGGTCATGCCAGAGGTACGCCAGACGTAGGGAAGACGGAGTTTGCACGAGCATGTCGTGGGTCGAAACTAAAATCTAAAGAGAGATAAGTAAAGTGGAGATGGAGAGGAAGGAAGGGGGCCTAGTGTTAATGGTCGAAAGGGGCAGGAGGGCACCGGCTGTGATTGGCCGGCGTTGTGGAAGAGAACGCCTCCAGTGGGGGTAGACAATGTGACAAAAGGGGTTGGAAGCCCTGACTTTGGCCTACTAGTTGCGGATGAGTGTGAGGGAGAGTTTGGCACTCCAAATTTGATGGTTGGGAGGCTGTAAGAGGATGGGGAAGAGAGCTCACCAGAGTTGGTTGGAGGAGGCCAGAGGGAGAGTCTTTGGTGAGGAAGTGCAACCAAACCAAGCTAAGGAGTTAGGTTAGAAGCTCTAGGAGCTTTTATAGAGCTCATGGTGTTATTCGCTTGAGATCAGGTTTTAATCGTTGCATTGCAGTATAGTTGAAATCTCACAAAAAATAGATAAAATTTATACTCGAAAAGGTCCGAGGTCGTTCGCTGGGAGCAAGTAGGAATTCAATTCTCAAGATTGCAATTTAAACAATAGAGATAAGAAATTATAATCAAAAATTGATTTAGAATAATGTGGCAATAAAATCAAGTATTAGACTCCAAAAAGAATGGAGTAAAATGGTGATTTGAATCACTAATTACTCCCTACAGAAACATTTAATGGAACTCAATAGCTATGCATGAGATAAGCACAAGTCAGCCGTCTGATTGAATGATTAGACGTCTTAAACGTCTGATGAATAGTGCTCTCCTTCTTCTTTCTCTGATTTGTTCTTCTCTTATAATCTTGTGCAACTCTTCTTTTCTTCTTCTTCTTTCTTTCTCTCTCTGTTCTTCTAGTCTTTTATTCTTCTTCTTCTTCTCTCTTTCTCTCTCTGTTCTTCTGCTTCTTTGCTCTGCTTTTCTTCTTTCTTTCTCTACTCTTCTTCACGCAGAGGGGGAAGGATCCTCAATTTTGGCTAAGTGTCAGCCAATCCTTCTCAGAGTAAAACCCTCCCCTACCCCATGCAAACTCTCCTCTCTTTCTCTCCTTGGGTCACGCTCTCCTAGAGCCTTGCACAGTACCGGGTAATTGGATTCGTATCTAAGCGCACCCAGGTCCAGACTCACCGACAGTAGGTGGTGAGCAAGTAGATAGCGTAGGCAGGTAGTCGGATCTACGCCAGGCCCACGGGGTAATGGATCACGAGCGAGGCGTAGGTGAGGGGCGTAAGAGACTGATGGGAACACCATCATGAGCCATAACTAACTCATTTTAACCCAATTAAGTCAGTAAATGCTCCTACATAACCACCATAGAGTGACAAGTCATTGCATAATCATTACGAAGGAAAAATAAGAAAATATGGTTAAAACTGTAATGTTACCAGCTTATCATGAATATAGTACAACCATGGGTTTTCCCAAGGGTTGAATGAAGGTCAATTGGTCTTAAGAAGATAACAAGTGGGTTAGAATAATCAGAAAAGGGTTTTCACATGTTTTGAGAATTAAATGACTTTTGAAACCCTAAAAATAGATTTGCTTAATTAACTGAGGATCTGATCAAGATAAAATCCACCTAAACCTTCTAAAATTCATATAAAAATATTCTCTAAGGGGTATAACCTTCAATTTGACCATCAGAACCCATTTTGACCCAAAACAGAATCACTGACAAATATTTGCCTTAATTTGGGTTTTTGCATAAATTACCCAATCAAACATGGTCAAAACCAAAATCCAACTTCACCATTGGATTCCTTAGGTTCAACTTAGGTTTGTACCAAAATTTGGACCCAGATGAGTTTGTCTTAACCTAGTTTGCAATTTGGTCCTATTTAATTACATTTCTACCCTCAACTTTCAAAATCCTTTCAAATAGGTCCCTAACTTTGTCGTCCCTCACAAACAGGCACCTATCGCCATTAAACCTATTCCTACTTGCTTCGACGACCTTAAAAAGGAAAGAACTCCCTGATTTCTTGATGAATCCCTTTCAAATTTGAAAAGGAAGTTCGTCAAGAAATTCCCTTCCTTTTGGACCCAATCCTAAGCCCTAAAACCTACCCAATCTCTCATGCAAACGCATGGGAGATTTGGTTATCAAGAAATTCCCAAACTCCAGTGAGCTTTCCAAGCTTGGGAAGCTTGCTTCCCAAGCTCTAACCGTCCTCCTGAGGTGTATAAAAGCACCCCCTACTCATACTGAATCCCTCAAGCTTGAATTCGACCAGAGAATCCCTCAAATTCCTCTCTCCTCCTCCAACCGATTTTATCTTCAAGCTCCAGCAACTCTCCCTGCCTTCCCTCGTTGTCTGACCACAATACCTGTGGCAGATTCTTCATCCTTACCTTCTTCCGTGTTGCGCAACACCCGCTGGCACTCCTACCCCTTTCATCCTAGCCATCATCCACCTCTCAAAGCAGCTTCGTCTCCGGCGTCGGCCACAAATCAACCGGTTCCAGCTCCGCTCCCCTTCGTCTGCCTCCCCTCCTAAACAATTCCTCGACTTCCACTCTTCATTTTTAGATGCTCACCACTTCGTTTCGACCACCGACTTGCCTCGTCGTCCTCCGTCTTCCACCTCACTGGCGTACCTCCAACGAGCTCGCACGGCCACTACACTCCACCAATCTGGCCGTCGTTCATCCCTACACCTATGCCGTGTTCCATAGGGCAAAAGCCCTCTGGTCTTCGAGGCTATTAGCCTCCCCACTGCTCTGCTGAGCACCGCACTTTCTCACTTCACCTTCCGTCACCGTCCGACCACCTCATGCACTCTCACACCTCACGAACACTTCAGTTCAATTCCTCGCCTCACGACGACGCTATTGAATCTTTTAACCAGGTTTTTAGCCTGTATTTTATGTTTCAGGCAGTAGGCCCCTCCACTGCCATTGACGAAGCTTCGACCGAAGCTTGAAGCTCTCATCACGCCTGCAGGTTCCAGGCGTGGACTCCAGCTTGTGCGGAATCACTTCAGGAGTATACTCACACAATCAATTGGAGCCTTTGACCAAGTCCTCTACACCAATTTGATGAAGGAAGCTACTATTGTTGCTGCGAGAAGGTAGGAAGGTGGGATAGTCCAACCTTAGACGCTGACAAGCCCCCACGCCCGCATAAATTGAATTTGTGCTTTAGGCTTATCGCCTTAGCACGCACAGGGGGTGAGGTCCCCGCACACCCCCCTCGTGCACCTCATCCGCAACATCTCCCCCGCGGACTTGGTATACCCAATAACCCACCTAGCCAAGCACTTCTCGGCTGCTACCCACTGCAGGTTGCCCTAGTCCCGTGTGTGCGTGTACCCGATAACCCGAAATCCTGAGAAAGGCCCTGGGAGGGTAAAGCCTAAGAGAGAAAGGGAAGGAGATATTGTGTGGGATAGGGAGAGGGTTTTGCTGCAGAGCGTGTTGGCTAACACTTAGCCAATTCGAGAAGCCCCTCCCCTATGTGAAGGAGAAGGAAGTAGAAGAAGAAGAAGAGGCTGAGTAAAAGAAGAGAAGAGGGAGCCGTAGTAGAAGAAGAGAAGAGGGAGCCGCAGCAGAGAAAGAAAGAAAGAAGAAAAGTAAAGAATGAAGGACATCAGAAGGGAAAGGAAGAGAAGAGCGCTGTAGCATCAGACGTTTAAGTCATCTGATCCCATCTTCAGATGTCTGATTTGAGTTTCTAAAGCTATAATTAATTCTGATATTGTTCTTCTACTTGCTATTACTATATAAGGGTAATTGGTGATTTAAATCACCATTTTACCCTCTTTATTTTGCACATCGATCATTGATTTCTTATATCATTATGCATTAAGCTTTTACTTATATATTGTTCTCATTTACATTATGAATTGTGATCATGAGCTTTAAATTCCATATTGCTCCCTGTGTTCGACCTCAGAACCTTTTCGAGTAATAAAATTTATTTGTTTAAGCGCTATTTTGGCTATACTACAACACGACAATCTTAAAACACCGATTTAGCACACGAACATTTTGGCGCCGTTGCCAGGGAGCAACGGGCAATTTAGAACTCTTGATTGCAATTCCTGATTTAGATTCTAACTTGTTATATCTCTTTTGCTGTGGTTGTTTCAGGAGAGATACATTGGAGGAAGATCAGCCGCACAGTAAAAATGCCAAGGGCAGGTAAATTCTAACCTCTCTCTCTTAAGCCCCTCATTCTGAAAAGGATAAAAGAAAAAAAATCAATTAGGGTTACTTGCATTCTATTCATAGATAATTCATCAAGTTGCTTGAGTTGATACATTTTATTTGAACAACAAATCCTGATTTGTGCACTCACTTAAAGCTTATGGTATCTAGGGCTATCACATTCTTGTTTAAGCCCTCGGTACCACATTTGGACAAATTAAAGTGGACCAAATTAGAGCCAATTAAGGATTCCAGTTTAGGGTTTTTAGAGACACATTTGCTTAATCAAGAAATCGTCTTCCCAGACAATGTGTGCCTAGACCTTGATT
The DNA here is from genome assembly GCA_037157565.1 of Thalassia testudinum. Taxonomy (NCBI): domain Eukaryota; kingdom Viridiplantae; phylum Streptophyta; class Magnoliopsida; order Alismatales; family Hydrocharitaceae; genus Thalassia; species Thalassia testudinum. The sequence goes on from JAZHRO010000063.1 coordinate 72,957,368, forward strand.
GAACTGATCTATTCAAGCAAAACCCTAAAATCGGGCTCTTAAAATCATTTGAACACTAAAAGTGGGACCTAAATTTTCAAGGACAATATAGGTGAAGTTGACCCACCTTGTTGAGTCAACCAATCTTCAAATTAGGTCACTTTTGCACTCAACACATCTTAAAGTTCAAGTGAAATTCTAAGCACCCTTGCTCTTAATTAAAACTGGTAGACTTAAGAGGTCAAGCCCCATTCTGGTCTACCTGGAACATCAGTGACAAGAGAGGTCGGGTGGGGGAAGCCCTGTAACCTGTGGGGGCACTCTACCATGTAGGAGTCTTTGCGAGACTCTCCCTCTCTGGCTGCTTAGGTCATTCTTAGGTGGACGGCTTTCTGACTAAGGGGTATAATCTGCCCCGAACCTCTATAGTCATCCAAAATTTTTGGGTGTCTTGATTGGGTCCATCACATTCTACCTCTCATCTACTCCATCGATGCATGTTCGGGAGGAGGTCTCTAAGACCATCCTGGAGGCCTCCTTTAGTCACTCATTCACATCGAGGCCAAGCCTCGACCTCCTTGTTTATGCAACAACCCAATCCTAACCCAATCCTATTGATATCTCTTCTGATTCATCTGAACCTGATTCTCCTTCATCCATCATCATGGCACAACCCGCAGAAGAAAATAATCTCGAAAATTAACTTCAACGCCTCAATGATCTATTCCAAGCCTTTGTGAACCCATTGTAGCGTCTAATGATGCGAGATCACTACAATCCTACTGCTGTGGCAATTGAACCTCGAGTACAAATCCCCGCTAGAGGTCCTGACACTGAACTCGAGCCCAACATGATTCATGTCATTCCCAAATTCCATGGGCATAACTCTAAAGATCCTTTCCAGCATATCAAACAACTCAAGCATCTGGCCCAGACCTTCAGGTCAAAAGCTCAAAATCAGGATATTCTACTCATGAAAATTTTCTCCTTCTCTCTCATGGATAAAGCTACTCACTGGTACCAAACCCAAACACGTCTAATCAACACCTGGGTGGAACTTCAATCCGAGTTTCTAAGAAAGTTCTTCCCTGTTGGTCGGACAAATGCTTTACGGCACCATATCACACATTTCACACAACAAGCAAGAGAACTACTTCACGAAGCATGGGATCATTTTCTGGATCTCATGTGAAAGTGCCTCCATCACAGAGTTCCTAAATGGGAACAAGTCCAGTCTTTTTACTAGGGACTCCGTGAGGATATTAGATTATTCGTCAGTGCAACTTGCGGAGGAAACATCATGGGTCAACATGAAGACACCATGTGGGAGATTTTCGAGAATATGTGCAAGAACTCCATCAATAATGAATCCATGGGCATGTTCGACCGGACGAATGCCTGTGCATTGACAAATCCAAAGGGAGCACATGAGATGTAGGGCCTATCCTCTTCCGTCAACTTGGAACTAATCGCCAGTCATTTGGACAATGTCTCTATTATTGAGAAGAAGGTGGATGAGCTAACTCGACATTTGCAGCAAGCCACCTCTACGTAATACCCGTTCACACAACCACCCTCTAACAGGGAGGCCGTACGCAACATCTATCACCGACCTTCTTAGGGGATGGACTCATATCCACCCCCATCTGATTCTGGCTATGGAGGAAACTCTGGATCCACCTACTCTAGTTGGGGGAACTCTGAACCCTCATATTCTGATTTTCCTGAGGTTCCTCAAACTTGTGAGGACCTCAATGCCATTCAAAATGATCCATTCTCAAACACCTACAACCTTGGATGGCATAATCATCCCAACTTCATGTGGTCATGCAATAATCAAAATCAGAGACCTCAATATCCGCCCCGACCACAAGCTCCTCATCACAGCCGCCTTAGCCTCGACCTAACCCAACTTATCAATCTGGGCCAACTCAGACAGATCAAATGACTCTTATCCTTCAGACTCTGGCTGACATTCAAAAAATGAATGCGGCTATGCAAAAATAGCATAGAGATGAGATCACAGAGGTTTGAAATCAACTTTCCCAGATGGCAAATCCTCGCCAACCTGGTGCACTTCCTTCACAACCTTTGTCTAATCCGAAAAATGTGCCGAACCAAAGGCACATTATGAACCCAAATCGGGGCCAAGCTTACTTTGTTTATCAGGCCCCTTCTACTCCATCACCCAACGAGATGGAGGCTTCAACATCATATATAGGTTACCAGTAGCAAGCACCTCTTCTACCCACTCCAAACCAAAACTAGGCAAGATTAAATTCTGTTACTACCCGCACTGGCAAAACAACACAAGACTCACCTTATTCAATCCAAAACTCAACCTGGTAATACAAACCCTAACCTAAGGATAATCATCCAAGACACCTCTATCCAAATCAAGAACCTGGACCCATTCTAGAGGAACCATCTAAAGTTCCATTCCCTGAGGCCTTGACTAAGGGAAAAAGGATAACCAAAACCGTGGCACCTGAGGAGGACCTAGCTAAGCTCTTTGAATGGGTCCATATCAACATTCCCTTGATGGATGCGATATGCCACGTATCGGCTTACGCATGATTTTTGAAAGACATATGTACACCAAAGCGTAAGCTGTGAACCAAAGATGGGAATTTGATTGAACTGCCAGAGCAAGCCATCTTTGTCATTTTGAGCAAACTCCCGCCTGAGGCAAAAGACCCAGACACCCCTTGATCTCCTGTGAAATCGGTGATATACAATTTGACTGAGCTTTATTAGACTTAGGAGCCTCCATAAATTTGATACCCACATCCCTACTAGACTACTTCGAGGAATCTGAACTTAAACTGACTGAAATGACTTTACAATTAGCAGATCGATCAATTAAGTCACCAAAAGGAATTCTCAAAGATGTCATAGTTAGGGTGCATGATTTCTATTTCCCAGTGGATTTCATCATTTTAGACATGGATGCTCCTGAGAATGTGAAGAATACACCGATCATACTAGGGAAACCCTTTCTGGCCACTACTAGGGCCAATATCAATTGTAAGGAAGGCCAAATTGAATTGAAATTTGGGAGCAAGACACTAAAGATCGACATCTTTAAGGCCCAACAAGGAATTAATTGCGGAGTCATAGAACAAATTTGCGATATTATAGCAGTGGTTGATGACTTCATCAAGAACCTGACTATTTCTAATCAACCACAAAAGGATCAAAACCCATAATTAGAGGAGCACAAACTCAACCTAGACACACCCATAGCTCCTTCCTTTTCTCTTGACACCCACCTCGAATTACCCGCTGCTGCTGAAAACCCAGTTTTGGAATTAAAGCCTCTTCCCGATCATCTCAAGTACGTCTTTTTGGGTTCCAATCAAACATTTCCTATGATTATCAACTCCCAACTCACACTTGATTAGGAAACATGCCTGATTTCTATTCTCCAGCAACATCGAAGAGCCATTGGATGGACTCTCGATGATCTCACTGGTATCAGCCCTTATACTGCACACACCAAATCTACACTGAAGAGGGCTCACGACCATCCCATAAAATGCAAAGACGCCTGAATCCAAATCTGTAGGATGTCGTGAAAAAGGAGATTATCAAGTGGTTAGATGCAGGGATCATCTACCCGATCTTCGACAGTCGGTGGGTGAGTCCAATCCAAGTTGTGCATAAAAAGGCAGGGCTCACCACCATCACGACGGAAACCAGAGAAACCATACCGACCCTTATAGAAAACTCGTGGAGAGTCTGCATTGATTACAGAAGACTCAATTCCTCCACGAAGAAGGATCATTTACCACTACCGTTCATTGATCAGATTCTCGAGAAATTAGTGAGAAATCTATTCTTCTGCTTTCTAGACTAGTACTCCGGTTACAACCAGGTCGCAATCCATCTCGAGGACCAAGAAAAGACCACCTTCACCTACCCCTTCAGAACTTACACATTCCGAAGGATGCCATTCGACCTCTGCAATGCACCTGCTACTTTTCAGTGGTGCATGCTTGCCATATTCTCAGATATGGTAGGTGAGTACCTTAAAGTCTTCATGGACAACTTCTCGGCATTTGGTGAATCATTTGACGATTGCCTCCTGCACTTGGTCCAGATCCTCAGGCGGTGCATCGACGTGAACTTGGTTCTTTCCTGGGAAAAGAGCCACTTCATGGTACCTGAGGGAATTGTCCTGGGACATCTTATCTCTGAAAAGGGCACTAGGTTGATCGAGCTAAGGTGAATTTGATTTCCAAACTCCCTATGCCTAGCTCGGTCAAAGACATCCGATCCTTCCTAGGGCACATCAGTTTTTACCATAGATTCATTCCCAATTTCTCGAAAATCGCGTGTCTCCTGACTAATCTCCTATCTAAGGATGTCCCTGTTGAAATCACTAAGGAGTGCACTCAGGCATTTGAAGTCCTGCATGATCGAGTTACCCAAGCACCTATCCTGCAGCCCCCTAATTGGTCTCAACCCTTTGAGATCATGTGCGATGCATCTGATTACGCTGTAGGTGCGGTACTTGGGCAGAAAATAGATGGGAAACCTGTGGTCATTTACTACGCTAGCAAGACACTTGACGAGGCTCAGTGCAACTATACAGTTACTGAGAAAGAACTGGTAGCTGTAGTATTTGCCCTGGAAAAGTTTAGATCATATCTTTTGGGTTCCCGTATTATCATTTACTCAGATCACCCTGCTGCGAGGCATCTCCTTGTGAAGAAGGACACGAAACCTCGACTAATCCACTGGATCTTGCTGTTGCAAGAATTTAATCTCGAGATTCTCGACAAGGTGGGGAAATAGAATGTGGTAGCTGATCACTTATCCCGCCTTCCTTATGATATTATCAACCCTTCCAGACCCATTACTAAACATTTTCCCGATGATAACCTCCTGACTATCGGTATAGGACTTCCATAGTTTGTTGATCTAGTAAACTACTTTGTATGACATCAGATACCGTTCGATTGGCCAAAAGCCAAGGATAAATTACTTTCCGATGCTAAGTACTACTTTTGGGAAGACCTGTATCTTTTCCCCATTGGTTTTGATCAAATCATCCGACGATGTGTTCTGGAAGCAGAAATTTAGGACATTTTGTCCCTCTGCCATGACCAGGCAAGCGGTGGACACTTCTATGGTCATAAAACTACAGCAAAAGTCCTCTAGTGCGGCTTCTACTGGCCTACGATTTTCAAAGACGCATACAACCACTGTAAGGCATGCACTCGTTGCCAGACCTTAAGCAACATGAGCCACCATGATATGATGCCCTTATAGCTAATTCTCGTATGCGAAATCTTCGATATCTAGGGGATTGATTTAATGGGACCCTTCCCTGTTTCGGATGGCTTCGAATACATTCTTCTCGCTGTTGACTATGTGTCCAATTGGATCAAAGCCATTCTGACTCAAACCATAAGGTGGTCATCAAATTCATTCATCAGAACATCTTTTCTTGGTTCGAGATTCCACGTGCCATAATCTTTGATGGAGGGACCCATTTCACGAATGCTTAGTTCAGAACACTGATGACCAAATATGGGGTATTGCACCGAATCTCTACTCCTTATCACCCCCAAACCAACGGTCTAGCTGAGCTATCAAACCGGGAGATCAAGAAAATCCTTCAGGTCACTATTCGCCCTGACAGGAAAGATTGGTTATCCCGACTTTCGGAAGCTTTGTGAGCTTATAGGACCGCCCACAAAATCCAATTATGCATGTCTCCCTTCAGATTAGTGTACAGGAAGGCATGTCACCTCCCCGTCGAATTGGAGCATAATGCCTATTGGGTAGTACGGAACTGTAATCTCGATCTTTCTAAGGTAGGAACCCACAGAAAGCTTCAAATGAGCAAGATCGATGAATTATGCCACGACGCGTATGAGAACTTGTGAATTTACAAAGAGCGGGTTAAGGCCTTTCACGACAAGCACATATCTAGAAAGATCTTTTTCCCTAGTCAGAAAGTCCTATTCTTTGATGCCAAACTCAAATTATTCCCAAGAAAACTCAGGTCAAAATGGATTGGACCATACCTTGTCCGATGAATCTTTGGAAATGGAGCTGTCGAAATCAGTCAACTCAGCCATGATTCAGAACTTTTTGTTGTGAACGGTCAAAGACTCAAACCATTCATTGAACTCACCGATACAAATTTGGCTGAGATATCTTTTACCCTCCATTCTCCTTGAGCTCATTGCGCCCAGCTGATGGCGTTAAACTCAACGCTTAATGGGAGGCAACCCGTCATTTTTGAAAAACCCAAAACCCTTCTTGACACATCTTATGCTGAACTCATATTGCACTTTAGGGTTCATCCATTAGAACAGTCGACTCCACCTCTAGTACCTGTACCCGAGCTTGAAATCGTCCGCAATAGTCACCCCGACCTATTCACCCGCCCATCACCTGTTTAATGAATGATCTAAGCTAAACTCAAACCCACCTAATTTACATTGAGGACATTGCAAATCATAGGCATGGGGAGGTATTAATGTGCAAAACGCCGTGAAAATCACTTCACAAGAAAGGGTTCCATAAAAAAAATCACATATTCCAAAAATACCAAAAAATTAAAAAAATTGAAAAACAACAAAAATATGAGAGGAGAGGAAATTTTGATGGCATATCAAATTTTGAGGAGAAAAAGAGAGGAGATAAAAATGTTAAAAAGGAGCACAATTTGAAAAGAAAAGAAAAAGAGATAGTCATTAGTAAAAGATTAAGGAATTGACTTAGTTCTAGACCATATCAAAAGAAAGAAAATGAAAGGCAAAAAGTACTAATAAAATAGAGAAGAGACTAGTAGGAACGCTGATTTTAGGCCTCTTGGGTTGTAATCGTAGGCTTAAAAATTCAAGTACCTGCTAAGATTTGGATAGTCCTCAAGAGGTTGAGGAAAATGCGAAGCTTAAGTATTAGGTCTAAGGCTTAGGGATTATTCTGCCTCGTTAACTAACCTCTGGTTTGCGGGATTCGGTAACCCAAGCACCCCAATCCACACACAGTCTAGTTCAGTGTGCCTAAGTATCAAAATCACGCAAATGCGTTAAACTTGTTATGAAAAAGTTACCTAGATTACAAGCGGCTGATCAACACAAGTTGATTTAGACGAGTTCCCGGCATGGAGAGGCAGAAAATTCACCTTGAAGATGCGCAATAACATATTGTCTCCTCAGTGCTTGTCTCCTAGGATATCTACATATCCTACTGGGGGCATGTAAGCACCTTGTGCTGGTTCAGATGCCATGGGCGATATTATCTCGAAATGTCGATTGCCAGGGTTTGAATTTAGCTACAGAACGTCATGGGTGGGATTATCTTGAAATCTCGAAAGCTAGGGTTCTGGGGCTTGCCATGGGCGGTGTTATCTCAAAGCATCGATTGCCAGGGACCCTGCGAGGATTGATGGTGGGGACTAGGAATCCGAAATAAACCGTGTTGTAAAGCTAATCCGAAGCTAAAAATAAAAAGAAAAGAGAGAGAAAACTCTCCAAAAACAAAGAAAAATTCCTCTCTTTGACAAAAATGCACTGCAAACTGAACCTGGGGTAAAACAGGATACAAGCACGGGTGCTTTAACTGCGGAGTTCAACGAACCTTAGGTTAGTTCCTGTGGGCCTTAGAAACCTTCACGGTAGATTGAGGCTAGAGCTAGTCAGGTCCAGATCTTGGTTGGTACTTGAGTACCTCTAAGCGTACAATCAGCATTCTAACCTAATCTACAAAAGGAAGCACACATCAAACCTTTTAAGCATCAAAAGGTTTTATGGTCTAGAATCAAAGTTAATACCTTGAAATTTTGCTAAGGAACTAGCAAAAGTTAAGCATGGGGGTATGATGGGAACACCATCACGAGCCATAACTAGCTCATTTTAACCCAATTAAGTCAGTAAATGCTCCTACATAACCGCCATAGAATCACAAGTCATTGCATAATCATTATGAAGGAAAAATAAGAAAATAGGGTTAAAACTGTAATTTTACTAGCTTATCATGAACGCAGTACAACCATGGGTTTTCCCAAGGGTTGAATGAAGGTCAATTGGTCTTAAAAAGATAACAAGTGGGTTAGAATAATCAGAAAAGGGTTTTCACATGTTTTGAGAATTAAATGACTTTTGAAACCCTAAAAATAGATTTTCTTAATTAACTGAGGATCTGATCAGGATAAAATCCACCTAAACCCTCTAAAATTCATAGAAAAATATTCTCTAGGGTGTAGAACCTTCAATTTGACCATCAGAACTCGTTTTGACCCAAAAGAGAATCATAGATAGACATTTACCCTAATTTGGATTTTTACATCAATTACCTAGGAAAACATGGTCAAAACCAAAATCCAACTTCACCATTAGATTCCTTAGGTCCAAATTAGGTTTGTACCAAAATTTGGACCCAAGATGAGTTTGTCTTGACCTAGTTTGCAATTTGGTCCTGTCTAATTACATTTCTACCCTTAACTTTCAAAATCCTTTCAAATAGGTCCCTAACTTTGTCATCATTCTAACAAAAAGGTCCCTACTACCATTAATCCTATTCCTACTTGCTCCGGCGACCTTAAAAAGGAAAGAACTCCCTGATTTCTTGATGAATCCCTTTCAAATTTGAAAGAGAAGTTCGTCAAGAAATTCCCTTCCTTTTTGACCAAATCTTAAGCCCTAAACCTACCCAATCTCTCATGTGAATGCATGAGAGATTCGGGTATCAAGAAATTCCCAAACTCTGGTGAGCTTTCCAAGCTTGGGAAGCTTACTTCCTAAGCTGTAACCGTCCTCCTGAGGTGTATAAAAGCACCCCCTGCTCATACTGAATCCCTCAAGCTTGAATTCGACCAGAGAATCCCTCAAATTCCTCTCTCCTCCTTTGGTTGATTTTCTCTTCAAGCTCTGGCGACTCTCCCTGCCTTCCCTCGTCTTTTGACCACAATACCTATGGTAGATTCTTCATCCTTGCCTTCTTCTACGTCGCACAGCACCCACCAGCTCTCCTACCCCCTTCATCCTCACCGTTGTCCACCTCTCAGAGTAGCTTCGTCTCCAATGCCGGCCACACCTCAACCGGTGCCAACTTTGCTCCTCTTCGTCTGCCTCCCCTCCTAAACAACTCCTCGACTTCCACTCTTCATTTTCAGATGCTCACCACTTCGTTTCGACCACCGACTCGCCTCATCATCCTCCGTCTTCCAGCTTGCCAGCATACCTCCGGCGAGCTTGCACAGCCACTACACTCCACCAATCCAGCCGCCATTCATGCCTACACCTCCGTCGTGTTCCAGAGAGCAAAAGCCCTCTGGTCTTCAAGGCTACTAGCCTCCCCACTGCTCCGCCGAACATCGCACTTTCGCACTTCAACTTCCGTCACTATTCGGCCACCTCACGCACTCTCACACCTCACGAACACTTCCGTTCAATTCCTTGGCTCACGGTGATGCTATTGAACCTTTTAACTAAGGCTTTTAGCCCATTTTTATGTTTCGGGTAGTAGGCCCCTCGACCGCCATTGACGAAGCTTCGATCGAAGCTTGAAGCTCTCATCACGCCTGCAGGTTCCAGGCACCAACTCCAGCTTGTGCGGAATCACCTCAGGGGTATCTTTACGCGGTCAATTGGAGCCTTTGACCAAGTCCTTTGCGCCAATTTCACGAAGGAAGCTGCTGCTGCTGCTGCGCGAAGGAAGGTGGGATAGTCCCACCTCGGAAGCTGACAAGCCCTCGCACCCGCATAAATTGAATTTGTTCCTCAGGCTTATCGCTTCAGCACACACAGGGGGTGAGGTCCCTGCATGCCCCACTCATGCGCCTCATCTGCGACATCTCCCCTGTAGACCTGGTATACCCGATAACCTGCCTAGCCAAGCACTCTTCAACTGCTACCCATTGCAGGTTGTCCTAGTCTCGTGTGTGCATGTACCTGATAACCCGATATCCTAAGAAAGGCCCTGGAAGGGTAGACCCTAAGAGAGAAAGGGAAGGAGAGATTGTGTGGGGTAGGGAGAGGGTTTTGCTGTAGAGTGTGTTGGCTAACACTTAGCCAATTCGAGAAGCCCCTCCCCTGTGTGAAGGAGAAGGAAGTAGAAGAAGAAGAGGCTGAGCAAAAGAAGAGAAGAGGGAGCCATAGTAGAAGAAGAGAAGAGGGAGCCGCAACAGAGAAAGAAAGAAAGAAGAAAAGTAAAGAATGAAGGACATCAGAAGGGAAAGGAAGAGAAGAACACTGTAGCATCAGACATTTAAGTTGTCTGATCCCATCTTCAGACATCTAATTTGAGTTTCTAAAGCTATAATTAACTCTGATATTGTGCTTCTACTTGCTATTACTGTATAAGGGTAATTGGTGATTTAAATCACCATTTTACCCTCTTTATTTTGCACATTGATCATGGATTTCTTATATCATTCTGCATTAAGCTTTTACTTATATATTGTGCTCATTTACATTATGAATTGTGATCTTGAGCTTTAAATTCCATATTGCTCCCTGTGTTCGACCTCGTAACCTTTGCGAGTAATAAAATTTATTTGTTTAAGCACTATTTTGGCTATAATACAACATGACAATCTTAAAACATAGATTTAGCGTGCGAACAGGGACCTCACCCTTGTGTTTTTTGAGGTGGTAAGCAGATGCAACTTTTTCCTCTTATGCCACTGCATCTACTCTTCCCTATCTGACGTGGGACTAAATCCCACCACCTTCTTCTTCGCGCAGCTAGTAGCAGCTGGTGGAGAGGTCTTCATTTAATTCCGTTCAAGTTGTGGTCAACCGCTCCAATTGATGATCCAAGAGTAGTCCTGGAATGTAGCCGTGTCACCTGGAGGTGGCTCATGGAGCTGCAATTGCTGGAGAGGGCGTCAAGCAAGCTCAAAGCTTGTGTTCATGGCGAAGGAGGAGTGAATACCTGAAAACAATAGTAAGGCCTTTCAGCTGCGTTAGAAAGCTCAGGAATGATCGCCGGAGCACGGCGAGTGTGACGGTGGCAGTGACGTGCCGTGAGAGGGCATATGGTGGTGTGTGGAGGTCGAAGATGGTGGTGCAGCAGTGGGTAGGTTGTCGGGGTGTTAGGAAGAGTAAGAGGGATGTTAGAGATTTTGTACGGTGGAGCACGACGGAGCTTATGAGGGTGGTAGCGGTGTGTTTCGAGCAGTGTGGCAGTGAGTAGGCATTGTCGGAGGCGGAGAAGATGAAGTGTGTTGAGGGAGAAGCGGTGGTCATGCGTATGTGTAGAGAGTGGGAAAGTGAAATAAAGAGAGAGAGAGAGAGTAAGAGAGGGACTTTAGCGAGGTGGTAGGGAGGTGGAGGGCTCCGATGTTGATCGACCGGAGCCGGAGAAGGAGGAAGAAGTGGTGAGGCGGTGACGATGGCACAAATGGAGGAACGCCCTCCCTTTGGCTGGGGAGGGTAGCGACGAAGAGAGGAAGAGTTTAGGCCATCCAATTTGATGGTTGGACGGCCGGAGGAGGGAGATCCAGAGAGGTTGCCAGAGTAGGGATTTTTGGTGGCTGGAGGAGGGGGATTAGGGTGATTTGGCTCCCAAAAACTTGCTAAAGAGCATGGTCGTGCACCATGGGATCTTTTATAGGCCATAGGAAGCCCTTCCAAGATTGGAAAGAAGCTTCTAAACTCAAAAGGTTTTTGCAAAATACGATACCCAAACCTTTGAAAGGTTCACATGACCTTTTGGGAAAGAATTGGAGCCCAAGGAATGGCTCAAATGGAAGGTAACTTCCCAAGGAATCCCCATATCAATTTTGGGAGAGATTGATTGAGAATCAAGCAAGAAATCCTCACTTGGAACTCAACAGTGAAGGTTTAACCTTCCAAAAATGGCATGGGGACTTGCTTGTGAAGAAGACAAAGAAGTTGGGGGGCTATTTGTAAGATAATTCAAAAGTCAAGGGTCTGAATGAGATAGAAAGAGTTTGACTGGACCAAAATGCAAACTTGGTCAAGATGATCTCAGATTGGGCCCAAATTTTGGTACAAACCTAATTTAGACCCAAGGAATCCAATGGTGAAGTTAAAATTAGGTTTTGATCTTGTTTGGTTGGGTAATTTATGCAAAAACCTAAATTATGGCAAAAGTCAGTTTGAGACTGTTTTGGGTTAAGACGGGTTCTGATGGTCAAATTGAGGGTACCAAACCCTAGAGAATATTTTTATATGAATTTTTGAGGGTTTAGGTGAATTTTATCCTGATCAGAACCTCAGTTAATTAAGCAGGTCAGTTTTTAGGGTTTCAGAAGTCATTTAATTCTCAAAACACACGAAAACCTTTTTCTATCTGTTATAATCCACTTGTTAGCCTTTTAGGACCATTTGACCCTTAATTAACCCCTGAGAAAACCCATGGTTGTACTGCATTCAAGATATGATGGTATAATTACAGTTTTAACCCTATTTTCTTATCTTTCCCTCAGAATGGATTTGCAATGAATTATGGCTCTCTGGCAGTTATGTAGGAGCATTTACTGACTTAATCAGATCAAAATGAGTTGGTTATGGCTCATGATGGTGTTCCTATCACCTGGTTGAGCTCAAATTGGGGAAATCATGAGCAAATTTCATGGATTAAGCAAGTTTAGAAGGTGAAGAATCAAGCTCTGTTGGCGCTTCTTTGCTTCAAAATCGGATTCCCAACTTGGTTCAAATGTGTTTCCACTGTCGAACACCAATCCCTCAAATTTTGGAGGGATTAGGTGATGATTTCTTCGTGTTTTTCCTTGATTACAATCGGTGTGATGGATTGATTAGGAAACATTTTGAAGTGTTAGCTCACATTTTGCTTGCATAAAATGAAACATCCCCTCCTACATTTGTGTGTCACCCAAGCCCTTGATTAAACCCTAACATTGTGGACCTAATAACCTGAGAGTCAATTCAGGGTGGCTTCTAGATCTTGATCCAGATTTCATCCTCCATCTTTTAGGGCAAGTCAGGTGAAGTTGGTCTACTTTGTCTGTTCAATCAACCTCCAGATTAGGTCACAAATCAATTCAACTTCTAATCAAGTGAAATCCAAGGCACACATTAGGCTAAAATTGGTAGACTTAAGGTCTTAAGTTCGTACATTCCGATCTACTTGGAACTGCACTGACAGGGAAGGTTAGGTGGGGGAAACCTTGTAACCCGTGGAGACACTGTACCGTGTAGGGGTCTTTGTAGGGCTCTCCCTTCCTGGTTGCCCAAGTAATTCTCGGGTGTATGGATTTCTGATTTAGGGGTATCATTCGCCTCAAAACAAGCCTTAGTCATCCAAAAATCTTTGGGTGCCTTGATTGAGTCCAATTCATATCCAATCCCTCATCCATTCTATAATGCACATACACAGGAAGGTCATCAGGTTTTTAACCAAAGAGACCTCATTAGATATTCAACAAGGATTTCTGATCTAATCTAATTACTTTAATCTGAACCTGAGTTTGATTGTACATCCTGATCCACCACCTAATTTGAAAATGCAACCTGGCAATTTAAGAAGACCAATTAGGAAACCTAAATCCCGAATGTCCATGAAAGATAGAATGATTGAGAATGCCCTTAAATATTATGAAGATTATGAGAGAACCTCAAATCCAATTATCAGGATTTCAGTTAATGTTCCAGAAACAACAACCCAAATTATGAACCATGTTGGGATGCTATTTACACAAATGTTACACGGTTCAACCCGAGATGATCTTTTAACTGAGTACAGTGAATTGTGGAGATTACACAATATCGAGTGTATACATTGTTTGTCCAATCCACACATTTGGGAGATGTACCAAGGCCTCATGGAGAAACGTGGGTGTATGTTGAATACATTACAACAAACCATTGATAAAAAATACTCGTACATCCCTTTAGAATTGATGAGACACCTTGGAACAACATTGAGGATCAATATGATTTCCCAGAGCCTGGGTTTGAGAATTGAGGTTGTTGTGGACCCTCAACCCAAGTGGAAGTCAATCCAAATTTTGTGCAGATTGATATGCTTGATCTTGAAATGGGTTGGGAGGACTCAATTACAGGTGTTCCCAATTTCGAGCCAACCTTAGAAACTCATGAACCTGGCTCACCAAACCCTAAATTCCCAGACACCTGTTATGATGAGTTTAAAATAGAACCTCTCGAGAGTGTAAATCCCAAGCCTTATCCTGTTAAGGTAACTCTCGAGAGCAACTATGATATCCCGATAGAGTCCAGCCTAGATTCTAGTAATCCAATCCTTACCCTTAACCTAGATTCTAGATTTTAGCCTAATTGGGATGATTATGAGGCCCAATGTGATGAGAAACAGATTTTGAATTCGAGATAACATTCTAGGCCTGTATTTGATGACTACACCTCTCTAGACTCCTCTGAAAGACAGATCAATTTTTTGAAAATGATGCCAATTTATGATATAGAAATCGAGGAGCTGGAAGAGTTGGGATTTGATTGGGTCTACCCTAGGAGCCAAGAACCCGAGCCTATACCTAATAGGGACACCTTTTTGAGCTCAGAATCTAAAATTAGGTTAGATCCAAGTCAGGTTGTTGATTCTTCACATCAGGATTCACTATGTGGTGGAACTCCCGATCTGGAATCATGTTCAGAACACAAATTTGCAAATTCTTCGATGATTTCAAATCTTACTCTAATTTTGGAGAGCCTTTGTTTCCTAATAACTACGAGCCAGTTTACGACCTCAGCATCCACGATCCGTTCTTTGATTCTGATGCTGAGGCCAATGATTTGAATCTCAAAGAAGCCCTACCTTCTAATCCACACACAGAGCTTTATGAAACCCGTTCCCAACCCCAACCCACCACCGGAATCAACTTCTACTCTAATTCACCTCTCTTTAATCCAGTTGCATATGATTCTCTTCCATCCTTTGATTGGGTTTCGAACAGTGATTAGATCAATAATTACTTCCCATCCTTTTTTGATCCTACTAGTAGGGTTCCTACATCCTTTTCAGATCCATTTTCTTTTGAGGATTCCTACTTTGATCAGGCTGATCCAACTCAGTCAAACACTAAATTCACGCTGCCATATCTTTTTGAGCCGCAAAATACCTGGTGGGCTCCGCATTTACTAATTCACATCCATCAACCCGCCAGATTGATTGGGTTTGGGCTACATCATCAGCTTGTCGATCTAAACAATCACCTGGTTGGACCAACCAGGCTATTAATCAAGGTGCTTGTTCTACAACACTCCTCTGATTTGACCATTCCCACTCCATGATCATCTTCTACTCAGCTGAAGGCATTGAATTTAGCGCTTAACCAGAGGCAACCCATCATTCCAAAAAATTGAGACCCTTCTAATCATCCTTTTGAGCTACAATCCTACTGCACTTAGAGTTCAGAGTTAGAACAGTTGACTCCACCTTTAGTATTCGTATCAAAGCTTGAAATTGTCCGCAACAGTCATCCTGACCCATTCACCCACCCTTTGATCCTATTCTTATCATTGAACTAAGTTGATTTCATACCCTCTGGTTTACAATGAGGACATTGCAAAACATAGGCAAGAGGGGGTGTTAAAGTGCAAACACATAAAAATTCAAGTTTTCGAGGGGTTCTCACAAAAAAAATACATATCCAACAAAAAAAACAAAAAAATAAATTTTTTTTGAAAAATAACAAAAAAAATGGAAAGGGGTGGAAAATTTTGAGAATCGATTGCATATCATTTATAAGGAGGAAAAGGGGAGAAGATTCTAAATGTCGAAAAGGAGCCACAATTTGAAACAAAAGTGTTAGCCATAGTAAATGATTATGGAATCTGCTTAAGTTCTAGACCAAATCAAAGAAAGAAAAACAAAAGACAAAAAAGTGCTAAAAGACATGGAGATTAGTATAAGTGCTGATCTTAAGCCTCTTGGGTCTATTTTAGGGTTTAAACACTCACGTATCCGTTAAGATCTGGATAGTCCTCAAGAGATTGAGGAAAATGTAAAGCTTATGCATTAGGTCTAAGGCTTAGGGATTATTCGACCTTGTTACTGATAAATGCCAGTTTATCATCATTCTTATGCATTAAAACAAACCTAGTTCTTAGGATTTTGCTCTGCAAATGAGTTTTTGGGTTGCATTTAGGCATCAATTGGGTTAGGCATGCATTTTACTTTTTATTATCTTTTTGATGTGTTTTTGTGAGTGTTAGAGATATACAGGTTGACAGATCCCTAAAACCCTAGCACTCAAGAAGGCAACTGGTGAAGGAGAAGCTCAAATCAGCTAGAACTCAGCTGGAATCTAGCTTACCATAGCTAAAATCCAACTCACTTGAACTGCAGTTAGCTCATCCTAGCTCCATTCAGCTCATCTCAACTAAATGTCAGCTCAAGAGAACTCATCTTAGCTCACCTTAGCTCAAGTCAGCTCAGATCCAGCTCAACTTAGCTGATTCTAACTCATCTCAGCTGCCATCAGTTCACTGGGAGCTCTAGCTAGCTCAGTTGAGTTGACTGGAGTTCACCTCAGCTCAAAACCAGCTACATCTAGCTCCACTCAACTCCAGCCAGTTGAAGATGACTTCATCTTAGCTCAGGAAGCTCAAGTCCAGCTCTCGAGGACTCAGCTTAGCTCAACTTAGTTGAGCTAAGCTACCTTATCTACCTCAACTAGCTAGGTTCTCCCCGGGAGCATTAGACCCAGCTCACCTCAACTCCTTTTAGCAGAAGCCAGCTTGCTTTAGCTTGGCTTACTAGATAGCAAAGAACTAGCAAGCTAATCCAACTAAAGTAGCTCCATGCCACCCTCTTTAGCAGTTGCCAGCTCCACTTCAGCTCCATACTTCTTCTCTCAAGCTCCTCTCCTAAAACCCTAGCTCCATATGCCTCCTCCTCTACTCTATAACTAGCTAATCTAGCTTAGCTTAGCTTAACTTAGCTCCAATTCCCTTGGCCAACCATCAACCCAACCTAACCCTAACTCCACCTACATAAGCTCCCACTTCAAGTCCACCTAGCTACTTACTCCTAATCCAAGTTGGAGCCACCACCATAGCCATCCCTTCACCCCTCAACTTCCTCCAAAAGACACTTAAGGATGGCGCCAAAACCACCCTTCTTGATTCCTTCCTTTTGGCACCAACCTAAGACCCCATAATGGCCACCCATCCATCCACCAAATACATCCCAACCATTCCTTACATGGCGCCACCTAGCCCCCTTCTAGAAGACCCATTTTGGCACCAACTCAAGGGGCACCTAGGGTGGTAACCACCACCCTTAAGTTGGCGCCAAACCCTAGTAGCCCTAGGATCTATTAACTACCCTAGAATCCTATCCTAGCCATTCATTCCAAAAGCCACCTATACCCCATCCTACTTTATGAAAAGACCCTTAACCACCACCATTTTTCCCATCCTCCATTAGTGTAAATTCCACCCTACATCCACCTTAACTCAAGGCCAAGGAAGGAGAAGAAGAGAAGAAGATTAAGGGAGCATCCTACTCACCCCCTTGATGCCTTCTTCCCCTTCTCTCTTCTTCCTTGTGCCATGCCAAGGAGGAGGAGCATTCCATTCAAGGAGGACAGCCAAGCATTGGAGGAGACTTGAAGGTGGTACCATCCACCTTAGAGGAGAATAGGGTATGCCCCCTCTTTATGGGCTTGCCTGGGAAGACAACACCATCTTGAAAAAGCTATTGAAGGAAGGAGTTGGAGAGCCCCTTTTCAAGCCTAGGAGCCATTGAGCTTCGAGCAAGGAGCCTCCCCTCTTCACCATTTTTCAGATGATTAGTATTTCTTTATTTTGTACTTTAAATTCTAGTAGTAGAAGCTTTCCCCTACTAAGGTTTTGTGTACAACACTTTTTGCTCATCTATTAAAATTGCCTTTTCTTATTAGTTTTTTTTTTCATTTGCTTTCCTTGTTCTTAGCACTTTTCACTCCCCCTAATTACTCTAGGCCTCCACGTGCCTAGAGTGAACTTACGGAGAGGTTATTTTTGTCCCTATAAGGTTAACTTGTAGGTGTTAGCATCTTTCTCGCCAATAATTCATGTATTCGCTATTATTTCAAAATCATAAAAATTATATATTCAAAAACACCAAAAAGAAAGTTGATTTCCATTTTAGAGTAAGAGATTCGAATTTTGCAAACATCGCATCTTTGGACAATCTTAGATACTCTCCCTATCTAGGTTTATAAAATTTAAAAGCATTTGCAAATTCGCATGTTACAATGATTTGAAAACCTAATTACAAATCACACGTATTTATGCATCACTTTTTGGCATCGTTGCTAGGGAGGCACGACTTTGCTTTATCATCTTTCTCTTACTTGAAGTGGATTTCATCCCCTTGTCTCTCTTCTTTCTTGTGTGTGTAGGAACTCCAGGAAGAAAGCAGGAATTTAGAAGCAAGAGCTTAAAGTTCCTTTTCTTCCAACGATTATAGGTTGGTTCCTCTTTTATGGTCACATAAATCATTCAAACAACCAAAAAAATATTAAACTTGGCTTTCAGGATCCTAAATAACTTAATTAAGTAGAGTGGTGCAAATTAAAATCTATTTGTTGCTTGTTTTCACCATTAAACACCACTCCACTTCAAGTGTTGTTCTGATTTTCGAGTCCAGACTTCTATCCGGACTTCAAAAATCAATTCCTAACACCATAGACCTCCTAAAATCTTGAAATTTCACCTAGTGATTTCAAATCAAGTAAGGAACATCTATTTTTTAAATTTCATAGGAATTGGATTTGTATAATATTTTTAAAAATTCGTGGACTGAAGAGGGGTCATCTCCTCTAATCTTCCTATTTTGCTATTATTCGTGAATTTTAAGAATTTTTATACTTATCCAATTTTTATGAAATTTATATTTCTGGAATCCTTGTGAAATTTTACACATCACATAAAATCATAAAAATTTTCTGAGGTCAGTGGTGGTACTAAAAAGTCCAAAATACCCTCAGGTATCATTTCTAAACTTTGACACCAGCACAAAGAAAAATTCTAAAAAAAATCAAACAAATTCGTAAAATCCTAGAAAAATATTTTTCAAATCCTTGTTTGATTTTCCATGCATTAGTGGTATTGTTTGCATTATTTAGACTACTACCTAAACTGAAAGACAAAAGTAAACTCATTGGTAGTTAAATTTCTATCTTAGGAGTAATTCACTTAGGTTTCTTTTTTATTTCTAGAGACCCACAATATAAAGGAAATATATTATCACCAACATAGCCTTTTTTCCTTTGTTTGTGGAATCTCAAACTTGTTTGAAGCCTTAAAAAGGAAACCCTAAAACACATTAATTTAAATCAAATCCTAAAATACAGAAATTCATTCAAAATTGTGTGACAACTTGTTTGCTATTGGAATCACTTTCCAATCTTGCACACACTAAAAATCAAAATAATAGGGCATTACCCCAATCAATGCCCTCCATATTCCGTATGCACTCTAATCTCCTAGACCTAACTAAAAATTGTAGCAATTTGACTCTTAAGGTTTCATCAACTTAGGCTTACTATCTAGGTCTTAAGTTTTTTCTATTTAGTACTAATTCTGTCATCTATATCTGGTGTTAGGTTGAGGGGCCATGTCAAACGACCAAGCGAGGGTTTACACAAGCCCCTGGAGATTTTCCTGGGATATGCATGGGCTCAACCCTCCCCTTATGCAACTTGGCTAGATTTGTTGATAGAATGGGTATTCACTATTGATTTCTTATTTTCTAGGTAGATCAAGTCTTAGGTTAATTTTTAGGGAGTCACATTTAAGTTAGGTCTAGAATCTTGATTGTTTGAATTGCACACTTTCTCTCATCTCCATCTCTTCTCCTCCCCTCCCGTTCTTCCATTTTATGCATGGGTGACGGTCTCAAAATATTCACTTTGAGGGATCATTTGATTTTGCCCCCCACACAAAAAGATCGTTTTCCATCTTCTAAAAAAATGGAAAATCAACAAAACAGGTCCATTAACCCTTCCACTTCCACCTCTAATCCCACTTCTAATCCCAATTCTAACCCTTCCACCCAAAACCACCCCACCTTTGACTTCCCACATTTGGAGCTTCCTAATGCTAATTTGCCTCAATCACAACATCAAGCCCCCCTGCCTGATCTTTACACCTTGATGGCTGAGCAGATTGCTCAACTTAATGCCAATCAACAAGTGTTGACTAGGAAGCTCGGGTGTTTCTGAGGGTTTATCAAAGGTCAAATGGTCATAAAAGTCTAATAAGAGGATCCGTGCATACAAAAAAGAGTTTTCATGCATTTCAAGAATTAATGGACATCTGAAACCCTAAAAACAGACCCGCTTAAATAACTGAGGTTCTGATCAGGATAAAATTCACCTAAACCTTATAAAAATCATAGAAAAATATTCTATAAGGTTTGGTATCCTTGAATTGGCCATCTGGACCCTTTTGCCCTAAAATAGTCTCAGGCTAAAAGTTACCCTAATTTGGGTTTCTATGCAAATTACCCAGTCAAACTTGATTAAAACCAAAATCTACTTTACCATTAGATTCCTTGGGTCCAAATTAAGTTTCTATCAAAATTTGGGTCCAATCAGAAATCATCTTGACCTAGTTTGTATTCTAGTCCAGTTTGACTCTTTTTCTTACACATACACCCCTAGCTTTTTGAATTATTTGTGAGTAGGTCCCTACTTTTGTCATCATTCTTTATGAATTGGTCCCTCCACCATTATCATGGAGGAACTCCTACTCTGACGACCTTCAATCAGGGATTTCTCCTTGATTGCTTGACGAAACTCTCCCAAAATAGAAATGGAGATTCCTTAAGGAATCCCCTTCCAAATGTGTCTGACCTTGGATCCTATTTCTCTCCCAAAAGATGATGCGAACGATTTGATTGAAGGTATATCCGATTTTGCGCGAAGATCTTGATCTAATGAGCTTGTTTCCAAGAATGGAACCTCTTCCTTAGCCCTATAAAAGGACCTGCATCGGATTTCCAACTTCCTCAGCTCGATTTAGGACTAAATTCTTCACCAAAAACCCCTCTCTGGTGTCCTCCGACCATAGATCTAGTAGCCCTCCTCATTCTCCTTCGTCTGTGCCTCCAACCATCAAATTGGAGGCACAATTGTCTTCCTCTTCCGTGCCTCGCTGGTCACAGTGGGCACCATCTTCCCCTCTCCTCATCATCGTCCCCCTCGACGGAGAATTCATCTTCCTTGCATCCGACAAGGCACGTCGATGCGAGCTCCTTCCCCTTTCTTCCTTAAATTGAGTCTTATAGCTTCCTTTTCCTCTTCACTCTCCTTTCCCCTCCTTAGACTCCAGATTCGACCACAAACCACGCACCTCCCCCATCATCTTCTCCCGCTCCGGCCAAACTCTGGTGAGGTCGTCTGCCCTCCACACACCACTAAACACCTCACCACCACCACCAGAAGCTCCCTCATCACTCATCGACCAAAATCCCTCTACCAAATAGGAGCTTCGACCGCTCTGTCATCCCTCCAAACAACCCACCATCTCACGGTCTTCCCCGACCTCGGCAAACCCCCATACGTACCCTCTCGCCATGAGACCACCACCAACACCTTCGCCATCACTTGGCGATCCTACTAGACCATCTAGCTAGGGCTTTGACGCCCATATGCATGTTTCAGGTACTTCACCGGACAGCCACCGCCGCCATCATCTTCTCCGACATTGTTTTCCTTCATTTGACCCACTCCAGCATTGCTACCATGTCCCCCAGGTGCGGGTTGGCACCTGAAGGTGCCTAGGCTTCCAATTGACCATGAAAGCAGCTGCAACATCTTCGATTTCCTCGGGTTTGGTTATAGCTGCGCGCGAACAGAAGGATAGGGACCTAGTCCCACATCGTGAATGGATGAGCAACCATGCACACATAAATTGATTTTGTGATTGTAGCTGTTCGCCTAAGACATTGGGGGGTTGAGTCCCCCGTTCACTTGCACACCCTCGTCCATGCCCACATGCATGAGGACCTAGACATTTGACCATATACCCGATTACCCGGTTAACCTCTGGGCTTGAGAGAGAAAAGAGGAGAAATCGAGGAGGATTTATGAGAGAAGGGGGGGTTTTGCTCTGAGTTGGTTCCCCTGTGTGACACTTAGTCACTAAAAGCCTTGGCTCCCCGTGTGTTGTGAAGGAAAGAAGGACTCAGAAGAGAAGAAGAAGAAGAAGAAGCTGAAGAAGGAAATAGGGAAGAAAAGAGAAGAAGGCATGTGTAGAGAAAGAATAAGAAGAGGAGAAAGGAAGAAGGCTCTCTAAGGAGCACTATAGCAAACGACATTTAAGTCATCTGGCCTTGAGGAGCAGACATTTGATTTCTCTGACATTGTGCACTGTGGCATTATTGAAACTTAAGCTGGCGAGGAATTCTGATTGAGAGTATTGTAGCATTATTTGAGTAATTTGATGAAGTGAGATGTATGCTTAATAATCTAAATAATTGATGATTTAAATCACCATTATTTTGCTTTCTTTTTGCTTCACAATTCTATGAGCTACAATTACTTCTCATTAATATAATGATTCATTGAATATCATTATTGGCTTTATTTCCCGTGCTCATTTATATATTTTGCTTAAAATTAGCACGTGAATCGCAATACTTGCTCCTTGTGTTCGACCTCAGACTTCATTTCTTGATTCTGAGTTATAAATTTATTTGTTTGAGCTCATTTATCCTTACTACGACGCATTTCTTAAACAACGATGAATTCTCTTTAACAAAAGGATGGAGAAGAATCATATGCAACCGGATCAGAAAGTGGTGAATTAGAGTAGAAGTTGATTACGGTGGCGGGTTAGGATCAGATTTTGGAAGGCTTTGTATGCAGATTAGAAGGTGTGGCTTCTTTGAGGTCCAAATCATTGGCCTCAGCATCAGAATCAAAGAACAGATCATGGATGCTGAGGTCGTAGATTGGCTCATACTCATCAGCAAACAAGGTTCTCCAAAATCAGAGTAAGATTCAAAATCATTGGAGAATTTGCGAAGGTCAGTTTCTGAACCTGATTCTAGATCGGGATTTCCACCATAGAATGAAGCCTTATGTGTAGAATCAACAACCTGGCTAGGACCTAACCTAATTAAAAATTCTGAGATCAAAGAGTTGTCAATATTAGGCGTAGGCTCATGTTCTTGGTTCCTAGGATAGACCCAATTGAATCCCTGCTCTTCCAACTCCTTGGTTTCTGTATCATAAATTGGTGTGACTTCCAAAAAATTAGTTCGTATTTCTAAGGAGGTTGGAGAGGTGTAATTATCAAACATAGGTCCATAATCATAGTCCAGATTTAAAATATGATTTTCTTCATATTGGGCCTTATGATCATCCCAAATAGGCTCAAATCTAGATTCTAGGTCAAAGGTAGGGATTGGGTCACTAGAATCTAGACTAGGTTCTATTGGGATGTCAGAATCATTTTCGAGAATTACCTTAATAGGATAAGGCTTGGGAATTACATTCTTGAGAAATTCTTATTCAAGTTTATCATTACAGGTGTCTGGGGAATCTAGGCTTGATGGACCAGCTTCAAGGCTCTCTAAAGCTGGTTCAGAATCGGGTACACCTGCAATTGGATCCTCCCAACCCTCATTAAGATCATGCATGTCAATCATTATGAAGTTTGAATCTGATTCCATTTGGGTTGGGGTTCCACAACAACCTTGATTTTCTAAACCAGGCTCTAGGAAATCATATTGATCCTCGATGATGTTCCAAGGTGTCTCATCAATCTCTGAAGGGATGTATGGGTATTTTTGATCAATGGCTTGTTGTAATGTATTCAGCATGTACCCACATTTTTCCATGAGAACTTGGTACATCTCCCAAAGGTGTGGATTTGACACACATTGTATATACTCAGTATTGTGCAATTTCCACAATTCACTGTATTCAGTTAAAAGATCATCCCAAGTTGAACCATGTAACATTTGTGTAAATAGCATTCCTGCATGGTTCATAATGTGGGTTGTTGTTTTTGGTATATTAACCTGAATGTGTCTAGATGGATCTGAGTTTTTGTAATATTCATCATGATGTCTCAGAGCATCCTCAATTATCTTTTCTTTCATGCTCATTTGGGATTTAGGTTTCCTACAAATTATTCTTAAATTGTCAGGTTGCATTTTCAAATCAGGTGGTAGATCAAGATGTAGAATCAAATTTAGGTTCAGATTGAAGTGATTGGATCAGATTAGAAATCCCAAAGAAGATTAATTCTAATGAAGGCCTCTAGGTCAAAAAACCTAAGGACGTTTCCTATCTATGTGTTCTGGAAAATAGATGAGGGACTGGGTGTGAATTGGACCCAATCAAGGCACCCAAAGATTTTTGGATGACTAAGGCTTGTTTTGAGATGGATGATACCTCTAAATCAAAAATCCACACCCAAGAAATACCTGGGCAGCTAGGAAGGGAGAGCCTTGCAAAGACCCCTACACGGTAGATTGTCCCCACGGGTTACAGGGTTTCCCCCACCCAACCTTGTCACTGCAGTTCCAAGTAGACTGGAATGTGAGAATTGAGACCTTAAGTCTACCAATTTTAGTCCTAATTTGTGCCTTGGATTTCACTTGATTAGAAGTTAATTCAATTTGTGACCTAAGTTGGAGGTTGGTTGGCCCACATAGTAGACCAACTTCACCTGACTTACCTTAAAAGATGAAGAATGAACTTTGGGTCAAGACCAAAAGATCACCCTGAATTGACTCTCAGGTTATTAGGTCCATAATTTTAGGGTTCAAGTAAATTTAGAGCTTGATTGTAGGGTTCTTCTTATTAAATCGTTTTAAGCAAGGGTTTGAGTAGCACACAAATGGGGGAGGGTTAATTTCCTTTAGTTTAGGCAAGTGTGAACTAACACTTCAAAACCCTAGAGTAGAAACCCTAATTGGCTCTATTTTAAGTCTAATTTAATCTTAAATGTATACCTTGGACTCAAACAAGAAGGTGTGTAGTCCAAGATGTTTAAAATTAAACATAAATCCCTAGTAGGTATAGGCAATTTGGGTAGGGATCTCTAAACAGAATCGTCTTAATCTTCAATCAGATTTTGATTTGAATTCGCAAATCAGGAAACTTGCCTTAAAAATGATGATTACTAGAAAATAAGGCAGGTGAATCCTAATTATTTTGTTTTCTTTTTCTTTCTTCTAAAGATTAGGAGGTTGATTTAGGGAAGAAGAGAAATTTTTACCTGCCCCTGGAGTGGTTGATCTGCACGGAAGATCTCTTCGTGATGTATCTCGCAAAATCACAAACAAAGAAAACAAGGCAAGTTAGTGCTCAGATAAATATCAATAAAGATAAGATTAATGCGTGAATTACACATTGCTCCCAGGCAATGGTGCCAAAATGTTTAAGCAAATTTGTCATTGTTTAAGAGATGCATCGCAGTATAGGACAGATATCGCTCAAATCATTTAAATTTATAGCTTAGAATCACAAAAGAGTCCGAGGTC
The DNA here is from genome assembly GCA_037157565.1 of Thalassia testudinum. Taxonomy (NCBI): domain Eukaryota; kingdom Viridiplantae; phylum Streptophyta; class Magnoliopsida; order Alismatales; family Hydrocharitaceae; genus Thalassia; species Thalassia testudinum. The sequence continues at coordinate 72,982,766 of JAZHRO010000063.1, forward strand.
AATCACAGGGAGCAAATATGGAATTCATACATTAATCTTTCAGAATTAATGAGCACAATTAATTGAGCATAAAAATATATATTCAATGAATAAATATGGTCAAATTGCTAATCAATGAAGCTTAACAAATCATGGAATCAAAAAGAAAAGCGAATCAAAACATTGGTGATTTGAATCACCACTTATTCTCTTAATTAAGCATGCATTCAATATTTCAACAATAATCTTCAATCAGAATTCAATCTTAGCTTAGGTTCTTAAATTATTCAACAATGCTTAGAACCAGATCAGACGACTTATGTGAGCACAAGCACAAGGCTCTTAAGAGCCTTCTTCTTCTTCCCTTCTTTTAAAGCTTCCTTCCTTCTTCTTCACAAGCCTCTCCTTCCTTCTTCTTTTCTTCTTCAGAGGCTTTCTTCTCAAGCACAAGGGAACCAACCCCCTTGAGTAGCTAAGTGTCGTACAGGGATATCTTTCTCTTCAGCACAAGGCAGAGGAGCACGTAGCAAAACTATCCCCCCTCCTCCTCGCAAACTCTTCTCTTCCTCTCAACCCAAGGCTATTCAAATCTAGATATGGGTAAGCGGGTAATCAGGTTTAACCAAGGTCATCGGGGGTGTGGGTGATGATCGAGGAGTGCTTTGAGCGGGTGAAGGGGACCTCACCCCGAGTTCTGAGGCAAAGAGCCTAGAACACAGATCTCTTTTATCTGCTGCTGGAGCTTTGCTTTCCCACGATGTGGGATTATCTGGAGGGGCTCCCTTCGCGCATTAGCTACAAGGGGAAAGGCCTTCAATTGAAGGTACTGCTGACACTGAGGTCTTCAATTGGCACTACAGCTAGCTATGCAGGTGAAGTCCACACCTCTTGGAAATGGAATCAGGCCTCGAGCTCATCGAAGGACTGCGAACAGGGTTGGAGATGATGGCGGTGACGGTAGAGGATGGTGACTACCTGAAAATCATAATACGGGCTCAAAAGCCCTGGTTAGAAGTTTCATTAGCATTGCCAGAGAACATGGAGTCCAGTTGTGGTGTCTGTGTGGCGAGTAGAAGTGTGTGGTGGTCGGGCGAACTCGGAGGAGGTGAGCGGAGGTGGTTGAGTTCGGTGGGGCGATGTAGTGGGTTTTTGGTGGAATTAGGTGAGGGGTTTTGATGGGCGAGATGAGGCAGAGCTTTTGAAGGTGGAACAAGTATGTTTGGTGGTGTATGGACGACGGAGGTCACACCGAAGGTACATCGAACGTGGGGAAGATGGAGGTGGCACAGGCGTGTTGTGGGTTGAAACTGAAATCTAAAGAGAGATAAGTGAAGTAGAGATGGAGAGGAGGGAAGCGGGCCTAGTGTTAATGGTTGAAAGGGGCAGGAGGGATCATAGCCGGCACCATGGAAGAGAACGCCTTCGGTTGGGGTAGACAGCATGATGAAGGGATTGGAAGCCCTGGCTTTGGCCCACCAGGCGTGGACGAGTATGAGGGAGAGTTTGGCACTCCCAATTTGATGGTTGGGAGGCTGTAGGAGGACAGGGAAGAGAGCTCGCTGGAGCTGGTCAGGGGAGGCCGAAGGGAGAGTTTTCGGTGAAGAAGTGCAGCCAAACCAAGTTAAGGAGTTAGGTTAGAAGCTCCAGGAGCTTTTATAGAGCTCCAGGACGAGCTCAAATTGGAAAAATCGTGAGCAAATTTTGTGGATTAGTCAAGTTTGGAACGTGAAGAATCAAGCTCCGTTGGAGCTTCTTTGCTTCAAAATTGGATTCCCAACTTGGTTCATATGTGTTCCCACTGTCTGAACACCAATCCCTCCAATTTTGGAGGGATTTGGTGATGATTTCGTGGTGTTTTCCCTTGATTGCAATCAGTGTGATGGGTTGATTAGAAAACTCTAGAGAAGAAGGTGGCAGGGGGCGTTTGGTGAAGAAGATGACAAAGTTGATGGGCTAATCGCAAGGATTTTGAAAGCTGGGGGGCTATTTGAGAGAGTCAGACAAGACCAAAACACAAACTAGGTCAAGATGGACTTTGATTGGGCCCAAATTTTGGTACAAATCTAATTTAGACCCAAGAAATCTGATGGTGAAGTCAGATTTGAGTTTTGACCAAGTTTGATTGGGCAATTTATGTAGAAACCAAAATTAGGTCAGAATTGTCTGTGACTCTGTTTGAGGTCAAAATAGATTTCAATGGTCAAATCAAGGATACCAAACCTCATGAAATATTTTTGCTATAAATTTTAGAAGGTTTAGATGGATCTTATCCTGACCAGAACCTCTGTTATTTAAGCAAGTTTGAAATTAGGATTTGAATGGTGAATTAGTTCTCGAAATGTGCAAAACCCTGTTTCTGTTTGTGTGGACCCTCTTATTAGACTTTAATGCTCATTAAACCTTAGATTAACCCCTAGGAAACCCCATGATTATTCTGCATTCATGATATGTTGTTAAAACTGTAGAATTAACCCTATTTTAATTTATTCTTCTCAGAATGGATATTCAATGAGTTATAGCTCTCACGTGATTATGTAGGAGCTTTTGTCAATTAATCATGTCTAATTAAAGCTAGTTATGGCTCATGATGATGTTATCATCAAGGAGAGGGGTGGTATTAAGGAGAGGAAAAGGGATAAGAGCAGTTGGTGGAGGTGGAGATGTTGTTCTCCTCTCTCTCTTTCCATGTTAAAGCACAATAGAGGGTAGAGAGAGGTTCTCTAGCAAGCCATTTACCCCTTAAATAGCTTGGGGTAAATTGCTTAAGATGCTTCTCCACTTAAAACTTGAGTGCTAAGCAAGTCCATGGACTCCGCGTCCCTTTCAAAAACCCCCTTAAAACCCCACCTAAGGTTATGAGAAGAGTAAATTTCAATGAATTGTAGGGTTCCTAAAGTCTTGAAAGGCAATTAAATTCAATTAGTCCTTTCCAAATAGTTGTAAAACATTCGAGCCCTTACATCACGTATTAAGAACTAGCCATCTTTTAGTCCTTTTCTTTAATCCACATTACAAACATTGCCGTATGAACCTATTGATGTAGAACATCTATTTCACATAAAATGCTTATTTATGCATGTTCCTAAACTTGTAGAAGCATTAAGTATTATAAATATTGCATATCATGCATCATCACACATTTAGAATAGATTGTATAAATTGTATAGTAATTTACTCCTTTTAATGGCCAAGGTAGAGGGCGACACATCTTTAGGCCTCGGATTGAAAATCCAATCATATGGATCTAATTAGGGCAACGATTGGAGATCAATGCCTCCGAAATCACCTTGATTTGACCTTTGTAGTAGCATCATATGCTGTCTGAAGAAGTCCAAAGGCCACAGGGCAAGGTGATGCAAATCCAAACCTCAGAAGACAAATTCAACCACATAGATGGATTCGAGTCGATGACCGCAGCACAACGGCATGAAAAGCAACTCGATCAGACATTCGTGCCATCCCCTACAAATATTTGAAGATGGATAGTCCAGATGGCGTCACATGGTGCCATCTAAATCGCTCAATACCTCCTAAGCCACCACACACTCTCATGGGGAGCAACCATCATGCAATCTCATCCGTTGGATTCACATCCAACAATTAAGAGGCACTCCATCGTGTGCCCTATATATTCTCAAAGGGGCATGAGCTTATGCATTGGCAACTGTTGGATTTTCATCCCACTATAAGATCTAAGTTGCGTGGCACCCTCTGAAAACATGCCTCACACGATCCAACGACTAGTACTCCATCAGACCCAGTGCAGTGCAGTGGAACACACTCCACACTCTCCAATCAAGGGCACACGATTGAGCCCTAATGCTCAGCTCGCCTCAGTACAAGCGCCAGCAAAATATGACCGCACGATGGCAGATTGACGCTCGTAATGCAACCACATCATCTGAAACCCATGCCTCACAAACTCAACACGCACCCCTCGTGCATTCTCAATCACGTGATCATCATCATGCGGTGTAGACGGTGCCATGTGGCTGCACAGATAACACAAGGAGAGATCACGTGCGATCTGACGTGAAGGCAGTGCGAGTTGAAGCGCTATCCTTAGCACTTGTATCACAATCTAGCGGTGGAACGGTTAACCTCGCAATGCAAGCACTTAGCGTGAGATGCACGAGTGCGTGCACTACGTTGTCCACAGTTGGGCACAAGAGATGTGAGGATGGGTGTGTCTTCCGCGCAACATTCATTAATTGGCTGACCAAATCATTTGCCAAATCCTTATAAATTCCCCTTTACAACCCCTCCTACTCATCCCTTCCTAGTCTTCTCTCGCTCTCTCTAGAGCTTAAGGTGCCTCTTAAGCTTGTGTCCCAAGCCCTGGGACACTCCACTAGAGAAAATCAAAATAATTATTCCCGCTTCTCATCCCCATTCGTGGAGCTCCCATCAGTCGTCCTCTCACCTCCATTTGGGAAGTGAATCCCACTGCGATGCCACCCTGCTTTATCCTTCTTCCTCCGACTTCATCCTCCCTCCACCTCTTCACCACCTTCTTCCAAACTCTTCGTCAACGTACCTTGTCCCTTAAGCAACTGACAAGGGGGATTCTTCTCTCTTAGAGTAGTTTTAATTCCGTAATTAGTGTAATGAACATTGACCTAATTTTATGAAATAATTGTTCTCCCTCTCTCTCTCTCTCTTTCTATTTTATTCTGATCTAATTTCTATCCTAAAAAAATACCAAAAAATTTATATAGCCATAAAATACCAAAAAGAAATAAAGCAAACGCGATTTTCCTAAATCAAACGTTCACCTCCGCATGTTCGACCCGGCACTCACCGAATCTCGGTTATTTTTATTTTATTAGTGGATTTTTGTGGCTGCGACGACCAAGTTCTTAGAACTCAAGTTTTCTCACGTAAAATCTCGCTCATCATTTTGGCACCGTTGCCAGGGAGGCAACAACCTTTGATTTTTCTCTTGCATTTCCTGCACTAAACTTTTATCTCACTTTTCTCTTCTCTTGCTATGATTGCAGGTGCTCTTCTGAGGTGGGCCAATGCAATATAGATTAGAGTAAAGTGCTAGTATAAGCTCTGTAAGTCCACCCCCACTCCCCCACCCACTAGTTTCATTCCATCACATAAATAATTGAAATTTGAATCAACTTAGGTGTTCGCATCAACCCTAAGTTAGATTTTGTTTGTTTGTCACTTCGCTCCACTCATCTCACCCACCCACATATATTAAAGAAAATACTAAAAAAATTCTTCTTCTCTGATTGTGGGATTTATCTGAAATTGACACACATTAACACCCACAATTTATCCATCTAAGGTGCACCTCTCTTATCTGATTTAGTGACTAATTGGGAATCTAATCTGTGGACCCAGTACACCTAAATTGATTACACACATTAGTGACTAAGATTATTTTGTGTGCCTTAACCAGTGGTGCGAAAAGGCCAATTAATTTATCTGTTTGGTCCACACCACTTAAGTTAAAATTAATTCATCCAGTAGCTACTCTGCAGGATTCAACTCTTAGGGTTTAAACCAAGCACTCCACATTATTTTGATTTCTAAAGGAATACATCTTGACCAGTGCTTTCAAACCATGGTTTGCCTCATAGAACTTGATTGAATAGACCTAAAGTTGAACCTTAAAAGCTACTAAGCAAGATTCGAACCCTAAAATACACCACATCCATAATAATCTTGCTTGAAAACCCTGGTTGTGCATACACACACATCGAAATTGATTCTTAAGGGCACAACCCATTAAAAGGGCTCATCACATTCTAGAGCACATTCAATCCTAAGCCTAATTAAAATCAAGTAAACGTTGGCCTTAAGGATTGGACTCACTCTTCGAGGCTCAGATTGAGATTGTTTATGATTAACCTACTCTTACTAGTTCATTTGATGTCTACCTAGGGGAGTACCGTCAAACGGCAATAGTTGGGGGGTATCAAAGGAACTTGGGGCAAAAGCCAAGGAAATAACCTTCTCCCCAATTCCTCCCTCTAACTAGTTGGATTGACTAAACAGGAGTATACTAAATCGTTTTTAATCTTAAGATGGGTTCTAAGATTTTGTAGGTCTTTAGGCTACCCTACCTAAGGACATGGTTGTTTGCTTATGCTGCAGGACTCCTTTTTCCATCCTTCTGACTTCCTTCCGGTGTATGCTTGGAAGGAGGTTGCGAAATCCTTGATTGGAAGGACCTCTAGATCATTCACGGAGGCATAGGTTGAGTTTTAGCCAAGTAGATCCCATGGTTAACCCACAACCACCTCCCCCGCCTCTAAACTAGCAGGAGTTGATTCAGAGACAGTTGGACCAATTGTGACAAATGCAAGAATGGTTCCAACAAATGAATGGTTAGGGTGCTTGGCCCTTGAACAATTTTTATGATCCTTCAAATTACAAGGACCGTCCTAGTGTTGTGATCCCTGCTGGCAATGTTGAGATCAAGCCCCAGGTTTTGAGTTTGGTTAAACACTTTCACAGGCTTGGCTCAGAAAATCCATTCCAACAATTAGAGGATCTTACCACTTTGGTTCAGACCACCCAATCGCGGAATGTAGATGAGGAATAGATGCTCATGAGGCTTTTCCCCTATTCACTCAAGGATAAGGCTGCACATTAGTATCATACCATAGGAAGATCAATGGCTCCCTAGACAGAATTGGAATCGATCTTCCTGAAGAAATTCTTCCTAATTGGACAGACCAATGCTCTGCGACAGGTGATTACCACTTTTACCTAGCGGTCGGGGGAACCATTTCATGGGGCCTAGGAGCGATTCCACGATCTATTACAGAAGTGTCCACACCACAAGGTGACTAAATGGTAGCTCGTGCAGATTTTCTATCACGTGTTGAATGATCAACTTCATAATCATGTGGACGCTTCTTGCAGAGGTAATTTTCTCAACAAAGATGCAGATAGCATGTATGATTTGTTCAAGGAAATGAGTAAAAACTCTATAAACCATGCCTCCATGGAAACCGTCAACCTATCCCAACAAACCAGATCATATGCCAATGAGGTTCAAGATTTTCATACATTTAATATAGAATGATCTGCAATAAATTAGATAAGGTGGATCTGGTTGCTAAGTGAATGGAAGAGTAGATGGCCGAAAACTTTAATATTTCTAGATCCACTCAATCACAGAGCTCAGGATTCCATTCTTCATAAGCTTCTACGAGATGGGAGTTTGTAAACAAACTTGAGTCAGCTCAACTTATGAGCCATCACTTCTTGGAACCTTATGGGTTCCAAACTAGGGCCTTTGATCCCAGTTTTTCTAATCTTTCTTACTCTTCATCCTTACCTTACGAGGATGTTTATGCTGTACAGGAGAATGTTAGGTTCAATCTGTACTCGAATTCCTATAATTTTGGTTGGAGAAATCACCCTGACTTTTCCTCGAAAGATTAAGGGCAACAGACCCAATCTAGACCCAATAACTATGTACTGCAAAAACCCATGGGTCAGGGTCATGTATATACTAAGCTGCCCCCGAATCAAGTCAGTTAGCCCATGTGGAATTCCCAACAACTTGCAAGGCAGGCTGATTTGAACCTGAAGATGGTTGAAATGCAAGGGTCAATGCTCCAGCTCATGCAACAAATGAAAACTTCACTGGACATCTTACAATCTAGACTTAGTGCAAACAACCAATAGCCCAGATCTCTTCCATCTCAACCAGTACTGAACCCTAGAAATGTGCAAAACTGAGGCACTGGGCCTTAAGGGTTTGGTAATGGTGGGGAGTCGCATGCTCAAGGTCATGCTATCTGTGAGGCTACCCCAGGCTCTCTCGGAGCTAACCAAATGCCTACCATAATTAATCGGGAGTCTCCTGTTTTGCCCAACCCTCCCCAAGGCACAAACCAACAACACTTTGCCACTTCAAATGCAATCACCTTGAGGAGTGGTAGTAGACACAAGGGTCCCATTGTTGTCAGGGAGAGATCGATGTTTAAAAGTGTTGCGTTGCAGTATAGTCGAAATCGCTTTGAAAACAAATACAATTTTTATTACTTGAAACAGTTCCAAGGTCGAACATAGGAAGCAACTAGAATTCACACACTAGTCTCAACAATAAATGCAATTTGAACACAAAATATTACTCAAAAATTAATTAGGAATGTAGAGCATATGAGTATATGAAGAGTAAAAAGAATTGTAGACAAAATAATGGTGATTTGAATCACCAATTTACTTAAATCTACTAAAGGAGGGAATAAGAATTTAGACATCTGATTTTGCAATCAAACGTCTTAAATGACTTTGGCTATAGTACCCTTCTTCTTTTCTTCTTCTTCTCTCTTTCTTTGATTTCTCTTTTCTTCTTCTTCTTTTCTGTCTCTGATTTGCTTCTTCTTTGCTCCTTCTACTACTTCTTCACTTCTTCTTCTTTGGCCCTTCTCTTCTTCTTCTTCTTCTGCCTTCAGCCTTGCGACTCTTTCTTCTTCTTCTTCCTTAGGCTCTCTTTCTTCTTCTTCTTCTTTCTTCTTCTTCCTTGGGCTCTCCTCTCTCAGAATCTGGCTAAGTGTTGGAGCCAATCCTCTCAGAGCAAAAATCCCCCTTTCCCCACGCAGCTCTCCTCTCTCTTTCTCTCTTTCTATTTCAGTCTTACTCTCCCAAAGCCATAGTATGTCGGGTGATGTGCATACATCTAGTTAACCTAAAATGTCTATTAATGCATGTTCTTAGTGTCACATTAGCATCATACATTGTAAATAGTGCATAACATGCATAATCATGCATTTAGATCAAGCTATATAAATTATATAGTAATTGTCTCCTTTTTATGGTCAGGGATAGGACAACTTTTTATCAGGGCCTTAGATCGAAGATCCAACTATATGGATCTGATCAAAGCTATGATTGGAGTTCAACGGCTTCAAGATTTCCCTAATCGGACATCTATAGCACCAGATAGAGACCAAGGAACCCTAAATATCAAGGGCCAAGATGGTGTTAATCCACATCTCAGATGACAAATCTGACAACACAGATGGATTCAGATCAACGATCGCAGCCTAACGGCATGAAAATTGGTCCAATCCGACACCCGTGGCACCATCTACAATACTCAGAAGATGGATGGCCAAGATGGCACCACGTGGCGCCATCTTAGCTGCCCAACCAGCCCCAAGGACCCGCCTTTACCTTTCCTCTTCATCCGATCGATGATTCTCCACTGTTGGATGCCCATCCAACAGCTGCAGACCCGCGCACTCAAACTCACCACGCGACACAAAGCCACCTGCAGTGCGTTGGTCCAGTGCCCTTCGCGAGAAGAGTGGGCGCACGTTCGAATCTGCCCAGTCGCCAAAATCAACACAAGCGAGCGCGCAGATGCGCGATGGGAGCCGTTCAATTCGCATTAAGCGGCGTTGAGCGAGCGATAGCGCTCATGGGTGATCAAAGGCGCGGTGCTTATGCGTGATCGCACGCGGGCACGCGACGCGGGCGAGAATGGTTTAAGCCATCCGATCTCTTGATCAGACGGCTGATATCGCGCATACGTGCATATATGTTTTGGGCAGAGAAGATGAGCGGGCGCGCGTGGCGCGTGCACACGTCGCCCACGACAGACCTTTAGTGACGTTTAAGTCCATCACTAAAGGTCCTATATTAATGTTTTTCAAATTAAAATGTCCAAAATGCCCCCACTCCTTGCAACTGTAAAAGGACCCCCTCTATATGAATTTCTCATCCCTTCCTTCTCTTCTCTCCCTCTCCAAAGCTCAAGAGAAGCTTGTCCCACACCCGGGATGCTCCTCAAGAGTTAAAATCAATTTTTCGCCCCCATTCCGGAAGCGAATCCCACGACGATGTAGACGTGTTGCCTCATTCCCGTTCCTCCTGCTTCGACCTCCTTCTTCCCGCTTTGTTCCTTGTCTTCCAGGCGTTGTCTCATCCTGCTTATCCTCCAAGCGATCGTCGAGGAGAATAACTTCTCTCTCCCATTCCTTTTTCCTACTTTCTAGAGTAGAATTTTCCTGCTTTCTAGTTGTACTAGTTTTCCTACTTTCTAGTGTAATTTCTCACTTTCTTAGTTGTACAAACATTTTGCAACATCAAGTGAATATTTTCTCTCTCTCTCTCTCTCATTATTTATATTGATTCCATTTCATTGTAATAACTCCGCTTTCTAAACAAAAACACAAAGAATATAATTGCGAACCTTGATCGATGTAGCCTCCCTGAGTTCGACCCAGGATTTCTTTTCTGGTATAAATTTTATTTGTTGAACCCGAGTTCTTCGCTACTTAAACTACAACAACAGGTTTTCAAAACCAACTCAGATAGTGTAGTCTTCCGACATTCAACATTTGGCATCGTTGTCGGGGAGGCAACGATTTTCTGATCTTCTTTTCACATTTCACGCACTTTCTGTCTTCTAACTTGCTTTCTCTCATGTCTATTATTTTGCAGATACGTCTATCAGGGAATCGTCAAGCGGTAGATCAGAGTAAAGTGCAGTTGAAGATGACTACAAGTGCTCCCCATTCTTTCCCCTCCATAGATTTCATTTCATTACATTAAATTCAAATTCAAATTATCCTAGGTGTTTGCATAAATCTTAGGATTAGTTTGGTTGTTTGGATTTCCACTCACACTCACATTTCACCCTCGCATATTAAAAAAAAATAAAAAGATAATTTTGTGGGGTAATTCAACATACACACAACATACACCCACATTCAAGGCACTTAACCTACTTGATTTTCTTCTACTCGACCGGATTCTGATCTGTGGAACCGGTACACAAAAATCAATACATAAAAGAGTAGAAATCATTCTAGGTTAATCATTTCTGTGTGCCTAACCTAGTGGTGCAATTGTGGCCAATTGTTTGAGTTGTTTAGGCCTCACCACTCAATCTAAAACCAATTCACCAAGTAGCTTCCTCTTAGGGTTTTCAATCTAGGTTCATACCAGGTACTCCACTTTATTTCTTATTTTAAAAGGAAAGCAATCTTCACCCTGCTTGAAAACTTGGTTTGCCTCAAACTTGATTGAAATCAACCTAATTCTAAACCCTAAAAGCTACTTAAGGAAGATTTGAACATTAAAATCCACTCATCACAAATAATGTTGCTTGAAAACCCTGGTTGTGCATGCACTTACACATACTCAATTGATCATTAATGGCACAACCTATTTTAAGGGCCCACCACATTCCATAAGCACTACAATCCCAGGCCTCAATAAAATCTAGTAGATGTTAGCCTTAAGGACCGATTTGCTCTTCGATGCCTAATTTGATATTGTTTACGATTAACCTACTTGTACTGCTCAATCTGATGTCTAGCTAGGGAAGTAGCGTCAAATGATCATGGTTGAGGGGTACACTAAGAACTGGAGGCGTAAGCCAAAGGAAGAACCTTCTCCCCAGTCCCTCCTAACTGGTTGGATTGAGCAGACACAAGTAGAGGAAATCATTTATAATCTTAAGGTGGGTTCTAGGAGTCTGTAGATCCTTAGGCTACCCCACTTAAGGACAGGTTTGTTTTGTTGTGCTGCAGGGTTCTTATCCCAGTCCTTTCGACCTTTTCCTAGTTTATGCTGGGAAGGTCATTGAATCCCCGATTGGAAGGATCACTAGAGTATTCTAGGAGGCATAGATTGGGTTTTGGCCAAATTGATCCCATGGCCGATCAACAGCCTCCTCTGCCTTAGGATCCACAGGAGGTATTTCAAAGGCAGCTAGAATAATTGTAGAGAATGCAAGAATGGTTCCAGAGAATGCAGGGCGCTCAGCCCTTGAAGGATTTTTATGATCCTTCAAATTACGGGGAACATCCCAGCATCCAGATTCCTACCAGAGACGTAGAAATCAAGCCCCAGGTGTTAAGCCTGATCAAACATTTCCATGGGCTTGGCTCTGAAGACCAGTTTCAGCACTCGAAGGACTTGACCACTTTGGTCCAGACCACCAAGGCATGAAACATGAATGAGGAGCAAATGATCATGAGGCTCTTCCCCCACTCTTTTAGGGAATAAAGCCACTCATTGGTACAGGACTATAGGAAGACCAATTGCAACTTGGAATGAGTTGAAATCGACCTTTCTGAAGAAATTCTTCCCTGTTAGACGTACCAATGCTTTGAGACGAGCAATCACTACCTTTACCTAGCGGCCGGGGGAGCAGTTTCATGTGGCCTGGGAGCGATTCCAGGACCTATTGCGGAAGTATCCACACCACGAGGTGCCGAAATGGCAACTCGTGCAATTCTTCTATCACAGGTTGATTGAACAACTCAGAAATCATGTGGACGCTTCTTGCGGGGGCAATTTCCTCAACAAAGATGCAGATAGCATGCATGATTTGTTTGAGGAGATGAGCGAGAATTTGATCAATTATGCCTCTATGGATACTTTGAACAGGTCCCAACAGCCTAGATCGAATGTTAATGAAGTCCACGACTCTCATTCATTCGATATGGAATTGATTTGTAATAAACTTGATAAGGTGGACTTGGTTGCTAAGAGAATGGAGGAGTGGATGCCTGGAAATTCAATGAACTCTCGATCCACTCAATCCCAGAATTCGGGATTCCATTCATCACGAGCTCCTTCTGGATGGGAGTTCGTGAATCAACTTGATGCAGCTCAACCTGCGAGCTAGCATTATTCGGAACCCCACGGGTTCCAAACTGGGGCCTTTGATCCCAGTTTCTCTAATCCTTCCCTTTCTTTCTCTCCATCCTCACCATATGAGGATGTTTGTGTTGTACAGGAGAATGTTAGATCCAACCCCTACTCCAATGCTTATAATCTGGGTTGGAGAAACCACCCTAACTTCTTCTAGAAAAACCCGAGGAAGCAGACCCAATTCCAACCCAGCAACTATGCTCCGCAACGACCAATGGATCAGGGTCATGTTTATAGTCAGTTGCCCCCAAATCAGGTCAATCAGCCAGCTTGGAATGCCCGTCAACCCATAGGATAGGCTGATTTGAACCGACAAATGGTAGAGATGCAAGGATCCATGCTCTAGATCATGTAGAAAATGAAAACCTCATTGGGCAACTTGCAAACTGGGCTCATAGCTAACTCTCGTCAACCTGGATTTCTACCATCTCAACCCGTACCCAACCCGCTAAATATCCTGAATCTGGGTACTCAAGCCCATGGGTACGGAAATCAGAGGGACCCACACGCACATGCTCAGGTGGTTGAGCAAGGTCCTTCCTCTTCTTCTTCTTCTTCTGTAAATCAACGATTTTTGGTTAATGAAGCTCCTCCAATCTTTCCTAACCCTCCCCAAGACCCAAACTCGTATGCATCCACAAATTCTGTTACCTTTAGGAGTGGTAAACAAACTCAGGATCCACAACCACACTATTCTAATTTACCTAATCCTGAAGAACCTAAGGAGAGAAAGGAGAACTCTAGAGAAGAAATCAAGGCTCAGGAACGTGATTACAAAGATCTGACTCATGTTCCTTTTCCTGAAGCCTTGATCAGATCAAGGAAGAAGTCTGTTGATAGTAATGAGGAGCTTCTTAATATTTTCAAGAATGTCGAGATCAATATCCCGCTCCTCGACGCTATCAAGCATATACCAGCTTACGCAAGATTTTTAAAGGATTTATGTATACAGAAGAGTAAGTCGAGAGAATATGTTTCGAGGAAGGTGGTACTCTCCGAGCAGGCTAGCTTTATTATCCTGCACCACCTCCCTCAGAAAAAAAAAGATCCAGGTGCTCCTTTGATTTCTTGTGTCATCAGAGATTACACTTTTGATAGAGCACTGCTGGATCTGGGTGCATCCATCAACCTAATTCCGAGTTCTCTTTACGAGAAGTTCAGATTAGGTGAACTTCGTCCGACTTCAGTAACGTTGCAGTTAGTGGACCATTCGGTCACAAATCTGCGAGGCGTTATTGAAGATGTTATTGTTAAGATTAAGGATTTCTATTTTCCTGTAGATTTCCTTGTCCTTGACATGGATGTACCTGAAAATCTGAGGAACATAGCCATCATTTTAGGGCATCTGTTCCTGGCTACTGCTAAGGCCAACATTACCTGTGAAAGCAGTAGCATGGAAATTACCTTTGGGGATCAAAGAATGAAATTGGATATTTTTAAGGCGATTAATAAATTCGAGGATTGTGGATTTATTGAGGAACTTGAGGACGATAATGTGAATATTGAAACTTGTATGATGGTTTCTGCATTTGAAAGTTCCTCCTTTGATGATGAATTGGACCCGCAACTCTCTATGGCAGACCCTCCATCTTTTGAAGAGGTTATTGATTTTGTTCACTCTCAACCTCTTCCTCTTGATGAGTCTTCATCAGCATCTTCTTTACCTTCAATCATCAGCCCGCCCCAGCTTGAGCTGAAACCATTGCCTGCGAATCTGAAATATCAGTTTTTAAGACCACAAAAGACTCTCCCTGTGATTATTAGTGCTAAATTAACAAAGGAACAGGAGATTAAACTGATTAAGGTCCTGAAGGAACACAAGGAGGCAATTGGTTGGACCATTCATGACCTTAGGGGGATCGAGCCATCTTATTGCAATCATAGAATATTTTTGGAAGATGGATCTCGCCCTTCTCGCCAGATGCAGAGGAGATTAAATCCAAAAATGCGAGAAGTGGTCAAGAAGGAGATTATTAAGTGGCTCGATGTAGGAATCATTTATCCAATCTCTGATAGTCCTTGGGTAAGTCCCATGCAGATTGTTCCCAAGAAAGCTGGGAGTACCATTGTGACTAATGAGAAAGGAGAATCTATCACAACTCATTCAGCTTCCTCTTGGAGGGTTTGTATCGATTACAAGAGCTGAACACGGCCACGAAAAAGGATCATTTCCCTCTACCTTTCATTGATCAAATCTTGGAAAGATTAGCCAGGCAGAAGTACTTCTATTTTCTTGATGGCTACTCGGGATACAACCAAGTTCCTATTTATCCCGAGGATAAGGAAAAAACTACTTTCACCTATCCCTACGGAACCTTTGCTTTCCGTAGGATGCCATTCGGTTTATGCAATGCACCTACGACTTTTCAAAGGTGTATGCTGGGCATATTCTCTGACATGGTGGGAGAGTTTATGGAAGTCTTCATGGATGATTTCTCTACTTTTGGAGAATCTCTTGACTCTTATCTATCTAATCTTGAAATGATTCTTAAACGATGCATCAAAACAAGATTGGTCCTTAGCTGGGAAAAGAGTCATTTCATGACACAAGAAGGCATCGTCTTGGGTCATGTAATCTCTGAACGGGGAATTGAAGTGGATAAAGCTAAGGTTGATGCTATCGCTAAACTTCCTCCTCCCACATCTGTTAAATAAATTTGATCATTTCTTGATCATGTGGGATTCTATAGGGGATTCATCAAGGACTTTTCGAAGGTTGCTCGTCCTCTGAGCAATCTTCTCACCAAAGAAACACCATTTGATTTTGACGAATCATGCTGTAAGGCATTTGATTTTCTTAAAATGGCAGTCACTTGTGCTCCGGTGTTGCAACCACTGGTTTGGACAACCCCTTTTGAGATCATGACCGACGCTTTTGATTATGCGGTCAGGGCTGTTTTGGGTCAGAATGTTGATAGGAAGCCCTCTGTGATCTACTACGCTAGTAAAACTCTGGATGAGGCCCAGAGGAATTACATTGTTACTGAGAAGGAATTACTAGCTGTAGTATTTGCTTTGGAGAAATTCAGGGCTTATCTATTAGGATCTCACGTTATTATATATACCAACCACTCGGCCTTGAGACATCTCTTGGCCAAAAGGGATGCCAAACCCCAGCTTATTCATTGGATTCTTCTGCTTCAAGAATTTGATCTTGAAATCAAGGATAAATCCGAGGTACAGAATGTGGTGGCGAATCATTTGTTGAGACTTCTGAGTGATTCTTCTCGTCCGGACATCCTGATTGCTGATACTTTTTCAGACGAAACCATCCTTACAGTTTCAGGTGTCCAAACCTCGTGGTTTGCTGACATGGTTAATTATTTGGCCATTGTTCAAATCCCCCAGGATTGGACCAAGCAACAATGGGATAGACTCAAATCTGAGGCCAAATATTACTTCTAGAAGGACCCTGAACTGTACCACATCGACTCTGATCAGATTATTCACCGATGTGTTCCATAGAATGAATTCAACAGTATACTCGAGTTCTGCCATGCATTTGCGTGTGGTGGACACTTCAGAAAAAAGGTGACTGCAAAAATTTTGCAATTTGGATTCTATTGATCATCTTTATTCAAGGATGCCTAGGATTTCTCAAGGTCGTGTTCCCGATGCCAGGCACTCGGGAGCATAACTAAGAGAGATATGATGCCCCTAAACCCAATTCTTCCTATCGAAATCTTCAACATTTCAGGCATCGATTTTATGGGACCCTTCCTCCCTTCATTTGGACATCAGTACATTCTCGTCGTTGTTGATTACATGTCCAAATGGATTGAGGTGATTCCCACCCGAACCAATGACCACAAGGTGGTCATCGATTTTGTCAAGAAGAACATCTTCGGTAGGTTCAGGATTTTGAGGGCCATCATCAGTGATGGTGGCACTCATTTCACTAATGCCCAGTTTCATAATTTATTGGCTAAATATAGAGTTAATCACCGAATCTCCACACCTAGGGCATTCTGAGAAATCAAGCAGTGCAATCTAGATCTGAGTTTAGCTGGGAAGACCAGGAAACTCCAACTATCTGAGTTAGAGGAGCTTATAAATGATGCATATGAGAATGCCAAGATCTACAAGGCTCGGACCAAAGCTCTACATGACCAATTGATTTCCACAAGAGCTTTGAGCCAAACTAGAAGGTCTGGCTATTCGATTCTCGACTTAAGCTCTTTCCCAGCAAACTTAGGTCAAAATGTAATAGCCCGTTCATTATCGATCAGATTTTTCCAAATGGAGCTATTCAGATCTCTAACCCGAAGATGGGTAATTCATTCAAAGTCAACAGTCAACGTTTGAAACCTGTTATTGACTGAACTCTTCTAGAACCCGTCTCAGACATGGTTGCTCTAGCCATATTGTGACTTCTTTGGCTGGACTTCGCCTAGCTGACAGCATTAAACTCAGCAGTTGTATAGTTTGACTCAGAGCTAACCCGAGCTTCATATTCAGGTGATATCTTCCATACTCTACCCTTCCTTTCATGTCTTTTTTTCTCAATGTGGACATTGCATCAGCTAGGCATGGGGGGGTTAGATTCATTTTTGAATCATTTTGTTAGCTATGTGAAATTCTTGTAAATTCTATTTCTCTTGTTATATATACATAAAAAAAATTGAATTAGGAAGGAATACTTGGACATTAGGACCTTTCAATCTTAGGGAATATTACATTAAGATCTAAACACTAAGACCCCTCAGGTCTTTGGGCTTAATCAGCCCAGGTATCCACTAAAATGTGGATTTGTTTTTCGAGTCCTCGCCATCCTGAATTCTATTGTAATTTGATTAAATAAATTTAGGTGATAAGTATACGACTTATCAACCCACCCTCTAATTTGAGGGAACTTTAAGTCAAAGCATCTACACACTATCTTTTCATTGACTTGTTGATTGGCAATTTTAACTGAAATTGGGTAGCTAATGAACCTGCTAAGGTGATATGGCTGGCAAGTTCTCGTGGGTAACAACTCATTGGTAGGTTGTCCAAAGCCCAGTCACTGAACTTTTCTCTTCTTGCTGCCTTTAGGTAAATCTTAGACCAGAGAAGCCACCTACTTGAAAAGAAAAAAAAAGTCAAAAAGAAAAGAAAAAGAAAAAGAAAAGGAGAAAAGAAAGAAAATAAAGAAAATAAAAGAAATAAGCCACACTTCTCCGCACGAGTATGGTAGGCAAGTTGTCGGTGGTAATAGCTTATCGATTGGTTGTCTAAAACCTAGCTCAAGAAATGCACTAAAAATTTCCAAAATACTTGGGAAGAAGCGGAGAAGTAGAATAAGCTGGGGAGATATACATTGGGCTCACCCTTGAGTTGACCCCATAAAAATAAAAGTAGGGAGAAAGCTACTGGTTGTAAAGATGCACCTTTAGGCAGAACTCTCTTTTTAAGGTCACCTAGAGGTGTAGAAATCCGAAGTCCGTTCTAATTGCCGATCAATGAGTCTATCACATTCACAATAAGATTCTTAGAACTTAGGGTTCTCATCAAATCTTGGGTAGGTTGAGTGGCCATAGAAAGCCACTCTTTAACTCTAAACTCAAAAATCCAAAAAAATTAGAAAAAAAGAAAAAGCAAAAAAGAAAATTTTCTTTGAATAAGGCGAGAGCTTGAGGCGGTCTATATTTTGGTAAATACACAGGCACTATTGTGTCTTTGAAAGTTCAGATCCTGAGTAAAAAATTTCTTAATGTTGGAAATGATTTATGCCCAAGTAATCCAACCTAATTCTTTTATAAATAACATGTAATTTTTGCTAGGAACTAACAAAAGATAGGCATGGGAGTGTGTGTTGAATGTTTACGAACCTACGCTAACGTGTTCGATTTTGGAAAAACCCGTCGTTGTAGTTCGAAAGCGAAGGATTCGTGTTCAACAAATAAAATTTATACCGAAATTAAAATTCCGGGTCGAACATAGGGAGGCGGACGTTTGATTTAAAAACTTCGCGTTTCTTTTTTATTTTGTCACGAAGAAATTTAATTTAAACTATCTAAGTATCTACAACAAATAGAAGAGAGAGAGAGAGTAAGAGAGAGAGAGAGAGAATACTACACATGGAAATCAAAATGAGATGTAGAATAGACAAGGAATTTATCATAAAAGAGATCGTTCGTTACAACTAGAAAGCATAAAGCGATTACTCTAGAAAGCAGTAAATCTATATTAGAAAGCAGTAAAAAGAGTAGGGAGAGAGAATCCTCCTCGACGGTCGCTTGGAGGACGAGCCGGACGGGACGACGCCTAGACGAAGGAGGACGAAGCGGGACGAAGGAGGATGAAGCAGAAGAACGGGAACGGAGCAGCACGCCGTCGTCGTCGCGGGATCCACTTCCGAAGGGGGATGAAAATTTGGACTTTATCTCGCGAGAAGCATCCCGGGTGTGGGACAAGCTTCTCTTGAGCTTTGGAGAGGTAGAGAGGAGAAGGAAGGGATGAAAATTTCATATGGAGGGGGTCTCCTTTTATAGTTGCAAGGAGTGGGGGCAAAATGGACATTACATCTTCAAAATAATAAATAAGGGGTCTTTAGTGACGGATAAAACCGTTGCTAAAGCCCCCAACGTGGGCGTAGCCTCCATGCCCATGCGCGCCCGCTCGGCTGCCCGCGCGCGTAACGCCTATGCACGTCCGCGAAGTCTCAGCCGTCCGATCGCGAGATCGGACGGCTTAAATCGCGTCCGCGCCCGCTGCGTAGCGTGCCCGCCCGCGTGCGATCGCACGTTACGCCTGGCGTCCAATCGCGCGTCGTTCTGATTGAGCGCGCACAGCCGTTGGATCTTCATCTGACGCTCGTCCGCGCCCGCTCGCCCGCGCCTTTCACCCCCTCACCGCGGCTCGAACCCGCGACCTCTGCTTCGCCCGCAGCTGCGTCGCCGCTGCGCTACGCGGACGAAATGGTCGCGCGGACGCTTTTAAGCGCGAGCGACCACAGCCGTTGGATCTCCATCTGACGGCGGAGAGCGATCAGGTGGGGGCCTTCACAAAGTGCAAGCGGCCATTTGGGCGGCTGAGATGGCACCACGTGGCGCCATCTTGGCCGTCCATCTTCTGGAAGTTGTAGATGGTGCCACGGATGTCGGATTGACTCGATTTTTATGTCGTTGGACTGTGATCGTCGATCCGAATTCATCCGTTCGATCGGATTTGTCATCTGAAGTACGGATTTACACCATCCTGGCCCTTGATCTTCTAGGGTTCCCCGGTCTATATCTGATGCTACAGATGCCTGATTAGGGCGATCTTGGATACGTTGAACTCCAATCGTCACCCTGATCACATCCATACGGTTGGATCTTTGATCCGAGGCCCCGATAAAATGTTTGCCCTGTCCAAGCACATAAAAGGAGACAATTAACCTCCATTTTATTCAAACTACTCTAAATGCAAGATGATGCATGTTATGCAATATTTATATCATGAAATGCAATCATATGCTTAAGAACATGCATAAATAGACATTTTAAGTAGTGTAAATGTGTTTACATCAGTGTGATGTGCATACATCTGGTTAACTTAAAATATCTATTAATGCCTGTTCTTAGTGTCACATTAACATCATATATTGTAAATAGTGCATAACATGCATAATCATGCATTTAGATCAAGTTGTATAAATTGTATAGTAATTGTCTCCTTTTTATGGTCAGCGATAGGGAAACTTTTTATCAGGACCTTCGATCAAAGATCCAACCGTACGGATCTGATCAGAGCGATGATTGGAGTTCAAAGACTCTAAGATTGCCCTAATCGGACATCCGTAGCATCAGATAGAGACCGAAGAACCCTAAAGATCAAGGGCCATGATGGTGTTAATCTGCACCTCAGACGACAAATCCAACTGCATGGATGGATTCGGATCGACGATCGCAGCCTAACGACACAAAAATTGGTCCAATCCGACACTCGTGGCACCGTCTACAATACTCAGAAGATGGATGGCCAAGATGGTGCCACGTGGTGCCATCTCAGTTGCCCAACTGGTCCCAAGGACCCACCTCTTTCTTTCATCTTCATCTAATCGATGATTCTCCACCGTTGGATGCCCATCCAACGGATGCAGACCCACACGCCCAAACTCACCGTGCGACACAATGCCACCCACAACGTGTTGGTCCAACGCCCTTCGTGAGAAGAGCGGGCGCACGTTCAAATCCGCCCGGTCACCAAAATCAGCGGAAGCGAGCGCGCGGGCGCACGACGGGAGCCGTTCGATTCGCATCAAGCGACGTTGAGCGAGCAATAGCGCCCACGTGCGATCAGACGCACGACACTTATGCGTAATCGCACGCGGGCTCGAGGCGTGGGCGAGGATGGTTTAAGCCGTCTAATCTCTTAATCGGACGGCTGATATCGCACGTACGTGCGTATACGTTTTCGATGGAGAAAAAGAGCAGGCACGCGTGGCACGCACACGTCGCCCACTATAGACCTTTAGTGACGTTTAAGTCCGTTACTAAAGGTCCCATATTAATGTTTTTCAAATTAAAATGTCCAAAATGCCCCCACTCCTTGCAACTATAAAAGGAGACCCCCTCCATATGAATTTTTCATCCCTTCCTTCTCTTCTCTCCCTCTCGAAAGCTCAAGAGAAGCTTGTCCCACACTTGGGATGCTCCTCAAGAGTTAAAATCAATTTTTCGCCCCCATTTCAGAAGCGGATCCCGAGACAACGAAGATGTGCTGCCTCATTCCCATTCCTCTGCTTCGACCTCCTTCTTCCCACTCCGTTCCTCGTCTTCTAGGCGTTGTCTCGTCCAACTCGTCCTCCAAGCGATCGTCGAGGATGATAACTTCTCTCTCCCATTCCTTTTTCCTACTTTCTAGAGTAGAATTTTCCTGCTTTCTAGTTGTAATAGTTTTTTTGCTTTCTAGTGTAATTTCTCACGTTCTTAGTTGTACAAACATTTTGCAACATCAAGTGAATGTTTTCTCTCTCTTTCTTGTTATTTATATTGATTCCATTTCATTGTAATTACTCCACTTTCTAAATAAAAACACAAAAAGAATATAATTCCGAATCTTGATAGACGTAGCCTCCCTAAGTTTGACCTGGGATTTCTTTTCCGGTATAAATTTTATTTGTTGAACCCGAGTTCTTCGCTACTCAAACTACAATGACAGGTTTTCAAAACCAACTCCGATAGCATAGTCCTCCGACGTTCAACATCGGGTAATCGGACCTAACGCATACCTGGGTCCAGGCTCATCGACCTGCGTGGTGAGCGAGGAGTGAAGGTCAGGCGGGTAGTCGGGTCGACCAAGTGCGTAGGGGCAATGTTGCGAACGAGTCCGGTGAAGGGGGAGGAGGACCTCACCCTCAGTGTTTGGAGGTGAATAGCCCCATTCACTTTTTCACTTTATGCGCATGAACGTGCCTCTTCATTTCTGAGGTGGGACTAAATGTCCCACCCGTCTTCCGCACAACACAACAGCAAGATGCATGGCCGAATTGGCAAGGCTGCAGCTGCTGAAGCCTCTGCGTGAAGACTTGGAAGATGCGGGTGATGAGAGACTCATCATGATCTCTAATTACCCCTAATTAACTAGTCTTCCTAGTTAATTAGCTAAGGATATGAGAATTTATGGGTTAATTATAAAATAAGGGATATATAGTAAAGGACCTTAAAATAAGTTTAAAATGCTATTTTAACATCTAATTAATATTATTAATAATCTGATTAATAACTGGACTCGAGATATTAACAATCATTCCTCTAATTAATAAGTTAATTAACTTAGGCATAATATATACATAAGTATGTAATAACTTAAGTAACCTTAGTAAATTAAATAAATTAATCTAAAAAGGTCAAAAATGTAAATTCAGGGTCTAAATATAATAATTACCTTATTTACTAACATATATAAAAAGTTGAAAAAGATCTAAATTAAAATAAACCTTGAAAACCTGAGTTTACATTTTGGTCCTTACAATTCATTTCAATTAGGTCCTTAATTTTCATACAGGTCCTTAGGTTTCATTGCATATAGTCCCTATCTACTACTACTTCTTCAGTTGGTTGAACGGCTAACAACTGAGGGTGCTTCCACCGCTCGATCACCGCCCTGCCGACATCATCTTTCCTTCTCCAAGCTCCTTGAGCTTACGCTCACCATCCCATCTTCATCCATCAGTCTGGATGACTCTGATATCCTAATTTTAGGTTGGAGTTAACCTCACCGTCCTCGGAGATGACACCGGTGGATAACCTCCTCTAGCTCCTCTCACGTCCAGACTTCACCGCCCTCTTCATCGCCGTCAACTATAAATAGCCCCTGACCCCCTCTATTTCTATCAAGTTGGCTCCCTTCCCTCTTCTTCACTGCAGCTGACTTCGATAGGTTATTCCCTTCGCAACTCCGGCAACTATCCATCTCATCTTCCGACTTCCTCCATCCACCTCAATTGGCTAAAGGACTTTGTCGAGGTTAGCCGCATCTCTGGACAAAGGCGCTGACCAAGGAGTGCCTCTGCTTCATCCACATTCGACCGTCAAAGATCTTCCTCAATACCTTCTAATTTCACTCCTCCATTATGAGCCTTCGACAGAGATCCTCTGACCCCTTCGTCCAGGTAACAGTAGATAGGAGTATATTAGGAGTAGTAGGAGTAGGATAGTTTAGGTAGGTAGTTAGGTAGGTAGTTTAGTTGTAATTCCAGAGTTCAAAGTTCATCTTCTTCGACTCCGGTGAACTCCTTGAGTTCGCCAGAGACCTAGTTTTGTCTTTTGAATCCACTGTCCACCTTCCTCTATCACTCATAATCATTTCTAACACATTTAATCCCTAATTTGATCTCTGATTCGCTTAATACAAATCCACCTCCACCGACTACTTCTATTGTCCATGGCAGTAGTAGTCGAGCTAATTCCACCTTCACTGGGTCCTTCATCATCTATTCATCACCTAAGGACCCTATTCCACACTTTAATATGAGTAATTACCATATATAATGTAAACACCCAATTTTAATTAAGCTCCTGAGCTCGTTGTCAATGGCGGCTCAGGAGTTGTTAAAACTTTTAATTAAATGCATATTTATGATCGCAATACTGTTTTGACTTGTCTCGACCACTTTTCTGAGTGGGAGACCAAGTCCTGTGCTTCAACCCACTAAAACCTTATTCAAACTAAATTTTCTGATTAATCTTTCATCTAATGAGTTAATGAGGAATTTAATGCGATCCTGAGGTTCCTTGTGACCTCAAGAACAATTTCAAATAAAAAATGGCACGAATTATCTTTCTGTACATGGTTTTGAACTTTTATTGGACTCACCGGAGCTTCAGTAAGCTCTGGCAAGTGAGACTTGCTCTTCAGCCTATAGAAGATGATAAGAAGTTCCAGAATGATTTAATTTTGATCACTGACTTGTTTGAGGATGTTTATTTGAAGATTTAACTATTAGAGTAGCAGATAGAAGTTCATCTTCTCCAACAATGGAGTTGGAGAAGTCTGACAGAAAGTGAAAAGTCACATTTGATGGATCTAAAAGCTTCAGTGCAATGCACTGAAGTTGATTTTGTGCTCAAATCAGTGTAGCAACCTTCTAATTCTTCTGGCGAACAGAGCACTTCTCTAGTTTAGGCGATGAGCTTGGAACTCTAGTTTCCAAGGTTAAAACACCTGTTTAAGAGGTTGGATAAGTTTCTGAGGTTGTTAGGATCCTATTCAAGGCTTTAATTTCTTGCAAAGAAGCTTAAATCAGAAAGTCAAATTTTGAAGCCTATCAGTCAAACCTGAGTTGGAAATTTTGATTCTAAGCTCAATTTGATGAATTAAGGAGCTTAAATGGATACTAAGATTCTGTTGAATAGTATTAGAGTGATTAAATTGAGTTCAGACATGTCTTTTGATTAGAATTTCAACTGTGCCAGTTTGGGTTGTTTTCGAACCCAAACTGATGGCAATGGTCTTTTGTTGAGATTTGAATGCAATTGCTACCCAGATTAGTTTGTTATAACCCTTAGAATCTGTTTAAATCGATCAATAATGTTCTTCTGTTTTTAAGTTTAAAACTGTTCTCTGAAGCTTTCAAAGAAGCTTGAAGCTTCTCTACTGTTCCTGAAGCTTAGAGAGCCTTAGAACCTACACCAATAGCTGCGGAATATTCTGTAGAACCCATTTAAACCCTTAGCAAGTGAGAAAGTCCAGTTTGTAGACTCTGTGAGCATCATTTCACCTCCAGGCAGTAAATACCCGTAGGAACCCCTTAGATTCGCTCTTCAAATCGAAGAGGAAAACATTCCCTTAACCTAAAATTGATTATACAATCCTGTAGAGCTACCTTAGAGCTTTCCATCAAGCTTTGATTCACTTGATTTGAAGCTCTGAGCTAGGAGATATCCTCACTTGAAGTCGGGTCTGGAAGGGGGAAACAAAGTCCCACATCGGAAACCTTTGAGCATGCGCCTTGGTATAAAACTAATTTGTTACTGTGGCATATCAATCGTCAAGCGCTGGGTGCGAAATTTGAATTGAGCATCTGTGTGTGCATGTGCGGGCATGTGTGTGCCTGTGGGTGTGTGCCTGAGTGGGCATGTGCGATCTATTGAGGCCTTGGGAAGGCGAGGCCTGGGAGGTAGTTGGGCCGGTTTGGCTCGAAAGAAAAATAAACAAAAAATAAACCACGATGACTCGAATCAGACGAGGACCGAGTAGGGTCTGGTCCCACCCTAAGAAGGGTGCTGTGTATCCTCGAAAGGTCCTCGCCACAAACCATAAACCAATTTTTGGTTAAAAGGAAAACCTGGTTCAGCTAAAGGAAAAGAAGAACTGAAGGCTAAGTGCTGAGAAGCTAAGTATTGAAGAAGAAAGGCTAAGGGAAGAGAAAGAGAGGAAGAGAGGAAACAGAAGAAGGACTCGCGAAGAAGGAAAAAGAGAAGGAATAACAAGCATGAAGACTGAGGAAACTTAAGGTAATACTAAGGGAGAAGATGAAGGTAGGAGCATAAGAGATTAAGGAAAGGAAGAGAGCTTGAGAGAGAGTATAAAAAAAAAGAATAAAGAAAAGAAAAAGAAAATAGAGAGATGAAAGTAAGAAAGAGGAAGAAGAAAAGAAAAGAAAAGAAAGAGAGGCTGAAGAAAAGGAGTTTAATTTATTTTTGTTTGTATTTGTTGTAATAAGAATTGCTTGTAATTGTTGTAATAAGGCATATTATGAATAGATAAACTCTCATTTGCCTTAAATCTTTTGAAATAAATGTTGTAAATGAGTTTTCATATGAGATTTTGCATATGTCTTCAATTTAAATCATCTTTTGCAAAATTCATGTTATTAAAATTAACTTAATTATACCTCCTATACCTATAAGATGTTTTGAATTAATTGGTGAATTCAAAATAACATATACCTCTCAGCGAACAACCTGGACTCAACCAATTAAAAATTCTAAAATGTTAGGTTAATTTGACCCTATACTACTAACCGACACAATTTTGAGTTAACCTAAGATACTTTCTTCTACTCTTAATTAAGTACAATTAACTTGATTAACTGAGTTGAGAGAGAGAACGACCAGCGGGCTTCTATTCCACGCAGCCTGGAGGTAGCCCCTGGGCGTAGCAGGACCTAGAGTAGCTTGAAGCTCGCTCGAAGCTTGGCAACAATGGCGAGTCTTGGGCCTGCTACCTGAAATCAAGAGAAAAGGCCTAATGGCCATGTCAGAATGCTC
Source organism: Thalassia testudinum (assembly GCA_037157565.1). Classification (NCBI taxonomy): domain Eukaryota; kingdom Viridiplantae; phylum Streptophyta; class Magnoliopsida; order Alismatales; family Hydrocharitaceae; genus Thalassia; species Thalassia testudinum. The sequence goes on from JAZHRO010000063.1 coordinate 73,009,069, forward strand.
AACAGGGTCGTCGTGGCATGACGAATGTAATGGTGGCCTTGGTGTTGAGTGAGGGTGGCTGTGGTGGCGTGCCTAGGGAGTACTGTGTGCGTGTGAGTGGGTGTATTCGGTGAGGTATTTGCGTGGATGATGTAGTGGATGGAATGAGGGGAAGTGATGAGTGAAGTGTGGTAGAGGTTTTGTGAGGGTCGGCGAGGTGGATGGAGGTGCGTAGCAATGGGAGCACCTCACCGGAGGAGTCGCCGGAGATAGAGATGACGGTGTTCGGTGGCAACGGTAGTCGATTTTGGGAAATAGAGAGCGGAGAAGAAAGTAGAGGTGAGAGGGAACTTAGCTAAGAAGTCAATGGACAAAGGGGGGCAACAAAGGCATCGAGTCTGGTGTGGCCGACGTCGGAGACGAAGGCGGCTCTAGTGAGGTGGGAACGGCGAGGATGAAGAGGGAGTGGAATCTGCTAGTATGGCGAGATGCGGATGAAGGCAGAGAGGAGGAATCCACCGTAGGTATGGCGGTCGGACGACGAGAAAGGGCAGGAAAGGTTGCCAGATGTCGAGGAGCCTTCGGTCGTGAGGGGAAGGGAAGAATTGAGGGTATTCGCAGCCAAATTCGAGCGTGAAGAAGTCGGGGAGATCTGGGCTTCTTTAAATAGGGCTCTGAAGGATGGTTAGGGCTTGGGAAGCAAGCTTCACAAGCTTGGAAGGTCGCTGGAGATGGGAGTTGTCGAGATACCCAAATCTCTCATGCGTTCACATGAGAGATTGGGAAGGAATCAAAGCTCATCAATCGGTTCAAACGGGAGAGAATTTCTCAGAGGATCTCCCTTCCAAATTTGGAAGGGATTCTCCAAGTAATCAAAGAGATCTTCTCTGTCAAAGGTCAGTAGAGTAGGTTTCCTCCGTGATAATGGTGGAGGGACCTACTTGTGAAGATGAAGAAGAAGTTAGGGGGCCAAATGCAAGGGTTTTTGAAAGTTAGGGGTAGAAATGTAATCAGACAGGACCTTTTTGCAAACTAGGTCAAGGAAAACTCATCTTGGATCCAAATTTTGGTACAAACCTAATTTGGACCTAAGTAATCCAATGGTGAAGTTATATTTTGGTTTTGACTACATTTGACAGGGTAATTTATGCAAAAACTCAAATTTGGGCAAATATCTGTCTAAGACTCTAATTTAGGTCAAGATGGGTTCTAATGGCCAAATTGAAGGTACTAAACCCTAGAGAATATTTTTCTATGATTTTTAGATGATTTAGGTGAATTTTATCCTGACCAGAACCTTGGTTAATTAAGTGGGTCTATTTTTAGGATTTTAAAAGTTATTTAATTCTCAGAATACACACAAATCCTTTTCTGTCTGATCCAACCCACTTATTATCTTATTAAGGCCATTTGACCTTTGTTTAGCCCTTGAGAAAACCCATGGCTGTACTGCATTGGTAAAATTACAGTTTTACCCCTAGTTCCTTATTTTTCTCTCAGAAAGGTTATGCAATGAATTATGACCTTCAGTTGGTTATGTATGAGCATTTATTCACTTCATTGGGTCAAAATGAACTAGTTAGGGCTCATGTTGGTGTTCCCATCACCCACCCAACCCCAAGTCAATACCATTAGGACCCATAATAATAATTCTAAACTTCCAACTAAGAATGTGATCAACAGAAAATCAGAACCTGATTCATGAGTTTGTTGTTGTATGGGCAAACACAAGTTGGAGGAGAAATTGAAGGAAAGGATATCTTTGTTACAAGCTGTTAAATTGACAATCATTTCATTCCTCGCGGTTATTGGAGCAATTCTTGCCTGCGCTGGATCTTTATTAAGTTCTTATAAAGAAAAGCATAAGGCAAAATCTGGAAACACTAGGAGGGTAGTCTTGTCTGATAACACAAGTACTTTAATCTTAAACAAGCAACCCCCCAAGAAGCAGGACCCAGGAGCCCCACTGATTTCCTACACAATAGGAAACACTACTTCTGACTGGGCCCTCCTTGACCTATGTGCTTCCCATTAATGTGATCCTACCACACTACATAGGAAACTGGGTCTAGGCAACCTAAAATGCACTGACATAACCTTATAGTTGGTCGATAATTCAATTACAAAATCGAGGGGTCTTTTGGAAGATATTTTAGACAAGGTCAATTATTTTCATTATCTTGTTGATTTCATGATCCTTGACATGGAGGAACCAAAATAGCTCAACCACACCCCGGTCATTTTAGGAAGACCTTTCTTGGTTACCACCAAGGCAAGGATTAATTGTGAATCAGGAGATATAGAGATTGCCTCTGGGAATAAAATGAATTGATTTAATATTTTTGAGGCATTGAAGAAGAATAAAAGTAAGTGTTGTTTAATTAAGGAGCTTGGCAGAATATAGGAGGTAATGGTCATACACACATTAGAGAACCCCTTAATGGCTAACTCAACCCAAACTCAGGAAGAAAATCATGAGGTTGCAAGAATATTGAGGGTAATAAAGACATAAAACCAACTGTGGCACACTGGGATGAGGATTTTACTTACAAGGAAAATATTCTTAAAATGGAAAGCTTGTTGGAAGATTCACCTGATCAATCAAAAATCCAACAAGATCCTTGTTTCGAATTTTTAGAGTTTGAGGTTTAAATTGTAGGTGGAAAACATGAAGATCAGAATGGTTGGAACAAACACCCAGATATTGAGGATGAAATTGAAATTTGGGGAGAAATCTCTTAGGAAGCTTGTTTTAATTATGAACATAAGTATTCTAGAGTACACACATGAGTATATTATAAACCCCCAACACCTTACAAAAACCTCAGTCCTTTTTTGCCAACCATTGCACAAATCCTACACCTACCCAAACCTCCTTTGTACTGATTCAGCAAAACTACTATTGGTGACCATTCTGGCTCTCCTTGCACCATCATCTTGCCTTTCATTGACCATCTCTTTGGCAAGCCCACTCCTACCCTCCAAGACCCATATCTTGGGACCCAGAAACTCTACTCTTGTAGCTTTAATGTATATAATTAATATCTGAGGAATGTGCCTAGATGATGGCACTAAATTCAACACTTATTTATATTCTATTCATAGCTAACCGGAATCATCATGGAATTCAGGTGCTATCCCTTTTATTCCATCTCTGTATCATGCCTTTTTAATACAACGAGGACATTGCATTAGCTAGGCCTGGGGGGATGGATATATTTATCTCTGAATTATTTTGTCAGCTCCATATTCTGTAAAATTTATTTCTTTTTATTTTCCTTTAAAAAAAATTCAAAATACAAAAAATTGAGAATTAGGAAAAGAGAATTTAGGCATTAGGAGTTTTTTGACTTTAGGAAATAATACGGTAGGACCTGAACACTTGGACTCTTTAGGTCTTCAGGCTTAATTAGCTCGAGTGTCCACTAAAATGTGAACCTGTTTCTCAAGTCCTTGCCACTATAAGTTTATTTTAATTTAGTTAATAAAATGGGATGATAAAAACATGACTTATCAACCTGAGATCTAATTTGAGGGGCTTATAGTCTAAGCATCTACAGACTTTCTGCACTAACTCACTCTACAGGCGATCTTAATGGAATTAGGTAGCTAATAAACATACTAGGGTGGCATGGCTGGCACGTTGCCGTGAGTAACCCCTCATAGCCAGGTGTTAAGAACCCAGCCACACGACCTAATCTCTTTAGCCATTGCCTTTAAGAAAATCTTAGATCAAGGAAGCCACCTGCTCAGAAAAAGAAAAAGAAAATAGAGGAAAAAAAATAAAAAAATAGAAAAAGGAGAAAAAGAAGGCACACTTCACCTCACAGGTATGGCTGGCAAGTTGTCGTGAGTAAACCCCATTACCGGTTGTCCAGAACCTAGCCCACAAAAATGTACAAATAATCTCAAAATCTAGGGAGAAGCAAGAAGTAGAATAAGCCTGGGAGATATACACTAGGTTCGTCCATGTGTTGACCCCATAAAAATAAAAGAAAGGAGAAAGCTACTGGTCAAATAGATGCACCCTTAGGTAGAGCTTTTCATTAAGGGTCACCTAGGGTTTGTAGAAACCTGAGGTCCATTCTGATTGTCATTTAGTGAGTCTATCACATTTTCACAATAAGATGCTTAGAACTTAGAGTTCTGTCAAGTTTTGGGTGGGTTAGGTAGCCGTAGAAAGCTATCCTGAAACTCTAAACTCAAAAATCCAAAAAAATTAGAAAAGAACAAAAAGAAAATACATATATATTTCTTCTCTTCCTTTACGGAATAAGGTGAGAACTTGGGCGGTTTGCATTTTGGTAGACACCCGAGTGCTGTTGAGTTTTCGTAGTTTAATTCTTCAGTAGAAATTTCTTATTGTTGATAAATAACAGTGCCTGAGTAATCGATTCTTAATTTTGTCTTATAAATATCATTTAGTTTAGTTTTGCTAGGGATTAGCTAAATATAGGCATGAGGGTGTGATGTAGACACATCTATTTCGCATAAAATGCCTATTTATACATGTTCCTAAGCTTGTAGAAGCATTCAACATTATAAATATTGCATAACATGCATCATCACACATTTAGAATATATTGTATAAATTGTATATTAATTTACTCCTTTTAATGGCCAAGGGAGAGGGTAACACATCTATGGGCCTTGGATTGAAAATCCAACTGTATGAATCTAATTAGGGTGACGATCAAAGTTCAATCCCTCCAAAATCACCTTAATCATACCACCATAACATCATATGCAGTCCTAAGAAGACCAAAGGCCAAGGGGCAAGGTGATGTAAATTCGATCAAACATCTATGGCATCCCCTACAAATATTTGAAGATGGACAGTCCAGATGGTGCCACGTGGCACCATTCAGACCGCTCAATACCCTCCTAAGCCACTACACACTCTCAAGGGGAGAATCCATCGCACAATCTTATCCATTGGATTTGCATCCAATGGTTAAGAGGCACTCCATCGCATGCCCTGCACATTCTCAAAGGGGTTTAGGCTTATGCATTGGCAACCGTTAGATCTTCATCCAACGATGAGATCTAATCTGTGTGGTACCCTTTGAAAACATGCCTTACACGATCCAACAACCAGCACTCCATTAGCCCCAATGCAACGCATTGGATCACACTCCACACTCTCCAATCAAGGACATGCAATCGAGCCCCAAGGTGCATCTTGCCTCAGCATAAGCGCCAGCAAAATATGACTGCACGATAGTGGATAGACGCCTGTGATGCAGCCACATCATCTGAAGCCCATGCCTCACAGACTCAACATGCACCCCTCGCTCATTCTCAATTGTGTGATCTTCATCATGTGGTGCAGATGGTGCCACATGGCCGCACAGATAACACGAGGCGAGATCACACGCGATTTGACGTGAAGGTAGTGTGAGCTGAAACGTGATTGTCAGCCCTTGGGTCACGATCTAATAATGGAATGGCTGACCTCGCGATGCGCGAGTGTGTGTGCTACGCTATCCACAACTGGGTGCAGGCAATGTGAGAGCAAGCATGTCTTGCATGCAACATTCATTGCTTAGCAGGCCAAATCATTTGTCAATGCCCTATAAATACCCCTATACACCCCCTTCTTCCTCCTAATCCCTTACTAGTCTTCTCTCCCCTTCTCTTGAGCTCAAGATCCCTCTTGAGCTTGTGTCCCAAGCCCCGAGATGCTCCACTAGAGAAAATCAAAATAATTATTCTCGCTTCTCATCCCCATTCATGGAGCTCCCACCGGCCGCCCTCTCACCTCCATTCGGGAAGTGGATCTCGCTGCAACACAGCCCTACCTCATCCTCCTTCCTCCAACTTCATCCTCCCTCCTCTAGCTCCTGACCACCTTCTTTTGGGCACTTCGTCAATGTGGCTTGTCCCCCAAGTAGCCGACGAGGGGGGATTCTTCTCTCTTCTCTTTTACTACTTTCTAACGTAATTTTAATTATGCAATTAGTGTAATGAACATCAACTTGATTTTATGAAATAATTGTACTTCCTCTTAGTCACTCTCTCTCTCTCTTTCTCTCTCTTTCTATTTTATTCTACAAAGTGGAATAATGTATTCTGATCTAATTTCTACCCAAAAAAATTACCAAAAAATTTATATAGCTATAAAATACCAAGAAGAAATAAAGCAAATGTGGTTTTCCCCTAAACAACCCTCCACACATTCTCCTTTACCCCCCCACACACTAAGCTTGGTTCCCACATATCAATAAGCATCCAAGGAGAATTTTAAACTAAGGAAATACTAAGAATAGACATACCCCCAAGAAAAATCTTGGTATGCCCAAAACCCATCCAAAACACCAAATTTATAACATGCAAGGAAGATCACCACCTCTACTAACACATGCAAGAGGAGTAGATGTCCCTACCTCACTTCCTTGTGTCATAACTTCCTCTTCCTAGGGCATGACATGGCTAAGAACTTCTCTCAGCTCTCATTGGTGCAACAACAACTCCACATGACCTTTGCATGCAAGGGCTTCCTTCCTTTTCCCTTCTTCTCTGGTCATTGACCTAAAACCCCAAGATGGAAAAGAGTAAGAGAGCGATCAAAAGAAAGGAACACTAAGGAGGTTAGATGGGGCAACCTACCTGTGATGGGGGGTTTTCTAGCCTCTGGATCCCCCTTGAGATGCAATAGTAGGAGCAGCAAGAGGGAGGAGAGGAACGCTAATCAACACATAAAGATCTATATGATTCATGCTTATTTTATGTTAGTTTCATAGAATAAGTGCATCATCGCATTAGATTAGGACTTTATCCATGTATATACATTTAGATAGGATTGCATAAATTAAGGGCTAGTAATGTGTCATTGAGCCTATTTCTATCAAATAAACAATAAGTGGTTCTCTTTCTTAAATGGTTGATTCATGGTGAAAATCCACTGAGGAGAACGAAGCAAGGACTCTTGGACCATGCCTCTTCATTTTTCCCCCTCTACCATATTATGCATACCACCATATTATAGAACCTAGATTAGCCTAATTCCATGCATCTCCTCCCCTCTCCAGAAGAAATTCCACCATCCTTTGTCCCTCTTCGTAATTTCACCCCTTTCTTACTTGGGACCACCCCTCCCAATCAACCTCGCACACACCCATCTCCTACTTGTAACCATTCTCTCCCCATCTCACTCTCTTACGCGACACCACACACACACCCCCTTACAATCACACAAGAAACCCCCCATATACCTCTCTGGCGCACAACACATAGCGGAGAGGTGCGGGCCCTTCTCCCAATTCCTCCCACTAGACACTCCCCTACCTCACAAACCAACAATCCTTACCTCTCCATTCCCACCACACTCAACCACCCCTCACACATCTCTCCCATCACCACATAAACATACACACCATTCTCACCTCTCCCTATCACACCCGACCATCACCATACCTTCTCCACACCGCCACCTACATGCCATCACCACCACCATTCCCACATCTCCTCTCCTCACCACCATATCCTCCATCTTTAAGCTACCATTAGATGAGTAACTTGGGGGAGGAGCCAGGATGCTACCTTATCTCCACCACCGCCTTTGCCGAGGGAACATCATCGCTGCATTAGGCCATTAGTGTTCTTGCACATTTATTATTCATATTTGTGATTGAGAACACGTTTAATTTCTTTGCAACAAATACTTTCATTTTTAATGACTTGATGTGTGTGTGTTCCTTCTTGATGAGTAGCTAAATTTATCCATTTGTGGGGCAAAGGGTAGGGGATTGTGTGCTCTTTATTCTTCACATGTGTATTGTACTTGTAAGGTAGAGGAACTTGAGTTGCTTTGTGGCTAGGGCAAGTGCGCACATAGGATAGCTTGTGCCTCGGAGCTTGTCTCCTAGTTAGGTTATACCTTTAGTGATGTAGACCTAAGATAGAGTGAACCTAAGGGAAGCAACCGTACACATGCACGTGTCAAAATACATCTCACTAGCCATCCTCGATCCCTAAACCCCATGTGCAATGGAATTCCCCATGGAAAACCCTTCATATACAGGTTTTGGTCTTTAAACAAGGATTCCACGAATGTAAATTGTGGGGCCTAATTTATTATGTGCTGTTCTATAAAATTTAGGGACTAAAAGGGGCTGAACTGGATTTTCAATTTTGGAATCCTACCTTGTCATATTTTTAGAGAATTTTATTAACCTTTGATTAATGTGAAATTTCTTGTAAAATCTTCCTTGATAAACCTAGTATCTAAATTAAAATCATCAAAATTTTTTGAAAAGGATAGACCTAGGTTCTAGCTGTGCAAGTAGGAAGAGGTCTGTTTGGTTTATTTGTCCTACTTGCAATATAAAATCTTAACAAAATATTAAATGACCTTATAAAAATCCTCAAAATTTTCTGAACACTTCTAATTAGTCACTTCATACACCCTCTCTGTGGTTCAACCTGACTCATGTTGTATTATGTATTTTCTGAAGTCGGAATTTAAATTAGTGCACTTATTTTGACATGAACAGAACAACAACACCAATTTATGGTGTCGTTGTTAGGGAGGGTGATGAGTCTATCTTAATGGACTATTGTTACGCCTAAGTTAACTTTATTTTTACATTTTATATTTGTTAATAACTACATTAGGTTATAGAATGAGTGCATGCATCATTACTTGAGTTTTTATCTATTCTATCGCATTCTATAACTTAGTATGTAATTATTTTATGTTTCATTATTGTAGGAATAATTTGTAAGAGACGAGGGGGGTGAATTAAATTTTCCCCTCCCCCAACAGCCGCCGACCTCAACAATACTTCTCCAACAGCTGCTGGCCAAATTTAGTAAGGGATTTAAAAATCCCTTGACTTGCAGAAGGAGGAGGAGATAAAAGGAGCTTTTGGCGAGGAAGAGAGGGGTCGTCTTCTTCTTCCCCTGGTAGGGATCCATCGTGAAGTTACTGCGTGCACTGTGGGGAGAGTGTGCACTGTGCACACCAACTTCCACCTCCTACCCACCGCACATCCTCCTACACCAACCTGCCTTCATCGCACTAACTTCCACCGCCTGCCCCCACTGCACGCCCTGCAGGTGTGCTCTCGCAAGCCACACCACGCCCGGCCTTACTGTAGGCAACACACCTGCAGGTAGACCACAGCAGTAGCGTCCTTTCACTACGTGCACGCTACCTTCACCAAGTGCGTGCTGCCTTCACCAAGTGCACCCCAACCTCTCCAACACCGCGCAGCCACAGCCCAAGTGCGCACCTCATCCTCCCCCACCACGCGCCCTGCAAGCGCACAGCCCCAGCCACCGAAGCTAGCAGTACTTGCATGCCCCTCAAGGACAAAAGTTACGCACCCTTGTGTGCACACATCTAGCCCACCCGCCCGTGCAACCACCACAGAGGCCAACCAGCTTCTCCTCCTTCAACTCAATGCACTGTTCATCTTTCTTCCCCGAAGAAACCCATCGTCGGCCATCCATCTCCACGTGTAGCCACCGCCACAGACCACCATTCTCCATGCCGTTGCCTCCGTTAAGCTCACCTCAACCTCACGAACACGACCACACCCTCAGACGTGCCCACCAAGACCCGTGCGCACGCATGGAGTAACCCACCGTCGGTAGGTTCCTCCTTAGCGGTCGGCGACCTAAGGCCACCACAGTCGACGCCACCACCGCCATTTTGATCCTCTCATAGCGGCCAACCTCTCTTGGGCTTCTCTCCTTCAGCCGTGGGCCCTCCTCTTCATGAGAGCCAAGAAGAGCAATTGCTCTATTTTGGAACAGTAAACATGCCATTAAAAATTACAAGCATTGCCATTATCAAAGATACTATTTACTTATTTATCTTATTATTATATTGTGGTAGAATTGCATGAATGACCCTCAATTCTAATTGAATTGCATGCAGTCACATTACATTCATCTCATGACTAAGCTAACATGTATCTTTGTTATGGGGAACAACTTCTGATTTAGATAAATTTGATGATGTTTGTCAGTATTAAGATAGCAATTCTGGTGTTTCCATGGTGGTCATTTTGCATGTGCACCCTCAGATTCTTGGTTAATTATCTAAATTGAGAATTTATGCTGGAAATGAGAACACTAATTAACATGCACATTCGTTGATATTCCTAATTACTTGATGCATCATTACTCATTTTTGATAGGTTAATTCCTCCCTGTGGAGACTACCTAACTATTCATGGTTAGATTCTGAAAATTAAAATATTTTGAAAAGCGATTTTCTACCACACGATTAAATACAACGACACATCATTTTATGTTAAAGTTTTCAACGAAAACAAAGATCGCTCTTTCAGAGGGCTTTGCGTTTGTGATTGGTTAGAGTGTTTTTGTATTTAGCATCATTTATTCATATTTGCATTTGCATCTTTGAGTCTCATTGTCTTTTATTTTCTTATGAGGTACACCGTTGGAGCTGCACAAGAGGGGCAAGGAGTCTCACCACGTTATAGTCGTCATAGTTGTAGTTTAGTGTAGTTAGATTCTTATTTTAGTTTTCTTCACAAACTTCGTAATTTGTGGTGAGAGAGTGACTCTTGGATTGTAATAACTTGGATTATGAATCTTATTCTCTCTTGCTCTTTTAGGTAGTTTGTAGTTAGTACATATATATTAGTTTGAGTGCTGATGTGTTTGTATTTTAAAAAAAACACACAAAAAAATAATATATATTCCACGCTACCTCTAAAAGTAGCATAACATTAGGCATACATTTTAGGATTGCATAAGCTGCCTCTAGATTTAGTTCTTGTAAAAAATAACTGCATTTGAGAAGAAGGTAGGAGTCAGGTACATGTTTCTAAACCTCCTTACTTGCTTGTTCATGCATTTGTTGTCATTGGACCTGAATTCAAAGAATCTCACTAATTGATTTGAAAATATCCAAGAAGTGATAATCACTTATAAAAATTGGCTAATTAAAGGAGAGACCTTAAAAGATGGGGAAAGTGTGCTAAAGGATCTTGTGTGTGATTTCTAAATGTTATGTTGCTTAACACGTATCACTGATGCACGCACATAAGGACCAGTTGACCTTCTACCTCATCCCCTCGCACCTCAAGAAGAAGGTGGTTAGAAGTTAACTAGTTTGCCTCATTCATACCTTATGGAGTCCAATGGTGAGCAGGATCAACTGGAGACCTCTTTCAACTTAATTGTAGGTCCTCCTAGGGCACTGCGCAAGTCAACTTTCGAGCATGTAATTGTACTAAGAACTTGTTTGCTCACCTTCTCAAGTGCAACAAAAAAAATTGCATACAGAAAAATAACAAAAAAAAAGCATATAGAAAGATCACGAAAAAACAAATATATAAAACTATAAAATATAAAAATAAAAAATAAAAAAATCTCTATATGGCATTTAGTTGTTTGGGTGATTGCATGATTGTGATAGTGTTAGCCCTCTTTAGGTTGAATGGACCTTGGTGAGAAAGAAGCTAGTATGGAATACCCTTACAATTATCCTACTCAACCAAATATTAGAAATGAATACTTCCCATTTAGTAGGAATGATCCCATGCCCCAAAATTACCCATTCATTGATGGGTACTGTGACAATTCCCCCTGGGATCAAACTCCACCTTAACTTTGGAGAGATGAGTCGATGTTCTCCCCTAATTATGACTATAACCTAGGAGTGGGATTCTATACACCAAAAATCTCGCATACTTTGTAGACACCCAACCCACCTAACCCTTATGATTCAATGTATCGAAGTTGGACTACTACTAGGCTCAGCTTAAACCCTTATGATTACCCTCATGACTTTAATAAAAGTCCCATCCCCTATGATCTTAACATGCAACAACATTATGATGTGCCACATGGTTTTTGGGACAATCCTCCTAGGGTTAATCATACATTGGACTCAACAAACTATGATTGGCCAATAGATGGTTATGATGATGATGATGTTGAAGCCCCATTACCTGATGATGTAAACAAGTTTACACTACTTAAGATGTCTATTTATGCATGTTCTTAAGCATAGGATTGCATTGCATACTATAAATATTGCATAGTCTCAGATCGAAGATCCAACTGTATAGATGTGATCAGGGCGATGATTGGAGTTCAACAACTCCAAGATCGCCCTAATCAAACATTTGTAGCATCAAATAGAGATCGAGGAACCCTAGAAGATCAAGGGCCAAGATGGTGTGAAGTCGCACTTCAAATGAAAAATCCGACCGCACAGATGGATTCGAATCGACAATCGCAGCCTAACGGTGCGAAAATCGACTCAATCCGACAACCGTGGCACCATCTACATCATCCAGAAGATGGATGGCCAAGATGGCGCCACGTGGCACCATCTTGGCCGCCCAACTGACCGCCCTCAACTTCTGAAGATGCTAGCTCCCACGAATCTCCGCTATTGGATCAAGATCCAACGGCTGAGATTGCGCTCAACCGGCACGCCCATCCTCTGAGCCGCACCTGAAGAAGCCGCCTTGACCATTGGATCTTCATCCAACGGTCCTGATCACGTGTTCAGAAGAACAGCCACTCACCCATCCACGCGTGCAGCGCAGTGGATAAGGCGCTCGGTTGCCTTCAGGCGCGGGTTCGAATCTGCATGAGGAGGCGAGCGGGCGCATGCGACTGTGCGATGAGGATCAAGCGGCTGTGGGCGCTTGATAGCGCCCACGCGCTATTGCACGCCTGCGCCTTACGCTCCATCACATGCACGAGCGCACGTTGAGGAGCAAGCGGGGAGGCACGAGATAAGTCGTCCGATCTCACGATTGGATGGCTAGGATCAACAGATCGTGAATGCGCGTTACGCGTGAGGAGGCGAGCGGCCGCGCGCGCTCTGCCACACGTCGCCCAAAATGGGGCTTTAGCGACGGTTTTATCCATCACTAAAGACCCCTCATTTATTGTTTTTCAAATTAAAATGTCCAAATTGCCCTCACTCCTTGCAACTATAAAAGGAGACCCCCTTCTACACGAAATTCTCATCCCTTCCTTCTCTTCTCTCCCTCTACAAAGCTCAAGAGAAGCTTGTCCCACACCTGGGATGCTTCTCGCGAGATAAAGTCAAATTTTCGTCCCCCTTTCGGAAGTAGATCCCGCGACGACGACGATGTGCTGTCCCATTCCCGTTCTTCCCGCTTCGTTCTCCTTTATCCTACTCTATCCTCCTTCCAAGCGTTGTCCCATCCGGCTCGTCCTCCAAGCGACCGTCGAGGAGGATATCTCTCTCTCCATTCTTTTTACTGCTTTCTAGAGTAGATTTACTGCTTTCTAGTGTAATTATTTTCCCGTTTTCTAGTCGTAATGTTTAGTGTAACGAACAATCCTTCTGATAATGAGTTCCATGTTCATTCTACATCTCTTTTTTATTTTTGTTTGTAATATTCTCTTTCTCTCTCATTTTCTCTCTCTCTCTCTTCTATTTAGTGTAAATAGATAGATAGTTTCTAGTTAATTAAATTACTTCGTGACAAATGAAACAAACGCGTGTTTTTAAATCAAACGTCCGCCTCCCTGAGTTCGACTCGGGATTTCTATTCCGGTATAAATTTTATTTGTTGAACACTAATTCTTCGCTTTCATACTACGACAACAGGTTTTCAAAACCAAACACGTTAGTGTAGCAACTCGTAGGTTCAACATTTTGGTGCCATTGCTAGGGAGGCGACACTATTTGATTTTTTTTCTTGCGTTTTCCAACTTACAAATCATTTACCTCACTTCTTTCCTTTCTTATTATGATTGCAGGTATTCTTTCGAGATGAGCAAAAGCGATAGATTGGAGTAAAGTGCAGTTGAAGGTTCTGTAAGTTATCCCCCACCTCCCACCCATTAGTTTTCATTCCACCACATAATAACACAAACATCAATCAGCCTAGATGTTCTTATAAACTCTAAGGTTAGATTGTTTGTTGTTTGACACCTACACCCACCCCAACCTCACATTTAAAAAGAAAATTAAAAAAAAAATCTCATAGAGGTACACAACCTCATCTAATTTTCAAACTCAACTGGTAAACCAACCTTTGGAGCCGGTACATACATCCAAACACATAATTGAGTAGAAATCAAATTAGGTAATCACTTGTGTGCCTAATTAAGTGGTGCAACAGGCCAATTGTTTGAGTTGATTGGGCCGCATCACTTCAATTAAAATCAACTTATCAAGTAGCTGCCGCATAGGTTCAACTCTTAGGGATTTACCAGGCACTCCACATTCTTTTAAGTTTTAAAGGAAAACATCTTCACTTGTGCTTTCAAAACCTGGTGTGCCAACAAAACTTGTTTGAAAACACCTAAAGTTGAATCCTAAAAGCTACTAAGCAAGATTTGAATCCTAAAATTCACCACATTAAAAATAATCTTGCTTGAAAACCACTGGTTGTGCACGCACACACAAATCAATCAATCATTAAGGGCACAACCCATATAAAGGGCCCATCACATTCCAAAGCACATTCAAACCTAGCCCTAAATAAAACAGAGTAGATGTTGGTCTTAAGGATTCGACTCGCTCTTCAGAGCCCAGAATGAGATTATTTTTTATTAGTCTGTTTCTACTATTAAATTTGATGTCTAGCTAGGGGAGCAGAATCAAACGATCGCAGTTGGGTGGTACACTAGGAACTGGAGGCGCAAGCCGAAGGAAGAACCTTCTCCCCAGTCCCTCCTTCTAACTGGTCGGATTGAATAGACAGAAGTAGATCAAATCGTTCCTTTATCTCAAGATGGGTTGTGGGAGTCTGTAGGTCTTTAGGCTAGCCCACTTAAGGACAGGTTTGATTGCTTGTATTGCAGGGCACCTTTCTTCCTCCCGTGTCTCATGAATCCTTCCACATATTACACGCATTCCCGCTCTTTCCCTCCTATTTTGAATTATCCTCAACATGACGATTATCTCGACTCGTACTGTAATCAACCATCAGTTAGTTGGGATAACTCGGATTGGGGATACAGTTCTGGACCTCCATGTTTAGGATCTAACCCTGAACACATTGATTGTGATTTTTATCCTTCTCAGAACCACATCGATTATAGATCGCCACCCTTTCGTGAACAACCTAATACGATCTACAATCAAGAAGGATACATTGATTCTTACCCATCCTCTGATTACACTGCCTTTAGGTCATCACCACCTTTTGAACAATTCAAAATGACCTATTGATGAGAACCTCATCATGAGCCATAACTAGCTCATTTTGACCCAATACAAAGGATAAAAGCTCCTACATAACTCAAGGAAAGGCTTAACTCAGAGAATTCTGAGTTTAAGGAGAAAACAAGTCATAAGGGGTAAAAATGCAATTTTACCAGTATAATCTGCATACAGGGTAATTCAGGGTCTAAACACAGGTCAAGCAAATCGAATAAGAAGGAAAGTGGGATGATCTGACAAGGGCTACAGCAATTCCAAGGAACTAAATGATAATCTGTAACCTTAAAACAAACCCACTTCAATTCACGAGGTTCAAGGCAAAGTAAAAATAGAATAAACCCTCTAAAATTCATAGAAAAATAATCTTTAGGGTTTAGAACCTTCAATTTGGCCTTCAGAACCCATTTTGACCTACATTGCGAACCATGCCTAATTAATAACTTAATTTGGGTTTTTGCATAAATTGACCGGTCAAACAAGGTTTAATCTAGAAATAAAATTCACCATCAAATTCCTTAGGTCATAATTAGTCATGTATAAAAACTTGAGCCTAAGAAGAAACCTTCTTGACCAACTTTGCACTTTGGTCCTCATATATTCACTTTTTGGCCCTCAACTTTTGAACCCTCACATTTCTACCCCTAACTCTCCTTCGTTCTTTGCATTCAGGTCCCTCCTGCCAAAACATGCCAGCACCATACTCCGGCGACCTTGCGCGGAGCATGGCGCCACGCAGGGTGAGGGGGAGGGGCTGGCAAGTCAACCGGGGGTGCCCTGCGTCGTCAGCCGTCGCAGGAACACCCCCCTGGTCGCTGCAACCCACCATACCGGCCGTGCGAACGCACGGACGGTATGGGTTTCCATCTCCGGCATCCTCCGGCGAAGGAGACACGTCGTCTCCCTCCGCCTTCCTCTCTGATTCGGCCTCTATAAATACCCCCGTCGCTCTGCCATTCTGAGCAGCTCGGATCTGACGGAGAAAACCCCCAACTTTCCTCTCCTCTCACTCCGGCAGACGGCCACCAGCTCCGGCGGTTCTTCCTCCTCCTCCTCTTCGCTCTGCCGCAATACCAGCAGCAGAGACTTCTCTCCCTCGCTCTTCCCGCGCCACGTCGCACCCAGCTGGCGCCTCTCCGGCCCTCTGCTCGCCGCTGCCCCTTCCCCCGGGCATCTTCTTCTCCGGCGACAGTCGATACGACTGTCGCCCGCTCCGGCCCCTCCTCGTCCTGCTAAGTAGGTAGAACTCCTCCCCTTCCTCCCCTCTTCCTTTTCCTCACTTTAAACATTTACTGTCGCCCTCGATTCCGACCAATCACCCTCACCTTCTCCGCCTCCAGCCATCCTCCGGCGAGCCGTTCCCATCACTCCAGCAACCCACACGGCTCGCCGACCACCGCAGAACCTCCGCCTCCTCACCCTGATCAACCTCCGCCCTTCCACTTCCCCCAAATCACCCTCTGCAACTCCACCGAACAAACCCATCTCCCGACCCACAGTCCGACCTAGGGCAGCTCTTAGGCTCCGCCCCGTCGCCTGCACACCCCCCAACCACCTTCGCCGTGCCACGGCGAAGGTCCTCCGCGTTTCTGATTGGGCCGAGAGGCCGTTTCTCTGTGGGCAGGTACCTGCGCTCGTCGTCGCCATTGTTGAAGCGAAGCAGCTTCGACCTGCTGTCCCAGGTGCGCCGCGCCCAGGTCACGCTCCCAGGCGGTGCGGGGGCATTTCGGCAAAGCGTTAGGCTGCAGTTGAGGCGAATCCCTCGCGCGAAGGCCTCGCGTAAAGCTGCGATTACCAGCTGCTTCCTCCGCGCAGGCGCGAAATAGGGGTGGGACATTTATTCCCACCTCGGAAGGCTCTGAAGGAGCGCAGCGGTATAAAGCGAAAAAGTGCTGGAGGCTTGTTGCCTCAGCACACGGGGTGAGGTCCCCTTCACCCACCCGGTTACCCAGTCTCGTCCGCGCTCACGCCCCGCGGACCTGGCCCGACCCGACTTAGACTGACCTGCACTCCTCGCCCACCACGCACGCCGGTGGACCTGGACCCGGGCGTGACCCGTTCCCGGCAACCCGGCAACTCTGGGAGAGCTTTCCTAAGAGCGGTTTCTGTGAGAGAGAGAGACGCGGGGGGAGGGTAGAGGTAGGTTTTGCCCCTCTCTGATCAAGCTGTGTAAGTGTGCAGGCACAGGTGAAGAAGAACCGTGGAAGAAGATGAAGGCTGAAGGAAGGAGGATCACCGAGCGGCACTGTAGCAGCGGCGGTTTAAGTCGTCTGATTGGAAAATCAGACGACGTCCTGAAGGCAAAGACGGCAGAAGGAAGGCGAGGCAGAGGAGAACACAGAGAGGCCAAGGGAAGAACTGAAAGAAGAAGAGCACGAGAAGAAGATCTGAAGAAAGGAAAAGAAGAAAGAAAGAAAAAGAAGAAGAGCACGAGAAGAAGATCTGAAGAAAGGAAAAGAAGAAAGAAAGAAAAAGAAGAAGAACAGGACCGCTCTGCGGAAGAAAAAGGAAGAGCAGAAACAGCTGAAAGAAAGAAGAAGAACATCACCATTGCAGATAAAGAAGAAGAACAAAGGAAGAGAGCAGAAGATCTGAGAAGGAAGAAGAGGAGAAGCAAAGAGAAAAGAAGAAAAGCCAAAAAATTCTCTCTCTCTCTTTCTTTATTTTTGTAAAAGAAACTTATACCCCTAGAATACAACTTGCTCCCTGAGTTCGACCTCGGGAACTCTTTTATTTTCCGAGTAACAAATTGTATTAAACTGGTAATCACCTCTCTCTATACTATACTACGACGAAATAATAAAACTATAGAGGAAGGTCTCGCCACCAGTTTTTGGCGCCGTTGCCGGGGAGCAACGGCTATTCTAGAGGTAAACATTCCTGTTTCTTTTTAGTTTCTGATAATCACCTCTCTTTTGTGCAGCTACAGGAAATCAAGAAGACAAGCAACCGCACAACAACCACTCCGAGGACAGGTAAAATTTTTTTTTTCCTCTCGCTATTAACCCCTAAACTCTAAAGAGGAAGAAAAGAAAAGAACAAGCAATATAGGGCTAACCTGTCTTCCATACTTAGTAACCATAAAGAGTTGCATGTTTTCAACTCATTAGTCCTGCACACTATTAAGGGTATTTAAGGGCTAACACATTCTTGCTTGAGCCCTAATTACCCAACAAAGAACTAACTGGACCAAGTAGAGCCAACATAAGATTCAACATTAGGGTTTTAGAGACACACTACTTAAATCAAGAATGGAGAAAATCCAAAAGAAGTGTGCCTAAACCATTGATTGAAAATACCTATTCAAAGAAAACCTAAAACAATTGGCTCTCTAAACACTTGAACCCTAAAAGACAAGACCTAAAAGCTCTCAAAGAAAACAAGAGGTAAAGTTGACCCCTTGGGTCAACCAACCTTAAATTAGGTCACTCTTTGCACTTAAAAGACTAAAGTTCAAGTGAAACCTTAAGCACCCTGATCTTAAAATTGGTAGACTTAAGAGGTCAAGATCCCCATTCTGGTCTACCTGGAACCGCAGTGACAAGAGAGGTCGGGTGGGGGAAACCCTGTAACCCGTGGGGATGCTCTACCGTGTAGGGGTCTTTGCGGGACTCTCCCTCTCTGGCTGCCCAGGTAATTCTCAGGTGGACGATCTTTCTGATCAAGGGGTCCATCTGCCCGCACCTCTATAGTCACCCAACACATTTTTGGGTGTCTTGATTGGGTCCAGCACCTTCTAAACTCATCTCTTCCAACAGTGCATGTACGGAAGGAGGTCCTTAAGACCACCCTTAAGACCTCCTTTAGAAATTCGCTCTCGTCAAGGCCAAGCCTCGACGCCCGTGTTTGTGCAGCAACACCTTCACATTATTCTCTCTTCAGATTCAGAACCAAGTTCTTCTTCTTCCCCCATCATGGCTCAGCCAGTTGAGGAAGAAAATAATCTGGAGCACCAGCTCCAGCGACTCAATGACCTCTTCCAAAACTTCGTGCACCCACCACAGCATCCTATGATGCGGGACCACTACAATCCTGCTGCGGTGGCCATTGAGCCTCGAGTCAGAATCCCGACTGGAGGACCTGATTCCGAATTAAAGCCCAACATGATTCATGCTATACCTAAATTCCATGGGCTTAATTCTGAAGATCCCTTCCAGCACATCAAACAGCTAAAGCATCTGGCCCACACTGTTGGATCAGATGCGCAAAATCGGGATATTCTTCTCATGAAGATGTTCTCCTTTTCTCTTATGGACAAGGCCGCCCATTGGTATCAAACTCAGACCCGACCGATCAACACTTGGGAAGAACTTCAATCCGAGTTTTTGAAAAAGTTTTTTCCCGTTGGTCGGACCAACGCCTTGCGCCATCAGATTACACACTTCACTCAACAATTAGGAGAACCTCTCCATGAGGCATGGGATCGTTTTCAGGATCTCATGAGAAAGTGCCCCCATCACGGAGTTCCTAAATGGGAACAAGTCTAATCTTTTTACTAGGGACTCCGTGAGGACATCCGCCTTTTCGTCAATGCAACTTGCGGAGGAAACATCATGGGTCAACATGAAGACACCATATGGGAGATTCTCGAAAACATGTGCGAGAACTCCATCAACAATGACTCCATGGGATTATTCGACAGGACGAATACCCGCGCAGCGACGAATCTTAAGGGAGCACATGAGACGCAGGGCCTGTCCGCATCAGTCGACCTGGAATTAATGGTCAGTCGATTGGACAAGGTCTCAATCATTGAGAAGAAGGTGGATGAGCTGACTCAGCACTTGCAGCGAGCCACCTCCGCGTGTAACTCCTTTGCACAACCTCCTTCCACACAGGAGACTGTGCAAAACATCCTCCACCGATCTTCCCCTAGGATGGATCCATATCCATCCCCATCTGATTCTCGGATCGGAGGATCATCCGATCCTTTCTACACCAGCCCGGGGAACTCCATTCCCCCTTTCCCTGATTCTCAAGAGGTTCCTCAGACCTGCGAGGACCTCAACGCCATCCAGAACGACCCATTCTCCAACACTTACAACCCTGGATGGCGAAACCATCCCAATTTTCAGTGGGCGGGAAATTCCCAAACCCAAAGACCACCTTTTCAGTCCCGCCCACAGCCCTCTCGTCATTACCAGCCGCCTCAGCCTCGGCCCAACCCTACTTATCCATCAGGGCCAAATCAGGATCAAATGTCCCTAATCCTTCAGACTCTGGCTGACATTCAAAGAACGAATGCGGCTATTCAAAAACAGCACAAGGACGAACTTACAGAGGTTAAAACTCAACTGGCCCAGTTGGCAAATTCTCGCCAGCCAGGCACACTCCCTTCCCAACCTCTTCCTAACCCGAATAACGTGCCGACCCAGAAGCGCGTTATGAATCCAAATTTAGGCCATGCACAATGGATTTATCAGGCCCCTACTGCTCCATCTCCAGACGAGATGGAAGCTTCAACTTCTTATGCGGGATTTCAGCAGCAGCCACCCCTCTTACTAAACCCAAACCAAAATCAGGCTGGATTAAATTCTGTAACAACACGTAGTGGTAAAACAACTCAAGACCCGCATTATCCAAACCACTCCAAGCCTGATAACCATGACCCTAGGATAGTTATCTAAGATACCACTATCCCGGATCCACAACCTGGACCTATCCTAGAAGAACCAACCAAGATCCCGTTTCCCGAGGCCTTGACCAAGGGAAAGAAGACCACCAAACCCGTGGCCCCTGAGGAGGACCTGGTCAAGCTCTTCGAGTAGGTCCACATAAACATCCCCTTGATGGATGCAATCCGCCACGTACTAGCTTACGCACGATTTCTAAAGAATATATGTACACCCCAGCGTAAGCCGCGAACCAAGGGAGGGAGCCCAATTGTTCTGTCAGAGCAAGCCAGCTCTGTAATCCTCAGTAGACTCCCACCCAAGGCAAAAGATCCTGGTACTCCCTTGATTTCCTGCAAGATAGGTGGTACCCAATTTGATAGAGCATTGTTAGACTTGGGTACATCCATAAACCTGATACCCACATCCTTACTTGACCATCTAGAAGAATCTGAGCTAAAACCAACCGAGGTGACATTACAATTAGCAGATAGATCTATAAAGTCACCAAAAGGGATTCTCGAGGATGTTATCGTAAGAGTGCGGGATTTCTATTTCCCAGTGGACTTTATAGTCTTAAATATGGACGCACCTAAGAACCCTAGGGATACACCAATCATTCTAGGGAGACCTTTCTTGGCTACTGCGAGAGCCAACATCAGCTGTGAGGAGGGCCAAATAGAGCTTAAGTTTGGAGATCAAACACTGAAAATTGATATATTTAAGGCCCAACAAGGAATTAATTGCGGTGTCATCGAACAAATTTGTGACATCAGGACTTTGGTTGATGAATCACACGTCCAGAATAACTCGATTATGCCTCATCAACCACAGAAGGATCTTGACCCGCAAACAGAGGAGTCGAATCCAGATATGAACAACCCAGTAACTCCCACCCTTGAACCTCACATCTATACTGAACCACCCGCTGCTGCTGATAACCCCATCCTCGAACTGAAACCCCTTCCTGCTCACTTGAAATACATCTTTTTGGGTTCTAATCAGACCCTTCCTGTGATTATCAATTCCAACCTCAGTCCTGAACAGGAATCCCATCTGATTGTTGTCCTCCAGCAACATCGCAGAGCCATCGGGTGGACTCTCGATGATTTGACTGGAATAAGTCCCTCTTATTGTACTCATCATATCTATTTAGAAGAGGGCACACGACCTTCTCGTGAAATGCAGAGACGCTTAAACCCCAATCTGCAGGAGGTCATGAAAAAGGAGATCATCAGGTGGTTAGATGCCGGAATCATCTACCCGATCTCCGATAGTCGTTGGGTGAGCCCAATTCAGGTCTTGCCCAAGAAGGCAGGACTCACCACTATAACGACTGAGACCGGAGAAATCATTCCTACCCGATTAGCCAACTCGTGGAGAGTCTGTATAGATTACCGCCGACTCAATTCCTCCACAAAGAAGGATCATTTCCCACTACCCTTCATTGATCAAATTCTCGAAAAACTTGCGGGAAATAGGTTCTTCTGCTTTCTTGACGGGTACTCCGGTTATAAACAGGTGGCAATCCATCCTGAGGACCAAGAAAAGACCACATTCACCTACCCCTTCGGAACATACGCTTTCCGAAGGATGCCTTTCGGTCTTTGCAATGCACCCGCTACTTTTCAACGATGCATGCTTGCCATATTCTCAGATATGGTAGGTGATTATCTGGAAGTCTTCATGGATGACTTTTCAGTTTTCGGAGCATCATTCGACGATTGCCTCCAGCACTTGGTCCAGATACTCAGGCGGTGCATCGATGTGAATTTGGTTCTTTCCTGGGAAAAGAGCCATTTCATGGTGCCTGAGGGAATTGTCCTGGGACACTCAATTTCGGAAAAAGGTATCCAAGTGGATCGAGCTAAGGTTAATTTGATTTCTCACCTTCCTATGCCTAGCTCGATCAGGGACATCTGTTCCTTTTTAGGGCATGTCAGTTTTTATCGACGATTTATCCCTGATTTTTCAAAAATCGCACGCCCCCTGACCACTCTTCTCTCCAAGGATGTTCCTTTCGAAATTTCCAAGGAATGCACTCAAGCATTTGAAATCCTGCGTGACCGAGTCACCCAAGCCCCGATCCTACAGTCCCCTAATTGGTCTCAACCCTTTGAGATCATGTGCGATGCATCCGACTTCGCTGTAGGAGCGGTTTTGGGACAGAAAATTGACGGGAAACCTGTGGTCATTTACTACGCCAGCAAAACACTCGATGAGGCTCAGCGTAACTGTACGGTTACTGAGAAAGAGCTGCTAGCTGTAGTATTTGCCCTAGAAAAATTCAGATCGTACCTTCTGGGTTCCCGTGTCATCATATACTCGGATCACACAGCTGTGAGGCATCTCCTTGCAAAGAAGGACGCGAAACCTCGAT
This sequence comes from Thalassia testudinum, assembly GCA_037157565.1. Classification (NCBI taxonomy): domain Eukaryota; kingdom Viridiplantae; phylum Streptophyta; class Magnoliopsida; order Alismatales; family Hydrocharitaceae; genus Thalassia; species Thalassia testudinum. Next base: position 73,032,179 of record JAZHRO010000063.1, read on the forward strand.
TAATCCGATGGATCTTGCTGTTGCAAGAATTTGACCTTGAGATTCGCGACAAAGCGGGAAACCAAAATGTGGTAGCTAATCACTTGTCCCGTCTTCCTTCTGAAATAATTGACCCTTCCGGACCCATCACTAAGCATTTTCCCGATGAGCACCTGCTGACTATTGGTACTAGCCTTCCATGGTTTGCTAATGTAGTAAATTACTTGGCATCTCATCAGATTCCGTCCGATTGGCCAAAGGCCAAGAAGGACAAATTACGCTTCGATGCCAAGTATTACATTTGGGAAGACCCGTACCTCTTCCGCATAGGTGCCGATCAGATCATCCGAAGATGTGTCCCGGAAGAGGAATTCAACAATATTCTCTCTTTCTGCCATGACCAGGCATGCGGTGGCCATTTCGCTGGGCATAAAACCGCATCAAAAGTCCTCCAGTGCGGCTTTTACTGGCCCACACTGTTCAAAGATGCGTACAGTCACTGCAAGGCATGCAGTCGTTGCCAGACTTTGGGCAACATGAGCCATCGCGGCATGATGCCTATGCAACTGATTCTAGTATGCGAAATCTTTGATGTTTGGGGGATTGATTTTATGGGCCCCTTTCCTGTTTCGGATGGTTTCGAATACATTCTGTTGGCTGTGGACTACGTGTCCAAATGGATCGAAGCCGTACCGACCCGAACCTGTGATCACAAAATCGTTCTCAAATTCATTCATCAAAATATTTTCTCAAGGTTCGGGATTCCTCGTGCAATAATCTCTGATGGGGGGACCCATTTCACAAATGCTCAGTTTAGGTCACTGATGACCAAATACGGGGTGTCTCACCGAATCTCTACTCCTTACCACCCCCAAACTAATGGTCTAGCTGAGCTGTCTAATCGGGAGATCAAGAAAATCCTGCAAGTCACTGTTCGACCTGACAGGAAGGACTGGTCGTCCCGACTTTCGGAAGCATTGTGGGCCTATAGGACCGCCCACAAGACCTAATTGGGCATGTCTCCCTTTAGACTGGTGTACGGAAAGGCATGCCACCTTCCCGTAGAACTGGAGCATAAATCCTATTGGGCAGTACGGAACTGTAATCTAGATCTTTCCAAGGCTGGGACCCACAGAAAACTCCAAATCAGCGAAATCGATGAATTACGCCTAGACGCGTACGAGAACTCGCAAATCTATAAGGAGCGGGTTAAAGCCTTCCACGACAAACACATCTCGAGAAAGATCTTTCATCCTGGTCAAAAGGTCCTACTCTTTGATGCCCGACTAAAACTCTTCCCAGGAAAAACTGAGATCCAAGTGGGTCGGACCATATTTGGTCCGACAGGTTTTTGGAAATGGAGCAATCGAAATTAGTCCACTCAGCCACGATTCTGAACCTTTCATCGTGAACAGTCAGAGACTCAAGCCGTTCATTGATGTAACTTCTACTGATTTGGTTGAAGCATCTTATATCCTCCATTCCCCTTGAGCTTATTGCACCCAGCCGATGGCGTAAAACTCAGCGCTTAACGGGAGGCAACCCGTCATTTTCCTAAAAATCCAAAACTTTTTCTGACACCTTTTTTGCACTTAAGGTTCACCCTTGTAGACAGCCGACCCCACCTCAGATGCTTGCATCTGGGATTAGAAATCGTCCGCAAAAATTCAACCCGACCCATTCACTCATCCAAATTTCTGTCTTAAGGAATGAACTAAGTTAAATAAAAACCCCCTAGGTTACAATGAGGACATTGCAAATCTTAGGCATGGGGGGGTATGAAAGTGCAAAACTTGTAAGAAAAGGTTTCAAACAAAAAATTCACATATGCCAAAAACACCATAAAAATCAAAAATTTTTTCGAAAAAGAATAAAAGGAGAAGGAAATTTTCTGAAGGAGAAGGAGAAAAGAAACAAAATGAAAAAGGAGCGCAAAATTATGAGAAAAAAGTGATAGTCATTAGTAAGGAACTAAGGAATTAACCTAAGTTCTAGACCTCATTCAAGAAAATAAAGTGCATAATGAGATTAGTAAGAACGCAAACCTTAGGCATTCTTGAATAGACTCTTAGTACCCATTAAGATCTGGACACTCCTCAAGAGGTTGAGGAAAATGAAAAGCTGAAGTATTAGGTCTAAGACTTAGGAAGTATTTGGCCTCGTTAACTAATTTTTGGTTTACGGGACTCAGTAACCTAAGCACCCTAACCTCACACACAGCCTGGTTCAGTAAGCGTAAAAATCAAAATCACGCAGAAGCATCGCAAAATTCTGAAAAGAACACCTAGAATAGGAGCGGCCGATCAACACAAGTTGATTTAGATGAGTTCCCAGCATGGAGAGGCGGGAAATCCCCTCGAAGATGCATAACAAAATATCATCTCCTCGGTGCTTGTCTCTTAGGATATTCACATATCCTACTGGGGGCATGTAAGCACTCCGCTGGTTCAGACACCATGGATGGGATTATCTCGAAATCTCAATTGCCAGGGTCTGGATTCGGCCACGGAACACCATGGATGGGATTATCTCGAAATCTCAATAGCCAGGGTTCCGGGGGTTGCCATGGGCGGTGCTATCTCGAAGCATCGATCGCCAGGAACCCTTGAGGATTGATGATGGGAGCAAGGAATCTGATACAGACCGTGTTGAAAAGCCAATCCTAGGCTAGAACTAAAAAGAGAAAGAGAGAGAAAACTCTCCAAACAGAAAAACTTTCTATCTCTCCCTTATAAAACGCACTGCGAACTAAGCCAGGGCTAAAATCATTTCAAGCACGGGTGCTTTAACCACAAAGTCCAATAAACCTTAGGTTAGTTCTTGTGGGCCTTAAAAACCTTTGCTAAAGACTGAGGCTAAAGCTAGATAGATTTGGATCTTGATTGGTACTAGAGTACCTTTTAGGCCTATGGTCAGCATTCTAACCTAATCTAAGCTCAAATGAAAAAGCACTTATCTGAAGCTATTAAGAACTTCATGGTCTAGAACAAGGGTTGAAACCTTAAGTTTTTGCTAAGGGACTAGCAAAAGCTAGGCATGGGGGTATGATGAGAACCTCATCATGAGCCATAACTAGCTCATTTTGACCCAATACAAAGGATAAAAGCTCCTACATAACTCAAGGAAAGGCTTAACTCAGAGAATTCTGAGTTTAAGGAGAAAACAAGTCATAAGGGGTAAAAATGCAATTTTACCAGTATAATCTGCATACAGGGTAATTCAGGGTCCAAACACAGGTCAAGCAAACCGAATAAGAAGGAAAGTGGGATGATCTGACAAGGGCTACAGCAATTCCAAGGAACTAAATGATAATCTGTAACCTTAAAACAAACCCACTTCAATTCACGAGGTTCAAGGCAAAGTAAAAATAGAATAAACCCTCTAAAATTCATAGAAAAATAATCTTTAGGGTTTAGAACCTTCAATTTGGCCTTCAGAACCCATTTTGACCTACATTGAGAACCATGCCCAATTAATAACTTAATTTGGGTTTTTGCATAAATTGACCGGTCAAACAAGGTTTAATCTAGAAATAAAATTCACCATCAAATTCCTTAGGTCCTAATTAGTCATGTATAAAAACTTGAGCCTAAGAAGAAACCTTCTTGACCAACTTTGCACTTTGGTCCTCATATATTCACTTTTTGGCCCTCAACTTTTGAACCCTCACATTCTACCCCTAACTCTCCTTCGTTCTTTGCATTCAGGTCCCTCCTGCCAAAACCTGCCAGCACCATACTCCGGCGACCTTGCGCGGAGCATGACGCCACGCAGGGTGAGGGGGAGGGGCTGGCAAGTCAACCGGGGGTGCCCTGCGTCGTCAGCCGTCGCAGGAACACCCCCCTGGTCGCTGCAACCCACCATACCGGCCGTACGAACGCACGGACGGTATGGGTTTCCATCTCCGGCATCCTCCGGCAAGGGAGACACGTCGTCTCCCTCCACCTTCCTCTCTGATTCGGCCTCTATAAATACCCCCGTCGCTCCGCCATTCTGAGCAGCTCGGATCTGACGGAGAAAACCCCCAACTTTCCTCTCCTCTCACTCCGGCAGACGCCCACCAGCTCCGGCGGTTCTTCCTCCTCCTCCTCTTCGCTCTGCCGCAATACCAGCAGCAGAGACTTCTCTCCCTCGCTCTTCCCGCGCCACGCCGCACCCAGCTGGCGCCTCTCCGGCCCTCTGCTCGCCGCCGCCCCTTTCCCCGGGCATCTTCTTCTCCGGTGACAGTCGATACGACTGTCGCCCGCTCCGGCCCCTCTTCGTCCTGCTAAGTGGGTAGAACTCCTCCCCTTCCTCCCCTCTTCCTTTTCCTCACTTTAAACATTTACTGTCGCCCTCGATTCCGACCAATCACCCTCACCTTCTCCGCCTCCAGCCATCCTCCGGCGAGCCGTTCCCATCACTCCAGCAACCCACACGGCTCGCCGACCACCGCAGAACCTCCGCCTCCTCACCCTGATCAACCTCCGCCCTTCCACTTCCCCCAAATCACCCTCTGCAACTCCACCGAGCAAACCCATCTCCCGACCCACAGTCCGACCTAGGGCAACTCTTGGGCTCCGCCCCGTCGCCTGCACACCCCCCGACCACCTTCGCCGTGCCACGGCGAAGGTCCTCCGCGTTTCTGATTGGGCCGAGAGGCCGTTTCTCTGTGGGCAGGTACCTGCGCTCGTCGTCGCCATTGTTGAAGCGAAGCAGCTTCGACCTGCTGTCCCAGGTGCGCTGCGCCCAGGTCACGCTCCCAGGCGGTGCGGGGGCATTTCGGCAAAGCGTTAGGCTGCAGTTGAGGCGAATCCCTCGCGCGAAGGCCTCGCGTAAAGCTGCGATTACCAGCTGCTTCCTCCGCGCAGGCGCGAAATAGGGGTGGGACATTTAGTCCCACCTCGGAAGGCTCTGAAGGAGCGCAGCGGTATAAAGCGAAAAAGTGTTGGAGGCTTGTTGCCTCAGCACACGGGGTGAGGTCCCGTTCACCCGCCCGGTTACCCGGTCTCGTCCGCGCTCACGCCCCGCGGACCTGGCCCGACCCGACTTAGACTGACCTGCACTCCTCGCCCACCACGCACGCCGGTGGGCTTAGACCCGGGCGCGACCCGTACCCGGCAACCCGGCAGCTCTGGGAGAGCTTTCCTAAGAGCGATTTCTGTGAGAGAGAGAGACGCGGGGGGAGGGTAGAGGTAGGTTTTGCCCCTCTCTGATCAAGCTGTGTAAGTGTGCAGGCACAGGTGAAGAAGAACCGTGGAAGAAGACGAAGGCTGAAGGAAGGAGGATCACCGAGCGGCACTGTAGCAGCGGCGGTTTAAGTCGTCTGATTGGAAAATCAGACGACGTCCTGAAGGCAAAGACGGCAGAAGGAAGGCGAGGCAGAGCAGAACACAGAGAGGCCAAGGGAAGAACTGAAAGAAGAAGAGCACGAGAAGAAGAGCTGAAGAAAGGAAAAGAAGAAAGAAAGAAAAAGAGGAAGAGCACGAGAAGAAGATCTGAAGAAAGGAAAAGAAGAAAGAAAGAAAAAGAAGAACAGGACCGCTCTGCAGAAGAAAAAGGAAGAGCAGAAACAGCTGAAAGAAACAAGAAGAACATCACCACTGCAGATAAAGAAGAAGAACAAAGGAAGAGAGCAGAAGATCTGAGAAGGAAGAAGAGGAGAAGCAAAGAGAAAAGAAGAAAAGCCAACAAATTCTCTCTCTCTCTTTCTTTATTTTTGTAAAAGAAACTTGTACCCCTAGAATACAACTTGCTCCCTGAGTTCGACCTCGGGAACTCTTTTATTTTCCGAGTAACAAATTGTATTAAACTAGTAATCACCTCTCTCTATACTATACTACGACGAAATAATAAAACTATAGAGGAAGGTCTCGCCACCACCTATTATTAGGAAGGGTATAACGAATCTCAATTCATTAACTCCTCTACACTGATCCCAAACCTGCCTAACCTTGAACCAAATCATTTGGTTCAGGGTAACCAGGTTCAAGAAAGGTTCTAGCTCACTTGAGGAATATCATACAAACTTTAGAAGTTCAGCCAACACCTTCCATTGAAAGATTGGAGCCCCTGATTGAAATGATTGATGATTTGAACAAGTATTTGTTGGATTGGCTCCAGAATGTTAAGGATAAGAACCCGGGTGAGTTTCTACTTAGGAAGTTAGCGAAATTGAGGATGAGATTTGTGGTTGCTTTAGTTCAATCGTGGGATGATTCCCAGGTTGAACTCCCTTTAGGAGAGCCAATGTCAGAACCCGCCCAGGCACCTGTTAGGGGGACACGTGTTACGAGGCTGACCAGATTGAATTAGAGCAACCAATTAAGGATGATCTGATTTCTTCACCTGAGATCCCTGAGCCAAGGTACGAGGAAACGTATGTCTCCATGGATCAGAAGTAACATATGATTTTGAGACATACATTAATTTGGATCTTGATTTCTTTAATTCTGATGGTGAAGATTCGATTTGCGAAGTCTCACGAGTTTACAGAATATGATTTTTGTGAGATAATTAGGCTTGAAGAATCTGATAGATCATTTGATAGCCCAATAATTGAGGAAACTGATCTTATTAGGGCTCACATTACGGATTCAGAGTCGCATTTTCTAGAGGATTCAATCCAATGCCCTGATTGTCAGTTACACCCCATTGAGCTTATCGATGATTTTGCTTTTGAGATAATTAGACCCAAGTCAATTCTGAGTCAGCCACATCTTTTAGACCTGGAAATTTCAAACGGGGTGATTAATATGCAAGAGGTCCCAGAATTTAACATTCTAATTGAGGAGGATAGGAGTTGGGAAGTTCTGATTTGGGAAGCAAACTTTGGAGGAAATAGAAGACTAAGTCTAAGGGTTCCATTTCATCTGAAACTATCAAACCAAAACCATTATGACATTTGTTATGAGGATGTTCAACCTAAGCACACATTCATTGATTATCCTTTTGATATCTCTGTATCCTGACTTTTTGGTCTTAGATTGCATCCTCATAAATCGTAGGCCCAACCCCACTTGCATACTAATTTTAGGTTTTGGGTAATTTTTATCTAGAACCTGAGATATTCTCGATTATGGGGTATGGGTTTGCACCACTATCTGGTCCACATTTGTGGACATCTGCTGACAGGTCAGAGGTTTCTTATATTTATTCTGATTCTAACCTGCACCTGTGAATTCTTTATTTCTCTTCTTTGTATAGTATGCCTAGCTGAAGGCACTAAATTCAGCACATATACAGTTCTTTTTAGTTTTCATCTCAAAGCGGACCTAACATTCATGCAATTCAGGTGCTTTCTATACTATTCCACTCTGTTTTATGTCTTTTTAATACAATGAGGACATTGCATTGGATAGGCATGGGGGGGTGGATATTCATCTCTGAATTTATTTGTCAGCTCAGTAGATTTATTTTATTTTCTTTTATTAAAAAAAATTATGGAATTAGGAAAGAGAACTTGGGTTTAAGAAAATTTTCAATCTTAGGAATACTACATTATGATCTGAACACAAAGACCCTTCAAGTCTTTAGACTTAATCAACCCGTGTATCCATTAAAATGTGGATTTATTTTTCGAGTCCTCGCCAACCTGAATTCTATTTTAATTGGAGTAAATAAGTTTGGGTGATAAGTACACGACTTATCAACCTACCCTTTGATTTGAAGGAATTTTGAGTTTTAAGCATCTACACGCTATCTTGTCACTGACTCATTGTTCAGCGATTCTAACGAAAATTGGGTAGCTAATGAACCTTCTATGGTGATATGGCTGGCAAGTTATCGTGGGTAACAGCCCATAGGTAGGTTGTCCAGAGCCAAGTCACTGAACCTTTCTCTTTTTTGCTACCTTTAGGTAAATGTTAGACCAGGGAAGCCACCTACTTAAAAAAAAGAGAGAAAAAAAGGAGAAAAAGAAAAAGAAATAAACCACACTTCGCCGCACGAGTATTGCTGGCAAGTTGTCGGTGGTAACAGCTCATCGACCGATTGTCCAGAACCCAGCTCAATAAATGCACTAAAATTTTCCAAAACACTTAGGAAGAAGTGGAGAAGTAGAATAAACCGAGGAGATATACACTGGATTCACCCTTGTGTTGACCTCATAAAAATAAAAGTAGGGAGAAAGCTACCGGTTGTAAAGATACACCTTTAGGCAGAATTCTCTTTTTAAGGTCACCTAGAGGCGTAGAAATCCGAAGTCCGTTTTTACTACTGGTCAACAAGTCTATCACATTCACAATAAGATGCTTGGAACTTAGGGTTCTTATCAAATCTTGGGTGAGTTGAATGGTCGTAGAAAGTCACTCTTAAACCCTAAAACTCGAAAATCCAAAAAAAAAAATTAGAAGAGAAAAAGAGAAAAAGAAATTTTCTTTGAATAAGGCAAGGGCTTGAGGCGGTCTGCATTTTGGCAGATACTCGAGCGCTGTTGTGTCTTTGAAAGTTCGGAACCTAAGTAAACATTTTTTTAATGATTGAAAATAACTCAAGACTAAATAATCCAACCTGATTCTTTTATAAATAGCATATAGTTTTTGCTAGGGACTAGCAAAAGATAGGCATGGGGGTATGATGTAAACAGGTTTACATTACTTAAGATGTCTATTTATGCATGTTCTTAAGCATAGGATTGCATTGCATACTATAAATATTGCAGAACATGAATCATCTTATATTTAGATTAGTTTGAATAAAATGGAGGTTAATTGTCTCCTTTTATATTCATGGACAGGGCAAACTTTTTATCGGGACCTCAGATCGAAGATCCAACCATACAGATGTGATCAGGGTGACGATTGGAGTTCAACGACTCCAAGATCGCCTTAATCAGACATCTGTAGCATTAGATAGAGACCGGGGAACCCTAGTAAATCAAGGGCTAAGATGGTGTGAATATGCACTTCAAATGACAAATCTGACTACACGGATGGATTCGGATCGACGATCGTAGCCTAACGATGCAAAAATCGACTCAATCCGACAACCGTGGCACCATCTACATCATCCAAAAGATGGGCGGCCAAGATGGCGCCACGTGGCACCATCTCAGCTGCCCAACCGACCGCCCTCAACTTCTAAAGATGCTAGCTCCCACGAATCTCTACCATTGGATCAAGATCCAATGGCTGAGATTGCGCTCAACCGGCACACCCATCCTCTGAGCCACACCTTAAGACACCTTGACCGTTGGATCTTAATCCAATGGTCCTGATCACGTGTTCAGAAGAACAACCACTCGCCCATCCACATGCGCAGTGCAGTGGATAAGACGCTTGGTCGCCTTCAGGCGTTGGTTCGAATTTGCATGAGGAGGCGAGCGGGCACGGGTGAGTAGGTGCGTGCAACCGTGCGATGAGGATCGAGCGACTGCGGGCGCTCGATAATGCCCACGCGCTATTGCACGCCCACGCCTCATGCACCATCACATGCGTAAGCGTGTGCTGAGGAGTGGGCGGGGAGGCACGAGATAAGTCGTCCGATCTCACGATCGAACGGCTAGGATCAACAGATCGTGAATGCGCGTTACGCGCGAGGAGGCGAGCGACCACGCATGCTCCACCACACGTCACCCATGATGGGGCTTTAGGGACGGTTTTATCTGTCACTAAAGTCCCTTGATTTAATGTTTTTCAAATTAAAATGACCAAATTGCCCTCACTCCTTGCAACTATAAGAGGAGACCTCCTCCACACGAAATTCTCATCCCTTCCTTCTCTTCTCTCCCTCTCCAAAGCTCAAGAGAAGCTTGTCCCACACCCAGGATGCTTCTCGCGAGATAAAGTCAAATTTTTGTCCCCCTTTCGGAAGCGGATCCCATGACGAGGATGACGTGCTGCCCCGTTCCCGTTCTTTCCGCTTCGTTCTCCTTCGTCCTGCTCCGTCCTTCTTCCAGGCGTCGTCTCGTCCAGCTTGTCCTCCAAGCGACCGTCGAGGAGGATATCTCTCTCCCCATTCTTTTTACTGCTTTCTAGAGTAGATTTACTACTTTATAGAGTAGATTTATTGCTTTCTAGTGTAATCATTTTTCCACTTTCTAGTCGTAATGTTTAGTGTAACAAACAATCCTTCTGATAATGAATTCCATGTTCATTCTACATCTCTTTTTGATTTTTGTTTGTAATATTCTCTTTCTCTCTCATTTTCTCTCTCTTCTATTTAGTGTAAATAGATAGATAGTTTCTAATTAATTAAATTACTTCATGACAAATAAAACAAATGCATGTTTTTAAATCAATCGTCCGCCTCCCTGAGTTCAACACGGGATTTCTATTCCGGTATAAATTTTATTTGTTGAACATAAATTCTTCGCTTTCATACTACGACGACAGGTTTTCAAAACCAAACACGTTAGCGTAACAACTCGTAGGTTCAACACCTGATGACGAGTATAAGTTTCCACCTGATTTATATTAAAGTCAAACAAAGGGGAAGATGGTACCATTAGAAGAATTAGACCCCAATGATAGCATTGTCATAGAAACAAATGAGAAGGGTTGCCCCTATGTTGTCAAGCCCTTGATTCACTCAAATCCTAAGGTGGAACAAACCCCTAGTGAGCCTAAATCACAATCAAATTTACCTGAGAATCATAAAATTGAATTTGAGATTATTAATGAACAATTATCTCAGGTAGTTGAGGAGTCCAATTCTAAGGAGGATGAAGAGATGATAGAGGAGTTAGGGATCAAAACTTGGAGTGACTCAAGATGTCAACAAAATTGGTGAATTTGGGGTTCCTCTTTTCTTAAATTTTTTAAAATATTCCCCCTCATAATTTGATGACTAATGACAAAACATCTGATGATATTAAGGAAGAATCACATATACACCTTGAGTATGAATGGATGGAGAACAAAGAACCTGAGGATGATTTCAAATATCACAATGATTCTAATTTTTTGGTTGTTTCTGAGGAAGAACAATTTCCTGCATAGGAGTTTGATTGGGAGTCAACCTATGACCACGAGAACACAAATTCAAGGTTTAACTTAAGTAGTGATGATAGGCACTTTTAAGCTATATTCCAAGTCGAATAGGGAAGTAATTAAGGAATTAGAATGGTGGTTGGGGATGGAATCAGAATAAATTAAGCCTCACATGGATTTTATCAACATCCAACCACACAAACAAGACCTAGAATCCTTAGACAGCAACTAGTTAAATCATTTTTAAAATTCATTGTCTCTGGGGATAACATTAGGTCGATTCATCTTAAGGTAGAATGGCAGGTTTGGATTGATGCTTGTAAGCTTCATCCCGCTATTCAAGGGTTGCCACTTAGATTGATCAAACTGCTAGCAACCCTAGACGCTATTGAGGATCCTTGTCATCCTCAATCTACAAGTGTTCAAGAGGCCAGTTTCAAGTCTTCCATTATTAGACCTCTTAGGGTAGCCCAGGAGGTTCTTTGCATTAACCTCTTTTAGTGAGCATTTGGTATCACACTTCATCATCAGCTCAGTAATATCCTTGGCTATCTCTTTTGTAGGCTAGTCATATTATGCCTATTCTTAGGGCCTACCCCTTTGTCTTTGGAACCTAGTCATTAAGACTCCACCATCTGGCTGTCAACGTTAAATGCAACGCTTATTAGGAGGCAACCCAATGTGGGCCAGCGACACAGATAGGACCTAGGTAATCTCTTTCTTTCTCTCTGCTTTACTTTCACAATGTGGATATTGTAAGATTTAGGTAGGGGAAGAAAACATTGTGCATCTGCATTTTGCATGTTTAGTTGGATTTTGCTTGAATTTTTTTTGAAAAATAATAATAATGATTGCAAGATTGGAGTTAGGATTATGTGAATAGCTACTAAAGAGTTACCAGCCCTAGGACTAGGTGTAAGGTCGTGAACTTAGACTCTTCAGGTTGCTAGCAACTTAATCAACCCAAGTATTTACTAAGTTATGGACTTGTTTTTGAGTTCTAGAGGAGCCTGATTAGCTAAGGTATTAAGTTAAGAGCGTAGGAAGTACGTGGCTTAGTGGTTTCTTGCCTTGTGGAATGAGTGATCTTGGAGTTTGGGTATCTAGACCTTGCACATATACGCACTAGATGGACTCGTGGGCTAACAATATAATGACAATCTTGAATCATCCCAGATTCCTGCTAGTGAAATTCTTGAAAAATCATTGAATCCCTCATATGTGGAAACTGGTATATTTATATCTATATTTATATTTATACATGTATATATATTAAAAGAAAGAAAGATTATTATAAAATAAATCTCATCTCATAGTGGTCAAGTGCCTCTTACGATGTCATCCTGAGGTGTCAGAGTGTAGGGCCTAATCCCTAGAAGGTGCCTCTTACGGCATCATCACGGACATCGGAGTGTAGGGCCTTCTGCAAGAGTGCCTCTTATGACTTCACTCGGAGGCGTTGGAGTGTAGGGCTCTAGCGAGATGTGTATGAGTGATGATGACTCCTTTATATTTACTAAAGCAGATCTGATGCAAGATACAGGGGGAAACAAGTAGATATTAGCAAGGTTTCCCACTTGTCGAAATAGTTTTTTGCACACACAACACTTACATCTCTCAGGTTAATTCAAACTTGTGAGCGGATTTTCGAGCCCTGAAACAATGTGTTGCGACCCAAAATTAAGGCGAGTTGGAATCTGATGGGCTTAGCGATCTGTATCTTGATCAGTGCTTAGGTATTGTTAAGTCTTTGTGCATGATCTTGTGCGAGGTACTACAATTAGTGTTGACTCGTGCCTCTGGACTAATAAATCCTGGCTTAGATCTCATTTGCTTTCTGACTTGTTCTTTCTTGCGTTTTTGCTCAGGACTAACAAACTTAGGCATGGGAGCTTAATAAAAATATAAAGATCTATATGATTCATGCTTATTTTACGTTAATTATGTAGAAATAGTGCATCATTACATTAGATTAGGATTTTTTGCATGAATATGCATTTAGATAGGATTGCATAAATTAAGGGTTAATAATGTGTCATTGAGATTATTTCTATCAAATAAATAATAAGTGGTTGTCTTTCTTGTAGGGTTGATTTGGGGTTAAAATCTGTTGAGGAGATTGGAACAAGGACTCTTAGACCATGCCTCTTCATTTCCCCTCCTCTACCTTATTATGCATACCACTATATTATAGAACCTAGATTAGCCTAATTCCATGCATCTCCTCCTCTCTCTAAGAGAAATTTGACCATCCTTTGTCCCTCTCCATAATTTCACCCCTCTCTTACTTGGGATCACCCCTCCCAACCAACCTAGTGCACAACCATCTTCCACTTATAACCACCATCTCCCCATCTCACTCTCTTACACGACACCACACACACCCCCCCTCACAATCACACAAGACACTCCCTATACATCTCTCTGGTTCAGAACACAATGGGGAACCTATTCCTAATCGCCCCCACCCCAGCCTGCCATTCCAAGATTCACAACACATAGGGGAGGGGTGCAGGTGATGAGTCCACTTTAGCGGACTATATTTAAGATTAAGTTTGTTACTTTCCATATTTTAGACTATATTGGTCCTTACAATTAATTGGAGCATAGAGCACAATCTAGGATTTAGATTTGCATGCATTTCTTTGAATTATGCATCTTTTCGTGTTATATAAATAATTATGTGCTCTTACTTAATTTGCAAGAACTTAGGTATGGCCAATCAATTATTCCACATCTAAAATAAATCCCACCTTAATCATCCAGACATTATAATTTTAATGATAGTGACCTTGGGTTTATTTGTAAATCATTTGGGGGACCATTATGCTTATTCTCTCACTAATTTTCATCAATTCCTCGACATCCCTCCTTTTAATTAATTCCATACCCAACGAATCCCCAACTCCATCCACTCGATTGTCCACATGCAACACATCCTCTAAACTAATTCTCACGCACACATCCAATACTCCACCAGCGCACAACGTGTCCAAACCGGTCCGTCATCTAATTTACCTCACCAACAACCTTACGTTAATCATCTTACCCAACGTCCCATGCCTAGCTGATCCCACTTAATACACCCATGCAACGTAATACCCGAAGCGCACCAACCCGATGCCCCTCCCTCACGCACCTGACGCTCACATACACGTAAGCTACAGGACCATGCACCACTTAACTGTTGCTCACCCGATTCTCTCGCTCACGGAAACGAACGTACCGGACCCTCCTCAATCTCGTACCTGATTGCACCCTCGCGAGAATGCGCACGCCCTGGGAGGGACCTCGCGACCCGAAGAGGAATCATCACACGCTCCCTGCGAGAGCCCACCAGCGCTTGACCCCATCGCAAGGGACGAGGAGGGATGCAAACGGGTCTAATTTGGCTAAACACATACCTATACTCATACCCATTTATAAAATATATATCCATACCATACTCATTTACCCATCGGGTACAAAAATTCAAATCCATACCCTTACCCATCTACCCATCGGGTACCCATTTACCCATCAGGTACTCATTAATAAATTGATTTTACAATCAAATCATGTTAAATTAGAGTCAAAAAAGAGGAAAAATGTATTACATCAAATTATTTATTTTTAGGAAGCCCTCAACATAGGAACTCAAGTTATTCTAATTTTATTGATCTCCATTAAAATTATTACAAAAAGTGCATTTCAAGAGGAATACATCAAAAATAAAAATAAAAAATACAAAGAAAAACTAAATACAAGTACATTTCAAACAAAACATCCCCCTCTCCAAAATAAATATTTAATGGAAGCTTCAGAAGCATTTCCAACCTTCAAAATCATAAAGAGAATCATGAAGAAGGTTAAGGTTAAGAGAATGAGGAACTTAAGGTGAGACTTAATATATATCTCGGGTAATTAGGGATTTTATTTGGGTATTCGGGTAAGGTAATCGGGTATAGACTTACACTAATACCCATACCCAAACCCGATCGGATTTTTAAATAAAATCCATACCCAAACCCGATCAGATTTTTTAAATAAAATCCATTTACCCATTCTTTTCAGGTCGGGTTGGGTTGGGTTCAGGTCGGGTTTACCGAAACTTGCATCCCTAGGGAGGAGGACAGAGGGATCGCGTACACACCAAAGCACCGGCCCTCGCACCTCCTCCCCTCTCCTCGCACCTCCACCATCAGACTAGGCATGTGGAGAAAGAGGGTACCACGAACACCCGGCCAACACTGCCTCCACAACCATCGCCACATCTCTACCACTCCTCACCGCCTTCCTTGCCTCACCGTTGCTACGCTAACCTCTCCCTCGCCGTGATAGCGCATATCACCGCGAGGGACGCACACTCACCGATGGCAAATCACCTCTAGTAGAGGGAGGGCCCACCGCTACTACCTCCTCATAAAAGGTTCGCCACGCCCACGTTGTCTCCCTTGCGCCGTGCACACATACTCCGATAGTCCTTTCGTGGTGACAACACGAGGAGCATGTGAGTGTCACAACCACCACAGCTACGCATTCCTCGCACATGCGGGGAGTACCTCTCCTCATTCTCCGTCTCTTTTTATGTTTTATTTTGTTTATTTCAATTTAATTTGAACAATAGAACAATGTTGTTGATTTGATGTTTATGATTAAATAATAAAATCAAGATGTGTGTTTTTGATAGCCCCTCCATGGATGCGACTTTTCCCCCCACTATACGTGGCTTAGTCTCTTTTTATTTCTCTGATTCAATCGCTTTCACTGCCACTCGCGACAAAGAGTTTTGATTCTATATTTTTCAATTGGCGAGCGAGTCGACCAGCAGGCCCTACTTCCTATTCCTCCTAGTTGGCATTCCTACACCTCACAAACCAATGAGGCGAGCACCCCCTCATACAGCTCTCAAATCACCACTTGAATGCACACACCATTCTCACCTAACCCTATCACACCCTACCATCATCATACCTTCTCCACACCACCACCTATACACCATCACCACCACCATTCACACATGTCCTCTCCTTACCACCATATCCTCCATCTTTAAGCTGCCATTAAAGGAGTCATGAGGAGGAACTTGGAGGAGGACTCGAGACGTAGCCTCATCGCCGTCGCCACCTTCGTCGAGGGATCATCATCACCGCATTAGGCCATTTGTGTTCCTACACATTTATTTTTCATATTTTTGATTGAGAACATGTTTAGTTTCTTTGCAATGAATGCTTTCAATTTTAATAACTTGATGTGTGTGTGTTCCACATTGATGAGTGGCTAAATCTATTTACGTGTGGGGCAAAGGCTAGGGGATGGTGTGCTCTTTATTCTTGATGTGTGTCTTGTACTTGTGAGGTAGTGGAAACCGAGTCGCTTTATGCCTAAGGCAAGTGCGCACATAGGATAGCCCAAGCCTAGAAGCTTGGCTCCAAGTCAAACTATACTCTTAGTGAAGTAGGCCCAAGATAGAGCGACCCTAGGGGGAGTGATCCAAAGAAACCGCTAAGTAATAAAACATTCGTCGTAGTGTGATTTTTTCGAGAACAGAAATAAAAATAACTGAAACTCTATGAGTCAAAAGTCAAACATGGGGAGACGTAAGATCGTTCTAGTTTATGCAAA
This sequence comes from Thalassia testudinum, assembly GCA_037157565.1. Classification (NCBI taxonomy): domain Eukaryota; kingdom Viridiplantae; phylum Streptophyta; class Magnoliopsida; order Alismatales; family Hydrocharitaceae; genus Thalassia; species Thalassia testudinum. The sequence goes on from JAZHRO010000063.1 coordinate 73,048,672, forward strand.
ATGAGTAGCAAATATGAACTAACTATAGTAAAGATGGAGGTGAGAAGAAGGAACACAAATCAAACAATTATATAGAAGGGGTGAAAAGCAGAGAATGTAAATAATATAACTGAAAATCAAACTTTTATCACTACTAGAAAAGAGTCAAATTACAACTAGAACATGAACTAGAAAGAATGGCAGAACTAGAAGTAGAGATGTAGAAAAAAGGTGAGATGGAGCATGGTCTATTACAGCAGCCACCGTGGAGATGAGGATGGAGTAGACATGAGGAAGCAGAGGAGGATAGCCACCAGGAGATGCAGTAGAGGTTGGATGTTGTAACGAGCGCGTACCCCAGACGTCTTTTAAGACGTCTGGGAGGTGGCCCAGACGTCTGTCAAGACGTCTGGGATCACATCCAGACGTCTGACCAGACGTCCGGGATAGTTTACAGACGTCTGACGAACAGTTATACTCGCACGGGATATTCGTCTGCGCGCCTGTGCGCGCAGACCTGCGATCCGCATCTTCTCTGCGGCTGCAGGCGACTGCGGCCGTCTCTCTCCTCCTCTCCGCGCGGCGTTAAAAGGGGGAGGGGGCGCGCCTCCCCTCCCGTCTCCACCATCTTCCTCCTCTCCTGCTGCGGGCGGAGCGAGCGGACGCGAGGGCGCAGCGGCAGCGGCGCAGCAAAGGCGCGGAGGAGCTGCGGCGTGCGAGGGCGGGACTCTGCCGTGAGGGCGAGCTCGCCGGGAGCGGCTTGGCCGGCCGGCGGAGGGCGCAGGGGACGCAGAGCGTCGCGAAGAGGGACCTGCTGCGGGCGGAGCAGCGGACGCGCGAGGTGCGACGCGGGCGGCGTCGCGAGCGGAGGCCGAGCGAGGTTCTGATTCTGGAAAAATCTCCAGAATCAGACGTCTGGACTGATATCCAGACGGCAAGGTCGACGTCTGTGTGATCATACAGACGTCTGAAAGGTGAGTTCCGCTTTCTCCTTCTTCTTTTGTCGACTGACCGTACTGAAGGAGGAGGGTTGGCTGTGCGCAGGTGTTCGGATTCGTCATCCTTTGCGAATCAGACGTCTGGAAGTTGTACCAGACGGCGGGAGTGACCTCCAGACGTCCGGAGAGACCATCGGACGTTTGGGATCTAGGAGAGACGTCGCCACAGACTTCTGGACGTCCGGGGAACCACGCCGAACAGGTAATTCTCTGATCCACCGTTTAAGACGTCTGGAAGGAGTTCCAGACGTCTGATTTTGCACAGTATTGTCTTTCTCGACCCGTTTAGGGCCCGTTTGGGCTCCGTCTTCCACGATTCGAGTTGCGTTCGATTCAGAATTTATTCCTCTACCCGCCTACAGTAGCTATACACTGTTTTGAGACACTCCTTGTGTTTGATCCTTGTGATAGGACCTCGTTCGGTTGCCGTCTTGAGAGTCGCGGAGGCGCGCGGGATTCCCGACCACGCCCCCATTACTTCCGTTGTACCTGGTAGAGTGGTTTTAAGCATTAATAAAATTTGTTAAAGTATGGAACCATAACTAGAACCTAGGGCATTGCATGAACCCTAGGAATGAGAAATGTATGGAATGATAGCTTCTAGGTGTTGCATGAATCCTAGGGCCGGAAAACTAGATTGTATGATAGATCCTAGGATATGGCATGAATCCTAGGATGGAAAAACTAGTGGAATGTATATTACTGCAGTCTTGGAAAAATGGAAAGGAATATATAAGCTGCCTGTGAAATTAATTAACAGCTGCCTGTTATGAACAAAGAAACATGTTTGAGATCATGGAAATTGAGAACGTGAATCTGGAAAGTGAAACATATGATGTTCTGAGATAAAGGGCTGGAACCCTACGGGGAATTAGGAGTGGAACTCCTGGAAAGAAAAGGAATGGAACTGAGATGTAGTTGTACTGTCTCTTGGGTACGCAGTACCAAGGGAAGTACCTGTACCTGTTTTAGTGCAGAGTGGGGCCAGCCGCCCCAGGGACCCGGGGTTAGGCTTGGCCGCTCTGTACCGACTTGTTGGCCCTCGTGTACGTAGTACCGAGGAGAGCTAGTAGTGCTAGGAGAGTACTAGCTACCCCACGGGCCCCGGGGTTCTGCTAGCCTCCTTCACCGACTTGTTAGGCCCACTAGGGCAAACCAGGGTAGTCAGACGAGGGTGCGCGGACTGTGGAGGGGCAAGGCCCCGGTTTGGTTACTGTGGAGGGGTTGGACCCCTGTTACTGAGAGGGCTCTGCCCTGGTTCCGTGCTGTGCTTTGGGCGCACCCGTTAACGGAAACGACTGACCGCGTGCCAGTACGGGCTAGCTACCTGTGCGTTTATCGCGCGTGCCGTAGTCACCGTTACGTCTGTCAGTGACCTTGGGGTGGTTGACTGAGGGTAGGATCACCACGGGGGACTCTCCCGGCCAGGAGAGCACCACGTGCTACTTCTACTGTTGGAAAAGACTGCAATCAAGATCGTCCCACGAGGACATTCGAGATCAAGTAAAGGATCTGAGAAGTAAATGAAATAGTGAGAAAAATTGAAAGATGTAAATAAAGGAAGTAATAGAACATAACAGCTACTGTACACTCTACTGTTGCCTTTAGTTAGTTTGCCACTCTACTCAGCGTTTTGCTGACGTGTTACACTCGTTACCTTTTTCAGGACCAGGTGTTGAGCAGCCAGGGTCGGCGGCTGCAGAGGACGCTGGGCCGAGTAGGGTCCAGTAGAGTTGCCACAGCTTTGTACCTTCTTTTGTTTCTGTTCTAGTGAGTAGTTTTGTTTCCGCTGTACCTTCTTTACCTGCAGTTTTTGTTATATGATAAATGTTGTTTTACTGTTGTGGTGGTGCCTACTGTAGTAGTTTCTTTCCTTACTGCTGTACTTTTTACTGTTAGTTATATTCATGCTGAATGTGGTTTATTTTACTGTCTTTTGGTTACTTCCTCGTTGGACGACTGGGTCTTGGGATTAGTCGAGTCGGTCCGGTTCTCGTGTCTCGTAGGGACTCGGGAACCGGGTCGTTACAAGATGGTATCAGAGCAAGGTCGTCTCGAGAAGTGAATCAACTGACTGGAAAATAACCAATTCACATGTTTATAGCTAGAGTAGCCACCACAACATATCTCTTGACATGAGCTCTTAGAAGTGTTGTTAGGTACCGTCTGTTTTGACGTTTCCGTTTTGTTTCGCGTCTCCTTGCAGGAGATGCCTCGTCGTGGGACTGGCGAGACTGGCCGCGGGCGCGGCCGAGGGCGAGGACGGCGAGGTGGACGTGCTGTCGTTGACGTCTCGGTGGACCAGCCACCACTCCCTGGCATCCAGGCCCAGGACCTCGCCCGACTGATACGGGATATTGTACGAGAGGAGCTCCACCCACCGCCCCGAGCACCTCCTCCTGGGGTTGCAGAGGGGGAGTCCTCTGTGGGACCACGCGACGGACGCGGCGCCGGACACGAGGGAGGGGATGGGCCCCTGCCGCCCCCACCTTCCTCCGACACTTCTGTACACGAGGCACCTTCGCCTGGAGGTGCACCAGCACCTCCCCTACAGCACCACTTCGAGCTTTTCGGGCAGTTCCGGAAGCTGAAGCCCCCCTCCTTCAAGGGGGATGAGGACCCGACCGAGGCAGAGGACTGGCTTGAGCAGCTGGAGAAGATCTTCGACACCCTTCGCCCCCCGGTGGAGTGCCGCGTGGCCTTTGCCACGTACCAGCTGGAGAGTGCGGCACACCGGTGGTGGAGGGCGGTCCGGGGACAGGAGAGGGACGAGCCGACGTGGGACCAGTTCGTCACCCTCTTCTGCGAGCAGTACTTTCCCCAGACGTGGCAGGACCAGAGGAGGCGGGAGTTCCACACTCTCCGCCAAGGGACGATGACCGTGAGCGCGTACCGCACGCGTTTCTTGGAGCTGTCCCGCTTTGCAGCGACAGCGGTAGCCACTGAGGAGGAGCGCCTTTGGAGGTTCACCGAGGGGCTCCGGCCTGCGATCCGGGGGTATGTCCAACCCCTGAAGCTGCCGACGTTTTCGAGGGTGGTAGAGGCAGCCATGACTTACGAGGAGACCAACCCGTCCGCGCGAGAGACCGACGGCGGGCGGAAGAGGCCCTTTCAGCCAGACTTCTCACAGGGCCGGCGAGAACGGAGACACGTGGCGTCCGCAGGAGAGCCGTCACGTTGTGCAGGGCCATCACTGGCCTTTGGGGGCCCTCGACAGGGGCCAGTCGCCAGCACCGGACCCCCGCCTAGCCGACAGCAGGGACTCACTGAGGGCGGGAGTCGGGTTCCCCTCTGCTACCAGTGTGGCCAGCCGGGCCACGTCAGGAGGGACTACCCATCTAGGGCAGGAGGTCAGCAGATACTTCCCGCGCAGAGCACTGGAGGGCGCGCAGGAGGCCGCGGTTTCCAGGCGCGAGGAGGAGGACCGCAGTCGCGAGGAGGGTACCGGCCAGCACCTACCCGTCCGACGCAGAGTGTGGCTGCTTCGTCCGCACCTAGAGCTGAGGGGCGTATCAACGCCCTAACACACAGGGACGCCAGAGCTTCGGGATCCGTGGTAGCAGGTATGGTTTCAGTTTCTGGCAGACTCGTTTACACGCTTTTCGATTCCGGCGCTACGCACTCGTTTGTCGCAGACAGTTTCGCAGTTAGTTTGGACCAGGATTATACATTGTTAGAGAACCCGTTCGTAATCAGAGGTCCGAGTGGTCAGCTGTTTGTAGCTGAGGAGGTGTACACGGGTTGCGGGGTCAGCATCGGGGGACACAGCCTGCCAGCTGACCTGATTATGATACAGATGGAGGACTTTGGGGTGATCCTGGGGATGGATTGGCTGTCCGCTTACCACGCATTGGTAGACTGCTTTGAGAGGAAGATTGTCTTCTCCATTCCGGAGTTGCCTTCCTTCGAGTTTCACGGGCAGCCAGTGGACGGAGGTTTCAGGTGCATTTCGTCACTTCGGGCGGCGAGACTTTTGAGCCAGGGGTGTGAGGGCTTCTTAGCTTGTGTGGTGGCAGAGCACAGCCCCGTGGCAGACTTCCAGAGCATCCCGGTGGTCAGAGAGTACCCCGACGTGTTTCCAGACGAGTTACCAGGACTACCGCCCGAGCGTGAGATCGAGTTTGAGATCTCACTAGTACCAGGGACCAACCCCATCTCCACCGCGCCATACAGGATGGCACCGCTTGAGCTGCGAGAGCTCAAGTCTCAGTTGCAGGACCTTTTGGAGAAGGGTTTCGTGAGGCCCAGTGCGTCTCCCTGGGGAGCCCCGGTACTGTTTGTGAAGAAGAAGGATGGGACCCTACGCCTTTGTGTGGACTACCGACAGCTGAATAGGGTCACCATCAAGAACAGATATCCGCTGCCGAGGATTGACGATTTGTTTGACCAGTTGCGGGGTGCCACGGTGTTTTCCAAGATCGACTTGAGGTCTGGATACCACCAGTTGAGGATCAGGGAGACCGACGTCTCCAAGACAGCTTTCCGCACCCGGTACGGACACTACGAGTTTTTGGTCATGCCGTTTGGGCTGACCAATGCCCCCGCTGCTTTCATGGACCTGATGAACCGGGTGTTCAGACCGTACTTGGACCAGTTTGTGGTGGTTTTCATAGATGATGTACTCATCTATTCTAGAGATCGGACGCAGCACGGACAGCACTTGCGGATGGTTCTGGACACTCTGAGACGACGCAGGCTGTACGCCAAATACAGCAAGTGCGAGTTCTGGTTGAGGGAGGTGACCTTTTTGGGTCATGTGATCTCTGGAGACGGCCTGGCGGTGGATCCCGCCAAGGTCGAGGCAGTGCTCAGGTGGGAGAGACCGCGTTCAGTCACTGAGATTCGCAGTTTCCTGGGACTGGCAGGTTACTACAGACGGTTCATCAGAGGGTTTTCGCAGATTGCACGTCCTATGACACAGTTGACTCGGAAGGATGTGCCTTTCACTTGGACAGACGCCTGTGAGGCGTGTTTTCTGGAGCTGAAGGAGAGGTTGACCTCGGCTCCCGTGCTCACCATTCCTGACAGTAGTGGCGGGTTCGTCGTGTACACGGACGCTTCCTTGCAGGGGTTAGGAGGTGTGCTCATGCAGAGGGGTCACGTGGTCGCTTACGCTTCGCGGCAACTGAAGCCCCATGAGCATACCTACCCTACCCATGACCTAGAGTTGGCAGCTGTTGTCTTCGCGCTGAAGACATGGAGGCACTACTTGTACGGTGAGACCTTCGAGATTTTTACAGATCACAAGAGCCTCAGATATCTTTTTGACCAGAAGGAGCTCAACATGAGACAGAGACGTTGGTTGGAGCTCCTGAAGGACTACGACTGCAGCATCTCCTACCACCCGGGAAAGGCCAATGTGGTGGCTGACGCCTTGAGCCGTAAGGCGCCCGCACGCTTGGCCAGTCTACAGTTACAGAGTTGGAGCCTTTTGGAGGAGGTGGGCAGTTGGCGACCTCTAGAGTTACGAGGATACTGTGGGGCAGTGACGGTGACACGGCAGACCAGACCAGAGTTGATAGACCGCATCATCACGGGACAGATGGCCGATCCGTACTTGCAGTCTTTGCGCGACAGAGTACTGTCAGGGGACCCAGGGGACTTCTCTTTCACAGACCAGGTGTTACGCTTGAGGGGACGGCTGTGCGTCCCCAGAGACGAGGAGCTGTTGAGAGAGCTCCTAACTGAGGCACACGGTTCCAGATTCACCATACATCCCGGAAACACGAAAATGTACCATGACTTGAGACGCGAGTTCTGGTGGAGAGGGATGAAGCGGGATGTGGGTGAGTTCGTGCAGCAGTGCTTAGTGTGCCAGCAGGTGAAAGCCGAGCATCAGAGGCCTGCAGGGCCGCTTCAGCCGCTTCCAGTGCCGGAGTGGAAGTGGGAGAGCATCACCATGGACTTGGTGGTGGGTTTACCTGTTACCCAGCGAGGACACGACGCGGTCTGGGTAATAGTGGATAGGTTGACGAAGACGGCACGATTCTTGCCGATCCGAGTCACTTTGGGACCAGCACAGTTGGCAGAGAGGTATATCCGTGATGTGGTGCGACTACACGGAGTTCCGCGGGAGATCGTATCCGACCGGGATACCCGCTTTACGTCCCAGTTTTGGGCTGAGTTTCAGCAGGCTTTGGGGACGAGGTTGAGGTTTAGCACGGCTTACCACCCCCAGACGGACGGACAGTCGGAACGCACGATACAGACACTTGAGGATCTTTTGCGTGCCTGTGTACTAGACTGGAGGGGCTCTTGGGAGGAACACCTGCCCCTGGCAGAGTTTGCATACAACAACAGTTATCACTCGAGCATCGGCATGGCTCCCTACGAGGCTCTGTACGGACGGAAATGCACGGCACCCTTGAGTTGGGTTGAGGTGGGGACCAAGTGGGAGGTTGGCCCCAGGTTGATCCGGCAGAGTCAGGAGGTAGTTGAACAGATCCACAGACGACTCCGCACTGTCAGGAGCAGACAGAAGAGCTACGCAGATCGCAGACGCAGAGAGGTGCAGTTCGAGGTTGGGGACCACGTCTTTCTTCGTGTTTCTCCCATGAAGGGCTTACAGCGGTTTGGGGTGAGAGGGAAGCTCGCGCCGAGGTTCGTGGGGCCCTTCGAGGTCCTGGAGCGGGTTGGACCCGTTGCTTACAGACTTGCCCTTCCCCCGCAGCTTTCTGGTGTGCACGACGTGTTCCACGTGTCCAACCTCAGGAAGTACGTAGCCGATCTCAGCCACGTACTGAGTCACGAGAGCGTCGAGGTGAGCGACGACCTGACCTACCCCGAGCGGCCAGTGCAGATCCTAGACCGAGCCGTCCGCAGGTTGAGACGAAAGCAAGTACCCCTGGTAAAGGTTTTGTGGAGGAGCCAGCGGTACGAGGAGGCTACCTGGGAGCCTGAGGCGGCAATGCGGGAGCGGTACCCAGAGCTTTTCGCGGGTACGTCTTTTCGGACCGGCTTCGGTCCTCTTTGAGTTTGTTATGGTTATTTGGACATCCTTTTTCCGCACCCTAGTTGGCGCAAGTTTCGGGGACGAAACTTCCTTTGAGTTTGTTATATTGTAACGAGCGCGTACCCCAGACGTCTTTTAAGACGTCTGGGAGGTGGCCCAGACGTCTGTCAAGACGTCTGGGATCACATCCAGACGTCTGACCAGACGTCCGGGATAGTTTACAGACGTCTGACGAACAGTTATACTCGCACGGGATATTCGTCTGCGCGCCTGTGCGCGCAGACCTGCGATCCGCATCTTCTCTGCGGCTGCAGGCGACTGCGGCCGTCTCTCTCCTCCTCTCCGCGCGGCGTTAAAAGGGGGAGGGGGCGCGCCTCCCCTCCCGTCTCCACCATCTTCCTCCTCTCCTGCTGCGGGCGGAGCGAGCGGACGCGAGGGCGCAGCGGCAGCGGCGCAGCAAAGGCGCGGAGGAGCTGCGGCGTGCGAGGGCGGGACTCTGCCGTGAGGGCGAGCTCGCCGGGAGCGGCTTGGCCGGCCGGCGGAGGGCGCAGGGGGAGCAGAGCGTCGCGAAGAGGGACCTGCTGCGGGCGGAGCAGCGGACGCGCGAGGTGCGACGCGGGCGGCGTCGCGAGCGGAGGCCGAGCGAGGTTCTGATTCTGGAAAAATCTCCAGAATCAGACGTCTGGACTGATATCCAGACGGCAAGGTCGACGTCTGTGTGATCATACAGACGTCTGAAAGGTGAGTTCCACTTTCTCCTTCTTCTTTTGTCGACTGACCGTACTGAAGGAGGAGGGTTGGCTGTGCGCAGGTGTTCGGATTCGTCATCCTTTGCGAATCCGACGTCTGGAAGTTGTACCAGACGGCGGGAGTGACCTCCAGACGTCCGGAGAGACCATCGGACGTCTGGGATCTAGGAGAGACGTCGCCACAGACTTCTGGACGTCCGGGGAACCACGCCGAACAGGTAATTCTCTGATCCACCGTTTAAGACGTCTGGAAGGAGTTCCAGACGTCTGATTTTGCACAGTATTGTCTTTCTCGACCCGTTTAGGGCCCGTTTGGGCTCCGTCTTCCACGATTCGAGTTGCGTTCGATTCAGAATTTATTCCTCTACCCGCCTACAGTAGCTATACACTGTTTTGAGACACTCCTTGTGTTTGATCCTTGTGATAGGACCTCGTTCGGTTGCCGTCTTGAGAGTCGCGGAGGCGCGCGGGATTCCCGACCACGCCCCCATTACTTCCGTTGTACCTGGTAGAGTGGTTTTAAGCATTAATAAAATTTGTTAAAGTATGGAACCATAACTAGAACCTAGGGCATTGCATGAACCCTAGGAATGAGAAATGTATGGAATGATAGCTTCTAGGTGTTGCATGAATCCTAGGGCCGGAAAACTAGATTGTATGATAGATCCTAGGATATGGCATGAATCCTAGGATGGAAAAACTAGTGGAATGTATATTACTGCAGTCTTGGAAAAATGGAAAGGAATATATAAGCTGCCTGTGAAATTAATTAACAGCTGCCTGTTATGAACAAAGAAACATGTTTGAGATCATGGAAATTGAGAACGTGAATCTGGAAAGTGAAACATATGATGTTCTGAGATAAAGGGCTGGAACCCTACGGGGAATTAGGAGTGGAACTCCTGGAAAGAAAAGGAATGGAACTGAGATGTAGTTGTACTGTCTCTTGGGTACGCAGTACCAAGGGAAGTACCTGTACCTGTTTTAGTGCAGAGTGGGGCCAGCCGCCCCAGGGACCCGGGGTTAGGCTTGGCCGCTCTGTACCGACTTGTTGGCCCTCGTGTACGTAGTACCGAGGAGAGCTAGTAGTGCTAGGAGAGTACTAGCTACCCCACGGGCCCCGGGGTTCTGCTAGCCTCCTTCACCGACTTGTTAGGCCCACTAGGGCAAACCAGGGTAGTCAGACGAGGGTGCGCGGACTGTGGAGGGGCAAGGCCCCGGTTTGGTTACTGTGGAGGGGTTGGACCCCTGTTACTGAGAGGGCTCTGCCCTGGTTCCGTGCTGTGCTTTGGGCGCACCCGTTAACGGAAACGACTGACCGCGTGCCAGTACGGGCTAGCTACCTGTGCGTTTATCGCGCGTGCCGTAGTCACCGTTACGTCTGTCAGTGACCTTGGGGTGGTTGACTGAGGGTAGGATCACCACGGGGGACTCTCCCGGCCAGGAGAGCACCACGTGCTACTTCTACTGTTGGAAAAGACTGCAATCAAGATCGTCCCACGAGGACATTCGAGATCAAGTAAAGGATCTGAGAAGTAAATGAAATAGTGAGAAAAATTGAAAGATGTAAATAAAGGAAGTAATAGAACATAACAGCTACTGTACACTCTACTGTTGCCTTTAGTTAGTTTGCCACTCTACTCAGCGTTTTGCTGACGTGTTACACTCGTTACCTTTTTCAGGACCAGGTGTTGAGCAGCCAGGGTCAGCGGCTGCAGAGGACGCTGGGCCGAGTAGGGTCCAGTAGAGTTGCCACAGCTTTGTACCTTCTTTTGTTTCTGTTCTAGTGAGTAGTTTTGTTTCCGCTGTACCTTCTTTACCTGCAGTTTTTGTTATATGATAAATGTTGTTTTACTGTTGTGGTGGTGCCTACTGTAGTAGTTTCTTTCCTTACTGCTGTACTTTTTACTGTTAGTTATATTCATGCTGAATGTGGTTTATTTTACTGTCTTTTGGTTACTTCCTCGTTGGACGACTGGGTCTTGGGATTAGTCGAGTCGGTCCGGTTCTCGTGTCTCGTAGGGACTCGGGAACCGGGTCGTTACAGATGTGGAGGGTTTCTAATGGAGGAAGGGTGGTGAGAGTAGACTTGGATCAAGCATTTGGAGGGCTAGGCTCTGATTAGGTTGGGATCAAGGGTTAAGACTAAGGTTTAGAATTTGCTGGAAATAAATGGAGGGCTAGGATTGCTTAGGAGGTATGATGTAGGGCTGATTAGAGCAAGGGGGTAGCTAAGGATTATGGTTGTTTCTAGGGTTGTGGTCAGCCATATGTGGTGGGTTTAGGGCCTTAGGATTAGGTTTCAAGGGCTATGATTAAATAGGAAAGGATATGTTCTAAATAGGAAAGGATATGATCTTTTGCGCAATGGGTAGGGATAAGGATAAGATCTTTTTTGTAGGCCTTAGGATCAACATCTAAGGGTGGAAAGGGACCCTATGGTGGATGGCTAAGGTTTCTAGAAAACGCCTAAGGGGGCAGCACCTAAGAGGATAGAATCCTAGAGTTTTCTACTTAGGTATTAAGCAAAGGATATGGTAGGGATAAGATTGGTTTTGGGATTTACTTAGGTTTATTTGGTTGACCAAAATAGATGTATAATTAGGCCCATGGTTAACCAAATTAGGTTGCTAATTAGGGTAGGTGGTTGGGTCCTAGGTTAGGGAAAATTGGGTCTCTAAATAGGTTAGCCTAATTGCTAATTAGGCCAGGTCAGATAAATAAGCTCATCCTCTCTACATAAGTGAGCTCAAACATGAAAGTCCAGTCTCTAAGGCTCAAAATTGCTCCAAAACAAAGACATCAAGGTACCAAATATAAGTTTGGGAAAAATTGTAGAAAAAACCAAAATTATGCAATATTTACAAAATAGACTTATATAACTAAATTGACCTAACTAAATGCCTTCTACCCTAATCTGCCCTCAGATTAGCATTAGTTAGGCATAATTATTGTAAATATATATAGAAATATCAGGGAACGACCCTCCACATACACATGTCAAAATACATCCCACTAGCCATCCTCGGTCCCTGAAACCCATGCGTAATTGAATGCTGTGCAGAAAACCCTTCGTATATGCGTTTTGCATTCATTTCTATTTTCTGTTCACTTGCTATTCACTATTTGCTATTCAAAAATCCGTTTCGTCGAATTTCATGCCACAAAAAATATCCATATTTCATTTATAGTTTGATATTCAAATAAGGATTCCATGGATATAAATTATGGGGCCTAATTCATTTTGTACTGTTATGTAAAATTTAGGAACTGAAAAGGGGTTGGATTGGATTTTCAATTCTAAAATCTGATCTTGTCGGATTTTCAGAGAATTTTCTTAACCTCCGATTAATGTAAAATTTCTTGCAAAATTTTCCTTGATAAACCTAGTATCTAAAGTAAAATCATCAAAATTTTATGAGAAGGATAGATCTACGTTCTGGCTGTGCAAGTAGGAAAGGGTTTGTTTGGTCTATTTGCCCTGCTTGCATAATAAAATCTTAACAAAATATTAAACAATCTTATAAAAATCCCCCAAAATTCCTAAACACTCATAAGTAGTCACATCACACACCCTCTCTATGGTTCAACCCGATTCATGCTGTATTATGTATTTTTCAAAGTCGGAATTTAAATTGGTGCACTTGTTTTAACTTAAGTGGAAAAACGACACCAAATGACATGGGGGAGAGGAGATGTTGGTGGGGGTGAAGGTGATACACGATGGTTACAGATGTGGAGAGAGTGTTCACTTCACTAATCTCTCCACCTTTTACATAACAATTGGAAAGATTGCTCAAAAGGTCCTTCAACGCCAAATCAACATTAATAGAGTTCTCCAAATTAATTCCCCATGCTCGTAGCCCCTTATCTTTCATCCCTCAAGCATTCGTCATGACTAAGCCATACAATCAAAAGTCTAGGAAATTAAGGCCTTAATATAACATAACCCTCTCATTAAAGGATTAATAAGGATTTGATTTGATTTCAAATGACTATCATAAATCCAAACCCTCTCTTGAGTGTTAGCCAAATATGTGACAAGGGATTTATTATCTTATTTACTTCTAAATTTTTTTGCATTTTTAATGAAGTTACTGGTGAGATTTTATTAGAAGGAAAAAGACATAAAAATATTTATGTCATTGTTATTGATAGAAATAACACTTATGATTGTTTAATCGCTTCTAATTTGGAAAATACTCTTTGGCATAGAAGATTAGGACACATTCACTTTAGGCACTTAAATAAATTAATTAAGCATGATCTTGTTAAAGGTTTACCCTTTAAGAAATTTGACACACATTCAATTTTGATGCATGCACGTAGGAAAGATACACAAAAACCCATTTAAAAACAAAAACTTAGCTTCCACTTCAAGACCACTTCAACTTTTGCACTTAGATTTATTTGGTCCAAGATCGTAAAGTTTGAATGGCTGTAGATTTTATCTTGTAATTGTCGATGATTTGTCAAGGTTTACTTAGGTATATTTTTTAAAGGAAAAAGATCAAGTTTTTTATTTTTTCAAAAAGGTTACAAAATTTGTTCAAAATGAGAAAGGATACTTGATTGCTCACATTCATTTTGATCACGGTGGTGAATTTAAGAATAAATTCTTTTCTTCATTTTGCGAAGAATACAAAATTAAACACAAATTTTCATTTGCACATGCACCATAACAAAACAGAGTTGTTGAATTAAAAAATCACACTTTACATGAATGTGCTCATACTATGCTTATCAAATTGGGTTTACCGAAACTTTTTTGGGTAGAAACAACAAACTCGGCTTGTTATGTCTGGAATAGGGTTCTAATTAGGCTTATAGTTAATAAGACCTCATATCAATTATACTATGAAAGAAAACCTAAAATTAGCTATTTTAAAGTATTTAGTAGTGAATGCTTCATTCTTAACACTAAGGAAAACTTAGATAAATTTTATGCTAAGGGTGAAGAATTTGTCTTTATTGTTATTCCATCCAAAGCAAAGCTTATAGAGTGTTCAATAAGAACCCTCATATTGTAAAAGAAACCTTACATGTCTCATTTAATGCATTTCCCCTAACTTTAAATCAAGAAAATATTATTGAATATGATGAACAACCTTTCCCAAATGTTTTCAACATTAAAGAAAGTAATGTTCATGATCTTCCTAATGATTGATCATTTAACAAAGATCACCCCAAAGAATTGGTGATTGGGGAGGTTAATGAAGATATTAAAACATGATCACAATTACTTAATAACTTGGCCTTCAATTAATGCCTTTGTTTCTCAAGTAGAACCTAAGAATGTTAAAGAAGCTCTCACAAATGAATTTTAGGTGATAGCAATGCAAGAGGAATTAATTCAATTTGAAAGGAACCAAGTATGGGACTTAGTTCCTAATCTTGAAAATCATTCACTAATTGGGACTAAATGGGTTTTCTGAAATAAAGCAAATGAAAGTGAGGAAGTAATTAGAAATAATGCAAAGTTGGTTGCACAAGGTTATAATCAACAAGAAGGAATTGATGATGATGAGACTTATGCACCAATTGCATGGCTTAAGTCAATACAGATCCTTTTAGCATTTGCATCTCACTTAGGCTTGAAGCTTTATTAAATGGATGTAAAATCCATATTTTTAAATGGTTATATAAAAGAGGAAGTCTATGTTAAGAAACCCACTCAGTTTATAAATCCAAAATTACCAAACCATATGTATAAGCTTAAAATGGCCTTATATGGACTTAAACAAGCACCTCAGGTTTAGTATAACAGATTACGTGATTATTTGATAAAATCTGGTTTTTCTATGGGAAAAGTTGATTCTACTTTGTTTATTAGAAAAGAAAATTATGATTTGATACTTATACAAATTTATGTAGATGACATTATTTTTAGATCTACTAGTGAATCTTTTTTTCAAGAATTTGCTATAAAGTTATGAAGGTAAGATTTGAAATGAGTCTTATGGAAAAACTCAAGTACTTTCTAGGTCTCCAAATTCATCAAATGAAGGACGGCATCTTCAATCATCAATCCAAATACACTTTGGACATGTTGAAGAAATATAGGTTGGAGAACTCTAAAGGAAAGGACATTGCAATGGGTATTAATATTAGTCTTAACATGGATGAAAAAGGTAAGGAAGTTGATCAAACCAAATATCGATGTATTATTAGTTCTTTACTGTATTTAACAACAAGTAGACCTGATACAATGTTTTCTACTTGTTTGTGTGCTCATTCAAACTTCACCTAGAGATTCACACTTAAAATGCCATCAAAAGAATTTTTGATATTTGAAATCTACTAGCGATTATGGTTTATTTTATCCATGTACTTTGTCACTTGAACTTTCTACATTAAGTGGTGCCGACTATGCAAGAAACAAAACTGATCAAAAAAATACAAGTGGGACATGCAAATATCTGGGAAATGCACTTGTCTCTTAGTTTTCCAAGAAACAGAATTGTGTTGCCCTTTCCACTACTGATACGGATTTTACACAGTTTGTAAAAATACGTCATTGTAACGTGTAAAATCGATCAACTCTTAAATTTATAACCTAGATAGTAGGGTATCTAGGGTCATCCAAGGAGGTTAAATTATTTACAAATCAAATCCCTTACTTGGAAAATGGAAATCAACTTTCTTTTTGGTGTTTTTAAATATATAATTTTTATAGTTTGAAATAACTAAAGCAACGCGGATTTGATGGCGGGAATATGACTAACACCTAAAATTACTAAACTAAAACCTAAGTGGCAAGTAATTCCTCTCTCTAAGCTCACCCTAGCTAGGTGGAAACCTAGACTAATTAGAGAGAGTGTGATTACACTAAGGTAAAAGTAAAATTGCGAAAAGCACAATTAAGAAAGAGGCAACTTTACTAGAGGAGAAAAAATGTTTTACAAAACCCTAGTAGAGGAATGCTTCTACTACTAAAAATCAAAAAACATAAAAAGTAAAAACACTAGTCCTCCTGGTGATGATGATGGTGAAGAAGAAATAGAGGCTTCTTGCTCCAAGCCTAGTACCTCCCAGGCTTGAAAAGAAGTCCTCCAACTCCTTCCTTGTAAAGCTCCTTCAAGGTGAAGACCTCCAAGACAAGCCCTCAAAGGGGGCATGCCCTATGCTCCTCTAAGGGTGGGCGTGTACCACCCTTCTCCTCCTATGCCTGGCTGTCCTCCAAGTTGTAGAAGTCCTCCTCCTTGGCGTGGCACAAGGGAGAAGAAAGAAGGGGAAGAAGGCACCAAAGGGGTGGGTAGAATGCCCCCTTAATCTTCTTTTCTTCTTCTTCTTCCTTGGCCTTGAATTATGGTGGGTATATGGTAGACTAAACTAAAAATGGAGGATCGGAATTATGTGGTGGTAGGGTAGGGTATTTATAAGGTTTAATGGGGGGTAGAGGTGGCTCTTGAAATGGATGGCTAGGATATGATTTGGGAGGTAGTTGGGGATCCTATGGCTAGGAATAAGTGGCACCAAGTGAGGGGGCACAAGGTGGGGTGGTTATGGCTTTGGTTCTCCTTAGAATTGGCACCAAAAATGGGCCTTCTAGAAGGTTATTAGTTGGCACCATCTTCGGGTTCTAGAAGGGGGTATGTGGGTGGCTAGATGTGGATGTAGGGTTAGGTGTATGGTGGATATGGGAGGTAGGGTTGGCACCAAAATGGGAGGTGGTTAGGGTTAGGTTTTGGTTCCAACTCTAGACAACTTTTGGTGGAAGGTGAGGGGTGAAGAGATGGCTAAGGTTGGTGCCAACATAAGTGGACTAGGTGGAGCTTAGTTGTAGCTTAGGTGGGCTTGAGGTAGAGGTAGTTAGGTTGGGCTTTAGGGTGGTGGATGGCCCAAGGAGCTGGAGCTTAGCTAAGATAAGCTAAGCTAAGCTAGCTTAGCTAGTAATGGAGTAGAGGAGGAGGCAATGGGAGCTAGGGTTTGAGGAGAGGAGTTGGATAGAAGAAGTCTAGAGCTAAACTGGAGCTGGCAGCTGCTGAAGAGGGTGGCATGGAGCTACTTTAGCTAGCTTAGCTTGGTAGTTCTTTGCTAACTGCCAAGCCAAGCTAAATACCAAAAGGAGCTGAGGTGAGCAGGCTCTGGTGCTCCCAGGGAGGATCAAGCTGGTTGAGGCAGCTAAGGTAGCTTAGCTCAACTAAGTTGAGCTAAGCTGAGTCCTCGGGAGCTGGACTTGAGCTTCCTGAGCTGAAATGAAGTCATCTTCAGCTGGATGGAGTTGAGTGGAGCAGAATGTAGCCAGACTTGAACTGGGGTGAACTTCAGTCAACTCAGCTGAGCTAGCTAGAGCTCCCAGTGAACTGATGAAAGCTGAGATGAGCTAGACTCAGCCAAGTTGAGCTGGATTTGAGCTAACTTAAGCTAGAGTGAGCTAAGATGAGCTCTCTTGAGCTACCATTCAGCTGAGATGAGCTGAATGGAGCTAGAATGAGCTAACCATAGTTCAAGTGAGCTGGATTCCAGCTATGGTGACCTGGATCAAGCTAAGTTTCAGCTGGTTTGAGCTTCTCCTTCACCATTTGCCTTCCTGAATGCTAGGGTTTTAGGGATCTGACAATCTGTATAACCCGAACACTCACAAAAATAAATCAAAAACACAATAAAAATTGCAATGCATGCCTAACCTAATTTATGCCTAAATGTAACCCAAAAACCCGTTTGCGGAGCAAAATCCTAAGAGCTAGGTTTGTTTTAATGCATAAGAATGATGATAAGCTGGCATTTATCAACTACCGAGGAAAAATAATTTCAGCTGCCTTAGTATGCTCACAGGTTTTGTGGATGAAACATACTTTACAAGATCTAGGATTAAGTTTTGACAAAATTAGAATTTTGTGTGATAATACTAGTGCAATAAATTTGTCTAAAAATCTTGTTCATCATTTTAGAACAAAAGACATTGATGTATGTCATCGTTTCTTTAGAGATAATGTTTTAAAAGATAAATTTAGTTTAGAATTTATTAATACACAAGATCAGTTAACTAACATACTCACCAAACCTTTAGCCAGAGATAGATTCATTCATATTAGAAGAAGACTTGGAATTTGTACTCTAAAAGATCTTGATTGAATATCTGTGCTTTGATTGTTATCTAAAATTAATTAAGTTAATCAAATAATTTTAGATTGATTGTTGTCTTATCAAGTTTACTAATCAATTGATGGGTTTTCTTGATATTTTTCCATTCTAACCTTTAAGATACTAGATCTATTCAATTCCATGGTTAATTCTTTAAATAATTTTTTCTTTCAATGCCTAAAGTCTTTCATTTCCAAGAATCCATCATCAATTTCTTTATAATTGGAAAATAAAGAAATTAATCAATTAATTTCATACTTTTTGGCCTTTTACAAAGAAAAAATTGGAAATGGGCATTTTGGTCATTTCACCCAAATCCTGTGATTTCCAATGGCAGGCCTTGACATTTAACTAGTTAAAGAAGTGGTTGTACCTCTTTGAACCATCGTCTTTCTCTCTTCTATCTTTAAAAGGCATATCTTCTCTCTTTTCTCTCATTTCTCTTCCAAAGACCCTACCATCTTTTTCCCTTCATGCACCAAGAAGGATTTGGATGAAATCTTGCGGCTTCAACTTCTAAGAAAGTTCGTCCACTCTCTTTTTGTGTTGTAAGTAGTTCTCAACATTCTATTGTTGTTGATCTACTTTGTTTTCTTGTCTTATTTCTATTTTAGGGCTAACCAAAATCTTTTCGATTTCTTATTTTTCTTCAAATTTTGTTTGTGATTTTGACTTGGTTTTGGATCTATGGTTACTGCACTTCATTCATATCCAAAAACCCCTTTAATTTGATCTCTATTTCTCTTGATTTCTCTTATTCTCATCCGTTAATCGATTAATTTTAGAACCTTGTTCCTATTGCTTTTAAGAATGGTACCAAAGTCTAAGAAAGGGAAATCTGTTGAGGGTTCCTCTTCTACACCTCCTTCCAAGAATAATCTAGTGTCACCCTAGCTTTTTTCGTCAACCGCACAACATCACTATTTTTCTAAACTTGGGAATGCCATTTGTACTACCCTACATCCTATTTTGTTTAGTGAACACAAAAATGTTCATGGACTTTATATTGATGAACTTTTCACATATCAAAAAATGAGAACCTATTTTCATCCTACTTTCAATGTTGGTCATGCAGTTAAGGGCATTTATCCTTCTCTTGTTAGGCTCTTTTATTCCAACCTCCAAGAAGAATGAGAAGACGGAAGAATTGTTTTAGAATCCCAAGTGCTTCATGTTAAAATCGAAGTTAATGCAAAAGGGATTTCTGAAGTTTGTAAAACTGATTGCACGAGAAAAAATTGAGAGTATGTTGCACAAGAAGTTTCCTTTGATGTTGTTAGAAAGGCTTTACTTGCACCTAGTGAATTTGATCATTCTAAAAATCCTTATTTACCAGCACACTTAACTTTGTTCCTCATTTTCTTGCCTGTCATAGATTGGTCGTTCTTCGGTAAAGTTGGTGACTTCAATCATTGTCCTCATTATATGGCTTATGTTGTCTATTGCATCATGAACAAAATCAGGCTAAATTGGCCACTTCTGATTCTTCATCATATGAATGACATTCATGGAGGTTCCTTGGCTTTTGGCAATATTTTCTCTCATCTTTTTCTTTGCACATCTATTGACCTCTAG
Source organism: Thalassia testudinum (assembly GCA_037157565.1). Classification (NCBI taxonomy): domain Eukaryota; kingdom Viridiplantae; phylum Streptophyta; class Magnoliopsida; order Alismatales; family Hydrocharitaceae; genus Thalassia; species Thalassia testudinum. The sequence goes on from JAZHRO010000063.1 coordinate 73,068,012, forward strand.
CAGTAACCTTTGGATTCAAAACTTGAAATTTTGACAGTGTTACAATTAAAAGAATGAACAAAGCTATAGTGCAAGTCGCGAAGAAGATGAAGATGAAGAAGAAGGCTCAAAAGATGTTGTTCCTACCACTATGAGTATTCCTACAGAAGCTGGTGGCTCTTCCTCCACTTTTCCTCCATCATTCTTCTCAAATCATGTTCCTTTGGATGATAAAGAGTTGCTTAATAACAATATTGATTGGAATTACATAGAAAATGATGATTGCAATCTAGATATCATGTCTGGTCTTGGACTAATTATGAGGAAATAAGATGAATATCGGGAGCAAATGGCAAAGGTTCTTGACAACATTGAAAGTCATTTCTCTCATTTTGAGATGAGTGTGAAGCAATACCTTACTAGTATCCAAAAGGATCTCAAGGAACTGAAGAAAAGGAACAAAAAAGAATGAAGTGAAGATGAAAGTGATGGCTGCTACTTTTAGATGTGTTTTTCTATTTTATGATTTGTTATGTTGTTTGGTATGGTTTGTAGTTGAACTTATTTAGTTTATTTTCAATTTGAACTTTTTCAGCATGTAATAGTTAAGTAGAGCATGGATGCTATGTAGTTTTATTTTCAGTTTGAAGTTGCTTTGCTGTGAATCATATTTTCTATCCTTTTTCATGTTGACAAAAAAGGGGAGATGAGATATATATGTCATAAAAATTAGTTGCTAAACTTATAAGTCTTATTTATGGGCATAAAAGCTTTTTGATAGGGGAAGACAAAGATATCTCATTAATCTTTGTCTTAATTATTTTATTTCTTTTCAAAAGCTATTTTTATGAACTTATTTTGTCAAACATTAAAAAAATGGAGATTGTTAGTGCAAAGCATTAAATTAACTGAATTTTGATGTTAACAAAATAAGATATATTTGCCTAACTTTATATTTCAAAGCTATAATGAGAAAAATGCGTGAGTTAAAGTTCAAGAAGAAATAAAGCTACACATGTGGTTGATTAGCTCAAGAAAGCTAAAGAAAAAGAAGTCTCAAAGAAACTCAAGGAGGTCATAAGGATTAAGAGACCTCAAGTCAAACAAAGCTTCATGTACTCTTTTTATTGTTTCCAAGAAGTTTTTACAAGAGCCACTATATAACACTTCAACACTTGGCACTATTCAAGAAAAACACTTAGAAATTCGAAATAAAATAAAAAATATTCAAAATTAATTGATTAGAGATGTTTGAAGGTCATCCAGAAGGTTAGTTATAGGTTTGAAATAACAATCTTTCAAAAAGACAACTTTCAAAATTTCCAACATTCAAAACAAAAAAATTAATCGATTAACAAAATTGGTTAATCAATTAATTTTAGATTTGAACACAAGCTCTAAGTACTGGATGTGCAAAAGCAATCTATTGAATATGAAAATTAATCAATTAGAAATCCATCAAGATGCTCCTGGAATTGGGTTAATTGATTAATTTTAGATTTCATGTTCTGGTTTGAACTAAGTTGTGTAGAAATTAATCAATTAATTATTTCTTCATTAGTCGATTAACAACAATGCATTAATCAACTAATAGGAGTGTTAATCGATTAATTTCAAGATTTTTGAACTAAATCACATCTTTTCATAATTGCACATTTTCATTTGAATTTCTAAATGTTTAAACTCTAACCTAAGGTGGTTATTGAGCTTTTAAATACTCTCTATAAATATCCTATGATGGATTAAGACTTTTACACATAATATATTATCTCTTTCTTAATATTTTCATCATTCTAGAGATTTCCAAATTAATTAATTTCAAAGCACTCCATTGCTATTTTCCAACAGCAAAAGATTTTCAACTCTGCTTCCTATGTGCTGGGCACTTCAATTTTGAAAAAGGGAAGTTTAAGGAAGTATTTTTCGAGTTCTATTTTGAGCACACTTTCAATTACACATAAACTTGGCTCTATAGGACTTGTTGTACATTTTATTTTTAGATTTTCAAATTGTTGGGTGCCTAAGTTGTAGTCTTCCCATTCTTCTCTGTTGAGGAACAAAGGCTTCTTGGGGTTGTCTAAGAAGTTGTTTTATACAAGAGGTACACCACCCTCGGATTTGTGGTGTGGTTTAGTGTTTTTCTTATGATTGCAAGGGCAAATCATAGTTAGAGATAACTAGATAAAGGTTTTTCCCAATTTGGGTTTCCTTTCTAAATCTTTGTGTCCATTTGTAGTTTGATTTTGGTGGTGTGATTTTATTTGCCTAAGTCTCTATTTTTATCATAAATCACCCCCCCTCTTGTACCAATTTCAACCTATGGTTATGTTGGTGCATAAGCAATTAGTCACCACATTAACCTTTAATGATGGTTTTGGTGATAACAAACATCTCAAGTAATTGAGATTAAAATTGGATCTTATGCATAGATATTACAAGATTGATTTTTAGGTTGAAGCTCTCTTGATGAAATCCGAAGCCAAGAAGAAGGAAGAGATCATGCTCTTCAATTTTAGGTCTCTTTGTATTATAGGAATTGAGTTGTAATTTTATATTCTTTAGAATGTAAGGAAAGCCCTAATCAGATCTCATATTGGCATAAATATAGGGGGTTCATATGCAATTATCACAAGAACACCACACACAGCATAAATAAGTCAAAATATGTCTAACTAAGTCTATAGGTGTTATTGCATGACCCTAACACTTAGTGAGAACCCTAGATATCGACTTGGACAGTTAGAGGGCCTTTTTTAGGCCATCTAACGTTAGGTATATGAGACCTAATGCTAGATAGTAGTTTGGTGTCATTTGGAAGCTTCAGGGAATAACAAACTTTGCATTGAACTTTGTACCTAATGTTAAGTAGTTGACCTAACATTAGATAGAGGTTACCTAACGTTAAGTAGGCTATTTTGGGCCAAATTGAGTGACTCCAGGAGATAGTGAACTTTGCACTTGAGTACCTAACATTAGATAGTTCACCTAATGTTATATCACTTTTACCTAACGTTAGATAAAGCACTTTTGGAGCATATTTGTTAGTTGTTGGAAAATCCAATTGGGAAACTTTTTAGTCGTTGAAGAGGGGCTTATGCACACCTAAACTAGTCCATTCACCTTTTTATATATATGAGTTGGTTTCCCACTCTTTGGGAATACATAGAAGATATAAAACACCCCAAAATACACTCTAAAGTGTATTCAAATCCACATTCAGCTAAAGGCTACACTTGGTGTTCATTGGAGGTGATATGAGCTCTTGTCCTTGAAAACCACATTCCTTGGAGCTCAACCACCTCAACTCCCAATAGCATCACCTTCATTCATTCACTAAGGGAGTTCACTTTAGTCTCCTAGATAGCTAGTTCATACAATTGATTGCATATCTTATTGGAGCTATCCATAGGAGCTAAATTATGTTTTAATTCTATTTTATTCCTTAATCTACTTGTAATCTCAAGGCTCGAGTTGTGGGTTCCTTTCCTCTTGAAAAAAAAAGGTTTGCTCTTGATTGGAATATCAAGAGGGATTGAATAAGGGTTTGGTACCCATTGCCCTTGATTGGGATATCAAGAGGGTTTTTAAAAGGGTTTAGTACCCCATATGTACTGGTTAGTATTCTGTGTTGGACTCAGGAAAAAATCCTAGATTGGGAGATCTAGGTAATGGTTTTTCCCAGGGTTGGGTTTCCACTGTAAAGCATTGCGTTCATTTGTGGTTTACTTGAGTTTATCCTAAATATACATTATTTGCAATTAGCGATTTGTTTACCGCCTTTAGCACTAATGACCCCCCGTCTGGTGCACTTTCATTTGGTATCAGAGATTAGGTTGGTGTACTTTTGAGTAACTTCCTCGCACCGATGACAATGGCAGAATCAAGAAACTCAAGGACTGAGAGATTATCGACCTACCAACCTCCGTATTTTGATGGAAATAGCTACACACATTGGAAAAGGAAGATGGCAATCTACCTCCAATCAACCACTAGAAACCTCTCACTATGGAAGATGGTTGAGAGAGAATTCAAAATGCCGAAAGTAGATGCCACCATCGAAGATTACAAGCTGGAAGATGAGAAGAAGATATCAATCAATTGTAAGGCTATGAGCATATTATATTATGCCATTTCTAATGATGAGTTTAATAGAATTTCGCAGCTAGAGACGGCACATGATATTTGGAAATGCCTTGAAGTGACCCATGAAGGAACCTCAAGGATGAAGGAGACAAAAATTGGTCTTTTAACCCAAGACTATGAGATGTTCAAGATGAAGTTGGGTGAAAGCATAAAGGAATTGAGCACAAGATTCACCAACATCAACCTTCTCATGGGACTTGGGAAGAGTTATCCCTCAAATGAGATGGTGTCCAAATTCTTGAGGGTTCTAACCAAGGAATGGGAGCCAAAGGTCACCGCAATTGAGGAAGAAAATGATTTGAAGAACACTAGCATGGATGAGATACTTAGAAGTCTAATGGCTTATGAAGTGAAGCTTGAGCTATCCATGAAGGAGGAAAATGAAGCTTCTAGTTCCAAGAAGAAGAGTTTGGCATTCAAAGCCAAAATTGAGAGTGATTCTGATCTTGATGAAGATGATAAAAGTGAAGATGATGAAGAGATGACCATGTTCTCTAGAAGATTCGAGAAATATGTGAGAATAAGAAAGCAATTCAAAAAGAGGAGAGATTATGAGACTTCTACATGCTTTGGATGTAATAAGAAGGCCCACATACTAAATGATTGTCCCTTACTCAATGAGGATAAGAAAGACAAGAAGGAGAAGAACGAAAGGAAGGAAAAGAAGGAGCCAAGGACCAATGACAAGTCAAGAAAGAAATTCTTCGAAAAAAAAAGAAGGCTTTTGCATCAACAAGGCATGACTCGGAGGAGAGTGCAAGCAATAGCACCGACTCTGACTTTGACTCTGACTTAAGCAAAGAGGAAGTTACACTGTAACGAGCTCGTGCCCCAGACGTCTTTTAAGACGTCTGGGAGGTGGCCCAGACGTCTGTAAAGACGTCTGGGATCACATCCAGACGTCTGACCAGACGTCCGGGATAGTTTACAGACGTCTGACGAACAGTTATACTCGCACGGGATATTCGTCTGCGCGCCTGTGCGCGCAGACCTGCGATCCGCATCTTCTCTGCGGCTGCAGGCGACTGCGGCCGTCTCTCTCTCCTCTCCGCGCGGCGTTAAAAGGGGGAGGGGGCGCGCCTCCCCTCCCGTCTCCACCATCTTCCTCCTCTCCTGCTGCGGGCGGAGCGAGCGGACGCGAGGGCGCAGCGGCAGCGACGCAGCAGAAGGCGCGGAGGAGCTGCGGCGTGCGAGGGCAGGGCTCTGCCGTGAGGGCGAGCTCGCCGGGAGCGGCTTGGCCGGCCGGCGGAGGGCGCAGGGGGCGCAGAGCGTCGCGAAGAGGGACCTGCTGCGGGCGGAGCAGCGGACGCGCGAGGTGCGACGCGGGCGGCGTCGCGAGCGGAGGCCGAGCGAGGTTCTGATTCTGGAAAAATCTCCAGAATCAGACGTCTGGACTGATATCCAGACGGCAAGGTCGACGTCTGTGTGATCATACAGACGTCTGAAAGGTGAGTTCCGCTTTCTCCTTCTTTTGTTGTCGACTGACCGTACTGAGGGAGGAGGGTTGGCTGTGCGCAGGTGTTCGGATTCGTCATCCTTTGCGAATCCGACGTCTGGAAGTTGTACCAGACGGCGGGAGTGACCTCCAGACGTCCGGAGAGACCATCGGACGTCTGGGATCTAGGAGAGACGTCGCCACAGACTTCTGGACGTCCGAGGAACCAAGCCGAACAGGTAATTCTCTGATCCACCGTTTAAGACGTCTGGAAGGAGTTCCAGACGTCTGATTTTGCACAGTATTGTCTTTCTCGACCCGTTTAGGGCCCGTTTGGGCTCCGTTTTCCGCGATTCGAGTTGCGTTCGATTCAGAATTTATTCCTCTACCCGCCTACAGTAGCTATACACTGTTTTGAGACACTCCTTGTGTTTGATCCTTGTGATAGGACCTCGTTCGGTTGCCGTCTTGAGAGTCGCGGAGGCGCGCGGGATTCCCGACCACGCCCCCATTACTTCCGTTGTACCTGGTAGAGTGGTTTTAAGCATTAATAAAATCTGTTAAAGTATGGAACCATAACTAGAACCTAGGGCATTGCATGAATCCTAGGAATGAGAAATATGTGGAATGATAGCTCCTAGGTGTTGCATGAATCCTAGGGCCGGAAAACTAGATTGTATGATAGATCCTAGGATATGGCATGAATCCTAGGATGGAAAAAACTAGTGGAATGTACATTACTGCAGTCTTGGAAAAATGGAAAGGAATATATAAAGCTGCCTGTAAATCTAATTAACAGCTGCCTGTTATGCATAGAGAATCATGTTGAGATCATGGAATGTGAGAACGTGAATCTGGAAAGTGAAACATATGATGTTCTGAGATAAAGAGCTGGAACCCTACGGGGAATTAGGAGTGGGACTCCTGGAAAGAAAAGGAATGGAACTGAGGTGTAGTTGTACTGTCTCTTGGGTACGCAGTACCAAGGGAAGTACCTGTACCTGTTTTAGTGCAGAGTGGGGCCAGCCGCCCCAGGGACCCGGGGTTAGGCTTGGCCGCTCTGTACCGACTTGTTGGCCCTCGTGTACGTAGTACCGAGGAGAGCTAGTAGTGTTAGGAGAGTACTAGCTACCCCACGGGCCCCGGGGTTCTGCTAGCCTCCTTCACCGACTTGTTAGGCCCACTAGGGCAAACCAGGGTAGTCAGACGAGGGTGCGCGGACTGTGGAGGGGCAAGGCCCCGGTTTGGTTACTGTGGAGGGGTTGGACCCCTGTTACTGAGAGGGCTCTGCCCTGGTTCCGTGCTGTGCTTTGGGCGCACCCGTTAACGGAAACGACTGACCGCGTGCCAGTACGGGCTAGCTACCTGTGCGTTTATCGCGCGTGCCGTAGTCACCGTTACGTCTGTCAGTGACCTTGGGGTGGTTGACTGAGGGTAGGATCACCACGGGGGACTCTCCCGGCCAGGAGAGCACCACGTGCTACTTCTACTGTTGGAAAAGACTGCAATCAAGATCGTCCCACGAGGACATTCGAGATCAAGTAAAGGATCTGAGAAGTAAATGAAATAGTGAGAAAAATTGAAAGATGTAAATAAAGGAAGTAATAGAACATAACAGCTACTGTACACTCTACTGTTGCCTTTAGTTAGTTTGCCACTCTACTCAGCGTTTTGCTGACATGTTACACTCGTTACCTTTTTCAGGACCAGGTGTTGAGCAGCCAGGGTCGGCGGCTGCAGAGGACGCTGGGCCGAGTAGGGTCCAGTAGAGTTGCCACAGCTTTGTACCTTCTTCTGTTTCTGTTCTAGTGAGTAGTTTGTTTCCGCTGTACCTTCTTTACCTGCAGTTTTTGTTATATGATAAATGTTGTTTTACTGTTGTGGTGGTGCCTACTGTAGTAGTTTCTTTCCTTACTGCTGTACTTTTTACTGTTAGTTATATTCATGCTGAATGTGGTTTATTTTACTGTCTTTTGGTTACTTCCTCGTTGGACGACTGGGTCTTGGGATTAGTCGAGTCGGTCCGGTTCTCGTGTCTCGTAGGGACTCGGGAACCGGGTCGTTACAAGATGGTATCAGAGCAAGGTCGTCCCGAGAAGTGAATCAACTGACTGGAAAGTAACCAATTCACATGTTTATAGCTAGAGTAGCCACCACAACATATCTCTTGACATGAGCTCTTAGAAGTGTTGTTAGGTACCGTCTGTTTTGACATTTCCGTTTTGTTTCGCGTCTCCTTGCAGGAGATGCCTCGTCGTGGGACTGGCGAGACTGGCCGCGGGCGCGGCCGAGGGCGAGGTCGGCGAGGTGGACGTGCTGTCGTTGACGTCTCGGTGGACCAGCCACCACTCCCTGGCATCCAGGCCCAGGACCTCGCCAGACTGATACGGGATATTGTACGAGAGGAGCTCCACCCACCGCCCCGAGCACCTCCTCCTGGGGTTGCAGAGGGGGAGTCCTCTGTGGGACCACGCGACGGACGCGGCGCCGGACACGAGGGAGGGGATGGGCCCCTGCCGCCCCCACCTTCCTCCGACACTTCTGTACACGAGACACCTTCGCCTGGAGGTGCACCAGCACCTCCCCTACAGCACCACTTCGAGCTTTTCGGACAGTTCCGGAAGCTGAAGCCCCCCTCCTTCAAGGGGGATGAGGACCCGACCGAGGCAGAGGACTGGCTTGAGCAGCTGGAGAAGATCTTCGACACCCTTCGCCCCCCGGTGGAGTGCCGCGTGGCCTTTGCCACGTACCAGCTGGAGAGTGCGGCACACCGGTGGTGGAGGGCGGTCCGGGGACAGGAGAGGGACGAGCCGACGTGGGACCAGTTCGTCACCCTCTTCTGCGAGCAGTACTTTCCCCAGACGTGGCAGGACCAGAGGAGGCGGGAGTTCCACACTCTCCGCCAAGGGACGATGACCGTGAGCGCGTACCGCACGCGTTTCTTGGAGCTGTCCCGCTTTGCAGCGACAGCGGTAGCCACTGAGGAGGAGCGCCTTTGGAGGTTCACCGAGGGGCTCCGGCCTGCGATCCGGGGGTATGTCAAACCCCTGAAGCTGCCGACGTTTTCGAGGGTGGTAGAGGCAGCCATGACTTACGAGGAGACCAACCCGTCCGCGCGAGAGACCGACGGCGGGCGGAAGAGGCCCTTTCAGCCAGACTTCTCACAGGGCCGGCGAGAACGGAGACACGTGGCATCCGCAGGAGAGCCGTCACGTTGTGCAGGGCCATCACTGGCCTTTGGGGGCCCTCGACAGGGGCCAGTCGCCAGCACCGGACCCCCGCCTAGCCGACAGCAGGGACTCACTGAGGGCGGGAGTCGGGTTCCCCTCTGCTACCAGTGTGGCCAGCCGGGCCACGTCAGGAGGGACTGCCCATCTAGGGCAGGAGGTCAGCAGATACTTCCCGCGCAGAGCACTGGAGGGCGCGCAGGAGGCCGCGGTTTCCAGGCGCGAGGAGGAGGACCGCAGTCGCGAGGAGGGTACCGGCCAGCACCTACCCGTCCGACGCAGAGTGTGGCTGCTTCGTCCGCACCTAGAGCTGAGGGGCGTATCAACGCCCTAACACACAGGGACGCCAGAGCTTCGGGATCCGTGGTAGCAGGTATGGTTTCAGTTTCTGGCAGACTCGTTTACACGCTTTTCGATTCCGGCGCTACGCACTCGTTTGTCGCAGACAGTTTCGCAGTTAGTTTGGACCAGGATTATACATTGTTAGAGAACCCGTTCGTAATCAGAGGTCCGAGTGGTCAGCTGTTTGTAGCTGAGGAGGTGTACACGGGTTGCGGGGTCAGCATCGGGGGACACAGCCTGCCAGCTGACCTGATTATGATACAGATGGAGGACTTTGGGGTGATCCTGGGGATGGATTGGCTGTCCGCTTACCACGCATTGGTGGACTGCTTTGAGAGGAAGTTTGTCTTCTCCATTCCGGAGTTGCCTTCCTTCGAGTTTCACGGGCAGCCAGTGGACGGAGGTTTCAGGTGCATTTCGGCACTTCGGGCGGCGAGACTTTTGAGCCAGGGGTGTGAGGGCTTCTTAGCTTGTGTGGTGGCAGAGCACAGCCCCGTGGCAGACTTCCAGAGCATCCCGGTGGTCAGAGAGTACCCCGACGTGTTTCCAGACGAGTTACCAGGACTACCGCCCGAGCGTGAGATCGAGTTTGAGATCTCACTAGTACCAGGGACCAACCCCATCTCCACCGCGCCATACAGGATGGCACCGCTTGAGCTGCGAGAGCTCAAGTCTCAGTTGCAGGACCTTTTGGAGAAGGGTTTCGTGAGGCCCAGTGCGTCTCCCTGGGGAGCCCCGGTACTGTTTGTGAAGAAGAAGGATGGGACCCTACGCCTTTGTGTGGACTACCGACAGCTGAATAGGGTCACCATCAAGAACAGATATCCGCTGCCGAGGATTGACGATTTGTTTGACCAGTTGCGGGGTGCCACGGTGTTTTCCAAGATCGACTTGAGGTCTGGATACCACCAGTTGAGGATCAGGGAGACCGACGTCTCCAAGACAGCTTTCCGCACCCGGTACGGACACTACGAGTTTTTGGTCATGCCGTTTGGGCTGACCAATGCCCCCGCTGCTTTCATGGACCTGATGAACCGGGTGTTCAGACCGTACTTGGACCAGTTTGTGGTGGTTTTCATAGATGATGTACTCATCTATTCTAGAGATCGGACGCAGCACGGACAGCACTTGCGGATGGTTCTGGACACTCTGAGACGACGCAGGCTGTACGCCAAATACAGCAAGTGCGAGTTCTGGTTGAGGGAGGTGACCTTTTTGGGTCATGTGATCTCTGGAGACGGCCTGGCGGTGGATCCCGCCAAGGTCGAGGCAGTGCTCAGGTGGGAGAGACCGCGTTCAGTCACTGAGATTCGCAGTTTCCTGGGACTGGCAGGTTACTACAGACGGTTCATCAGAGGGTTTTCGCAGATTGCACGTCCTATGACACAGTTGACTCGGAAGGATGTGCCTTTCACTTGGACAGACGCCTGTGAGGCGTGTTTTCTGGAGCTGAAGGAGAGGTTGACCTCGGCTCCTGTGCTCACCATTCCTGACAGTAGTGGCGGGTTCGTTGTGTACACGGACGCTTCCTTGCAGGGGTTAGGAGGTGTGCTCATGCAGAGGGGTCACGTGGTCGCTTACGCTTCGCGGCAACTGAAGCCCCATGAGCATACCTACCCTACCCACGACCTAGAGTTGGCAGCTGTTGTCTTCACGCTGAAGACATGGAGGCATTACTTGTACGGTGAGACCTTCGAGATTTTTACAGATCACAAGAGCCTCAGATATCTTTTTGACCAGAAGGAGCTCAACATGAGACAGAGACGTTGGCTGGAGCTCCTGAAGGACTACGACTGCAGCATCTCCTACCACCCGGGAAAGGCCAATGTGGTGGCTGACGCCTTGAGCCGTAAGGCGCCCGCACGCTTGGCCAGTCTACAGTTACAGAGTTGGAGCCTTTTGGAGGAGGTGGGTAGTTGGCGACCTCTAGAGTTACGAGGGTACTGTGGGGCAGTGACGGTGACACGGCAGACCAGACCAGAGTTGATAGACCGCATCATCACGGGACAGATGGCCGATCCGTACTTGCAGTCTTTGCGCGACAGAGTACTGTCAGGGGACCCAGGGGACTTCTCTTTCACAGACCAGGTGTTACGCTTGAGGGGACGGCTGTGCGTCCCCAGAGACGAGGAGCTGTTGAGAGAGCTCCTGACTGAGGCACACGGTTCCAGATTCACCATACATCCCGGAAACACGAAAATGTACCATGACTTGAGACGCGAGTTCTGGTGGAGAGGGATGAAGCGGGATGTGGGTGAGTTCGTGCAGCAGTGCTTAGTGTGCCAGCAGGTGAAAGCCGAGCATCAGAGGCCTGCAGGGCCGCTTCAGCCGCTTCCAGTGCCAGAGTGGAAGTGGGAGAGCATCACCATGGACTTGGTGGTGGGTTTACCTGTTACCCAGCGAGGACACGACGCGGTCTGGGTAATAGTGGATAGGTTGACGAAGACGGCACGATTCTTGCCGATCCGAGTCACTTTGGGACCAGCACAGTTGGCAGAGAGGTACATCCGTGATGTGGTGCGACTACACGGAGTTCCGCGGGAGATCGTATCCGACCGGGATACCCGCTTTACGTCCCAGTTTTGGGCTGAGTTTCAGCAGGCTTTGGGGACGAGGTTGAGGTTTAGCACGGCTTACCACCCCCAGACGGACGGACAGTCGGAACGCACGATACAGACACTTGAGGATCTTTTGCGTGCCTGTGTACTAGACTGGAGGGGCTCTTGGGAGGAACACCTGCCCCTGGCAGAGTTTGCATACAACAACAGTTATCACTCGAGCATCGGCATGGCTCCCTACGAGGCTCTGTACGGACGGAAATGCACGGCACCCTTGAGTTGGGTTGAGGTGGGGACCAAGTGGGAGGTTGGCCCCAGGTTGATCCGGCAGAGTCAGGAGGTGCAGTTCGAGGTTGGGGACCACGTCCTTCTTCGTGTTTCGCCCATGAAGGGCTTACAGCGGTTTGGGGTGAGAGGGAAGCTCGCGCCGAGGTTCGTGGGGCCCTTCGAGGTCCTGGAGCGGGTTGGACCCGTTGCTTACAGACTTGCCCTTCCCCCGCAGCTTCCTGGTGTGCACGACGTGTTCCACGTGTCCAACCTCAGGAAGTACGTAGCCGATCTCAGCCACGTACTGAGTCACGAGAGCGTCGAGGTGAGCGACGACCTGACCTACCCCGAGCGGCCAGTGCAGATCCTAGACCGAGCCGTCCGCAGGTTGAGACGAAAGCAAGTACCCCTGGTAAAGGTTTTGTGGAGGAGCCAGCGGTACGAGGAGGCTACCTGGGAGCCTGAGGCGGCAATGCGGGAGCGGTACCCAGAGCTTTTCGCGGGTACGTCTTTTCGGATCGGCTTCGGTCCTCTTTGAGTTTGTTATGGTTATTTGGACATCCTTTTTCCGCACCCTAGTTGGCGCAAGTTTCGGGGACGAAACTTCCTTTGAGTTTGTTATATTGTAACGAGCTCGTGCCCCAGACGTCTTTTAAGACGTCTGGGAGGTGGCCCAGACGTCTGTAAAGACGTCTGGGATCACATCCAGACGTCTGACCAGACGTCCGGGATAGTTTACAGACGTCTGACGAACAGTTATACTCGCACGGGATATTCGTCTGCGCGCCTGTGCGCGCAGACCTGCGATCCGCATCTTCTCTGCGGCTGCAGGCGACTGCGGCCGTCTCTCTCTCCTCTCCGCGCGGCGTTAAAAGGGGGAGGGGGCGCGCCTCCCCTCCCGTCTCCACCATCTTCCTCCTCTCCTGCTGCGGGCGGAGCGAGCGGACGCGAGGGCGCAGCGGCAGCGGCGCAGCAGAAGGTGCGGAGGAGCTGCGGCGTGCGAGGGCAGGGCTCTGCCGTGAGGGCGAGCTCGCCGGGAGCGGCTTGGCCGGCCGGCGGAGGGCGTAGGGGGCGCAGAGCGTCGCGAAGAGGGACCTGCTGCGGGCGGAGCAGCGGACGCGCGAGGTGCGACGCGGGCGGCGTCGCGAGCGGAGGCCGAGCGAGGTTCTGATTCTGGAAAAATCTCCAGAATCAGACGTCTGGACTGATATCCAGACGGCAAGGTCGACGTCTGTGTGATCATACAGACGTCTGAAAGGTGAGTTCCGCTTTCTCCTTCTTTTGTTGTCGACTGACCGTACTGAGGGAGGAGGGTTGGCTGTGCGCAGGTGTTCGGATTCGTCATCCTTTGCGAATCCGACGTCTGGAAGTTGTACCAGACGGCGGGAGTGACCTCCAGACGTCCGGAGAGACCATCGGACGTCTGGGATCTAGGAGAGACGTCGCCACAGACTTCTGGACGTCCGGGGAACCAAGCCGAACAGGTAATTCTCTGATCCACCGTTTAAGACGTCTGGAAGGAGTTCCAGACGTCTGATTTTGCACAGTATTGTCTTTCTCGACCCGTTTAGGGCCCGTTTGGGCTCCATTTTCCGCGATTCGAGTTGCGTTCGATTCAGAATTTATTCCTCTACCCGCCTACAGTAGCTATACACTGTTTTGAGACACTCCTTGTGTTTGATCCTTGTGATAGGACCTCGTTCGGTTGCCGTCTTGAGAGTCGCGGAGGCGCGCGGGATTCCCGACCACGCCCCCATTACTTCCGTTGTACCTGGTAGAGTGGTTTTAAGCATTAATAAAATCTGTTAAAGTATGGAACCATAACTAGAACCTAGGGCATTGCATGAATCCTAGGAATGAGAAATATGTGGAATGATAGCTCCTAGGTGTTGCATGAATCCTAGGGCCGGAAAACTAGATTGTATGATAGATCCTAGGATATGGCATGAATCCTAGGATGGAAAAAACTAGTGGAATGTACATTACTGCAGTCTTGGAAAAATGGAAAGGAATATATAAAGCTGCCTGTAAATCTAATTAACAGCTGCCTGTTATGCATAGAGAATCATGTTGAGATCATGGAATGTGAGAACGTGAATCTGGAAAGTGAAACATATGATGTTCTGAGATAAAGAGCTGGAACCCTACGGGGAATTAGGAGTGGGACTCCTGGAAAGAAAAGGAATGGAACTGAGGTGTAGTTGTACTGTCTCTTGGGTACGCAGTACCAAGGGAAGTACCTGTACCTGTTTTAGTGCAGAGTGGGGCCAGCCGCCCCAGGGACCCGGGGTTAGGCTTGGCCGCTCTGTACCGACTTGTTGGCCCTCGTGTACGTAGTACCGAGGAGAGCTAGTAGTGTTAGGAGAGTACTAGCTACCCCACGGGCCCCGGGGTTCTGCTAGCCTCCTTCACCGACTTGTTAGGCCCACTAGGGCAAACCAGGGTAGTCAGACGAGGGTGCGCGGACTGTGGAGGGGCAAGGCCCCGGTTTGGTTACTGTGGAGGGGTTGGACCCCTGTTACTGAGAGGGCTCTGCCCTGGTTCCGTGCTGTGCTTTGGGCGCACCCGTTAACGGAAACGACTGACCGCGTGCCAGTACGGGCTAGCTACCTGTGCGTTTATCGCGCGTGCCGTAGTCACCGTTACGTCTGTCAGTGACCTTGGGGTGGTTGACTGAGGGTAGGATCACCACGGGGGACTCTCCCGGCCAGGAGAGCACCACGTGCTACTTCTACTGTTGGAAAAGACTGCAATCAAGATCGTCCCACGAGGACATTCGAGATCAAGTAAAGGATCTGAGAAGTAAATGAAATAGTGAGAAAAATTGAAAGATGTAAATAAAGGAAGTAATAGAACATAACAGCTACTGTACACTCTACTGTTGCCTTTAGTTAGTTTGCCACTCTACTCAGCGTTTTGCTGACGTGTTACACTCGTTACCTTTTTCAGGACCAGGTGTTGAGCAGCCAGGGTCGGCGGCTGCAGAGGACGCTGGGCCGAGTAGGGTCCAGTAGAGTTGCCACAGCTTTGTACCTTCTTCTGTTTCTGTTCTAGTGAGTAGTTTGTTTCCGCTGTACCTTCTTTACCTGCAGTTTTTGTTATATGATAAATGTTGTTTTACTGTTGTGGTGGTGCCTACTGTAGTAGTTTCTTTCCTTACTGCTGTACTTTTTACTGTTAGTTATATTCATGCTGAATGTGGTTTATTTTACTGTCTTTTGGTTACTTCCTCGTTGGACGACTGGGTCTTGGGATTAGTCGAGTCGGTCCGGTTCTCGTGTCTCGTAGGGACTCGGGAACCGGGTCGTTACATACACACATGTGTCTCATGGCAAATGAGACCGAGGTACAAAACTCTTATTCTTTTGAAGAGCTACTTGATGCACATTATGAGCTTTTTCATGAATGTAAGAAAATAAAACATGAAAATAGAGCCTTGAAAAAGCTTAGAATAGAAGAAAATGACTTGCTAAATAAATATGAGGTTCTTGTCAATAAGAATTTGGATCTAGAAAAGGAAAATGCAAATCTAAAATCTGAATGTTTGAACTTAACTAGATCAAATGAAAATCTTATTGCTTCAAACACTAGCATGCTTATTGAAAAAGACATATTGATGGAAGAGACTATTGAATTGAAAAATAACATTACTTGCTTAGAAAAAGATGTGCATGAACTTCGGATAAGCACAAATAGGTTGACTAATGACTTGGCTAAGTTTACTAATGGTAGCAAGAACCTACAAAAGATGCTTGCAAGTCAATTACCATCAACCTTTAGGCATGGTCTTGGTTATGTTGAACCTTCATCCACAACCAAGAAGCCCATGAACTTTGTGAAGCCCAAAGCCAAAAATACCTTTATACCACCTAAGGCTCAAAAACCAACTTATAATACATACTTGTATAGCCATAAGGCTAAAAAACAATCTTACAATGCACATGCTTTTAGCCATAACACTCAAAAACAATCTTACAATGCATATGCTTTCAACCAAAAGGCCAATAACAAATGGATTCCTAAAAGGAACTATTTTTGGGAAAGGTATTCTAACACTTATGGACCCAAGAAGGCATAGGTACTAAAAAGTGTTCTCAATTCTTGTTTTATAGGCCTCAAAGAGGATGAACAAATGGATTATAGACAATGGTTGTTCAAGGCACATGACGCGAGATTCCACACATTTTCTTAACCTCAAGAAAGTCGACAAAGGATACATGGCTATGAGCAACAACCAAAATTGATGTATTATTGGTAAGGGTACGGTAGGTAATTCTTTCAAGCAAGTTAGAAATGTTACCTTAGTAGATGGTTTAAAACATAATTTTCTTAGTGTTAGTCAAATTTATGATAGAGGATGTAAAATTGTATTTGATAAAGATGGTTTTGAAATAATTGATAAAGAAACTTTAGAAGTTCTTTTGATAGGAAGAAGAGAAAAAGAGATTTATGTTGAATTTGATAAGGAAGAAATGATTGATTGCTTTAGGATTCTAATGAAGAAGAGCATATTTTAAGGGGAAGTATAGGATAAAATAATTAGAAAAGAACTTGATTTTAGTTCCTAGTACTCTAGCTTCAGCATTTAAATGTACTTGTAAGAACATGGGCTGCATAAACTTTTTTTTTTTTTGGTTTATATCCTTGGTATGCATTAACCAATAGGTATATTTCCTTGTTGCACCTTGCACTTCTTTAAAGCTCATGGTTTTGATGTTCCTATTATCTTGTTGAGCTATATATGATGATGTCTATGATGCTATATGTGAATTGATGAATTGTGTTGAATGTTACATGAAGTTATATTCTCATATGTTGAAATATGAACATGCTATGTCTCCTTTGATTCTTTTTAATGATGGGGGAGGATAATATAAAAGAGGTTGAATAGAGGTTGAATAAATATTGAGATCATGATACTTGAATCTTGCTAAATCTTGTCATGACATTATGTGCTATGTGCTACTTGTGCATCAACTCTTAGATTTTATTTAAGAGAGCACTTAGACAGGGGGAGGCTTTCAATCTCTCCATTGAGTGTTTGTCATCATTAAAAAGGGGGAGAATGTTGGTGCATAAGCAATTAAGTACTACATTAGCCTTTAATGATGGTTTTAATTATAACAAACATCTCAAGTAATTGAGATTAAAATTGGATCTTATACATAGATATTGCAAGATTGATTTTCAGGTTGAAGCTCTCTTGACGAAATCCGAAGCCAAGAAGAAAGAGGAGATCATGCTCTTTAAGTTTAGGTTTCCTTGTATTATAGGAATTGAGTTGTAATTTTATATTCTTTAAAATGTAAGGAAAGCCCTAATCAGATCTCATATTAGCATAAACATAGAGGGTTGATATGCAATTCTCAAAAGAACACCACACACAGCCTAAACAGGTCAAAACATGTCTAACTAAGTCTATAGGTGTTATTGCATGACCTTAACACTTAGTGAGACCCTAGATATCAGTTTCGACAATTAGAGGGCCTTTTACAGGACATCTAACATTAGGTAGATGAGACTTAACGTTAGATAGTAGTTTAGTGTCATTTGGAAGATCTAGGGAATAACGAACTTTGCATTGAACTTTGTACCTAACGTTAAGTAGTTGATCTAACGTTAGATAGAGGTTACCTAATGTTAGGTAGGCTATTTTGGGCCAAATTGAGTGACTCCAAGAGATAGTGAACTTTGCACCTAACTGAGTACCTAATGTTAGATAGTTCACCTAATGTTCTATTACTTTTACCAAACATTAGATAAAGCACTTTTGGAGCATATTTGTTAGCCGTTGGCAAATCCAATTGAGAAACTTTTTAGCCTTTGAAGAGGGGCCTTATACACACCTAAACTAGTCCATTCACCTCTCTATATATATGAGATGATTTCCCACTCTTTGGGAAATAATAGATGATTATTTCTCTCACTTTCTCTATCTTATATTGTTGCAAGTAAATTAGCTAGAAGTCATCGACCTGATCTCTTGCCCTATTAAAAATACCAAAAAAATTAGAAAAGACAAAAATGAAATAAACAAATAAAAATGAAATGCGAATTTTTATAAAACCAAACGTTCTCCTCCCCATGTTCGACCTGGGACTCACTTTTCGAGTTTCGGCTATAAATTTTATTTGATAGATGTGTTTTACAAGCTACGACGATATATGAGATGATTATTTCTTTCTCTTTCTCTCTCTTTCTCTTATATTCTTGCAAGTAGATTAGCTAGAAGTCATTGACCTGATCTCTTGCCCTATTAAAAATATCAAAAAAATTAGAAAAGACAAAAATGAAATAAATAAATAAAAATGAAACACGGATTTTTATAAAACCAAACGTTCTCCTCCCCATGTGCATCGAGGGGTCTTATGCACACATAAACTAGTCCATTCACCTCTATATATATATGAGATGATTTCCCACTCTTTGGGAATACATAGAAGATATAGAACACCCTAAAACATACCCTAAAATGCATTCAAGTCCACATTCAGCTAAAGCCTACACTTGGTGTTCATTGGAGGTGATATGAGCTCTTATCCTTGAAGACCACATTCCTTGGAGCTCAACCACCTCAACTCCCAGCAGCATCACCTTCATTCATTCACTAAGGGAGTTCACTTTAGTCTCCTAGATAGCTAGTTCATACAATTGATTGCATATCTTATTAGGGCTATCCATAGGAGCTAAATTGTGTTTTAATTTTGTTTTGTTCTTTAATCTACTTGTAATCTAAGGGCCCAAGTTGTGGGTTCCTTTCCTCTTGAGAAAGAGGACTTTGCTCTTGATTGGGATATCAAGAGGGTTTGTAGAGGGTTTGGCACCCCATAAGTACCGGTTAGTATTCCGAGTTGGACTCAGGGCAAAATCCTAGATTGGGAGATCTAGGTAGTGGTTTTTCCTAGGGTTGGGTTTCCACTGTAAATTCTTGTGTTCATTTATGGTTTGCTTGAGTTTATCTTAAATCTACATTATTTGTAATTAATGATTTGTTTACCATCTTTAGCATTAATCACCCCCCCCCCTCTAGTGCACTTTCAAGTTATCTACTATGCTAGCAAAACCCTGGATGAAGCTCAAAGGAACTATACAACCACAAAAAAGGAATAGCTAGTAGTAGTAGTTGGATTAGAAATGTTCAAATCATACATTATTGGATCCCACGTGGTTGTTTATACTAATCACACAGCTCTACGACACTTGTTGATGCTAGCAGATGCTAAACCTAGGTTATTTAGATGGATATTGCTTATACAAGAGTTTGACCTAGAAATAAAAGACAAGGTAGGTGCTCAAAATGTTGTGGCTAACCACTTGTCCAGATTAACTTTGGATAATATTGGCCCGATACCTCTAATCAAAGATAATTTTTCGGATGAATAGGTCTTGGCCATTAGTCATAAAGGGATTCCATGGTTTGCAGATTTGGCCAATTGCTTAGCTACATGAAAGAAACCTAATGATTGGACTAAGCAGCAGAAGCATAGGTTTCTTTCTGAGTTTAAATCCTTTGTTATTCAAGCTTTATGCAAATCATATTATTAGAAGATGTGTGCTTGATGTTTGTACCTTAATTTTAATGAACCAAAATTATGCTTTCTGTCATACTAATCTTTCAGGGCTTTGTTATGACTCATGGAAAGGAATAGAGCTCTCTGGAGTCTTTTGTTGTATTTTCATCTTTCTTGAGTCTAGAACATATATGGAACCTCAAGTTTTTTTTATAAATCCTAAATAACCTTAGAAACCTAGTCTAGGCCTTTCTTATCGACTAATAATTAAATATGATCAACCAAATGCCATTATCCGACCAAAGACTCAGATTAATCAATTAAATCAATTCAGACTAGGAAGTTTATAAAAATCATATTAATCAATCAATAGTTAATCTATCAAGTAATTTGATTAATCGACCAAAAAGATTTTTAATTGACCAAATGACTAATTCTGATCGACCGCTTTTTCTACACGCAACTCAAAGCAAAATCTCTTAGAAAAAGTGCTCCTACACTCTCTTCTCTAAAGTGCTTCTGCAGTCCAACTTCCACACTTTTCAAAGCACTCCACTCAAAGCCTCTACAAAAACATCGGTTTGAATTTTCATTGAGGTTCCTTAGGAATATATTGTATTACATTTTTCTTCTGTTTTGGGAGACCCGTTGTCGTGCTTCTTTTCTGGTATTAAAAGAGTAGGGTCATTGTAAGAGGTTGTGTCACCCTCATTCAAGTGTTACGAAGTTTTAGTGGATTAACTAGCATTGCCTAAGCAGAAAAATCCTAACTTGGGAGGCTTAGGTAATGGTTTTCACCCATAAGGATTTCCACTATAAATCCAAGTGGACTTGTGAATGTTTATTTGTGGATTGTGATTTCTTTGCTTAAATATTTTTTATTGTCATCTATACTATTCATCCCTCTCCTTTAGTATAGTCCGTAGATCCACAGGGAGTTTCATTTGGTATCAGAGCCTTGTTCATCCAAAAGATGTTAAAGTCCTCTACTAACACATACGTCGAGGAACAATCTGCAGTCCATCTGCCACTCTTTGACGGCACAAATTACTGGTATTGCAAAACTAGAATGCAGATCTTCTAGAATCCATGGACTTTGAGGTATGGGATGTAATCACCTCAAAGTTACATGCCCAGAGCTAAAAGGAGTAGCAATAACAATAGATCTCAAGAAGATGGCCAACTATAATGCAAAGGCTATGAATGCAATATTCTATGGGTTCTTTAAAGAAGAATTCAATAGAGCACCTGTGTACAAAACAACGTGCGAAATTTGGAGCACATTGGAAGTCACTCATGAAGGAATTTCCAAAGTGAAGGAGACATGTGTCAACATGTTCACTTAAAAGTATTAGTTATTCAGAATGAAGAAGGGAGACACGATAAAAGAGATATATACTAGATTCACAGATATCATAAACTCTTTGAGGAATCTTGATCAGAACATCAAGAATGAGGCTCTAGTGAGAAAAATCCTTTGATCCCTCACCAATGATTGGGAGACGAAGACTACTACCATCCAAGAGTCCAAGGACTTATCTATACTATAGTTGGATGATCAGATTAGCAGTCTTATGGCTTATGAAGTTCAACTTCAACACATGAAAGAGATTGAAAGCAAAGGGACAAAGAAGAAGGATATAGCACTAGAAGCCAATGAATACTCAGATCAATCAAGTAGCAAAGACGAAGATGACATCGCTCTCCTCTTCAAAAAATTCAGAAAGTTCTTGAAAAATAAGAGGAACTGGAGAAATAAGAAAGAAGAATCAAAGGAAGATGTTATCATCTGCTACAACTACAAAAGGAAGGGACACATCAGAAAGGATTGTTCACTTCTTAAAAAGGAGACGGAAAGGGAGAAGACTAAGAAACCCTTGAAGAGAGATGGAAAGAAGAAAGCTCTTCAAGTGACATGGGACGATTCTGAGTCAAGCTCAAAAGAAGAAGAAACTTTCGGCGAAGAAGCACTTTAAGGACTCATGGCTTTAGAAGATGAGGTAACCTCCTTTACATTTGATGAGTTATTAGAAGCTTTTTTATGAAATGCATGATCTAGTCAAATCACTTAAAATTAAGAACAGAAAATTGGCAAAAACTTTAGATGATGAAACTGCACTCAAAAACAAATTTGCTTCACAAAATCATCAGCTATCTCTTGAAATTATTGCACTTAGAACTCATATAGATACGTTAAAGCTAGATGTCGATAAGCTTAAAGAGAAATATGCTACTCCTAATGATTTAGCTAAGTTCACTAAAGGTAGCCGTAATCTTGAAAAACTACTACGAGCATAGACCAAGACTATGACAAGATTTGGATTAGGATATATACCTAAAAATTATATATCATGAAGCCTCTAACTCTAACTCCAGCCAAAAAGTTAACAAAAGTAGTTTGCCTCATAAGGCAAATTAGACTAACAAATGTGGGCTAAAAAAAAATGGGTACCAAAACAAATCTTGAAACCTTGTTTTGCAGGTCATAAAGAACAAGTATACTATAAAGAGTGGACTTACCATGAATCCAATTGAAGCCTCAAGCCAATTTATAGATCTCGTGATGCTAGTCCTCACAAAGTTGTGTGAATGACAAGACCAAGGAAAAAGAAGATGGATCATGGACAACAGTTGTTCAAATCACATGACAAGAGAAGAAGACCTCTTCCTAAAACTCAACTGCAATGAAGGTGGAACAATTACATTTAGGAACAACCATAAAGGCCATATTATTGGTACTGTACAAGTTGGTAACTCCTCTACCTCTTTTGATAATGCTCATTTAATCAAAGGTTTAAAACACAATCTCCTTAGCGTAAGTCAAATCTATGACAAAGGTTATAAAATTAGTTTTACTTCAAAAGGATTCAAAATTAAAGACACAAACTAAACAAACTCTCCTTAAGGGCCACAGATACAAAGATATCTATATCGTCGACTTTGACAAATGCAACAGCTATGAATGTCTAGTCTCATCTGATGATGAGACAATACTTTGGCACAAAAGAGTAGGACATGTTCACATGAAAAATATAAGAAATCTTGTGAAAAATGATTTATTTAAAGGATTACCAAAAATCTATTTCAAGAAAAGCAAAGTTTGCAGTTCTTGTGAAATTGGAAAACTAACCAAAACCTCATTCAAATAAAAAGGATGGTTAGCACTTCTTGACCCCTGGTGCTACTACACTTAGACTTATTCGGACCAAGCAAATTCAAAAGCCTAAGTGGTTATCGCTATTGTCTTGTCATTGTTGATGACTTCTCTAGGTATAGTTGGGTATCTTTCCTAAAAAGTAAGGACTTGACCTTTGATATATTCAGTAGACTTGTGAACAGGTTGCAAATCAAGAAAGGCTATGAGGTTACAAAGATTTGAAGTGATCATGGAGGAGAGTTCAAAAATCAACCTTTTTCTTATTTCTATGATCAATTTGGGATTAAAAAAGAGTGTGTCTTTCCAAGAGCAGCTCCTTAGAATGGAGTAGTTGAGAGAAAGAATAGGACCCTACAATAGTGTGCCCGCACAATGTTGTGTGAGTCAAAGCCACCTGATATTTTTGGGCCGAGGCAGTAAGCACTTCTTGCTATATCCAAAATAAATCCTTGATTAGATCAATATTAAACAGAACACCCTTTGATCTATATTATGATGGCATACCTAAAATCTCCTATTTCAAGGTGTTTGATGCAAGCATTTCACACTGAATACAAAGGATAATCTTGACAAATTTGATGCTCGTAGCATAGAAGAAATATTTCTAGGTTACTCCACTAAAAGTACAGCCTATAGAGTTTACAAGAAAATAAATCATGTTGTTAAGGAGACTTTACATGTATCCTTTGATGAAATTCTATCTCAGCCTCGATCCTCTCCAAATGAAGATGATGAGATTTTAGGATATCCTTTAAGTGTACCAGAGGAAAATATATCAAACGAGTTACCAAAAGACATACTTATATGAAGGTTCACCTAAAGGAACTAGTGATTCAAGATCTATCCAAAGGAGTAAAAACAAGATCATCAGTCAACACCTTAGCCCTTACAGCCTTTTTTTCACAACTAGAACAAAAAATGTTAAGGATGCTTTTACTAATGAATACTAGATTGTAGCCATAAAAGAAGAATTGAATAAATTTGAGAGAATCAAGTCTAGGAACTTATTCCAAAACCTGAGTCTCAAACCATTATAGGAACCAAGTGGGTCTTTAGAAATAAACTCAATGAATCCAATGAAGTAGCTAGAAATAAAGCTAGACTTGTGGCCCAAGGATATAACCAGGAAGAGGGAATCGATTTCAATGAGACATATGCACCTATAGCTCACCTAGCATTCATTAAAATGCTTTTAGCCTTTGCAGCCCATATGGAATTCAAACCCTTCCAAATGGACGTCAAAAGCGCTTTTCTAAATGGATTCATCAAGGAAGAGGTCTATGTCAAACAACCTCCAAGCTTCGTAAATGTTGACCATCCAGAATATGTTTATAAATTGCACAAAGTATTATATGGTCTCAAACAAGCTCCAAGAGCTTAATGTGACCGAGTAAAAAATTCCTTAATAGAGAATGGATTTAAAATTGGAAAAATGGATCCAACTCTATTCACAAAACAAAAGGACAATGATCTCCTATTAATTTAATCTATGTTGACAATATCATTTTCGATACTCCTAATGATCTATTATGTCAAGAGTTGATGGAAACACCATCATGAGCCCTAACTAGCTCATTTTGACCCAAAGAAGAGAATAAAAGCTCCTACATAACCAACTGGAGGTCATAATTCACCGAATAACCTTTCTGAGAGAAAGGCAAGAAACAAGGGATAAAACTACAATTTTACCATTGCAGTATAAAAATGGATTTTCTCAAGAGCTAAACATAAGTCAAAATGTCTTAATAAAACTACAATTTTACCATTGCAGTATAAAAATGGATTTTCTCAAGAGCTAAACACAAGTCAAAATGTCTTAATAAGATAAAAAGTGGATTGGATCAGACAGGAAAGGGTTTGTGTGAGTTCTGGGAATTAAATGACTTTTTGAAACCTTAAAACAAACTCATTTGATTAACCAAGGTTCTGGTCAGGATAAAATTCACCTAAACTCATTAAAATTATGGAAAAATATTCTCTAGGGTTAAGAACTTTCAATTTGGCCATTGGAACCCATTTTGACCAAGAATGGGGTCTTAGATAGATATTTACCTTGAATTGGGTTTTTACATAAATTTTCCAGTCAAACGTAATCAAACCCAAAATCTAACTTTACCAATGGATTCCTTATGTCTAAATTAGGTTTGTACCAAAATTTGGACCTAAGGGAAACTCATCTTGACCCACTTTGCAAATAGGTCCAACCTAATTACATTTGTACCCTTATCTTTCAAAAACCTTTGCAAAAGCCCCCTATCTTCTTCATCATTCCTTGCAATTAGGTCCCTCCACCATTATAGCGGAGGAATCCTACTTCGACGAGCTTTAGAAGGTGGTTTCTCCCTGATTTTGCAGAGAATCCCCTTCAAAATTGGAAGGGAGATCCTGTTTGAGAAGGTGGTTGGAAAGCTGAAAGGGTGGAGTAGTAAATTCCTATCTAAGGGTGGGAGACTGATTTTGCTCAACTCTGTTATCACTGCCATACCAGTCTTTTACTTCAGCATATTTAAAGCCCCTAAATGCATCTGGAAGAGATTGGACACTATGAGGAAGAGGTTTTTCTGGAAAGGAGCAGGGCACGAGGGCAGGTTCATGCAACCTATCAGATGGAGCACTATCTGCAGACCAAAGGAGGCTGGGGGGTTGGGAATTAAAGCTTTAAAAGAGTTCAATGAGTCCCTACTGCTGAAATGGGCCATAAGAATATTGGATTGCAAGGAAGGGTTGATGGATGATCTGATCAGGGACAGCTATGGGGGATCTAGCAGCTGTTTGCAAAGGCTTCAGTCGAAGAGGCCCTCACCCTTTTGGAGATCTGTGATTTCTGCATTCTCCTGCTACTGGCATCTGCTACATCCTAAGCTTGGAGACGGCAGATGCTTTAGCTTTTGGAATGAGAGGTGGTCTGAACTGGGTCTGCTGAAAGAGACCTTCCCGAGGGTGTATGGGGCTGCTGCTGACAGAAATGCCACAGTTAGCAATCTATGGTCCATGGCTGAAGGCTGCTGGCAGCTGGAAAGGCTACAACAGTGCAGGCCGGGCACTCGACTATGGGAGGAGAAGCAGAATCTGATGGAGAAACTGCAGTAGTTATATCTTATGACAGATGTGGACACTTACTGCTGGCAGGGGGTCTTCTTTGTGAAGCAAGCATATGAAAAAATTACTAGATCCAACAGTGATGTGGAATGGGATCCTATCGACAAAAAGATTTGGCTTCTGAGAATTCCTCTGAAGGTCCAAATTTTCCTGTGGCTTTGTAGATGGGAAGGGCTGATCACTGGCGATCTTAGGCACAGAAGAATGGGGATTGATCTGAATGCCTACCCTCTTTGTGGATTGCACTCTGATAGTGCATCACACATCTTCTCCTCTTGCTTGGTCATGGATAAAATCTGGAGGTTGGTGTGCTTTGAACCCCTTCCTCCCTGGGATATTATATGGCAGAGGTTCACCAATCCTGTTCGACCATTGGGGGCTATGGCAGCGGTTCTGTGGTGTGTGTGGAGGGTGTGGAATGATAAGCTATTTCAGGGGAGACCGGTGAGATGTGAGAATGTTGTAAAGGAAGCTTGGTCTCTCACACATAGTTGGGCAACCTTTTTGTAATACTTTTTTGATATGCAATACAATACCCTCTGGATTGCTATTGGTCTACGATAGCAGTCCTCACTGTTTCAAAAACAAAAAAAAAAATTGGAAGGGAGATTCTCTGAGAAAATTCGTCCAATGTGAACCCTATTTGATGCCCTACTTGTTACCCAATCTCTCATGCGAACACATGAGAGATTTGGGTCTCTTTTGGAGTTGCCATCTTCGGTGAGCTTACCTTGCTTGGAAGCTTAGCTTCCAAGCACAAACCCCCTTCTAGAGATCTATTTAAGAAGCCCCAATTCGCCCCGACTCCTCTAAGCTTGGAATTGGGCCAGAATCCCCCACATTCTTCTCTCCTCGCCGGCCGCAACACCTCTGCAAGCTCCGACAGCTCCTCCCTTGCTCTCTCGTCGCCCAACCACAATACCAGTGGTTGGGTTGTCTTCCTCTCAGTCCTCCACGTCATGCAACATCGGCCGACACCACCTCTGCCCCATCTTCGTCGCTACCCAACCTACGAAGGTATTCATTTTCCCCACGTTCGGTGACCATACCAGCGTGGGATTCCCTTTTCCTTCGTCCTTAAATTAGGTATCTTAGGCTCTCTCTCTCTCACACACCCTTTCCCTCTCTTTATTTCTCAAAAACACCCCTCGATGCCACTGATCACCATCACCCTCTCCACCTCCGACGATCCCTCTGGCGAGGTGTTCCTGTCACTCCACACCTCCATCCACCTCGCCAACCACCCTACAACCTCTGCAACGACTCGTTGATCATAATCCCCCACTCCATTCACTCCATTGACCGCCTAAACATCCCACCAAACACACCCACTCACACAGCCACAGAGAACCCTAGACACGCCACCACAGCCATCCCCACGCCATGCCAACCACCGCAGCACACTCGCCGTGCCTCGACGAAGCTCCCTGGATGATTTGACATGGCTGCAAGGCCATGCTCATGTTTTCAAGTACCCAACCACCGGCCGCCATGGACGAAGGAGCTTGTAGCTCGCTTGCTGTGCTCCAGGTGTTGCTGCTCTAGGCAAGAGTCCTAGGTGGTGCGGACTTGAGGCGCGAACATACCCAGGCCTTTGATTGGAGTAGAGAGTAGCTGCAGCCTCGCAATTGGAAGGACGCATCTGCTGCTGTGGCATGCAAGGGAGGTGGGACATTGAGTCCCACCTTGGAACTGGAAGAGCGGCTGGGTGCACATAAATTGAATTCATGCCATAGCTTTGTCGCCTCCAAATCATGAGGTGAGGTCCCTCTCCCCCTCTCACGGCCTCATCCGCAGCACTGCCCACGTGGACCTGGCCACGACCCGCTTACCCGATCGACTCACTCCTCACCCACCACCGCATGCCGGTGGGCCTGGACTCGGGTCTCCGTTAGGTCTGTTTAACCGAACCAGTTGTGGCTCTAGGAGAGCGAACCTAAAATAGAGAAGAGAGAAAGAGAGGAAAGCTACGTTGGGGAAGGGGGTTTTGCCTTGGAAAGCTTCGCTCCACACTTAGCCAAATTCAGAGAGGAAGAAGAGGAGGTTAGGCAAAGAAGGAAGGAGGAAGAAGCTAAGAACGAGAAGGCTAAAGAACAAAAAGAAGGAAGGAAGAGAAAGAAGGAAGGAGAAAGTCAGAGAATAAGAAGAGCTCAGGCAGATAAAGAAGAAGAAGAAGAAGGCTAAGGGCCACAGCAGAGAAGGAAGAAGCTGAAGAAGAAGAAGAAGCTTAAGGTAGAAGCCAAAGAAAGAGAAGGAAGAAAGTCAGAGAAAGAAAAGAAGAAGCCAACGACTGAGAAAGAAGAAGAGAAGGCAAAAGAAGCCAAAGGAAGAAGAAGAAGAATCAAGAGAGAGAAATCACAACTTCCATTATTTTTAGTTACAATTATTTTTTTTCTCTTCATAAACTCATGCTTTACACTCCTAATTAGATTTTGAGTAGTATTGTGTTCAATTCGCATTTATTGTTGAGATTAGTGCATGAATTCCATTTGCTCCTTATGTTCGACCTCGGACTTTAAATTCGAGTAATAAAATTGTATTTGTTTTGGACGCTTTTTCGGCTGTGCTACAACACGATATTCTTAAAACCGATTCAGTGCTCTCAACAAGAGTTCACAAAGGTCATGCATGAACAATTTGAGATGAGTATGATGGGAAAACTTCAATTCTTTCTTGGTCTCCAAATCGACCAATTGAAGAATGGGATATTTAAATCTCAAACCAAGTACACCATGGAAATTCTGAAGAAATTCTCTATGGGCAAGATGAAGGGAGAAGAAATGCCCAAGGCTGCCTAAACTCAACTAAAAAGCAATGAAACAAGTTTGTAGATCAAAAGTTGTTCAAACGCATGATAGGCTCCTTGTTATACCTAACTGCAAGTAGACCAGACATCCTTTTATGCACTTGCTTATGTGAATGTTTTCAAGTAAACCCTAAAGAATCACACCTGAATACTGTTAAAAGAATCTTTAGGTACCTAAATCAAACCTCAGACTTAGGACTTTTCTATCCCAAGTCAGCCACATTTGATCTATATTCATACTGTGACACTGACTATGCGGGTAGCTTTACAGACCGTAAGGGTACCAGTGGAACATGTCAATTTCTTGGAAATTTACTGGTATCTTGGTTCTCTAAAAAACAAACATTGTTTCCTCATCCACCATAGAAGCTGAATACATAGCTGCTTCCTTAGCTTTCTTACAACTCTTGTGCATGAAGCAAACCCTAGAAGATTTTGGCTTAGCCTACAAGAATAACAAAATCCTTTGTGACAACACTAGTGCCATTAATCTATCTAAAAACCCTAGACAACACTTTAGAACCAAACACATAGATGTGAGATGATATAGACACATCTATTTAGGTTAAATGCCTAATCATGCATGTTCCTAGGCTTAGTTTGCATTTCATGTTATAAATATTGCATAGCGTGCATCATTCTGCATTTAGAGTAGTTGTATATAATTTAGGTTAATTACATCCTTTTTGTGGTCAGGAGAGAAGAGGTTTTATTTTGGGGCCTCGGATCAACGATCAGACCGTACGGATCTGATCAGGACGACGATCGGAGCCTAACGCCTCCAAAATCGTCTAGATCATAGTCCTATAGCATCATATGAAGTTCGAGGAAGATCAATGGCCAAGAGGGCAATGCGACATCCTTACGGGTTTCGGATGGAAAATCCGACCGTACGGATGGATCGACGAACGTAGTCCGGCAATGCAAGAATCATCTCGATCTGAGCACCATCGCACCCCATACAACAGAAAGAAGATGGACGGCCCAGATGGCAGCATGTGGTGCCATCCAGGCCACCCAACACCAGCCAACACCCACTCTTCATCAAGGCATCACCCATTCTCAGCCGTTGGCTCTTGATCCAACAGCTGAGGATCCATCTTCGCGCGTGCCCTAAAGTCATCTTCACAACACTTCTTGGCTACAACACGTTCGTTGTAAAGGCTGCTCTAAAAGAGAGGATGCAGGTTTGTTGCTGCCCCTCAATTGAAGACTTAAGGCGCGGCACAGCATCAAAGCATGTGCGCATGCGCAGGAGCGAAAGCGGCAGCGCAACTACTCACAGCAATAGCCAACGCACACCACCGCACGCTCACTCAACAAGGCTCGGGATGCGCGCTCCAGTGGAGCATGAGCAACAGGCAAATCTTCAGCGACGCGGGCCTTTAGTGACGCTTGCAGCTGTCACTAATGGCCCGTGAGCTCCAGCAAAAGAATTGAAGGCACCATTCTTTAGGGACAGAAAGGGCAACATTTACGAACGTCAGTAATGACCCAGATGCGAATTTGTTCTTCCTCCACTATAAAAGGACCTACCCACCACCATTCCAAACCATCTCTTCCTTTCTTCACCTCACCACCTCCAAGGCTCTAAAGAGAGCTTGTCCCAAGCCTAGGATGCTCCTCTAGAGTAGAACCAAACTTTTCCCTACCTCGCACCCTCTTCATGGAGCATCCTGTGGCCATCCTCTCATCGCCTTTCAGGAAGAAGAACCTCACCGCGATGCCGTCCTGCCCCATCCTCCAGCTCCGTCCCCGTTCTTCTTGCTTCTCACCACCTTCCTCCAGGCGACATCAGATCGAGTCATCCTCTGAGCAACCGTCGAGGGGGATTTCTCTCACCTCATTCTATCTTTTTACTCTTTCGTATTGTAAATTTTCTGCTTTCATAGTGTAACAAACATTCATTTATAAATAGATGATTATTTCTCTCTCTCTCTCTCTCTTATATTGTTGCAAGTAGATTAACTAGAAGTCATCGACCTGATCTCTTGCCCTATTAAAAATACCAAAAAAATTAGAAAAGATAAAAATGAAATAAACAAATAAAACGAAATGCATATTTTTATAAAACCAAACGTTCTCCTCCCCATATTCAACCTGGGACTCACTTTTCGAGTTTCTGCTATAAATTTTATTTGATAGATGCATTTTACATTCTCCTCCCCATAGCATCATATGAAGTTCGAGGAAGATCAATGGCCAAGAGGGCAATGCGACCTCCTTACGAGTTTCGAATGGAAAATCCGACCGTACGGATGGATCGACGATCGCAGTCCCGCAATGTGAGAATCATCTCGATCTGAGCACCATGGCACCCCATACAACAGAAAGAAGATGGACGGCCCAGATGGCAGCATGTGGTGCCATCCAGGTCACCCAACACTAGCCAACACCCACTTTTCATCAAGGCATCACCCATTCTCAGCCGTTGGATCTTGATCCAACAGCTGAGGATCCATCTCCGCGCGTGCCCTTAAGTCATCTTCACAACACTTCTTGGCTACAGCACATTGGTTGTGAAGCCTGCTCTCAAAGAGAGGATGTGGGTTCGAAACCCGCTGCCCCCTCAATTGAAGACTTGAGGTGCGGCACGCATCAAGGCATGTGCGCGCGCACAGGAGCGCAAGTG
Organism: Thalassia testudinum; assembly: GCA_037157565.1. Taxonomy (NCBI): domain Eukaryota; kingdom Viridiplantae; phylum Streptophyta; class Magnoliopsida; order Alismatales; family Hydrocharitaceae; genus Thalassia; species Thalassia testudinum. The sequence goes on from JAZHRO010000063.1 coordinate 73,099,168, forward strand.
GCAGCGCAACTGCGCACACCAGCAACCAACGCATGCCACTACACGCTCACTCGACAAGGCACGGGATGCGCGCTCTAATGGAGCATGAGCAACGGGAAAATCTTCAACGACATGGGCCTTTAGTGACGCTTGAAGCTATCACTAATGGCCCGTGAGTGCCAGCAAAGGAATTGAAGGCACGATTCTTTAGGGACAAAAAGGGCATTGTTTATGGACATCAGTAATGACGTAGATGCGAATTTGTTCTTCCTCCTCCACTATAAAAGGACCTACCCACCACCATTCCAAACCATCTCTTCCTTTCTTCACCTTACCACCTCCAACGCTCGAGAGAGAGCTTGTCCCAAGCCCGAGATGCTCCTCTAGAGTAGAACCAAACTTTTCCCTACCTCTTACCCCCCTTCATGGAGCATCCCGTGGCCGTCCTCTCTTCGCCCTTTGGGAAGAAGATCCTCACCGTGATGCCGTCTTGCCCCATCCTGCATCCTCCTGCTCCGTCCCTGTTCTTCCTACTTCTCACCACCTTCCTCCAGGTGATATCAGATCAAGTTGTCCTCCGAGCGACCATCGAGGGGGATTTCTCTCACCTCATTCTATCTTTTTACGCTTTCGTATTGTAGATTTTCTGCTTTCATAGTGTAACAAACATTCGTTTATAAATAGATGATTATTTCTCTCCCTTTCTCTCTCTCTTATATTGTTGCAAGTAGATTAGTTAGAAGTCATCAACCTGATCTCTTGCCCTATTAAAAATACCAAAAAAATTAGAAAAAACAAAAATGAAATAAAGAAATAAAAATGAAATGCGGATTTTTATAAAACCAAATGTTCTCCTCTCCATGTTCGACCTAGGACTCACTTTTCGAGTTTCGACTATAAATTTTATTTGATAGATGCGTTTTACAAGCTACGACGATGGGTCCTCCGAACCCTGATTTTAACACGTGATACACGCCTCGATCATTTTGGCATCGTTGCCAGGGAGGCAACGCTCTTTGGTTTTTCCGTGTTTTTTCACCTTACCTAACTTTTATCTCACTTTTTCTCTGATCTTACTGATGAGAACCTCATCATGAGCCATAACTAGCTCATTTTGACCTAATACAAAGGATAAAAGCTCCTACATATCTCAAGGAAAGGCTTAACTCAGAGAATTCTGAGTTTGAGAAGAAAACAAGTCATAAGGGGTAAAAATGCAATTTTACCAGTATAATCTGCATACAGGGTAATTCAGGGCCCAAACATAGGTCAAACCAGCTTAATAAGAATAAAAGTGGGATGAGATGATCTAGCAAGGGCTACAGCACTTCCAAGAAACTAAATGATAATCTGTAACCCTAAAACAACCCACTTCAATTCACAAGGTTCGAGGCAAAGTAAAAATAGAATAAACCCTCTAAAATTCATAGAAAAATAATCTCTAGGGTTTAGAACCTTCAATTTGGCCTTCAGAACCCATTTTGACCTACATTGAGAACCATGCCCAATTAATAACTTAATTTGGGTTTTTGCGTAAATTGATCGGTCAAACAAGGTTTAATATAGAAATGAAATTCACCATCAGATTCCTTAGGTCCTAATTAATCATGTATAAAAACTTGAGCCTAAGAAGAAACCTCCTTGACCGACTTTACACTTTGGTCCTCATATATTTACTCTTTGGCCCTCAACTTTTGAACCCTCGCATTTTGGCCCCTAACTCTCCTTCGTTCTTTGCGATCAGGTCCCCCCTGCAAAACCTGCCAGCACCATGCTCCGGCGACCTTGCGCAGAGCATGGCACCGCGCAGGGTGAGGGGGGGGACCTGGCAAGTAAACCGAGGGTGCCCTGCGTCGTCAGCCGTCGCAGGGACACCCCCTTGGTCGTTGTAACCCACCATACCGGTCGTGCGAACGCACGGACGGTATGGGTTTTTGTTTCCGGCCATCCTCCGGCGAGGGAGACACGTCGTCTCCCTCCGCCTTCCTCCCTGTTTGATCCCTATAAATACCCCCCGTTGCTCCACCGACCGGGGTAGCTCGGGTCTGACGGAGAAAACCCCCAACTTTCCTCTCTTCTCTCTCCGGCAGACGCTCACCAGCTCCGGCGGTTCCTCCCCCTTCTCGTCTTCGCTCTGCCGCAATACCAGCAGCAGAGACTTCCTCCCCTGCTCTTCCCGCGCCACGCCGCACCCAGCTGGCGCCTCTCCGGCTCTCTGCTCGCCGCCGCCCCTTTCCCTGAGCATCGTCTTCTCCGGCGACAGTCAATACGACTGTCGCCCTGTTCCTCCCCCTTCGTCCCTGCAAGTAAGCTAGAACTACTCCCCTTCTTCCCCTCCTTCTTTCCCCGCCTTCAATTTATTCAATTAAGCCCTCGACCGACCCTGACCATCGTCACCCCCTTCGTCTCCGGCCACCCTCCGGCGAGATGCTCCCATCGCTCCACAGCCTCACACACCTCGCCGACCCTCACCAAACCTCCGCCTCATCACACTGAGCACCCCCCACCCCTTCACTGCCACTCCACACCTCCGTAATGCTTCCCCCAACAAACCCATCCTCCGACCCACAGTCCGACCTAGGGCAGCCCTTGCACGCCGCCCCACGCCTCGCCACCACCCACACGAGCTTCGTCGCACCCTGGCGAAGCTCCCGGCACTTTCTGATTAGGCCGAGAGGCCATTTTTCTGTGAACAGGCCACCCGACCTCCGCCGCCATTGCCGTGCAGAAGGAGCTGCTTCTGCCTGCAGCTACAGGCGCGCCACGCTCAGCGCCATGCCCAGATTCGACTCCCAGGCCTTGCGAGGCGTTTCGACAAAACACCAGGCTCGCAGCTAACGCAGAAGGCGTCGCGTAACGCCGCGATCTCCCGCTGCTTTCCCCGCTGCGGGCGCGCAATTGAGGTGGGACATTTAGTCCCACCTCGGAAAAGTCTGAAGAGGCGCGGCGATATAAGACGCAAAAGTGCTGGAGGCTTACTGCCTCAGCACACGGGGTGAGGCCCCCTTCACCCGACCGGTTACCCGGTCTCGTCCGCGCTCACGCCCCGCGGACCTGACCCGACCCGACCCGACTTAGACTGACCTGCACTCCTCGCCCACCACGCACGCCGGTGGGCCTGGACCCGGGCACGACCCGTACCCGATTACCCGGCAGCTCTGGGAGAGCTTTCCTAAGAGTGGTTTCAGAGAGAGAGAGACGCGGGGGAGAGGGTAGAGTAGGTTTTGTCCTCTGACGTAAGCTCTGAAGTGTGCAGGAACAGGTGAAGAAGAAGGAAGCTAAGGAAGACACTGTAGCAACAGGCAGTTTAAGTCGTCTGATTTGGAAATCAGACGACGGCCTGAAGGGAAAAGAAGAAAGAAGGAGGGGCGACACCTCTGCAGAAAAAGAAAAGAAGGAAGAAGGAGATCTGAAGAAAGAAAGAAGAGCATCACCCCTGCAAAACAAAGAAGAAGAAGATCACCTCTGCAGAACAAAGAAGAAAGAAGGAGATCTGAAGAAAAGAAGAAGAAGATCACCTCTGCAGAACAAAGAAGAAAGAAGGAGATCTGAAGAAGAGCATCACCTCTGCAGAACTAAGAAGAAGAAGATCTGAGACGAGGAGAAACAAAGAGAAAGAAAAAAGAGACACCAAATTCTTTCTCTCTCTTTGTTTATTTTTGTAAAAGAAACATGTATATCTCTAGAATACAACTTGCTCCCTGAGTTCGACCTCGGGAACTCTTTTATTTTCCGAGTAAAAAATTTATATTTGAAATGTTGGTAATAACTGGCTATACTACAACGCTATAACAAACCACGTGAAGCCAACGTTATCATTTTGGCGCCGCTGCCGGGGAGCAACGGCTATTCTAGAGGTAAACATTCCTGTTTCTTTTTAATAAATCTCCTCTCTTTTGTGCATAAAACTACAGGAAATCAAGAAGACAAGCAACCGCACAACAACCACTCCGAGGACAGGTAAATTTTTCCTCTCGCTATTAACCCCTAAACTCTAAAGAGGAAGAAAAGAAAAGAACAAGCAATATAGGGCTAACCTGTCTTCCATACTTAGTAACCATAAAGAGTTGCATGTTTTCAACTCATTAGTCCTGCACACTATTAAGGGTATTTAAGGGCTAACACATTCTTGCTTGAGCCCTAATTACCCAACAAAGAACTAACTGGACCAAGTAGAGCCAACATAAGATTCAACATTAGGGTTTTAGAGACACACTACTTAAATCAAGAATGGAGAAAAACCCAATGAAGTGTGCCCAAACCCTTGTCTGAAAATACCTATTCAAAGAAAACCTAAAACAATTGGCTCTCTAAACACTTGAACCCTAAAAGACAAGACCTAAAAGCTCTCAAAGAAAACAAGAGGTAAAGTTGACCCCTTGGGTCAACCAACCTTAAATTAGGTCACTCTTTGCACTTAAAAGACTAAAGTTCAAGTGAAATCTTAAGCACCCTGATCTTAAAATAAAAAATTGGTAGACTTAAGAGGTCAAGATCCCCATTCTGGTCTACCTGGAATCTCAGTGACAAGAGAGGTCGGGTGGGGGAAACCCCGTAACCCGTGGGGACGCTCTACCGTGTAGGGGTCTTCACGGGACTCTCCCTCTCTGGCTGCCCAGGTAATTCTCAGGTGGACGATCTTTCTGATCAAGGGGTCCATCTGCCCCGAATCTCTATAGTCACCCAACAATTTTTGGGTGTCTTGATTGGGTCCAGCACCTGCTTATCTCATCCAGCCCTTCAGTATTTTTCAGGAGGTCCTTGAAACCTCCTATAGAAATTCACTCTCCCCGAGGCTAAGCCTCGGCTCCTTTGTTTTTGCAGAAATCATTCACATAGCCCCTCTTTCCTCTGATTCTGAACAAAATCCCCTTTTTCCATCTTGATTCAAACTTTGATTCTATCTCTTGATTCCACCACCTGATCCAATCATGCAGCCTAATTACCTAGCAAGACTACCATTCAAAAAACCTGAATATCTGAGATCCATGAAAGATAAGATGATTGAAGATGCCCTTGAAATCTATGAAATCAAACCCTCAACACCAGTAGAAAACATTCAGGTTGATGTCCCAACAACCACAGCTTTCATCATAAACTGTACCCAAATTCTATTGACTGAAATTTCAAAAGGATCAACCCGAGATATGCTCATGACAGGATACATTGAGATGGAAAAATTACACCAATCTGAATACCTTTAATGCTTGACAAATCCTGTACTTTGGGAACAACACCAAGATGCCCTTATGAAACGGGTAGAAATGATGAAATCAGTAGAACAAATTATCAACCAGAAATACCCGTATATACCAGAAACAGAGGATGAACCATCTTGGAACAGTATTAAGGAACAATCTAGTTTCCCAGATCTCGGGATTGAGGCACAAAGTGGTTGTAAAATCCCAACCCAGATAGAAGACAATGTTGAATTAGGTTGGGATATTGCAGGAGAACACAATGATGAGCCAAACTTAGACCATGAATTGCCAAGCCTAGAATTTCAAAACTCCTGCAATAATGAGATCAAAACTGAACCTTCTGAGGGTATAAATTCCGCCCCTTACTTTGATAAGGTGGCCCTCGAAGATCATTCGGACTTAGGTTCTAATAATTCTACCCACATCCTAAGCCTAGAACCTAGATCTGAAACTTATTGGGAAGATTATGAGGCCCCTTATGAGAAAGATCAAATTTTTACAGAATATGATTCCGGGCCTTTATTTGATGAATATCCCTCTCCATCTTCAGAAAATCTGATCGATTTTCCAGAGAACATGCCAATTTATGATACAGAGACTGAGGAGTTGGACGAGTTGGATTTTAATTGGGTCTACCCTACCAGCTTGGAGCTTGAGCCTAGACAGAATACCTTTTCGAGCCCAGAATTGACATATAGGCTAGACCCCAATCAGGCTGCTGATTCCACATTTGATGATTTTTGCTGTGGTGGAATTCATGATCATGAATCTCATTTTCGCCAACTCTCCGACAATTTCAAATCTGATTATAATTGCGGAGAGATTCCCCTTCCTGAACACGCCAGGCCTATCTACGACCTCAGTTCTCATGACTCTAACTCCGACTCTGAGGTCCTGATTCCCGAGATCACCGATAACACAGAATCATTCCTTTTCGATCCTCAGGAACCAAAAACAGAAAATGCCAAGAGTGATTGCAACCAAGAATCCAAATTTTTTCTCGAATCCGATTCCTTTCATCCTACAAACACTCTTCCGGCATTTGATAGTTACCCAGAGGACTCTCTACAGAAAACCACCTATCATCTGTTTCTAGAAGAGCCCTCGTACACAATGGCCACCTCGTCCGCACACACAGAACGGATCAAAATCTCTCCCAAACCCCGACCCGCAACCGGACTCAATTTCTATTCAGATTCACCTCTCACCGAGCCGATTGCATTTCCACATCGGGTTTCGAACATTGATCAGACTACATACCATGCTCTATCATTCTCTGATCACCCTTGTAAGGTTTCCGTGTCATTCATTGATTATTCTACGGGTCCCTACTCTGACCAGGCTGATTTGACTCAGCCAAACCCTGCGTTTACACTTCCACATCCATCTGAGCTTCATAGTTTATGGTGGGCTCCACACCTTTTTATCCACATCTATCAACCCGCCAGATTGATTGGGTTTGGGCTGCATCATCAGCCTGTTGATCTGAACAAGCACCTGGTTGGACCAACCAGGCTCTTAATCAAGGTGCTTGTCTTACAAAACTCCGCTGATTTGACCATCCCCTCTCCATCGCATTTCCCGCTTGGCTGAAGGCATCAAACTCAGCGCTTAACGGGAGGCAGCCCGTCATTCTCTTTGAAAACCTGAAACTTGTTCTGACACCTTTTTGCACTTGAAGTTCACACTTTAAGACAGCCGACTCCACCTCAGGTGCTTGCATCTGAGATTAGAAATCGTCCGCAACAGTCACCCCGACCCATTCACTCATCAAAACAGCTATCCTAATGTATGAACTTAGTTGAATAAAAACCCCTAGGTTACAATGAGGACATTGCAAATCTTAGGCATGGGGGGGTATGAAAGTGCAAAACTTGTAAGAAAAGGGTTTCAAACAAAAAAATTCACATATGCCAAAAACACCATAAAAATTAAAAATTTTTGAAAAAGAATAAGAGGAAAAGAGGAGAAGGAAATTTTGTGAAGGAGAAGGAGAAAAGAAACAAAATGAAAAAGGAGCACAAAATTATGAGAAAAGGTGATAGTCATTAGTAAGGAACTAAGGAATTAACCTAAGTTCTAGACCTCATTCAAGAGAATAACTGAAAAGTGCATAATGAGATTAGTAAGAACGCAAACCTTAGGCATTCTTGAATAGACTCTTAGTACCCATTAAGATTCGGACACTCCTCAAGAGGTTGAGGAAAATGAAAAGCTGAAGTATTAGGTCTAAGGCTTAGGGAGTATTCGGCCTCGTTAACTAATTTTTGGTTTACGGGACTCAGTAACCTCAGCACCCTAACCTCACACACAGCCTGGTTCAATAAGCGTAAAAATCAGAATCACGCAGAAGCGTCGCAAAATTCTGAAAGGAACACCTAGAATAGGAGCGGCCGATCAACACAAGTTGATTTGGACGAGTTCCCAGCGCGGAGAGGCGGGAAATCCCCTCGAAGATGCGTAACAAAATATCATCTCCTCGGTGCTTGTCTCTTAGGATATTTACATATCCTACTGGGGGCATGTGAGCACTCTGCTGGTTCAGATTCCATGGATGGTATTATCTCGAAGTGTCAATTGCCAGGGTCTGGATTCGGCCACGGAACACCATGGATGGGATTATCTCGAAATCTCAATAGCCAGGGTTCCGGGGGTTGCCATGGACGGTGCTATCTCGAAGCATCGATCGCCAGGAACCCTTGAGGATTGATGATGGGAGCAAGGAATCTGATACAGACCGTGTTGAAAAGCCAATCCTAGGCTAGAACTAAAAAGAAAAAGAGAGAGAAAACTCTCCAAACAGAAAAACTTTCTATCTCTCTCTTATAAAACGCACTGCGAACTGAGCCAGGGCTAAAATCATTTCAAGCACGGGTGCTTTAACCACAAAGTCCAATAAACCTTAGGTTAGTTCTTGTGGACCTTAAAAACCTTTGCTAAAGACTGAGGCTAAGGCTAGACAGATTTGGATCTTGATTGGTACTAGAGTACCTTTTAGGCCTATGGTCAGCATTCTAACCTAATCTATGCTCAAATAAAAAAGGCACTTATCTAAAACTATTAAAAACTTCATGGTCTAGAACAAGGGTTGAAACCTTAAGATTTTGCTAAGGGACTAGCAAAAGCTAGGCATGGGGGTATGATGAGAACCTCATCATGAGCCATAACTAGCTCATTTTGACCTAATACAAAGGATAAAAGCTCCTACATATCTCAAGGAAAGGCTTAACTCAGAGAATTCTGAGTTTGAGAAGAAAACAAGTCATAAGGGGTAAAAATGCAATTTTACCAGTATAATCTGCATACAGGGTAATTCAGGGCCCAAACATAGGTCAAAGCAGCTTAATAAGAATAAAAGTGGGATGAGATGATCTAGCAAGAGCTACAGCACTTCCAAGAAACTAAATGATAATCTGTAACCCTAAAACAACCCACTTCAATTCACAAGGTTCGAGGCAAAGTAAAAATAGAATAAATCCTCTAAAATTCATAGAAAAATAATTTCTAGGGTTTAGAACCTTCAATTTGGCCTTCAGAACCCATTTTGACCTACATTGAGAACCATGCCCAATTAATAACTTAATTTGGGTTTTTGCATAAATTGACCGGTCAAACAAGGTTTAATATAGAAATGAAATTCACCATCAGATTCCTTAGGTCATAATTAATCATGTATAAAAACTTGAGCCTAAGAAGAAACCTCCTTGACCGACTTTACACTTTGGTCCTCATATATTTACTCTTTGGCCCTCAACTTTTGAACCCTCGCATTTTGGCCCCTAACTCTCCTTCGTTCTTTGCGATCAGGTCCCCCCTGCAAAACCTGCCAGCACCATGCTCCGGCGACCTTGCGCGGAGCATGGCGCCGCGCAGGGTGAGGGGGGGACCTGGCAAGTAAACCGGGGGTGCCCTGCGTCGTCAGCCGTCGCAGGGACACCCCCTTGGTCGTTGTAACCCACCATACCGGCCGTGCGAACGCACGGACGGTATGGGTTTTTGTTTCCGGCCATCCTCCGGCGAGGGAGACACGTCGTCTCCCTCCGCCTTCCTCCCTGTTTGATCCCTATAAATACCCCCCGTTGCTCCACCGACCGGGGTAGCTCGGGTCTGACGGAGAAAACCCCCAACTTTCCTCTCTTCTCTCTCCGACAGACGCTCACCAGCTCCGGCGGTTCCTCCCCCTTCTCCTCTTCACTCTGCCGCAATACCAGCAGCAGAGACTTCCTCCCCTGCTCTTCCCGTGCCACGCCGCACCCAGCTGGCGCCTCTCCGGCTCTCTGCTCGCCGCCGCCCCTTTCCCTGAGCATCGTCTTCTCCGGCGACAGTCGATACGACTGTCGCCCTGTTCCTCCCCCTTCGTCCCTGCAAGTAAGCTAGAACTACTCCCTTCTTCCCCTCCTTTCCCCGCCTTCAATTTATTCAATTAAGCCCTCGACCGACCCTGACCATCGTCACCCCCTTCGTCTCCGGCCACCCTCCGGCGAGATGCTCCCATCGCTCCACAGCCTCACACACCTCGCCGACCCTCACCGAACCTCCACCTCATCACACTGAGCACCCCCCACCCCTTCACTGCCACTCCACACCTCCGTAACGCTTCCCCCAACAAACCCATCCTCCGACCCACAGTCTGACCTAGGGCAGCCCTTGCACTCCGCCCCACGCCTCGCCACCACCCACACGAGCTTCGCCGCACCCTGGCAAAGCTCCCGACACTTTCTGATTAGGCCGAGAGGCCGTTTTTCTGTGAACAGGCCACCCGACCTCCGCCACCATTGCCGTGCAGAAGGAGCTGCTTCTGCCTGCAGCTACAGGCGCACCACGCTCAGCGCCACGCCCAGATTCGACTCCCAGGCCTTGCGAGGCGTTTCGACAAAACACCAGGCTCGCAGCTAACGCAGAAGGCGTCGCGTAACGCCGCGATCTCCCGCTGCTTTCCCCGCTGCGGGCGCGCAATTGAGGTGGGACATTTAGTCCCACCTCGGAAAAGTCTGAAGAGGCGCGGCGATATAAGACGCAAAAGTGCTGGAGGCTTACTGCCTCAGCACACGGGGTGAGGTCCCCTTCACCCGACCGGTTACCCGGTCTCGTCCGCGCTCACGCCCCGCGGACCTGACCCGACCCGACCCGACTTAGACTGACCTGCACTCCTCTCCCACCACGCACGCCGGTGGGCCTGGACCCGGGCACGACCCGTACCCGATTACCCGGCAGCTCTGGGAGAGCTTTCCTAAGAGTGGTTTCAGAGAGAGAGAGACGCGGGGGAGAGGGTAGAGTAGGTTTTGTCCTCTGACGTAAGCTCTGAAGTGTGCAGGAACAGGTGAAGAAGAAGGAAGCTGAGGAAGACATTGTAGCAACAGGCAGTTTAAGTCGTCTGATTTGGAAATCAGACGACAGCCTGAAGGGAAAAGAAGAAAGAAGGAGGGGCGACACCTCTGCAGAAAAAGAAAAGAAGGAAGAAGGAGATCTGAAGAAAGAAAGAAGAGCATCACCCCTGCAAAACAAAGAAGAAGAAGATCACCTCTGCAGAACAAAGAAGAAAGAAGGAGATCTGAAGAAAAGAAGAAGAAGATCACCTCTGCAGAACAAAGAAGAAAGAAGGAGATCTGAAGAAGAGCATCACCTCTGCAGAACTAAGAAGAAGAAGATCTGAGACGAGGAGAAACAAAGAGAAAGAAAAAAGAGACACCAAATTCTTTCTCTCTCTTTGTTTATTTTTGTAAAAGAAACATGTATATCTCTAGAATACAACTTGCTCCCTGAGTTCGACCTCGGGAACTCTTTTATTTTCCGAGTAAAAAATTTATATTTGAAATGTTGGTAATAACTGGCTATACTACAACGCTATAACAAACCACGTGAAGCCAACGTTATCACTTACTGTGATTGCAGGTACTCATCTGAGGCAGGCCAGAGCGGTTAGATCGAAGAAAAGAGTGGATGAAGGTTTTGTAAGTGTACCCCCACCACCCCCACCCTACTTTTCATTCCATAACCTAATAACTCAAACCCAAATCAACTTAGGTGCTTGCATAAACCCTAGGATAGATTTTAGTTGTTTGATTATCACTCCACTCACCTCACCCACCCACGTATATAAAAAAATAAAAAAATTTTCTTCTCTTGTGGGATTTAATAGAAAGCTACACACTTAACACCTACAACTTCTTATCCTAAGATGCATAATCACTTTGATTCTACCACCTAACCGGGATCAGACTTGTGGACCTGGTACACTTCAACTCAATACACATAAGTAAGTAGAAATCTGAATAGGTTAAACATTCTTGTGTGCCTTAACTAAGTGGTGCAACAGGCCAATTGATTGAGCTGTTTGGGCTGCACAACTTAAGATTAAAATTGATTCTTCAAGTAGCTTACCACTTAGGGTTGATTTTTAGGACTGAACCAAGCACTCCACATTTTATTTCTGATTTTTAAAGGAATATATGTACACCAGTGCTTTCAAAACTTAGAGTGTTCTACTAAACCTGATTGAACGAACCTAAAGATTAAACTCTAAAAGCTACTAAACAAGGTTGAACCCTAAAAGACACATCATCAAATAACCTTGTTTGTAAACCTGGTTGAGCACGCACACACATTTGAATCAATCATTAAGGGCACAACTCATCTAAAGGGCCCATCACATTCCAAGAGCACAATCATCCCAAGACTAATCAAAATTGAGTAGACATTGGCCTTAAGGATTGATTCGCTCTTCGGGGCTCAGACTGAGATTTTTTTCAATTAATCTACATCTGCTGGTCCATCTGATGTCTAGCTAGGGGAGTAGCATCAAACGACCGCGGCTGGGGGGTACACTAGGAACCGGAGGTGCAAGCCAAATGAAGAACCTTCTCCCCAACCCCTCCTTCTAACTGATTGGATTGACTGAATAAAAGTAGACCAAATCATTTATAATCTCAAGACTAGTCCTGGGAGTCTGTAGGTCTTTAGGCTAGCCCACCTAAGGATAGGGTTGATTACTTGTTTTATAAGGCTCCTTTCTCTCTTTTGATTTCCCTCCTACTCCATAATGTATCCTTCCACATCTTTCACACATTTCCAATCCTACCCTCCTACCAACACGTATCCTCAAGATGATTACTATCTCGACTTGACTTGTAATTACCCATCCACTAGCCGAGATGACTTTGATTGGGGATATGAATATGGACCTCAGTGTCCAGGGCCTAACCCTGGACAACAAGATTATGATTACTATCCTTTCCAGAGCTACAATGATTATAGATCTTCATCCTTTGATCACCAAACCAACCCGATCTACTATCCTCAGTGTCTCGGACGTCGCTAAAACCCCTTCTTCATTTAGAAAGCCCTTCTTCCTATATAAATCCCTTCCAACCACCCATGTAAGGCATTCAATACCTTTGCAAGTGTTCTACCCTACTCCTAGCCACCTTAGCACTCTTTTGTAAGCGTCGGAGTCGACGAGCTATCGATGGAGCTAACCTCCACTGTTGTGGCCGCCTTGCCGACTCCTCTTTCTCTTTCTCTCTCTCTCATTAGCTTAGCTTTATCTTAAGCATTCATCTATTGTTGTAATTGTAAAACCCAAAGTTGCATGATTAAATGATGATGTTCCTTATTTAGCTATTATCTCTCTTATTATCAAGTCTTCCTTAGCTTAAAGTTGCATGAATGTGCTAAACAACAAACTCTAACCTTACTCTCTTTCTCTCTCTTTCTCTTTCTCTTGCTTTTCTCCCACATTTTTTCCGCAAGCAAAACCTGCCATTTCCGTGACACTAAGTGACAGAAAAATCCGATTTTCATGCCTCCCTGTATTCGACACTCGGACTCACGTCCGTTTCTTTAGTTAAAATCGACGCAGCAAATGTGAACTACAACGGCCCTTTTAAACAAATGCGTCCATAGCACGTCAGTTTTTGGTGCCATTGCAGGGGAGGCAACGGATTTATTTTGTCACTTTCATCTTTTTTGCATCATGCTTACATTGTCTAATGCATTTTCTCTCTCTACTTGATTGATCGCAGGAACTCTGTGCTTAGACGGTGAAGGAGCACGACTCATGACGATGGAGATGGATTAAGCACAGCAAAGACTGGTTGTGAGTATTTCTTTTCCCGTGGTTGTTTGCTTGCTTAAGAAAAAATCTAAAAAAAAATTTAAAATCAGAAAAAATTAGCGTGGTGAATGATTGTCTGATCCTCATCCTTAACTCATCACCCAGCAAAAAAATACACTCTAACATTCTTAAAGACCTAATCTTTTTTTTTAGTGCTCTTTTTCTTTGAGTGGTGTTTGCGAAGCCACTGTGGTTTGACTTGGGCCGCACCACTCACCCCTAAAATCAACTCATCTGATAGAAATTGCATGAACGTTAGGATGAGCACATTAGGGTTTTAGAGCCTCATCATGTTAAAGGAAATCCACTCTCACCAGTTGTATGCAAAACTTGGCGTGCCCACTTGAAACTTGCCTGAAAACATTAAGACACGTCAACCCTAAAAGACATGAAAGTAAGGATAAACCTTAAAAGTCACCACATCTTAAATCCTTGTTTGAAAACCATGCCTTGTTAGGAGCACACACACGTGAATTGGAAAACTAAGAGGCATCACCCCAATCAATGCCTCATCACATAACCCGAGCATAAGCACTGTCCTAGCCCCATTAAAAATAGAGTAAACGTGCCCTAGGCAGGACTGGGTTAAGTCTCAAGAGGCGTGGTTTTGTTTGCTGGGCTACAACGACCCTTTTAAACAAATGCATCCGTAGCACATCACCCACCACCATTCCAAACCATCTCTTCCTTTCTTCACCTCCCCACCTCCAAGGCTCTAGAGAGAGCTTGTCCCAAGCCTAGGATGCTCCTCTAGAGTAGAACCAAACTTTGCCCTACCTCTCACCCCCTTCGTGGTGCATCCCGTGGCTGTCCTCTTACCGCCCTTTGGGAAGAAGATTCTCATCACAATGCCATCCTGCCCCATCCTCCATCTTCCAGCTCTGTCCCCATTTGTCCTGCTTCCCACCACCTTCCTCCAGGCAACGTCAAAGTGAGTTGTCCTCCGTGTGACCGTCGAGGGGGATTTCTCTCACCTCATTCTATCCTTTTATGCTTTCGTAGTGTAGATTTTTCGCTTTCATAGTGTAACAAACATTCGTTTATAAATACATGATTGTTTCTCTCTCTTCCTCTCTCTCTCTTATATTGTTGTAAGTAAATTAGCTAGAAGTCATCGACCTGATCTCCTGCCCTAATAAAAATACCAAAAAAATTAGAAAAGATAAAAACGAAATAGATAAATAAAAATGAAATGCGGATTTTTATAAAACCAAATGTTCGTCTCCCCGTGTTTGACCCGGGACTCACTTTTTGAGTTTTGGTTATAAATTTTATTTGATAGATGCGTTTTATGAGCTACAACGACGGGTCCTCCGAACCCTGATTTTAACACATGAAACGCACCTCGATCATGAGACATCACTTCCTAAGAGATTATGTATTAAGGAATGAAATCAATTTAGAGTTTGTACAGACTAAGAAACAACTAGCTGATATCTTCACAAACCCTTACTTAAGGATAGGTTTAATCACATCTGCCATGAATTAGGACTATCAAGACTAAAAGAACTTATTGAAAAATCTTAAAAAGTCTTGCTTTCCTTGTTTGATTGATCAACATTACCCTATTGATCGACCAATTTCTTTTGATCGATTAATAAAAATTACTTTGATCGACCAATCCTTTGGCGGGAAAATTCCCTCCAAAAAATTGAGGTTTGATCGACCAAAATGTAATTTTTGATGGATCATTTGTTTGGATGGGAAATTTCCCTCCAAAACTGTCAAGCCTGATCGATCAATCTTTTCCTCAGAACAATCAATTTCTTTTTTGATCGACCAATTCTGGGCGGATTTAATCTGTAATTTTTTGATCCAATTCTCTAATCTTGATCTTGTTAACCCAATCCAATCCCATTACACCTAATACCTACCATTTTTACTTTTACCATACTTAACTCTACACAAAAATATAAAAACCCACCCATTTACCATCATTTTTACCCACTACAAACAAAACTTAACCCCCATACCCCACCAAACAAACCCTACCCCACGCCACTCCACCGAGCACCCCTCCTGAGCCACCATCACCACTGACCAAAAACAACCTCCACCAACCCCCCCTTCGACCACCGCCACCGACCAACAACACCACCAACCACCACCACCAACCAACAACACCAACCACCCGCAAGCACCACCCCCTTCAACCTCCCCTTTCTCCTTGCACCACCACCCCCTTTTGCTGACTCCATTACCGATGAAGAGCACCGCCACCCTCCTTCCCGACGTGCTCCTCCTCTCCGCCGCTCGATCTTTAGCCATCCCCCTCCGACCACTGCCTAGCCTACCCTCTTGATCGATTACTCCGATCAATCTTAGTATATGATCTCCACACTGTCTTCTCTTTTGCATGCCTTTCCCACCTTATTTCTCTTGTGAAAAATTAATTATTCCACTATCTTTTGTAGTGTGTGACCTGTGCTTGTAATTGTTGTATGTATTTGTGAGCTTTTTGATTTGTGGAGATACCCTCCTTTCGCAAAAATCCAATTTTGATTGATTAACTTATCCATTTGATCGACCAAATTTGGCTATTCCAGTACACCCATCACCCAATTTTTTATTGACCAACCATCTTTTCTAATCAACCAATGTCCCAATTTTGATCGATCAATCCCTACTTCTGGTCAACCAAATGGCACTAAAACACAAATGTGGTTCTTCTTCTGGGTCTCGAGACGATACATTTGACTGATATTTTATTACTAAGGTTGCATGCGAGCATTTTTCTATTCTTACTAAACTATCTCCCCATGTTGGTCATCCCGTGGACTTTGCTTATTTTTGTGAGTGTGTGTGGAGCCTAATGGATCAAGTATACACTAGAGGGGAGGTGAATAGTGTAATATCTATTTCTATGAGAATTTAAAAAATACTCACCATAGATCCAAAGTTAAATAAGCATACACCAGAAAGATAACACCTGACTTAGAGTGGAAACCCTTCCAGGTAAAAACCACTACCTAAGCCTCCTAGCTTAGGATTTTCTTGACTAGTCGACACTAGTCAAATCCACTAGCATACCACTTGAACAAGGGTGGCACAACCTCCTACAAAACATCTTCTCTTACACTTAACCAAGAGAAGAATAATTGGGACTTCCTTAACAACTTGGATTCCCAGATCAAGAATAATAGAATGTAAAGAAAATAACAATAATTCCTATGGAACCTCAGTAAGATTAAAAACAAACTGAGCTTCTTGAATCGCAAAGGAACGTGATTTGAATTGCAATAGTTGTAGGCGTAGAGGCACTAAAGCACTAGAGAGAATATGCGTGTTTTGCTTTTTGAAAGCTCTTGAGGTGTGTTTTGAAAAGGGGGTTAAAGGTTCTATTTATAGGTGTTTTTCAACTTATTTTGGAAATACTGAAAACATGGCTTTGATTGATCAAAACATTGGTTTGGTCGATTAAATAAAAGTATTGATTGATTCAATGTTGATCGATTAAAAGAGAATTTTGATCAACTTTATTAATTCAAAGAAAATTTGACCATTGGAACCTTTTGATCGATTAAATAAAAGGGATAGATCAATCAAAAGGCAATATGGCCATTAGAGGTCTTTGTTCAATTAAACAAAGGAGTTGGTCGATCAAAAACTGGTATTGGTTGATCAATAGTAGTAATGACTTAGGTTCAAAAGAGAATGATTTTTGCGAATATTGAAAACTTAGCATTTGTTATCCTATTGGACTTCCTTACATAGTTCTAGACTTAATAAAGCTAAATAGTCTTCAAGTCTTCTTCAAATGAAGGTTTGAAAAATCTTGATGAGGACACATCATAACTTGATTTAACCTGTAATGGTTAGTCCTTAATAAAAACATAATTTTGTAATATCAAAACAGGGGTATTAACATTCTCCCCCATTTTAATTGTAACAAAATTATAATTAAGCATGCATGAGTAATGTATAAAGGTGAATGATATTAAATTTTTCTCCCCCTTTGTTATTAACAAAAAGATTTAAGCAATCAAATTACATTGACAAATAATAGTTGCTCCCCCTCTTAGAAATTTTTATGCAATCCATGACATGCTGCTATAAAATTGAAAGACTTGACTAATGTAAGCAGCATAATTTCAAATTTCTGAACAATAAGCAAGATATATCAAATTACTAGATGAAAGTGCTTCAAAACTCAAATATCAAAGCTATAAAATACAAGGTAGGATATCAATATAGAGTTCTACAATCCAAAAGACAAAATATAAATATAAAGTACTATAATCTAGAACAAGGAAAGAAATCTAGAAGAAACTCAAAAGCGCCTCGATATCTGATGGAAACTCAACATCAATATCGAAGTCGTCCATAGAAAATGGAGGAGAGCTGGTACTGGGTCCGACAATGGAGGATAAATGACGTCTACGTCCCGAAACTAGTGAGATCTTAATGTTAGTGGATTTGCGAGATGGTAGGACTATCAGACCAGTTTGCTGAGTCTATCGGGAAGAGAAGTGTACTGAAGTACTCAAAGGAACTGCTGCTACTGTTGCACATCTAGCTCGGAGGGGTCTCCGGTCACAGATAGTGGGTGGATCTGCTCTCTAAGCTGATCCAATAACTAACCCTACCTGCTCAAGTATGCAGAAACCTGAGTGTC
This sequence comes from Thalassia testudinum, assembly GCA_037157565.1. NCBI lineage: Eukaryota > Viridiplantae > Streptophyta > Magnoliopsida > Alismatales > Hydrocharitaceae > Thalassia > Thalassia testudinum. Next base: position 73,117,076 of record JAZHRO010000063.1, read on the forward strand.
GTGCTCCATCATGACTTGACCTGTCTCTCTTTGGCGATGCATCATCAGAGAGATGCCACCTATCACATCCTGTACTCCCAACGTGTCGTGTTTGGTGAACTGCCTATCAAAGTAGGGCCACTTCATGTCAAAGAATGAAGGAGAGGGTCTTACAGGAGGCAGGCAGTAATCATCGAAATGCTGGTAGCGAGTGTAGGGAGGTGGAGTAGAGGAAGGTCCAGTTTGAGGAGGCTGGGAAGAGGAAGCTGCTGCCTGAGGAGGATCCTGACAAACCTTCTAACACTCCTATTCCATTTTGGATTATGTGAGCTCTCCAAAAATGGAAACATGAGAGATAAACTGCTTATGATTAATGTCCATGGGGACACTAAAATGCAAGAAGATGTGAGAGGGAAGGGTGCCAAAAGGAAAGATGCTCATGGGTTTCCTCTCCATGAAGGTGAGGATGAAATGGTTCCAATTAAATGCTTTATTAGTCATGAAGGTGTAGAGGACCACGAGCATTGGACCCGGACAATTCTCGAAAGAGGTAGATTTGAACATGAAGTTCCAAAGAAATATGCGGTCGAGGAATTGTGGGAGAGGACGAAAATAGGGTGACTTGGTGGGCTTGCCCAGGTCAAAGGATTCAAGAGTCATCAACGTCTCCTTAATGACCTCAGAGGAGGTGTCATGGTGCAACTCAAGATAAGTGGGACCAGAAGAAAGACAAGCAAGAACCTCAAACAAGAAATCGGCATTGACGAGAACCTCAATGTCGTAGACATTAGAAGTCAACTGAATATCAAAACCTTCAGCTATGTTACGAAGGTTATAATAAAAGAGAAGACAAGCCATAGGGTCAACACCCTTAATGCAACTACCCTCCACACCCGCATAAAAGGTCCGATTAAAGAGGCGACCTATCCTATGGTAGGTAAGTCAATCTCTATGACCCAGAAAGATGCACTCAAAGTAGTCTAGGTCAATAGGGCAACCTATGTGAGGTGAGAGGTGAGTAGAGAGAAAAGTTGTGATGCACCTCATCACTAATGAAGAATCTTTCAAAGGTATCATCTCGAGGAGTGGAGGTGGAGGCACAAGATCGTTTAGGAGCCATAATCACAATTCTGTTACAGTTTTGGTCGATCAAAACAAGTATTGGTTGATTAAAAATAGACATTGAATCAATTTGAAGGATAATTTGGTCTATTAATAAATCAAATTTGATTGATCAAAAAGTGGACAGGAAGCAAGCCAAAATAGTAGAGATGTTTCAGTCGATCAGGATTTATTTTGGTTGATCATGGGTTGGTCGATCAGCATAAATAATTGGTCGATCATAAACAATATAGAAGAGTTTGAATGCGATAATTTTTTGTTGATCAAGAATACAAAATTGATCGATTAAAAACTGACAGTAGCAAGAAAAATAAGATCGAAACGGATCAAATGACATGAACAAGAAGAACGGATGAACAACAAGACCAATGGTCGGAAAACCATAAGATCATAAGAAAAACTCATCAAAACAAGATCAAAATATCAAGATATGATCAACATAATAGAGAGAGGAAAGGGATATACCAAGGATCAAAAAAGATCAATCTGCTCAGCAATGAGGAGGAGGACGACGGACGGCTGGTGGCGGTAGCAGTCGCCAGAGGAGGGGATGACAGCATCGGAGGGCACGTCACCGAGGAAGGGGTGGCTATGGTCAGTCAACCAAGGTGTGGTCGAAGCTGGTGACAGTGGTCGATGGTGAAGGAGGAGGAGAGGGGACCATAGTGGAGATGTGGAACCTTGGAGGTGGAGTGGGTTCTTGGTTGATGTGGTGTTGGTTTTGGTTGATGGAAGGAGATGGTGGATTTTGTTGTGGTGAAAAAGTGTGGTAAAAAAGTTGGTTTTATAGGGAATGGGTAAAGCAAATATGGTATAGGGTAATAAATGGCCGAAATCAAAGATTAGATAATAATTAGTGATGAAATCAAGTGATTAGATTCACTAAATAAGAATCTTGGCGGGATGAAATTGGCCCAAATTTGGTCGATCAAAGCACAATTTGGTCAACCAAATTCAATTTTGGTCGATCAAAAAGAAGAGTTGATCAATTAAAATTGAATTTCCAGTGGAGGGAAATTTCTCGCCCAGAATTTGATCAATCAAAAGATAGTTTGGTCGATCAAAGTTGAAAATTTTGAAGGGAAATTTCCCACCCAAATTTTCAAAACTTGATCAATCAAAGTGAATATTTGATTGATCAACAGTTGATCGATCAAGACAATTGTTTGATCGACCAATGGCTTGCAAGACAAAACAACAATCAGTAATCAAAGTTCAGCAAGTCTTGTTAAGCCTAATTCTCTTCTTATTGCTATAAATCTTTCTTTTGCTAGAGGTTTTGTCAAGATATTAGCTAGTTCTTTCTCTGTTTGAATGAATTCTAGGATTATTTCCTTTTTTAGGGAATAATCTCTAAGGAAATTATGTCTGATATCTATATGTTTTGTTCTAGAATGTTGAATAGGATTCTTGGATAGGTTTATTGCACTAGTATTTGAAAGTTCGGGCTTGGAGGGGTTGAGATTAGTGTAACGTAAAAAATGCGGAATTGAAATATAAATAATCTCACAAATAAGCAATCACACAAAGTACACAAAGTATTTTTAGGTGGAAACCCAAACCGGGTGAAAACCACCACCTAACCCTCTCGAGTTAGGATTTTCCGATCAACCAAGTTGATCAAAATCCACTAAACTGAATCACTTTAAACGAGGGTGATTCAACCTCAATACAACCACGCTACTTAAACGAGGGTAGAGTACCTCAACCCCTTCTCTCCACGAGAAGGATTTTGTCTCACGAAGGAGACGGGAATTCGCAAAGCGAATACCCAACCAAATAATAAAGATAAAATAAACAATAAGTCCTATAGAGCCAACAAAGTAATTATAAACCTAGCTTCTATAGGAATAAGGAAACTCCCCTTTGCAAGGAGTGCGTCGAGTTGATGACGCGGTGCGTGAGCCACGCAACGGCGCAACTTCGCTCTCGTGGACTACGGCGGGAGAGCGGGTGCGCAACAGCTTGATGCTCTCAAGATGTAGAACTTGAGCTTAGAGAGCAAGAGCTATCTAGGACACAAGAGAGTGGAACGTGTAATACAAATTGTTTCTTGTGTATCTTGGTGTCTCTAGGTGTGTGTTCTTAGTGTTTTTGTGTTGCAAAGGTTCCCCTCTATTTATAGAGGCCTTAGGAAGGCTTTGGAAGGCTTAGGAAGGGTTCTATAGCCGTTGGGAACAAAGCCCAAGAGAATCAGCCCGAAATCAGGAACAATCATTGCTCTGACAGGCTTATCAAACGTCTAATTCTGGCATCAGACGTCTGGAACTTCACTTTAAGACGTCTGATTTCAAGGTCAGACGTCTGATTTTGGGCGGGTTTCTTCCTGACTTGAATCAGATCTAAACAGGGTTTTTGTGCAAGTCCATCAGACGACATACAGGACGTCTGGCACTATGTCTGGACGTCTGGAAACCTACCTTTACTGTGGGAATGGATTTTCCAAACGTTGCAACGGCTAGAAAATCTCTGGGAAGAGATTTTGGGTCAGCCGAGGCAAAACGGTCATTTATCAGACGTCTGGAAAGGCCTAAGGACGTCTGATAAGGCTCTAACGGTCATAATCTTGAGTGGTTGCTAAGCCAGCCAACGGTCCACTAATTGGACGTCTGGCAAAGTCATCAGACGTCTCCTAAGACGTCTGGTCTAAGGTCTGGACGTCTGATTTCATCAGACAGAATACAAAGTCCAGCCTAATAGTTATCAGACGTCTGAATCAACAGTCAGACGTCTTAAAACACTTTATCAGATGTCTAATTTTGGAATTAGACGTCTAGAAGTGTTGTTTGAACCCTATATTGGTTTTCTAAGTATTCTACAGAAAACCTAAGTATCCTAGGGTTGTGCAGGTGTTCCTAGGACTACTGTTAGGGTACTTTGAGGCTCTTTAACATGAATTATCTAAGGAAATAAAGAGCAACAAAAGAAACGAAAAATACAAGTACAAAAGAAGGAAATCTATCCTATTCTTCATTTCCTTCCATCTTTAATATATCGCTCCTCGCGAATCTCTTCTGTTTTCCATCAAGCTCGTCCAATCCATCCTGGATGCGAGCTCGAACTCCGTCTAATCACGTATCCATTTGCGATTGACCTGAAATCTAGGACTCAAAGCACAAATATTAAATCACACGTGTTTTGTTATCATCAAAACAAATGATCGTGGTACTCTAGCACCAACAGTATTGTCACAGAGGATCCTAGTGTTTTCATAGTTTAGTCCAAAATCTCTAAGTGTTTGATTCATCTACAAGATCTGTGAACATACTAAGGAGGCAGTAATGTATTCAGCTTAAATTGTGGATAGAGAAACACTGTTTTATTTCTTACTAACCTAAGATACTAGGGAATTTCTAAGAAATTGACACGTTCCACTAATACTCTTGCAATCAATCTGACTTCCCGCATAATCAGCATCACAATAGGAAAGTAAGTCAACTGTGGCTGATTTTGGATAGAACAAACCAAGATCTACCATGTTAAGTAGGTACCTAAGTATCCATTTTAAGGCATTAAGGTGTGAATCCTTAGGATTTACTTGAAATCTAACACAAAGACAAGTACTGAAAAGTATGTCATGTCTACTAGCAGTTAAGTACAACAAAGATCCTATCATACTTGTATAGCTTTTGATCTACACACTTACCTAACTCATCTTATTTGAGTTTCCTAGTGGTAGCAATTGGTGTGTCTTTTCCTTTTGTTTTATCCATTCTGAACTTCTTCAGAATCTCTTTTGTGTATTTGGTTTGAGAAATGAAGATTCCATCTTCCAGTTGATCAATCTGCAACCCTAGGAAGAACTTTATTTCTCCCATCAGGCTCATCTCAAATCGATCATGCATAACCTTCGCAAACTCTTGGCATAGAAGATCGTTAGTAGCATCAAATATTATGTCGTCAACAAAAATTTGGATTAGAATTAGTTGGTTATCTTTTAGTAAATAAAGTTGGATCAATTAAGCCAATTTTGAACTCATTTTCTATTAAGAAGTTTTCTAGTCTTTCATACCAAGCTCGAGGAGCTTTCTTAAGTCCGTATAATACTTTGTTTAGTTTGAAAACATGATCAGGTTTTCTATACTTTCAAGGCCAAGGGGTTGTTTCAAATAGACTTCTTTTAGAAATCCATTGGGAAATGCACTTTTAACATCTATCTGGAATAATTTGAATCCCATATGAGCAGTAAAAGCTAGTAACATTCTAATGAACTCTAGTCTAGCTACAGGAGCATAGGTTTCATCAAAATTAATTCCTTCTTCCTAATTGTAGCCTTGAGCCACAAGTCTAGCTTTGTTCCTAACAACCTTTCCTGATTCATCAAGCTTATTTCTAAAAATCCATTTTGTTCCAATGATTGATTGAGATTCTGGCTTAGGAACTAATTTCCAAACATTATTTCTTTTGAATTGGTTCAATTCTTCTTGCATTGCTACAATCCAACCGTCATTAGTGAATGCTTCTTTCACAGATTTGGGTTCTAGTTGGGATACAAAAACACTAAGTGCAAGGTTGTTTAGAGATGATCTGGTTTGAACTCCTTTTGAGACTTCACCAATCACCAATTCCTTAGGATGATCCTTGGTGTAGGTTAAATCTTTTGGAAGGTCACTAGTGATAGTGTCTTCAGGAATATTTGAAGGATCATCTAAATGTTGATCATCATCATTGATTGATGCTTTTTCTATTTGATCTGATTCATCAAAAGAAACATGCGGAGTCTCTTCAACTACCAAATTTTTCTTATTAAAGACTCTATAAGCTTTACTTCTAAAGGAGTATCCTAGAAAAATTCTTTCCTCACTTTTTGCATCAAACTTATCCAAGTTTTCCTTTGTATTCAATATGAAACATTTAAAACCAAATACTTCGAAGTAAGAGATCTTAGGAATCCTATCAAGGTAGAGTTCAAAAGGTGTTTTCTCAAGGATAGGTTTGATAGAGGCCTTATTTTGGATATAGCAAGCAGTGTTTACAGTCCCAGCCCAAAAATACTGAGGTAGCTTTGACTCGCATAGCATGGCGTGGGCACACTCTTGAAGGGTTCTATTTTTTCTTTCTACAACACCATTTCGAGGAGTTATTTTAGGAAAAGCAAATTCTTATTTTATTCCGTAAGTAGAGCAAAAATCTTGGAATATTTTATTTTCAAATTCTCTTCCATTATCACTCCTAATCCTAGTGATGGATAGGCCAGTTTCAGTTTAAACTCTTTTGGCTAATTTTCTAAATTCCTTAACAATAGAATCTTTAGACCTTGAGAATAATACCTAAGTGAATCGAGAGAAGTCATCAATAATGACAAGATAGTATCTACACCCATTTAGACTTTTAGACTTGGTAGGTTCGAAGAGATCTAATTGGATCAACTCAAGTGGCTTGGAAATACTAACCATGTTTTTCAGTTTAAAGGAAGTTTTATGAAGTTTTCAAAGTTCTCAAGATGATTAGAGATTTTTCTTTCTAAAGGAAATCTTAGGCAAGCCATGAACTAAGTCGTGTTTCATAAACTTGTTTATATTTCTCATGTGAACATGACCAAGACGATAATGCCACAATATTGACTCTTCATTTGATGCAACTAAGCAATTAAGATCATTGCATTTGTCAAAGTCAATAGTGTAGATGTCTTTCGATCTGTCTCCAATCAAAAGGATTTCCTTTGAATTCTTATCCTTAATTTTAAAACCTTCTGATGTAAAAGTGACTTTATAACCTTTATCACATATCTAACTTACACTAAGTAGGTTGTGTTTTAGGCCATTAACAAGATGGACATTATCAAAAGAGGTTTTGGAGTTACCAATTTGGCTAATACCAATAATATGGCCCTTGTGGTTATTACCAAAGGTGACTGAACCACCTTCCTTGTGATTGAGGTTGAGAAATAGATCTTCTCTTGTCATGTGCTTCGAATAATTGTTGTCCATAACCCATCTTCCTTTTCCTTGGACCTGTCATTGGTTTTCGTCTATAAGGTCCTGTATTTCTTCTTACGACTACAAGATGTCCATCTTTTTGTTAGTGGAAGGTCTACTCAGACTACTTTATTTGTCCTTTCTTGGAGTGTCCTACAACACAGGATTCCAAAAGTCTTTCTGGTACCCATTTTCTTTTAGGTCTAGATTTGTTAGCAGGTGCCTGTTTAGGCATGGACCTATTCTTGACCTTAAAACTAGAGAAAATTTGTGTGAACGTTTGTGAAGTGGATACTTCATAATCTTTATTAGAAATGTAGCCTAACCCAAATCAGGTAGTGGTTTGGATTGGTGTGCCTAATAGTTTTTCTAGGTTGGCTCTACCGTTAGTAAATTTTGCTAGATCATTTACAAGAACAACATACTTTTGTTTTAGTTTTCCAAATTCTATTTGAAGTGAATCAACAAGAGCTTTAAGTGTACTGATCTCTTGAGAGAGTTGTTGATTTAGAGATTCAGCATTATGTTTTGAATCTATTTTTTCATCTAAATCTTTTGTTCATTTCTTATTGCCTACTTTAAGTGCTTTAGCTAAATCATGCAACTCAAAAAATGCTTCTAATAATTCATCAAAAGTGAAAGAAGATACCTCATCTTCGATCACCATTAGATCACAGAGTGCTTATTCACTTGATGTGTCTTCGCTTTCTTCTTCTGAGCTTGTGTCACTATCATCCCAGGTTACTTGCAAGGCCTTCTTCTTTGCTTCATGCCTAGGAGGTTTTCTAACTTTCCTCATTTCGACTTCTTTCCTAAGTTGAGGGCATTCTTTTCTCATGTGCCCTTCTTCTTGCAATTGTAGCAGACAACTTGCTTTTCTTGTGGTTCTTCCTTTTTCTTCATCCAGCTCTTGTTCTTCAAGAATCATTTGAATTTTCTAGAAAGTAAGGCTATGTCTTCCTTATCTTCATTTTCTAATTCTTTGGAGTCAGTATCAGCTTTTAGAGTGAGGTCATTCTCCTTCTTGCCTTCTCCTTCATGTTCCTTCATGTGCTCGAGCTAAACCACATAGGCCATTAAGCAACGTATAAGATCATCCAACTTTAGCACAGAAAGATCCTTAGATTCCTAAATAATTATTGTCTTGGTTTACTAATCACTAGTTAGAGATCGGACAATCTTTCAAACCAATGCCTCATTTGTGATCTTCTGATCCAGATTTCTTGAGTTGACAATATCGATGAATTTGGTGTACATCTCCTTCATGGTTTCTCCTTTCTTCATACGAAAGAGATCATATTTTTGGGTAAAGAGGTTGATTTGAGTTTCCTTGACTTTTGAAGTTCCTTCATGGATAACTTCAAGAGTGTTCCCGATTTCATATGTCATTTTGCATGCTGAGACTCAATTGAATTCATACTTGGATAGACTGCAGAAGATAGTGTTCATGGCTTTAGTGTTGTGTGTGGCAATCTTCTTTTGGTCTGTAGTGATCTCAATACCTTCTTTCTTTTCAAGTCACGTGCACTTTGATGCTATCACGTCCTAGACTTCATAATCCATTAATTCCAAAAAGATCTTCATTTTGGTCTTCCAAAATCCATAGTTGGTGATGTTGAATAGAGGTGGTCTAACAACAAATTGACCCTCAACGTATACCTCAAAAAACTTTGACATCCAGACTGGAGTATATAGGGCTCTAATGCCAGATGTGAGTGCATGTGGAGTCTAATGGATCAAGTATACACTAAAGGGGGGTTAATAGTGTAATATCTATTACTATGAGAATTTAAAAAATCATTCACCATAGATCAAAAGTTAAATAATCACATACCAGAAAGATAACACCTGATTTAGAGTGAAAACCCTCTCAGGTAAAAACAACTACCTAAGCCTCCCAACTTAGAATTTTCTCTACTAGTCGACGCTAGTTAAATCCACTTAAACGAGAGTGGTACAACCTCTTACAAAACATCTTCTCTTACACCTAACCAAGAGAAGAACTATAGAACTTCCAAGACAACTTGGATTCCTAGATCATGAATAACATAATATAAAGAAAATAACAATAATTCTTATGGAACTTGTTGAGATGACGAGTTACTATGCTATCGTGTTTGGTTTTGAAAAATCTATCGTTGTAGTTTGAAAGCGAAGAACTCGTGTTCAACAAATAAAATTTATACCAGAATAGAAATCCCGAGTCGAACTCAGGGAGGCAGACGTTCGATTAGAAATACGCGTTTGTTTTATTTGTCATGAAATAGAATAACTGGTTGAAAATTATTTAACAAATAATAAAAAGAAGAGAGAGAGAATATTACAAATAAAAGTAAAAGAGATGTAGAATAAACATTTGTTCGTTACACTACTCATTACGACTAGAAAGCGGGAAATGATTACATTAGAAAGCAGTAAATTCTACTCTAGAAAGAAGTAAATCTACTCTAGAAAGTAGTAAAAAGAATGGGGAGAGAGATATCCACCTCAACGATCGCTTGGAGGACAAGCAGGATGGGATGATGCCTAGAAGAAGGGGAACGGAGCAGGAAGAAGGAGGACGAAGCGGGAAGAATGGGAATGAAGCAGCATATCGTCATCATCGCGAGATCCACTTCCGAAAGGGGTGCGAAAATTTAACTTTATCTCTTGAGAAGCATCCTAGGTGTGGGACAAGCTTCTCTTGAGCTTTGGAGAGGGAGGGAAGAGAAGGAAGGGATGAAAATTTCGTGGTCTCCTTTTATAGTTGCAAGGAGTGAGAGCAATTTGGTCCATTTAATTTGAAAAACATTAATTCAGGACCTTTAGTGACAGATAAAACCATCGCTAAAGGTCCGAACGTGGCCTTCGTGGGCGGCGCTCGCGCACCTGCTCGCTTCCTACGTGTGAAATGCGCGTTCACGTTCTTGAATTCTCGGCTGTTCGATCGCGAGATCGGACAGCTAAGATGCGTCCTCGCCGCACCTCAACCGCGCACTCACCTGCGTCTGATCCTGCATTACACGCGGGCGTCTGATGCGATGTGAGCGCTATCGAGTGCGTGCCACCACTGGATCACGATCAGGCGGTCAATCACGCCCGCACCTCTGCGCCTCAGCGCCTCTCGGGAAGAATCGAATGCACGCCTCTGCATCACGTAAGCACGTTCGACCAATGCACTACGAGCACGTTTGTGTCGCAATTAAGAACTGTGCGCGTGCATCCATAGCCGTTGGATGGGCATCCAACTCTGGAGAAGCAACGCTCAGATTGAAGAAGAGATGGAACGGTGGGTGCAGCGGCCAGTTGGGCGACTGAGATGGTGCCACATGGCGCCATCTCGGCCATCCATCTTCTGGATGATGTAGATGGTGCCACAAGTGTCTGATTGAGTCTATTTTTGCGTCGTTAGGCTATGATCATCAATTCGAATCCATCCGTGCTGTTGGATTTGTCATCTGAAGTGCGAATTCACACCATCTTGGCCCTTGATCTTCTAGGGTTCCTTGGTCTCTATATGATGCTACAGATGTCTGATTAGGGCAATCTTGGAGTCGTTGAACTCCAATCGTCGCCCTGATCAAATCTGTATGGTTGGATCTTCGTTCCAAGACCCCGATAAAAAATTTGCCCTATCCCTGAACATAAAAGGAGACAATTAACCTCCATTTTATTCAAACTAATCTAAATGCAAGATGATGCATGTTATGCAATATTTATAATATGTAATGCAATTCTATGCTTAAGAACATGTATAAATAAACATCTTATGTAATATAAACATGTTTACATCATAACCCCATGCCTTTCTTTTGCTATTCCCTAGCAAAAACTATATGCTACTTATAAAAGAATTAGGTTGGATTATTTGAGCATGAGTTATTTTTCAATCATTAAGAAAATGTTTACTTAGGATCTGAACTTTCAAAGACACGACAGTGCCCGGGTATCTGCCAAAATGCAGACCGCCTCAAGACCTCGCCTTATTCAAAGAAAATTTTCTTTTTCTCTTTTTCTTCTTTTCTTTTTTTTTTTTGGATTTTTGAGTTTTAGGGTTTAAGAGTGTCTTTCTACGACCATTCAACTCACCCAAGATTTGATGAGAACCCTAAATTCTAAGCATCTTATTGTGAATGTGATAGACTCGTTGATCGGCAGTTAAAACGGACTTCGGGTTTGTACGCCTCTAGGTGACCTTAAAAAGAGAGTTCTGCCTAAAGGTGTATCTTTACGGCCAGTAGCTTTCTCCCTACTTTTATTTTTATGGGATCAATACAAGGGTGAATCCAGTGTATATCTCCCCAATTTATTCTACTTCTCCACTTCTTCCTAAGTGTTTTGGGAATTTTAAGTGCATTTCTTGAGCTGGGTTCTGGACAACCGATCGATGAGCTATTACCACTGATAACTTGCTAACCATACTCGTGCAGCGAAGTGTGGCTTATTTCTTTTGTTTTCTTTTTTTTCTCCTTTTCTTTTTTTCTTTTCTTTTTGACTTTCTTTTTCTCTTTTTTTTTTTAAAGTAGGTGGCTTCCCTGGTCTAAGATTTACCTAAAGGCAGCAAAAAGAGAATGGTCCAGTGACTAGGCTTTGGATAACCTACCTATGAGCTGTTACCCATAATAACTTGCCAGCCATATCACCCTAGAAGGTTCATTAGCTACCCAATTTCCGTTAGAACCGCTGATTAACGAGTCAGTGACAAGATAGTGTGTAGATGCTTTAGACTTAAGCTTCCCTCAAATCAGAGGGCGAGTTGATAAGTCGTGTACTTATCACCCAAACTTATTTACTCAAATTAAAATAGAATTCAGGTTGGCGAGGACTCGAAAAACAAATCCACATTTTAGTGGATACTCAGGCTGATTAAGCCTAAAGACCTAAAGGGTCTTTGTGTTCAGATCCTAATGTAATATTTTCTAAGATTGAAAATTTTTTTAAACCCAAGTTCTCTTTCCTAATTCAAAATTTTTTTAATATATATAAATAAAAGAAAATAAAACAAATCTACGAAGCTGACGAATAAATTCAGAGATGAATATCCACCATGGCATCATTGTAGTATAGTGGTAAGTATTCCCGCCTGCCATGCAGGTGACCCGGATTCGATCCCTGACAACAACACCAAAATGTTGAGACGACGAGTTACTATGCTATCGTGTTTGGTTTTGAAAAATCTGTCGTTGTAGTTTGAAAGTGAAGAACTCGTGTTCAAAAAATAAAATTTATACCAGAATAGAAATCCCGGGTCGAACTCAGGGCGACAGACGTTTGATTAGAAATACGCGTTTGTTTTATTTGTCATGAAACAGAATAACTTGTTGAAAACTATTTAACAAATAATAAATAGAAGAGGGAGAGAGAATATTACAAATAAAAGTAAAAGGGATGTAGAATAAACATGGATTTCATTATCAGAAATTTGTTCGTTACACTACTCATTACGACTAGAAAGCGGGAAATGATTACACTAGAAAGTAGTAAATTCTACTCTAGAAAGCAGTAAATCTACTCTAGAAAGTAGTAAAAAGAATGGGGAGAGAGATATCCTCCTCGACGATTGCTTGGAGGACGAGCCAGATGGGACGACGCCTGGAAGAAGGGGAACGGAGCAGGAAGAAGGAGGATGAAGCAGGAAGAATGGGGATGAAATAGCACGTCATTGTCGTCACAGGATCTGCTTCCGAAAGGGGTGCGAAAATTTAACTTTATCTCTTGAGAAGCATCCCGGGTGTGAGACATGCTTCTCTTAAGCTTGGAGAGGGAGAGAAGAAAAGGGATGAAAATTTTGTATGGAGGGGATCTCCTTTTATAGTTGCAAGGAGTGAGGGCAATTTGGTCTTTTTAATTTGAAAAACATTAATTTAGGACCTTTAGTGACGGATAAAACTGTCGCTAAAGGTCCAAAGGTGGCCTTCGTGGGTGGTGCTTGTGCGCCCACTCGCCTCCCTCGCATGAAACGCACATTCACGTTCTTGAATTCTCAGCCGTTCGATCGCGAGATCGAACGGCTAAGATGCGTCCTCACCACACCTTAATCGTGCACTCGCCCACATCTGATCCCACGTTACGCATGGCGAGCACGCACGACCACTAGATCGCGATTAGGTGGTCAATCGCACTCGTGCCTCAGCGCCTCTCGCGAAGAATCGAATGCGCGCCTCTGCATCGTGTAAGTGCGTTTGACCAACGCGCTACAAGCGCGTTTGTGTCGCGATTAAGATTTATGCACGCGCACCCACAGCCATTGGATGCACATCCAACAGTGGAGAAGCGGTGCTCAGATTGAAGAAGAGATGGAGCGATGGGTGCAACGACCGATTGGGCGGCTGAGATGGCACCATGTGGTGCCATCTCGGCCGTCCATCTTCTAGATGATGTAGATGGTGCCACGAGTGTCTGATTGAGTCGATTTTCACACCGTTAGGCTGCGATCACCAATCCAAATCCATCGGTGCGGTAGGATTTGTCATCTAAAGTGCGGATTCACATCATCTTGACCCTTGATCTTCTAGGATTCCTCGGTCTCTATCTGATGCTACAGATGTCTGATTAGGGCGATCTTGGAGTCATTGAACTCCGATCGTCACCTTGATCAAATCTGTATGGTTGGATCTTCGATCTGAGGCCCCGATAAAAATTTTGCCCATCCCTGATAATAAAATGAGACAATTAACCTCCATTTTATTCAAACTAATCTAAATGTAAGATGATGCATGCTATGCAATATTTATAGTATGTAATGTAATTCTGTGCTTAAGAACATGCATAAATAGACATCTTATGTAATATAAACATGTTTACATCAGAACCTCAGTAAGTTTGAAAACAAACCGAGCTTTCTTGAATCGCAAAGGAACATGGTTTTAATCGCAATAGTTGTAGGCGTAGAGGTGCAAAAGCACTAGAGAGAATATGTGTGTTTTGTTTTTTGAAAGCTTTTGACATGTGTTTTGAAGAGGAGGGTCAAAGGTCCTATTTATAGGTGTTTTTGGACTTATTTTGGAAATACTAAAAATACAGCTTTGATCGATCAAAACATGGGTTTGGTCAATCAAAAATACTTTTGGTCGATTAAATAAAAGTATTGATTGATTAAAAGAGGATTTTGATCAACTTTATAAATTCAAAGAAAATTTACTGTTGGAATATTTTGATTAATTAAATAAAGGGTATTGATCAATCAAAAGGTACTATGACTGATGAGAATCACATCATAAGCCCTGACTAGCACAATCTAACCTAGAGATGCGAGAAAAAGCTCCTACATAACTCAAAGAAAGGCATGACTCAGAAAATTCTGAGTTTAAGAAGAAAACAAGTCATAAGGGGTAAAAATGCAATTTCACCAACACAATCTGCAAACAGGGTAACTCAGGATCCAAATATAGGTCAAACTAACCTAATAAGAAGGAAAGTGGGATGATCTGATCCAACAAGGGCTACAGTAAATCCAAGAAATTAAATGACATTCTATAACCCAAAAATAAACCCACTTCAATTCACGAGGTTCGAGGCAGGGTGAAAATTGAATAAACCCTCTAAAATTCATAGAAAAATAATCTCTAGGGATTAGAACCTTCAATTTGGCCTTGGAAACCCATTTTGACTTACATTAAGAACCATGCCCAATTAATGATTTAATTTGGGTTTTTATGTAAATTGGCCGGTCAAACAAGGTCTGACCTAGAAATAAAATTCACCATTAAAATCCTTAGGTCCAATTTAGTCATGCATAAAAACTTGAGCCTAAGAAGAAACCTTCTTGACCGACTTTGCAATTTGGTCCTCATCTATTACTTTTTGACCCTCAACTTTCGAAACCCTTGCATTTTGGCCCCTAGTTTCTTCGTCATTCTTTGCATTCAGGTCCCTCCTACAAGTCTCTACGCAACGCCATGCTACGGCGACTTTGCCCGGAGCATGGCGCCGCGCAGGGTGAGGGAGGTGTCCTGCAGATTGAACCCGATGTTCCCTGCAACGTCTGCTGTCGCAGGGACACCGCCATGCCATCTATCGATGCCCACACCTTCCATGCGAACACGCGGAAGGTATGGGTCACACTTCCGTTCATTCTCTGGCGAGGGAGGCACGTCGCCTCCCTGCGCCCACCCCTCCGCCACCACCTTTATAAGGACCAGCGTCGCCTGCCGATTCTCCCAGCTCGGTCCTAACAGAGAAAACCCTAACCCTTCCTCTCTTCCCACTCCGACAGAAACCCACCAGCTCCGGCGGCCCCTCCTCCTCCGTCTCGTTGCTCTACTGCAATACCAGCAGCAGAGCCACCCTCCTGCTCTCTTCCTCGCCGCCGCTCTCCCCCTCTGGGTGTTTCTTCTCCGGCGACAGTCGGTACGACTGCCGCCCTGCTCCGGCCCCCTTCGTCCCTATAGGTAAGTAACAGTTATTTTCCTTCCTCCCCTCTTTCTTTTCCCCAACTTAATTCGCTCAATTACCCCTCGACCGCACCTGACCGCCCTCACCTTCTCCATCTCCTGCCACTCTCCGGCGAGTTGCCCCCATCAATCCACCGCTCCACACAACTCGCCACCTACCCCAAAAGCTTTGCCTCACCTCACCCGACACCCCCCGCCCCTCCACTACCACTCCACACCTCCACAACACGCCCCCGATCAAACCCATTTTTTCGGTTGCAGTCCGACCTAGGGCTGTCGCCAGGCACCGCCCCGCAACCTGCTACACCCCGCATTACCTTCGTCGTGCGGCCGTGCCACGGCGAAGGTCCCCCTGTGGTCTGATTAGGTCGAGAGGCCTTGTTTGTGTTCGGCAGATCTTCAGCCCCGGCTGCCATTGGCGACAAGGCAAGGAGCTTCCAAGTGAGCTCCAGGCCCTAAAGTAGCAGGATTCCAGCTGAGGTGAACTGGAGGGACTTGGGCGAAGGCTGGAAGCTGGTTTGCGAAGAGGAACGAGGACGCAGCTGCTGAGGCCAGGCCACGCCTTCCTGCGGGTGCGAGCGCGCAAGGGACAAAGTTTAGTCCCACATCGTGGGCTTTCGAAGTGCCGCACCCATTTAAGTTGATTTTGTGTTTTCACTTAAGCGCCTCAGAACATGGGGTGAGGTCCCCTCGCCCACTCGCCCGCCTCGTCCGCGACCCACACCACGCGGACCTGGCTGACCCATTTACCCAGCACTCCTCGTGCACCACCCATGTCGGTGTGCCTGGTCACGGGTACGCTACCCGACCCGATAACCCAGCTCTAGGAGAGCTTCCTATGAGCGGTTTACAGAGAGAGAGAGAGACGTGCGGGTAGAGGGAAGGGTTAGGTTTTGCTGTGGTTTGTGCAGGGACAAGGTGCGAGGCAAGAAGGTTCACCACTTGGCCGTAGGAAGAAGAAGAGGAGCACAAGAAGAAGCTCTGAAGAAGCCTTGCAGCTGAGCAAGGCAGAAGACCAAGGAAGAAGCAGGAAGAAGAAGAACAAGCAGAGAAGAAGAAAGAGCATCAAAGGAAGAAAAGAGAGGGGAAGCACTGTAGCAGACCGCCGTTTTAGTCATCTGATTGCAATATCATACGACGGATAAAGCCTCAGAGGAGATAAAGCAGAGAAGAAGAAAAAGAAAAGAAAAGGTTCCGCAGAAGAAGAAAGAAAGAAGAAGCAAGAAATAAGATAAACTGAAGGAGAAAGGAAATGGAAGACAAGCAGAAGAACTAAAGGCAACCAGAAGACCAAGGAAGAAGACCCGTAAAGAAGAAGAGAAAAAGAAGAGAAGAAGACAAGCAAAGAGAGAAAGAAGAGAAGAAGAAAAAGCCAAAAGATAGAAATCTATTTCTCCCTCTCTCTCTCTCTCTCTTATTTTTGTAATATAGAAACATTGCACTTCTATAATTCCAGTAGCTCCCTGAGTTCGACCTCGGGAAAACTATTTCCGAGTAAAATTGTAATGGTAACGACAACCGTAGCTGTCTCATTATATACCACAACGACACTTCTGTAATAAGCATTAAAACAAACTAAGACTAGCCATGGTTGGGAAAACTGCCACCATTAATGACCGTTAGAGGCCATCGATCAATTAAACAAAGGAGTTGGTCGATCAAGGTCTAGTCAATCAAAAACTGGTATTGGTCAATTGATAGTAGTAATGACTTAGGTTCAAAAGAGAACAATTTTTACGAATATTGAAAACTTAGTGTTTATTAACCTATTGAGGTTCCTTACATAGTTCTAGACTCAATAAAGGTAAAAATAGTCTTCAAGCCTTCTTTGCATGAAGCGTTTGAATAATCTTGATGAGGACACATCATAACTTGTTTAACCTATAATGGTTAGTCCTCAATAAAAATATAATTTTGTTATATCAAAATAAGAGTATTAACAATTTTGAGTCTATCTTTCCTGGATTGTGGGACAAATTCACTTACGGCCAGATTCTCCACCTTTTCAACCATAATTTTTATGCGGGTTCAAAAATAAGCTGCATAGCTAGTGTTGACCCTATGGCTTGTCACCTATTCTACGCGAATTTGAAAAATATATGTGATGGGTTTAACATCGTGCTTACCTTGAATGTCTATGGGATAGAGGTCTTGGTAAATGCTGATATTATCACTAAGATACTTGGTTGTCTCAATGTCGATCCTACCTTTTTAAAGCTGCACCAGCAGACGTAGAGCAATGCCATTAGGGAGACTCTTCTCACTCCCTCTCACTGTGATTTGGATCACCCTGCTAGGTCTCCTTACTTTCTTCATCTCCCTTGATTTCTGAATCAAGTTTTCTAATGGAACTTTATGTCTAAGATGATGTCTTTTGAAAATTGTTTGAGGATCTATCTCATTACCCTAAATGCCTTCATGAAGAATAAATGATTCAACTGGAACCACTTGATCATATATTTGATGGACAAGAAACCCACCAACTCCTTCCAGTTTAGGACACTCCTATCTCACATCTTCCAACATTTCAATGTCCCAATGGATATTAACCATAAACAATTTATCACTTGAGTTTCCATATTTGATAAGCTCACATATACTAAGATGGAGCAAGTACAGGGAGCACATGGTGAGGAAGCCGATCCCCAACCACCTCAGGAGATAGCCAGACCATCCACACAGGGTGGATCCTCCTTTTCTATAGTACCTCCATCATTCCTTCCTTACAAGTACTTCACTGCTACTTGTCCACTGCCGATGCACCCTACTCCCTCCTACAACTGGGAATGGAGCCTTCTGGACAAACAACTCTCACGTCGAGACTACATCAGTATTCAGGACATGGGATTTCTTTGATGGTGCATCGACGACAGGAGATTGATTCAATTTTGCTGTAGCATGGGTATCAGGTATCTGACTACCTGAATGCCCAAAGTCATTTTTTAAATAGACTTGGAGAGTCTATTCACAATTTACAGCAATAGTCTTACCATCCTCCTCGACCTCACTAGACTACAGCAACACCTCCTCCTCCTCCTCCTCCAGTAACACTGAAGCAGCAGATGACTCCTATGCAACATGCAGCTAGCCATCCCACTCTAACTGCTTCTACTCAGCAACACCTTTGTCTTGGTTGCCCTTCCTCCTCCTTAAGACCATCTGGCTTGACATCCGTGGATCCCATGCGCCTCAAGATTGATGAGGATTTTCAGACTAGCCTGGATGCCTTCCTAGCAACTTTAAGCTAGATTACTTAGCTTTAATCTTTTTCCGGACTCTATTACTTAGTTTGCACTTTATATGTTGCAGTAGTATATATTTCTTATAAGCATTTTATCTTTTGTAGCACTATATCTTTGTGGACATGTTATTCCATAGCACTTTCCATTCACATTTTCTATGATATATGACAGCTACTTGTTATATCATCTTATATGCTAATAGCATTTTTGATATCCAATATCAAATTCCACAATTATGTTTACTTGCTTAAGGGGGAAATTCACTTACTTATATCTTAATTTTTACTGAAACAAAAATGGGGTGATATTATGCATGTTAATTCTGTTAGCTATACTTGTTATACTTGCATAATTATAATTTTGTTGTTATCAAAAAGGGTGAGAATGTCTGAAGAAAATACATGGAGGGGCGAGGGCTTGTGAGGGGCGATAATCGTGAGGTTTTCTGCTTTACAAATGATGTCAGAAAAATATGTCGTCGCAGTGAAATCACGTGGTGGAAAAATCCCAGATCAAAAGTATTTATCAGTAAAACTAACCATGAAGAGTTATGTTGTATCCACAGGAAGGCACAGACCAATAAATTCACCAATGTTTCTAGTGCATGCAATCTTGTTCCCAAGACAATAGTAAGTAAGATTACTCTTTTATTTTAAGCCCAATCTCTACATCTCATTCAAATTAATCCATTGCATGATATAAAAGGTGAAAAGAATAAGAAGTTAAAGGGCTTGGCATGCAATATTAACGAAATAAAATAACTTCACAAATAAAGCAATAGTTCCTACAATCAAAATTCACTAATACCTCCCCCACTGTAGCAAGACAGGGGAGGAGGTTTTCGATGGGGCTCACACACGAGGAGAGGTCGACGGTCGACAAGCTCGGATGGAAGAGATTGGCTGGAAGTGAGGAACGCGTACATGGTGGTGTGGCAGCCTGAGAAGGCCGGAGCTAGTAGCCAGAAATGAAGAAACTGCCAGTGGTGGGTTGGTCGAGACATCGACGACGACTGCGGTTGGTGTGTCTGATGGCATGGAGGCTCTCGAGAAGGTGAGGTGAGCTCGATGGAGTCAACGGTGCAAAGTTTCATGGCCGGAGGTGGCGGCTGCAAGTGGAGGAAGCCAGCGGGTGTTGGGTTCTTCTCTGTTGGCTGACGGAGAAGACGATGAAGGAGAGGAGGGGGCACGATGGTTCTGTCTACGCGGGCTGGCTGCACTGCTGCGGGCATGCGCGGGGCTGGCCGCGAGGAGGAAGGCTGCAGGGCAGGCGCGTGAGGGCCTGCACGCGCGGGAGAAGGCCGCGCTGTCGATGGTGCTGCGCCTATTCCGCATGCTAGTGGCTGCGCACGGTAGGAGCCGAGGAGAGCGATGAGTGGTCGGCGCGGTGGACGTGGTCTCTGCACATGTAGAGAGGTAGAGGGACGAAGAACGAAGGTGAGGTGGTGGCTCGCGGTGGTGGTCACGGGGCAAGGTGAGGGTGTTGGCGGTGTCGACGGAGGCTCGCGGTCGTGGATGGGCGTGCGGTGAGGGGAAGGAGATGGAGGCCATTTGTCCTTCTTTGTTTTTTTTTTTCTCTGGGATGCTGCCCCTCTTTGTCGTTCCTTCCCTGTTAAATAGGGAGAAAATGACATAACGAGAGAGAGTCAAAGAAGGAAAGAAACAATCTACCGTGATTTAGTATTGTCATTTGAGGGAGAGAGACATAAACAATCAAAGAGTTTTTAAGGTAAATAAGGAAGGGATTAAGAGATGTCAAAAAGAATGATTCTTTTGCCAATTTTTACCAAGATAACATAAAAGTCCCACAATGTAACATCTCAAATCTCTATTTGATGTGAAGTCCTTGCCTTTGAATACTCAGTTCTTTCACATAAATATTCAAGTAATTCATGCATGAAATGATACATTCAAAGCTTTCCATTTTGTCATTATCAGCATGCCTTAGATTAAATTATGCTCCAAATAATTCAATACTTAAGTACTAAATTAGTCCACTCAAGTGGACCCATCAAATACCCACATGCCTAAGTTTTGCTAGTCCCGAACAAAATCATATGAATCAAACCAGGTCTTCAAGCTAGATTTTACTGTCAGGATGACTTATCGTACCATACTCTAGAAATTAGATTGAAATAGTAACTATAGGCCTAAAGGTACTCAAGTACCAGCCAAGATACGAACCTGACCAGCCTTAGTCTTGAGTCTGCAGCGAAGGTTTCTAAGGCCCGCAACAACTGCCCCGAGGTTCGTTGACCCTAGCGGTTAAAACACCCATGCATATGTGCAGAAAGGTTAGGTTCAGTTTTGCCAGTTCATTTTTAGTAAGAGAGAGAGGGAGAAATATTATTTTGAGAGTTTTCTCTCTTTCTTTTTAAATTCCCCTAGACTTAACATTGGATTGGCCCTAAACACGATATGTATCAGATTCCTTATCCCCACCATCAATCCTCGCAGGGTCCCTAGCAATTGATACTTCGAGATAGCACCGCCCATGGCAACCCCCAGAATCCTAGCTTTCGACACTTCGGGATAGTGCCGCCCATGGCATTCTATAGCTAAATTCAGACCCTGGAAATTGACATTTCAAGATAATGCAGCCCACGGTATCTGAACCAACACAAGATGCTTCTGTGCCCCCAGTAGGATATTTAGATATTCTAAGAGACAAGCATCGAGGAGACGATATGTTATAATGCATCTTCGAGGGGCTTATTTTACATTCCTCCTCTCTGCGCCAGGAACTCATCCAATCAACTTGTGTCTTCAAATCGCTTCTAGGTCAACTTTTCTGGAAAACATTTTCAGAACAGACACTTTTTGGTATTATTCTTTGTTATGCGCACTGAACCAGACCAGTGTGTGATTTTTCGGTGCTCAGGTTACCAAGTTCCATAAACCAAAGGGCAGGCAACAGGGTTGAATACTCCCTAAGCCTTAGACTTAATACATCAGCCTCGCAACTCCCTCAACCTCTTGAGGAATAGTCCATATCTTAACAAATACGTGAGTGTTTAAGCCCTAAAATAGACCCAGAAGGCCTAAAGTCGATATCCCTCACTTATCTCCTTTTCTTTAGTACTTTAGGACTTAATTTATCATCTGATCCAACCCGAAACTTAGGTGACTCCATAATCACATGTTGGGACTAACATGATTTTTCCTTGTCTATCTTTTTCTTCAGGCTCTTTCCTTTTCATCTCTCTTCTTCTTCTCTTTGTTTTTCTTTTTTTTGGAAAGACAAAACTAAGGTCCTAATTATGCATGCAAACTATGTATAAATGCTATAAACAACCTCAAGTTATACCCCCCCATGCCTAGATCTAACAATGTTCACATTGGAAAGCCAAAATAAGGAAAGACACAACCTGAGGTGGCGATAAGTTGGAGCTAAGGCTCCTCTAATTTGTAGGTGTCTAATACCTGGCCATTAGAAAGTGTAACATACAGTTTCAAGCGCTGGCCATTTACCTTGAATGTCTCACCAGATGAGGGATTCTGAATTTCAACTGCACAATGCGGGAACACCTGCATGACAGTGTACGGCCCATCCCAACGAGACTTCAGTTTCCCAGGGAAAAGCTTGAGTCTGGAATTGAAAAGCCAGATCCGTTGGTGGGGCTCAAAGGTTTTGTGGAGGATGTGTTTATCGTGAAAGACCTTAGTGCGCTCCTTATAAGCTTGAGCAGTGTCATAAGCCTCAGTCCTCAATTCTTCAAGCTTGGTCAATTCTAATAAGCGTGCCTTGCCTGCGTGTTCTAAATCCATGTTGACATTCTTAATAGCCCAATAAGCTCTATGCTCAATCTCAACAGGCAAATGGCAAGCTTTGCCATACACTATACGAAAGGGAGACATACCCAAGGGAGTCTTATAGGCCATTCTGTAAGCCCATAGAGCGTCATCAGTTTCTTTGACCAATCTTTCTTGTCGAGTCTTACAGTTTTTTCCAAAATTTGTTTGATCTCCCTATTTGACACTTCAACCTATCCGCTCGTCTACGGATGATGTGGGGTGGCCACCTTGTGGGTGACACCAAGACTTTTGAGGAGACGGGAGAAGTGTGCATTCCTGAAATGAGGTCCCCCATCACTAATGATTGTCCTAGGGCAGCCAAATCGGGAAATGATATTGGCCTTAACGAAAGGCAGGACCACGGAGTGATCATTGGTCCTTGTCGGAATAGCTTCTATCCACTTTGACACATAATCAACTACCACGAGGATATATTCAAAGCCATGAGATGATGGGAAAGGACCCATGAAATCTATGCCCCAAACGTCAAATATCTCGACCGGAAGAATGGGTTGTTGGGGCATCTCATCTCTCTTGCCAATAGTTCTAGTTTGTTAACAACGAAGACAAGCCTCCACAAAGGTGTGTGTGTCTTTGAAAAGTGAAGGCCACTAGAAACCAGACTGGAGAACCTTATACATAGTCTTCTTAACACTAAAGTGTCCACAGTGCAGTGTGTGGCGAAAATTCAAGACACTCTGTTGCTCCTCTTCCAGGACACATCTCCATAACACTTGATCACAACCTATTCTAAAGAGCTCCGGGTCCTCCTAGTGATAATACTTGATGCTAGCGAGAAATCTGTCTCGCTTATGCTTATTCCACGTACTCGGGGTTTCACCAGTGACCAAGTAGTTGCAAACATCAGCATACCACGGTGTTGAAGGTTGTACCACCATTACCATTTCATCAGGAAAGATGTCACAAATGTCTCCTGATGGGGTTGAATCCTCAACTGGGATCCTAGACAAATGATCTGCAACAACATTTTCAACCCCTTTCTTGTCACGGATATCAAGGTCGAACTCTTGTAATAATAGAATCCAACGAATCAGCATAAGTTTGGTGCCCTTCTTTGTGAGCAAATGTTTTAAGGCTGAGTGATCAGTGTAAACCACAACCTTGGATCCAAGAAGATAAGACCTAAACTTCTCCAAAGCAAATACTACCGCAAGAAGTTCTTTTTCTGTCATAGTATAGTTCTATTGTGGATCCGTAAGAGTC
The DNA here is from genome assembly GCA_037157565.1 of Thalassia testudinum. NCBI lineage: Eukaryota > Viridiplantae > Streptophyta > Magnoliopsida > Alismatales > Hydrocharitaceae > Thalassia > Thalassia testudinum. Next base: position 73,140,727 of record JAZHRO010000063.1, read on the forward strand.
TTACTTGCATAGTATAGCACATGAGGCTTTTTATCAAACCGTTGACCAAGGACCGCACCCATAGCAAAATCAAAGGCATCACACATTAACTCAAATGGGAGGGTCCAATCAGGTGCTTGTAGGATCGGTGCGGTTATGAGGGCCTCCTTCAAAAATTGGAAAGCTTTGGCACACTTGGCATCAAAAATGAAGGGAGTATCCTTCTCCAGTAGGTCGCAAAGTGGCCTAGAAATCTTGCTAAAGTCTTTAATGAAGTGCCTATAAAAGCCCGCATGGCCTAAGAATGAATGAATCTGCTTGACATTGGTGGGCGGTGGAAGCTTAGAAATGGACTCAACCTTGGCCTTGTCCACTTCTAAACCTCGCTCGGACACTACATGCCCAAGAACAATGCCTTGTTGAACCATAAAATAGCTTTTCTCCCAGCTAAGCACCAATCCTGTCTCCTCACAGCGGGTGAGAACTTTTTCTAAATGTGAGAGATAGTGATCAAACGATGAGCCGTATATGGAAAAATCATCCATGAAAACCTCAACAAACTCGTCAATCATGTTGGAAAAGATGGACATCATATACCACTGAAATGTTTCTGGAGCATTACATAGTCCAAATGGCATTCAGCGGAAGGCAAATGTGCCATAAGGACTTGTAAAATTCATGCACTCCTGGTCGTCCAGAAAGACGGCAATCTGATTGTACCCAAAATATCCATCGAGAAAGCATAAGTATTTATTCCCTGCCAATTTTTCCAGTATCTGATCAATAAATGGCAGAGGAAAGTGGTCTTTCTGGGTAGCGGTGTTTAAGCGGCGGTAATCGATGCATACCCTCCAACCTGTTGTGGGTCTGGTGGTGACGTGCTCCCCTTTCTCATTAGTCTCCACCATGAATCCTGCCTTTTTGGGCACCACGTGATAGGACTGACCCATTTACTATCAGAAATGAGGTAGATTATCCCCGCATCCAACCATTTTAAAATTTCCTTTTTCACCACTTCCCACATGTTGGGATTTAACCACCTCTACATATCTCTGAAAGGTTTCACAGAGTCATCCATGTAAATGTGATGCATGCAGAGAGTTGAGTCAACCCCTTTGATATCAGCTATAGTCCAAGCAATGGCTTCCTTGTGTCATTTTAGGCATTCAATTAGTGCTCCCTCCTGCATCTCAGATAGAGCAGTAGAGATGATGATAGGGAGCATATCATTGGGCCCAAGAAAGACATATTTAAGGGTCTCAGGAAGTGGTTTAAGCTCCAATTCAGGAGCTTTCTGAATCGAGGGAATTATGTTCTATGTCCCTACCTCTAGTAGAGGATCTACCTTGATTGTCCATGGTGGGGAGAGGGACTCAGCTTTGACACCCAACAGCTCTTCTAATTCAGGCATATCTTCCCCTCCTTCAAAATTCGGAGTGCGGTCCCTGGAAATGACCATTTAGAGAGGATCATCACACAAAAGAGCTAGTGTCGTCTCCTCGATAATCTCATTGATCACCTCGATTTGGGAACAGTCTTCTAATCCTGGTTGTTTATAGGCATCAAACACATTGAGCCGGATCTTTCGGTTCCCAAAGCCCATCTTGAGTGCCCCTGATTTGCAATTGATCGATGCATTGGCTGTAGCCAAAAAGGGACGCCCCAAGATAATTGAGGGTTTGGTGGGCATGTTGGAAGGGTCAGTGTCTAATATCAGAAAGTCGACGGGAAAGAAGAAGTCCTCTACTCTCACCAGGACATCTTCTAAGAGCCCACGTGGTGTCTTTAGCGATCTATCAGCTACTTGGAGGATTACAGGACTAGGCTTCAAATCACCTCCTCCTAATAGCTCATAAATAGAGCTCGGCAATATATTAACCCCCGCGCCCAGATTGAGGAGAGCCTCATCGATGCATTGGTCTCCAATGACCACAGAAATATACGGGGCTCCTAGGTCCTTCATCTTGGGGGGTGACCTTGCTGTAGGACCGAGCTAACAAGGTCGGGCAAAATGACCTTAGCCTGGACTTGTTTCCTAGATTTCCTCTTCTGGGTGCACAGGTCCTTAAAAAATTTGGCATAGGATGGTATTTGCTTGATAGCATCCAAGAGAGGCAAGTTAATGTGAACTTGCTTGAATGTCTCCATTATTTCATCCATCCTATCCTTGGCTTCAGATGAGCCATCAACAGGTGCTGCAGAGGCGGATAAGCACTCAGGAAAAGGCACTCTCGACCTCTGAGTGGAGGGGTTGTCATGGCGAGATAAGGGTGGAACGGAAACAACCTCCTCTAAATGGGTGATTTCAAGTGAGGAGGGCTGAGTAGTTCTTCCCTGGTGGATGTGTAGGTGCTGGTTGGAGTGGTAGGAGGGGTGACCGTAGGAGCGAGTTCAGGTTTGGAGAGTTGCTTACCACTCCTCAAAACGGTCACAGCCTTAGCGTTCTCCCTTATGAAGGGCCCTTTACCCCTTGGGTTCTCCTCGGATGAGCTGGGCAATTTCCCAGGGTCGCGTTGTCTAACAACCTCAACAAGATGGCCAATTTGAGATTGCATTTCTTGGATAGCCTTATTCTAACATTGAATGATCATACTTTGAGTTTCTTGCATGGCCTTCATCATCACTTTCAGATCATCCATCTCAGAATTGTTAGGCTGAGGAGGAAACTGGAATTGTTGTGCTTGAAAGGGTTGGGTGGTTTGGGTTCTTACATTCCCCAAATTTGAAGTGTCACCTTGCTTCCATGAGAAATTAGGATGGTTTCTCCATCCAGGATTGTAGGTGTTTCCAAAAGGATTGTTCCTGGGTGGTGGACGAAACCCTTGGGCAGCATTCAGGTCTGCCTGTACTAAATCAGGAAATTGATTAGCCAAATGGCACTCAACAGTGGCGTGAAGAGTGCTTTGGCAAATGGAGCATTCAGAAGGAATCCGGACTTGGGAAGCAATTTGTGGGACAGTGTGTTTGTTAGTCATAAGTCCTTCAAAGTTCTGGTTCAACAATTGTATCTGAAAAGCCAAATTCTGACCTACCCCAGCTTCACTAGCTTTAGCTTTCCTTTGGAGGATGGATGGTTTCCTATCTTGATAAGCTGACGTCAAGTGGATAGAATTGTCGCTCAGTGACTCAAATAATATCCAAGCCTCATCCTCCATTTTGGTGAGAAAGGTTCCGGCACAAGCAGCATCCACGGTTTGCCTATGCCTATCAGATAGTCCAGTATAAAACCTTTCTACCAACTGCCATTTAGGCACTTGATGGTGGGGGCATAGTCGAATTAGATCATTGAATCACTCCCAAGTCTCATGGAAGTGTTCCCCATCTAATTGAGTAAAACCCATGATTTTCCTCCTGAAGTGGTTGGTTTTGCTCATAGGGAAGTATTTTTTCAAGAATTCTCCCTTAAGGGTGTTCCAATCATTCACTCCTGCATCCAAGGTGTGATACCAATGTTTTGCCTTGTCCTTAAGGGAGAAGGGGAAGAGGGTTCTCATCAGAGCTTTATCAGTAAAGTTTTGAAGTTTCACCGTAGAGCAGACCTCAGTGAATTCCTCTAAATGCCGGTAGGGGTCCTCCCTAGTAGTACCATAAAAGGAGGGTAACAAAGATATGGTACTGCTCTTGATTTCATATGGATTATCCCCTGCCGGTCGTCTTAGTGCTTGAGCGAGTTGGTTGGTTGGAATAAAATAGTCCCTTAGGGTTCTTTGTTGATTTTCTCCTTGATCATCCATGCCTTCTCTTTTCTCTCCTTGGTGGACTCTCCTAAGAATTCTCTCGGGCTCAAGATCAAACACTAGACTTCCCTCAAGAGAGCATCTACCAAGCATACAATAGCAATCACAATTCAAGTTCTTATTGATTAAGTGAAACCTCTACTCCAAAGATAGGTCAAAAGGTTAAGGCGTTATCCCTCTGTTTCCACGTAAGTAGTATAAGAGGGGTGATGACTTAAGATCTTGACCTTCTTTGTTGTTGAGGTAGAATTGGTTGATATAGATAGCCAAACAAGTTATTCACTACAATTATGCGACCTAATTCAACCTTCGAGTGCCCTAGGACCTATACTTTGCTTAGATGATACTCCCAGGTGATCAAGTGAAAAGTTACTCCAAGGACGAACAAAGAGATGCAAGTAGGGTGAACCCTTCCTTTGAGGCGATGGTTGTGCGGTGCCTCTTAACTACCCTTTTGTTCTTTAAGGGGTGTCCCCCTCCGTGAAGTATCAAACCACTTGGTCAAAAGATAGTATCACCACCACAAAGCATGATAGGAGGGTCTGCACCGATAAAGAGGTCGGTGACTATAGCCTTAAGGGATCGAGCCTTAGTGCGGTGCCTAATGTGAGTGCTTAGTGCCAGACGTGTGCATCACACCGCAAATCATTTTTATTTTGAAAACTCAAACAAGTCCCTTTGAATCAGATCAAGTGTGACTTGGTTTTAAGGTCAAATTAGATTAATTAGGTGACCACTGAATTAGTAAATTCAATCAATTTGGTGGTCTTGAATTTTAATCCAAATGCAAATGTGTGGACAGGACTGGATGCAAAGTTAGAAAGGTATAACTGTCTCCAGCAATCTTCGTGCAATGATGTACGCAATGCAAAGAAAAGATCTAGTATGCTGCTCAATTACCCCTAAATGCACGCACCTAAGGGTATGCAACTCCTAAGCAGGCAACTCGATATTTTCTTTTGTTTGTTTTAGAGGCAAGCAAGTAGAAATTCAACTTTCACACACAGAAAAAAAATATATAGCCCTAGCCTCTAAAGAATGTGGGGACAGACCCCCAAAAATAAGCCTCAATTACTACAAGGGCGAGAAGACAGAAATAAAACTGCGACGAAGGAGAATCCCCTTTGAGAGCGGGATCCAGGTCTCCTACGTCTTAACCACGTGCGAACATTGCTCAAGGTCGATGTCGTCGCTCTACCGCACCTCGCTCCGTCAGATTCCTTGCACAGAAAGATAAAGAATGATCAGATAAATGCGCAACTCAGAATAATCAAAAATAAAAATTAGGTGAATCTATTGCATCTGTTGCCTCCCCGGCAACGACGCCATTTAATCACGGGGTTTTTCGCTTTGCAAATGATGTCAGAAAAATATGTCGTCGCAGTGAAATCACATGATGGAAAAATCCCAGATCAAAAGTATTTATCAATAAAACTAACCATAAAGAGTTATGTCGTATCTACATGAAGGCACAAATTAATAAATTCACCAATGTTTCTAGTGCATGCAATCTTGTTCCCAGGACAATAGTAAGATTACTCTTTTATTTTAAGCCCAATCTCTACCTCTCGTTCAAATTAATCCATTGCATGTTATAAAAGGTGAGAAGAATAAGAAGTTAAAGGGCTTGGGATGACATATTAACGAAATAAAATAACTTTACAAATAAAGCAATAGTTCCTGCAATCAAAATTCACTAATACCTCCCCCACTGTAGCAAAACAGGGGAGGAGGTTTTCGATGGGGCTCACACACGAGGAGAGGTCGACGGTAGACAAGCTCGGATGGAAGAGATTGGCTGGAAGTGAGGAACGCGTACGTGGTGGTGCGACAGCCTGAGGTGGCCGGAGCTGGTAGCCGGAAACGAAGAAACCGCCGGCGGTGGTTTGGTCGGGACGTCGACAACGACTGCGGTTGGTGTGTCTGATGGCATGGAGGCACTCGAGAAGGTGAGGCGAGCTCGATGGAGTCAACGGTGCAGAGTTTCATGGCCGGAGGTGGCGGTTGCAAGTGGAGGAAGCCGGCGGGTGTTGGGTTCTTCTCTGTTTAGCTGACGGAGAAGACGATGAAGGAGAGGAGGGGGCGCAATGGTTCTGTCCGCGCGGGTTGGCTGCACTGCTGCGGGCGTGCGCGGGGCTGGCCGCGAGGAGGAAGGCTGCAGGACAGGCGCGCGAGGGCCTGCATGCGCGGGAGAAGGCCGCGCTGTCGGTGGTGCTGCGCCTGTTGCGCACGCTAGTGGCTGCGCACGGTAGGAGCCGAGGAGAGCGATGAGTGGTCGGCGCGGTGGACGTGGTCTCTACGCATGCAGAGAGGTAGAGGGACGAAGAACGAAGGTGAGGTGGTGGCTCGCGGTGGTGGTCACGGCGCAAGGTGAGGGTGTTGGCGGTGTCGACGGAGGCTCGCGGTAGTGGATGGGCACGCGGTGAGGGGAAGGAGATGGAGGCCGTTTGTCCTTCTTTCTTTTTTTTTTCTGTGGGATGCTGCCCCTCTTTGTTGTTCCTTCCCTGTTAAATAAGGAGAAAATGAGAGAAAGAGAGAGAGTCAGAGAAGTAAAGGAACAATCAACTACAGTGATTTAGTGTTGCCGAGAGACATAAAGAATCAAAGAGATTTTAAGGTAAATAAGGAAGGGATTAAGAGATGTCAAAAAGAATGATTTTTTTATCAATTTTTATCAAGATAACATAAAAGTCTCACAATGTAATATCTCAAATCTCTATTTGATGTGAAGTCCTTGACTTTAAAGTGAATACTCAGTTCTTTCACATAAATATTCAAGTAATTCGTGCATGAAATGATACATTCAAATAATTCAATACTTAAATTATGCTCCATTTTGTCATTATCAGCATGCCTTAGATTAAATTATGCTCCAAATAATTCAATACTTAAGCAATAAATTAGTCCACTCAAGTGGACCCATCAGGCGACAGCGGCAACGGCGATGGAGTTGATGATGGTTGACAAACTTGGAGGTCTAGAAGTTGGTGTAGAAGGAATGCGGAGAGGGAAGCCTACCGTGTACCCTCAAAGATGGCAGGTCTAGAGGGAGGTGGAGGAGAAAGAATGGCGATATCATCTGCTATCGATGCAGAAAACGGGGACACATGGCAGCCATATGTATGGCTCCAATTCTATGTCTTGTCTGTGGTGGATTAGGGCACAGGAGGGATACATGTCAAAGAGGGAAACCAACGAAGTATGGGGACAACAGAAAGCCCCATACCCAGAGTCGGGGCAAAAGTCACCCACCACCCCCCGATGGCTTTCGACCAAGTGATGGACGTGGAGATGCCGATCGTTGAGGATGTAGTGGCCGCTAAACTGGTGCTGCGAGGAGCTTTGATTGGAGAAATCATGATGGGATCTGCCAACTATGAGAAAATTTGTCGTTTGGTGGGTACCTTATCCCTTTTCTCTCCTAGATGGAAGATCTCTATGTTAGGTAGATCGAGGTTTGTTTTATTTGGGTTGGGTATGATATATGTGGAGAAACTGCACTTCAATACTAGTAACTATGATAATCTGACGGTCATGTGGAGATTGGTGTCCCCATTCAGCGAGGCTTTTCAAGAAAGGCCTCCTCAATAGGCAGAGACTAGAAGAGTGAAACTTGTGATCCATGGCCTACCACTGCATCTAAGGATGTAGGGTATAGTGGAGAGGCTACTGATAGGTTTTGCAGCCCTGGATGAAAATGTCGAGGTGGGGCTACAGGAAGGTGATGGCAGATCGCTTGTACTGGATATCAAAATGACAAGTGGGGGACTGGTGCTGGAGAAGTTAATACTTCGGTATAGGGGGAGCTCTTGGTTGTTGAGACTGAAAATCTCCTTTGAAGTGGTAACTATTACCAAGCAAAAGGATGGTAGATCTTTTGCGACAGTTGTGAATGGAGGAAAGGGTTCCCACGATTTTAGAACAAAATTTGAAGACGCTCTAGAGTCTAAAAAGAGAAAAGAAAACCATGTCCATGAGGTCATGGAGGAGTTGGCAGAAGCGGTGGAGCAATCTGACAGGGTGGTGGAGGATGATGCTAACATGAGAGGGGATCATGAAGGAGACAATGCAATGGAAGGTAAGCAAGGAAGGACTTAGGGGGGCAGGCAAGAGGAGATGGCAAGGGAGACATCCTCAGACAGTGTTTTGCAAAACCTCAAATTTGGTGTTGGATCATCTACAAGAGAGAAGGCTGTCAGATCTCCATATAAATTAAGAGGACACATGGTTGGGGGTAAAAAGGTCCTAGATGAGATAGCCATTGCAACCATTCTGAAGGTGGAGCATGTTGCAAAAGTAGTAGTGGGTGATGACCAAGTGATGGATGAAGATCCTCACTTGGAATGTGCGTGGGGTAAGCGACAAGGTTCGGAAAGCATCACTGGCACGCTACCTATGAGAATGGGAGGTGGACTACACCTTCTTTCAGGAAACACATCTTGAGCAAGGGGATGCCTCCATGTGGTCTTCCCTGCTGCAGGCAGGCCAGGCGGATGTAAAACAAGTTGCAGTAGTGGGCAGATCAGGAGGCATTGCAATATGGTGGAAATGCTCACGCCTTCAGCTGATAGAGACATGGAGTGAGACTTTCCAATTGACCTGCAATTTCAGAACTGTGTGCGAGGAGCATGATATGTTCCTTACATGCATCTACGATCCATGTGATGCCAGTCGGAGAGCATTGTTGTGGGAAGAACTCAAGCATGTGGTAGTAAAACTGAATGGGAAACCATGGCTTGTAGGGGTTGATTTTAATTGCACCTTGTCAGAAGGAGACAGGGCGAGTAGAAGGGTGGATCAGTCATCGCTTGGCTTCCATTTAGCGATTTCAGATCTTGGTCTAAACGAGTACCCATTTTCTGGAGCAAAATTTACATGGAGGAATGGTAATGGGCAGATGTCAAAGTTGGATCATTTTTTTGGTAATTCTGAGTTGCTGGAGAGATTCCAACTATAGTTAGTTATGGGCCTAGATCGACCATTTTCAGACCACACCCCTCATGTGGGATTGTGGGGAGAGTTCGTCTTTTGGTACCTACTTTAAATTCAGGAAGTCTTGGTTGAAGGAGGAAGCTGCAGGGATATGATTGCTCGGTGGTGGAGTTCCAAACGAGTGGAGGGGTCAACAACTTTCAGACTAGCCACTAAGTTGAGGGAACTAAGATCCCTACTGAAGGAGTTTAGACGCACATCTAAAATTGTAAGAGATCAATGACTTACGGAGGCTCTAGAGAGGGTGAAATGCCTAGATAATAGAGAGAATTTGGGTCTACTGTCTGAGGAGGAGAGAGGTCAGCGAGCTCTGTGGCAATCAGTGGTGGAAGAGGAGGATTTGAAGAGAGAAATTGACTGGAGGGAGAAGTCCAGACAATTGTGGCTGAAAGAAGGGGATGCGAACACCAAATTCTTCCACTTAGCAGCCAGCTCTCGGAGGAGTTATAGCCTTATTTCGTCATTGAGAGCTAGAGAGCAGGTACTAACTTCTATGAATGACATCCAAAGGGAAGCGATCAAATTTTTTTGGGAGTCTACTAGATCCTCGGGGAAAGGGCAGTGGAGGATGTCATCTTCAGATTTTCCAAGAGTGGGAAATGTGGAGGGAGACCAGCTGATAATGCCCATTTCAGAACAAGAGGTGCTTGCAACCATGCAGAATTTGAATGTTGAAGGATCTCCTGGCCTAGATGGGTTCCAGATCTTCTTTTATAAGGAATTCTGGCCAACAATTAAACATGATGTCATGGAGGTCATAAGAAAGTTTCAAGGGGGTAACTTTGGGTTTGAGAGAATCAATAGATCGTATCTCTTCCTTTTACTGAAGAAACCGGGGGCTAAGAGCTTAGTGGAGTTCAGACCGATTGCATTATCTAACTCCATCTACTTAATTATTGGTAAAACTTTGGCCAATAAACTGAAGAAGGTATTGAAGGAGTTCAGTCCACTTTTCTCCCAAACAAATCTCTACAAGAATCCTTTGTTATCACCCAGGAGATAGTCATGGGATGGTGCCGAAGGAGATGTAAGGCCTTTATGTGGAAGGTGGACTTTAGAAGGGCCTACGATTTGGTCTCTTGGTCCTATTTGTGGGAAATAATGAAGAGAAGGGGCTTCCCTTGCCTCTGGATTCAATGGATGAAAAGATGCATAACTACTGCATCTTTTTCTCCATTGATCAACGGGAAACCATGTGGTAATTGGATCCATCCACAATGTGGAGTTCGGCAAGGCTGTCCTTTAGCTCCTTTGATTTCTAATTTGGCTATGGACACTCTTGCTAGATTTACATGTAAACTATACACAGCAGGAGTGGTGAGAGGGTACTTGATGACAAACTATTACGCCTTGGCCCCAATTCTACAATATGCCGATGACACGGTCCTCTTCGTGGAGGGGGGAAAAGAGGAGGCTGGCATATTGTACAATATGGTGTCCATATTTGGGGAGATTTCTGACTTGAAGCTTAATGGTGACAAATCCTCATTGATTTATTTTGGCATGGAAAGTTGGGAACGGGATGTGATATCTGATAGGCTGCACTTGCCAACTACTACGCTTCCTGTGAAGTACTTGGGGCTACTGTTAAGAGATATCAAAGCGGAAAAAAAATGATTGGAATGTTTTGTTTGACAAAATCTCAGCCAAACTGGAAAATTGGAGCGCTCGTTTCCCCTCGAAGGGAGGTAGATTAATCCTCCTTAACACGGTTATCATGTCTATCCTAGTTTTCTATTTTTCCATGTTCAAAGCACCAAAATCTGTTTGGAAGAGACTGGATGTGATACATAAAAGGTTCTTTTGGAAAGGGGCAAAGTGTGATGGGAGGTTCCTCCAACCGATGAGGTGGCAGCGGATGTGCTGACCCAAGAAAAATGGTGGCTTGGGGATACGTTCATTACATGAATTTAATGACTTTTTACTGCTGAAATGGGCAATCAAATTGCTTGAGGGGGGCAGCAACATTTGGTCAGATCTGATTTGTGATTCACATGGCTCTTTGCAGGTGGACTAGGCAAGGTTGAATCCACGCAAACCTTCGCCTTTCTGGAGTTCAGTTGTCAAAGCTTTGCAGAATAGCTGGAATCATTTCCAGCCAGTGGTTGGAGACGGCTTAGGCTTTGCTTTTTAGACTGACGATTGGTCACAGTTGGGCCTGCTGAAGGAGAGGTATCCGCGTGCCTTTGCTGCCACACCAAATAAATCAGCGTAGGCGGCTTCCTGCTGGGATGCAGAACATATGGTGTGGGCTCCTGCTGGCTACGATGTGCGTGATAGTGGCAGAACGTGCGAAGAGGTTGACAGAATGATACAAGAGCTAGATGCTTTTGAACCAAAGGGTGGTTTGGACAGATTTCGGTGGTCTGCTAGGAGGTATTCTGCTGTTGAATGTTACAAGATCCTGATGCATGAGAGGGTTCTTGCCAACATGGATGAGAATGTGAACCAGTGCGCACAGATATGGAAGTTACGTATAGCCCTCAAAGTCAAGGTCTTCCCGTTGCCATGTCGAAATGAAGGACTTGTCACGGGGGAATTACGGCAAAGAAGGATGGGTACCCAACCAATGAATTGCCCTCTTTGTACTTTTGATACTGATAATGTGAGGCATCTTTTCTCCTCTTTCTTGGTGACGAACCAAGCTTGGAGGGTTGTCTGTGGATATCCCCTACCCACGTGGGATGGCTTATGGAGAGATTTCCATATGAAAGGACATCCACATTCAGCAATGGCAGCTATGCTTTGGGTTGTGTGGAAATTTAGAAACAAGATAGTGTTCAAAGGGGTATCAATGTGTGTGGGAAATATTGTGAGAGGGTGTGAATCACTTATTAGTGAGTGGAGTAACTCCCTGTGATTACTTATAGCTAAATTTCTAATAAAATTTTTCCCGATTTGCTATCGTTCTTGATAGCATTCCTTACTTCTTCAAAAAAAAAAAGGGGTGAGAATGTCAATACCTCAATTTGATGCACCAAAATTATGCTTTTTGTCAGACTAATCTTTTAAGGCTCTATTATGACTCATGGAAAGGAATAAAGCTATCTCTAGAGTCTTTTGTTGTACTTTAATCTTTCTTGAGTCTAAAAGTTATGTATGGAACCTCAAGGTTTTTCATAAATTGCAATAACCTTAGAAACCTAGTTCAGGCCCTTTTGATTGACCAAAAATTAAATATGATTGACCAAATGCCATTGATCGGCCAAAGACTCAGATTAATCGATTAAATCAATTCAAATTAGAAAGTTCATAAAAATTATATTAATCGATAAAAATTATAGGTTAATCAATCAATAGTTAATTGATCAAGCAATTTGATTAATCGACCAATAGGATTTTTGATCGACCAAATGACTAATTTTGATTGACCAAATGCATTTGAATAACTTCCTTTTTTAAGCTAAATTTCTAGTATAAATAAAGGTCCTTAGCAGCCTTTTTCTACACAAAACTCAAAGCAAAATCTCTTAGAAAAAGTGCTCCTACGCTCTCCTCTCTAAAGTGCTTCTGCTCTCCTACTTCCATGCTTTTCAAATCACACCGCTCAAGGTCTCTATGAAAAACATCAGTTTGAATTTTCATTGATGTTCCTTAGGAATATATTGTATTACATTTTTCTTTTGCTATTTTGATTTGAGTCCCAAGTTACTTTCGGAGACCCGTTCTTATGCTTCTCTTTAGGTATCAAAAGAGAAGGGTCATCTTAAGAGGTTATGCCATCCTCATTCAAGTGGTACGAAGTTTTAGTGGATTGACTGGCATTGCCTACTTGGAAAATCCCTAAGCTGCGAGGCTTAGGTAGTGGTTTTCACCTGAAAGGATTTCCACCATAAATCCAGGTGCACTTGTGAATGTTTATTTGTGGATTGTGATTTCTTTACTTAGATATTTTTTATTACCTCCTATACTATTCACCCCTCCCCTCTAGTATAGTCTTTAGATCTGCAAAGAGTTTCACCTAAAACTAAATTTTTAAGTGTTTTGACCTTCTATCATACCATGATCTGTGGAGGACATTTATCCGGAAAGAAAACCACTACAAAAGTATTGCAGTGTAGATTTTATTGGCCAACTTTATTCAAGGATTCCTATGATTTCCATAAGGCTAGCATAATATGTCAATCATTGGGAAGCATGACAAGAACAGGACATGATGCCCCTCTAGACAATTCTTGTAATTGAAAATTTTGAGATTTAGTGCATAGATTTTATGGGTCCATTCATGGCATCAAATGGATTTGAATATATATTACTTGTCATTGACTATGTTCAAAATGGTATGAGGCAATCCTAACATGATATAATGACCATAAGACTGTGATCAATTTCGTGAAAAGAATATTTTCTCATGGTTTAGGATGCCTTAAGCTATAATTAGTGATGGTAGGACTCATTTTACTAATGCCTAATTCAGAGTCTTATTAAGTAAATACATGGTGCAACACAAGATTGCTACACCTTATCACCCCGAAACTAATGGGCAAACAGAGGTCTCCAATCGAGAAATTAAGAATATATCGTAGGAAACAGTCAAACCTGCTATAAAGGACTGGTCCTCTAGATTAGATGATGCATCATGGGTTTATAGGACTACCTACAAGACCACAATTGACATGTCTCCATACATATTGATTTATGAAAAACATTTTCATCTTCTCATTGAGCTAGAAAATAAAGCCTATTGGGCTATGAGAAAATGTAGTTTGGATTTGGATAAGGTAGGACAACAAAGGAAACTATAACTCAATGAAATAGGTGAGATCAGAAGAGAGGCCTATGAAAGTGTGAAGATATATAAAGAAAAGACCAAGGCCTTTCATGAAAAGCACATCACCAGAAAGAACGTTGAACCTAATCAAAAATTCTGGCTCTTTGATGCTAGACATAGACTCTTTCTTGGCAATCTCAAATCTAAATGGATTGGATCTTATACTGTGGTTAAACCTTATTAGAATGGAGTTGTTGAAATTTGTGATCCTAAGACTGGGCAACAATTTGTGGTTAATGGATAAAGACTAAAGAACTATATTGACAATCTAGCCCAGAAGCCCCTTATTGAAAGCACTTCACTTCTTGAATCATAATAAGTTGAATTGTGTCTAGCTATAGATGTAAAATTCAATGCTTGTTGGGAGGCAACCCAACAAATTAGGTTAGTCTATTTATATCTTTTGTAAATTAATTCATGTTCAAACCATATTTATTCAGAACTCTTGAATTATCAAATAATATTTATTTTTCACTTATGTTTATTGCATGCATTGAGGACACTACATGAAATAGGCATGGGGGGGTAGATAATATTGATTGAGTCAATTTTTATCTCTAGATTTTTGTATATATTTTGTTTTTGAGAAAAATATTTTCAAAAAAAATAATGAAAAATTGCAAAAAGAAGAAAAAAATCGATGTTTCTAAAGCTTGAGCTATGAAAGTTTGAAACTTTTGATTTTGATGAATTACCAATCTTAGGAAATGTACAAATAAGGTCTTTTCGCTTAGACTCTACTGGTCAATTTTCTAACTTAATCATCTTGGGTATTTACTAAAATATGGATTTTTCTCCCAAGTCTTTGACGAGATTTGAAAAAGTCAAGGAAGTAATATGTGACTTATCTTCCACCCTCTAGTTTGAAAAGTTTTATGAGAATTAAGCAATCTACACTTGCACTTATGCCCTGCTCATCTTTTGGGTGACCTACTATTGAAACCTAAGTTGTCAATAGGGCTTAGATTGAGGGTCAATTGATCCTTGCAAATATGGTTGGCATGTTGCACTAAATATGCTCCCCGGATGTAGAATGTCCAGATTCCAGCTTTGCATCTTTAATTTTTGAAGCATTCATTTAAGTGATGTTCTTGAATGAGATCCAGAAGAAGCCACCTACCTAGAAAATGAGTGAAAAATGGACAACTAGAAAAATAAAGTAGGAGAAAGAAAAGGAAAGAAAAAGAAAACATAAAAAAGAAAGTCTAAAAATTAAAAAAAAATGTGTGTTTAAATATCCCAAAAACCAAAATAGAGTGAGGAATAACAATAAGAAACCAAATGATTCGACTGAGGAGATACACCTTCGAAGTTGACCTCGGGATAGAAAAGGGTAGGGAGAAAGCTACCAGTCCTTAGTAAGGCAGATTCGAAAATGGGGTCCATTAGAGCAAAGAGACATTCTTTACCTTAGTAAAAATTTAGGGTTCAATTGGGTTGCCCGATTGACGAGTCAAATCCTTTTCACCACTAGATGCTTAATACCTCAATTTCAATTCAAACCTTGAGTGAGTTGACAGAGCCATAAAAAGTTTCTCTTGAGACCCAAGTCCTAGGCTAATAAAAATCTCAAATTAGACTTAGGTGATCCATATTTGAGTTGATACTCTAGAATTACTGAATCGTTGCTGTTAAGGTTTTATGTACAATTTCCTTTGCATTAGTGAAAAATCTTGTCGAAGTTTGTAATCTAAGTTGGATTAAATTTGCATTTCAATTTCCTGCATAATTTTTGTTTTCTATTTTGCTAAGGGACTAGTAAAAGATAGGCATGGGGGTGTGATAAATGTATAAAAATAGGCATGGGGGTGTGATAAATGCATGATATTTAATATATAAATGCCTAGATTATGTTAGTTCCTAAGCTAACTTTAGTGTAAATAATTGCATATTAGATATAAAGCATGCATTTAGCACTAATATGATTTTTGTACTAATTAATATATTTTGTATCTATGCAGGTTGTGAGTAGAATAAAAAGAGGAGCTCAATATGAGGCATGGACCTGATCTCACTTAGAAATATAAACAAGCTTGAAGAATAAAGATAGAGTATATGAAGACAAGAGACAAGAGGCAGTCGTCACACCCTAGAATTCTCCCCCAAAAACCCACCTTAATACAACACATTATCTTAAACATATGTCCTAAACCTATCCCAAGAAAACCACCTACAAACCTATACCATAGATCATAGATCCTAAATTCAAAACCCACTACCAAAAATAGAAAATCAAAGAACCTATCCTATCATCATAGCCAGCCATGATTGCTTATCCAAGAAGCAATATGGCCAGTCAGCTAGGCCTCATTATCCACTCTCCAATCATCATCCCAAGACCCTCCTTAAACCCATTTAGCCGCCCATTAGGAAAAATTCTCCAAGACTCTATCTTAAGAACTTATCCTATCCTTAAAACCCTCAACCAAAACCCAACTCCTAAGACTTAAGATCCATCATCCAACCTAGATCTAAGGGCCCTAATCCTATACCTATAGCCAGCCATATCAAGCTTCTTCAAGAAGCTATGTGGCCGGCCACACCTTATTTATTTTCCCTCCATCCAAGGGCACACTTCCTACTTGATGTGATGGCAAGCTATCAACCTTTGATTAAAATCCAATGGCCTATATTTGTCCTCCCCTTCTATAAATAAACCTAAGCCTCCACCATTTAAAACATTCCTTACTCTACCTTAGTATACAATAGTGCACCACCACATTAGACCAAAACCTAGCCTAGCCGCCCACCCTCTCCCTCCCTTCCACCATTCTCCATCACATTGATCTTGAAGCCATCTTCTTGATCAAGGTGAGTCCATGCCACCTTTGGTGTGGATTCGTTGGGTGCGCTTTTGCCTCCACTTCTCCATTGTCTCCTCTGTCTTCGTAGCATCTCCTTTAGCATTTTATTTTCTGTCTTTCTTTAAGCATTCCTCTATTTTTCTTTTAGTTGTAACTTTTTAGTTTGTAATAGACTCCTTGATTAGCAATAAAATTCATCTTTGATTTGTATCTTTATTTCTCTATTGCTTTCGTAGTCTTAGCATTACTTTAGTCTTTGTTTACTTAGAAGTTAGATTCATTCCTGGTATTGTTTCATATCAAAAATCATAGAAAAATTACAAAGTAGAAAAAGACAAAAAAAAATAGTAACTTAGGAAAGTGCAAATATCCGATTGCCTCCTTGTGAGACGACCCGAACTTCGATTACAAATCCATAAAACAAGCATTTTTGGGTTCGGTACGAAATATTTTCTAAAGTATCTACATGATTATATGTTGCAATCACTACTAGAAAAATTAGTTTTCGTCGTGGTTATTTGGTCATAGTTCCAAAAACCGTGACCAAAAGTAACCTATGGTCATGATTTTAGGTTAAATGGTGACCAAAAAGATGAAAGAAATAAATTATGAACTATACATTTTGTCACGATTGTGAAACCATGGCCAAAGGATTTTGGTAACAATTTGTAAATATGTGACAAAAAACATGATCTTTTGGTCACAGTTCACCTAGAACCGTGACCAAAGGCGTTTCCAACCCCTACCTCCTAAGCCATCACCTCCCCCCAAAACCCGTGATA
The DNA here is from genome assembly GCA_037157565.1 of Thalassia testudinum. Classification (NCBI taxonomy): domain Eukaryota; kingdom Viridiplantae; phylum Streptophyta; class Magnoliopsida; order Alismatales; family Hydrocharitaceae; genus Thalassia; species Thalassia testudinum. The sequence goes on from JAZHRO010000063.1 coordinate 73,157,792, forward strand.
CAACCCTAACCCTTGCCCACAACTTCCTCCTATGCTCCACCCTCTCCTCCCTATCTCTTGCCTGTCGACCTCCCTGTCTCTCCCCCTCCATGTCCTCCCCCTCCTCTAACCTCACCCTCATCATCGAGCAGTACCCGATGCTGCCTCCTGTGAAAGCCTCAACTAGATCTATGTCCCCACTGAGACCTACCTCAGCTCCATTGCCTCCTCCTCCTCTTGCCACCTCCACATCAACAAGTCAAGGCCAACCCCCCATGCTTGTCACCCTTAATTCCAGCAAGCATGTCCTCGACGCCTTCATCAATGCTAACTTCAAGTGGCACCACACCACCCGCCAATCTGAGGAGTTCCCCCTAAAGGTCCTTGTCGCTCGCATCATTAAGCTCTCCTTCGAGAAGCAGCACAAGGAGCTAGCCCGAAAGGTGTACCTCCCCTATGTGGTCAGTTAGTGGTGGGCCATGAGGGTCGGCGACCGCCCCCTCAAGCTCCACATGCTCGTCTACGGCCATGAGTATCATTATTATCTCATATTTTTCAATTTATACGCCTATAATATGTGGAGATAATCTTTTTTCTTATGGACATGTTGAATTTGTGAGCATCGTAGAATGTAGCAAAGTCGATATTTCTCAACTCAACATTACAACTTATTTCAATGTAAATATTTCATTTTCGTATATCTATTTTGAAATTTTGTATATTTTCTTTTAGTGTAAATATTCCATATTCGTAAAAGTGAGTGTTTCACATTATTTTTAGATTAAAAAAAAAACCCATATTTGTCGTTGGTTTATTACCCAACGATTAATGTATACTAAGCGACACCATATGGAACGGCTGCCTTTGGGACATAGGCCTTTCTACAATCGATTTTACCAAAAGGAATGACTTATACTACTATGTCGTAACTTTTATAACCGACGACAAAGAGCTAAATTGATGGTATAAACATTCAGGTGGTGGGTGAATGCAGGAAAATGTGATGTTTAATTGTCGTCGTTTATTTATGAAATGACAGCAAGTGCTTATAGTGTCGCTTAACAAACAAAAGTAAAAGCTCAAATCCATTTGGTGGAGTGTGAACGATTCCTCATTGAATTATATTTATAACCACCACAAAAACAAAACGGCAACACAAGCATTGGTGTTGCTTGATAGCATCGATTGTCATGGCTTTGCCATCAATTTATGATTAACAGCATAAGTCATTCTTCTTGTAGTGCGCGAATTTTCATTCCATTGCCCCGATCGGCAAAAGCCACGTTTGATGATCATGGTCATAAAGAACTTATATGTCTATGTCTCCAGGAGATTGTGGACATCCTTCATGACATCATCAACTTGTTGGAGTTTACCCAGCTGGCATAGGCAGTTGGCAGTTCCTCTCTTTGTTCTACTGGGTAGCATGTAAATTGACATAGACTTGTAGCTTATTGCTATCTTTACACTTTGATGTACATATGTATAGTAATGACTGACCATGTATGCATCGGGTTCTCGTTATGGTGATATATATATGTGTGTGTGGGGGGAGGGGGGGGCATGTGAATGTACATGATGTTGTTAATATTACTGTTGGTATGGGACTCGATGTGATTAATTGTTAGTTCCTCTAGTTATCCCCGCTTGTATGTTTCCACTATATGTTTCATTTCCGTGGATGCTATGTGCATTATTACATAACTTTACGTGCACTGGTACATGTTCAAGTGAATTGCAGGTTATTTTGGGTACCACAGGTTAGTAAATTCGAGGTGCCACACCTGGTGACAACTAAGAAGGATTAGGAATGGAAGGTCATGAAGGGCTTGAGGTCGAGTGTCAGGGTGACCATAACTACCACTCACCCGAAGACTCTTGCTGATGTGATAGAGAGTGCCACAATTCTTGAAAGATACTAGGAGAACACCCACAAGATCTGACAATTTTGCCAAGGTGGGCGGATGGCTTATAATGACAGGATGAAGAAGAGGTAGGAGAGGCATTATAATCCAAGATACACTACTTATGTAGTATCTCAGCCTACTCAAACTCAAGGTCAAACCATAGCCCTTCTATCTTGCCACTCACGCACAGACCCAGGCGACAAGAAATCATACCTTCTCAGGATGGACATGAAATGCCGAGAGTATAGGATGAAACTACTATCAGTGTGGGCAACCAGGACATCTAAAGAAGGATTGCCCCCTTTAGCATCATCAAGCATCTAGTGTTCCTCAAAAAAATGGATCAACACGAACACAGATAGTTGCTAGTGCAGCATTTGGATAGCCCTTCTATGTAAACATGCGAGGATATCAAAATAACAGAGGGAACCCCAGGTATCAAGGCAACTAGAACCACCAGTGACAATAGCCAACTTCGAGTGCAGCAGCCTCCAATGCACCATGACCTGCAAGACAAGTCTTCGCACTATCAATGAAGGGTGCACATGCCTCACCCTTTGTTGTGCAAGGTATGGTTCCTATAGAGAACTCTATGGCACATGTTTTGTTTGATTCTGGTACATCGCACTCTTTTATATTGCCTAAGTTTGCTTGATTGTTGGGTGATAGCAACCTAATTTATATTCCTAATATGCTTAATCTTGGGTTAGTTCCTAGATTAAAACAAGCATTTAGGTTGTAAATTGATAAACACCATTTTATCATCATTCTTAGGCTAATTATACACTTAGTTCCTAGGATTTCTACATTCGCATTGCGATATTAGGTTGCATTTAGACAGTCACCTGCATTTAGGGTTAGAGCATGCATTATTAGTGTTTCTTGTGATTTTGTGTACTTATACATATCAATTGTTTGTTAGGGATGAGGACACATTGAAAATCAGTTGAACCCTAACAATGTGAAAGACAAAGACACAAGAAGAGGAAGATAGGAGCTCCAGTCAGCTGAATGACAGTTCAACCCCAGCTCATCTCAGCTCCAAGCAAGTTGAAGTTAGCTCCTTTCAACTGAATCCTACTCAACTTGGCTACTAGCCCTGAGCTAGCTAGCTAAGCTAGCTGAGGTGTACACAAGATGCTCTTCATCAACTTCTCTCAGCTCCATCCAAGCACAGAATAGCTCAAGCTAGCTCCTCCAGGCTCCTCCCAGCTCCTACCATCTACTAGCTAGCTAAGCTAAGTCCACCTCCCTAGCTCCTAGCTCCACCTCCCCTCTACCTAAAGTGGAGGGCCACCACACCCTAGAAACCCCACCAAAAAACCTCCACTTCCTCCTTTTGGAACCAACTTATGGTAACCACCACCACCATTCACACCCTTTCATTTTGGCACCACTTATGGCAACCCTTCCACCCACAACCACCACCTATAACCACCTTCATGTAATTCCCTACTTTGAGGGGGTGAGATATGCGTGACGTAATTAAAAGAAATTGCAGAATTAAAATAGACAATCTCACAAAATGAACAATCACATAATGGGCACAAGTATTTTTAGGTGGAAACCTAAACCGGGTGAAAACCACTACCTAACCCTCTCGAGTTAGGATTTCCAGATCGACCTAGTCGATCCAATCCACTAAGCCTAGTCACTTAAAAGAGGGTGACTGAACCTTAATTACAACCACACTACTTAGACCGAGGGTAGTGTACCTCAACACCCCTTCTCCTTACAAGAAGGAATTTGTCTTGCGAAGGAGACGGGAATTCGCAAAGCGAATATCCAACCAAAGACAATATAAAGTACAACAATCCTATAGAGCCTCAAATATGTAATCCTAGCTTCTATAGGAGTTAGGAAACTTCCCTTTGGCGGAAGTGCATCGAAGTGACGATGCAGATGCGTAAACCATGCTTTGGCACAACAACGCTCTCGTAATGTCGGCGGGAGAGCGGGTGCACAGCAGGACGAAGCTCTTAGGTGAAGAGAGTGCTTGTAGAGCTAAAGCTTCTTCTAATTGATCTTCTTGTTCTTTTAGACACAAGTGAGTGGAAATATTCTATCAAGGGTGTGTCTTGGGTGTGTCTTCAAGCCAAGGGTTCCTCCTCTATTTATAGAGGCCCTAGGAAGGCTTTGGAAGGCCTTGGAAGGCTTCCATAGCCATTGGGTGCAAGGCCCAAGAGAATCAGGCTGAAGTCAGAATTAATCATGATTTTGACAAGGCCATCAAACATCTGGTCCTAGCATCAAACGTCTGGAAAACCTGTTTAAGACGTCTGGGAACTAAGTCAGATGTCTGATTTTAGGCAGGTTTCCTTCCTGACTTGAATTAGATCTAAACAGGGTTCTAGTGTATGTCCATCAGACGACACACAGGATGTCTGGCATAAGGTTTGGACATCTGGAAACCTATTTTTCTGTGGAAATGGATTCCCAAGGGAGTACAACGGCTAGAAAATCTCTGAGAAGAGATTTTGGGTCAGCCGAGGCAAACGGTCATGTATCAGATATCTGGGGTCCTTTACGTACGTCTGATACGAGGCTAACGGTCATTTCCTCAACTCTTGTTAAGGAAGCCAACGGTCCACTAATTGGTCGTCTGGCAAAGGCATCAGACGTCTCCCAAGACGTCTGGACTAAGGTCTGGACGTTTGATTTCATCAAACAGAACTAACTAAGTCCAGCCTAAATAATCGGACGTCTGAGTCAATAGTCTGACATCTTAAAAGTTTTTATCATACGTCTGAAATATAGATTAAACATCTGAAAAGGCTGTCTGATCCCTATTTTTGTTTTCTAAGTTCTCTATAGAAAACCTAAGTATCCTAGGGTAGTGCAAGTGTTCCTAGGACTATTTTAAGGAACCTTTGAGGCTCTTTAACATAAGATCTAAGACATAAATAAAGAGCACAACAACGAAACAAAAATACATAGAATAGGATAAAATGAAATCTATCCTATTCATCTCCTTCCTTCTTCAAGCTTTTGCTCCTCGCGAAGCTCCTCTGCCTTTGTCAAGCTGCTCCAAGCCACCATGGATGCAAGCTCGAACTCTGTCTAAACACCTGTCTCCATGTGCAAGTTGACCTAAAAACTAGGACTCAAAAGAAATGTTAAAAGACACGTGTTTTGTTATCATCAAAATAACCGATCGTGGTGCTCTAGCATCAACACTTCAAAGGTGGTGCCAACTTTCCCTCCAAAACCACCATCAACATCCACCCTTCATCCACCTTTAAACCTCATCCTAACCATCCAAATGTGGTGCCAAAAACACCCGCTTCTAGAAGCCCATTTTTGGCGCCAAAACCAAAGGCACCCTTCCATAGGTAGCAGCACCTATGGTGCCTCTATTAATATCCTTGTTTTGATATAACAAAATTATGTTTTTATTGAGAACTAACCATTACAGGTTAAATCAAGTTATGATGTGTCCTCATCAAGAGTATTAAAATGCTTCATGTGATATCATTCAAGAAGAAGACTTGAAGATTGTTTTTACCTTTATTGAGTCTAGAACTATGTAAGGAACCTCAATAAAATAACAAACACTAAGTTTTCAAAATTCACAAAAATCATTCTCTTTTTGAACCTAAGTGATTACTACTATTGATCGACCAAACCTTGATCGACCAATTCCTTTGTTTAATCAACAAAGACATCTAACGGTCATATTACCTATTAAAATTTCAATGGTCAAATTCTCTTTGAATTTATAAAGTCGATCAAAATCCTATTTTAATCGATCAACATTGAATCGATCAATACTTTTATTTAATCGACCAAAAGTCTTTTCGATCAACCAAACCTATGTTTTGATTGATCAAAGCCGTATTTTCAATATTTCCAAAATAGGTCAAAAAATACCTATAAATAGGACCTTTGACCCCCCTCTCCAAAATACATCTCATGAGCTTTCAAAAAGCAAAACACGTATATTCTCTCTAGTGCATTCGTGCCTCTATGCCTACAACTATTATGATCCAAAGCACGATCCTTTACAATTCAAGAAAGCTCGGTTTGTTTTAATCTTACTGAGGTTCCATAGGAATTATTATTATTTACTTCATATTCTATTGTTCTTGATCTGCGAATCCAAGTTGTCTTGGAAGTCCCATTATTCTTCTCTTGGTCGGGTGTAAGAGAAGACATTTTGTAAGAGGTTGTGCCACCCTCGTTCAAGTGGTACGGTATTGGATTTGACTAACGTCGACTAGTTAAGAAAATCGTAAGGTGGGAGGCTTAGGTAGTGGTTTTTACCCGAAAAGGTTTCCACTCTAAATCAGGTGTGATCTTTTTGGCTTGTGCTTATTTAGATTTTAATGTCTTGAATAATTTTTTAAATTCTCAAAAAAATAGATATTACACTATTCACCACCCTCTAGTGTATACTTGATCCATTAGGCTCCGCACACACTCACATCTCATATCAGAGCCCTGTTTACTCCAGTCAGGATGTCAAAGTCCTCTAAGGTATACGCTGAGGGTCAATTTATTGTCGAAGCACCTCTATTCAACAACACCAACTATGGATATTGGAAGACAAGAATGCAAATCTTTTTTGAATCAATGGATTATGAAGTCTAAGACGTGATAGCATCAAAGTACACACGACCAAAAAAGAAGGAAGGTGTTGAGATCACTCCAGACCAAAAGAAGATTGCCACACACAACACTAAATGTTATCCTCTGTGGTCTATATCCAAGGATGAATTCAATTGAGTCTCAGCATGCAAAATGGCATATGAAATCTAGAACACTCTTGAAGTTACCCATGAAGGAACTTCAAAAATCAAGGAAACTCGAATCAACCGCCTTACCCAAAAATATGAGCTCTTTCACATGAAGAAAGGAGAAACCGTGAAGGAGATGTACACCAAATTCACCAATATTATCAACTCCTTAAGAAATTTGGATCAGAAGATCATAAATGAGGCATTAGTTCGAAGGATTCTCCTATCTCTGACTAGTGATTGGGAAACCAAGACAACAGCTATTCAGTAATCAAAGGATCTTTCTGTACTAAAGTTAGATGATATTATAGGTAACTTAATGGCCTATGAGGTATAGCTTGAGCACATGAAGGAACACGAAAGGAGAATGCAAGAAGAAGAAAAACATCGCCTTAAAGTCCAATACTAACTCTGGAGAATCAAAAGATGAAGATGAGGAAGATATAGCCTTACTCTCCAGAAAATTCAAAAGATTCTTGAAGAACAAGAAGAGCAAGAAGAAAAAGGAAGAACCGCAAGAAAACCAAATTATCTACTACAACTGCAAGAAGAAAGGGCACATAAGAAAAGAATGCCCTCAACTCAGGAGAGAAGTTGAAAGGAGGAAAGTTAGAAAACCTGCCATGCATGAAGCAAAGAAGAAGGCTCTGCAAGTAACTTAGGATGATAGTGATGCAAGCTCGAATGAAGAAAGTGAAGACACATCAAGTGAAGAAGCACTCTATAGTCTAATGGCTATTGAAGACAAGGTATCTTCTTTCACTTTTGATGAATTGTTAGAAGCATTTTATGAGCTACATGATTTAGCTAAAGCACTTAAAATAGCCAATAAGAAATTAACAAAAGATCTAGATGAAGAAACATATTTAAAACATAATGCTAAATCTCTAAATCAACAACTTTCTCAAGAGATCACTACTCTTAAACCTCATGTTGATTTACTTCAAATAGAATTAGGAAAACTCAAACAAAAGTTTGTTGCTCTTGTAAATGATCTAGCAAAATTTACTAAAAGTAGCGCCAACCTAGAAAAATTATTAGGCACACCAACCCAAATCACTACCAGATTTGGATTAAGCTACATTCCTAATAACGATTATGAAGCATCCACTGCACAAACCGACACACAAATTTCCTCTAGTCCTAAGGTCAAGAATAGGTCCACACCTAAACAGGCACCTGGTAACAAATTTGGTCCCAAAAGAAAATAGGTACCAAAAAGACTTTTGAAATCCTATTTTGTAGGACACTCTATGGAAGGATAAATAAAGTTTTCTAAATGGACCTTCCACCAACAAAAGGATGGACATCTTGTAGCCATAAGAAGGAATATAGGACCTCACAGACATAAACCAATGACAAGTCCAAGGAAAAGGAAGATGGGTTATGGACAACAGTTGTTCGAAGCACATGACAGGAGAAGAAGACCTGTTTCTCAACCTCAACCACAAGAAAGGTGGTTTAGTCACCTTTGGCAACAACCACAAGGGCCATATTATTAGTATGAGCCAAATTGGTAACTCCAAAACCTCTTTTGATAATGTTCATCTTGTTAATGGTCTAAAACACAACTTACTTAGTGTAAGTTAGATATGTGATATGGTTATAAAGTCACTTTACATCAAAAGGTTTTAAAATTATGGATAAGAATTCAAAGGAAATCCTCCTGATCGGAGATAGATCAAAAGATATCTACACTATTGACTTTAATAAATGCAATGATCTTAATTGCTTAGTTGCATCAAATGATGAGTCAATCCTATGCCATCATTGACTCGGTCATGTTCACATGCAAAATATAAACAAGCTTGTGAACACGACTTAGTTCAAGGCTTGCCTAAGATTTCCTTTAGAAAGAAAACCTGTGCACATCTTGCGAACTTGGAAAACTTCATAAAACTTCCTTCAAACTGAAATACATGGTCAGTACTTCCAAACCACTTGAGTTGATCCACTTAGATCTCTTCGGACCAACCAAGTCTGAAAGTCTAAATGTGTGCAAATATTGTCTTATCATTATTGATGACTTCTCCCGATTCACTTGGGTATTATTCTTAAGGTCTAGAGATTCTACTTTTGAGGAATTTAGAAAATTAGCCAAAAGATTTCAAACCAAAACTGGCCTAACTATCACTAGGATTAGGAGTGACTATGAAGGAGAATTTGAAAATAAAAAATTCCAAGATTTTTGCTCTACTTACGGAATAAAATAAGAATTTGCTTTTCCTAAAGCAGCTCCTCAAAACAATGTTGTAGAAAGACAGAATAGAACCATGAAAGAGTGTGCCTGCACCATGATGTGCGAGTCAAAGCTACCTTGGTATTTTTGGGTTGAGGTTGTAAAACATTGCTTGCTATATCCAAAATAGGGCCTCTATTAGACCTATACTTAAGAAAACACCTTTTGAACTTTACTTTGATAGGACTCCTAAGATCTCTTACTTCAAGGTATTTGGTTGCAAATGTTTCATATTGAATACAAATGAAAACTTGGATAAGTTTGATGCAAAAAGTAAGGAATTTTTCTAAGATACTCCTCTATAAGTAAAGCCTATAGAGTCTTCAATAAGAAACTTTGATAGTTGAAGAAACTCTGCATGTTTCTTTTGATGAATCAGATTAAATAGAAAAAGCATCAACCAAAGATGATGATCAACCTCTAGATGATCCTTCAAATATTCCTGAAGACACCATTACTAGTGACCTTCCAAAACATCTAACATATACCAAGGATCATTCTAAAGAATTGGTGGAGTCTCAAAAGGTGTTCAAACCATATTGTCTCTAAATAACCAGGCACTTAGTCTTTTTATATCCCAACAACAACCAAAATCTGTGAAAGATGCATTCACTGATGATTGTTGGATAGTCACAATGTAAGAACAATTGACCAGTTTGAAAGAAATGATGTTTAGAAATTAGTTCCTAAGCAAGAATCTCAATCAATCATTAGAACAAAATGGGGTTTTAGAAATAAGTTGATGAATCAGGAAAGATTGTAAGGAACAAAGGTAGACTTGTGGCTCAAGGCTACAATCAGGAAGAAAGAATTGATTTTAATGAAACCTATGCTCTTGTAGCTAGACTAAAATACATTAGAATGTTGCTAACTATTGCTTCTCATATGAGATTCAAATTATTCCAGATGGACATCAAAAGTGAATTTCTCAATGGATTTCCAAAAGAAGAAGCCTATATGAAACAACCTCCTAGCTTTGAAAGTATAGAAAACCCTGATCATGTTTTCAAACTAAACAAAGCCTTATACGAACGTAAGCAAGCTCCTCGAGCTTGGTATAAAAGACTAAGAACCTACTTACTAGAAAATAAGTTCAAATTTGGCTTAATTGATCCAACCTTATTTCCTAAAAGAAAAGATAACCAACTAATTCTGATCCAAATTTTTGTTGACGACAAAATATTTGGTGCTACTAATGATCTTCTATGACAAGAGTTTGAGAAGGTTATGTAGGATCAATTCAAGATGAGCTTGATGGGAGAATTAAAGTTCTTCTTAGGGTTGCAGATTGATCAACTGGAGGATGGAATCTTCATTTTGCAAACCAAATACACAAAGGAGATTCTGAAGAAGTTTGGAATGGATAAAACAAATGGAAAAGACACACCAATGGCTACCACTTCACAACTCAAAGAAGATGAGTCTGGTAAGTGTGTAGATCAAAAGCTATATGGAAGTATGTTAGGATCTTTGTTGTACTTGACTGCTAATAGACCTAACATACTTTTCAGTACTTGTCATTGTGCTTGATTTCAAGTAAATCCTAAGGATTCACACCTTAATGGTTTAAAACGGATACTTAGGTACCTACTTAACACTGCAGATCTTGGTCTGTTCTATCCCAAATTAGCCACACTTGACTTACTCTCCTATTGTGTTGCTGCTTAAGTAGGAAGTCAGACTGATCGCAATAGTACTAGTGGAACATGTCAACTTCTCGAAAATTCCCTAGTATCTTGGGTTAGTAAGAAACAAAATAATGTTTCTCTATTCATAGCCAAAGCTGAGTACATTGCTGCCTCCTTAGCATGTTCACAGATTTTGTGGATGAAGCAAACACTTAAATATTTTGGACTAAACTTTGAAAACACTAGGATCCTCTATGATAATACTAGTGCAATAAACCTATCCAAGAATCCTATTCAACATTCTAGAACAAAACATATAGATATCAGACATCATTTCCTTAGAGATTATTCCCTGTAGAAGGAAATAATCCAAGAATTCATTCAAACAGAGAAACAATTAGATGATATCTTCACAAAACCTCTAGCAAAAGAAAGATTTGTTACAATAACAAGAGAATTAGGCTTAACAAGACTTGTTGAACTTTGATTTTTGATTGTTATTCTATCTTACAAGTTGTTCGATCTAACCATTGTCTTGATCAATCAACTATTAATCGATCAAATATTCATTTTGATCAATCAAGCTTTGAAAGTTTGGACGAGAAATTTTCCTCCAAAATTTTCAAATTTTAACCGACCAACTATCTTTTGTTCAATCAAATTTTGGGTAGGAAATTTCCCTCCACTGGAAATTCAATTTTAATCGATCAACTCTTCCTTCTGATCGACCAAAATTGAATTCGATCAACCAAAATGTGTTTTGATTGACCAAAACTGGGTGGATTTCATCTCATCAAGATTCTTGTTTAGTGAATCTAATTACTTCATTTGATCACTAATTTCTCTCTAATCCTTGATTTCAACCATTTATTACCCTCTACCATATTTTCTTTACCCATTCCCTATAAAACCAACTTTTTTACCACACTTTTTCACCACAACAAAAACCCACCACCTCCTTCAACCAAAACCAACACAACATTAACCAAAAACCCCACTCCACCTCCAAGGTCCCACACCTCCACCATGGTCCCCTCTCCTCCTCCTTCCACCATCGACCACCGCCACTGGCTCCAACCACACCTTGGTCGACTAGCCACGACCACCTCCTCGGCGACGTCCCCTCCATTGCCAACGTCCCCTCCTCCGACGACCGACGCTACCACTAGTCGTCTGTCATCCTCCTCCTCGCTGCTGAGCAAATCAATCTTTGTCGATTCTTGGTATATCCCTCTCTTCTCATCATTTTGATCATATCTTGATATTTTGATCATGTTTTGATGAGATTTGTTGGTGTTCTTATGTTTTTCTGGCCACCGTTCTTATTGTTCATCCATGTTCTTCATCCGTTCTCCATGTTCATATCGTTTGATCCATTTTGATCTCATTTTTTTTCGCATTGTTTGTTTTTCATCGATCAATTTTGTGTTCATGATCGACAAAAAATTATTGTATTCAAACTCTTCTATAATGATTATGATTGACCAATTATTTCTACTGATCAACCAACCCATGATTGACCAAAACTAAAACCTAATCAACCATTTTTAACTCTGAAACTAAACTTGTTTCTTGTCGACCCTTTGATCAATCAAATTTGATTTATTAATTGACCAAATTATCCTTCTAATCGATCAAATGTTTATTTTTTATCGACTGATGAGAGCCTCATCATGAGCCATAACTAGCCCATTTTGACCTAATAAAGAGAATAAAAGCTCCTACTTGATTTAGAAGAGGGCTTAATTGGAGGAAAAAGTGTTCTGAGAAGAAAACATGAAATAAAGGTTAAAATTGTAATTTTACCATTGCAGTACATAAATGAAATTTCTCAGAGACAAAACATAGGTAAAATGGTCTAAATGAGATAAAAAGTGGGCTGATTCAATCAGAAATGGGTTCATGTGCAATCCAGGAATTAAATGACATCTGGTAATCCTAAAACAGACCCGCTTAATTCAACAAGGTTCTGGTCAGGATAAAAATCAATTAAACCCTCTAAAAATCATGGAAAAATATCCCCTAGGTTTTAGAACATTCAAATTGGCCTTTGGAACCTAGTTTGATCTAGATTAGGGTCTTAGCTCATCAACTGACCTAATTTGGGTTTTTACACAAAATATCCAGTTAAACGTGGTCAAACCTAAAATCCAACTTCACCATTGGATTCCTTATGTCCAAATTAGGTTTTTACCAAAATTTTGACCTAAGGGGAGGTCATCTTGACCTACTTTGCAATTTAGTACACCCAATCACATTTTGGTCCATATCTTTTGAAAACCATCACATAGACCACCCTAGCTTTCTCGCCAATCTTACAATCAGGTCCCTCCACCATTAATGGGGAAGAATCCTTCTCCGACGAGGATGACAGGGGGGATACTCTCAGATCCCTCAGAGATCTCCCAGAATTGGAAGGGAGATTCTTTGAGGAATCCCCTTCCATCTGAGCCTGATCATAATCTCTGATTCCTGTCCAATCTCTCGTGCGAACGCACGAAAGATTTGGATCCCAACCACCTTCCTTCTCCGGCGAAACGACGGTGGCTAAAAGCTTTCCCTCCACGCACCAGAAGCTCGACCAGCACCTATAAAAAGACCTCCGACCCTCTGCGAGTCTCTCAGACTTGTCTTGGCCGTAGAATCCTCCAAATTTCATCTCTCCTCTCTCCGGCCAAGAAACCCGCAAGCTCCGGCGATTACCTCTCCTCCTTCTCACCACTCTGCTGCCATACCAGCAGTAGAATCTACTCTGCCTCATCTTCCCACGTCGTGCCGCACCAAGCACATGCCTCCCTGACCTCCTCCTCGTCGCCGTTATCTCCCTCAGGGTTGTCTTCTCTGACAACGGCACAAACGAGCCGTCTGACTCCGCTGCCCCCTTTCACTCCCAACAGTACAGATAAGTTCCCCATCTTCCACTGTAACGACCCGATTCCCGAGTCCCTACGAGACACGAGAACCGGACCGACTCGACTAATCCCAAGACCCAGTCGTCCAACGAGGAAGTAACCAAAAGACAGTAAAATAAACCACATTCAGCATGAATATAACTAACAGTAAGAAAGTACAGCAGTAAGGAAAGAAACTACTACAGTAGGCACCACCACAACAGTAAAACAACATTTATCATATAACAAAAACTGCAGGTAAAGAAGGTACAGCGGAAACAAAAACTACTCACTAGAATAGAAACAAAAAGGGGTACAAAGCTATGGTAACTCTACTGGACCCTACTCGGCCCAGCGTCCTCTGCAGCCGCCGACCCTGGCTGCTCAACACCTGGTCCTGAAAAAGGTAACGAGTGTAACACGTCAGCAAAACGCTGAGTAGAGTGGCAAACTAACTAAAGGCAACAGTAGAGTGTACAGTAGCTGTTATGTTCTATTACTTCCTTTATTTACATCTTTCAATTTTTCTCACTATTTCATTTATTTCTCAGATCCTTTACTTGATCTCGAATGTCCTCGTGGGACGATCTTGATTGCAGTCTTTTCCAAAAGTAGAAGTAGCACGTGGTGCTCTCCTGGCCGGGAGAGTCCCCCGTGGTGATCCTACCCTCAGTCAACCACCCCAAGGTCACTGACAGACGTAACGGTGACTACGGCACGCGCGATAAACGCACAGGTAGCTAGCCCGCACTGGCACGCGGTCATTCGTTTCCGTTAACGGGTGCGCCCAAAGCACAGCACGGAACCAGGGTAGAGCCCTCTCAGTAACAGGGGTCCAACCCCTCCACAGTAACCAAACCGGGGCCTTGCCCCTCCACAGTCCGCGCACCCTCGCCTGACTACCCTGGTTTGCCCTAGTGGGCCTAACAAGTCGGTGAAGGAGGCTAGCAGAACCCCGGGGCCCGTGGGGTAGCTAGTACTCTCCTAACACTACTAGCTCTCCTCGGTATTACGTACACGAGGGCCAACAAGTCGGTACAGAGCGGCCAATCCTAACCCCGGGTCCCTGGGGCGGCTGGCCCCACTCTGCACTAAACAGGTACAGGTACTTCCCTTGGTACTGCGTACCCAAGAGACAGTACAAACTACATCTCAGTTCCATTCCTTTTTCTTTCCAGGAGTTCCACTCCTAACTCCCCGTAGGGTTCCAACTCTTTATTTCAGAACATCATATGTTTCACTTTCCAGATTCACGTTCTCAAATTCCATGATCTCAAACATGTTTCTTTATTCATAACAGGCAGCTGTTAATTAAATTTACAGGCAGCTTTATATATTCCTTTCCATTTTTCCAAGACTGCAGTAATATACATTCCACTAGTTTTTCCATCCTAGGATTCATGCCATATCCTAGGATCTATCATACAATCTAGTTTTCCGGCCCTAGGATTCATGCAACACCTAGGAGCTATCATTCCATATATTTCTCATTCCTAGGATTCATGCAAAGCCCTAGGTTCTAGTTATGGTTCCATACTTTAACAGATTTTATTAATACTTAAAGCCACTCTACCAGGTACAACGGGAGTAATGGGGGCGTGATCGGGAATCCCGCGCGCCTCCGCGACTCTCAAGACTGCAACCGAACGAGGTCCTATCACAAGGATCAAACACAAGGAGTGTCTCAAAACAGTGTATAGCTAATGTAGGCGGGTAGAGGAATTAATTCTGAAACGAACGCAACTCGAATCGCGGAAAACGGAGCCCAAACGGGCCCTAAACGGGTCGAGAAAGACGATACTGTGCAAAATCAGACGTCTGTAACTCCTTCCAGACGTCTTAAACGGTGGATCAGAGAATTACCTGTTCGGCTTGGTTCCCCGGATGTCCAGAAGTCTGCGGGGACATCTGCCTATATCCAAGACGTCCGATGGTCCCTCCGGACGTCTGGAGGTCACTCCCGCCGTCTGGTACAACTTCCAGACGTCTGATTCGCAAAGGATGACGAATCAGAGAACCTGTGCACAGCCAACCCCCCTCCCTCAGTACGGTCAGTCGACAAGAAGGAAGAAGAAAGCGGAAACTCACTTTCAGACGTCTGTATGATCTCACAGACGTCGACCTTGCCGTCTGGATATCAATCCAGACGTCTGATTCTGGAAATTTTTCCAGAATCAGAACCCTGCTCGGCCTCCGCTCGCGACGTCGCCCGCGTCGCACCTCGCGCGTCTGCTGCTCAGCCTGCACAGGTCCCTCTCCGCGACGCTCCGCGCCCCCTGCACCCTCCGCCGGCCGGCCAAGCCGCTCCTGGCGAGCTCGCCCTCACGGCAGAGCCCCGCCTTCGCACGCCGCAGCTCCTCCGCACTCACTGCGGCTGCCGCTGCCGCTGCGCCCTCGCGTCCGCTCGCTCTCGCGCACAGGCAGGAGAAGAAGGAGGAAGATGGTGAAGACGGGAGGGGAGGCGCGCCCCCCTTTTAACGCCGCGCGGAGAGGAGAGAGAAGGCGGTCGCAGCCGCCTGCAGCCGCAGAGAAAGAGGGCAGAAACGTAGGTCTGCGTGCACAGGCACGCAGACGAATCTCCCGTGCGAACCTAACTGTTCTCCAGACGTCTGTAAACTATCCCGGACGTCTGGTCAGACGTCTGGATGTGATCCCAGACGTCTGGTACGACGTCTGGGCCACCTCCCAGACGTCTTAAAAGGCGTCTGGGGCACGCGCTCGTTACATCCACTCTTTCATTTCCCTCACTTTATTTCACACAATCACCCCTCAAATGTCCCTGTCCACCGCCACCTTCCTCATCTCCGGCCACCCTCTGGCGAGGCGCTCCTGTCGCTCTGTAGACCCACACGTCTCGCTGACCATCGCATACCTCTACCTCACCTCACTAAGCACCCTCCACTCATCCATAGTCCTGCTACACCACCACAACAACCCCCTGAACACACCCACCCGTCCGGCCAGAGAGCGACCTAGGCACGCACGCCTAGGCCACCCTACAGCCTGTCACCTAACACTTCACCTTCGCCGTGACACGGCGAAGGTCCTCAGGTGATCTGATTAGGCCGCGAGGCTATTTTTGTGTCAGCCAGATTTCAAGCTCTGGCCGCCATTGGCGGCACTTCGAGGAAGCTTCTTATTTGCTCCAGGCCGCAGGACTGCAGGATTCCAGGTGCTGCAAACTTGGGCAGGTCTTGCGAAGACAGTCGACCCAGCGAGTGACGCCAACAGAGCCTGCAGTTGTGGGAATTGAAGTCACGATCTACTACAGGTGCGCGAGAGGAAGCAGTGGGCATTAGTCCCACATCGATAAGTTACAAAGCGCGTATATCCTTTATATTATTTTTGTGTTATAGCCTCGTTGCCTCCAGTCACACTTAGGGTGAGGTCCCTCACCTAACCACTGTGCCTCGTCCGCTAGTTCACCACGCAGATCTGGTGCGAATAACCCAACCCTGTTCTAAGCACTCCTCGCGCACACCCACGCCGGTGCACCTGGACCCAGGCGCGCGATCCGACCCGTTTACCCAACTCTAGGAGAGCATGCTGAGAGCGGTTTACACAGAGAGAGAGAGAGACGCACGGGTGTGGGTAGAGGGTTAGGTTTTGCTGTGCGTGGTTGTGTGCAGGACGCAGGGACTTAGTCGCTGCAAGCGGAGGAAGAAATAAAGAAGGAGGCTCTACCGAGGAAGAAGAAAGGCAAGGCAAAAAAGAAGAAGAGAGGCCAAAGGGAAATAGAACCAAGGAAGGAAGAAGAAGAAGGAAGGAGGCTCTGCCTAGGAAGAAGAAAGGCAAGGCAGAGAAGAAGAAGCAAGGCCAAGGAGAATGGAACTGAAGAAGAAGACAAGGGGCAGACAAAGATTCAAGAAGGCAAAGGAAAAGAAAAGGAAGAAGAAAGAGAGAGGAAAGCCAGACCTTGGTCGTAGGAAGAAAAGAAATAAAGAAGAGAAACAGAAGCAGCAAGGGAAGAGAAGGAGCTCTACTTTAAGACGTCTGATATTGTATCCGATGCCCATTTTTTTATTCCCTTTGAGCAATTTCTTTCTACACCATTCTCATTGAACTAGTCATTTCTTCTCATTTAAAAAGTTGTGTTCTCAAGTTTTGGAAATACTTAGATTGCTCCCTGTGTTCGACCTCAGATACTCTGATTTTTGAGTTATAAATCTTTATTTGTTTTCACGGAAAGTTCGTCTATATTACAACTCAATATTTGTTAAAACATGATCTAGCCACGTCAACATTTTGGCGCCGTTGCCGGGGAGCAGCGGGCACTTCTAAAGCTTTTGATCACAACTTCTGATCCAATATTGACCTAATTCCTCTCTTTTATTGTGCTCGTCTCAGGGAAAGCAGAGAAAGGAAGAGCAGCTGCACCATAGACACACCAAGGAACAGGTAATTTTCATTAGCCCTCTCTCTTAATCCCCTCAAAGTCTGAAAAGGAACAAAAGAAGAATCAACTTAGGGCTATCTGTTTCATACTTAGTAATTCATCAAAGTTGCCTGATTTTTATTTCAACACATTTTTAACTGCCCATCCAACTAAGGTAACTAGGGCTAAAACTTTCTTGATTGAGCCCTAGATACTAAATTTTGAGGGAACTAAATTGGACCAACTAGAGCCAACTTAAGGATTGAAAAGCTAGGGTTTGTAGAGACACATCTTCTCTTAAACAAAGAAAAAAGTTTTTCCAAAAAGAGGTGTGCCTAAACCTTGTTTGAAAAGATCTATACAAGAGAAACCTTAAGCAAATCAGGCTTTTAAATCCATTTGAACCCTAAAAGAAAGAACCCAAAAGCTCTCAAAGGAACAAGAGGTGAAGTTGATCCCTTGGGTCAACCAACCTTAAAATTAGGTCACTTTTTCACTCAAAAGACCTAAAAGTTCAAGTGGAATCTTAATCACCTTGATCTTAAAGTAAAAAAGGTAGACTTAAGAGGTCAACGTCCCCATTCTGGTATACCTGGAACCGCAGTGACAAGAGAGGTCGGGTGGGGGAAATCTTGTAACTCATGAGGATGCTCTACCGTGTAGGGGTCTTTGCAGGACTCTCCCTCTCTGGCTACCCAGGTACTTCTCAAGTGGACGACCTTTCTAACTAAGGGGTATCATCTGCCCCAAACCTCTATAGTCACCCAACAAATTTTGGGTGTCTCGATTGGGTCCAGCACCTTCTAATCTCATCACATCCTTCGGTGCATGTTTGGTAGGAGGTCCTTAAGACCATCCTTAAGACCTCCCTTAGAAATTCATTCTCGTCGAGGTCAAGCCTCGACGCCCTTGTTTATGCAGCAACCCCACCACATAACTCTTTCATCTAATTCAGAGCCAAGTTCTCCTTCTTCTCCATCATGGCACAACCCATTGAAGAGGAGAACAACCATGAGCACCAACTTCAACGCCTGAATGATCTCTTTCAAAACTTTGTAAACCCACTGCAGCGACCAATGATGCAAGATCACTATAATCCCACTGCGGTGGCGATCAAACCTCGAGTCCAAATCCTGATTGGAGGTTTTGATTCTGAACTGAAGCCCAACATGATTCATGCCATACCAAAGTTTCATGGGCTTAACTCTGAGGATCCATTCCAACACATTAAACAACTCAAGCATCTGGCCCATACCTTCGGGTCAGATCCACAAAATTGGGATATCCTACTCATGAAAATGTTTTCGTTCTCCCTCTTGGACAAGGCTGCCCATTGGTATCAAACTCAGACCCGTCCGATCAACACATGGGAGGAACTTTAGTCCGAATTTTTGAAAAAATTCTTCCCTGTTGGCCGGACGAATGCCTTGCGCCACCAGATCACTCATTTCACTCAACAACCGGGAGAACCTCTTCACGAAGCATGGGACCGATTCTTAGATCTCATGCGAAAGTGCCTCCATCACGGAGTTCCTAAATGGGAACAAGTCCAGTCTTTTTACCAGGGACTCCGTGAAGACATTCGATTATTCGTCAATGCAACGTGCGAAGGAAACATCATGGGTCAACATGAGGACACGGTGTGGGAGATTCTCGAAAACATGTGCGAGAACTCCATAAATAATGACTCCATGGGTTTATTCGATAGGACGAATGCCCATGCATTGACGAATCTGAGAGGGGCACATGAGATGCAGGACCTGTCCACTTCCGTCGACTTGGAACTGATGGCCAGTCGGTTGGACAAGGTTTCTATCATAGAAAAGAAGGTGGACGAGCTAACTCGGCATTTGCAGCAAGCCACCTCTGTGCAGAACTCTTTTGCACGTCCACCTCTGTCGCTGGAAACTGTGCAAAACATCTACCACCAATCTGCTAAAGGGATGGACCCATATCCACCCCTGTCTGCCTCTCAGACCGGAGTGACCTCCGATCCATTCTAGTCAAGTTGGGGGAACTCTGAACCCTCGTATTCTAACTTTCCTGAGGTTCCTCAGAACTGCGAGGACCTCAACGCCATCCAGAATGACCCATTCTTTAATACTTACAACCCTGGATGGCGAAATCATCCTAACTTTCAGTGGACGGGAAATTCTCAGACTCAAAGACCACCATATCAACCCCATCCACAAGCCCCTCGTCCATATCAGCCGCCTCAACCTCGGCCCAATCCCACCTACCAATTCGGGCCAAACTAGGATCAAATGACTCTTATCCTTAAAGCACTAGCTGACATTCAAAAGACGAATGCGGCAATGCAAAAACAGCACAAGGACGAGATCACAGAGGTTCGCAACCAACTGGCCCAGATGGCAATTTCCCGCCAACCTGGCACCTTTCCTTCGCAACCTCTGCCAAACCCAAATAACGTGCTGACCCAGAGGTGCGTTATGAATCCAAATTCATGTCACGCACATTTGATTTATCAGGCCCCTGCTGCTCCATCACCGGACGGGATGGAAGCTTCGACATCTTATGCGGGATTTCAGCAGCAGCCACCCCTCTTACCAAACCCAAACCAAAATCAAGCCGGATTAAACTCTGTAACAACACGTAGTGGTAAAACAACCCATGACCCACATTATCCAAACCACTCCAAGCCTGGTAGTAGCCAAGACCCTAGGATAGTTATCCAGATACCACTGTCCCAGATCAAGAACCTGGACCTATTCTAGAGGAACCAACTAGGATTCCATTTCCTGAGGCCTTGACCAAAGGAAAAAGGATAACCAAACCTGTGGCCCCCGAGGAGGATCTGGTCAAGCTCATTGAACAGGTCCAGATAAACATCCCCTTGATGGATGAAATTCGCCACGTACCGGCTTACGCAAGATTCTTAAAAGACGTATGTACACCTAAACGTAAGCCGTGAACCAAGGATGGGAATTCGATCGTATTGTCAGAGCAAGCCAGCTCTGTCATCTTGAGTAAACTCCCACCCAAGGCTAAAGACCCTGGAACTCCCCTGATTTCTTGTAAAATTGGTGAAACCCAATTTGACAGGGCCTTGCTAGATCTAGGTGCCTCCATAAATTTAATACCTACATCCCTCCTTGACCACCTTGAAGAATCTGAACTTAAACCAACTGAGGTGATATTGCAGTTAGCCGATCGATCCAACAAGTCACCTAAAGGAACACTCGAGGATGTCATTGTTAGGGTACAGGATTTCTACTTCCCGATGGACTTCATAGTGCTGGACATGGATGCACCTGAGAACCCAAGGGACACACCAATCATATTAGGGAGACCCTTTTTGGCCACTGCTAGGGCCAACATAAACTGTGAAGAGGGCTAGATAGAATTAAAATTTGGGAATCAAACTCTGAAGATTGACATTTTTAAGGCCCAACAAGGGATTAATTGTGGGGTTATAGAGCAAATATGTGATATCAGAGCCGTGGTTGATTAATTGCATACAGAGGATAACCTGATTATCCCTGATCAACCACTAGTAAATCAAAACCCGCCAACAGAGGAGTGCAAACATGGTCTAGACACACCTATGATTCCAACCCTTATTCCTAATACAAACCCCGAACCACCCGCTGCTACTGACAATCCTGTCATGGAACTCAAGCTCCTTCCCGAGCATCCGAAGTACATCTTTTTGGGTTCCAATCAGATGTTTCCTATGATTATCAACTCTCGACTCACACCTGACCAGGAACTCCGTTTGATTACTGTTCTCCAGCAACATCGTAGAGCCATTGGATGGACTCTCGATGATTTGACTGGAATAAGCCCTTCATGCTGCACACATTGGATCTACACAGAAGAAGGCGCACGACCTTCAAGAGAAATGCAGAGACGCTTAAACCCTAACTTGCAGGAGGTCGTGAAAAAGGAGATCATAAAGTGGTTAGATGCATGGATCATCTACTCGATCTTCAACAGTTGTTGGGTGAGTCCAATACAGGTGGTGCCTAAAAAGGCTGGACTTACCATCATCACGACTGAAACCAGGGAAGTCATTCCTACTCGAATAACTAACTCATGGAGAGTCTACATTGATTACAGAAGACTCAATTCCTCCACAAAGAAGGACCATTTCCCACTACCGTTTATTGATCAGATCCTCGAGAAACTAGCAAGAAATAGGCTCTTCTGCTTTCTTGATGGGTACTCCGGTTACAACCAGGTGGCAATCCATCCAGAAGACCAAGAAAAGATCACATTCACCTGCCCCTTTAGGATGTACGCATTTCGAAGGATGCCTTTCGATCTCTGCAATGCACCCTCAACTTTCCAACAGTGCATGCTTACCATATTCTCAGATATGGTAGGTGACTATCTGGAAGTCTTCATGGATGACTTTTCAATTTTTGGAGCATCATTTGACGATTGCCTCCAACACTTGGTCCAAATACTCAGGCGGTGCATCGATGTGAATTTGGTTCTTTCCTAGGAAAAGAGCCAGTTCATGGTGCCTGAGGGAATTGTCCTAGGACATTTAATCTCGGAGAAAGGCATCCAAGTGGATCGAGCTAAGGTTAACCTGATTTCCAATCTCCCTATGCCTAGCTCGATTAAGGACATCCGATCTTTTTTGGGGCACGTCGGTTTTTACCGTCGATTTATCCCTGATTTTTCAAAAATCGCGTGCCCTCTAACTATTCTTCTCTCCAAGGATGTGCCTTTCAAAATTTCTAAGGAATGCACTCAAGCATTTGAGATCCTACGTGACCGAGTCACTCAAGCCCCGATCCTACAGTCCCTTGATTGGTCTCAACCCTTTAAGATCATGTGCGATGCATTTGACTTCACTGTAGGAGCGGTTTTGGGGTAGAAAATTGACGGGAAACCTGTGGTCATTTACTACGCTAGCAAAACACTGGACGAGGCTTAGCGTAACTATACGGTTACTGAGAAAGAGCTGCTAGCTGTAGTATTTGCCCTAGAAAAATTCATATCATACCTTCTAGGTTCCCGTGTTATCATATACTCGGATCACACAGTTGTGAGGCATCTCCTTGCAAAGAAGGATGCGAAACCTCGATTAATCCGATGGATCTTGCTGTTGCAAGAATTTGACCTTGAGATTCGGGACAAAGCGGGAAAGCAAAATGTGGTAGCTGATCACTTGTCCCGTCTTCCTTTTGAAATAATTGACCCTTCTAGACCCATCACAGAACACTTTCCTGATGAGCACCTCCTGACTATCAGTACAGGCCTTCCACCTGGCATCACATCAGATTCCGTCCAATTGGCTGAAGGCCAAGAAGGACAAATTGCATTCCGATGCCAAGTATTACCTATGGGAAGACCCGTATCTATTCCGCATTAGTGCTGATCAGATAATTCGACGGTGTGTCGCGGAAGTGGAAATCAAAGACATACTCTCATTTTGCCATGACAAGGCATGCAGTGGACATTTCTCAGGACATAAAATCGCATCAAAAGTCCTCCAGTGTGGCTTTTATTGGCCCACAATTTTCAAGGATGCATACGATCACTGTAAGGCATGTACCCATTGCCAGACTTTGGGCAACATGAGCCATCGAGACATGATGCCTCTACAACCGATCCTAGTATGTGAAATTTTTGATATCTGGGGGATTTATTTTATGGGACCCTTCCCGATCTCGGATGGCTTCGAATACATCTTACTCGTAGTTGACTACGTGTCCAAGTGGATAGAAGCCATTCTGACCCGAACCAACAATCATAAAGTTGTTATCAAATTCATTCATCAAAACATCTTCTCAAGGTTCGGGATTCCATGAGCAATAATTTCCGACGGAGGGACCCATTTCACAAATGCTCAGTTCAGGTCACTGATGACCAAATACGGGGTGTCACACCGAATCTCTACTTCTTACCACCCCCAAACTAATGGTCTAGCTGAGCTATCAAACCGAGAGATCAAGAAAATCCTTCAAGTTACTGTTCGACCTGACAGAAAAGATTGGTCTTCTCGGCTTCTGGAAGCATTGTGGGCCTATAGGACCACCCACAAGACCCAATTAGAAATGTCTCCCTTCAGACTAGTGTACAGGAAGGCATGTCACCTCCCCGTCGAATTGGAGCATAAAGCCTATTAGGCAGTACGGAATTGTAATTTAGATCTTTCTAAGGCTGGAACCCACAGAAGACTTCAAATAAGTGAGATCGATGAATTACGCCACGACGAGTATGAGAACTCACGAATTTACAAAGATCGGGTTAAAGCTTTTCACGACAAACACATTTCTATAAAGATCTTTCATCCTGGTCAAAAGGTTTTACTCTTTGATGCCCGACTCAAATTATTCCCTGGTAAGCTATGATCTAAGTGGGTCAGACCCTACCTAGTTTGACAAATCTTTGAAAATGGAGCCATTGAAATCAGCCCACTTAGCCACGATTCCGAACTCTTTGTTGTGAACGGTCAGAGACTCAAACCGTTCATTGACATGACCGATATAAATTTGGCTGAGTCATCCTTTACCCTCCATTCCCCTTGAGCTCATTGCGCCCAGCCGATGGCATAAAACTCAGCGCTTAACGGGAGGCAACCCGTCATTCTTTGATAAACCTGAAACCTTTTCTGACATTTCTACGCGGAATTCATATTGCACTTTAGGGTTCATCCATTAGAATAGCCGACTTCACCTCAGGTACCCCTACCCAAGATTAGAAATCGTTCGCAACAAATCACTTCGACCCGTTCACTCACCAAACACCTGTCTTAATGCATGAACTAAGCTGAAATCGAACCCACCTAATTTACAATGGGGACATTGCAAATCTTAGGCATGGGGGGGGTATGAAAGTGCAAAATGTCAGGAAAATTCATATCAAGAAAGGGTTTCAATTCAGAAAAAAAAAACTTGAAGGAGGGGAGAAATAATTCAGGGTTATACAAAATGAGAGGAAGAAAAGAGTAAATTGCCAAAAAAAAAAGGAGCACAAAATGAAAAAGAAAAAGAAATAGTCATTAATAAAAGATTAAGGGATTAACTGAAGTTCTAGACCAGATCAAGAAAAGAGAAAAAGAAGAAAAAGTGATAAGGTGACATAACAAGAGATTAGCAGGAACGCTGATTTTAGGCCTCTTAGGCTAGATTCTTTAGCTTAAAAATTTACGTATTCATTAAAATCTGGATAATCCCCAAGAGGTTGGGGAAAATGTGAAGCTTAAGTATTAGGTCTAAGGCTTAGGAAGTATTCGACCTCGTTAACTGACCTTTAGTTTGCGGGATTCGGTAACCTAAGCACCCCAAATTCACACACAGTCTAGTTCAGTGCACATAAATATCCAAATCATGCAAAAGCGTTTAATGTTCTGAAAAAATCACCTAGATTAGGAGTGGCCAATCAACACAAGTTGATTTGGATGAGTTCCCAGCACAGAGAGGTGGGAAATTTCCCTCGAAGATGCATAACAACATATCATCTCCTCAGTGCTTGTCTCTTAGGATATTTAAATATCATACTGGGGGCATGTAAGCACTCTGCTGGTTCAGATACCATGAGCGGCATTATCATGAAATGTCGATTGCCAAGGTTTGAATTCGGCCACGGAATGCCATGGGCAGGATTATCTCAAAATCTCGAAAGCCAGGGTTCTGGGGGTTGCCATGGGCGGTGCTATCTCGAAGCATCGATAGCCAGCGACCCTTGAGGATTGATGATGGGGACGAGGAATCCGATACAGACCATGTTGAGAAGCTAATCCGAAGCTAGAAATAAAAAGAAAGAGAGAGAAAGCTCTCCAAATAAATAAATCTTCTGTCTCTCTCTTACAAAAATGCACTGCAAACTGAACCTAGGCTAAAAATGTCTTAAGCATGGGTGCTTTAACTGCGGAGTCCAACAAAACCTAGATTAGTTTCTATGGGCCTTAGAAACCTTTGCGGAGGAATGAGGCTAAAGAGGGTCAGGTCGGGATTTTGGTTGGTACATGAGTACCTCTAGGCCTATTGTCGGCATTCTGACCTAATCACAAAAGAAAAAGAGAAGCACTTATCGTAATTGATGACAGACACTAAGGGTCTAGAACAGAAGTTAAAACCTTGAAATTTTGCTAAGGGACTAGCAAAAGCTAGGCATGGGGGTATGATGGGAGCCTCATCATGAGCCATAACTAACCCATTTTGACCTAATAAAGAGAATAAAAGCTCCTACTTGACTTAGAAGAGGGCTTAATTGGAGGAAAAAGTGTTCTGAGAAGAAAATATGAAATAAAGGTTAAAACTACAATTTTACCTTTGCAGTACATAAATGGGATTTCTCAGAGACAAAACATAGGTAAAATGGTCTAAATGAGATAAAAAGTGGGTTGATTCAATCAGAAATGGGTTCATGTGCAATCCAGGAATTAAATGACATCTGATAACCCTAAAACAGACCTGCTTAATTCAACAAGGTTCCAGTCAATATAAAAATCAAGTAAACCCTCTAAAAATCATGTAAAAATATCCCCTAGGGTTTAGAACATTCAAATTGGCCTTTGGAACCTAGTTTGACCTAGATTAGGGTCCTAGCTCATCGATTGACCTAATTTGGGTTTTTATGCAAAATGTCCAGTTAAACGGGGTAAAACCTAAAATTCAACTTCACCATTGGATTCCTTAGGTCCAAATTATGTTTTTACCAAAATTTTGACCTAAGGGGAGGTCATCTTGACCTACTTTGCAATTTAGTGCACCCAATCACATTTTGGTCCCTATCTTTTGAAAATCATCACATAGACGCCCCTAGCTTTCTCGCCAATCTTACAATCAGGTCCCTCCACCATTAATGGGGAAGAATCCTTCTCCGGCAAGGGGGACAGGGGGGATACTCTCAGATCCCTTAGAGATCTCCTCCCAGAATTGGAAGGGAGATTCTCTGAGGAATCCCCATCCATCTGAGCTCGATCATAATCTCTGATTCCTGTCCAATCTCTCGTGCAAATGCAAGAAAGATTTGGATCCCAACCACCTTCCTTCTCTGGCGAGACGACGGTGGCTAAAAGCTTTCCCTCCACGCACCAGAAGCTCGGCCAGCACCTATGAAAAGACCTCCGACCCTCTGCGAATCTCTCAGACTTGTCTTGGCCGTAGAATCCTCCAAATTTCATCTCTCCTCTCTCCGGCCAAGAAACCCGCAAGCTCCGGCGATTACCTCTCCTCCTTCTCACCGCTCTGCTGCCAAACCAGCAACAGAGTCTACTCTGCCTCATCTTCCCGCATTGTGTTGCACCAAGCACACGCCTCCCTGACCTCCTCCTTGTCGCCGTTATCTCCCTCAGGGTTGTCTTCTCTGACGACGGCACAAACGAGCCGTCTGACTCCGCTGCCCCCTTTCACTCCCAACAGTCCAGATAAGTTCCCCATCTTCCACTCTTTCATTTCCCTCACTTTATTTCACACAATCACCCCTCAACCGTCCTGTCCACTGCCACCTTCCTCATCTTCGGCCACCCTCCGGCGAGGCGCTCCCGTCGCTCCGCAGCCCCACATGTCTCGTTGACCATCGCATAACCTCTGCCTCACCTCACTGAGGACCCTCCACTCATCCACAGTCCCACTACACCACCACAACAACCCCTCGAACACACCCACCTGTTCGACCACAGAGTCACCTAGGCACGCACGCCTAGGCTGCCCCGCGGCCTGCCACCTAGTGCTTCACCTTCGCTGTGACATGGCGAAGGTCCCCCAGTGATCTGATTAGGCCGCGAGGCTATTTTTGTGTCAGCCAGATTTCAAGCTCTGGCCGCCATTGGCGGCACTTCGAGGAAGCTTCTTATTTGCTCCAGGCCGCAGGACTGCAGGATTCCAGGTGCTGCAAACTTGGGCAAGTCTTGCGAAGACAGTTGACCCAGCGAGTGATGCCAACAGAGCTTGCAGTTGTGGGATTGAAGGCATGGTCTACAGCAGGCACGCGAGAGGAAGCGGTGGGCATTAGTCCCACATTGGTAAGTTACAAAGCGCGTATATCCTTTATATTGTTTTTGTGTTATAGCCTCGTTGCCTCTAGTCACACTTGGGGTGAGGTCCCTCACCTAACCATTGTGCCTCGTCCGCGAGTTCACCACGCGGACCTGGCGTGACCCGACTCGACCCTGTCCTGAGCACTCCTCGCGCACCACACCCACGCAGGTGCGCCTGGACCCGGGCGGGTGATCCAATCCGTTTACCCAGCTCTGGGAGAGCGTGCTGAGAGCGGTTTACACAGAGAGAGAGACGCACGGGTGTGGGTAGAGGGTTAGGTTTTGCTGTGCGTGGTTGTGTGCAGCACGTAGGGACTTAGCCGCTGCAAGCGGAGGAAGAAAGAAAGAAGGAGGCTCTGCCGAGGAAGAAGAAAGGCAAGGCAGAAAAGAAGAAGAGAGGCCAAAGGGAAACAGAACCAAGGAAGGAAGAAGAAGAAGGAAGGAGGCTCTGCCGAGGAAGAAGAAAGGCAAGGCAGAGAAGAAGAAGCGAGGCCAAGGAGAACAAAACTGAAGAAGAAGACAAGGGGCAGACAAAGATTCAAGAAGGCAAAGGAAAAGAAAAGGAAGAAGAAAGAGAGAGGAAAGCCAGACCTTGGTCGCAGGAAGAAAAGAAATAAAGAAGAGAACCAGAAGCAGCAAGGGAAGAGAAGAGAAGGAGCTCTACTTTAAGACGTTTGACATTGTATCGGACGTCCATTTTTTGTTCCCTTTGAGCAATTTCTTTCTACACCACTCTCATTGAACTAGTCATTTCTTCTCATTTAAAAAGTTGTGTTCTCAAGTTTTGGAAATACTTAGATTGCTCCTTGTGTTCGATCTCAGATACTCTGATTTTCGAGTTATAAATCTTTATTTGTTTTTGCAGAAAGTTCGTCTATATTACAACACAATATTTGTTAAAACACGATCTAGCTGCGTCAACATCGACCAATACTTGTTTTGATCGACCAAAACTGTAACAAAACTGTGATTATGGCCCCCAAATGATCTCGTGCCTCCACCTCCACTCATTGAGATGATACCTTTGATAGATTTTTCATTAGTGAAGAGGCACATCACAACTTTTCTCTCTACTCACGCCTCTCACCTCACGTAGGTTGCCCCATTGACCTAGACTACTTTGAGTGCATCTTTCCAGGTCTTAGAGACTGACTTACCTACCATAGGATTGGTTGCCTCTTTGATCAGACCTTTTATGCAGGTGCAAAGGGTAGTCGCATCAAGGGTGCTGACCCTATGGCTTATCATCTCTTTTATTCCAACCTTCGCAACATAGGTGAAGGCTTTGATATTCAATTGACTTCAAACATCTACGGCATCGAGGTTCTCGTCAATGCCAATGTCTTGTTTCAAGTTCTTGCTTGTCCTTCTTTTGGCCCCACTTATCTTGACTTGCACCATGACACCTCCTTCGATATCATTAGGGAGACGTTGATGACTCCTGAATCCTTTGACTTGGGCAATCCCACCAAGTCACTCTATTTTTTTCCTCTCCTATAGTTCCTCAACCGCGTATTTCTTTGGAATTTCATGTCCAAATCTACCTCTTTTGAGAATTGTCCAGGTCCAATGCTTGTGGCCCTCTATGCCTTCATGACCAATAAGGCATTTGATTGGAACCGTTTCAACCTCACCTTCATGGAAAGGAAACCCACAAGCACCTTTCCTTTTGGCACCCTTCTCTCCCACATCTTCCTACATTTTAATGTCCCCATGGACATTAATCATAAGTGGTTTATCTATCGTGTTTCAATTTCTGGAAAGCTCACATACTCCAAAATGGAATAGGAGCATCAGCAAGCTTGTCAGGATCTTCCTCATGCAGCAACTTCCTCTTCCTAACCTCCTCCTTCTTAGGCTAGACCTTCCTTTGCTCCACCTCCATACACCCCCTACCGGCATTTCGATGCTTATTGCCCACCTCCTGTGAGACCCTCTCCTTCTTTCTTTGACATGGAGTGGACTTATCTTGACAAGCAGTTCACCATATACGACACATTGGGAGTACATGACATGACAAATCAAATCTCTCTGATGACGCGCCTCCAGAGAGAGACAGGTTAGGTTATGATGGAGCACGACACTTAGGTTTCTACATACCTAAATAGGTAAGGTCAATTTTTGGATTAGCTTGGAGAGAAAATCCACTCACTTATTGTCTATGACCAGAGACCCCCAAGCTAGACGTGCAACAGCAGCAACTCCTCCGAGTAGTTCAATACCTTCCATTTCCCAACAAACTCAGTAGACCAATCCAATAGTCCAACCGTCCCATGGATCCATTGATATTCAAATCTCACCACTTTCGGGATGCAAACATTATTTCTCCTCCACTACCGGGTCCAGCACCAGCACTCCTCCATGTTCTCTGGATGACTTCGTTATTGATGTTGAGTTTCCATCAAATATCAAGGCGCTTCTGAGTTTCTTCTAGACTTTTTTTGGTTTGGATTGTAGTACTCTATATTTTGTCTCTTGGATTGTAGAACTCTATATTTATATTTTGTCTTATAGTATTTTAAAGCTTTGATATTTGAGTTCTGTAGCACTTTCATCTAGTAAATTGATATATCTTACTTATTGTTAAAAAATTTGAGCTTATTCTCTTAATATTAGTTAAGGTTGCTTATAATTCTTTCAATTTTATAACAGCACATCATGAATTGCATAAAAATTTCATAAAGGGGGAGAAACTATTATTTGTCAATGTAATTTGATTGCTTAAATCTTTTTGTTAATAACAAAGGAGGAGAAAAATTTAATCATGCATCTTTATACTCATGCATACTTAATTATAATTTTGTTAACATTAAAAAGGGGGAGAATGTTAATACCCTTGTTTCGATATAACAAAATTATGTTTTTATTGAGGACTAACCATTATAGGTTAAATCAATCTATGATGTGTCCTCATCAAGAGTATTCAAACACTTCATGTGATATCATTCAAGAAGAAGACTTAAAGACTGTTTTTACCTTTATTAAGTCTAGAACTATGTAAGGAACCTCAATAAAACAAGAATCCTAAGTTTTCAGAATTCGTAAAAATCGTTCTCTTTTTGAACCTAAATCATTACTACTGTTGATCCACCAATACCAGTTTTGATCGACCAAACCTTAATCGACCAATTCCTTTATTTAATCGATCAAAGACATCTAATGGTCATATTACCTCCTGATCAATCAACCCCTATTTATTTAATCGATCAAAATGTTCCAACGGTCAAATTCTCTTTGAATGTATAAAGTTGGTCAAAATCCTATTTTAATCAATCAATATTGAATCAATCAATACTTTTATTTAATCGACCAAAAGTATTTTTGATTGACCAAACCCATGTTTTGATTAATCAAAGCCGTATTTTTCAGTATTTCCAAAATAGGTCAAAAAAACCTACAAATAAGACCTTTGACCCCCTTCTTCAAAATACATCTCAAGAGCTTTCAAAAAGCAAAACACACATATTTTCTCTAGTGCCTTCACGTCTCTACACCTACAACTATTGCGATCCAAAGCACGATCTTTTGCGATTCAAGAAAGCTTGAATTTTTTTAATCTTATTGAGGTTCCATAGGAATTATTGTTATTTACTTTATATTCTGTTGTTCTTAATTTGGGAATCCAAGTTGTCTTGGAAGTCTCGTTCCTCTTCTTTTGATCAAGTGTAAGAGAAGACATTTTGTAAGAGGTTGTGCCACCCTCGTTCAAGTGGTACGTTAGTGGATTTGACTTACATCGACTAGTCGAGAAAATCCTAAGTTGGGAGGCTTAGGTAGTAGCTTTTACCTGAAAGGGTTCCCACTCTAAATCAGGTGTCATCTTTCTGCTCTATGCTTATTTAAATTTTGATTTGTGGTGAATAATATTTTAAATTCTCATAGAAATAGATATTACACTATTCACCCCCCCCTCTGGTGCATACTTGATCCATTAGGCTCCACACGCACTCACAACCTCTTCCCCACCATAACCACCTCCCTTCCCTTCCTATAAATACACTACCCTACCACCACATAAAGGCATCCTTGGCTATATTTATCTCCACCAAAAATCTTACACACAAGGCCAAGGAGGAAGGAACTAGGCATGCACATTAAGGAGGCCAACTCCATGTCTTCTTAGTCTACACTTTACTTTCTTCCTCCTTGGAACTAGGCTAATGAGCATCACCTCGAAGGATGGCGAGGCAAGGGAGAAGGGTGGTGGACGTCCACCCTAGGAGAGCTTGGAGGATTATCATCATCATTGGAGCATAGAAAGCAAGGGAGGAATCCTCTTCAAGTGCAGGAGCAACCGCACTTGGAGCGAGGGCTTCAATCATTTTGGAGTATATGACTTTCTTCTTCTTTTACCTTTTTGTAATTGCATTTTCATTTTTATTAAGCATTCCTCTACACTTGAGGATTACTTGTGTGGGAACCTCCACACAAATGAGCTTCTCAAGTGCAACATTTGTGCAACTTCATTATTCTATAAAAAGTTTGTTTGCCTTTCAATTTTATGCTTCTTTAGTTCCTTAATCACACACAGTTACTCCTTAATTACCCTAGGCTACACCTGCCTAGGGTGAGCTTAGGAAGGTTGGGGTTTTTATCTTCGTATTTTTGCATTTCATCTACTATCTTCAATAGTATTGTTGTCCTGATTTCAAAACCCAAAAAATCGCAAATCACAAAAAAATTAAAAAAGAAAATTTGAGAGAGGAAGAGAGAGAGAATATAGATTTCATAACTATCATTTACCTCATTGGATGACCCTAGATACTCTCACTATCTACGTTTTACAAATTTAAAAGTCAATTGATTTTATGTGTTACAACGATTAAGAACTCTTCTTATAAAATTGCGTACATTTTGCATAATAAATAAGGAAATCTATACATACATGCATATTTAGGACTTATGTATGTTTTATAAATAAATGTGGCTAATTAAATGGGAGTGATGAATAACGTTGAGGAACTTGAAGATCCACTTTGGAAGAGAGAAGGACCTATGAAGAAGCCTAAATAAAGAAGAATAATACAAGAGTTCAAAAGAAATAAAGACAAGCAAGGAGGAGGAAGGACAAGGGACACATGGCTCCACCTAAGCCTCCCAAACCTTAGGCTTTAGGAGAACCTATTTCTCTACATAACCATGTCCTAAACCCAAGATAGAAAGATCATCTACACCCTTGGATCCCCACCCCAAGGCTAATTATGACATGGCATATTTTTAGCAACCCAAACCTACCACCTAAGGGAACCTATTCACCATTCAAAAGCCATCCAAAGGACCATGTTCCATCCCTATTTTAAACCTCCCATGGCTGGCCAAGAGGTCATCAACCTCCCCCTCAACTGGCTCCTTAAACCACTCCTTAGAACCCTCCTTAGTGTCCTTAAACCTAAGCCCATCATCCACCCTTAAACCTTGATCTAAAAGTCCCATTAAACCTCTCAAGGCCACCCACTCTAGAGAATTTCAGAGGGTTCTCTTGGACATCCACTTTGGCTCCAAGATCCACCATTAGATGCTCATCCAAGGGCTTGGTTTGAATGAGAATTGGTGGATGCATCTTGGCCTTCTTCCATTTAATCCAAGGGTCCACATCAATCCTACATCCCTATAAAAACACTAGGACCCCCCACCTATTGTATCATCACTCTTCTTCTACCTTAGCTCTACCTTACATAGTGCATGCCCACTACCTTAGCTCCACCTCCATGGCCGACCACCACCTTAGCTAGGTTATCTTCTCCATTATACCACCACCTTCCCTCCACCTTAGTTAGAAACATTCCTTTAAAACCATCTTCTTCCTTAGCTCTTCCTCCTTCACACCACCTTGGTGGCTTTGCTGCAACTCCTCTAGTCTTCTCAGCTTCTTCTCGATTTTTGGATTTGAGATTCCTCCAAGCAACCTCCTACATGCATCCAACAAGCGGCACTGCATCACTTTTCTTTTTCACGCCCTCTCTCTGTCTCTCTCTCTCTCTCTTTCCTTTTCTATATTCTACTTTAGTTAGATTAATCTTATGTTTAGCTTAAACTTCATGATAATTAATAGAAGCAATTTTTTATTTCAATATTTGCAATCTCCTTTCCTTGTAGGGGGAGTAGGGACTTGTTAATATTTAGTGTAGGACGTCTATGATGGTGGTCTCCCACCCATGGGTGGTCTTAGGCACCATTAGGGGGAGTCTCCATTCGGGTGCTCCATCATTGACACTAACTCCGAGCACTGGGATCTTTTCTAGCCCTTCCTTGGGGACAAAAGAGATTTTTCCTTCTGTCATCATGATTGGACGAGGGAGGGTAGTCTGCAAGATAGGATCTTGAGAGCATATGCACTCTCCATAGCATGAGATGTGCTAGTGGTAGGAGGCATGGCATCTCCCTGCACTTGGGCCTCACCATCCACCAGGCCTCTGGTCTTCGACCAAGTGGGAGGAGCTAGTGACCTACTTACAACAGTTTAGACCTAGGGAGGATCCTGATACGTTTTCCTATAGGCATGGCATGTTCACTACCAGTCGTGTCTACAGGAAGCTCACAGACTCTAAGTTGCTAGATCAGGTAGACAAGGAGTGTGCAGGTCACTGGAGCATCTAAGCACCTCTTAAAGTGAGAGTTTTCTTATATCTCTCATGAAGAGAGGGCTTTGTCACTAGACGTCTACGCATGACTCTTATGGGCACGGAATCCCAACTCTACGAGCTTTGCTTAGGAGTAGAGGATAGTACACCACATCTTTTTGTGAGTGCCCATTCACCTACGTCATCTAGAGGGAGGTGTGGGGGTCTAGCCCACCTTCTTGGGAGAAATTATGGTGGCTTCTTCTAGACCAGGCGCAGGATTGGGGCAAGATGGTGTCAGCTTGAGCCATGTGGCTAGCCCGCAATGGCTTGGTTTTCGAGTAAGAGAGAGTCTGGTCTAGTAAGGTTATGAGAAGAGCCCAGATATGGGCGAACGATTAGTCGTCTTACTTGCAACCCCCATTTTTTATTAATAAAATTTGGATGGGCACCACATAGGGGTCTCATCCTTTCTTTACTTCAAAAAAAAATTGCAAGCTCCTTGTCTTGATATTTGTCTCATGCCTAATATCACTAAAAAAAACCAGAAAAATTCTCATATGAAAAATGACCAAAAAAATGTAATGAAAGGTTTTAAACAAGCGATTGCCTCCTCATGTTTGGCCTGGACTCCAAACTGTTTAGCATAAAATTTATTTGATCATTAGATATTCACGCTACAATGATTTCGAAATTAAAATTGAATTTATTTAGCGTTATCATTGGGGAAGCCACTTACAACATTAGATGAGCTAATTATAATTAAGGGGCCTAAGGGCTAGGTATTTACTATACATCTAGCATATTTAGATTCTACAGTACAGATTGGGGAACATGAGCTCTTAACCAATCTTTGGTGATCTCAATGGTGGATTTCAATGACACTCGAGGAATGGATTGGTTATCACAATATCACGCAATTGTGGATTGTTACAGGAAGTGGGTCATTTTCTTTATTCCTGGAATTCCACAGTTTGAGTTTATGGGCTAGCAAGATAGTGGTGCTATACTCTATATATATATACCCTTCGAGCTACATGACTTCTACAAGGGGGTTGTAGTGGTTACATAGCATATGTTACGACAGCCACTACTCAAGAGGAAAAGAAAAAATTGAGCTTAGTACCAATTGTCCAAGAATTTGATGACATATTTCCTGACAATCTTCTTGGACTTCCTCCAAATCAGGAGATCGAGTTTGAGATCTCTGTGATTCCAAGCACTAATCCTATTTCTATCACCCCCTATCGAATGGCACCAACAAAATTAAAGGAAATAAAGGCTTAATTACAAGAATT
The DNA here is from genome assembly GCA_037157565.1 of Thalassia testudinum. Taxonomy (NCBI): domain Eukaryota; kingdom Viridiplantae; phylum Streptophyta; class Magnoliopsida; order Alismatales; family Hydrocharitaceae; genus Thalassia; species Thalassia testudinum. Next base: position 73,193,366 of record JAZHRO010000063.1, read on the forward strand.
AGCAGAGAAAGGATTCATCAAGTCGATTACATCACCATGGAGCCCACTAGTGCTATTTGTAAAGAAGAAAGATGGGACCTTAAGGTTGTGCATTGACTATCATCAACTGAACAAGGTCACCATCAAGAATAGGTACCCATTACCTAGTATTGATGATCTATTTGATCAGCTTCAAGGAGCCACATTGTTTTCAAAGGTTGATTTGATGTCAAGATAACATCAACTAAAGATCATGGATGATGATGTTTTGAAGATGGAATTTTGAGCGAGATACGACCATTACAAGTTCTTAGTGATGTCATTTGGATTAACAAATGCCCCAGAAGCATTCATGGATTTAATGAACATAGCCTTCAAGCTATATTTGGACTGATTTGTGGTGGTCTTCATTGATGATGTCCTGGTGTATTCGAAGGATGAAGCCGAACACAAGGAGCACCTCTATATTGTGGTAGAGGTCCTTCTGCAGCACAAACTCTATGCCAAATTCAGCAAATGTGAGTTTTGGCTAAAGTATCCTTCTTGGGACACTTCGTGTTTGGTGTCAGTATTGTAGTGGATCTAGTGAATGTCACACCCCAAAAACTCAAGTCCCCAACGAGGGTTGGAGTTTCGAGGAATGGCAATAGAAGAGGTGTTGGTCTATTTAATTCAAGTTATACTAACTAAGTCGAGCTACCAAAGAGTTCCATTCAATAAGAAAATGGAAGAAAATATCGGGAGAATGGCACATAAATGAGAATATGTAGCATAAACTAAGCATGCACTCAGCAAGCATATAACAGACATAAATTCATTGTAAAACCAAAACATAAAAGTTACTTGCCAAAAGTCTTGTCAAAACGTACACAGCAACAAATCCTAAACGTCAATGACACACGATGGTGACAACTTGAAAGTAGGTCACAAAGTAGGGATAAGCCAATCGGCTCGATAGAGAACAAACTACAGTATCATACTCAAAAACACAAGGTAGTGTACAGTTTCACTAACCAACTATATCCCTAGCCCAATCTCAACACCCCATGTTTAGACTTCCAAATGCAATTAAACCTTAACAACCACCATGGTCCAATCCCATTAATCATCTTGCCCCATTACCTCATGATTTGATATTATAAGTTATTCTCTCACTCACCTCAATTATCAAATTCTAGGAATCATCCCTCTCTACCAGAGGATATTGAGATGCATCATTCCTTTGGATTCCAATGAGATGCATCATTCCTTTGGATTCCAACCTAATAGTCTCACCTTGGCCAAGGGAGAGGGTAGTAAGTATGTTGATCCTCAGGAAAGACATGCTTGCACTTGGCATATTGAGAACATTGCTAATCTCAGCAAGAAGAGTCGAGTTGTTACCGCTTTGTTCGTCTTTGTGGTTATTATAGTCATTGTGGTATATGACAAAAACGGTTACCAGTTTAATACAATTTATTACTCGGAATGAAAAGTTTCCCGAGGTCAAACTCAGGGAGAAAACCAAAATTCCATAAGCATATAAATTCACAATATATATAAAGTTTTACAAATTAAGAGAGAGAAAAAGAGAGAGAGGATAATTGGCTTCTTCTTCTCTTTCTTCAGTTGGCTCTTCTCTTTAATTTGTTTTCTTCTTCATTCTTCTTTTCTTCTTCTCTGCTTCTTCTTTCTTCTTCTTCTTCAGCCTGTCTTCTTCTTTCTTTTCTTCTTCTCTTGCTGCTGACTCTCCTTTTTCGCCGATGTCTGATTCAGCGCTCAGACTACTTAACTGCTCCGTTGCTACAGTACAGCTCCTCTTTTTCTTCATCTTCTTTCCTTCCTTTCTTCTTCCTTCTCCTTCCTTCTTCCCTCTTCCCTGCGGCTAAGTCCTGGCTGCTGCTTCTCTCCTTCTTTCTTCTTTCCTGCACACACATGCAAACATCAGCGCAAAACCTACCCTACCCCTTCCCCGCGTCTCTCTCTCTCTCTCTCTAGATCTCTCTTTAGGAAGCTCTCCCAGAGCCGGGTAATCGGGTCGGGTCGCGTGCCCGGGTCTAGGCGCGCCAACGTGGGTGGTGCGCGAGGAGTGTACAGGAGGGTTTCGGGTCGGGTCAGATCCGCTTGGGTGAGCCGCGGACGAGACCTGGTGATAGGTGAGGGACCTCACCCCATGTGTAATCGGAGGAGAAGAGCCTATACCACTTTTTCAATTTAAGTGGTGGCGCTCGCTCCTACACTTACGAGGTGGGACTAAATTCCCACCTCCATCTGCTCGCCCGCAGGCGAGAAGCAGCTGTCGATTGGGTAGCAGCGAAGGCTTCACGCTCCCAATTGAGAACCTGGGCGCCTTCGCGGACTTGCCCCGTGTTGCCTGGAGCCCGCGCCTGGCGTCGAAGGGACCTAGAGCTGCCTGCGAAGGAGCTCCTACAGCTCATCAATGGCGGCGAGGAGGGTGAACCCTGAAAGCACGAAGACGACCTCCCGGCCACGTCAAACAACACAGGGAGCTTCGCCGGAGTGTGGTGAAGGCGGTGCGAGGGGCGGCATGTGGTGAGAGTGCCTGTGGGTGTGCACCTAGGGCAAACTGCGTGCGCAGAAGTGGGTGTGTTCGGGGGGTGCTCAGAGTTTGTAGGGTGATGAATGGAGTAGGGGAATCGCTAGAGTGGAGTGAGGGGGAGCTTCTGGGCTTCTCGGCGAGAGGTGGAAAGGTCTGTGGAAGTGGGGCGATCTCGCCGGAGATGGTGGCCGGAGGCGGAGCAGATGAAGGTGGTCGTGGCAGTCGAGGGGTTTAAAAGACTAATTCAAGAAGGGAAAAGTGAGGGGAGAGTAAGGAGAAAATTCCTACCTACTTAGTCGACGAAGAGGGAGAGGGAGACTTCCTGACGCATGCCTGCCGGAGCTGAGGACGAAGGTGCCCAGGGGAGGAGTGACGGCGACTAGGAAGAGATCTGAGGATGCCAGCTGGTGCAACCTGGCGTGGGACGACGAGGCAGAGTAAGCTCTGCTACAGGTATGGCAGCAGAGCGACGAGGAGGAGGAGGAGAGTTCGCCGGAAGCTAGGGCAATTTGACCGGAGAGAGAGGAGACGAAAGAGGGGAGTTTTCTCGGCCAGAAGTAGCTTGCCTTGGACGATAGCCCCTACCGCTCCTTATAAAGGCGCTGGCGAGGGGAGTAGCCCGAGGGAGCGACATGCAGAGCTCGTCGGAGATGATCAGAGATGGAGACCCATGCCTTTCGTGCGTTCACACGAGAGGCATGGGCAGTTGCAGGTCTCAATGGAAGGTCCCTACGATAGAGGACGACGTAGGAAACCCCCCATTCATTCTTGAGAACAGGCATCATACCCTGCGTGGCGCCATCCTCCGCGCAAGGTCGCCGGAGGTATGGCACCTGTTCAGAATGGTAGGGAGGACCGTTCTGCAAATAATGATGAGAAAGATAGGGGGCAATGTGTAAGGGTTTCAAAAGATAAGGGTCAAAAAGTAATTCAAGAGGGCCAATTTGTAAAGTCGGTCAAGATGGTCTTTTCTTAGGCCCAAATTTTTATACCAGCCTAATTTGAACCTAAGGATTTTAATGGTGAAATTTGATTTTAGGTTTGACCACGTTTGACTGATCAATTTGTGCAAAAACCCAAATTAGGTCATAAATTGGGCATGGTTCTCATTTTATGTCAAAATAGGTTGCAAAGGCCAAATTAAAGGTTTTAAACCCTAGGGAATATTTTTCCATGAATTTTAGAGGGTTTAGTTGATTTTTATCCTACCTCGAACCTCATGAATTAAAGTGGGTTTGTTTTAGGATTATAAAATATCTTTTAATTCCTAGAAGTTGTTATAACCCTTTTCAGATCAGATCATCCCACTTCCTTCCTTATTAAGCTTATTTGACCTATGTTTAGACCCTTAATTACCCTGTTTGTGTACTGCATTGGTAAAATTACAATTTTACCCCTTATGATTTGTCTTATTCTTCAATTCAGAATTTTCTGAGTTAAGTTTCTCTTTAGGTTTTGTAGGAGCTTCTTCATACTTATTTAGATTAAATTGTGCTAGTTAGGGTTCATGATGAGGCTCTCATCATCGAGCCTCTTGGTAACTACCCAAGCATACACCTTGCGACCATGAAGAGAAAGTTTGGTTTGTGTCCAACAAGGACCAGTCACAGATTAAACTAGATCATCCTTGCAAAGTTGACCAGAATTGTCAAGCCACACCAATGCTCCCACTAGGAGTGGCTCCCTGTAGGAGCACAGTCTTTGGGTGTGCCCTCTCAATTCGACGTCGGACGAGATCTCAACCAACCCATTACGATACCTAAGCAACTTCCATACACATAAGCACCAAGTGGGCCTCTAGCTACGAGTACCACATACCCCAGCATCCCCCACTGCACATGCAAATGTCAACAATGCCTAGAGCCACAAGTACCTCTTCATCGATTAAGAATCAAGTACATCCAAGTACCATGTACCGATGGAAACGCAAGGCTATCACCATACCGAAACCCTTGATGAAAGGCTCATCATAGCTTCTAATTACCCCTAATTAACTAGTTTCCCTAGTTAATTAACTAGGAATATGTTTATAAAAGGGATAATTATAGAATAAGGGACAAATCAATAAAGGACCTAAAAATAAGTTTAAAATGGTTAATTAAAAGTCAATTAACATTATTAATAATTTAATTAATAAATGGACTCGAAATATCATTAATTGGTTACCTAATTAATATCTAATTTAACTTAAGCATAATTTATACTTAAGTATATAATAACTTAAGTAACTTAACTCAATTAAATAAATTAAGCTAAAAAGGTCAAAAATGTAAATTCAGGGTAGATATATAATATTTATCTAATTTATAATCATATATAAAAAGTTTAAAAAGAATTAAATTAAAAGAAGCCTTGAAAACCTCAGTTTACGTTTTAGTTCTTAGGTTTCATCACCTTTGAGTCCTTTTTATGCATAAAGGTCCTTAACTTTTCTTACACCCACGCCCCTGTGAAGACCTTTCTTCTTCTTCTTCGTTTCTTCTTCAGTCGCTCAATGGCTGACGAACAACAGTGCGTTTACCACCTAATCACCTTCCATCTGATGCCATTCCACCCTCGCCAAGCTCCTGGAGCTTGCACTTACCGTCATCTTTCCATCCCACGGTCTGGATGCACCTGAAATCCTATTTAGGGCTCAAGGTTAACTTCACTGGCATCAGAGAAGATGCTAGTGGTTACCTTGAATCTATTCACAATTCCATCCAGATTTGAGCTCCTTCATAGCTGCCGAACCCTATAAATACCCCTTAAACCCTTTGATTTTGGTAGTTAGCTTCCTACCCTCTTCCCCCAACTGTAGCTAACTAATAGGCTATTCATCCCTATTCCGATGAATTATCTTCACCTCCACACACTCTCTCCAATTGCTTCCACCATCTGCCGAGCTCCGCTGTCTTCCACGGCATCTCTGGACAAAGAGATGACTTCGGACTCCGCTTCTACTCCGCAAATGCACTCGCCGGACGTCTTTCCCTGACCCTCTAGTTTCATCCTCCGTTAAAAGCCATCGACGAAGATTTATACCCCCCTTCGTCCAGGTAACAATAGGGTTAGGTAGGTAAGTATAGCGTACTTTTAATTTAGTAGGTTAAGTAGCTTAGGCCTTTATGCTCAGTTTGCTTGTCATCTTCTCTGGCTCCGAAGAGCTCATTGAGCTTGTCTGGAGCACTCTTTTGCTATTTTTACGCATCAATCACCTTCCTTTTATCATCATGAATTCATAGCACTACTCCCTCATTTTTTTTATCAGCTGATATGCCTTAAGTCATCGCCACATTCACCGACGAGCTCCGCTGTCCACGGCGGAGGTCACCGAGGGTAGACCACATCCAATTACGGCTCTCCATCACACATACACCACTTAAGGGCCTCATTCGAGGTGTTAATTAAGGAATTAATCACCTATTCATAAAACACCTAAATTCATTTCAACTCTTGAGTTCACTATCCATGGTGAGCTCGAGAGAGTTAAAACATCTAATTAATCACATCTAGGTCATCGCCATATCTTAATGAGCAAATCTTCTCACTCAATTGAGTAAGAGGAGTCAATCTGAGTTCCAGCGAACTCAGATTGCATCTTCTTCTAATTTTATCTTTCATTGAGTCAAATGTCAAGCTCTTGAGGTTCCATATGACCTCAGGAGACTTTTTAGGTTATTTCTGAGAGATTCCTTGGAGTTTTGAACTTCATAATGTCAGAACTGGACTCACTGGAGCTCTGGCGAACTCCGACGAGTTGAAATTTGTTTTCAGCCCATAGAACTCTGTGCAGAGCTCCAGATTGATTACTAATGACCTAAGGATTTTGTATTGATCATTAATTTGATATTTTGATGCTTAGAGCTTGTCTTAGGATTCTATCTTCTCTGACTCCGACAGAGTTGGACAGACACCTTCATTAGGAATGAATCCAATCTGAGAGGTCTAGAAGCTTGAGTGAAGCATGATGAAGTTAATTCTATTGATTATTTACTCAGAGAAACTGTAGTTTGCTCTGCTAAACAAACTCAATTAGGATCTCAGGCGATGAGTCCTAAACCCTAGAATTTCTGACTGAAATTACTTTTGAAGACTCCAAATCAATTCCTGAAGATAAATAGAACTAATCCAGGTCTTTAATTTGTTTAGAGAAGCTCTAATTCAGAAAGGCAATTTCTAAAGCTTTATGGTCAAACTCAGGCTTGATTTAGAGAATTTTTAAGTGAAGTCGATGATTATTGAGTTGAATCTAATGTCAAGATGATTTAGAGGTTGATAGAGTTGATTGGAAGGTGTTTTATTGAAGAATTAGGCCAAATCTTTTCACTGTCTAGTTTGGGTCATTTTTGAACCCAAACTATTTCCAATGCATTAATGATGAAATTTTAATGCCAATCCTATTCAATTGGGATCTCTAAAACCTTCAGAGATTATTTGATTTGATACCTCTAGGCTTAAACTCTCTGTTGAGTTGTTTAGAGCTCAAAATGGAGCTCTGAAGCTCTTAAACGAAGATCAGAAGCTTTATCTTCTTCCCTGAAGCTCTCAGACCTTCTTGTCTCTACTTAATTGATGCGAAATGATTCACTGAAAGCACACAGGCCTTCAATTGAGAGCTGTTTAGCTTCTGCAGGTCTTTAAACCTAAGTTTCCTCTCTATAGACCATTTTCGCCATGAAAACCTTCCATCTTCGCCCTTCAAATCGAAGGGCCAAAACTAATTAGAACACCAAATTAGTGTTATAATCCTTTAGATTATCCTTAGAGCTTTCGATCAAGCTTTGGAATGCTCGATTTGGTCCAGCTAATCGGCTAGAATCGTTGGCCAAAGTTCGGTCTGGAATGGACAATGATAGTCCCACATCAATTACGAGTGAGTGCACGCCTTAGTATATCATGATTTTGTGCCGACGACGCTTCGGTCATTAACACTGGGCGCAAAGAGAAACTGGCTTGGGTGCAGGCGCGTGCATGTGCACGTGCCTGTGCAGATGTGTGTGTGCGTGCGCAAGCGTATGCCTGTGTGCATGGGCCGATGAGTGGCCGTGGATGTGGATGTAGGCCTAGGAGGCCGAGACAGTGCATTGAGACAAAACTATGAAAATCCACCTAATAAACGAATTAGACCCGGCTGAGTAGGGCCTGGTCCCGCCCCTTGTGAGCGTTGTGTATCCTTAAAAGGCTGGGCCACCCATTAACCAAATTTTTGAATTATAAAAAAAATGGGTTAAGGCTCAAAGAAATCGGCTAAGTGTGGATTGCATTGTGCATAGTATAGGTAATGTAAGAAACTAAAATGAGAGAGTTAGAGAAGAGAGAACAGAGAGGGTTTAGAAGAAGAAGAAGAAAATAAAAAGAAGAATAAGAGAGAGAGAATTATGGTAGAGATTAAAAGAAAAGGAAAGGGTTGAAGAAAAGAAGAAAGGAGACTTGTGATTTTTAATTCTTATTTTTCAATGTAATAATGTCTCCTTTTAATATTTTGAGCTTAATTGATGTATTAGGGCATTTGTATTCATTTGTATAACTTTTTCTTGCCTTAATCTTTTATAATTAGTTATAATGGGTGTAATAAACATGTTTACTTGATTTTTAATGAAAAAATCACATGTGTAAATATGTTCTTTCTTAATGGAATGTTGCATGCTTTTAAGTAAACATCTTTTATGCAAGATTCATGTACTTAAAAATATTTTAATTATAATTCTGATTGATTAAGTAATTAGTAATTTATGTTTAGGAATTAATGGTGAATTAAGATAAGTTATACCTCCCAGTGAACAACCTGGACTCAACTAGTTAAAAAGAATTAAAACTCTAAAATGTTAGGTTAACTTGACCCTATACTACACAATTAATATTAATTCAAGTTAACCTAAGTTACTTTCTCATACAATTAATTAAGTTTAAATAACTTAATTAACTATGTTGAGGAATTAAACGATCAACCCTTCAAGTTCTAAGGTAAATATCCTGGTAGCCTCTAGCCACCACAACAGCATCGAGTCCCCAACCCGAGCAATGAACCCATGGTTCAGAAGTCCAAGGGTGCAGCCTTACAAGCTCACCTAGTAGACTTACTATCATTTAATTCCATTGAGTTCCATGTCCGAAAAGAAGCCCTACAGACCTAGTGGACCGCCTGGGGTCTTTACCCAAGACCTTAGGATCCAAGCATTTCCTTTTATTTGACTCTGACCAAGCCATTAACAGGTTCAACATTTTGGATTCAATCCCTCACTTAGCCAAATTCAATCAACTTTTAATCCTCTTCTTAGAGTTCCAGCAAGATGGAACAAGTACACCAGTACCGATCCTAGTCCTAAGTACCAGTGCTGGGCACCCATTATCCTAACCAGGCCACCGTGTACCAATACCAGTATTGAGCTCTAGCGTCGATACTAGGCACCCATAGCACAGCCTTAACCAAGCCAACTAGTATCAATACTAGACTTTAGTACCGGTACTGCGAAATCCCAGTACAATTTCCACATCTCCAGCCAATATCGGTATTGAACGTTAGTACCGCTACTAGGCACCCCCAGTACCATTTCACAACACCAGCTACTATCGGTACTAAATGTTGATACTCATACTAGACACCTAACAAACCCTTCCAAGTAATCCAGTCAGTACCTGGATTGATCACTGGTACTGGTACTGGGCACCCATTGCCATGACTACCAAACTCATCTAGAACTGGTATTGGTCACCAATACCGATACAAGGTGCCTTTAGTACCAAACTCAAAACCCATTTTAGCCCGTGATAAGCCAAGTAGTATCGGTATTGATCATCGATACCGGTATTAGGTGCCTCCAACACCTAGTTCTAAACTTTAAAACTCCCATTTGATTACCCATGTTTACCACTTAACACCACACATTTAGAACATCATTCTAAGCATTTACAAGCACGGAAAGAACACAGGTAACTAGATAAATCAAGAGAAACACACTTCTATTTGTTTACCCACATTCACCACCAAATTACACAAATAACACAGAAGTGGGTACAACTGATGAATTCACAATATAACTGCACAAGTGTGAAAGTAATGATCTACATAAAACCCATAATAGCAACCCATTGCTTGACCTAGTCTTTCTCCAATCAATACATACTCAAGGTACATATGTGCATCCATTGGCGTGAGGCCTAGAACCCCTTAGCATACCTTTACCATTACTAGAGTTCTTAATAAGATTTTCACCCTACCATTCCATAGTTGTGTCCTACTTATCAAAGTAGGGTCCCTATACTCTTACTAGAATCCTTAAAGCTTGGTTTAAACCATGCATTGGGCCATGCAGGTACCCTTGCAACTTGGTCACATGCATCCACATTTAAGTCTTCCCCTTTACATTTAAAACCTTTATGCCCAAAAACACCCTCAAAATCCTTAAGATCAAGATGTGAAACGGGTTTGCTCTCATGTAACTCAACACCACACACACACAGACCAATCCCACATCCTCTAATTTCTCGATGCCTACAAGGCCATAAATTGTTCCACAACATGAGACGTGAGGAACAGGAAGATGATTGAATGACGATGTGCAAGAGATATAAGGACAAGGAGATCCTCATTACAAATACCACCTAAGAAAGGTGACTTTAATCATTCCACTACAACATAATATTCATATTCATATGCTACTTTAACTTTCCATGCTAATAGATAGTTTAACAAATAAAAAAAATGAAGATTCAGTATAGAAAATAGTATGTGAAAGAAAAGGAATGGTCCTAAAAGGTTCAAGTTAGACCCAGTCCATAATACAGTTGAGTGAGCTAAAGTAAGGAACCATAGTAAAATCAACAAAAGCTAGATAGTGCCTCTCACTTATGGTCCATTCATGAGTGTAGTACTTAAAGCTATCCAAAGGATCCTTCCTTCATGTCCTATCAACTGTCAAAAAGATAGATGTGTTTTCCTAAATAGAAGGACCATTAACAGATGTAGGAATAGAAACTTCTGCCACTGTTCTCCTCCATGAAATCCACCCATCAAGATTAAAGCCAAAAGATTCACATCCATTCATCCAAAAAGTTTCCAAAAATAAAAATCCCTCCTTTTTTTGGAAAGAAAATAGCAATAGCAACATCCAAAAATTATGAAACCTTGAATACAAGTTCTCACACACCTAAGGACCATATTAAACCCAAGAAACCCCTCACCAAACATTAGGGTATCTCTTAAGTAGAAAAAATCATATTAACACAATACAATCCACCAAGGCATGAAACCATAGCATTTTATCATCAAACACTGATCTTAATCCCAAAATATTCTCTTACCACTCTTAATCATAGGAAAACAAGAGGAGGTATCAAAAGGGGGAAATCCCTACCTCAAGAGATGGCTCCTTCTCATCCTTTCTTCTCTTCTTCACGCACACAGCAGTAATAGGGACAGCCACAACAGTAGCAGCACCAACGACATCCCCTCTGGTGATGGCGATGGTGGTGGCTAGGTGGCTGGTGAGGGTGGTGGCTGGTCAGTGGAGCAAGGGAGAGGAGAGAGGAAGAGTTGCTTCACCTTCAAAGGAGAGGAGAGTGACTTAGGGAGGAAGAAATGAGAGTCTCTCTCTCATTTCTCTCTTTTCTCATGTTGGACATAAGAGGAGGAGGATTGGCTTCCCACATAAGCCAACACTTGATTAAATGGGTGGAAAAACTTAGAAAAGGGCCCCTCCACTCATGACTTGAGTGCCAAGGAAGGCCTTCTACCAAGTTTTCTATACAATGAGCCCCTTAACTTTTTATCCTTAGACTTTTGTTAAGGTTGTCAAGAGTTACTAAATTCCCAAGGCCCTTAATCCATTATTAGACAAACAATTAAGATTTTAATTGGTCCATTTAGTACATTAAAAATCTTAACCCTTACAGCGAAGGTGGAAGCAGCTCTAAAGTAGGATAGAGCAATAATAGTGACAAACATATGCAGCTTGGCTAGATATTATCGAAGGTTTATTAAAGGATTCTCACATATTGCTTTACCACTCACTTGGTTGACCCACAAGGAGACACCATATGTTTGTACCAAAGAATGAGAGGCTAGCTTGCAAATTCTAAAGGAAAAGCTGATGACAGCTCCTATTTTGGTCATCCCTTCTCCAGGAGGAGGATTTGTTGTGTATACAGATGCATTGCACCAGGGATTGGACTACGTAATGATGTAGTAGGGACACGTGGTAGCGTATTGATCTTCAATAATCGGTTTGCACGAAAAAGGGGTTTTAAAATGTCGTTGTAGTATATGTCACAAATACAAACCGATGTTGCGTCAATTTTATTTATATACTTAATTTTTACTGGTTTATTCCAAGTCATTCATTAGGAGGCAGTTATTGATACACATCACTCTCTAAGTCCAAAAATATTCTTTAATTCCAAAACTATTTGATTTTATTTACAAAAATAGATTAAAGAATCAAAAAATAAAAGAATTTGGTTGATTATGTACAAAAGAATAAATTAAAACATATTACAATGCTTGAAAACATTTATGCACAAACAAGCATCAAAAACTAAGTATAACTATTCTGTTAATTATTTACAACTAATATAGATAATACCTAAGTATATGTACAAGAATAGTAAATAATACTTACTATACTAACTATACTAACTCACTATAACATACTAATATCTATAGTAACATTTATAATATATACAGTAACATATAAAGTGTCGCTAAAACCTTAGTAAAATATTTACGCAACATAAGATAAAATAATTATCTATACTAACATATATAGGTATGTACATTGACGAATAAAGCTGTCATTAAAGCCCTTGTTTTATATATTTACATATAAGAGCTCAAACAGCCTACTCTATATATGTTTATATACACTATACTCTATTATTTACAGTATACATTATTTATTTATATTATATTATTCATAAACATATACATTATATATTATATACTTATATATATATACATACTTACAAACACACATACACATATATACACACACACAACTCACTCACACAACACACACAGCGCACATGCATACACATAGGCAGAGCTAACACACATAAGGCACAGGGGGTGAGCTTCAACACTTAGGCAATTTTCAACCTCGCTTCTCTTCTCTTACAATTCAGACCGACTCGATTCAAAAATTGGCTTAGTGGGCAGGTAGCCTTTTCAAGGGATACACAGCACCCATTTCTGGGTGAGACTAGACCTCTACTTGGGCCACCCTAGTTTACTTATTAGGTGTATTATATCTGGATTATTGCTTGTGAATGGGCCCACATAGGCCCACACACAGTGCACGGCCCCTGGCCTAATGCACCGCACACCATATGCTCATGCCATATTCAAATCGAGAGGGAGAGAGAGGTATGTATAGGTATGTGGCTACCCAGCGCCTGATGACTGAGGGGAGCAGAAGACGAAAACATAATAAGGCAGTACGGGAGCTCCTATGTTACCAATATGGAACTAAAGAAGCGACTGATTGAGCACTACTACCTGCTCCTAAAGCCACGATGTAGCACTAACCTTGTGCTCACTTGAGCATAGCAGCTGCGTGCTTCCGTATCTAAATAGCTGACTTTGACCCTCAATTTGAGGGTCATAATTTAATCTTAATTAAAATTAAATTATAAGGTTGTAAGGCCCTTACATAGGGCTACATAATTATATAATTACTTTACAAAAATAAGTTAGTTATTATATAATTAAATTAGGTAAAGTTGACTATTTATATAAGTTAAATTAGAGTTTAATTTATTAATTAAAGTATAAATTAGTTAACTAATTATCAAATTGACTTTGTACAGAGTTAGTATAAATAATAAATTATTTATTACATATATTTATGATAATTTAGAAGCTTTATTTTAATTTATTTACAATTAAAGACATGTTTGAGATGGTTTTACATATAAATAAACTATAAATACTATAATACAATATAAATATGGTTTAAATAAGTTGAAAATACTTAGTATAATATAGTGCAAGTATACACTATAAATCATCTCAATATTAACTTAATTTACTAATTTATTTTATTTTAACTTAATAAATTATCTAATTAACTTAATAACTTAATTATTTACTATATAAGCATAATTAAATTGAGTTATAGGTATAATATTATTTAGAATACATATATAAATACATATGTACAATAATGGGTACAGATATGTACATATAAACATGTTTATATAATTACTTAGTTATTATAGATTTAGGTTATATAAATTAACATATGATAATACAATAAGATTATATATACATTAAATACCTATTATACAATATTTACTTATAGCTTAGGTTTAATTAATATATACAAGTATGTACATAGCATACATGGTATTTTTGGGAGTTTTTGGGTATTTTCTTATTTTTATGGGTTTTATACATATATTAGAGATAGGGAATGAGAGAGAAAGAGTGAGATGAGAAAGAAGAATTGCTTTTGGTGTTTCTGAGGTTAAGTTCTTTTTATTAAGATTCAAGGTATATTAAACTGTCGAGTGGTATGTTCTACCAAGTTGGTGGTTTAGAATGCCTGGAAACTTGGCACACATTTAAAAATATATCTAACCTTGACCAAGACTGTTTTATTTTATTTTTTTGGAATTTTTTCAAGATTTTTATTTATTTACAAAGTTCACCAATCTTAGGCCTTCAAAGGGTTTTCAAAAGGGAAACTAAGGCACTAAAAGAGGTTTGAGTGGCTGGAAATGCAATTTAAACACATCAAAACACTCAGCACACTATCTGAAACATGTTTGAACTCTTGAACAAATTTTCACTTTAGATTTCATTAATATTTCAGTTTTGGACAAATTTACACATTAAAAGTAGCTTACAAAGGAATTTAAAAATGAGGTTACAAGCAATTCAAGTTGAAATTCAATTAATCTAAAATACATGAATGCTTGTTAATGATATACACAACATTACAACTCCAGTCAGCTCACTTTCAACTCCAATACCAAACCAAAATTCACTCAGATCAGACCTTATAGTGGCTGCAACTGCATCATAACAGCAGTTGATTGCTGCTCAAATTTAGCAGCAGTTGTAGCTGCTACTGTCGTAATTACTGTCCAAATCAGATGCTGGAATCTTTGATTAGACATCTTAAAACCAAGTGCAGATTTTTCAACAGCCAACATCTGCTTTTGCTGCTATTTCAGCAGCAATAGCTGCTACTTCTGATTACCGAAATCAGCCCAGATCAGACCTAAGAAGGTCTGATCTAAGACATATGAAATCCATAAAACATTGTCCAAACTCCTTTAAAAATCTTTTGAAGGATAAAATAGGAGTTTTAAAGATGCGTTTGTTGTAGTACACTCCTAAATTGCACAACAAGACATTTAAATTTATAAACTCGAAATCTAAAAGGAGTCTGAGGTTGTTCGCAGGGAGCAAATATGGAACTCACAGATTAATCTTCATTCAGAATCAATAAGAACAATAAATTGAGCATTAAAATAAATATTTAATGAATACAACTTGTCATATTGTAATTCAAATGATGATGAGATAAAAAGAATAAAGAGAATCCAAAAAGTGGTGATTTAGATCACCAATTAGGTCCTCTAATTAAGCATGCATCTCATTTTCAAGTTATTCAAATAATCGATACCTTCAATCAATGTAATCAAATGTTAACTTAGTACTTAAATAATGCAATAGTGCTATCATCAACTTCAATCAGACAACAGGCATATAGCATCAAATGGCTTAAGTGTCAACAAAACACAGTGCCTCACAGAAGGCAAGCAAGCGTAAGGCTCTTTAGAGATCCTTCTTTCTTCTTCAAAGCATCCCCTTCCTCACGCATAGGCACAGCCTTTCTTCTTCAGAGACTAAGTATACACCTCTCTTTCTCAGCACAAGGTCAATCCCTCAGAGAGCAAAACTCACCCCCCTCCTCTCATAAATCCTCTCCTTTCTTCTCTCTCAAACCCAGGTACTCAATCGAGTATACCAGTATGCATAGTAATCGCGTAATCGGGCATGAATAAGGACCAGGCCTGTGGGCGTGTGTCGCAGGCGAGTAAGCGGGTGAGCAGGTGTATGTGAAGTAGGGATCCAACCCCCATCTACTTGGGCGAAGAGCTTAGAACATAAATTCCACTTAAAGGTCTTTGCACACCCATCAACTGACAATGTGGGACTATTGTCCCCCACCTTCTTCATGTAAATGTTGCAGAGGATGCTTCGTCAATTGGAGGTGTTGCTGGTGCTGAAGTCTTCGATTGAGCGACTAAAGGGCTTCACAATCCTCATCCATAGCTATTGGAAGAGGTGGCAGGGTGTATGGCAACCGGAGAGAGGCAGACGATGTTAAGGAAGAGGGAGACGACAGCAACAAACGATGATGACCTGAACAAGCAATAAGGCCTTGTGGTCGCATCAAAGCAGCTCAGGATGTTCGCTTGAGGATGGCAAAGGTGATGGCGGAGTCCTCGTGGCATGGGAGTGCGCATAGAGGCCTGGCGACCTCGAGGAAGGTATGCGGCGGAGCTCGAGTTCGGTGGATGGTTTGAGAAGATAATCCCCTCAATTTCTTAAGGGGCTTTGGTAGGAAGGGACATCAAAGCTTTTGGGACCATTGGCATGGCATTTGGTGGTGTGGAGGCTTCGCTGGAGCTTAACCAGACGTGGAGAAGATGGAGGGCGAGCGGCAATGTCTGTGGTTGAAATAGGAAAAGAAAGGGATAGGAAGATTTAGGAGGAGAAGGGGGAGAGCATAAGACCTAATTTAAGGATGAAAGGGGGAGGAGCGCGCATCGATGTGATTGCCGACACCGAAGAAGGTGAATCCTTCGGTGAGGGAATGGTGAGGAAGAAGGGGTTCTGGACGCTCCTAATTTGGCCATAGAGGAGCAGAAGGAGATGAAGACGATCCCTCTGCCTATGGTACGTGGCAGAGGGTGACGAAGGAGATTGGAGGAGACTCACTGGAGCTGCAGCAGAGGCGGCCAGAGAGGGAAAATTGTGAAGAAATGTGGCCTGAACCAAGTTAGGCTTGAGAATCAGGAGCTTTTATAGAGCTATAGGCCAAGCTCTAGATCAAGAACAAAGCCTAATTGGCTTGCTTAGGAATCAAGAAGAACCCACGGATCTTATGAGTTCACTAGGGCAAACAGAGATGATTTGGGATCCTAAATCAGTCCCAATTAATTCTTCATGGTGTAAACATCAATCACACCAAATTTGGTAGGATTTGATGATGATTTGAGTGGGATTTGGCTTGGTCAAAGCCTACCTGAAGGTTGGCTGACCTCCAATGGCAGTAGGGACCTGTTTGCAAAGAAGATGAAAAATATAGGGGGCTATTTGCAAGGATTTTGAAAGCTGAGGGCCTAATTGAGAGAGAGAGTTTGACTGGACTAAAATGCAAACTAGGTCAAGATGAACTCTGATTAGACCCAAATTTTGGTACAAACCTAATTTGGACCCAAAGAATCTGATGGTGAACTTAGATTTTATTTTTGACCAAGTTTGATTGGGAAATTTGCACAAAAATCTAAATTAGGGCAGAACTGTGTCTGTGACTCTGTTTAAGGTTGAAATAGGTTCCAATGGTCAACACAAGGGTACTGATTGCACAGCAATCATGCAACCTAAATCACCTAAATTAAGTTAGATTCCAGCATAACCTAGGAACAATGCATGCCTAAGTGTCATAATTCGCTTAATAGTTAGTTTGTTAGCTACATAAATAATATTGTCATTTTATGCACTAAAAGAGAGATGAAATTAATTTCAGATGATTCGAGACCGCAAATGATAGATCAGACCATATGGATCTAAACAGGATGACAACAGGAGACCATATGGATCATACTGCAAATGAAATTAATTGCTTCCAGAATCGTCTTGATCAGATAATCGTAGCATCACATACAATCCATAGAAGAATAGAGGCCACGGAGCAAGATGTCAGAGATCCAAGTCTCAGATGAAAGATCCGACCGCACAGATGGCTCTAGATCAGTGATCATAGTCCAATGGTGCAAGAATCAACCCGATCGGAGGCCTACATCACCAGTTACAAAGAAGAGAAGATGGACCGCCACGATGTCACCATGTGGCACCATCATAGCTGCCCCTCTCCATGCCCCCAATCTTTGAAGAAGCTCTCCTCACATATTGTGGGCCATTGGATCATCATCCAAAGGCCACCATGCGCCCACGTTGCCCCTGCCCCCACGCCTCATCAGCCAAGAGAAGATCTCAACTGTTGGATCTTCATCCAACAACTGAGCGCGGAGTTGCCTAAAATAAAAACGCAACAAAAAACACACCTTAGCGCATTAGTTAGGGTGCTCTAACCGTAGTGAGCAAGGAGAGATCGAGCCGCGCTATGCATAAATTAGGAAAGCGATGAGGCCTAGGTGAAATCCAACCATGGGATCTTTAATCGGCAGTGTAGATGCGAACGCGTGGCACGACTGGAGGCTTTTGGGGCTGCACGCGAAATCGAATGCATGTGCTACACATGATCTCACACGCTCTCCTCAACAAAGGCGGTTCGGGCGAGATTCTAAGCCGTCCGATCAAGAGATAGAATGGCTGAGAGTGTTAGCACGTGATTTGAATTGAGCACGTACAAGGAGAAGTGGGCAAGTGTCAGATCGCGATTGGGCGACTTAGAAGCTGCCACGTGGTGCCACCAGAGTGCATCCGCGTGTATAAGATGCGTTGGAGGCTATTTTTCAGTGTGATTAGAGCCGTTGATCTCCTGATCGACGGATGTGATCATACCTAGGTTGTTGCACAAGTTGGAGGACTAAAATGCCCTCTTTGCCCCTCATCAAAGCTATAAAAGAAGACTAGGGCCCCCTGTTGATCATATCTTCCACTAGAACTACAACCTTTCTCCCTCTCTGCAACTCCTCTCCGGACTTCATCCTGACGCTCTGGATCTGAAGTGCTGCCGCACTTCCGACAAGAATCCCACAAGTGATGTCGTCATCTGCTATCTCTCTATCTTCCTATCTCTCTCTCCCTCTTTCTATATCTCTTTAGCATAGTTATTTCTATTCATAGTTGAAAAACTATTTCCAAATGAAATTCTAATTATCTGGATATCTGATGCCTATATATATACATATATAAATATTTGTTTAGAATGACTTTCTGAAAAGCTTTAGCATAGAAATTGTGTTTGCCTCCCTGCGAACGACTCGATATTCACCAAACTTTATAAATATTATTTTTTTTAACGCGATTCACACTACAATGATAGACTTAATCTTTTACACGTCTCGTGGTCGAACAAGTTGGCGTCGTTGCTAAGGAGGCAACAGAAATTTTTAAAAGCTTTTCTTGTAAAGTGCTTATTTGAGATTTTAACTTGCTATTATTTCGTTGCGCAAGAATCACAAAATTGCAAGAAGACATGCGTAACAATGGAGAAAAAAGGGTGCAAATCTCAGGTAAGTACTCGTAACTTAGTTTAGATTAGATTTCCTTTCAAAAATAAAAAATTAAAAAAAAAGGTGTTTTTCTTGAACCTTAGGATTAGTTAGCATTTGCTTGGTTTTTGAAAAAAAAAATCTCTCTTGGTGAATTTCGGGCTGAAACAAACTCTTATCTTAAAAATTCAATTACCAAAAATTTGCACATCCAAAAATTCTAAAATTCTTCTTGGATGTGGTTTTTGAAGTTCGAAACAATATATCCAAATTTTGTGAAAATCTGAGTTATAGAAAAATTTTAGAAATTCACATACTAATCTATTATCAATTCGATTACTGTTGTTGATTTTTCAGAGTTCAAAATATCATAGGAATTTTTGTACAACTTTGATTGACTTGAAATTTATGGCACTGAATTCTTGTTGAAATTAAAAATTTAGAAAAAATCTAAAAAAATTATTTATTACATGTTTGTTTGCACGGATTATTCAATCACTAACTGGGGGTCAAAATAAACTACAAAACCCCTAGTACACTTTAAATCTGAAAAAAAAATAGAAAACATGCATTAAAATTCTTGAAAAAATATTTTCTGAGTGCCTAGTTAGTGGTGAAACAAGACCAATTGATTGCATTATTTGGGTCGCACCACTCTTCTAATTTTTAACTTAAAAGGATGATCTAGCACTATCTGCAATTATGGGTTGACATTAAGGATAGAGCACCCCTACATCTCTATTCATAAAGGAAATCTATCAAGCAAGTAGGATTTGTAAAACTCTTGTGTGCCTCATCAGAACCCTTGATTGAAAATATTAACTCAAGTGAACCCTAAAACCAACTGATACAAGAATCTGAACCTTAAAATCCACTTCATCATAAAAAATTGCTTGTGAACCCCTTGCCTGAGTACTCACACATTTGAAAATCAATCTTAAGGGCAACACCCCCCTAACGCCCATCATATTCCAAAAGCGCATCAAGCCTAAGCCCAAAACTGAGTAGACGTGCCCTATGCAGGACTAATCTTCTTGGGGACTTGAAATTAGATTGGGCTAAGGCTAAGGCCTTATCTACTTGGACCCACTAGTGACAAGAAAGGTCAGTGCAGTAACCGCGTTAACCCTTAGTGGTGTCCCGCCATGCAAGTTGTACTAAGAGGTCTTGCCCTTCTGGCCAGCCAAGTAATTCAAGGGTTAACCTAACCTAGCCATGTTTTGGGGAACAAGGATTAGGTCTATTTAGGGTTTACCCTCTAAGGAATAGCTTGATTGCTTGCATTGAAAGGGTGGGGTATTCTCTCATCTGTCTTCTCTCTCTCATCTACGGACATTCTTCTGGTGCATGCAAGGTAGAAGATCTCTACATCTTGATTTGCTACCACCTTTAGAAAGAATTCTTAGGAGAAGACCTGTTTGTCCAGAATCTGAATCTGAACCCTCTGCAATGACTAGTCACCATGAGGAAGATGAGATCAAAGAGGAAGAACAAAATCTAGATCCAATGACTCTTCTACAAAGGCAAATCACTAAGCAAGGCCGGCATCATGATAGACGATTAGAGGTCATAGTGCAGGCCATTACTCGACTTCAGAATAGAAGAGCAGACTGGCCTCTCCGTAACTTTTACAATCCTCCTGCAGCCCAACCTGAACCTTTTGTCAGGGTACCTCAGGATGGGGATGATTTTGAACTCAAACCACAAATCATCAATCCGATTCCCCACTTCCATGGCCATGAGTCTGATGACCCCTTCAACCACCTTGAAGAACTTCTACACATAGGAAGGACCTTTGGCCCTAGGAACCAAAATGAAGGTACCTTAATGATGAAAATGTTTGCATTCTCCTTAAAAGATAAAGCTGGTCATTGGTTGAGGACTACTGGTAGACCGATCCTAACATGGGAAGATTTAAGAAGCACATTCCAAAAAAAATTCTTTCCCGTAAGAAAAACCAATGCCCTTAGATGTGCCATTACAACCTTTAAACAGAACCTTGCGAAACAACTACATGAGGCTTGGGAGAGATTTAATGATTTGGCTAGGAAATGCACACATCATGGGATTTCAAAGTGGCACTTGGCCCATATTTTCTATTATGGGTTAAGTGACAATCTGAAGAATTTTGTTGATGCAGCATGTGGGGGTAATTTCCTAAGCAGAGATGGTGAGAGAGCCTTTTAATTATTTGAAAATATGAGTGCAAATTCCCTCAACAATGCCTCAATGTCAGCCTTTAACAGAGCAAATCAACCAAGGAATGGAGTTTATGAAGTCAAGGATAATTCAAACTCGATTGATTTAGACTTAATTGCACAACAATTGGACATGGTGAAACTCGTGGGAAAGAATGTAGAAAGTTTAGATAAGAAACCAGAAAACCTTCTAAAGGGCAGGAGTTCCTTAGGTACACATTCCAGAGTAAATCCTATGCCTACCCAAGGATTTCCTATGTTAACCCATACCCAACTCCCTAACCCTTTATGTCAGGAAATGGTGCACAATCTTAATGACCTAACTATGGCTCCACCTATGAGCCAACTCTACTTTGACCCATCTCTTTCTGGGTACCAAGGAGAGAACTTGATGCCCTCAAATTCTGAACTAGGCATCCCGATGCCTAGTTATCCTGAGGATGTGAATGCACTCCAGGGTTACACTAGAAATGATCCCTATTCAAACAATTACAACCCGGGATGGTGCAACCATCGTAACTTTGCTTGGTCAAGTTAGAAACCCACCCAGGGTCCTAACTTGACTAAGCCAAACACTTATAGGAAACCCAGTAGGTACACACAACCACACACATATCAACCACAACCTACTCAGGAAAACCAACCCTCTGATCTAAGTCTAGTCCTCAAGGAAATGCGAGAAATGAATTTAAGGCATAAGGAAGAAATGAATCAATTGAGGACAGAATTGACAGGATGAGCTAGTTGATGTTAGACAACATGGGATGCTTCCATCCCAACCCGTCCCCAACACAAGGAACTTCAATAGGGTTAACTAGCACAACAGACGAGAGCAACAGGCACATATAGTTCAACCTGCTCCCCAGCACCCACCTGGCTTTGTTAACCCTAACCAAGCTCCACCTATTTTGCAGAACCCACCTCAACCTTCTAACCATAATGCTTTTGCTGGTGCTGTAACCTTGAGAAGATGGAGATAGATCCAAGATCCTTACCCCTCCAAATCTAAATCTGGACAAGATCTTGAGGAGCCCCAATCTAACCTAGGAGATCAAGAAGACAAGGATCAAGCCCCGAGCACTCATGATTTCTCTCAAGCACCCTTTCCTGAAGCCTTGAACAAACCTAGGAAAAAGAAAACCAATCCATCTGAGTGGCTTGATATTTTTAAACAACTTCAGGTGAACATACCACTCCTTGAGGCAATTGAGAATATCCCAGCCTATGCAAAATTTTTCAAGGAAATGTGCACACTGATTGCACCGCAAAAATACACCTGCAATTGTGTCGTCTTGTGCTATTTCCTAGCATTACCAGTGCAAATTAGGTATCCATAGTTGCATTTGTAAAAATACACACATGCATGCATTTAATTGAGAGGGGAGGAGAGTGAAATAAATTGGACGTGAAATTACATTTTTCCTCAAGTGCTGCTTTGCAAAATTCACCATCTTTTTATTTTTAATTTTACTTGACTTTGAATTCTTCCCGTGGCTACATGGCATGGATGGACCTTCCTCCTTGCGCCATGCTCTGCAAATAGCTCTCCCTGCAGTCGCATACCCTGCCAAGCCATGCACAGCCGCATGCACAGCCAGGGCATGGCTGTGCATGCCTTCTTCCTCTATAAAAAGAGCTCGGCTCTCTTCTTTGAAAGGGAGCCTGGTCCACCCACACAAACAACAGCTCTTCCTTTCCAGGCCATCTCCTCCTTCTCCCTCCATATGCAGCTTCTCCTCCTCTGAGGAGCCACTCTGCGGGCAGGAGTACATCACTGTGGTGCACACCCACCACCGTGAGACCACCACCGCCCAGCTCATCAAAGAGCTGGTGGGCGTGGTGGTCTTCTCTTCCCTGTTTCAACTTTCCAAGCCATTTCCGCCATTACCACAAAGCTTCAAGCTTTGAAGCTCAACCGGCCACCGCACGCCCCTGCAGCAGCTGCCAAGCCCCACAGCACATAGCAGCAGGCCACCCGTACCCCTCTTCGCGCACGCAGGCCTCCGCGTGCGCCTGCAGGCCACCCACGCCTCCCTCTTCGAGCACCCTGTCGCGCTCTTTCGCCCGCAAGCCCAGCCGGGGCATCAGCTTCCCCGTGCACGCGCCAGCCGCTCAAGCCTCCAGCACTCACAGCACCGGCTGCAAGCGGTTGCGCAGCTCGCCTGGGCACTATAGCCATTGTTCATGCGTTTCAGTGGAACACTGTGGCTACAGTGGGGTGACCGGTAAGTTTCTCACTTATCCGGTCACCCGGCACGCCGCAACCAGCCACAGCCCGCGTGCACGTCCCGCCCCGCATCCCTCTCCAGCTCCCGTCCGTGCACCTGCCAGCGCCCGCACCCACCCGCGTATCCGCCCGCTTCAGCGTCTGTGTCTGCGTCTCCCCTCGCCCGCACCCGCCCGCTACAGCGCCTGATCTTCACGCAACGTGGTGCGCTATGGCCTCTCCTCTCTCCGCGCCCACTTCCCTCCAGCGCACGCCTCTCTGCGCGCATACACACCTGTGCGCGCGCGTGAAGCCATCAGACGATGCCTCTTCGCGTGCAGAAGACTTAACCCTCCAGCCTTCACTTCAGCAGTCTCCCTCTCTCTCTCTCTCTCTCACAACACTCTCTCACTCTATCTCTGCACACACACATACACACACTCTCACTTATACAGTATTATATACACATATATATACACATACATATATATTGATATATATACATATATTTATATACATAGATATATATACATATATACACACATATATATTTATATATACATATACTTATATACGTATAAATATATATATATATATACACATCTATACATATACCTATATAACTAAGAATAAGTATAGATATATATATATATATATATATACATATATATACATATCTATCTACATATATATATATATATACCTATATATAGATACATCTGTATAGTTATACATACATACATATACATACATACATATATATATATATACATATCTATATATATATATATATATATATATATATATACATACATATATAACTACATATATACCTATATATTTATAACCATATATACATATAGATATATTTACATATATACATATATATATATATTTTCACATTACTACCATACGGTGTATCGCGGAAATATCTACACCAGTTGCTGATATTTCCCGATACACGCGTACAAAAAGCGTGGTCGCACACATCTTCCACCATCCATCTTACACTCCACGCAGCACCTCGTCCCGTTGGTTGCGTCTTTCTAAACGACGACCGACTCGACACCGTGCTACACTCCATCTCCGCCTCACCCCTTTATACATATATAATATATACCTATATATATGTACTATATTTACTTTATTTCTGCTTCTCTTTCATGCCAGTAAAAAGATTAAAAAATATATAAAAGAGAAACGATAAGTCTTGACTTGCAGGTACTCAGTCTTGCAAATAGCAAGACCCATTTTGGAACCCTGATTTGGCTCAAAGCCAAGAACCTAATTTTGAGGGTGTGCCTCAAGGACAAGAATTATCAGAAAAAATCTAAATAGAGAAACACCAAAAACACAATAAACAAATGGAAGAGATTCGTTGTAGGAAAGGCGTAGAAACTTGACTTCTAACCCCACTTCCCTGAGTTCGACCCTGGGCCTAAAAGTGACCAAGATAAAATCAAGTAGGCCAGGTAAAAAAATTTGTAAAGAGATGGTTAGGCTCGATTTAGGTTAACCACTATACACATTTCAACGATAAAATCACCATATTACAACCCTATCTGAGTCAGACCGCATCTCCTTTCATGGCGCCGTTGCCGGGGAAGTGCACCTTCAAGTAAGTTTCTATTCCATTCCTTTCATTTTTTTTCTCTCTTCACGGGTGTTTTTGTTTATTGTTGTGCAGGTGAACCTGTTGCAACGAGAAGGTAGGCAGACGAAGTCGGAAATGTGGGCAGATCCAAGGTGGGAACGAGAGCGTGAAGATGCCGACACCGCACTGGAGCTCCGCACACATTGCAAAACAAGTAGGTCTTTCCTTCTTAGCAACCTAGGTTAACTTGTCACCTTAATAAAAAAAAACTAAAAAAAAAAAAACTAGAAAAACTTCTTGGGATCTCTTGGGGGCAAGTGGATTAAAATTCACTTGATTGATTGTTTGCCTTCACTCCCACCGCCTCTGGATTTCCCGCAAAACTTCGCATAGCGAAAATTCAAGAATCTTGATTCTTGAATCTTTTGTCGTGTGAAGTATCCTTTGAGGCAAATAAAAAGATTGATTGCCATCCCTCTTTGCCTCACTTATCTACAATTTGGGATCACCTTTTTGGTGGGGAGACTTGGAATTGAGTTGATTCCAACCCCACCATGACTTTTCACGTGCCTAAGATTCAATCCCAAATACTTCAACCCCAACAATTTGATTTTCTTTATCTTTTGGTTGAGCCTTGTGTGGAAATCATTTTTGGTGATTGGGAGCACTTGAATTGAAGTGCTTTGGCTCCCTTTCACACTAATCTAAAACTGATTCGTGCATCCACACATAGAAATCTCCATTTAGGGAAGCCCATTGCATTTTAGTATGCATTAACCAATTGACATTGAAGAAGGGTTTGTTGGGCTTAGAAGAAAACTTGTATTCTCTCAAAACTTGGAGATTGGTTGAATTGGTAATCCAGAGAAATCCTAAAATCCATACTACTTAAGGATGAATTCTAAAAACCATTCACCAATTAAAACTTTAATTCAGGGAGATTTCCCCGTTGCATGCTTGTTTTACACACTTGAAAAATCAATCACTTGGGCATTACTCGTAAATAACGCCCTTCACATTCCAGAAGCACTTGATCCTAAGCCTCTAACTAAAACTGGTAGTAAATTGACCCTTATTAAGGATTGGAGGTCTAACTACCTGCGTGTAGCGCCTACATGCTGGTGAGGGTTCCCGCGTGCTATCGGGTGTCTAAGACTGGGGCAAACGGCCTTTTAATCTAGCTCGGTGGTTCCGCGGTGCTTGTATTCGGTTTCGTAGTTTGTGATAGTAGGTAACTTAGATCTTTAGGTCTAAGGGCACACTGTAGAGGTTAGGAATTTGATTGTATTGATTTGTCATCAAGTGTACCTTTGCGGCATCATTTCTCTCATCTCTTTTCCCTTCTCATCTCCCCAATTCTTCCTGCAATAGTGCATGTTTGGGAGGAGGTCATAAAACCCTAAACTGTGTGAATTGTCTGATAAATTTAGAAAAGAAGCCGAATTGTCCTCCACAAACATGGCTGCACGCCCACCCCCAAATCCCGAGGGAGGAAACCGCCCTCAAAACCCACTAGGTGGTGGAGCCTTAGATCCCATAACCCGCCTCCAAGCCCAAATGGAAATGTATAATGATCACATTGAAGCCATTAGGGAAACATTGGAGGAAATGCAGAACCCTCCCGAACAGGAGGAGCCTAGGTCTCCTAGCTCCTATCAGAATCCCGTTGCTACAGAGACCATAGGACAAATTTGGGTCCCCATGGGCAGGGACGACTTTGAACTGAAGCCTGACATAATTGGCCTAATAAATTTTCACTTCCATGGTTTTGCAAGTGAAGATCCTTTTCTCCACTTGGAGGACCTAACCCGATTGGCTGAAACTGTTAAACCAAGAAATATCGGGTTACCTATAGTCCTCATGAAAATGTTCCCGTTTTCATTGCGAGATAAAGCGTTGCAGTGGTTACGCACCCTTGGGAGAACCATCCACTCTTGGGAAGAGATGCGAACAGTATTTCTCAAGAAGTTCTTCCCAATCTGGCGAACCAATGCTCTTCATCTGTCTATCACTTCATTTACGCAACAAAACAGCTAACAATTTCATGAAGCATGGGAGAGATATAATGACCTCCTCAGCAAGTGTCTGCACCACGATCTACCTAAGTGGCATATAGCCCAGATTTTCTACTATGGGCTAAATGAGACTTTGAAGCAAATTGGAGACGCTTCCTGCGGAGGGAATTTTATGAATAAAGTCGAGAATGGAGCATTCGAATTATTTGAAAATATGAGTGAAAACTCAATGAAAAATGCTTCCATTGTCGCCTTTAATCGTACCAACCTGCCCCGAAATGTCCACGAAGTTGACACGGGACCCTCCCATTCATCCACTGATCTCAGCCTTATCACACAGAAATTGGATGAAATCTCCGTCGTGCACAAGAAGCTAGACGAGCTTCTGGCCAACCCCACCCGTTCTATGGCAAACACCTCCACCTCACCACTTCGTCACAATCCCAATTCTTCCAACACCAGGATTATCACGAGAAACCCCGTAAGACCTTCCTTACCGAGTGTCGCGCCGAGCGACTCGGTAAGTCATGTGGAACTGGCTTCTGCGGGCAAGTATTTCAACATAGAGGACCAAGCCTCCGTGTGCTCAGATGCATATTTACATGCGGACACGTCTTCTGGCATAGAAGACGCTTGCGCCCTGGGGAATAACCCGTTCTCTGCCACTTATAACCCAGGGTGGCGAAATCATCCAAATTTCGCATGGTCCAACAACCCGTAGTGCCAAAACCCTGCGGGTGGACCAATGCGACCGTCCGCACCGTCATCCCAAGGGCCCAGTCTAATCCTATGGCGAATCCGCCATCAGGCCCTTGCATACCGCAAGCAGAACACGCATCAAGTCCTCTTGATAAATTGATGCGGATGATGACAGAAATGTCAAAGCGCCATGAAGAGAACATGACCTCTCTTCAGCACCAATTGGTGCAGCAGAATGCTGAGATCAATCAACTACTCATGGCAACTCGATCTCAGGGCACTCTTCCCGCCCAACCTGTTCCAAACCAGCGAAATTTTATACTCAGTGGTCCTCAACCACAGGTACAACCTTCTCAGGGGTAGGTTAATCAGATTCTGCAAGCTCCGAGCATTCCACCGGGATTTCAGGCTAATCCCGCTGCAGCACCGCACTCTTATGTCCCTATTGCGAACCCTCCTCCACCGTATGATCCCACTGGACTCGCATCGTCCAATGCGATCACTACGAGGAGCAGTAAGCAGACCGTTGATCCACCTCGACTTAATCTTGGCCTGTCTTCTTCATCGCCCTCTCATTCGGGATGCGCACCGCATTTGCGAGAGGACGATACACCCAAATTGGTGCCAGAATCAGTTCCATTCCCTGAGGCTCTACTGAGGGAGCCAAAAGGCAAAAAGAAAGATACGCAGGCCTTTGATAACCTGCATAATTTGTTCAAGGATGTAGAAATCAAGGTACCCCTGCTCGAGGCTATCGACCACATACCTACTGTCGCCCGATTTTTCAAAGACTACACAACACCCATGCGACAGTCAAAGAAAACTAAGAATCTGGTGGTTCTCTCGCCTCATGCGAGTTGTGCTATACTGTCAAACCTACCACCGAAGCAGAAAGATCCGGGCACACCGCTTATTTCCTGTAGCATCCAAGGCTGCAATTTTAACCGTGCCCTGCTTGATCTAGGATCTTCCATTAATCTTATACCAACCATCATGCTCAAAAAATTTTCCTTGGGAAATCTGAAACCCACCCCTGTCAGGTTACAGTTGGCAGATCATTCTGTCAAAATTCTGAAGGGTGTGGTGGAAGACGTGGTGGGTAGGGTCAACAGTCTCTGTTTTCCTGTTGACTTTCTTATTTTAGATATGGAAGTTCCTAGCTCACTTTTTGATTGTCCAATCATCCTTGGTCAACCTTTTTTGGCCACAACCCGCGCCCATATCGACTACGAGTCAGGCTGTATTGAGATTGCCGTTGGATCTGAAAAGCTCAAGCTTAACATCTTCAAGGTAGCCAAGAACTTTGATTGCGATTGTATCGAGGATAACACGTCTGACGAGGACATGGCCGTCAGCGCGTGTATAGGACTAATTGGGACCTATTCTGACTACTGCGGATTACCTACAAACACTGACGACTGCCTGACCAACAAATATTGTGACGATCCCCCATCCCTCCCTATTCCCGTACCTTTTCCTGACCAGACTTCTGACAAGGTTTTCTCCGCTTCCCATACCTCGTGGTCTGAGTCATATCCAGGCTACTCACCGCCGGTCCACACTCTCAAAGATCGGATTGCCCTTTCTTTCCCACCAAATCAGGCAGAGTTGCAAATCCACATTGGGACCTTGAGCCCACATACTTCTCACTGGGGCTATTCCTTTTTGGATCCATCCATCCAAGAAGCCCCTCTTCTTGGCCAATCTGAGGGCCAATTTCTTCCTCTTGACCTGTTCTCCAATCCACCTGGGACACTCTCATCCCAAGAAATGCCAGACCTTTAACCATCCACTCTCGAGCTGAAAGAGCTGCCTAGTACACTTAAATATGTTTTTCTGGGGCCAAATGAAATGCTCCCCATAATCATCAGTTCAAAATTGACCAGGGAGCAAGAGTGCAAACTAACTGAGGTCCTCATAGAACACAAGGCAGCTATTGGATGGTCTTTATCAGACTTATCTGGCATTAGCCCCTCCTACTACACTCACCGTATATATACGGAGGAGGAGGCTCGACCTTCCCGCGAGATGCAGCGACGTCTCAACCCTAACAAGCGGGAGGTCGTTAAGAAAGAAATCATTAAGTGGCTGGATGTGGGTATAATCTACCCGATCAGCGATAGCCCCTGGGTGAGTCCGATTCACATTGTGCCCAAAAAGGCAGGACTCACCATCCGTGTCAATGACAGGGGCGAATCCATCCCTACACGCACTCCTACATCTTGGAGAGTGTGTGCAGATTATAGGAAACTCAATGCTGCAACTAAGAAAGATCAATTTCCGCTACCTTTCATTGACCAAATCCTGGAGCGGTTGGTGGGAAATAAATTTTTCTATTTCCTGGATGGATTCTCAGGATATAACCAGGTGGCAATTTACCCCCGGGACCAAGAGAAAACCACTTTTACCTGCCCCTTCGGCACCTTTGCATTTAGAAGGATGCCGTTCGGACTTTGCAATGCGCCAGCAACTTTCCAGAGATGTATGCTGGCGATATTTCATGACATGGTGGGTGACTTTCTTGAGGTCTTCATGGATGACTTCTCGGTCTTCGGACCATCTTTCGATGAATGTCTTACCAACCTGACCCGTATCCTTAGGAGATGTATTGATGTAAACCTCGTGCTTTCTGATGAGTGGCTACTCATCATGGCTAAAAAGCTGAAATTAAGCTAGACACTAAGTAAAACAATATCAAATTAATAGATAAAAAGGGTTAAGTGTGGGAATTAAAGAAAAAGACCTAAAACCTTTACTCTGTGTTAAAATTTCATAATTATGTCACAAAATGAGATATTCTAAAAGCAAAGTACAAATGATGATCCATGTGTCAATTGAACACATAAACAAGTTTGAAAGGCCAAATCAGAAGTAAAATCAATGTCTTAAATGTTCAATTAAGCACATATAAAAATTTGAAGGCAATTGGACATCATTTAGGTTATGAAATAGGTAGTTTACACTTAGGTCCTTCATGCATTACACTCCTACCCTTAAAAACTCCTCTTTGGACCTACTTGTAAGCCGCTGGGACCCTTTTGAAAGGCTGCAGGGCCCTTCCAATTGTAGTTCTTTTCACTCATGGGCCTGCATGCTATTCTTCTACCCCTTCGTTCAAGGGTCTTCCTGCAAAATTTCCTTCATTTTAGAGAGAAGCCTGCTGCTCTTCACGTGCACTGTAGCGCGCGAAGAACACGGCCAATCTTAGCCGTCCGTCGCGCTTCAGATCTTGATCTGCGGTTGGATTCGAATGGAACTTTTGCATAATTCGGTGTGTGTGTTCACCTCTCTCCCCAGATCTCATCTGACGGTCAGATCTTGTGCTCAGCTCACTGCGCGCTCCCCCCTCACACCCTCACCGCCGGTTGCATCTTGTTTATTCTTACCTGCACGGTGATCTCAGCCACTGAGCTGCTACTTAAGCACCTCAGTGGTGTCGCGCGCAAGGGATCCCTCCCTCCTACACCTCTTAGCGATCAATTCGACCACTCCAGTCTCTCCTCCCCATCTAGCCTCTGATTTCACAGCCACCGTCTGTGAAATCATCACCTTCTCTCGACACTCCACGTCACTAAGGACTTCGTAGCACCTGAGGACGACCCTGGAGCCTCACTAGCAGACTCTTCCCTCCGCTGGAGTCATCTTCCTCCTTTCTTCCTCCTTAGCCACCGGCTAAGGACCCATAGGTCCCATTCTTAGATTAGGTTTTCAATTCTGCATAATTAGTTTTAGCTGTAGTTAAGTAGTTTAGAGTAGAATTAGCATAATTGTTAATGTTCAATTTTCGTTGTAGGTTAAAGTAGTTGTAGTAATAGTTTTAGGCTTAAATTCCCTCCCCTCACCTCCTCTGATCAGTCCAGATCAGAGGGGAAGAATTCATCAAACCATGTTTCAAATTATCTCCCTCTCCATTTTTTTCACAATCCAGTTCTGATTTCTTTTTACGACAAGTTTTTCTCATCTTTCACCCACACATCCTGATCCAATTTCAGATCTGGCTGGTTTACAACCTCAGATCTGAAATTGGGGTCACAAGCACCTAAGGGGCTTCTCACTCACCCCATATTTGATCACAAAAGCCCCTTGATTTTGGGTAGAATTCCTCAGTTTGTCAGATTTCTTTTCAACATGGATTTTAAGGATTTTTGTTTTCTGGATTTCACTGCCTAATCTGACAGATTGAAGATGATTTGAATTTCTTGTTGGCAAGGACTCTGAGAGGTTTTCTGGTGACAGAAACCATCTCAGAAGAGCCATCCTTAAATCTGTTTTGCTATACTGTTAATGCATTCACAAGTTACAGTGAATTCCCTTAATGAATTCTCAGTACTGTTTTGATAATTTAGAATAGCCATACATTTTCTGTTTTGATGATTACTGTGATAATTACTGAGGTGATTTGTATGGTGATTTCCTAACCTAAGGAGTTCTCAATACTCCTTAAGGTTGCAAGAAACTGGGATTTGATCTTATGGATTTAATTGACTGACTTAAGTCTTCCTTCATGCTGTCTATAGCATTAGGAAGAATTAATTCAGTGATTTTTTGGATTTAATCTGAAATGAGGTTTTTGATGAGGGTTTTTGGGCATTTGAATTGAGACATTTATTGATTTTCGTGAAAAATTGAACCTTTGTCAGATTTGGGATTTACTTAATTGCTTTTCAGTTGATTTTGATTGATTTTAATCCCAGTTACACAGTGAAGTGCTGCATCTTGCAGCTACATATTTCCCTCTTCTCTAAATTCTTCCCTTCTCATCTAAAACACTGAACACTCTGAACACATTCCCCTCTTCTCATCTCTCTGACAGTGGCTGAAGCTACTATTAGAAAAAGAAAATTAAATATAATCAAGCCTTCTTTCCTCAACCTCCTACTGAAATCTAACTATAAGTATACTGTAATCTAATTTAAAAAACTTTCTATATATA
The DNA here is from genome assembly GCA_037157565.1 of Thalassia testudinum. Taxonomy (NCBI): domain Eukaryota; kingdom Viridiplantae; phylum Streptophyta; class Magnoliopsida; order Alismatales; family Hydrocharitaceae; genus Thalassia; species Thalassia testudinum. Next base: position 73,225,924 of record JAZHRO010000063.1, read on the forward strand.
TATATATATATATCTGTATATAGGCAGTATTTACATAGTATATTACCTTATAAGTATATATGTAGCATACTATATAATGTATAAAATTGTATATATCTATATATATGTAACTTATATACATATATACATAAATACTTAATTACTGAATTGTATTTACATATATACTAATTTGAATTTATTCAGTTATAGCCAGATTGTTAAATTAAATTAGCTAAACTAGTAATTTAGAGTTATAATTAAGTTATTTCAATATGTAGACCTAGGTTAATATATCTTAAGTAATTTAAGCTAGTTAAAGTATATTTATACCCCTTTTATATTACTGTCATTTAGTTTATAAGTTAAACAGCCATTACTGCTACTTAAACATAAATAAAACATAAATTAATTCAGAAAAATATAATAAAAATATGTATAAAATACTTAAGTATATAATCTAAATCTGTATAAGGTCAATTAGATCATTTACTAACTAATTTATAAGTAATTAACCAAGAAAGCACCTAAATCAGCCAGGAAAAATAGCCCACTTTAATTAATTTATTTGTATAGTAAACCTAACTAAAATTCAAAATTAATTGAACAATTATATAGTATTATGTAAATAGTTTATATTCCATAATTTATTTTATTTTTTTTTAATAATTTATGGCCCTCGAATCAAGGGCCAAAATCGCTTCCAGACGCAGCTGCGCCCGATTTCCAGCGCAGATGTGGCGCTAGAATAGCGCCACATCGTGCGCTACAAATCGCACGCAGTGCTATAATAGGAATTTGTCGCTATGCCTTACCAGTCGTCACGGGCACCCGGCGCCCGAAACAGAGCTTACATATCCGATCCGATTATACTGAGCATACGAACATTGTGTGGGGCCGGGGGCCCGAGAAGCGTGTGGAGTGAGGTTGAGACCCTACACTGAGTTCGAAATCGTAATTAAGCGGTCTAATGAAGATTAGGGCGCGTTTAGTGTGCCTGCAAATTAAACATATTTTTAATTTTGATTAAAGAAAGTTAATGACAGTGTTAAGTGCCTTTATGTCGCTGTATCTGAAATCTATTAAGGCAGAAACAAACGAAGTGCATCTGAAGAAGAACAACAGAAGAAGCTTAGAGTAAGAGTAAGAGAGAGAGACAGAAGGTGTACATACAAATAGAAGACGTATACAAGAGTAAATACTAATATAAGAGAAGAATATAAACATATAAAAATATATATATGTATACATAGTATAGCCCATTACATTTGTATAAATAAACCCATATATTTACTAACAGAATAAAATGTCACCCTAAACGTCACTACAGACCTCAGTTTTCCTCTTTAGGTTTGTATATAGTGTTTTCTGAGATCTAGCGACGACGCTTATGTCTGTCACTAAAACTGCTGTATGTGTTACTGTAGATAACAGACTAGTAAGTTTAAGTTATTACACTTTGACATCTTAGTCTATTATGTACTATCATGTTAGTATTAATACTATAACTTGTAAATACATAGTTTTTAGTATAGTAATAAATTGTTTGGTGCTTGTTTTTAGTTAGTTAATTTTTACAAGAATTACAATTAACTTTTAGTAAGTACGCAAACCATTTTATATTCATTCATTCTTTAATAAGATGTAAAGTTTCTTTTTGGAATTAGAGGATAATTTTGAGATCAAAGAGTGAGCGATGTAATTCAATAAATTGCCTCCCAGTGAACGACCTGGAACAAAACCAGTAAAAATTAGATAAGTAAATAATAATAATGGTTGTAATGACTGGTACTCACCCTAACTCACCACTATGACACTCTCAGTGTTACATACTACAACAGTACATCAATCAATCATCATCACATCAGTCATCACAAATCCATTGTATTACTTTCCTGGGAAAAAAGTCATTTTATGGTGCACGAGGGAATTGTTCTCGGGCATATCATCTCCGATAGGGGTATCGAGGTTGACAGAGCTAAGCTTGATGTAATTGCTGATTTACCTGTGCCTGGCTCTGTCAAACAAATCCACTCCTTCCTGGGATACGTCGGTTTCTATAGGAGATTCATCAAAGATTTCTCCAAGATTTCTCGACCTTTAACTCATCTCTTATCAACTGACGTATCCTTTGATATGGGCCCCGACTGCATACGAGCATTTACGCAATTGTGTAATGCTGTCACCAAGGCCCCTATTCTACAACCATCTGATTGGTCCCTCGACTTTGAACTCATGTGTGACGCTTCCGACCCTGCAGTCAGAGCCATCCTAGGACAAAGACGCGATATACACCCCTTCGTAGTGTACTACGCCAGTAAGACGTTGGACGAGGCCCAGCGTAATTATACGACCACTGAAAAAGAACTACTGCCGGTCGTCTTTAGGCTGGAGAAATTCTGCTCTTACCTTCTGGGCTCACACGTTATTGTTTTCATTGATCATGCGGCTATTCGCCATCTCATGCATAAGAAGGATAACAAGCCTAAACTGATTTGTTGGATCCTTCTGCTCCAAGAATTTGACATTGAGATCCGCGATAAGGCCGGAGCCTAGAATGTTGTGGCTGATCACCTTTCCAGACTGGACCCTGACCATATTGGACTTACTCTGCCAATCAATGAAATTTTTCCTGATGAGCACCTATTGGCAATTAATGTGGCAAGTGGACCTTGGTATGCCGACATTGCCAATTACCTTGCTTCTGGATCCCTTCCACGTGGCTGGCCTAAAAACCAGTGTGAGCGTCTCATGGCAGAAGCAAAGTATTATTTCTGGGATAATCCACTTCTTTTTCGCATAGGTGCTGATCAAATCATCTGTCACTGTATTCCTGACAACGAGTTCCCCAGTGTGCTATCCTTCTACCACGATCAGGCCTGCAGAGGCCATTTCTCTGGGAGGAAAACTGCAGCCAAGGTGTTGCAGTGCGGTTTCTTTTGGCCCTCCCTTCACCAGGATGCACACAATTATGCCAAGCATTGCATGGTGCCAATCGTTAGGGTCAATGTCAAGTCGTGACATGATGCCCTTACAACCCATCCTAGCTGCAGAAATCTTCGACATTTGGGGAATTGACTTCATGGGTCCCTTTCCTCCTTGCAATGGCTTCGAATTCATTCTCGTGGCTGTTGATTATGTTTCAAAATGGATCGAGGCTATTCCCGCGCACCGTGCTGACCATGTTATATCCACCCGATTTGTCAAAGACCACATCTTTGCGCACTTTGGGATCCCTCGAGCCATTATCTCGGATGGAGGAAGCACTTTACCCATGCTTCTTTTCGGGCACTTTTGAGGAAATACGGAGTCCACCATCGTATCGCATCCTCGTATCATCCTCAGATGAACGGCCAGGCAGAAGTGTCGAACCGGCAAATCAAGCAGATTCTCCAGAAAATGATTCGGCCTGATCGTAAGGATTGGTCCGACAAGCTGATTGACCCACTTTGGGAGTATCGGACTGCCTTCAAGGCTCCCCTTGTTATGTCTCCTTATAGAATCGTTTACGGGAAGCCTTGTCATTTGCCTGTGGAGTTGGAGCACAGCGCTTATTGGGCGGTTCGCTAATGTAACCTCGACCCAGACCTGCGTGGTCGAGAAAGGAAACTCCAACTCCAGGAGCTGGAAGAGCTCTGTCGTGAAGCCTATGATTCTGCTTTAACCTTCAAACAACGCACTAAGGCTTTTCACGACAGCCGTATTCGGCGGAAGGAATTTGAGCCATCTTAGCAAGTTTGGCTCTACAATGCCCAGCTCAAATTCTTTCCTGGGAAACTAAAGTCCAAATGGACTGATCCTTTCCTGGTCTCGAGACCATTTCCCAACAGGGCCATTGAGATTGAAGATCCCAAATCTGGGTATAAATTTACGATCAATGGGTAGCATTTGAAATCCTCTCTTACTCATGAACCTGCCCCCGTTGGTGAAACTGTTGCCCTGCTGGAGGGTAACTAATCTTTTGCCTCATTCTGAGTCCAGCTGGGGACGTTAAATTCAGCGCTCGTTGGGAGGCACCCCAACAACACTCACCATCCACCATCACTTTTCACTTCACTATCACGCTCACTTCACTTTTTCTTCACCACCCACCCTACCACCCTGCTGTATACCCTGCACCTCAGCTCTCGTTACCCGATCCGTCCTTTCTCTACCTTTCCCTGCATGCATATGAGGACATAGCATCGTTTGGCATGGGGGGGTGGATAGGCATCCATAGGATCTGGGTATTTTATGGTATCATGCAGTTTCCACCTATTTATAAATATGTAAAAAAATGAAAAAAAAATGTTTAGTAATGATCTGAAGGCTGAAACAAAAATACAATAAGTGTTTATGGATATTCAACCACTGTTTTGAAGACTTTCCAGGCCATAGAAGCTTGATTCGCTCAGGCTCGACTTAATTCACTTGAGTATTGACAAGATAAATCGGAATCTCTCCTAACTAAAGACGTATTCTTGTACCTGAGACACCAGTATAGGATCCGTTGGTTTGCTTCTACTTGAGAGCCTAAGTAATCTTGGTTCACACTACACATATCAAGAAAGACCAGGTGAACATAAGATCCAACCCTAGTGTTCATTAAGGAAGGTGGAGTCCTTACCTGTGCACGCAGGTAGACTTTTTATCCCAGTCTTTAGTCTTGTGTTTAGGAGAGACTCTTTCCACCAAAAGGGAACTCTCCCACCAAAAAGAAAAGTGTGCTCCTCCAAATAATGTTGTAAGGGATATACTGACACGTGTTTCAAAAAAAAAAAAAAAGATGCAAATAAGTCAGTATATCTCATAAATGTCTGTAAAATCTTCCTACAAAGTTCTTCAGGGCAAAAAACCCAATTTTCTTTGAGCCGCAAATATCAGAAAATGGGAGTTGAGCTTTCTGTCATCTTTTTAAGAGTCAATCCGAAGACACGAGCTGAAACTGGGACCAACCTGTACTTAAAAATTCGTGAAACCCTGGGCTTGAGTCTTAAGGTTCATCTTGTCAGTCTTGATCCATCACTGAGCACAAGCCATAATCTCTTGAGCTCTTGAGTATGGCAAAAACCTCTTGGGTCCTGGAAATCGTACTTAAGGTTTAAATATCAAGAGTCCTGGTTAGTCGAGAGATGACCTATGTCATGTGAGACTTAAAGTACTGGTAGTCTTCTCTGCAATTGGTTCTCACAATATCCAACAATAAACACACCTATGTCGCCTCAGAAGAAAATCTTCAGCTTAAGATCACTTCTAAATACAATACAAAAAAAATGTTTTGCTAGGGACTAGCAAAAGATAGGCATGGGGGTATGATTGTACCGCAAAAATACACCTGCAATTGTGCCGTCTTGTGCTATTTCCTAGCATTACCAGTGCATATTAGGTATCCATAATCGCATTTGTAAAAATACACGCATGCATGCATTTAATTGAGAGGGGAGGAGAGTGAAATAAATTGGCCGTGAAATTACATTTTTCCTCAAGTGCTGCTTTGCAAAATTTACCATCTTTTTAATTTTAATTTTACTTGACTTTGAATTCTTCCCATGGCTGCATGGCATGGCTGGACCTTCCTCCTAGCGCCATGCTCTGCAAATAGCTCTCCCTACAGCCGCATACCCTGCCAAGCCATGCACAGCCGCATGCATAGCCAGGGCATGGTTGTGCATTCCTTCTTCCTCTATAAAAAGAGCTCAGCTCTCTTCTTTGAAAGGGAGCCTGGTCCACCCACACAAATAGCAGCTCTTCCCTTCCAGGCCATCTCCTCCCTCTCCCTCCATACGCAGCTTCTCCTCCTCTAAGGAGCCACTCTACGGGCAGGAGTACATCACTGTGGTGCACACCCACCATCGTGAGACCACCACCGCCCAGCTCATCAAAGAGCTGGTGGGCGTGGTGGTATTCTCTTCCTTGTTTCAACTTTCCAAGCCATTTCCGCCATTACCACAAAGCTTCAAGCTTTGAAGCTCAACCGGCCACCCCACGCCCCTGCAGCAGCTGGCCAAGCCCCACAACGCACAGCAGCAGGCCACCCGCACCCCTCTTCGTGCACGCAGGCCACCGCACGTGCCTGCAGGCCACCTAGCCTCCCTCTCTGCATGCCCTGTCGCGCTCTTTCACCCGCAAGCCCAGTCGGCGCATCAGCTTCCCCGCGCGTGCGCCAGCCGCTCAAGCCTCCCACACTCACAGCACCGGGCGCAAGTGGTTGCGCGGCTCACCCGGGCACTATAGCCACTGTTCACACGTTTCAGCGGAACACTGTGGCTACAGTGGGGGTGACCGAAAAGTTTCTCACTTATCCGGTCACCTGGCACGCCACAACCGGCCACAGCTCGCACGCGCATCCCACCCCACGTCCCATTCCACCGCCCGCCCGCACGTCTGCCAACGCCCGCATCCGCCCGCGTGTCTGCTCGCTTCAGCACCTGCGTCTGCGTCTCCCCTCACCCGCACCCGCCCACTTCAGTGCCCGATCTTCACGTAGCGTGGTGCGCTGCGGCCTCTCCTCTCTCCGCACCCACTTCCCTCCAACGTGCGCCTCTCTGCGTGCATACGCACCTGAGCGCTCATGTAAAGCCATCAGACGACGCCTCTTCGCGTGCAGACAACTTAACCCTCCAGCCTTCACTTCAGCAGTCTCTCTCTCTCTCTCTCTCTCTCCCTCTCTCTCTCTCTCACAACACTCTCTCACTCTATCTCTGCACACACACATACACACACACTCTCGCTTATACAGTATTATATACATACATACATACATACATACATATATATATATATATATATCTATGTATATGTATATATACGTATACATATATATATTGATATATATACATTTATTTATATCTATATATATAGTAGTATTTATATAACTAAGTATTAGTATACATACATATATATATACATATATCTATATACTTATATATATATATGTATGTATATATATATATATATACATATATCTATACATATATTAGTACTTATATAACTATGTATTAGTCTATATACATACATAGATATATATATATATCTATTTACTTATATACATATATATATATATACACATATATATTTATATATACATATACTTATATACGTATAAATATATATATATATACGTCTATATATATACCTATATAAATAAGCATAAGTATAGATATATATATATATATACATATATATACATATATATCTACATATATCTATACACATATATTACTATATATATATATATATACCTATATATAGATACATCTGTATAGTTATACATACATACATATACATACATATATAACTACATATATACCTATATATTTACAACCATATATACATATAGATATATTTACATGTATACATATATATATATATATATTTTTTTTTTTTCACATTATTACCATATGGTGTATCGCGGAAATATCTACACCAGTTGCTGATATTTCCCGATACACACGTACAAAAAGCATGGTCGCACACATCTTCTACCATCCATCTTACACTCCACGCGGCACCTCGTCCCATTGGTTGTGTCCTTCTAGACGACGATCGACTCGACACTGTGCTACATTTCATCTCCGCCTCCACACCCACCCCTTTATACATATATAATATATACCTATATATATATACTATATTTACTCTATTTCTGCTTCTCTTTCATGCCAGTAAAAAGATTAAAAATTATATCAAAGAGAAAAGATAAGTCTTGACTTGCAGGTACTCAGTCTTGCAAATAGCAAGACCCATTTTGGAACCCTGATTTGGCTCAAAGCCAAGAACCTAATTTTGAGGGTGTGCCTCAAGGACAAGAATTATCAGAAAATAATCTAAATAGAAAAACACCAAAAACACAATAAACAAATGGAAGAGATTCGTTGTAGGAAAGGCGTAGAAACTTGACTTCTAACCCCACTTCCCTGAGTTCGACCCTAGGCGTAAAAGTGACCAAGATAAAATCAAGTAGGCCAGGTAAAAAAATTTGTAAAGAGATGGTTAGGCTCTATTTAGGTTAACCACTATACACATTTCAACGATAAAATCACCATATTAACACACCTATCCAGGTCAGACCGCATCTCCTTTCACACACCTAAACACCAAGCCAAATCATCTAAAAGGGTAGTGTTATTTGAACAAGCTAGTGTAGTTATCCTTAGAAACCTACCCCAAAAGCAAAAAGATCCAGGAGCCCCTATGATATCATGTGTTATTGGAGATACTATTTTTGATAGGGCTCTATTAGATTTAGGTGCCTCAATAAATTTGATTCCCACAATGTTATATGAAAAATTTAACTTTGGAGAGCTAAAACCTACTGAGGTCACATTACAGCTAGTTGATCAATCTGTGACCACACCACGGGGGATTTTGAGGATATAATCGTCAAGGTTCGTGATTTTTACTTTCCTATGGATTTCTTGGTCCTTGACATGTAGGTACCAGAGAATTTGAAGAACAACCCAATAATTCTGGGAAGACCATTCTTAGCTACTACCAAGGCTATTATTGACTATGAATCTGGCTGTATGGAAATCAAATGTGGGGACAAAAAGACGAAGATTAACATCTTCAAGGCCATTCAACAATTTGAGGATTGTGGAATGATAGAAGATTCTGAGGATCATACTGTTGAATATTGTATGGAGTTAGGAGTATCCCACTCCTATCCTATAGGCCTTGACCCCAAACCAATCAAGAGGTCAATCACCCAATCACTGTCTTGATTCCAAGACCTCTTGAGATTAACTGTGATCCACATTTGGACCCTTCATCCCAAGGACCCAAACCTGAGCTAAAGCCTCTTCCTGATTATCTTAAATATGTTTTCTTGGGATCTGATTAGACTTACCCAGTGATCATTAGCTTTTATCTAACCCAAACTCAGGAAAATCAATTAATTCAAGTTTTAGGAAGAAACAGTAGAGCAATTGGTTGGACACTGGATGATCTGAAGGGAATCAGTCCTACTTACTGCACCCATAGAATCTATACTGAGGATGGATCTAGACCCTCCTGGGAAATGCTAAGACAATTGAATCCTAACATGTGGGAGGTAGTGAACAAGGAAATAATTAACTGGTTAGATGCAAGAATAATCTACACAATCTCTGATAGCCTATGGATCAATCCTCTACAAGTGGTTCCTAAGAAAGTTGGGCTGACCGTGATTACTAATGACAATGGGGAATTCATTCCAACCTGCACAGCTTCCTCTTGGAGAGTCTATATCGACTATAGAAGCTAAACAATGCAACTAAGAAAGACCACTTTCCACTTCCCTTCATTGATCAAATCCTAGAAAGACTAGCCGACCAAAAATTCTTCTATTTCTTGGATGGCTATTCCGACTACAATCAAGTAGCTATCCACCCCGATGATCAAGAGAAAACCACCTTCACATGTCCCTACGGAACATTTGCCTTCCGTAGGATGCATTTTGGATTATGCAATGCACCAACGACTTTTCAAAAGTGCATGCTTGCAATCTTTTTAGACATGGTAGGTGATTTTATGGAAATCTTTATGGATGACTTTTCTGTGTTTGGGGACTCTTTTGATTCTTGTCTAATCAATCTAGAGAAGACTTTACAAAAATGCATAGAGGTGAATCTTGTTCTATCTTAGGAAAAGAGCCACTTTCATGGTTAAGGAGGACATAGTCCTTGGCCATGTTGTGTCTGAAAGAGGAATTGAAGTAGATAAAGCCAAGGTGGACACCATCATTAAACTCCCACCACCTTCGACGGTCAAACAAGTAAGATCATTCCTCGGACATGTGGGATTTTACCGTCGATTCATTAAGGATTTTTCTAAGGTGGCAAGGTCCTTAAGTAATCTCCTGGTGAAAGATCAAACCTTTGATTTTGATTCGAGCTGCTTAAGGGCTTTCAATCTACTGAAGGGGGCCATTACACAATCACCCATTCTACAACCTCCTGATTGGGATCATCCTTTTGAAATCATGACCGACTCCTCTGATTTACTATTAGGGCAGTCTTGGGACAAAAAGTGGATAAGGAACTTTCCATGATTTACTATGTTAGTAAAACTCTTGATGAGGCTCAAAGGAATTACACCACTACAGAATAAGAGTTGCTAGCAGTAGTTTTTGCTCTGGAGAAGTTTAAACCTTACCTACTGGGATCTCATGTCACAATTTTCATAGATCACACTGCATTAAGGCACCTAATGTCTAAAAAGGATGCAAAACCCAGATTAATCAGATGGATCCTTCTACTACAAGAATTTGATTTAGAAATCAAAGACAAATCTGGTGCCCAAAATGTAGTAGCAAATCATCTCTCCAGAATCCTTGTAGACTCTACAACTCCTCAACTTTTTGGTTCATTCCCTGATGAGACTCTCTTGACTGTTTGCAAACTACCTTGGTTTGCAAACATTGTCAACTATTTGGCCATCGGAAGACTACCCATGAATTGGCCTAAGCATAAGTGGGATAAGTTGATTTCCGATGCCAAATACTACTTTTGGGAAGATCCGGTGCTATTCAAAATTTGTGCGGATCAAGTTATCCATCGTTGTGTTCCAAATGAGGAGATCACAAGTGTACTAAAATTCTGCCATACTTTTGCTTGTGGAGGTCACTTCTCAGGAAAAAAGACGACAACCAAAGTACTGCAAACTGGATTGTATTGGTCGTTTTTATTCCGTGACTCATACAACTTCTATAGGTCATATATGGATTGCCAAACTCTAGGAAACATGACTAGGAAGGATATGATGCCCCTAAATCCAATCCTTGAAGTCTAGATCTTTGATGTCTAGGGCATTGATTTTATGGGACCTTTTACCAATTCATTTGGGTACCTATACATTCTCGTTGCAGTCAACTATGCATCCAAATGGATTGAGGCCATCCCAACCCGAGCCAATGACCATAAAGTGGTCATGGACTTTGTAAAGAAAAACATCTTTAGCCGATTCGGTGTACCCAAAGCTCTGATTAGTGATGGCAGGTCCCATTTCACCCACAATCAATTCAGGACCTTATTGACCAAGTATGGAGTCACTCATAGAATCTCTACTCCATACCATCCACAAACCAACGGACAAGCTAAAATTTCCAATCGAGAAATTAAGAAAATCCTTCAAAAGATAGTCCACCCGGATCAGAAGGATTGGTCTACTAAATTGGATGACACTCTCTGGGCCTACCAGAATGCATATAAAACTCTGATTGGGATGTCTCCATTCTGTTTGGTCTATGAAAAATCTTACCATCTGCCCATTGAACTTGAACATAAAGCTTACTGGGCAATCAAAACTTTAAATCTAAATCTTGATCAATCTAGATGACAAGGAAAACTCCAATTGACTGAATTAGATGAAATCTGGAATGACGCATATGATAGCTCGAGAATCTATAAGAATAGGACAAAAGCTTTACATGATAAGTATATCTCTCGGAAAAACTTTGTCCCTAATCAAAAGGTTTGGCCATTTGATGCACACTTGAAGCTTTTCCCGGGAAAATTAAGATCAAAATGGACAGGTCCTTTCATTGTAACAAAAATCTACCCTCATGGAGTTGTTCTCATCCTAGATCCCAAGACTAGCCATGAGACAAAGGTAAATGGTCAAAGGTTGAAGCCTTACATCACTCAAAATTGTGATCCCATTCCTGATAGTCACATCAACCTTTTGGAATCATGTTAGAGCTGTATTGAGTTTGGCAAATGATGTTAAACTTAGCAATGGCTGGGAGGTAACCCAGTATTCATTACAAGTAGTTTTGCTTCCAAGCTAACCTAGATTAACAAGCTCAGTCAGGTGATATCCCCTCCTCTTGCTTATTATATTTTGATTTTCCTGCATACATTTCAATGAGGACATTGTAATGAATAGGAATGGGGGGGTGGACATTGCATGTCTTATTTTTATGTCAAAAAAATAAAAAATAAAAAATACAATAAAAATAAAAATATTGCATTTAGGCATAAAGATTTTTTTATCAAAAAGGTCTTATTTGGGATTTATTTTTAAGTTGATTCCTAAGTTTAAAATCCAGTACAATTTCACACTAACACATAGAATTTGCAATGGATCCTCTGTGAAGACCGATAAACATCTTTAGTTTGTCAAGAAGAAGCAATGCTTCTTCTCCTGAACCCTTGGACAGTAATTATGGAGTTAGGCAAACTATCTTCTAGTAGATCCACCAAACAAGTGTGAGGTGAGTGTAGAAACCCTATTGGTGCTCTAAGGCAAGTATGAGGAATCTTAAATTCTAGATAATTAGATAATGATACTCGGAGTTAGGCATAGTTTTTCGCTTTCGATTTATGCGTATAAATTCTTAGTGCGAATCTTTTGAGAACCACCAAATAAGGCAAATACACAAAGAGCGGGTTCTGATAAAACTATGACTGAGGTGGATGGTCACAACCGTCCTTTACAAAATCCTCAGCTGAAGGAGGGTATTAGTGTCAAGATCAGAAATATGCTATCCTATCCATTCCTTTCTCGGTGCCGAGAGTAGGCACTTCCACCAAATAAGCCACCTGATATCCTCTTGAGATCCCCAATCCCGCATAATGCATCGTAAATAAAAGTTCATATGCTATACTATGTTGCATTGGTAGATATATGATATGAAAAAAAATAGAGAGAGAAAGAGAAAAAAGAGAGCAAAGAAGAAAATATATACATATATAGAAAAAAAAGAGGAAGAAAAAGAAAAAGAAAAAGAAAAGAAAAAATATATATATACATAGAAAAAAAATGAGTTTCTGAGTTTAGAATTTTTTTCAAGTATATTGAGGCAACAACACCTACCACCCTCACGATCCACCAAATACAGCCTTGACCTACTTTTTTGTATTTCTGGCCACCTGAATACTAGCTGAGGAATTCTGACTTAGTCATAAGGTTATTAGAACCTAATTAAAGTGTTAATACTAGGAGAGACCACCAAATATACTGACAAATCTGGGGAGATTGTGAACTCAAAACGAAAGAAAAGAGAAGATAAGAAAGAAGAAAAAGAAAAAGAAAGAAAGAGAAAGAGAGAGAATGAGTACAAAGGAACTAAAGAGAGCACAGTTTCTCCGTCTCTCTTTGAGTTGATTTATTTAATAATTTGAAAATCTAGGTTCTAAAGTACTAGTCTATATGTAGCACCAGATGAGTATGAGCCACCAAATACAAATCTACTAAACTCAAAGTATCTTCTACCTAAGCTAAAAGTTGAGGCTAAATTTACAGATTACTTTATAACCCCGAGGGAAGAAGTCTACCTATCCCAATAAAGTTTTACTACGGTTCAAGTACAAGCTTTAGATGTGGATTGGTTTTTTACTTGGATCTGTTGCATAGGCTGCAATAATACACTTTCACGACTTCCTAGATTTCTAAAGTCTTGATGAAAACAAAAGAAATAAATCTCTAATCGAACTCTTGATAAGAAATCTATCATATAGGACCATTTTACATTTAGTGATGCATTTGCTGAGGACTAGCAAGATTTAGGCATAGGGGTGTGATTGCACAACAATCATGCAACCTAAATCACCTGTATTAAGTTAGATTCTAACATAACTTAGGAACAATGCATGCATAAGTGTCGTAATTCGCATAATAGTTAGTTTGTTAGATGCATAAATAATATTGTCATTTTATGCACTAAAAGAGAGATGAAATTAATTACAGATGATTCGAGGCCGCAAATGATAGATCAGACCATACGGATCTGATTAGGACTACGACGGGAGTCCAATGCTTCTGGAATCGTCTTGATTAGACAACCGCAGCATCATGTATAATCCATAGAAAAATAGAGGCCATGGAGCAAGATGATAGAAATCCAAGCCTCAGATGAAAGATCCGACTGCACGGATAGCTCCGGATCGACGATCACAATCCAATGGCTCAAGAATCAACCCAATCGAAGGCCTACATCACCAATTACAAAGAAGAGAAGATGGACGGCCATGATGGCACTACGTGGCACCGTCACAGCTGCCCCTCGTCATGCCCACAATCTCTGAAGAAACCCTCCTCATGCATTGTGGTTCGTTGGATCGTCATCCAATGGCCACCATGCACCCACATCATCCCCACCCCCACGCCTCATCAGCCAAGAGAAGATCTCAGCCATTAGATCACCATCCAACGGCTGAGAGCAGAGTTTCCTAAAACCAAAACGCAACACAAAATGTGCCTTAGCACATAAGTTAGAGCACTCCAACCGCAGCAAGTAGCACGGGATCGAGCAGCGCTGTGCACAAATTAGGAAAGCGATGAGGCGTGGGCGAAATCCGACTGTGGGATCTTCAATCGGCGATGTAGATGCGAACGCATGGCACAATCGGAGGCTTCTGCGACTACACGTGAAATCGAATGCACACACTATGCGCGATCTCATGCGCTCTCCTTGGTAAAGGTGGTGCGGGCGAGATTCTAAGTCATCCGATCAAGAGATCGGACGGCTAAGAGTATTAGCGCGCGATTTGAATTGAGCATGTGCAACGAGTAGCTGGCGAGCGGTGAATCACGATCGGGCAACTCACAAGCTACCACGTGGTGCCACCAGAATGCATCCGCATGTATAAGGTGGGTTGGAGGCTATTTTTAGGTGCGATCAGAGTCGTTGATCTCCTGATTGAAGGATCTGATCGAACCTATGTATTTGCACGAGTTGGTGGGCTAAATGCCCTCTTTGCCCCTCATCAAAGCTATAAAAGAAGACCAAGGCCCCCTTTTGATCATATCTTCCACTAGAACTCCCACCAGATACAATTCCAACCTTTCTCCCTCTCTGCAACTCCTCTCCATACTTCATCCCAGTGCTCTGGATCTGAAGTGCTACCGCACTTCCCACAAGAATCCCACAAGCGACATCATCATCTTCTATCTTTCTATCTTCCCACTCTCTCTCTCTTTCTATATCTCTTTAGCATAGCTATTTCTATTCATAGTTGAAAAACTATTTCCAAATAAAATTCTGATTATCTGAATATCTGATGCCTATATATATACATATATAAATATATAAATATTTGTTTAGAATGACTTTCTGAAAGGCTTTAGCATAGAAATCGCACTTGCCTCCTTGCGAACGACTCAGTATTCACCGAACTTTATAAACATTATTTGTTTTATCGTAATTCGCACTACAACGATAGACATAATCTTTTACGCGTCTCTTGATCGAACAAGTACCAAACCTCATGAAATATTTTTCTATGAATTTTATAAGGTTTAGATGGATTTTATCCTGATCTGAACCTCAGTAATTTAAGTAGGTCTGAAATTAGCATTTAGGGTGTTGTATTAGTTCTCAAAATGTGCAAAACCCTGTTTCTATCTGCATGGACCCACTTATTAGGTTTTAATGCTCATTTGACCTTTATTTCACCCCTGGAAAATCCCTTGGTTATTCTGTGTTCACGATATGCTGTTAAACTTACAGAATTAACCTTAGTTTCCTATTCTCTTCTCAAAACAGCCTGAAGTGGAGTTATAACCCTCAGATGGTTGTGTAGGGGAATTTATCTTTCAAATCTGACTAAAAGTAGCCAGTTAGGGCCTATAATGTTGTTCCCATCATACCCCCTAGTCCCTTAGCAAACATCTTATGGATCAAAGCAGGTCTCTAGGTCGGATGTAACCATCAGGTTGCCGTACTAAGTTGCATCTCTAGAAATCAGATTAGAATACTAACAATAGGCCTAGAGATACTCAAGTATCAGCCAAGATCCAGACATGACCAACTTCAGCCTAAGTCTACTGCGAAGGTTTCTAAGGCCCGCAAAAACTCCTAGAGGTTTGTTGACCCCAACGGTTAAAGCACCCGTGCGTAGACGTAACATGACTAGGTTCAGTTTGCCAATGCATTTTGATAAGAGAGAGATAGAGAAGGATTTTCATTTGGAGAGTTTTCACTCTTTTCTTTTCAGATTCCCTTAGATCCAGCCTCGAATTGGCCCTAAACATGATCTGTATCGAATTCCTTGTCCCTACCATCAATCCTTGAAGGATCCTTGGCTTTTGATGCTTCGAGATAGCACCACCAATGGCAACCCCTAGAACCCTAGCTTTCGACACTTCAGGATAGTGCCACCCATGGCATTCTGTAGCTAAATTCAATCCATGCCAATCGACATTTCGGGATAATCACACCCATAGCACCTGAACCAATACAAAGTGCTTACATGCCCCCGGTAGGATATTTAGATATCTTAGGAGATAAGCATCGAGGAGACAATATGTTATTACGCATCTTCAAGGAGAATTTCCCACCTCTCCGCGTTGGGAACTCATCCAATCAACTTGTGTTGTCGAGTCATTCCTAAGCTAGATCTTTGGGATGGCTTTTTAGAATAGAACACTTTTGGCATGATTTTTCTTTATTAAGCGCACTAAACTAGACTTAGATCCAAGAGGCCTAAGGTCGGTACTCATACTAATCTCCTTGTCTCTTTGTCATTTCAGGACTTAATTTTTCTTTTGATTAGGTCTAGAACTTAAGTAACTTCCATAATGAACTGCTATGACTATCATTTTTGTTCTTGATTTTTTCTCCTTTTTGGCATCTAAATTTTCTTCTCTTTTCCTCCTCAAGAATGATTTGCAATTTAGTTCACGAAATTTCCTCCCTTTCCTTCAATTCTCATTTTTTATTTTTTATTTTTTATGTTTTTTCATTTTTGAATATGTGTTTTTTTTTGTGATAACCCCTCAGAGAATTGAATTTCCATACATTTGCACTTTAACACCCCCCCATCCCTAAGTTTTGCAATGTCCTTATTGTAAACTAGGAGGGTATAAATTCAGTTTGGTTCAAGGATTAAAACAAGATCAAAGGGTGGGTGAACGGGTAAGATGACTATTACAGATGATTTCAAGCTTTGACACAAGTACTAAAGGTGGAGTCGGCTATTCTAAAATTGAACTTAGAAGTATAGTAGGAGTGTAGCTCAAAAGAATGATCAAAAGGGTCTCAGGTTTTTGGAATAATGGGTTGCCTCCTGTTAAGCACTAAATTCAATGCCTTCAGCCAAGTAGAAAGTGGTCAAGGAGAAGGGGTGGTGAAATCAGATGAGTTTTGTAGAACAAGCACCTTGATCAAAAACCTATTTGGTCCAACCAAGTGCTTGTTCAGATCAACAGGCTGATAATGTAGCCAAACCCAATCAGTCTGGTGGGTTGATGGCTATGAATCAAAAGATGTGAAGCCCACCAGATACTTTGAAGCTCAAAGAGATACGGAAAAGAAAATATAGGGTTTGGCTGAGTCGGCTCAGCATAGTTAGAGTAGGGATCCTCAAAAGAAAATAGCTCTGTGAAGGTTGTAGCAACCCTATTAGTGAGATCAGAGAAGGATAGGAAGTGATTAACAGTCTGATCAATGTCTGAAACCCAATCAAAAGATAGAGGAGAATCATATGCAACTGAATCAGAGAGAGGTGAATTAGAGTAGAAGTTGATTCTGGTAGCGGGTCGAGGTTGGGATCGGGTTTTGGAAGGTTCTGTGAGTGTATCAGAAGGTATGGCTTCTTTGAGGTTCAAATCATCGGCCTCAGCATCAGAATCAAAGAATAGATCATGGATGCTAAGGTTGTAAACTGGTTCATTATCATCAGGAAATGATGGATCTTCGTAATCAAAGTATGATTCAAAATCATCGGAGAATTTGCGAAGTTCAGTTTCTGAACCTAATTCCAGATCGAGATTTCCACCATAGAATGAATCAAAATGTGTAGAATAAGCAACCTAACTAGGATCTAACCTAATCTCATATTCCGAGCTTAAAAAGGTGTCCTTATTAGGCACAGGCTCAGGTTCTTGGCTCCTAGGATAGACCCAATCGAATCCCAACTCTTCCAACTCCTCTGTTTCTGTATCATAAATCGGTGTAACTTCTGAAAAATCAATTCGCATTTTTTAGGAGTTTGGAGAGGTGTACTCATCAAATATAGGCCCAGAATCATAGTCCAGATCCAAAATATAATTCTCTTTATATTGGGCCTCATGATCATTCCAAATAGGTTATGATCTAGATTCTAGGTCAAAGGTAGGAGTTGGGTCACTAGAATCTGGTTTAGGCTCAATTGGGATGTCAGAATCATTCCTGAGAATTACCTTAACAAGATAAGGTTTGGGAATTACATCCCCGAGAGGTTCTGATTCAAGCTTACTACAGGTGTTTGGGAAATCAAGGCATGATGGACCAGCTTCATGGTTTTCTAAGGCTGGTTCAGAATCATGAACACCTGCAATTGGATCCTCCCAAACCACATCAAGATCAGGTATGTCAATCTGCATAAACTTTGCATCATATTCCATTTGGGTTGGGGGTCCACAACAACCTTGATCTTCGAACCCGGGCTATGGGAAATCATACTGATCCTCAATGTTACTCCAAGGTGTCTCATCAATCTCTGAATGTTGATATGGGTATTTTTGATCAATGGTTTGTTGTAACGTATTTAGCATAAACCCACGTTTCTCCATGAGACCCTGGTGTATTTCCCAAAGTTGTGGATTTGACAAACATTGTATGTATCCAATATTGTGTAGTCTCCACAATTCATTGTATTTTGACAAGAGCTCATTTCAAGTTGAACCATGTATCACTTGTGTAAATATCATTCTAGCAAGGTTCATAATGATGGTTGTTGTTTCTGCCACATTATCTTGAATGTGCCTAAATGGATCAGAGGTTTTGTAATATTCATCATGATATCTAGAAGCAGCCTCGATTATCTTCTCTTTTATGGTCATTTAGGATTCAGGTTTCCTACAAATTCTTCCTAATTTGTCAGGTTGCATTTTCAAATCAGGTGGGGAATCAAGATGTAGAATCAAATTTAGGTTCAGATTGAAGAGATTAGATCAAATCAAAAATCCCAGAGAAGATCAATTCTAATGAAGGCCTCTTAGGTCAACAACCTAGGGCCCTTTCCTGTGTATGTGCTTTAAAAAACAGATGAGGGACTGGATGTGAATTGGACCCAATCAATGCACCCATAGACTTTTGGATGACTAAGGCTGTTTTGAGGTGGATGATACCTCTGAATCAAAAATCCACACACCCGAGAAGTACTTGGGCAGCCAGGAAGGGAGAGGCCCGCAAAGACCCCTACATGGTAGAGCATCCCCATGAGTTACAGGGTTTCTCCCACCCAACCTTCCTTGTCACTACAGTTCTAAGTAGAATGGAATGTATGAATTGAGACCTTAAGTCTACCAATTTTAGCCTAGTTTGTGCCTTGGATTTCACTTGATTAGAAGTTAATTCAATTTGTGACCTAATTTGTAGGTTGATTAGACTACAAAGTAAACCAACTTCACCTGACCTACCCTAAAAGATGAAGAATGAAATCTGAGTCAAGACCCAAGGATCACCTTAAATTGACTCTCAGGTATTAGGTCCACAATTTTAGGGTTCAAGTGAATTTAGAATCTGATTTTAAGGTTTTCCTTTAATTAGATCTTTTCAAGCAAGGGTTTGGGTAGCACACAAATATAGGTGGGTTAATTTTCTTTTAATTCAGGCAAGTATGAATCTAACACTTCAAAACCCTAGGGTAGAAACCCTAATTGGCTCTATTCCAAGTCCAATTTGATCTCAAAATGTACACCTTAGACTTCAAACAAGAAGTGCGTAGTCCAAGATGATCAAAAATTAAGCGTAAATCCCTAGTATGTATAGTAAATTAAAAAAATATCAAACTCATTGTAATACACCCAATTACGCAAATCCAAACTTGAATCACTGGAATAAAATCTATTAAAACCAAATTGACTCCAATTCATGAGATTGGGTGTGGAAACCAATTCTGAAAGAATTGAGTGAATCGGTTTAATTAAAATAGATAAGGGGGTCTTTGTGAATTGATGGAGTGAATGGGAGACCCCCCAAATGGGTTTTAGGCACAAATTCAGATCTATAAGCCAAAGCTTCAGATCTAAATTTTACCTTGATGGATGGGTGGATGATGAAAAGATTGCAAGGGAAAATCAGAAGTGATTTGTGAAGCGTAAAGAAAGCTGTATGCGTCGAAATGGAGGTGGAAAAACACCTCTGATCTGAATTTATCAGAGAGGGCAGAGTGGATCTAAACTAATGTACTCCTAAGCTACACTAATCCATCATCAAAGTTGATTTCTAATCTACTATTGATCTAAATTACACTAATTACTAATCTAATCTACTCTAGAAAGCAAGAAGTCCTAATCTAACAAGAGGAATGGGGGCTGCCTGGATCCAAAGCTGGCTGCTAAGGAGGAAGAATGGGAAGATGAGGAAGACTCCATCAAGGAATGGGATCCCTGGATCCATAGCGGGTTGTTGTGGCGACGAAATTGAGGAAGGAGAGTCGCCCCTGTCACTAGCAGCCCTAATGAAGGAGGAAGGAGAACTGGAGGGTGGATGAAAGGATCAGCTCAGAGGGAGGGAGCTAATGGGTGTGTGCGTGAGCTAGGTAGGTGTTTAAGTAGGTGGGACAGTAGATTAGAGCACCACAGAGGTGCGATTATACACCTAGGGCTTGGGAGATGGGGATGAGCTAGCGAGGGTACGTGAAGTTTCAAATCAAATCACAGCTGTTGGATGGGATTTGGGGCAAGAGGTGATCACACACGCCAAAGCGTGCGAAGGCTCGATTGGATTTGGGCCACAGGATCATGAGATCAAAGAGTGAACGGTTGCGATAGAGAGTGTTCTTGCTACTATAGTAGACTCTTGACACAGCAGGTGTAAAGGTGGAATTACGCAAAGGTCCTTATGGGCAAAGGGGTAGAAAATTTGCATGGAAGCCCGTAAGTGGTGAATGAAGATATCAGAGCAGTCCCTAAGTGTTACAAAAAGGCCCCTATAGTTTACAAAATGGTCCCTAAAGGTTTTTAATGTGAATAAATGTATGTGAACAAAGGACCTAAATGTATGACTACTAATATAAGGTCCTAATGATGTCCAAATGCAACCAAGTTTTTATTAAAGCTTAATTGAGCATTAAGGAAGTTAATTTTACTTTTGATTTGAACTTTTGGACTAAAATGTTTGTTAAATTTGCAAATGAATCATCAATTTATATTAATGAATAGAATAACTCATTTAATGACCTAATTTCACATTTTTAACACAAATTTGATGTTTTAGGTCTTTTTCACTATTTTCCACACTTAACATATTTCATGTGTGCTAATTCAATAATATTTAACCTAGCTTCTAGCTTAACTTGGGCATTTTAGCTATGATGAGTCACCCCTCATCACATATGCATCACAACAGCTGAAGCCTCATGAGCGACAATAATTGACCCATGATCTGGAGCTAACAACCATTATTCATGCCTTAAAGACCTAGAGGCATCACCTGTACAGAGAGACCTTCAAGATCCATACAGATCATAAGAACCTAAAATATTAATTTGATTAGAAGGAAATAAATATGAAGATGCAGTGATGGATGGATTTATTAAAGGACTATGATTGCACTATCATGTATCAGCCTAGGAGAAGAAATTTAATGACAAGCACCTTGAGTTGTAAGTCGTCAGCAGTGTTGGCCAGCCTTCAGGATTTGGAGTGGCAGATGTTGACAGAGATTGGTGAATGGAACCCTTGTGTATGGCTGAGACATATAAATGCTCTTACTGCTTCCAGACAGTTGAGGCCAAAGTTACTAGATCATATTATTGGTACACAGATGGAGGACTCAGTATGACAAGAAATGTGGGATAAAGTGCTTGCTGGAGAGCCAAGTGAGTTCACATTTGAGGACAGAATCCTCATGATACAAGGCAGACTATGTATTCCAGGGAATGCAGAGTTACATAAAGAATTATTATCTGAAGCCCAGAATACAAGGCTAATTATTCACCCTAGGAACACGAAGATGTATCAAGATTTGAAGTAGCATTTCTGGTAGCGTGGGATGAAGGACATCCACAAGTATGTTAAGCAATGCCTCATTTGCCAATAGGTTAAGGATGAGCACCAGGGCTTGCACGATTATTACAGTCTCTTCCCATTTCAGGATGGAAGTGGAAGTATATCGATGGACTTCATGACGAGTCTTCCGAAGATAGCTAAAGGACACGATGTTATCTGGGTGGTCGTTAAAAATTGACCAAGTCAGCTCACTTCTTTCCCATCCAAATAACATACATTGTTCCACAGTTGGCAACTTTGTATATCAAAGAGATAGTGTAGTTACATAAGGTGGCAAAAGAAATAATTTCAGATAAAGATACAAGATTCACATCGTGTTTCTAGGAGAGCCTTCAAACTACATTGGGGATACAATTACATGTGAGTACAGCTCATCACCCACAAACAGATGGACAATCAGAGCGTACTATTCAAACGTTAGAGGATCTACTCAGATCTTGCATGCTAGAATGGGGTGGTTCTTGGGGGAAACACCTAGCACTTGCAGAGTTCACTTATAATAACAGCCATCACATCAGTATCGATATGGCACCATTCAAACCTCTCTATGAATGGAAGTGTATATCACCCTTCTGTGGGGTGGAAGTGGGAGTCAAGTGGGAAGTGGGGTCTGAGTCCATCAGATAGATGCAAGAGATTGTCTAGAAAATCAAGAGGAAGCTACAGATAGCCCAGGTTACCAGAAGACTTATGCAGATGGCAAGCAAAAGGATGTACAGTTTAGAGTTGGGGAATTTTTTTTCCTCAAGGTATCCCCGATGAAAGGAATTCAAAGATTTGGAGTTAACAGAAAACTCACCCAGATATGTCGACCCCTTCAAAATACTAAAGTGAATGGGACATGTTTTCTACCATCTTGCTTTACCTCCACACCTGGTAGGAATCCATGACGTCTTCCATATATCCCACCTTCAGAAATATGTTCCTGATGGAAACCACATCATCAGTTATGAGAACCCATATCTAGAGAAGGACTTGACAGTTCAGGAGGAACCAATGGAGATACTTGATCGTGCCGCTTGGAGGTTGCGAAACAAGGAAGTGACCTCAGTCAAAGTACGATGGAGAAGCCTAAACTATGAGGAGTTGACTTGGGAAACTAAGGCAACAATGAAGGAGAAATACCCTCATCTCTTCTCAGTTGTAGGTATGAATTTTGAGGATGAAATTCCCTTTTCGTTGGTTATGTTTATATCCTTCCTTAGTGTCATTCTTTAATATATTTTTATTTCCTAAAGTCGTGAGAAATGATCTTCTTTTATTGGGTTATGGGTTGGAGTGATTAGACACTCGATTACTTTTTAGATCCAAGTTCACAATTTTGCACACTGATATAGGTACGTAAAAATACATTTTTCGTCATAGTATAAGTGCATAGAAACTCTTAAATTTATTTCAAATCAAACTCGTGAATATAGAAATTGTATCTTTCAAAACGAAGTCCGAGTCATTCATAGGGAGGCAATCGGAATAGTTCACTTTCCTAACTACTAAGAAGTAGATAGGCAAATTTGAATATGAAATTACTACTATTAGAATGCAATTAGAAATAACTAAGACTAATAGCACGCAATTACTAGAACTATATAAGTACTAAAAGAAAGCATATAAATTGAAGGTAAGTTGAAGAAGAACTACTAGAATTTTATTGTGAAATCAAATGTCTAGACATGATTGCAACTAAAAAAATACTTGAAATCAAATCTAATTACAACTAGAACTAGAAACTAAAGAGAAAAAACTAAGGGCTTCGAAGGTGAAGTCCACATCGACAATGTAGAAGTAGATGCGACGGTGCACCCACAATCTCCAAGGAGAAGAAGTAGAGGACTAGTTCTAGTTGGTGGATCTATTGGGAGGTAGGAAACTAAGTAAGAAAAGTTGATCCTAATAGGGGTGGCTAGGGTGTTTATATAGAGGTCAAGAAGGCTTGTGATTGGTTGATCCAAGTTGACTTAGATCACCAAAATAAAGGGCTAGAATTAGGAGTTTAGGAATCAAGGGGTAAGACGATGGAATAGGTGAATAGAATAGGTTAGCTGTTGTTGGAATTGATGCAGGGCTAGGATGGCTTTGAGAGTATGATGGAGAATTATGATTCTCTCAAATTTTCTACCTGTTTATATTCTGAATTTCAAGTTGCACATAAAAGTAAAGTTGTAGCCCTTGAAATCAACTTTCCAAGGCAACTTAAATCACTCAATTTGCATTTGAAATGAAAAAGTTATGGCCAAAATACAAAAAATGTGTCAGTTGTTATGAATTTCCATGTTAAGTTTAGGATTAGGAATAGGATTTGGTTTAGTTAGGTAGGCAATTTAGGACCCTAGGATGTAGATCTAGTGGTGGATAAATTATAGTGTATTTTGACCATACAAAATAGTATTTATTGGAGGATAAAATGGATGGCCAAATAAGGTTTGTTGGGTTAGGATTTAGGACTAGGTTAGGTAGAAAATTAGGGTGGTTTGTCAATAATAGCTAGCCTATAAAGTTAGAAATTGAGGTTTGGTGGCTAGCCATTATAAAGGGACATTAGTCTAGGTTGGGTGGCAATTAGGTGTAGGGAATTAAACAACTAATTAGGCTAGGTCTAAGGGCTAACTGGGTTAGAAAATAGGTCCACCAAAGTAGGTCTAGCCCTCTTCCAAGTGAGCTCAGATAAAAAAGTCCTTTGAGCCTTGCTCCAATCAACCTGCAATTTGGTACCTGCACATATAAGAACAAACACATCAAGGTACAAGATATAGGTACAGGAAAAATTGCCTAAAAATCCAAAAGTAAGCATTATTTACAGAATGCCCTAAAATAACTAATCTAACCTAATTGAATGCAATCTAACCTAAATTACCCTCAAACTAACATTTGTTAGGCATTAATTAACATAAATAAATAAATATGAAGATATCACACCCCCATTCCTATCTTTTGCTACTCCTCAGGCAAAATACTAAGCGAAAAACCTGCAAGAAATAGTATTTACATGGGAAACCGACTTGCGAGTTTTGTGCTAAGTCAAATCAAAGTCATCAATCTCGATTCTTCACCAAAATAAAGGAATAGTACATAAATTCTTAACATCGAAGACTCAGCGGTTCTAAAGTATCAACTCAAATACGGACCACCTAAGTTAAATCAGAGACTCTATTAGCCTAGGACTTAGGTCCCAAGAGTAATGTTTTGTGGCTCTATCGACCCACCCAAGGTTCGAATTGAACTCGAGTTTTGAAGCCTCAATGTGTGAAATCAGATAATTGACTCGTCAGACGGTAAACCTTACTGAACTCTGAGTTTTCAACTAGACTAAGACCATCTCTTCACCCTATTGGCCTAGGTCTTCAAATTGGCCTTATTAACAACCAGTAGCTTTCTCCCTACCATTTTCTATCTCGATGTCAACCTCTATGGTATATCTCCCTGGCTAAACCTAAAAAAGGTTTTATGTTGGCTATCTCACTATTTTTGGGATTGGTAGGATGCACTCATGTACATAAGAGATAAAAGGGATTTTTTTTTCTTTTTCTTCTTTTTTATTTTTTTTAATAAAGTTCCTCCAACTACTCCTTGTTATGGGCTTCTCTCTTTTGTCACACTCATTTTTCTAGGTAGGTGGCTTCCCTAGTCCTGTTCAAGAGCATCTCCTAAACAAAGGCACGAAAGGTTAAAAATGCAAGGCTAGGCTCTGGACATCTGACAATGAGGAGGTTGTCCCACTACAACATGCCAGCCATGCCTCAATCTAAGTCCTATTGACTACTTGGATTTCAATGGTAGGTTGACCAAAAGATGAGTCAGTGCATACGTGCAAGTGTAGAGGACATAATCTTCTCAAATTTTTCAAACTAGAGGGTGGGAAGATAAGTCACTTATCACCCCATTGACTTAATGATTCAGCTTTTTTAAACCTTGTCAACGACTCTGGAAACAAGCCCATATTTAGTAAATACTCAAGGTAATTAAGTCGACATACGACCTGAAGAGTCTAAGCAAAAAGACTTTGTTCATACTTTTCTTAAAATCTATAAATCCAAATGACTCTGACAATATTATCTACCCCCATGCCTATTTCATGCAATATCCTCAATTCATGCAATAAACATAGTGAAAATAGATATTACCTGAAACTTGAGAGTTTTGAAAAATCAAGACTCAATCACCTCCAGAACTAGATGAAAATTTCAAAGCAAATGCAAAGTTACCTAAATCCATTGGGTTGCCTCCCAACAAGTGCTAAATTTTACGTCTACAGCTAAACCTAAACCCTTAAAAGGATGAATCAATTAATAAAGAGGAGAGGGTGAAGAATAGAATAACAGATAGATCAAGGAATCTCAAAATTAGATGTCTGCAAATGAAGACCAATTGGTGATGCAGCCCCATTCCTAAGAGTCGAATGCTCAGTAGATGCAGAATCAGAAATGACCACATCCACCTATTTTCTAGACGTCGGTAATGGGGTGCGGTCTTCATTTTGGGCCCATGTAACCTGATTCTAAAGATCCAGACACACAAGAGATAATTAGAATAAGAAGCTTGTGTCCCTTTACAATGAAAGTTAAAAAGATGATTCATGGAATAGCTGCACTCAAGTACACAAACCTTATGTGAATCAAAAGGATCATAAGGGTCCTCATAGAAGATCAGGAGTTTAAAATCATAAGGAAACCTTAAATTCTGGTATAATCCTCTTTCTACATTTTCCTCCAAAATGATGATTCCTATATTCATATCGTCCAAATCATTCAAATCATTACCCAGAATACTCTGGTTTGCTTTCTCAACCCCTTCATATTCTATGTTATCTAGATCTAAATCAAAATCATAATGAGCATGGAATGTCTCAAATTCAGGATCCTCAAAAGTAGAAGTAAAGGTGAAGCTAGTCATTAGATTATCGTCAAATTCTGATTCATTTACTTTAGCTTCACCTATTTCCAAAAGGGGGTTATCCTCGATTTCAAAGGTGAAATTTACATAATCAGCCTCTATCTGTATTTGGTCCTTGATGCGAGATTTGCACGATTTTATAAATGGGGGTTTTAATGTCGTTGAAATTCATAAAATCGATCAGCTTTTAAATTTATATTCCTATATAGTGGAGGTATCTATGGTTGTCCAAGGAGGCCAATTTGTTAGTCAAATAAGTGATTCTCTCTCTCGCCTCTCAAATCTACACTTCTCTTTTTGTATTTTGATTTTTGTAAATTTTTATGTTTGGAAATAAGTGGGATATGAATGCGAAGATAGAACTACACTAAAGAAACTATGCCTAACAATTAGAACCTAAGTGACAAGAGAAGTCTTCTCTTCTAAGCTTACCCTAGGCAAGTACACCAAGGGTAATTAAAAGAGAGATGTGATGCACTAAATAAATAAAGTTGCTACTTGAAATTGAAAATTCAAGAATGAAGAAAGGCACTTTGCTATTAAGAAGAAATGTTTATAAAGTACCTAGGGAGCTCAACTAAGCAAAGATTCCACTTAGTTAATCCCTAGGTAGATGAATGCTTAACAGGAATTAAAATGCAACAAAATAAAAGATAGAAAATTCTCCCGAGTAGCTGAGGCAGCCTTCTCTCTAAGAATGGTGGCTCCCAGACTTAAAGAAGACTTCGTTCTAGCTCTTTGAGTTGCTCCTCTCAAAGGTAGACGTCCTCCACCCTTCTTTCCTCCCGCCTGGCCATCCTCCCTAAATGGAAGCTTGCTCCTTGCATGGCATAGGGAAAGAGAGAGAAGAGGAAGAAGGCACCAAGGGAGAGAGTAGGTTACTCCCTTAATCTTCTTCACTTCTCCTTTCTTGTGCATGGGATGTATGGTGACTATAGGTTTTTGATAGGAAGAATTGTTGCTTGCCAAGGATGGTTTGAAAGGTAGGATGGGGGATCATTTTATAGGCTAGTATGGATGGTGGTTAGGAAGCTTCCTTGGAGCCATGTGAAAGGGTGCCAAGGAGGGTGGCTTGGATGGTGGTTAGGAAGCTTCCTTGGCACCATGTGAAAGGGTGCCAAGGAGGGTGGTTAGGAAGCCTCCTTGGTGCCATGTGAAAGGGTGCTAAGGAGTGCATTTTAGGTTCCAATGGTTAGTAGTTTTAATGTAGGTGAACGGCCATTAAGGTGGAGAGGGAGTAGGGTAGGAGCTAGAGTAGTGGAGGAGCTAGCTAAGCTAGCTAGTAGCTTAGCTAAGTAGAGGAGCTGGAAGGAGCTTTCCAGAGCTATCTTCACACCTGTTCCTTGTGCCTTCCATACTGCCAGGACTTTTATGATTTCCAAAGCATTCATTCCTGGCAATCAAATGGTAACTAGATAAGATAATGTAAAATAAATGCTAATGCATGCTCTAAACCCTAAATCCAAATGCATGCTAAATATAGTGAGATAATGCAATGCAATTGATAAAACCTTAGGAACTAGATGTGAATGGATATTAAGGACGATAAACTGGTGTTTATCACACCCCCATGCTTTTCTTTTTTCTAGTTCCTTAGCAAAAATTATGATTGCACCACAATATTTCTTAAGAAAACATATTTTTGTGTTTTGAGGAATAAGCTCAAGATAGGATCGTGGTTGATTTTGGTTAAAGTAGGTACAGGGTTTATTAAAGATAAAATAACAGGGCTCAACATTGGATTCAAGGATTAGACAAATCAGGACCATTGTATCCTTTGAGAATTCACTACTTAACTCCTTTTGAATTAAAATATCCCAAAATCGCTTTTGTTGTTAGTATTTCCTTGACTCGTGATCTCGATCCACAACTCACAAGTTGATGAAAATTTAGGTGTCAATGCCTTGTGATACACCAACATTATTGGGATAAGGTTGTGTTATTGACTTTTTTTTTCATTTATTTCCCCCATTCTTAGCCTTAGCTTAGTCCTACTACAGATGTGTCGGGATCATCCATCATGTTATCAATCCTCGAGGGGGCTTTGGCATTAGCACTTCGAGATAGTACCATCCAAGACACACTCCAGGAGCTCACAACCCCAAAACACAATGCAGTGTAAAGGGGTGCTCCAAGCAAACTCAGGCTCCTACTCCAACGCTATGGGTAGAGCACCATCCAAGACACCTGAGCTACAAAATGCACCTTAATGCTCCATCTAAAGATATGAAATATAGATATAGAGCAGCACAAGACCTATCCTCCTTCGTTGACATGGAGATTGTGGCCAGTCGATTGGATAAGGTCTCTATAATAGAGAAGAAGCTTGACAATTTGACTCACCAGCTGCAAAAGGTCACTTCTTCTCAGCAAAACACGCATGCACATCCGCTCGCAAGGAAGGAGATCATGCATAATATTCACCACACTAGGATGGATATGTATCCATCTTGTTCTAACTCAGGTTTCAGAGGAAACTCTAAACCTATTTATCCTAGTTGGGGGTCCTCTAAACCCTAATATCTTGATTTCTCCAGAGTTGCTCAACCTTGTGAGGAACTCTACGCCATCCAGAACAACCCCTATTCCAATTCCAACAATCCTAGATGGCGTAATCATCCAAATTTTTCCTAGTCGGCAAACTCTTATCCTCAAAATCCTAGGCCTCAATATCAGCCCCGACCACAGAATCCGCACTCATATCTGCCAGCTCAACCTAAGCCCAATCCGAATTTTCAATCTGGGCCTAGCAAAGATGATCAAATCAACATGATTCTTCAGACATTGGCTGATATGCAAATGACCAATGCTGCTATACAGAGGCAGCATACCGCGGATATGGCAGATATGTGGAATCAAATTGCTCAAATGGTTGGGACTTGCTAGCCAGGTGCATTACCCTCACAACCACTGCAAACCCTAACAACGTACTGAACCAGAGGTACGTTGCAAACCCAAAACTAGGTCAAATCCATTATGTGCAACTGGGCCCCTCTACACCTGTTTATCAAGATGGGTCAAAAGAATCAACATCTGTACCTGATACATCTCAACAACAGTAGCAACCACCTATCCTACCCACTCCTCCATACCCTACAGGATTACATTCAGTAACAACTCGCAGCGATAAATGTACTAAGGATCCTAAGCCTAAGAGATACACTAAACCTAAACCTAGTACATCTTAATCCGAGGTGATTATCAAGGATAACCAAGGATCGACAGAACCCACTCCAAATGAGCCTAGGACCACACCTTTTCCTGAGGCCTTGACTAAAGGAAATAAGGGTAGGAAACCACCTCAAATTGACGAGGACTTGGTCAAGCTCTTTAAACAAGTCCATATTAGCATTCCCTTGATGGATGCTATTCGTCATGTACTGGTTTACGCAAGATTTCTGAAGAATCTATGTACACCAAAGCGAAAGCTGAAGAATTTTGATGGAGGTCTTATTTTGCTATCAAATAGGTTAGCTCCATTATCTTGAGCAAGCCTCCACAGAAACTAAAACACCCTAGCACCCCTCTAATCTCTTGCAAGATTGGAGATTTAGAATTTAACCAAGCTCTTTTAGATTTAGGTGCATTTATTAACCTTATTCCCACATCTCTCCTAAAATATTTTGAGGATCCTAAACTTAAGTCTACGGAAGTGACCTTGCAGTTAGCAGATCAATCTATTAAGTCACCCCATGGAATTTTGGAGGATGTAGTTGTAAGAGTCTGGGATTTCTATTTTTCGGTTGATTTTATTGTTTTAGACATGGATACACCAGAAAACCTAAAAGAGACACCTATAATCTTAGGGAGACCATTCCTAGCAACAGCTAGGGTGAACATTAATTGTGAGGAGGGCCAGATGGAAGTAAATTCAGGGATAAAACAATGAAGATTGACATTTTTAAGGCCCATAAAGGAATTAATTATGGTGTGATTCAGGAATTGAACAGAATCGATTCACTTCTTGAGGACCCAATTACTGATAATTTGGATTTGATTACTCCTGAGCAAGAACCTCTAGAAGCCCAATCACAGTTACACCTTGAGGAACCTAATCCATCTCTAGTTCCCCCTCAGGCTAGCCTCGACCTTCCCACTTCTACTGAGGATCAGGTACTTGAGTTGAAATAGCTTCCTGACAATCTTAAATACATCTTTTTGAATTCGAACAACATGTTTCCTATCATTATCAACTCTTCTTTATCCACAAATTAGGAAACACATCTGATTTCTGTCCTCCAGGAGCATCGCAAGGCCATTGGTTGGACCTTAGATGATCTCACTAGCATAAGCCCTTCTTACTATACACACCGTATCTTTATAAAAGAAGGCTCACAACCTACAAGTGAAGGACAACACCGACTAAACCCGATTCTTCAAGAGGTCATGAAGAAAGAGATGATTAAATGGCTTGATGTGAATATTATTTATCCCATCTCTGATAGCCATTGGGTGAGCCCAATTCATGTAGTGCCTAAAAAGGTCGGGCTCACAGTTATCAAATCCAAGTTAGGAGAATCGATCCCCACCCGTGTTGCAAATTCATGGAGAGTCTACATAGACTACAGGAAGTTGAATACCTCCACAAAGAAGGACCATTTTCCGCTACCCTTTATTGATCAGATTCTCGAAAAATTAGCGGGAAATCAGTACTTCTGTTTCTTGGATGGATACTACGGCTATAATCAAGTGGCCATTCATCCAGAAGACCAGGAGAAAACCACATTCACCTGCCCCTATGGGACATTTGCATTCCATAGGATGCCATTCGGACTCTGCAATGCACCTACCACCTTCCAGCGGTGCATGTTGGCAATATTCCCTAATATGGTAGGTGAATTTTTAGAAGTCTTATGGATGATTTTTCTGTATTTGGAAAAACCTTCGATGAATGTTTGGGCCATTTAACTAAGATCCTCCAACGATGCATCGATATAAATCTAGTCCTGAGTTGGGAAAAGAACCATTTTATGGTTCCCCAGGGCATCGTTCTTGGACACCTTGTGTCTGGACAAGGTATCCAGGTTGACCAGGTGAAGATCAATTTGACATGCAAACTTCCTCCTCCCTCCTCGGTCAAAGACATTAGATCCTTTTTGGGACACGTCAAGTTCTACCGATGTTTTATCTCTAATTTCTCAAAAATCACCAGGCCCCTTACTCACTTGTTATCAAAGGACATTCCCTTTGATTTCTCGAATGAGTGTGCTGAAGCTTTCAAAATCCTTAAAGATCGAGTCACCAAGGCACCAGTATTGCAACCCCCTAACTAGTCTCTACCCTTTGAAATCATGTGCGATGCTTCAGATTATGTTGTGGGGACAGTCCTTGGTTAGAAAATCAATGAGAAACCCATAGTGATCTATTATGTGAGTAAAATGTTGGATGAAGCCCAATGTAGTTACACAATCACTGAGAAGGAATTTCTGGCTATTGTCTTCACCCTGGAGAAATTTCAATCGTACCTTCTTGAGTCCCGCATTTTCATATACTCGAACCACACCGCAATTTGGCACTTACTCGCCAAGAGGGATGCGAAGCCTCGCCTGATTCGTTGGATCTTGCTTCTGCAAGAGTTTGATTTAGAGATTCGCAACAAAATAGGTAGACAAAACGTAGTTGCAAATCATATGTCCCACCTTTCCTCGTCTATCATTAACCCTTCAATACCTATTACTGAGCATTTCCCAGATGAGCATCTTATGGGCATAGATGCTGGACTTCCCTGGTATGCAGACCTTGTGAACTACTTTGCATCAAACTAGACTCCGTCTGATTGGTCCAAAGCCAAAAAGGAAAAATTGATTTCAGATGCCAAGTATTACTTTTAGGAAGATCCATATCTTTTTCGCATCAGAGTGAATCAGATCATCCGACGATGTATTCCTGACATAGAGGTCAATGATGTTATTTCATTTTGTCATGACCAGGTCTGCGGTAGCCATTTTTCTAGGCATAAACCCACAGCAAAAATCCTCCAAAGTGGCTTCTACCAGCCGACTATATTTAAATATGCACATAACTATTGTAGGGCATGTGCTCGTTGCCAGACCTTAGACAACATGGGCCATCGCGATATGATGCCCTTAAACCCGATTATCATGTGCAAAATTTTTGATAACTGGAGGATTGATTTTATGGGTTCATTTCCAAACTCAAATGGCTTCGAATATATTCTTCTTGCTATGGACTATGTGTCCAAATGGATCGAAGTCGTTCTGACCTGAACCAATGACCAAAAGATCTTTATCAGATTTATTCACGATAACATCTTCTCTCGGTTCGGTGTCTCTAAAGCAATTATTTCCAATGGAGGGACCCATTTTGTGAATGTGCATTTCCAGTTCGTACTTAGAAAATATCGAGTAATTGTTCATTCTCTAAATCGGTGTTCTAAGATTGTCGCATTGCAATATAGCCAAAATAGTGCTCAAATAAATAAATTTATTACTCGAAAAAGTTCCGAGGTCGAAGCCAAGGAGCAATATGAAATTCAATTCTCAAGAATTGCAATTTAAGATAAGAAAGATATGAAATTGTGAATAAAAATTGCTTCAGAATAAAGTAGCACTAGGATTAAGTGTCAGAATATAAAAATAATGGAGTAAAATGGTGATTTAGATCACCAAATACTCCTTACAATGATAGCTAATGAACTTAATGTATATATGAAATGAAATGCAACCAAACCAATCGTCTGATTTGTAAATCAGATGGCTTAAACTATTTTAAGCCTCTCACTTCTTCTTTTCTCTTTCTCTTCTCTGTCTTTCTTCTTTTGCCCTTCTTCTTCTCTTGTTTCCTTCTCTGTCTTTGCAACTCTACTTCTTCTTTCCTCTACTTCTTTCTTCAGCCCTTCTTTCTCTGGCTTTCTTCACACAGTAGGGGCAACATCAAAATTTGGCAAAGTGTTAACCCGGTCTCACCAGGAGCAAAACCCTCCCCCTACCCGTGCAGGCTCTTCTTCTCTCTTTCTCTCTTTAGGATCCATTCTCTTAGAGCCACAGGGTAATCTGGTTATCAGACCAAGCGTCCTGGGTCTAGGCTTACCGACAGTGGGTGATGAGAGAGGAGTGAGGGTTAGGCAGGTTAACGAGTCAGGCCAGGTCCATGAGCAGAGATCACAGACAAGGCGTAGGTGTGCATGGGTAAGCAAGACCTCACCCCGTGTTTGGAGACAAAGAGCCCTATTGACAAATTCAATTTATGCATATGCTCCGCTTCAGTTGCTTCCGATGTGGGACTATCTGCCCCCACTTTGCTCGCATACACTGTTGCTGCTTCCTTCATCCAATTCATGCATAAGGAGTGGTCAAAGGCTCCAATTGACCGCACGAAGACGTTCCTAGAGGTAGTCCACATGTTCTGAGGGTGTCACCTGGGTGCTTCGTGGTTAAAACACCATGAACACTGCCGAAGAAGACAATGCAGTGGCGGAGCTCCGGCCTGAACCTGAAATAGAGAATAAGGCCTTTTAGCCACGTCAAAACACCTCAAAAGGTTCATCGTAGCACGGCGAATGATAACACTACATTTTGAGGTAATAATTCTGCCAATTAGGGTTTATCTTAAAGATAATATGCACAAATTGCACATCATGAATGGGCATGGGAGCATTGCATGCATCATATGTTAAGATTGCTTATAAACCAGTATTAATGGCCATTTGCACAAGTTCATGTCAAAATAGGCATCAGATGAGCAATCAAACCGCACAGATGGATTCAAAACGATGAACGGAGTCCAACGGACTCAAAATCGACCAAATTCGACATCTGGAGCTCCCACAATTGGCCTAAGAAGTCCTGATCGTTAATCTAATGACCAACGGCCCACAACATGCCACGTGGCACGAGCTCAGCACATCCAACCCACGCCCACCTCTTCGCATCCACGCACCCAAGCCCATACGCGAAGATCCAACTATTGGATCTCCATCCAACGGTCGGTAGCAGCTGAACTCGATCTCCTCTCCGCGACCATCCGTGGAAGATAGCATAGCGGTCAGCGCTCTCTCCGCACCACGCAGCCGCACATTTGAATTGTGGCAGGATGAAATGCGACAGCAGGATCACACGCAGGCGAAATTGGGCCATGGATCAGCGCACGGACGGTGGTGATCGCGAGATGTGGCGCCCGCAAATGAGTGCGCTCAGACGCCCGCGATGATGCACGGGGCGCAAGCTGCAAAGCGCGATGTCACTAAAACCCCTACCTCATTTAGAAAGCCCTTTTTCCTATATAAACCCCTTCCAACTACCCATATAAAGCATTCAATACACTTGCAAATGCTCTACCCTCATCATGGTCTCTAATTACCCCTAATTAACTAGTCTTTCTAGTTAATTAGCTAGAAATATGAGAATATATGGGTTAATTATTAAATAACGGATAAATAGTAAAGGACCTTAAAATAAGTTTAAAATGCTATATTATCATCCAATTAATATTAATAATAATTTAATTAATAATTGAACTCGAAATATTATTAATAATTCATCTAATTAATGTGTTAACTAACTTAAGTATAATTTATACCTAAGTATGTAATAACTTAAGTAACATTGCTTAATTAAATAAATTAATCTAAAAAGATCAAAAATGTAAATTCAAGGTATAAATATAATAATTATCTTATTTATATTCATATATAAAAAGTTGAAAAATATTTAAATTAAAATAAACCTTGAAAACCTGAGTTTACATTTTCGTCCTTATATTTTATTTCAATCGGGTCCTTATTCTTCATTTAGGTCCCCATCTTTCACTACGAACAAGTCCCTGAAACTTCTTCTTTTCTTCTTCAACAGTATGGACGGCTGACGACAAGAGGCGCATCCACCGTCTAATCACCGCCCATCCGACGTCATTCTTTCTTCTCCAAGCTCCTGGAGCTTGTGCTCACCATCTCTTTTTCATTCACTAGTCTGGATGATGCCAAAATCCTATTTTAGGGCTGCCGCCACCTATAAATACCCCTCCACACCCTTGATTTCCACTAAGTTGGCTCCCTTCCCTCTTCTTCACTGAAGCTGACTTCGATAGGCTATTCTCTCCAAACTCTGGCGAATTTCCTCCAACTCATTCGTCTTCCTCCATCCATCTTCGATAGCTCTGGACCTCCGCCGAAGTCAGCCGAGTCTTCTGACAAGTGCTGACTATAAGCTCTCCTCTACTTCACCTCACAACCTCCCGCCGGACTCTTTCGACAACCCTCTGATTTCCTCCTCCGTTATGAGCCATCGACGGAGATCTCCTATCCCTTTCATCCAGGTAACATAGATTAGGTAGGCAGATTAGTTAGAATAGCTAGTTGGGTAGATTAGGTAGTGTAATGTTAGATTTTGCACTCATCTTCCTCAACTCCGGCAAGCTCCTTGAGCTTGTTAGGAGCAATTATTTTGTCTTTTTAAGTCACCGTTCACCTTTTCACACTTTCCATGAACATTTCTATCATTTTTAATTACTAAATAGATCATTTAATCGCCTAAACCACCTCCACCTCCACCAACTACTCCTGTTGTCCATGGCAGCAGTAGTTGAGCTATTTCCACCTCCACTGGGGTCCTCCACCATTTATTCATCACCTAAGGACCCTAATTCTCACTCTAATTCGAGTAATTACCACCTATAACCTAAATGCCCAATTTTAATTAAGCTCTTGAGCTCGCTATCAATGGTGACTCAGGAGTAGTTCAAATCATTAATTATATATATATCATCGCAAATATCTGTTGACTTGTTTTCTCCACTCAATTGAGTGAGAAAACAAGTCCTAAGCCTAATCCAACTCAGAACTTGTCTAAAATGAATTCATTGTTTAATATTCACTTTAATGGATAAATGACGAAATTTATTTGTTCCTGAGGTTCCTTGTGACCTCAGGAAGTTTTTTGAATCATTAATGGCACAATTTCACGATATCTGTACACATTCACCTTTTTCTGGACTCACCGGAGCTCCGACGAGTCAAAATAAGCTCTTCAGCCTATATAACTTAGTGTGAAGCTCCAGAACTCTGATTTGAGGTTTACTGATCATGCTAAGGCATTTTAATTGAGGTTTTAGTGCCTGGAGTTCCTGTTAGGTCTTCATCTTCTCCAACTTCAACAGAGTTGGAGATGAGTGACAGTTAGGTTTAAGTCTTGTTTGAAAGGTCTGAAGGCATCAATGTTGTGCCCTAAGTTCATTTCCATGATTCAACCACTCTAGCAAACCTTGGTTTGTCCTGATGAACAAACTCCTTTCCAAGCTCAGGAGACAAGTCTGGAACCCTAAGAACCTTAGTTGAATCACCTTTCTAAGGGTTTGAATCTGTTCCTGAAGTTGAAGAGAAGATGTTTAAGGCTTTAATTTCCTTTGAAATAGTTAAATTCAGAAAGTCAAAATTCGAGGCTAATTGGTCAAACTTGAGTCTGATCCTTGGATTTTGGATTCAATCAGACAAATTGAGGAGTCTAAGATGTTGCTGAGATGTTTGTGAATAATTTAGATAAGATTTTGTAACGACCCGATTCCCGAGTCCCTACGAGACACGAGAACCGGACCGACTCGACTAATCCCAAGACCTAGTCGTCCAACGAGGAAGTAACCAAAAGAGCAGTAAAATAAACCACATTCAACATGAAATATAACTAGCAGTAACAAAATACAGCAGTAAGAAAAAGAACTACTACAGCATGTACAACCACAACAGTAGAACAACATTTATAACATAACAAGAACTGCGGGTAAAGAAAAGTACAGAGAGTAACAAAAACTACTCACTACAGTGGAAACAAAAAGGGCACAAAAGAGCAGTCGTAACTCTACTGGACCCTACTCGGCCCAGCGTCCTCTACAGCCGCTGACCCTGGCTGCTCAACACCTGGTCCTGAAAAGTAACGAGTGTAACACGTCAGCGAAACGCTGAGTACAGTGGCAGCTAAACTAAAGAAGCAGTAAGGTGTACAGTAGCTGTTTTATTTTCTTTCTTCCTTTATTTACGTCTGTCTATTGTTTCACAATTTATCTATTTCTCAAATCCTTCACTTGATCTCGAATGTTCCTCGTGGGAATGATCTTGATTACAGTCTTTTCCGAACAGTAGAAGTAGCACGTAGTAGCTAGTACTCCCCTACACTAGTATCTCTCCTCGGTACTGTGTACACGAGGGCCAGCAAGTCGGTACAAAGTGGCCAGACCTAACCCCGGGTCCCTGGGGCGGCTAGCTCCGCTCTGCACTAAACAGGTAACAGGTGCTTCCCTTGGTACTACGTACCCAAGAGACAGCACACTACCACGTCTTTCTTTCTCAGTTCCATTCCTTTCTCTTTCCAGGAGATCCACTCCTAATTCCTCGTAGGGTTCCAACTCTTTTAACTCAAAACATTCACGTTTCACCTTTCCAGTTTCACGTTCATACATCCCATATTCTCAATCATGTTCATTTATTCATAACAAGCAGCTGTTAAACCAATTTACAGGTAGCTATTATTTCTTTCCACATTTTCCAAGACTGCAGTATTCATATATTCCACTAGTTTTCCCATCCTAGGATTCATGCCATACTCTAGGATCTATCATACAATCTAGTTTTCCAGCCCTAGGATTCATGCAACACCCTAGGATCTACCATTCATTCTAGTTTCTCATTCCTAGGATTTATGCAATGTCCTAGGTTCTATTTATGGTTCCATAATTTAACAGATTATAATAATAAACTTAAAAGCCACTCTACCAGTTACAACAGGAGTACTGGGGGCGTGGTCGGGAATCCCGCGTGCCTCCGCAACCCCCGAGACTGCAATGGAACGGGGTCCTATCACAAGGATCAAACACAAGGAGTTTCTTAAAATAGTATCTAATCACTGTAGATGGGTAGAGGATCTTATTCCGAAAAGAACGCAACTCGAAATGCGGAAAACGAACTCCGAACGGGCCCTAAACGGGTTGAAAACAATGAAACAGTGCAAAATCAGACGTCTGGAACCTCTTTCAGACGTCTTAAAATGAGGGTCAGATGGTACCTTTGCTCTGTATAGTCTCTCAGACGTCCAGAAGCCTGCGAGGGCGTCTGACCTAGTTCCCAGACATCCGATGGTCACCCAGGACGTCTGGAAGTCCCTCCAGTCATCTGGCACCGCTGCCAGACGTCTGATTCGCGTTGGATGCGAATCTCTGAACCTGCGTGTACCCATTCCTCGCTCTCAGTACGGATGGTCGCAGAAAAGGAAGAAGACGAAAAATAACTTACTTACCAGACGTCTGGACAGTCCTCCAGATGTCTCCCCCGTCGTTTGGTTGGAAGCCCAGAGGTCTGATTCTGGAAAAAGTTCCAGAATCAGAGCTCGACGCGCACTCAGCCCGCGACGCACGGCCGTGCCGCGCCTCGTCCGCCTGCTACTCGAGCTGCAGCAGACCTCCCGCGTCACCCCGCGTCTGCTGCTCCCCCGCCAGCCGGCTCTAGCAGCCCCGGCAAGCTCGCCTTCACGGCCGAGCGCCTCCTCCCTCGCGCAGCACCTCCTCCCACACTCACCGCGGCTGCCGCCGCCGCCGCTCGCGCTCGCACTCGCTGAAAGAAGAAGAAGGAGGAGCGGAGGTGATGAGAGTGAGGGAGAGGGTGAGGGCCCTTTTAAAGCCGCGTAGGGAGAGAGAGCGAGAGAGAGGGGTGCCGCCTACGCCCGCAGGAGGAGAGGGAAAAAGACGTCGCAGGTCTGCGGGCGCGCAGACGAAATCGCGCGTGCTGCAGAAAACGAATACCAGACGTCTGGAAGGGGTTCCAAACGTCTGGTCAGACGTCTGGGCCACCTCCCAGTCATCTTAAAATACTTCTTGAAGCCGCGTTTGTAACAAATTTGGATGAGCTCTGATGGATTATATAGTAGAATTTGATTTCTTTTAGTTTGGGTTGTTTTTAAACCAAAACTACAACAGTAGCTTTTTGATGAGATTTAGATGCAAAATATGCCTAGATGGATTCGTAACAACCTCTAGAGGTTGTTTGAATTGATTAATTAGGTCTGTAGCTGTCTGTTAGGACCTTTTAGAGTTTGAATCACAGTGCTCAAGCTTCCTGAGAAGCTTTTAGCTTCTACACCTTTCCTGAAGCTTCTGAGAGCTTAATACCTCCATCAAGAGTTGTGGAATTAACCTCTGAATCCCTTTAACACTTCATCTGGAAGTCAACTCTAGTATGTGGACTTTAGAGCCATAAATCCATTCTGCAGGCCAAAATAGAAGTAGTAAATGAGGACCTTCGCCCTACAAATCGAAGAACTTACCTTCCCCTGAGTATCAAATTAACACTTCAATTGTGTAGAACATCTCAAGAGCTTTCCAGCAAGCTTTTATTTGCTTGGAATGGAGCTTTAAGCTGGTAGGAATCGACGTTTGAAGTTCAGACTGGGAGGGAGAAACTTAGTCCCACCTCGGTAGAACCAAAGCGGCCGCACGGCGTAAGGAAACCGATTGAGCATATGGGTGTGTGTGTGGGCGCATGCAGTGCATGTGCCCGGGTGTGTGCGCCTGTGGGAGTGCGAGTGTGGGCCTGTAAGGGCGTGTGCATGGGCCTGGGAGGCTGTGAGCCGGATGGGCTCAAGACTATGAACCGGAAATAAACTAAAATTAAATAAACCAAGCTTGGACCTAGTAGAGTCTGGTCCTACCCTGGGAAGGGTGCTATGTATCCCCGTCCGGTCCAAGCCGCCAATTAAAAACCTATTTTTTGGTTTAAATAGTTAGACTGGTTCAGTTCAGAAAGAAGGTTTGCAAGGGCTCTGAAGGAAGAATGCTAAGGCTCATAAGAGAAGGAGAAGAAGCAAAGGAAGAGAAGGAGAAGAAAGAGAGAGCTCGTAAGAGAAAGAAAGGTTGAACAAGAAAGTGCTAAAGAGAAAAGGCAGAGTAAGGAAGAGAAGAAAGAAAGAAAAGAAGACTTGTAAAAGAAAGAGCTCGAGAGAGTTTAAGCCAAAAGATTAAGAAGAAGATTAAGAAATAAGTAAAGAAGAAGAAGAGAAAGAGAAAAAGGTAAAAGAAGAAGAAGAGAAAGAAAGAGGCTGAAGACAAAGAGAAATAAATGGTTTAATTTATTGCATTTTTAATTCCTTTTGAGTTTAATGTTGTAATAAGGCATATTTCCATTAGTAATACTTTCTATTGCTTAATCACTTGAAGTAGAAAGAAATAAACATGTTTACTTGTTAAAGAAGATCATTTGTGTAAATGTGTTTTCTTATGGAATTTTGCATATACTTTTAATTTGAAATCATTAAGCAAAATTCATGTTCTTAAAATAAATTTAATTATACTCTCTATAAGTAGCTTAGACTTAATGGTGAATTCTAATTAAGATTATTTCTCCCAGTGAATGACCTGGACTCAACTAGTCAAAAGAAATAAAATCTAAAATATTAGGTTAACTTGACCCTATACTACTCAATCGACACAAATTCAAGTTGACCTAAGTTACTTTCTTCTACACATAATTAAGTACAATTAACTTAATTAACTGTGTTGAGAAAGATGACACATCACTTTAATGGCACTGTTGCCGGGGAGGTAATATTTTGCTTCATTTTAATTCACCAAAACATTCCCTTGCATAGCTTTGTCTAATCATCATTTTAATGGCACCATTGGAGATAACTGTAAATTATATTCTCCATTATTACTGTTTAGTGTTTTGTTTTAATTAGTTTTGTTTTTGTTTTTGTTTTATCTTCTTTTCAAGTTTACCTCTATAGGTAATCTCAGGAAAGAAGGCGGGTTTTCTTTTTTTGTTTTGTTTTTCACTATACATACCATTGTAAGTATTCTTTTCTTAGTCTTTAGTTTAGTTTGAATTGTTGCATTTAGTTAAAAAAATTAAAAAATACAAAAATACATACCTTTTGACTGGCAGTAGCATGATATAGGCATACATTCTTAGGAGTGCATTTACCTGCTAGTACTTTATGATCTGACTCGGGAAGATTTCTACTGTTTTTCTCTCATTAGTGGGAAAAACGCGCGAAAAAAAAACCATGTAGATCCCTATCTTGGAGATAATATCAAGACCACATATTTGTTGAAAATACTTAAAAAGCGATCACTTTACTTCTTTCTATCATACTTCTGAAAAGACTAAGTAAAAAAAGAGGATAATAAAAATTGTGACTTAAATCTGTTTGCAGAATGCATGCGGGTTTTATCGCTATTATCTGTTGCATGCTATCGCGCACACAGCGTGATCACTAGAGTCACACGAGTCTAATTTTCTATCTCTCCTCTTTGCACCTCTTAGGGCTTTGGTCGGAGATCAACAAGTCTGTCTCACTACTAGAGCCCCGGGGAGCCAATAGTGAGTGGTCTCGATCCTAGACCTTAGGCCTTTGAGCTTTAAGGATACGCACTTGCGTAGACACAAGTTTAGGATGCGTATTTTGATACTAATACTATACTTGTTTGCATCCAAAGTATTTTGTGTATTCTAGGACTCTCTTCTTTCCCTAGAAAGAAGAGAAAAACCTACTTTTTCACACTGTTTTACGAGTTTTGTTGCCACTAATTTTTGGTGGTGTGAGTGTGCCTTTGCATATTCTTTTCATTTTATGCACAGGAGACGATCCTTGAATCCACCTCTTGTAACTCCTTTGACAGGTGCTCCTAATCCGGTTGCAGCTAAGCAACCACTTAAATTTTCATTTGATTCGTCTATTTCTATGGATCAATTGCAACATCAAAATCCTGAGATCCCTTCTTCTTCTGATCAGGAGGAGATGCCGCCTCTTGACATTCATGAGGCGCTCCTAAACCAGAACCTTAGAATTCTTGAACAAAATCGACAAATCAATCTTTTAATTGCTGCCTCGAATAATTTACAAAATCTTCAAACCCGTCCTCCATCTCAACCTAAGGCAAGTTTTGACCTTCCTGATTTACCGATTCCTCATCTTAGGCCTCTACTCTGAGACTATTATAACCCATCTAATGCACAAGTAGAGCTTAATGTTAGGATTCACATTGGGGAAAATGACCCAGAATTGAAGCCAAACATTATAGGTCTAATCCCACTTTTTCACGGATTTGCATCTGAGGATCCATTCCAACATATTGAAGATCTTAAAAATCTATCTCAAACTCTTGGACCTCGAAATCAATATAGGGAAATCCTACTCATGAAGATGTTCTCTTTTAGCCTTAAAGATAAAGCAGCATATTGGTATAGAACTATAGCAAGACCAATCTCAACGTGGGCTGAACTCGAATCTGCATTCTTGAAGAAATTCTTTCCTATTGGTCGCACGAATGCTTTAAGGCGAGCAATCACAACTTTCAATCAAAATCAAGGAGAACCAATTCATGAAGCGTGGGAACGCTTTCATGAATTACAAAGGAAATGCCCACATCATGACATCCCTCGTTGGCAACTAATGCATATCTTCTATTATGGATTGCAAGAAGGCATTCGCAATCTAGTCGATGCCTCTTGTGGAGGGAACTTTCTCAATCGCGACACAGAATCCACTTCAGAATTATTTGAAGGGATGGCGGAGAACTCAATCAACAATGCATCCATGTCGCAATTTACGCGAAACACGAATACAGCACATCAAAATCCGTTAAGGGCATTCACAAGATCGGTAATTCGTCTAGTTCAAAGGATTTGGAGATTATTACAGAAAAACTGGACAAAGTTGACATCATAGTAAAGCATCTAGATGAGGTCTGAAATACTATGAAAACTCTTACACCTCTACTTGCTATGCAAAATCCCACACATTCACCTGTTTCTTAAATTCCCACGGGGAGGGAATTTGTGAATAATCTGGATTCCAGAGATTCATCTTCCTTGGATTTTCTATCTACTCCTGCACCAACCCAAGGAGGGACCTTTGTCCCACAATCTTTCCCACCCTTTTCCCCACCCTTTCCTGCTGTAGAAAACACGCCTTACCTCTTTAGTTTACACGCCATTCAGGAAAACATTCCAAGATCAAATCCTTATTCTAATACCTATA
The DNA here is from genome assembly GCA_037157565.1 of Thalassia testudinum. Taxonomy (NCBI): domain Eukaryota; kingdom Viridiplantae; phylum Streptophyta; class Magnoliopsida; order Alismatales; family Hydrocharitaceae; genus Thalassia; species Thalassia testudinum. The sequence continues at coordinate 73,269,660 of JAZHRO010000063.1, forward strand.
ATCCTGGATGGAGAAGCCATGCAAATTTCTCTTGGGCTGATCAAAATAAAAGACCAAATTATCCAAATCAGATCGATCTAAACCCACCTCCATTGCCTTCTCAGCAACCAAATGTGAGGCCTAATTCCATGAGTATGTAGAATTACTCTAGGCCAATTAGAGATACGTAGCCTGACCAAATTTTGAGAGCCATTGCAGAGAGTCAGCAACAAAATGCTGAAGCTCTCGCTGAGATCCAAAGGCAATGTAAGGTAGAATTGGCTGATTTATGAAATCAGATCACGCTTTTTGCTGAGTCTCGTCAACCATGTACTCTTCCATCTCAGCTAATTCTGAATCCTAGGAATCTGCAAAACCCTAGGCAACATCAAGGCCAAGTACATTTCATTAATCAGGCCTTTGATTCTAATCAGAACCCGTCCTCTGTACTTCCTGAAAATAATCCACCAAACCCGCATCAGCAGCCTTTATTGTATCAAAATGACCCACCTATTATTGAGAATTAGAATTGACTCTACTAATCTTCTGAACTTGGTTGGAATCATTTCCTAAATTGCCTCAATTTTTATTATTTTACATCTCAACCTAAATCAAATCTGATCTTCATGAGATTTACTCTTATCTTTCTAAGATTTATATAGGAATTTGATTTTGGTTCTGTGAGATCTATCTTAGGCATTCTCAGGACGAGTTTTTACCCAGGTGGTCTTATCTGTTTTTCTATTTTTGAACAAATTCTTCCATAACTCCTTTGATTTTACCATACATATTCTTTTTAGGACTTCTTTACTAGGGTTTATGCCTAGCTGAAGCATAAAACTTAGCATTTTGTACAAAGATGTTTCCTGCTTTCTACACTTTTCTCTTCCCATACACTTTTCTGATTTTTCACTTCATCTTATACTGATTACCTTCATTTAGTCCGACTATCCACTCTGACCTTTGGTCAGACTTGAAATCGTCCGCGCAGAGATCTTTGATCTCCTCTATCCGACTCCTTCCATCACCCTACACGAAACGAAGTGTAATATCTTTTCACCTTTCTTACAATGAGGACATTGTAAAATCTTGGCTTGGGGGATGTGAAGTGAAATTTTCACTTCAAGTGTATGTGAGGAGAAAATAAAAAAAAAACACATAAAAATTAAATACCCACGAAATTTTTAAAAAAATAGAAATACCAAAAATATCATAAAAATTTGAAAAATTTTGAAAATTTCATAAAAATTGGAAATTTTTATAAAACATAAAAAACAAAAATATATAAATGCAAAAATTTGAAAATTGAAAAAATTATAAAAATAATAAAAGCGGTGTTTACATCTAGAATAAAGAAAAGAAGAAAAATATATATATTTATATCAATAATTAAGGTCTTAATTTTTCTTTTAGGTCAGAAACAAAAAAATTATATAAAAATATATAGAGTATATATATAAGAGCATTAAATTCTTATTTATATTTTTACTTATAACATTTTTGTAAAAACACACTTTTATTTTCAAAATCTTAAAATAATATTTTATTTGAATTAGAATCTTTAAACCTTAAAACTTTGTTTTCTATTCTTACCTTGAAATTAAGAAACTAAGGTGTATTAAGTTTAAAACTTAAGTTTTGGAATTAAATTATAACTTTTTAATCAATTAGATTAAGTAATCCTTTTGCTTTTTGAATATTTGATTTTATCATAAAGTTAAGTAAAAAGGCCAGATATTCAGAATTAATTAAGTAGAGAGTTAGTAGAATCTTAGTTTTCAAGTCTATCAGGCTATAGTTAGCTTAATCAACTAAAGGACATCTGGCTAGACTTTGTAAGTTTTGTCTTGACAGATCCTATAGGAGGAAACTAAAATTTTAAAGAACCTAAGAGTGAATGGCTTTGTTGTCCAAGCTCTAGTTTGAGAGCTAAGCAACCTAAACATCTAAAAATCACACACATAGAATTGTCTTGTTGGCATCTGAGACCGCGAAAACACAGAGGTTAAGAGATCGATTCTAAATCCTCTTTAGTCCAAGGATTTCCGTGGGGCAGTTCTTGAAAGGGTGAAGGATGTGCCAGTCACCTAGAAAAAGGATTTGGAGAATAAAGTTAGTAAGAAAAATGAGAAGGGGGAGAAAAATAAATAAAAAATTAAATAAAACACCCTGCAGTTAAGTATCTCGCTACAAATGGGTACTTATGCAGTTTTTTCCATAAAAATAAAGCATCTCAGTATAAATAGATGCTACCCTTCCTTCCAACAAATAAAAAGAACACCTCACTACATATGGGTGTTCTAACCTATAGAAAATGTTGAAAAAAATATGGAGATAAAAATTAGGAATAAGAGACCCAGTGGTCCACCAGGGAGATATACACAAAAAGTGTTGACCTCGGGATAAAAAAATGGTAAGGAGAAATCAACCAAACCTGAGTAAGGCCAAGCCAAAGGCTTGAATTGGAATAATCTGGATTGGAAATTAATGTCTTAAGATCTGGATTTTTACAAATTTGGATGCCTTTAGGACAATTCTCTTCACAAGCACGGATATTTTAGATCATAGCTACTGAACCTTGGTATTAGGCAATGAAGCCTAAGAAATCGGGTTTTGAGGATTTGCAGTTGAGACCTAAAGGAGAAGAATTGACAAAATCCTAGGTCTAGAAGTTTGTCCTTAGTGCTGTAGGCTGGTAGATTAAAGTTTTACTACTCTAAATTTGATTAATGATGAATATCTGGTTAATTTGCGTAAACTTAGATTGATAGAAATCAAATATCATAAACAAAGGATTAACTTAAGTCTATTGAGTTTTTTAGTTAAAATTTAATTTCCAACTCTTAAGTTTTGTTTTCTTAAAACACTTTGAATTCTAAGTTTTAAGGGTTAAGAATGGTTAAAAAGAATAAGTAATTTTTGATATTCTAATTTTTGATAAAATTCTTGTTAACAACTCTATTTTTAATAAAGTGTGTTTTGAAGATGTTTTAAGTTTAAGTCTAAGTAATAAAATTTTCACAAAATGCTCTATATATTAGTTATTTATATTAAATCTAAAAATATATATTCTGGCCTAAGTTTTCCTCTATTTGGTTCTTATTTATATTAATTTAAACTTAAGTGCTTTAAATCATCATATTTCTTGTTAATTTTGCTAGGGACTATCAAAACTTTGGCTTGGGGGTATGATGAGAAGCTCATCATGGTCTCTAATTACCCTTAATTAACTAGCCTTCCTAGTTAATTAGCTAGAAATATGTGAATATATGAGTTAATTATTAAATAAGGGATAAATAGTAAAGGACCTTAAAATAAGTTTAAAATGCTATATTATCATCCAATTAATATTAATAATAATTTAATTAATAATTGGACTTGAAATATTATTAATAATTCATCTAATTAATGTGTTAATTAACTTAAGTATAATTTATACCTAAGTATGTAATAAGTTAAGTAACATTGTTTAATTAAATAAATTAATCTAAAAAGGTAAAAAATGTAAATTCAAGGTCTAAATATAATAATTATCTTATTTATAATTATATATAAAAAGTTGAAAAAGATTTAAATTAAAATAAACCTTGAAAACCTAAGTTTACATTTTAGTCCTTATATTTTATTTCAATCGGGTCCTTATTCTTGATTTAGGTCCTCATCTTTCACTACAAACAAGTCCTTGAAACTTCTTTCCTTCTTCAATAGTCTAGACGGCTGACGACAAGAGGTGAATCCAATGTCTGATCACCGCCCATCCGGTATCATTCTTTCTTCTCCAAGCTCCTAGAGCTTGTGCTCACTATCTCTTTTTCATCCACTGATCTGGGTGATGCTAAAATCCTCTTTTAGGGTTGGAGATAACCTCACTGGAGTCGGAGAAGACGTCGGTGGTTACGCCACTCCTAGTCACTTCTCCATCCAGATTCCACCTCCATCTAAGCCGCCTCCACCTATAAATACCCCTCCACACCCTCAATTTCCACTAAGTTGGCTCCCTTCCCTCTTCTTCACTGAAGCTGACTTCGATAGGCTATTCTCTCCAAACTCCGGCGAATTTCCTCCACCTCATCCATCTTCCTCCATCCATCTTCGATAGCTCTGGACATCCACCGAAGTCAACCGAGTCTTCTGACAAGTGCTGACTAGGAGCTCTCCTCTGCTTCACCTCACAACAGCCCGCCGGACTCTTTTGACAATCCTCTGATTTCCTTCTCCGTTATGAGCCATCAACGAAGATCTCCTATCCCCTTCATCCAGGTAAACGTAGATTAGGTAGGTAGATTAGTTAGGATAGCTAGTTAGGTAGATTAGGTAGTGTAATGTTAGATTTCACACTCGTCTTCCTCAACTTCGTCAAGCTCCTTAAGCTTGTCAGGAGCAATTATTTTGTCTTTCTAAGTCACCGTTCACCTTCTCACAATTTCCATGAACATTCCTATCATTTTTAATTACTAAATAGATCATTTAATCGCCTAAACCACCTCCACCAACTACTCATGCTGTCCATGGCAGTAGTAGTTCAGCTATTTCCACCTCCATTGGGGTCCTCCACCATTTATTCATCACCTAAGGACCCTAATTCTCACTCTAATTCGAGTAATTACCACCTATAACCTAAACGCCCAATTTTAATCAAGCTTCTGAGCTCGCTGTCAATGGCGACTTAGGAGTAGTTCAAATCATTAATTATATATATATCATCGTAAATATCTGCTGACTTGTTTTCTCCACTCAATTGAGTGGGAAAACAAGTCCTGAGCCTAATCCAACTCAGAACTTATCTAAAATGAATTCACTGTTTAATATTCACTTTGATGGATAAATGACGAAATTTATTTGTTCCTGAGGTTCCTTGTGACCTCAGGAAGCTTTTTGAATCATTAATGGCACAATTTCACGATATCTGTACACATTCACCTTTTTTTGGACTCACCGGAGCTCCAACGAGTCAAAACAAGCTCTTCAGCTTGTAGAACTTAGTGTGAAGCTCTAGAACTCTGATTTAAGGTTTACTGATCATGCTAAGACATTTTAATTGGGGTTTTAGGGTCTGGAGTTCCTATTAGGTCTTTATCTTCTCCAACTCCAGTAGAGTTGGAGATGAGTGATAGTTAGGTTTAAGTCTTGTTTGAAAGGTCTGAAAGCATTAGTGTTGTGCCGTAAGTTCATTTCCATGATTCAACCACTGTAGCAAACCTTGGTTTGTCCTGATGAACAAACTCCTTTCCAAGCTCAGGAGACAAGCATAAAACCCTAGGAACCTTAGTTGAATCACCTTTCTAAGGGTTTGAATCTGTTCCTGAAGTTGAAGAGAAGATGTTTAAGGCTTTAATTTCCTTTGAAATAGTTAAATTCAGAAAGTCAAAATTCGAGGCTAATTGGTCAAACTTGAGTCTGATCCTTGGATTTTGGATTCAATCAGACAAATTAAGGAGTCTAAGATGTTGCTGAGATGTTTGTGAATGATTTAGATAAGATTTGGATGAGCTCTGATGGATTATATAGTAGAATTTGATTTCTGTCAGTTTGGGTTTTTTTTAACCCAAACTGACGACAGTGGCTTTTTGATGAGATTTAGATGCAAAATCTACCCAGATGGATTCGTAACAACCTCTGGAGGTTGTTTGAATTGATTAATTAGGTCTGTAGTTGTCTATTAAGACCTTTCAGTTTTTGAATCACAATTCTCAAGCTTCTTGAGAAGCTTTTAGCTTCTGCACCTTTTTTGAAGCTTCTAAGAGCTTAATACCTCCATCAATAGCTGCAGAATTAACCTCTGAATCCCTTTAACACTTCATCTAGAAGTCAAGTCCAGTATGTGGACTCTAGAGCCATAAATCCATTCTGCAGGCCAAAATAGTAGTAAACCAGGACCTTCTCCCTACGAATCGAAGAACTTACCTTCCCCTGAGTATCAAATTAACACTTCAATTGTGTAGAACATCTCAAGAGCTTTCCAGCAAGCTTTTATTTGCTTGGAATGGAGCTTTAAGCTGGTAGGAATCGACGTTTGAAGTTCAGACTGGGAGGGAGAAACTTAGTCCCACCTCGGTAGAACCAAAGCGGCCGCACGGCGTAAGGAAACCGATTGAGCATATGGGTGTGTGTGTGGGCGCATGCAGTGCATGTGCCCGGGTGTGTGCGCCTGTGGGAGTGCGAGTGTGGGCCTGTGAGGGCGTGTGCATGGGCCTGGGAGGCTGTGAGCCGGATGGGCTCAAGACTATGAACCGGAAATAAACTAAAATTAAATAAACCAAGCTTGGACCTAGTAGAGTCTGGTCCTACCCTGAGAAGGGTGCTATGTATCCCCGTCCGGTCCAAGCCGCCAATTAAAAACCTATTTTTTGGTTTAAATAGTTAGACTGGTTCAGTTCAGAAAGAAGGTTTGCAAGGGCTCTGAAGGAAGAATGCTAAGGCTCATAAGAGAAGGAGAAGAAGCAAAGGAAGAGAAGGAGAAGAAAGAGAGAGCTCGTAAGAGAAAGAAAGGTTGAACAAGAAAGTGCTAAAGAGAAAAGGCAGAGTAAGGAAGAGAAGAAAGAAAGAAAAGAAGACTTGTAAAAGAAAGAGCTCGAGAGAGTTTAAGCCAAAAGATTAAGAAGAAGATTAAGAAATAAGTAAAGAAGAAGAAGAGAAAGAGAAAAAGGTAAAAGAAGAAGAGAAAGAAAGAGGCTGAAGATAAAGAGAAATAAATGGTTTAATTTCTTGCATTTTTAATTCCATTTGAGTTTAATGTTGTAACAAGGCATATTTCCATTAGTAATACTTTCTATTGCCTTAATCACTTGAAGTAAAAAGAAATAAACATGTTTACTTGTTAAAGAAGATCATTTGTGTAAATGTGTTTTCTTATGGAATTTTTCATATTCTTTTAATTTGAAATCATTAAGAAAAATTCATATTCTTAAAATAAATTTAATTATACTCTCTATAAGTAGCTTAGACTTAATGGTGAATTCTAATTAAGATTATTCCTCCCTGCGAATGACATGGACTTAACCAGTCAAAAGAAATAAATTCTAAAATGTTAGGTTAACTTGACCCCATACTAATCAATCGACACAAATTCAAGTTGACCTAAGTTACTTTCTTCTACACATAATTAAGCACAATTAACTTAATTAACTGTGTTGAGAAAGATGACACATCACCCCTCTCCTAGCCACCATTAGCACACTTTTGTAATCATCGGAGTCGATGAGCCATCGACGGAGCCGTCCTCTACCGCCATGGCCACCTCGCCATCTCCTTTCTCTTTCCCTCTCTCTCTCTAGCTTAGCTTTACTTTGCTTGTGCTTAAGCATTTATCTAGTGTTGTAATTGTAAAACTTGAGTTGCATGTTAAATATAGTATTGATGTTGTTTTCATCTTGATCTAAGTGAATGGCATGAATTAAAAGAACTCTAACCCTACTTTCTCTCTCTCTCTCTTTCTCTCTCTTACTCGCTTTTCTCCCTTGTTTTCTAGCGTAAGCAAAAACCCACTATTTTCGTGATATTAAGTGACAGGAAAAACTCGATTTTCATGCCTCCCTGTGTTCGACACTCAAACTCACGTCTGTTTCTTTATTTAAAATCAATGCAGCGAACGTGAACTACAACAACCCTTTTAAAAAAGCGCATCCATAGTGCATCAGCGAACATAATGGCAGTGGTTTTGTGGAAGATGGGTGTGGATGGTGGCCGGACGTTCACATGTTAGGTCGTTGGTGATGGGTTTGTTTGAGGGGTGGTGTGAGTAGATGGAATGGGAAATTGAAAGAGGGGAAATGAGCGGAGGGGTGTAGCAAAGGTTTTGAGGTAGTCGGCAAGGAGTTTGGTGGCATGTGGAGCAAGATGTTCCTCGCTGGAGGTGTGGCCAGAGCGGTGGAAGATGAAGTCGCAGAGGCGTGGTTGAGGTCGAAACGGTGTGTCGATAGTGTTGGTGTGATGAGGAAGAGGTTAGGGAGCAGTTGAAGGTACTAACGGATGAAGTAGGAAGGAGAAAGTGTCGATTGTGGTGGTGTCAGCACCAGATAAGAGAATAGCTCCGGAGAGGGAGGAACAGCGAGGAAGAGGGAGGTTAGGGCGTCGGTTGGTACGGCTCGATGTGGGAAAAAGCGAGGAGGATGACTCCGCTGCCATTATTATGAACGGAGGACGAAGATGGATGAAGGGGCTCACCAGACGTCGAGGAGCTTTCGGCTGAGAGAGAGAGAGAGAGGAATTGAGGGGAATCTTGGCTGATTTTGAGTGTGAGGGGGATGGTATGATCAGGAGGTTCTTTTATAGACCTCAAGATGAGGTTTTGGGCTTGGGAAGCAAGCTTCCCAAGCTTGGAAAGCTCTCCAAAGTTGGGAAATTCCTTGATACCCAAATCTCTCATGCGTTCGCATGAGAGATTGGGAAGGTTTTGGGGCGTGGGATTTGGTTTAAAAGGAAGGGGATTTCTTGACGAACTTCCCTTTCAAATTTGAAAAGGATTTGTCAAGAAATCAAGGAGTTCTATCCAAATTAAGGTCGCTGGAGCAAGTAGGAATAGGTTTAATGGCGGTAGGAACCTTTTTGTGAGAATGAGGACAAAGTTAGGGGCTTATTTGAAAATATTTTGAAAGTTAAGGGTAGAAATGTAATCAAACAGAACCAAGTTGCAAACTAGGCCAAGACAGGATTATCTTGGGTCAAAATTTTGGTACAAACCTAATTTGGACCTAAGGAATCCAATGGTGAAGTTGGATTTTGGTTTTGACCATGTTTGACTGGGTAATTTATGCAAAAACCTAAATTAGGGCAAATATCTTCTCAGACTCTGTTCTAGGTCAAAACGGGTTCTGATGGTCAAATTGAATGTTCCAAACCCTAGAGAATGTTTTTTTATAAATTTTAGAGGGTTTAGGTGAATTTTATCCTGATCAAAACCTCAGTTAATTAAGCGAGTCTATTTTTAGGATTTCAAAAGTCATTTAATTCTCAGAACACGTGCAAACCCTTTTTTGATTGTTTTAACCCACTTGTTAACTTTATAGGACCAATTGACCCTTAATTAACCCCTAACAAAACCCATGGTTGTACTGCATTCATGATATGCTGGTAAAATTGCAATTTTAACCCAAGTTTCTTATTTTTCCTTCAGAATGATTATGCAGTGACTTATGACTCTCTGGAAGTTATGTAGGATCATTTATTGATTCAATTGGATAAAAATGAGCTAGTTATTGCTCATGATGGTGTTTCCATCATACCCCCATTTCTAACTTTTGCTAGTCCCTTAGCAAAATTTCAAGGTATTAACTTTGATTCTAGACCATATGACTTTTGATGCTTAAAACTTTGATGTGTGCTTTCTTTCTAGATTTGGTTAGAATGTCGATAGTAGGCCTAGAGGTACTCAAGTACCAACCAAGATCTGGACCTGACCTGCTCTAGCCTCAGTCCACCGTGAAGGTTTCTAAGGCCCACAAAAACTAACCTAAGGTTCATTGAACTCCGCGGTTAAAGCACCCGTGCTTGTAACATGTTTTAGCCCAGTCCGCCACGAAGGTTTCTAAGGCCCACAGGAACTAACCTAAGGTTCATTGAACTCCGTAGTTAAAGCACCCGTGCTTGTAACATGTTTTAGCCTAGGTTCAGTTTGCAATGCGTTTTTGTAAGAGAGAGACAGAAGAATTTTTCTTTGTTTTTGGAGAGTTTCCTCTCTCTTTTCCTTTTATCTCTAACTTCGGATTAGCCTTACAACATGGTCTGTATCAGATTCTTAGTTCCCACCATCAATCCTCATAGAGTCCCTGGCAATAGATGCTTCGAGATAGCACCATCCATGGCAACCCCCAAAACCCTGGCTTTCAAGATTTCGAGATAATCTCGCCCATGGATTTTTGTAGCTAAATCCAGACCCTGGCAATCGACATTTTGAGATAATGCCGCCCATGGTATCTGAACCAGCACAAGGTGCTTACATACCCCTGGTATGATATTTAGATATCCTAAGAGATAAGCACCAAGGAGATGATATGTTATTGCACTTCTTCGAGGGGAATTTCCCACCTCTCTACACTGGGAACTCGTCCAAATCAACTTGTGTTGATCAGCCACTCCTAATCTAGGTAACTTCTTTCAAAATAGATTTAATGCATTTGTGTGATTTTGATACTTAGGCACACTGAACCAAACTGTGTGTGGATTGGGGTGCTTAGGTTACTGAGTCCGGCAAACTAGAGGTTAGTTAACAATGTCGAATAATCCCTAAGCCTTAGACCTAATACTTAAGCTTCGCATTTTCCCCAACCTCTTGAGGACTATCCAGATCTTAGCAGGTACTTGAATTTTTAAGCCTAGAATTGCAACCCAAGAGGCCTAAGATAGCGTTCCTACTAATCTCTTTTTGTTTCTTTAGCACTTTTTGTCTTTCATTTTCTTTCTTTTGATTTGGTCTAGAACTAAGTCAATTCCTTAATCTTTTACTAATGACTATCTCTTTTTCTTTTCTTTTCAAATTGTTCTCTTTTTTGACATTTTTATCTCCTCCCTTTTTCTCCTCACAAATGATATGCAATTCATTCAAAATTTCCTCCCCTCTCCTATTTTTATTCTTTTCCAATTTTTTATTTTTTTGGTTTTTTGGAATATGTGATTTTTTTGATAAAACCCTTTCTTGTGAAGTGATTTTCACGGCATTTTGCACTTTAATACCCCCCCATGCCTACGATTTGCAATGCCCTCGTTGTAAATTAGGTGGGTTAGAGTTCAGCTTAAATCATTCATTAGAACAGGTGTTGGGTGGATGAATGGGTCGGGGTGACTATTGCGGATGATTTCAAGCTCGGGTACGAGTACCAGAGGTGGAGTTGGCTGTTCTAATGGATGAACCCTAAAGTGCAATATGAACTCAGCAAAAGATGTGTCAGGAACGATTTCGATTTTTTCAAAATGACGGGTTGCCTCCCATTAAGCGCTGAGTTTAACGCCATCAGCTGGGTGCAATGAGCTCAGGGAGAATGGAGGGTAAAAGATACCTCAGCCAACTTTGTATCGGTGAGTTCAATGAACGGCTTAAATCTCTAACCGTTCACGACAAAAGGTTCTGAGTCATGGCTGAGTTGACTGATTTCGACAGCTCCATTTCCAAAGATTCGTTGGACAAGGTATGGTCCAATCCATTTTGATTTGAGTTTTCTTGGGAACAATTTGAGTTTGGCATCAAAGAGTAGGACTTTCTGACCAGGGAAAAAGATCTTTCTGGATATGTGCTTGTCGTGAAAGGACTTAACCCGCTCTTTGTAAATTCGCGAGTTCTCATACGTGTCATGGCGTAGTTCATCGATCTCGCCCATTTGAAGCTTTCTATGGGTTCCTACCTTAGAAAGATCATGATTGCAGTTCCGTACTGCCCAATAGGCTTTGTGCTCCAATTCGATGGGGAGGTGACATGCCTTCCCGTACACTAATCTGAAGGGAGACATGCCTAATTGGGTTTTCTGGGTGGTCCTATAAGCCCACAAAGCTTCTGGAAGTCAGGATGATCAATCTTTCCTATCAGGTCGAACAGTGACCTGGAGGATTTTCTTGATCTCCCGATTTGATAGCTCAGGTAGACCATTAGTTTGGGAGTGATAAGGAGTCGAGATTCTATGCGACACCCCATACTTGGTCATTAGTGATCTGAACTAAGCATTCGTGAAATGGGTCCCTCCATCGAAGATTATGGCACGTGGAATCCCGAATCGAGAAAAGATGTTCTAATGAATGAATTTGATAACCACCTTATGATCGTTGGTTCGGGTTGGAATGGCTTCGATCCATTTAGACACGTAGTCAACAGCGAGAAGATTATATGCGAAGCTGTTCAAAACAAGGAAGGGTCCCATAAAATCAATCCCTCAGATATCGAAGATTCGCATTTGAGAATCGGTTGTAAGGGCATTATATCGTGGTGGCTCATGTTGCCTAATGTCTAGCAACTAGTGCATGCCTTGTAGTGATTGTATGCATCTTTGAAAATCATGGGCCAATAGAAGCCACACTGGAGGACTTTTGCTACGGTTTTATGACCAGAGAAGTATCCACTGTAGGTTGGTCATGGTAGAAGGACAAAATGTCCTGAATTTCTGCTTCTGGAACACATCGTCGGATGATCTGATCAGCACCAATGTGGAAGAGATACGGGTCTTCCCAAAAGTAGTACTTGGCATCAGAAAGTAATTTGACCTTCTTGGCTTTTGGCCAATCGAACGAGACCTAATATGATGCCAAGTAGTTTACTAGTCAGCAAACCATGGAAGTCCGGAACTGATGGTCAGGAGGTGCTCATCGGGAAAATGTTCAGTAATGGGTCTGGAAGGGTCGATAATGCCGGAAGGAAGGCAAGATAGGTGATCAGCTACCACATTCTGTTTTCCCGCCTTGTCATGAATCTCGAGGTCAAACTCTTGCAATAGCAAGATCCAGCGGATTAACCGAGGTTTCACGTCCTTCTTTGCAAGGAGATGCCTCACAGTAGTGTGATCTGAGTAAATGATAATACGGGAACCCAAAAGATACGATCTGAACTTTTCCAGGGTGAATACTACGGCCAGTAGCTCTTTCTCAGTAACTGTGTAGTTACGCTAAGCCTCGTCAAGTGTCTTGCTAGCATAGTAGATGACCATGAGTTTCCCGTCTATTTTCTGCCCAAGTACCGCCCCCACAGCATAATCAGATGCATTGCACATGATCTCAAAGGGTTGAGACCAATCAAGGGATTGCAGGATAGGTGCTTGGGTAACTCGATCACACAGGATTTCTAATGACCAAGTGCACTCCTCAGTGATTTCAAAGGGGACATCCTTAGATATAAGATTAGTCAGGGCGTGTGCGATTTTCGAGAAATCAGGAATGAATCAACGGTAAAAATCGACATGCCCCAAGAAGGATCGGATGTCTTTGACCGAGCTAGGCATAGGGAGTTTAGAAATCAAATTCACCTTGGGTCGATCATCATGGATGCCCTTTTTAGAGACAAGATGTCCCAAGACAATTCCCTCAGGTACCATGAAGTGGCTCTTTCCCCAGGAAAGAACCAAGTTCACATCGATGCATCACCTGAGGATCTGGACCAAGTGCAGGAGGCAATCGTCAAATGATTCACCAAATACCGAGAAGTCATCCATGAAGACTTCAAGGTACTCACCTACCATATCTAAGAATATGGCAAGCATGCACCGCTGAAAAGTAGCGGGTGCATTGCAGAGAACGAATGGCATTTTTCGGAATGCGTATGTTCCTAAGGGGTAGGTGAAGGTGGTCTTCTCTTGGTCCTCAGGATGGATTGCGACCTAATTGTAACTGGAGTACCCATCCAAAAAGCAAAAGAATCGATTTCCTGCTAGTTTCTCGAGAATCTGATCAATGAATGGTAGTGGGAAATGATCCTTCTTCGTGGAGGAATTGAGTCTTCTGTAATCAATGCAGACTCTCCACGAGTTTGCTATACGGGTCGGTATGGTTTCTCCGATTTCAGTCGTGATGATGGTGAGTCCTACCTTTTTAGGCACAACTTGGATTGGGCTCACCCACCAACTGTCGGAGATCGGGTAGATGATCCCTGCATCTAACCACTTGATAATCTCCTTTCTCACAACATCCTGCAAATTTGGATTCAGGCATCTTTGCATTTCACGGGATGGTCGTGAGCCCTCTTCAGTGTAGATGTGATGTGTGCAGTATGAAGGCCTGATACCAGTCAGATCATTGAGAGTCCATCCAATGGCTCTTCGATGTTGCTGGAGAACAGAAATCAGGCGTGTTTCCTGATCAGGTGTGAGTCGGGAGTTGATAATCACAGGAAACGTCTGATTGGAACCCAAAAAGACGTACTTGAGATGATCGGGAAGAGGCTTTAATTCTAAAATCAGGTTGTCAGCAGCAGCAGATGGTTCAGGATGGGTGTCGGGAGTAAAGGAAGGAAGTATAGGTGTGTCTAGGTTGAGTTCGGGCTCCTCTAATTGTGGGTTTTGATCCTCTTGTGATTGATCAAAAATAGCTGATTTTTCCTAGATAAAGTTGTCAACCACAGCTTCAATATCGCAAATTTGTTCTATGACTCCACAATTAATTTCTTGTTGGGCCTTACAGATGTCGATCTTTAGGGTCTTACTTCCAAATTTTAATTCAATTTAGCCCTCCTCACAATTGATATTGTCCCTAGTAGTGGCCAAAAAGGGTCTCCCTAGTATAATCAATGTATTCTTCACATTTTCAAGAGCATCCATGTCCAAGACAATGAAATCCACTGGAAAATAGAAATCATGCACCCTAACTATGACATCCTCGAGAATTTCTTTTGGTGACTTAATTGATCGGTCAGCTAGTTGTAAAGTCATTTTAGTTGGTTTAAGCTCAGATTCCTCGAAGTAGTCTAGTAGGGATGTGGGTATCAAATTTATGGAGGCTCCTAAGTCTAATAAGGCTCAGTCAAATTGTATATCACCAATTTCACAAGAGATCAAAGGGGTGCCTGGGTCTTTTGCCTTAGGCGGGAGTTTGCTTAAAATAACAGAGCTAGCTTTCTCTGACAGTATGATCAGATTCCCATCCTTGGTTCGCAGCTTACGCTTAGGTGTACATACGTCTTTCAGAAATCTTGCGTAAGCCGATATGTGGCGTATCGCATCCATCAAGGGGATGTTTATATGGACCTGCTCAAAGAGCTTAACCAGGTCCTCCTCAGGTGCCATGGTTTTGGTTATCCTTTTTCCCTTGGTCAAGGCCTCAGGAAATGGAACCTTAGATGGTTCCTCTAGAATGGATCCAGGTTCTTGATCTGGGATAGAGGTGTCCTGGATGATTATCCTAGGGTTAGGGTTTGTATTACCAGGCTGGGTTTGGCTTGGATAAGGTGGGTCCTATGTTGTTTTTCCAGTGCAGGTAGTAACAGAATTTAATCCTGCCTAGTTCTGGTTTGGTGTGGGTAGAAGAGGTGCTTACTGCTGGTAACCCGTATACGATGTCGAAGCTTCCATCCCGTTGGGTGATGGAGTAGACGGGGCTTGATAAACAAAATGAGCTTGGATCGGATTTGGGTTCGTAACGCACCTTTGGTTCGGCACGTTATTCGAATTAGGCATAGGTTGTGAAGGAAGTGCACCAGGTTGGCGAGGATTTGCCATCTGGGCAAGTTGATTGCAAACCTCTGTGATCTCGTCTCTGTGTTGTTTTTACATAGCCACATTCATCTTCTGAATGTCAGCTAGAGTCTAAAGGATAAGAGTCATTTGATCTGTCTGAGTCATTCTAAATTGATAAGTTGGGTTAGGCCGAGGCTGAGGCAGCTAATATGTATGAGGAGCTTGTGATCGGGGTGGTTATTGAGGTCTCTAATTTTGATTATTTCCTGACCATGTGAAATTGGGATGATTACGCCATCCAGGGTTGCAAGTGTTTGAGAATGGATCATTCTAAATGGCGTTGACGTCCCCGTCGATCTGAGGAACCTTGGGAAAATTAGAATACGAAGGTTCAGAGTTCCCCTAACTAGAGTAGGTGGGTCCAGAGTTTCCTCTGAAACCATAATCAGACGGGGGTGGATACGGATCCATCCCCTGAGAAGGTCGGTGATAGATGTTGTGCATGGCCTCCCTGCCAGAGGGTGGTTGCGTGAACAAGTTTTGCGCAGAGGTGTCTCGCTGCAAATGTCGAATTAGCTCATCCACCTTCTTCTCAATAATAGAGACCTTGTCCAGATGACTGGCCATCAATTCCAAGTCGACGAAAGAGGACAGGAACTGCATCTCATGTGCTCCCTTTGGATTTGTCAATGCATGGGCATTCGTCCTGTCGAACATGCCCATGGATTCATTACTGATGGAGTTCTCACACATATTCTCAAGAATCTCCCACATAGTGTCTTCATGTTGACCCATGATGTTTCCTCTGCAGGTCGCATTAACAAATAATCGAATATCCTCACGGAGTCCCTGGTAAAAAGACTGGACTTGTTCCCATTTAGAAACTCCATAGTGGGGGCACTTTTGCATGAGATCCAGAAAATGATCCCATTCTTCGTGAAGTGGTTCTCCTGCTTGTTGTGTGAAATGTGTGATCCGATGCCGTGAAGCATTTGTCTGACCAACAGGGAAGAACTTTCTCAAAAACTAGGATTGAAGTTCCGCCCAGGTGTTGATTGGACGTGTTTGGGTTTGGCACCAGTGAGCAGCTTTATCCATGAGAGAGAAGGAGAACATCTTCATGAGTAGAACATCTTGATTTTGATCTTCTGACCCAAAGGTCTGAGCCAGATGCTTGAGTTGTTTGATATGCTGGAAAGGATCTTCAGAATTATGCCTGTGGAATTTGGGAATGGCATGAATCATGTTGGTCTTAAGTTCAGTGTCAGGACCTCCAGCGGGGATTTGTACTTGAGGTTCGATTGCCACTGCAGCGGGATTGTAGTGATCTCGCATCATTGGATGCTGTGGTGGGTTCACAAAAGCTTCGAATAAATCATTGAGGCGCTGAAGTTGATTTTCAAGATTATTTTCTTCTGCAGGTTGTGCCATGATGATGGATGAAGGAGAATCAGGTTCATATGAATCAAAAGAAATATCAATAGGATTGGGTTGTCGCACAAAAAGGGAGGTCGAGGTTTGGCCTCAACGTGAATGAGTAGCTAAAGGGGGCCTCAAGAATGATCTTAAAGGCCTCCTCCCGAACATACACCGATGGAGTAGATGAGAGGTAGAATGTGATGGACCCAATCAAGACACCCAAAAAATTTTGGATGAATATAGAGGTTCGGGGCGGATGATACCCCTTAGTCAGGAAGCCATCCACCTGAGAATTACCTGGGCAACCAGAGAGGGAGAGTCCCACAAAGACGCCTACACGGTAGAGCGCCCCCATGGGTTACAAGGTTTTCCCCACCCGACCTCTCTTGTCACTGATGTTCCAGGTAGACCAAAATGGGGACTTGACTTCTTAAGTCTACCAATTTTAAATAAGAGCAAGGGTGCTTAGGATTTCACTTGAACTTTAAGATGTGTTGAGTGCAAAAAGTGACCTAATTTGAAGATTGGTTGACCCAACAAGATGGGTCAACTTCACCTATATTGTCCTCTTAAGAATCTTAGGTCCCTCTTTTAGTGTTCGAATGAATTTCAGAGCCTGATTTTTAGGGTTTTACTTTGAATAAATCAGTTCAATCAAGGCTTAGGCACACACATTGTTTGGAAAGATCAATTCTTGATTAAGCAAGTGTGTCTCTAAAAACCCTAAACTGGAATCCTTAATTAGCTCTACTTTGGTCCAATTTAATTTGTCAAAATGTGGTACCTAGGGCTCAAGCAAGAATGTGATATCCCTAGATACCTTAAGCTTCAAGTGGGTGCACAGATCAGGATTTGTTGTCTAAGAATGTATCAAATCAGGCAACTTGATGAATTATCTAAGGATAGAATGCAAGTAGCCCTAATTGATTTTTTTCTTTTTAACCTTTTCAGAATCAAGGGCTTAAGAGAGAGAGTAGTTAGAACTTACCTATGCCTGGCGTGTTTAATGTGTGGCTGATTTTCCTGGAATGTATCCCTCCAAAAATAAACCACAGCAAAAGAGATATGGCAACTTAGAATCCAAATCAGGAATTGCAATCAAGAGTTCTAAATTGCCCATTACTCCCTGACAACGGCGCCAAAATGTTTAGGCCGCTAAATCAGTGTTTTAAGATTGTCACGTTGCAGTATAGCCAAAATAGTGCTCAAATAAATAAATTTATTACTCGAAAAAGTTTCGAAGTCGAACACAGGAGGCAATATGGAATTCAGTTCTCAAGAATTGTAATTTAAGATAAGAAAGTTATGAAATTGTGAATAAAAATTGCTTCAAAATAAAGTAGCACTAGGATCAAGTGTCAAAATGTAAAAATAATGGAGCAAAATGGTGATTAAGATCACCAAATACTCCTTACAATGATAGCTAATAAACTCAATGTATATATGAAATAAAATGCAACCAAATCAATCGTCTGATTTGTAAATTAGACAGCTTAAACTATTTTAAGCCTCTCACTTCTTCTTTTCTCTTTCTCTTCTTTGTCTTTCTTCTTCTACCCTTGTTCTTCTCTTCTTTCCTTCTCTATCTTTGCAACTCTACTTCTTCTTTCCTCTACTTCTTTCTTCAGCCCTTCTTTCTCTGGCTTTCTTCACATAGCAAGGGCAACTTCATAATTTGGCTAAGTATTAGCCAGGTATCACCAGGAACAAAACCCTCCCCCTACCCGTGCAGGCTCTCCTCTCTTTCTCTCTTTAGGATCCACTCTCCCAAAGCCACAGGGTAATCGGGTTATCGAACCTAGCGTACCCGGGTCCAGGCTCACCGACAGTGGGTCATGAGCGAAGAGTGAGGGTTAGACAAGTTAATGGGTCAGGCCATGTCCGCGGGCAGAGATCATAGATGAGGCGTAGGTGTGCATGGGTGAGAGGGACCTCACCCCATGTTTGGAGGTAAAGAGTTTATGCATATGCTCCGCTTCAGTGGATTCCGATGTGGAACTATCTGCCCCCACTTTGCTCGCGTACGCTGCTGCTGCTTCCTTCGCCCAATTCGTGTGTAAGGAGTAGTCAAAGGCTCCAATTGACCGTGCGAAGAGGTTCCTGGAGGTAGTCCGCACATCCTGAGGGTGTCACCTGAGTGCTTTGTGGTTAGAACACCACGAACACTGCCAGAGAAGACAACGCAGCAGCGGAGCTCCGGCCTGAACATGAAATAGGGAATAAGGCCTTTCAGCTGTGTCAAAACACCTCAGAAGGTTCACCATAGCACGGCGAACATAATGGCAGTGGTTTCATGGAAGATGGGTGTGGATGGTGGCCAAACATTCACAGGTTAGGTTGTTGGTGATGGGTTTGTTCGAGGGGTGGTGTGAGTGGATGGAATGGGAAATTGAAAGAGGAAAAATGAGTGGAGAGGTGTGGCAGAGGTTTTGAGGTAGTCAGCGAGGAGTTTGGTGGCGTGTGGAGCGAGATGTTCCTCGCCGGAGGTGTGGCCGAAGCGGTGGAAGATGAAGTCATGGATGCGTGGTTGAGGTCGAAACGACGTGTCGACAGTGTTGGTGTGATGAGGAAGAGGTTAGGGAGTAGTTGAAGGTACTAACGGATGAAGTAGGAAGGAGAAAGCGCCAATTGTGGTGGTGTCGGCGCCAGAGAAGAGAATATCTCCAGAGAGGGAGGAACGGCAAGGAAGAGGGAGGTTAGGGTGCTGGCTGGTACGGCTCAATGCGGGAAAAAGCGAGGAGGATACTTCGCTGCTGGTATTGCGAACAGAGGACGAAGATGGACAGAGGGGCTCGCCGAATGTTGAGGAGCCTTCAGCCAAGAGAGAGAGAGGAATTGAGGGGGAATCTTGGCCGATTTCGAGCGTGAGGAGGACGGTATGATCAAGAGGTTCTTTTATAGACCTCAAAAGGAGGTTTTGGGCTTGGGAAGCAAGCTTCTCAAGCTTGGAAAGCTCGCCAAAGTTGGGAAATTCCTTGATACCCAAATCTCTCATGCGTTCGCATGAGAGATTAGGAAGGTTTTGGGGCATGGGATTTGGTTCAAAAGGAAGGGGATTTCTTGACGAACTTCCCTTTCAAATTTGAAAGGGATTTGTCAAAAAATCAAGGTGTTCTTTCCAAATTAAGGTTGTCAAAGAAAGTCGGAATAGGTTTAATGGTGGCAGGGACCTTTTTGTGAGAACGACAATAAAGTTAGGAGTCTGTTTGAAAAGATTTTGAAAGTTAAGGGTAGAAATGTAATCAGATAGGACCAAGTTGCAAACTAGGTCAAGACAAGCTTATCTTGGGTCCAAGTTTTGGTACAAATCTAATTTGGACCTAAGGAATCCAATGGTGAAGTTGGATTTTGGTTTTAACCACGTTTGACTAGGTAATTTATGCAAAAACCTAAATTAGGGCAAATGTCTGTCTCAGACTCTATTCTGGGTCAAAACAGGTTCTGATAGTCAAATGGAAGGTTCCAAACCCTAGAAAATATTTTTCTATGAATTTTAGAGGGTTTAGGTGAATTTTATTTTGATAAGAACCTTGGTTAATTAAGCAGGTCTATTTTTAGGATTTCAAAAGTCATTTAATTCTCGGAACACGTGCAAACCCTTTTCTGATTGTTTTAACCCACTTGTTAGCTTTCTAGGACCAGTTGACCCTTAATTAACCCCTAAGAAAATCCATGGTTGTACTGCATTCATGATATGCTGGTAAAATTGTAGTTTTAACCCTAGTTTCTTATTTTTCCCTCAGAATGATTATGCAGTGACTTATGACTCTCTAGCAGTTATGTAGGAGCATTTACTGACTTAATTGGATCAAAATGAAATGGTTATTGCTCATGATGGTGTTCCCATCAATTACTCACCGCATTTTGACCCCATATCATCCACAAACAAATGGACTGGCCAAGCTATCAAACCAGGAAATCAAAAAAATTCTGTAGGTCATTGTTCAACCTAATAGAAAAGATTGGTCAACCTAGCTTCCAAAAGCATTATGGGCTTATAAAACCGCCCATAAAATTCAATTAGGAATGTCTCCTTTCAGAACTGTTTACTGGAAGGCATGTCACCTTCCTACAAAAATGGAGCATAAAGCCTATTGGGCAGTACGGAAATGCAACCTGGACCTCGGAAAGGCTGGCATTCACCGTCGCTTGCAAATAAGCGAGCTTGATGAGTTACGCAATGACGTGTACAAGAACTCATGAATTTACAAGGAACGAATAAAGACCTTACATGACAAGCACATTTCATGGAAATCATTCAGTCCTGGTCGGAAGGTACTTTTGTTTGATGCCCGTCACAAACTGTTCCCAAGCAAGCTCAAAAATACATGGATTAGACCATTTCTTGTAAGGAGAATCTTTGGTAATGGAGCTGTCGAAATCTCACCTCCTGATCTTGACTCTATACCATTTGTTGTTAATGGCCAATGTCTCAAACCTTTTCTTAAACTTCATGACTTGAGCCTGATCGGCGAGTCTCTTGACCTCCATTCCACCTAAGCTGCATTGCACCCAGCTAATGGTGGTAAACTTAGCACTTAACGGGAGGCAACCCGTCATTCTTTTGAAAAACCTCAAGACCTTTCTTAATCCATTTGAAATTCTCTTACTACACTTTAGGGTTCCTAATTTAAGAACTAACCTGTTCTAAAATTATGAACTAAACTGAATATGAACCCATCCGGTTTGCAATGAGGGCATTGCAACACTTAAGCATGGGGGGTGATTGAACTGCAATCATCTAAAAGTTATTTCTGAAAGGTTCTCACAAAAAATACACTTATATTTAGTTTAAAAAAAATGGGGGGAGAGAAAGAAGAAAAAGAAAGAAAGAGACAAAGGAAGGAAAGACAAAAATCAATAAACATTTTTAGTTTGTCAAAAACCCTTGGACATTCAGTTATGGAGCCAGGCAAAATTTCTTCCATAAAGATCCACCAAACAATTGTGATGTGAGAAAAGAGTGTCTACTGGTGCTCTAAGTCTAGTATGAGAACTCTTAAGTTTTGGATAATTAGATAATGATACTCGAAGTTAGGCATAGTTTTCGCTCTCAACTCCTACGTACGAATATTTTGTGTGAATCCCTGAGAACCACCAAATAAGGCAAATGCACAGAGAGTGAGTTCTAATAAAACTAAAACTAAGGTGGATGGTTACGACCATTCTTTGCAGAATCCTCATCTGAAGGAGGGTGTTAGTGTCAATGGTCAGAAATACATTGTCCTATCCGTTCCTTCCCAATGCCGAGAGTAGGCACTTCTACCAAATAAGCCACACAATGTCCTCTTGAACACCATTATTTCTCAATAATGCCTCATAAATGAAAGTTGTGTTGTGTTGATTTACTGGTTGTCATCTTTGTTGATGTGGTTATTACAGTCGTTGTGGTGTATGACAAAAACGATCACCAGTCTAATACAATTTATTACTCGGAATGAAAAGTTTCCCGAGGTCGAACTCAGGGAGCAAACTAAAATTCCAGAAGCATATAAATTCACAATATATATAAGGTTTTACAAAAAATTAAGAGAGAGAGAGAAAGAGAAGAAGAAGAGAGAGAGGGTAATTAGCTTTTTCTTCTTCTCTTTCTTTAGCTGGCTCTTCTCTTCAGCTTGTTTTCTTCTTCTCTGCTTCTTCTTTCTTCTTCTTCAGCCTGTCTTCTTGTTTCTTCTTCTCAGCAGCTGCGGTTCCTCTTTCTTTTTTTTTCTTCTTTCTTCTGCTCTGGCCCTTCTTCTTCTTCTTTCTTTTCTTCTTCTCTTGCTGCTGACTCTCCTTCTTGTTCGCCGATGTCTGATTCAACGCTCAGACGACTTAACTGCTCGGTTACTACAGTGCAGCTCCTCCTCTTTTCCTTCAGCTTCTTTCCTTCCTTTCTTCTTCTCTTTCTTCTTCCTTCTTCTTTCTTCTTCTTTCTTCTTCCTTCTTCCCTGTGGCTAAGTCCTGGCTGCTGCTTCTCTTCTTCTTTCTTCTCTCCTACGCACACATGCAAATATCAGCGTAGAACCTACCCTACCCCTTCCCTGCCTCTCTCTCTCTCTCTCTCTCTCTCTAGATCTCTCTTTGGTAAGCTCTCCCAAAGCCGGGTAATCGGGTCGGGTCGCGTGCTCGAGTCCAGGCACACCGGCATGGGTGGTGCGCGAGGAGTGCACAGGAGGGTGTCGGGTCAGGTCAGATCTGCGTGGGTGTGCCGCGAACGAGACCCGGTGATAGGTGAGGGACCTCACCCCGTGTGTATTCGAAGGCGAAGAGGCTATACCACTTTTTCAATTTAAGTGTGGGCGTTCGCCCATACACTTACGAGGTGGGACTAAAATCCCACCTCCGCTCTGCTCGCCCGCAGGCGAGAAGCAGCTGGCAATTGGGCAGCAGCGAAGGCTTCATGCTCCCAATTGAGAACCTGGGCACCTTTGCGAACGTACCCCGTGTTGTCTGGAGCCCGCGCCCGGAGCCGAAGAGACCTGAAGCTGCCTGCGAAGCAACTCCTGCTGCTCGTCAATGGCGGCGAGGAGAGTGAACCCTGAAATCACGAAGATGACCTCACGGCCATGTCAGACAACACAGGGAGCTTTGCCAGAGTGTGGCGAATGCGGTGCAAGGGGCGACGTGCTGTGAGAGTGCCTGTGGTCTTGTGCCTAGGGCAACCTGCATGCGAGGAAGTGGGTGTGTTTGGGGGTGCCCAGAGTGTGTAGGGTGGTGAATGGAGTAAGGGAAATGCTAGAGTGGAGTGAGGGGGACCTTCTGGGCTTGTCGGCGAGGGGTGGAAAGGTCTGTGGAAGTGGAGCGATCTTGCCGGAGATGGTGGCCGGAGGTGGAGCAGATGAAGGTGGTCGTGGCAGTCGAAGGGTTTAAAATACTAATTCAAGAAGGGAAAGTGAGAGGAGAGTAAGGAGAAAGTTCCTACCTACTTAATCGACAAAGAGGGAGAGGAAGACTGTTCAGCACGTGCCTGCCGGAGCTGGGGACCAAGATGCCCAGAGGGGGAGTGACGACGACGAGGAAGAGATCTGAGGATGCCAGCTGGTGAGGCCTGGCATGGGACGACGAGGCAGAGTGGGCTCTGTTGCAGGTATGGCAGCAGAGCGATGAGGAGGAGGAGGAGGAGAGTTCGCCGGAAGCTAGGGCAGTTTGACCGGAGAGAGAGGAGACGAAAGAGGGGGATTTTCTCGACCAGAACTAGCTTGGAGTGGATGGCAGCCCCTGCCGCTCCTTATAAAGGTGCTGCCGGAGATGGAGACCCATGCCTTTCGTGCATTCGCACGAGAGGTATGGACAGCTGCAAGTCACAGGGGAGGGTCCCTGCTACAGAGGATGACGTAGGGAACTCCCCGTTCATTCCTGAGAACGAGCGCCATACCCTGTGCGGTGCCATCCTCCGCGCAAGGTCGCCGGAGGTATGGAGCCTGTGCAGAGTGGCAGGGAGGACCGTTCTGCAAAGAATGACGAAAAAGATAGGGGGCTATGTGTAAGGGTTTCAAAAGATAAGGGTCAAAAAGTAATTCAAAAGGATCAATTTGTAAAGTCGGTCAAGATGGTCTTCTCCTAGGCCCAAATTTTTGTACCAACTTACTTTAAACCTAAGGAATTTAATGGTGAAATTTGATTTTAGGTTTGACCACGTTTGACCGATCAATTTGTACAAAAACCCAAATTAGGTCAGAAATTGGGCATAATTCTCATTTTAGGTCAAAATAGGTTGCAAAGGCCAAATTGAAGGTTCTAAACCCTAGGGAATATTTTTCCATGAATTTTAGAGGGTTTAGTTGATTTTTATCCTACCTCGAACCTCGTGAATTAAAGTGAGTTTGTTTTAGGGTTACAGAATGTCATTTAATTCCTAGAAGTTGCTATAACCCTTTTCATATCAGATCATCCCACTTCCTTCCTCATTAAGCTTATTTAACCTGTGTTTAGACACTTAAATACCCTGTTTGTGTACTGCATTGGTAAAATTGTAGTTTTACCCCTTATGATTTATTTTATTCTTCAATTCAGAATTCTCTGAGTTAAGCTTCTCTTTAGGTTTTGTAGGAGCTTCTTCATACTTATTTAGATTAAATTGTGCTAGTTAGGGTTCATGATGAGGCTCTCATCATTTACATTGAAAATAAAAAAGAAAAGAAAAGAAAAGAAAGGAGAAAGAGAGGAAAGAAAGAAAAAATATACATATTAGATATCCTCAGAAAAAAATATATATATCCTTATAAAAAAAGAGAGCGAGAAAGAAAGAGTGTTTGAGTTCATAGTTGTGCTGATTTGTTATGAATAAATTTCATAGAGGCAATAATACCCACTACCATTTACGATCCACCAAATACCACCTTGACCTACCTTTCTGTCTTTTTGATTGCTCGAATACTGGTTGAGAAATTCCAAATTAGTTATAGGGTTATCGTAACTTAATCAAAGTGTTAATGTCATGAGAGACCACCAAAGTATGTTGACAAATCTGGTAATATTGTGAGCTCTTATAAAAAAAGAAGAAAAAAAAAGGGGGGGAAAAAGAAAAAGAGAGTGAGCACAAAGGAACTAAAAGAGAGAACAGTTTTTTAGCATTTCTCCAAGTTGATTTGTTTAATAACCTAGAAATTTAGAGTTTGAAGTACTAGATTACATGTAGTACTAAAAGAGTGTGAGCCACCAAAAATAAAACCCTTTGACTCAGACATCTACCTAAACCTAAAAGTTGGGGTTAAATCACAAACCATCTACCATGTCATCCCCGAGGGAAGAAGTTTGCTTATTCTATTTAATTTGTACCAAGGGTTAAGAAGAGACTTTAAATTTATATTGGTAACTGGCATGGAGGAAGAAGAGAGAAAATTATTTTTGAGCTAAATGACAAAAATACCCTTACCCTGAAAATCTTTGCTGAACTCTAAAATTTGCTAAGGGACTAACAAATGGTAGGCATGGGGGTATGATGGCATCGCCATCATCCACTATGTTAACCTAATTTTGCTAAGTTCTAAGGTTAAATTCACCTAATTAACACATCGAAGGTTATAACTCAATCAGGGCTGAAGAGAGAGAAATTGATAAAAAATGGGATTAATTTTGTAATTTTTATGAATAATTATAAATGTAGAATATCTGGAGGGTGAGCTTATGGCTAATCAAAGTCCAATTGAGCTTAATTATCCTAAAAGTGGGTTGGTACTGAATAATTCAAGATTTACATTTAATACGAATGTTTAATCCTAATTTTAACCCCACTTCAATTAAAACAAATCCAATGGACATAAATATATTATAAACCTTCTAAAATCATTTAAAATTATTCTATAAGGTTTGACAAAATCAATTTAATAATCAGAACCTATTTTGACCTAAAATAGAATCATAAATGGGAATTTGGTACATTTTGGGTCTAAACATAAATTGACCATGCAAACATCATCAAAATCCAAAAGTGAAGTCATCATCAACTTCCTTATGTTAAAATTAGGTTACCATAAAAATTTGGGCTCATTTGGACTTCATCTTGGCCAAGTTTGCAATTTGGCCCTCAATTCCTTATTTCCTTACAAACAAGTTCCTAACTTTTGATTTTCCTTACAAAGACCCCCCCAGCTTCTCATCTTCTTCACTTTAAGGTCCCTTGACCTTCACGCATCCATGGCATGTGGGAAGACGAGATTTGATCTCGCTTTCCCACTGACTCCCTCAACCTCTCCCTGTAAAACTTGGAGGAACGACTCTCCTCTCCTCCCCGCATCAAACGAAGGTGATGTCTCGCCAACGGTTGCTTCATCACACCGAAATCTGCAGCCAAATTAACTGTGCCTAACTCGCATATCTCGCGAGCTTCCAAACCTCTTCGCGTAGCGGTGGGGCTATAAAAATTCACGAGCTCCTTCCGAGGTCCGTCGTCCAGAAATCATGCTCATTTCCTCTCCTCTTCTTCCCCAAGCATGGCCATTAATGGACCTTGGAACCTTTTCCTTCCTATCGATCCACTGCCCCTCACCACCAACTGAGGACACAGCCGCCTTCCCCTCTTCCTCGTCATGCTCCCCATCAAAGGGCACGATCGCTTAACCACCTTCTCGGCTCCAAACTACCTTACTGGAGTTCTCCTCCTCCAAGACCAGCCAACCATGTTGGGCTTCTCCTCTTCCTCGCCCCTCGGGTTTCTCCCTTTCTTCCCGTCATCCTATAGATCATCTTAGACCCCTTCCTTAAAGATATCGACCGAGATTTCCTCCTCCTCGTTGACGTCTTCCTTGCAACTGGCCAACTTCCGACCTAGCTCCGGCGACGCCCTCCACCTCGCTCCATGCCATCTCACGCACTGCTGACCACCCCACAAGCTCCACCTCGACAAGAGCGTCAAAACACCCTCAACCAATTTGGGGTTTCGATGTCGCCAACCGTCCCATCGAACTCTCCTCGCCGCCGCCGTCTTTGTTGAGTTCGTCAACCCTCCTCCAACCTCCTCATAACGAATCAACGCCTCCATCACTTCTAGTGGGTCCAATCGAAGCTCGCTTGGCCCTTAGTTTGGAGCTTCGACGCTCCTCACACCAAATCGACCAACCCGTCAACGTCGGATCCACCAGCCCTTCTCCGGCCATCTCCGTGCATCACCGCACCAATCCAATGCCTCCTCCACCTTCAATGCATCAAGTGGAAGTCCATCAACACCTTGGCTTGAAGCTTGGAGTTCGAAACCTCACCAACCTGATCCATCACCAACAACCTGCACCTCCTGTTGGAGATGCAAGAAGGAGAAAAGAAGGACCCATCTGCAAAAGAAAGACATTGGTAGGGACCAACTTGTAAGAAAAGGATAGATTTGCAAATATTTCCAAGGACCCGATCGTAAATCTCCAAGTACCAACTTGAATATTCTTTTCATATGTTGAGAATTTGCTTCATATAGAGGGATTTATTGCACTAATTATTTTCTTTAGATATTATTTGAATTATGTAATGCTTAATCACAATAATTGCCATCTTATTTAACATTAAATGATTTCAGAAATCCCAAACCTATTTAAATTTCCTTATGAAATTAATTGCCCATAGCTTCTTGGAAATTCTCTCTCTACATTTTTGAACTAGGTTTGAAACTAAAATTTTATTATTCACATCTAGTTCTTAAACTTGAAATGCAAAATAGTGGTAATCGCACTTTAGCTTGCTCCCAGAGACGACCTCGGATTTTTCTATTAATTCGAGTATTATAAATTTAAATGTTAGATTCACTTTAAACAATTATACTACGACGCATGTTTTTGAAAAATGATCAAAGAGACTCAACAAGGGATAGGAGTCATGTCATGATAATCAATTTCTTTTTCTCCCTAAGTGATGGTGTTAGGAGAGTGGACTTGCACTGGGGTAGTGTGGGTTTCATCAGGTTGGTGTGAAGGCCCAGGATTGGTGATTGTTTTCCCATTCCTCAAAGTAACTGCATTGGCAGTTTGATTGTTCTTGGGAGGGGGTTGGGGAGCCTAATGTTGTGGGAAACCTGGTGAGTGCTGTGATGCTAGGTTGATTGGAGGCTAATTTGTATGGTTCTGATTTGAGTGCCTGCTCTGGTAGTGGTTCCTCTGATTGATAGGGTTGGGTATGGGTTGGGAAGGCAGATGTTCTATAGGTCTCTGGGTCGGAGTAACCCCAATCTAATTATGGAGATCTGTAACAACACGGGTTACCACCGACATCTGATTTTGCATCCCCTGTAGGGTTTTCATAACCTAGGTATTGATGTCTTCTTAGGATGGTCCACGTTGATAGAAAGTCGGGTTCTTCCCATACCCTCCAAGTTGGTTTTGTTTCTGAGAGGGCACTTGTTTGGGCCAGGAGTGAGTCGGGTAATTCCTTCACTTGGAGTTGGAGGGAGTTCTAAATTGCTCCTGGAGGGCGAAAATATTCTTAGTGGGATTAGGATTTGGATAACTGCAAGTCCCCGGGGAACCATATAAATCCTCAAAAAATTGATTATACTCAGCAGGGGCAGTATTGAGATTATGCAAGTTCTCTCTCTTTAGAATGTTAGGCGGCGTCAAATGTGGAACCTGGGTGGGTGTAGTAAGTCTTTCCTCGATTTTCTTTTGATTTAATTGCATCTGGTCTAGTTTGTGGGAATTCATTTGAAGATCGCCTTAGGTAGCGGGGATTGATTAAGTGCCTATCACATGAACATCGAACTGCAAGTTGGTAGTTTTGCCAAAGGTGTTCATGGATGCATGGTTAAATGAGTTTTCACTCATTCTTCGAAAAGATCATAGGCACTCTCAACATCTTTATTCAAGAAGTTGTCGCCACACGAGGTGTCGACAAAACGTCGAAGTTGATCTTCTAATCCACGGTAGAAGATCAACATGAGCTACCATAATGGAATCTCGTGGTGCGAGCAACTTCTTAACAGATCCTGGAATCGCTCTCAAGCTTCATGTAAGGTCTTGCTAGGTTTTTGTTGGAAGATCATAATAGATCATCACAAGGACATCATACGACCAATGGGGAAGAATTTCTTTAGGAAAGCGCTTTTAAGCTGAGGCCAAGTGGTAATGGGTTTGCCAATGGTTCAAACCAGTAGGCAGCCTTGTCCTTAAGGGAAAGTGGGAATAACCGCATCAACCATAAATCCTCTCTCACATTGTGAGAATGGGTCATCTATGCGAGGAGAGTAAGTTCCTGAAGGTGGCTGAATGAGTCTTCCTGAGGAAGGCCATGGAAGTGCTTGATTAAGGTCAGAACAACAGGATTAATCTCAAAGTCCCCTTCTGGTATGACCACCCTTGGTCTGTCCTCGTAATTGGAAGGATCATAAAAATCCTTAAGAAGAATGCCAGGCTACTGACGAACTAGCAAGTTTTGCCCTTGGTTGGCAAGGTTCGTTACAGTCCTAGCCAACTATTATTGGTTTGCTTGTAGTTGGGCCAGATGCTCAACCATCATAGAGAAGGGATTAGGAAGGGAGCCTTGATGTTGTCGTTGTGGCATCTCAGCATTAGGTATCTCTAGGCTAGGTAAATGAGGCAGGGGCAATTCAAAGATGGAGTGGTTAGCTTGTGGATTTTGGGTGAAAGGGTTGGAGGTGGGATTATATGTGGATGTGGATGGGTTGGTGGACCTATTTTGTTGCTTTTCCATTTTTTACGCAAATGAGAGGAAGAATGAGAAAAAGGGGATCTTTTTGTGTGGGGAGCAAAATCAAGTGGTCCCAGCA
The DNA here is from genome assembly GCA_037157565.1 of Thalassia testudinum. NCBI lineage: Eukaryota > Viridiplantae > Streptophyta > Magnoliopsida > Alismatales > Hydrocharitaceae > Thalassia > Thalassia testudinum. The sequence continues at coordinate 73,299,321 of JAZHRO010000063.1, forward strand.
AGTGTGGAGTTTGGGACCGCCGCCCGTGCATACAAAGGAAGAAATGGGGAGGAGAGGAGAGAGAGAGATGAGAAGTGTGCAATCAAGCAATACAAAATTCTAGACCTAACCTTGAGGGTGACTCCCTAAAAGTTACCTAAGAGTTGGTCTACCTAGGCTATAAGAAATCAATAGTGGATAACCATTCCCTCAACAAATCTAGCTAGGCTGAATAAGGGGAGGATTGGGCCCAAACATATCCCAAGAAAATCACTAGGGGCTTGTATAAACCCACATTTGGTCGTTTGACACTATCCCTGGCACCAAATATAGATGAAGGAATTGATACCAACAAAAGAGAACTTAAAGCCTAGTTAGTAAGCCTAAGTTTGATGAAACCTTAGGAGTCAAGTTGCTACAAAATTTTAATTAAGTCTAGAAACTTGAAGTGCACAAGGAATGTAATGGGCGTTAATTGGGGTAATGCCCGATTATTTCAATTTTTGTGTGTACAAAAATTGGGCAAGAAGTGAGGCCTAAGCCAAAACAGGAGGTTTACAAACAAGGATTTTGTGAAAAGATTTTAGGGTTTTGATAAAATTTTTGTAGATTTTAAGATTCTCTCTTTTTAAATGTTCAAATAAGTTTGAAGGTGATCACACAATAAGACGACCAAGTTGTAAGTTGGTGAGAATCAATTCCTTTAAGTGTATGTGTGACTACCAGAGAATAAAATCAAAACCCTAGAATTGAAAATCCTAGTTATGCAACTCCTAATGAATCTTTTTTTTATGAGATTTTTAAAAGTTGTTATCCAAACAAGAAAGAAACACCACCAATTGATGTAAAATCAAACAAAGAATCCAAAAATAATTTTTTTGAGATTTTAGAAAGTTATTTAATATTTTTTTGGAATTTTTCTTCTTAGTGGTGTCAAGAGTCAGAAATGATAGATTCAAAAGAATGATTCTACAATACTTAATCATTGCCACCTCATAAATTTTCATTCGATTTCTTTGTGAACTTAATCATGAACATCTGTTTTTGACCTATGCAAGTTTGTAATAAACATTGCCTCCCTGTGAACACGACCTGCTCTTATCTCGAGTAATTTAATTTTAATTCAATACTTTGATTAGTTGATTTTCCACCACTTAAAAATACAAACGAGAAATCATTTTAATTATCATCTTGTTAAGTGAAAATCATCTTTTCAGTAGACGTCCTCCACCCTTCTTTCCTCCTGCCTGGCCGTCCTCCCTAGATGGAAGCTTGCTCCTTGGCATGGCACAAGGAAGGAGAGAGAAGAGGAAGAAGGCACCAAGGGAGCGAGTAGGTTACTCCCTTAATCTTCTTCTCTTCTTCTCCTTTCTTGGGTGTGGGATGTATGGTGGCTATAGGTGTTTGATAGGAAGAATTGTTGCTTGCCAAGGATGGTTTGAAAGGTAGGATGAGGGGTCTTTTTATAGGCTAATATGGATGGTGGTTAGGAAGCTTCCTTGGCACCATGTGAAAGGGTGCCAAGGAGGGTGGTTAGGAAGCTTCCTTGGCGCCATGTGAAAGGGTGCCAAGGAGGGTGGCTCGAATGGTGGTTAGGAAACATCCTTGGCGCCATATGAAAGGGTGCCAAGGAAGGTGGTTAGGAAGCTTCCTTGGTGCCATGTGAAAGGGTGCCAAGGAGTACATTTTAGGTGCCAATGGTTAGTGGTTTTAATGTTGGTGGATGGCCATTAAGGTGGAGAGGGAGTAGTGGAGGAGCTAGCTAAGCTAGATAGTAGCTTAGCTAAGTAGAGGAGCTGGAAGGAGCTTTCCCGAGCTGTCTTCACAGTTGTTCCTTGCGCCTTCCATTCTGCCAGGGCCTTTATGATTTCCAAAGCATTCATCCATGGCAATCAAATAGTAACTAGATAAGATAATGTAAAATAAATGCTAATGCATGCTCTAAACCATAAATGCAAATGCATGCTAAATATAGTGAGATAATGCAATGTAATTGACAAAACCTTAGGAACTAGATGTAAATGGATATAAAGGATGATGATAAACTAGTGTTTATCAATCCTCAAAATAAAATGTCTCATATTCTAATTCTAGTTCAATCAAAAGTTCTTCTTTGCAATCCAAATCATGCTCATCATTAATGGTCTCCTCATTAACACTGCCAAGTTCAATTGAATCTTTCATTATGAGTTCAGTAAAAGAGTCAAGAGTCGAATTTATGACAGGGTGGTCATCACTAGGCTACTCAGCTTTTATTTTTGGTGGTTCATCATTTAACCAATCAATAAAGCCAGGAATCTATAGCATTTCCTTTGTAAGCTAGAACCTCGTGTTTTTCATCTTTTGAAATAATATCCTAGCTTGCCTTTGTTGAGCCTGATTACCCAATTGGTCTATTTGTTGTGAAAATTTATCTCTCATGTCATCCAACTCACGTAATCTTTTCCTTATTTGCTCAAATTGACTACTTGGAAGTGTGGACTAAGAGGCTATAGGTTGATCTTGAGCTTGTTCCTAATTGAACCCAACATTAGACATATCAAAGTCAATTTAGCATGGGTCAATCAGCTGAGGATCAGAATACAAAGGATCTAAATATCCTCCTAGGTTGTGGGTCATGATAGGACAATCATTTGAATTTGCTAACCTAGATTGGAAGTTAAGATTAGGAGGATATGAGGCTGGATTTTGATATCCAGGATTAAAATCATATCCCTGGTTAGAAAGAGGTCTATCCCAATTTAAAGAAGTGGAAGTAAAAGTTGAATTGGGATAAGGATTAAGATCATCCTGGGGAATAGAATCATATCTTGGATATTGATATCCTAGGTTAGAACCCTAATTAGAAGCAGAGTCATCCCAATTAGAAGATGGATAATGTTGGGTTGAATTAGGATAAAAATCAAATTGGGGATAAAAGGAATATGAAGAATAAGAACTGAAGTCCATGGATACAGAAGGAAGAAATCAAGGTTAAGAATAGGAGAGACACATGAGTATGCACAATACAAGCAATCAAATCTAGCCTTAATGTGTATCCCTAATTGACCTAAGCCTCTAGAGAGTCTAAGTTAAGAAGACAAAGAGGATAAAATCCACCTTTCCCAAGTTAACCTGGTCAGGTTGAGTACAAGGGTACTAAGGGAACGGTTCGGCCTAGCTTAGCACTGGGCTCCTTTGTACCCCTTAGATGCGACCGTTTGGCAGTACCCCACAACCTTGACACCAAGTTTCACAAGGGAAATTTGAACTATTCACAAGTTTTCCCTCATAGATTCCAAAAGCTTGGACTCAAATGATTCCTTAAGGGCCAACGTCTAATTTCTTTTAATTAGGCTTAGGATCAAAGTGTGCACTTGGAATGTGACGGGGCACTGATTAATGAGTTGGTGCCCCTTAAAATTAGTTAAATGTGTGTGCGTGCCAAACAAGGGTCCTCAAACAACTTTTAATTGGTGATGTGACTTTTAATATTTAAAAAATTAATTCACCAATTTTAGAGTTCCACTTTCAAGGTTTTATCAAACAAATTTGAGGGGACAGATAGCATTTTACAACCACGAGACCTTAATCAGTATTCTAGATGAGTTAATTTTAATTCAAGTGGCGCGGCCTAAACAATGAAACTATGGCTTCCCAAAAGCCACTTGATCAAGCACAAACAATAAAAATTTTTCAAAATTTTTAGGGGCACAAAAATATTTTTTCAAGAATTTCCAAGATAAGATAACAAATCAGCCCAATTAAAACCCTGATGAGTAATTTTCAAAAATAGTAAGGGTACAACCTTCAAAAAATTATGCCAAATTTTTTAAAGAAACTATAATTAATCAGTAAACCAATGCAATTATTTCACCGAATTTGGAGTTATATAAAACTCACGTAAATTTTGGAAATTTTGGTCTTTGGAAAAGAAATTTCACAAACATCCACTAATAGAAACTAATTTTTCAAGGATAGCACAAAAAGGAATTTTCATGTGAAAATTGGTGGGTTGGTTTTTGATTTTAAGGGGATAAAGTAGTAAAAAGTTAAGAATTTTTGGTTGCACAAATTTTTTGAAATAAAATTTTTAAATCAAGGTGCAAATCCAATCCGAACATTGTTAAAAGAAGATATTATCTTTTGACGCACAAAAGGACAAGATAAGATTTTTTTTTTATACAACTAAACTAAATGCAAATATTCTTAAGAGTCAAAATCAAATCCTAATACTAAGATGCAAGGTACTAACCTAATGATCTTCACCCACTCTTAACAATCAACAGAGAAAGACAAGTTAGATCAAATGAATGCAAATCTAAATGCAACTACTGAAAGCGAAATAATCATCGTGCCTCCACGGCAACCGTGCCAAAAGGTGCTCTACATGTGGATATAGGTACATAAAAATACATTTTGTTGTCGTGGTATAAGCGCGTAGAAACTCTTAAAGTTATTTTAAATTGAACTCGCAAATATTGAAATTGTATTTTTCAAAATGGAGTCTAAGTCATTCACAGCGAGGTAGTCGAAATAGTTTGCTTTCCTAAATGCTAAGTAGATAGGCATATTTGAATATGAAATTACTACTACTAGAATGCAATTAGAAATAACTAGGACTATAGCATTCAATTACTAGAACTAATATAAGTACTAAAAAGAAGCTTATAACTTGAAGGCAAGTTGAAAAAGAACTACTAGACCTTTATTGTGAAATCAAATGTTAAGACATGATTACAACTAGAAAAATGCATGAAATCAAATCTAATTACAACTAAGGTTCAAAATGCTGATTTCAACGCGGTTTTGATAAATTTCCAAATGTCATTTCTCCAGCATGCCGAGGGCATGCCGAAGGTATGCCTACGCATGTCGACAAAAATTACAAAAGTAGTCAAAATGATTAGAATTTTAAAAATAACTATTTCAGTGGATAAACATTTCCATTTAAGCCCTAAATCATGTCTTTTACTTAATATGTAATTTGTCGATACATAACCTACACAGCAGCAATAGCAGAGCTGCAACAAGAGCAACAACAACAGCAGGAGCAACAGCATGCCGCCAACATACCGAGCTTACAGCGACATGCCAACGATTTTGCCAGCATGCCGATGAAACACTTGTGTTTCAATAACTTGAGCATGATGACATGGCATATCTTCAAAAATTGACATTTCACCAACATGCCATCGGCATTTAAATCACTGCTTACAACTAGAACTAGAAACTAAAGAGTAAGAACTAAGGGCTTCGAAGGAAAAGTCCAGAGCAGCGGTGTAGAAGTAGATGCGAAGGTGCACCCAAAATCTCCAAGGAGAAGCGGAGTACTAGTTCTAGTTGGTGGATCTATTTCGAGGTAGGCAACTAAGTCAGAAAAGTTAATCCTAAGGGGGGAAGCTAGGGTGTTTATATAGAGATCAAGAAGGCTCATGATTGGTTGATCCAAGTTGCCTTGGATTACCAAAATAAGGGGCTAGGATTAGGAGTCTAGGAATCAATGGGTAAGATAAAGGAATAGGTGGATAAAATAGGTTAGGTGTTGTTGGAATTGATGGAGAGCTTGGATGGCTTTGAGAGGATGATGAAGGGTTATGATTCTCTCAAAGTTTTGGCCTCTTTATATTCTAAATTTCAAGTTGCACAAAAAAGTAAAGTTGTAGCCCACGTAATCAGCCTTCCAATGCAACTTGAATCACTCAATTTCCATTTGAAATGAAAAAGTTATGGCCAAAATACTAAAGATGTTTCATGCTGTTACGAATTTTGAGATTAAGTTTAGCATTAGGAATAGGATGTAGTTTAGGGTTTTGAGATAGGAATTTAGGTAGGCAATTTAGGACCCTAGGATTTAGATCTAGTGGAAGATAAATGATGGTGTATTTTAACCATCTAAAATAGTATTTATTGGAGGATAAAACAGATGGCCAAATAAGGTTTGTTGGGTTAGGATTTAGGACTAGGTTGGGTAGAAAATTAGGGTGGTTTAGTCAATAATAGCTAGCCAATAAGGTTAGAAATTGAGGTGTGGTGGCTGGCCATTATATAGGAAAATTAGGCTATGTTAGGTGTGGGGAATTAGGCTCCTAATTAGGCTAGGACTAAGGGCTAATTGGGTTAGGAAATAAGTCCACCAAACTAGGTCTAACCCTCTTCCAAGTGAGCTCAGATCAAAAAGTCCTTTGAGCCTTGCTCCAATCAACCTACGATTTGGTATCTGCACATATAAGAACAAACACATCAAGGTACCGAATATAGTTACAGGAAAAATTTCATGAAAACCAAAAAGTATGCATTATTTTCAGAATGCCCTAAAATGACCAATCTAACCTAATTAAATACAATCTAACCCAAATTACCATCAAATTAACATTAGTTAGGCATTAATTAACATAAATAAATATGAAGATATCATTCACCTAAGTTTCGAGGATGAAACTTTCTTTTAGTGGGTTATGATTTAATGACCCAAACTAGACATCCGATTATTTCATTGAACACTAGACCTCGAACCAAGCCCGATTCCACTAACCATGTGCAAATCTGAGCTTGCACAAATTAAAAACATGTAGTCGAAGTGAAAACCCATGTGTTGTTTTTGCGATCCAAACCTTTGATGATGTTCTGAAGGTACAGTTAGCTTCTAGGTGTTGCGAGGATTCTAATGGTATGTTTTATGCGGCAATCGAACCTCAAATACGTAAAACAAGCATGAATTGTGAGCAAACCTGCGTACGACCTACCTTGGAAATCACACTGTGCAAATGACCTCTGTTTAAAAATCCATAAATTTTATTGGATTCTTTGTCTCATAACGATTTCAACAGTATGTATTTCATAGAACATGAGAGTGCTCGTTATTTGGAAAGTAAAAAATATATTGATTTCCTAAACCTAATCAATTCTAGCCTAAATCTCTTTCTTAATCAGACCTTCTTTCCTAATCCTACCCCGTTCCACATTTTCCCTCTCTCTACCCATATGTAAACCATGTTTAAATCAAACCAACAACACCCTGCTGTCACCATCAAGAAGAAACCCCCCTCCCATTCTTGCATGTTTGAGAGAGGGATCGAGCAAGAGAGGGAGATTGCTCCACACGCGAGGATGATTGCAAAAATTTACTTTCAATGTAGTGTTTGAGCATAGAAACTCTTAAATTTATATTCGAAATTGAACTCGAAAATATGGAAATTGAGGTTTTCAAATTGGAGTCTGAGTTGTTTGCAGGGAGGCAATCGAAAAAGTTCACTTTCTTAAATACTAAGAAACGGATAAGTAGATTCTAATATGAGATTACTACTTCTAGAATGCAACTATAACTACATAGCATGCAACTAATCTAAATACTAATAGAAAGCATACAACTCGAAGACAAGTTGAAAAGGAACCACTAGAACTTTTATTGAATATGATAAGAGTTTTGCACAAATAGAAATAGTACTACAAATAGTAGAATGCTTCTAGAAGAAGGAAATTACAACTAGAACAAAGTAACTACAACAAGAACTAGACTCAGAGAAATGCAGAATAAGGGCTTCGAAGATGAAGTCCGGAGCGCAACGTAGACGTGGATGCAAAGGTGCACCCATAATCTTCAAGAAGAAGAATGGAGAACTAATTCTAGTTGGTGGAACTTCTTTGGTGGTAGGAAGACTAAGAGGAATTGAATGACGAGGGGGGGTGACTAGGTGTTTTTATAGGAAGCATGGAGGCTTCCTATTGGTTGGTTTAGATTTCCTAGGATCACTAAGGTGTAGGGTTAAGATTAATTAGGTTAGGGATCAAGGGTTAGGATTAAGAGAATGGTGATAGAACAGGTTAGGTTTTTATTGGAAATAATGGACAGCTAGGATGCCTTTGAGAGGATGATGAAGGGTTATGATTCTCTTAAATTTTTGACCCCTTTCTATTCTAAATTTCAAGTTGCACATAAAATCAAAGTTGTAACCCTTGAAACCATCTTTCCAATGCAACTTAAATCACTCAATTTGGATTTAAAATAAAAAGGTTATGGCCAAAATACTAAAGATGTATCATGTTGTTATGAATTTTGAGATTAAGTTTAGGATTAGGAATAGGATTTGGTTTAGGGTTTTAAGATAGGAATTTAGGTAGGCAATTTAGGACCCTGGGATTTAGATCTAGTTGTGGATAAATTATGGTGTATTTTGACTATCTAAAATAGTAATTATTGGAGGATAAAAGGAATGGCCAAATAAGGTTGTTGTGTTAAGATATGTTCTAGGTTTTCCTAAGTTTTGTTGGAATTTTGGGTGGATAGAATTAGGTATCCTAAGTGTTTGATCGATCCTAAGGTGTTTCTAGCCTAGGAAATCAGGTTCCTCATTTGGGTTAAGGCCTAAGTTGAATTGGGTTTCCAACTAGATCTACCAATTAGGTTCAATCCTCTTCCAAGTGAGCTCAACTCAGAAAGTTCATTTAACCTTACTCTAAGCAATATGATATTATGTACCTACACATATAAAAACAAACACATCAAGGTACCAGATACAATTGCAGGAAAAATTGCATAAAAATCAACAAGTATGCATTATTTACATAATGACCTAAAATGCCTAACCTAACCTAACTAAATGCAATCTAACCCAAATTACCCTTAAACTAACATTAGTTAGGCATTAATTAACATAAATAAATATGGAAATATCAGAGAATGAGAGGAAGGAGTCACGATGACCAACTCGATAGGTGATGACACACAATAGGGGTTAAAGTTGTGACTAGAGGTAATTGTTGTGCTCTCGTTTCTTTTTCTTTCTTGTTGGCTGCATGTAGAGAGAATTGAGGGAGAGAAAATGGAGAAGAATGAGAGACAGCTAAGCTTGAGGGAGAGCAAAATAGTGAAATAAGGAAGAGGAGGAAGGGGAGGAGACAATGCCAAAGAGGGGGGAGACTGATCAATGATGACCAACGAGGCATGAGTTGATGGCAGAAAAATGCGATTTTACAATAGATATAAGTTAAGTCATTTCAACACATAAATCTGATCAACTTTTAAATTTATATTCCTAAATAGTGGAGTATTGATATTTGTATATTTATTAACATTAATTATGCTTAATTAATGCTAGTTTGAGGGTGAATTAGGTCACAAAGCATTTAGTTAGGTTAGATTAGTCATTTAGCTGCATTTTGTAAATATTACATTCTTTTGATTTTTTCTACAATTTTTCCCTAATCTATGTCTAGTACCCTAATGCCTTGTTTAAATATGTGCAGGCACCAAGTTTAAAGCAATTTGTATCCTTGTAGATTGAGGATTTGAAGTTGAGCTCATTTATGTGAAGAGGCTGAGCCACTTACACATATGAACCTTAGCCTAATTAACCTTAGATCTTGCCCAATTAGGAACCCAATTTTCCCTAACCTAAGACCTAATTACCTAGCTTAATTTTCCACCTTAGGTGGTCAACCATGAGCCTAATTAATCAACCAATTTGGTTGGCTAGCCTAATTGATTTTATAAACCCATTAGTCAAACCCAACTTATTCCTATATCCTAACCCAACAAACCTTATTTGGTCATCCTTTTTATCCTCCAATAAATACTATTTTGGATTAGCAAACTACACCATAATTTATTCATCACTAAATCCAATTCCTAGGGCCCTAAATTTCCTACCTAAATCCCTATCTTAAAACTCTAAAGCAAATCCTATTCCTAATCTTGAAATTTGTAACAGTCTGACACATGTTTAGTATTTTGGTCATAACTTTTTCATTTCAAATTAAAATTGAATTATTCAAGTTGCATTGCAAAGCTGATTTCGAGGGCTACAACTCTTCTTTTATGTACAATTTGAAACTTGAAACAAACATAGTCCAAAAGTTTGAGACAAATGAAGGTAATCTTGTAAGGCTGTTGTAACACCCTCCATCCTAAACCTCCTTTAGTTTCCACCCTCCATTATCCTATCATTAAATCCTAACCCTCCATCAAACACCTAGGAAACTCTATAAATAGGAGCCTACCCCCCTCCCTTGCCTTCATTAAGTTCCTTAGCACTAGAATAGTCTTCCTTAGTTTAGAAAAAACCATCATCTCACCACCTTCACTAGCCTTCCTACTTTGAATATCCTCTCACCTCCATAGAAAAGCTCCTTCACGTCCAAGCTCTGCATCTCATCTTCCTGGTGTCCATCCTCCTCATCTCTGGATCTGTGCCTCATCTCCACCTTCAAGGCGGCTGCATCTACTGCACCATAAAGGGATGTGAAGGTGGTGGTGGTTATGGATGGTTGGTGCCAAGGTGAGAGGTCATGAGGAGGTGGTTTTGGCACCAATCTAGGTGGTGGTTATGAGTGGAGTTGGAGTTAAGGTGGAGAGTAGTGTTTGTGCAAATGCACCACAATCATTGATTTTGATGATAACAAAACACTTGTTATTTGATGTTTGCATTTAAGATTAAGATTTCAGGTTAAAATGCAAATGGAAGCAACTGTGAAGGAGCTCAAGTCCATGGAGAAATGGAGGAGCTTGATGGCTAGAAGAAAAGAATCAAGGAGCATGATGACGGAGCAAAAGAAGAAGGGTTAAAGCTTGAAAATGTAGAGAAGAAAGAAGAATAAGATAGAATATATTATTCTTATGTCATCTATTTTTATTTGCTCTTTATTTCCTTAAAGTCATGTTAAAGAGCCTGAAAAGTCAATTTTCCGCTATGCGTTGTAGTATTTAAGTGGTGGAAAAATCAACTAATCAACAATAAAAATAACCACTCACAGAAGAGCGGGTTATGTCCACAGGGAGGCAATTATGCAATAAACTCTCGATTATTACGTATTCTTTCGATTAAGTGTGAAATCCCTAATCAAAACAGACATAAAATGCGATGGAAAGAAGATTCACAATAACTCAAAAATATAAGGGTATATGTGCAATTTTCCCTTACTGAAATCTTCAATAAATATATGATGATTTTATGTAATTTTCAATTGACATATACTAGAGAAAATTGGTGCACATGTTAATCCCAAAATCAATCTTGAAACAGGTGAATAATAATAACATGCAATTATCAGAAAGTATGAGTGTGCATTCGCAATTTTGCCATAATAAAATAATAATAAATCAAAATTTAATTTCTGGTGGCAATGGCATTAGATGTAATTTTTAATTGAATGTAAAGATAGAGCTTTCACTCTCTCTCCTCCTCACGAGAGAGAGAGCACCGGTGACGGAGCTACTATAGGGGAAGGTTGACCAACGCGTGGGGATCACGATGACGGTGACAGAACGGCGAGAGGTGGCCAGCAGTGGCTGGCGGGTGGAGGAGGCTGCCTCTGCTGTGAAGGCACTGCGACGAGGTGGACGGGTGCCGGTGCCTGCAGGAGACGCAGTGCCTGCGGTGCTTGAGAGGGGCGCATGGAGGTGTGCGCGGCCTGGCAAGGGCGCGCAAGGTGGAGTGGTGTGAGTGCTGGAGTGCCTGCGGGTGCGGCTGGAGGTTGAAGGCAGGCAGATGCCTGCAAGCTCCTACAGGGGCGCGGGTGAGGCAAGGCAGGTGCCTGCAAGTAGCTTGGTGAGGGCGCGGGTGCTGGAGTGGCATCAGCGCTGGAGTAGGGCACACACCTGCGGGCGCGGGTGGCAAGGGCGGAGCGGTGGGCACTGGAGGTGCAGTTGCGGTTTCGCCTACGATGGAGAAGATGCGGTGCGTGAGCGCCTGCAGCCGTTAGGCGTGAGGTAGAGCGGCTACTGGCGCTGGAGAAGGGCGCGCGCCTGCGGGTGCGGGTGGCGAGGGCGGAGCGGGTGCCTGGTGGTGCTGGTGCGGTGGTGCGCCTGAAGGAGGTGGAGGCTGAGGCGCGGGCCTGGTGGCAGGTAGAGCGCCTGCGGGGGTGTGGGCACAATGCGAGATGGGGCGCTGGCTGGAGCAGCACTGGCTGGAGACACTGGTGAGGCGAGGCGGGTCTGCAGAGGGGAGGGCGCGCTGCAGGGAGGCGCTGAAGGGTGGATGGGCACTTATGCGGTGACTGGAGAGGCAGCTGGAGATGGGCGCGCGCCTGCAAGCGTGGAAGGTGGTTTGGTGCACAGTGCACATGAGTTACACCGTCCTTGGATGATCCCCCTCCTCTCCTTTCTCCACCTCCTCTTAACTCCTCTCCTCCGCCCTTCTAGGGATTTTCAAAAATCCTTTCTAAATATGGCCTCATTTGTTGAGGGAGGGCGGCGAAAGATTGGATAAATGTGCGGGAAGAGTTGCGGCTGGCACCGGATATGAGTTGGGGAAATTTATTCCCCCCCTGTTCTTTCTAAATATTATTCCTGCAATCATAAAAACGTAACATCATTACATATTAAGTTATAGAATACTATAAAATAGATGTAAACTTAAATCATGATGAATGCAAACATTCTATAACTTAATGAAGTTATTAACAAATCTAAAAGGTACGATTAAAGTTACTTAGGCATAATATTAGTCCATTAAAATGGACTCATCAGAGCCCAAAATACAATGGCATAAGTTCTAGACACACTCACCTAAGCTTAAGACACTTAGAAAAATCTTAAAATCAAGTTAGAAGGCCAAAATAGCAAACAGCTTGCCTTATTAGACTTCCAAACATCTTATCAGACTTCCAATAAGCCTTATCAAACATCCAGACATATTATCAGATGTCCAATAACTCATTTTAAGATGTCTAAACATTCAATTAGACATCCAATAGCCAGAATTCCATAACCTAGTCTATGGCATTTGCTTTCGGACATCCATACCTTGTGTTAGACATCCAGAGACAATCCTAGATGTCCAATAGTCGATTGTTGTGAATCTTGTTGTTAGACTAAATCATAATTTCCTAACTCACAAAAAAATCAACTCTTGGTAACACCTTTTTCATCAGACTTCTGACCATTTGACACAAGATCTTTGTAGAAGATCCAATCACATTCCAGGGAGGCCACCTTACAAAATCAGACGTCTAATTTTTTTATCAAATGTCTAATATACCCTGTTCAGACGTCTAATCAATTTATCAGATGTCTAATTTTGTTGTCAATCCTAATTATGGCTTGATTTAATTTGGATTTTGACCCAATCTCTCGGGATATGCCTCCAATGACTAGGAAGCCTCTCCTAAGCCTTCTTGAACATTCTTAAGACCTCTATAAATAGTGGGGAACCTCTCCTTGGATAAATACACACAATAAACAATTCTTTCCACCATTATACTCTTTTGAGATAAGATCTAAGAACAAGAAACTTGTCCTTGCTCTTCAAGATTGACACTCCACATCCGAGAGCACCAAAATGTTGTATGATCACACCCATCCACTTCCACTTTAAGGGAAGTAATATCTGCCTATAGGAGCTTAGTGTTAACCTATGCTTTGTGGCTCTATAGGCATGGTTTTTTTTTTATATTTTGGTTGGGTATTCGCATAGCAAATTCCCGTATCCTGGTAAGACAAAATACTCTTCATTAAGAAGGGTTTGAGGTACACTATCCTAGGCTTAAAATAGCATGGTTGTATTGAGGTTGTGCCACCCTTATTTTAAGTGGTACACATAGTGGATTGATCGACTAAGTCGATCGAGAAATCCTAAGTCAAGGTGACTTAGGTGGTGGTTTTTACCTTTGAGGTTTCCACCTAAAAATACTTGTGCAATTATGGGATTGATTTGTGTGATTGCATTTTATTTACATTTTATTTTTCAATTACACTATTCACCCCCCTCTAATGTACTTTCAAATAGGAGATGGACTTTTGTAGCTAGCTTAGCTAGCTAGAGCTAACCAGTATCTAAGAGGAGCTAAGTGGAGCTTCCTGGATTTGGTATGAACCTGAAATGAGCTGAGGTGGAGATGAATGAGCACTTACTAGTTAGCTAGGAGCTAGTAGCCAAGAAGAAGTAAATTAAGCTGGCAAAAGCTATGATGGAGCTGAATAGAGCTAAAAGGAGCTAACTAGAACTGAATGAGCTGGATTGGAGATAAGGGACTTTCTATCTTCTCCTTCTAATTAGGGTTTTCTATCTTTCTTTTTAGTTTTCCATGGTTTAGATGATATGCACTTATCCATCATTCCCTCACAAACATATAATGCATTAAATCATACAGAAATAACAGCAAATCGTGCATGAGTGCTAATAATGTAGATATGGCTAATGCAAGCCTAATACTGTAGTGCAGGTGCAAAATACCTAGGAACTAGGTGTGAAATGTGCCTAAAAATGATGATAAACAAGAGTTTATCATGAGGTACATGCATGGTGCATGTAGAGAAAGCGTGAGAGGAACGGCGGAGAGAGAGAGAAAAAGGGTGGAGGAAGAGGCTGCTAGTGGGCCACCGGTAGCCGACAGGGAATCGGCAAACGGTTGGATCGATAAAGGTCCGACTAGAGAGCTAGCGAAGGCCTACACAAGCGTGCATATATACGTGTGTCGTGAGAAGAAAGAACGAAGAAGAAGAGAGGCCGAAGGAGAGGAAGAAGAAAGGTTGGAGGGTAAGAAAAATTACAGCCAAAAAATTTGAAGTTTTGATTTTCTTGTTTAAGTACCTATGAAGGAATTTTTCTTTTAATTAAGATCTGATGGTCAAAACCGTTTCGTGCAATCTGGTGATCCAGAACCCAATCTCGAGATGTTCAAGCATAATGAGCACACCCATATAGCTGGATCAGCGATTTCTGCTCTAATTTTTGAGGCGTCAACTAGAAGGTGTTCACACGTGATTGCGCAAAAGGGGATTCGCATGCATGTGCTTACATGCACGAGAGGTAGTACATCGCCTTGTGTTAATTATTTCCCGCTTGTATCTTGATATGTTCTCCCTTGAAACCCACGCATGTAGGATGAGTGATTCTTCATCTTAATTATTCTTCCTTTTTGAAATTAAAGCCTTATTCACATGCCCCTACTCGTATTCGTTAATGTGTGTGGGAATGCATGCTTAAACACCAATGTTGTCTAATACTAGATAGTCTGGATTGGAACTTCAACCCTTTATTGTCGGTCAATCAATTCGCTAACTAGTTGACCGACTACTATAGGAGGCGTCGACCAACATGATTATTGGACGATCAACTATTAAAGGTGCATAGGGTGTGCCTCCTCGTAGCGGCTCCGGCAATGGCTATTTGGTGGATTCGATGGAATTCTCAATCAGGAGAATTGATTAAATAACTTGATTAAGATTTCTTCCTTTGGGAGATATTTATAGGGGTTCTTAACTAAACCCTAATTTGATGGGATTCATTAGATCTCCATTAAATGGATGGGATCAAATCCTAATTGACATTTGCAATATTAGCCCATAACAAATTATAGGAAGTTTAGGTCTAGTATCCAAATTTAAATTAATTGTAATTCAACACTTGAATTTTGTACCTAATCAAATTAGGTGCAATTAATTATCAAATCAAATGTAATTTAACTCTTTAAATTATAATTGATTTATTCTTCAATTAGTAACCCATCAAAATCATTACTAATTTAATCACTCTAATAATGAACCCATAGTATAGGTGGAATTTTGTCACTTTGCCCCTTTAAGTATTCTGAATACTCATTAATCATTCATACTTGGAGGAAAATATTATCTTAACGTCTAATTCCATTAGATAGCCGTCATTCCTCCTTGGATAATATTGTTCTTGATATCTCCTTGTATTATTAGGATAAGAACAAAGATCATAACCTTTCCCAAAAGTCCATCTTCTTCTTTGTTGTCATGAGTCTGATCAGGACTCTACAACCACATATGAAATTTGTCATTCCTTATATACACGAAGTGAGTTCATGCCTCCAATCTTCTACGTACATCTATGTAACAATTTGTGTGATCCCTTAGAGAGATCATGTACGTCCTACCCCTTCCCACATACATCGGCTTTCCAATGTCAGCACCAAGGTGGGTGCATCAACTATTGGTCCGCCAAATGCATGTGTTCATGAATAGAGACATATCTATCTTAGGTCTATGGACATGCCTTCTATATGGTGGCATCAAAGAAGGACTTCTACAATCTCTTGTTTCATCAAGTTAACTTCATAACTCGACCCATGTGACAGTCCTCGAATCTTCATTCAAGAACATCGTCAGGCGATGACCTCTAGAGAAGGTTGTCATCGCAACTCAGACTAGAAACATATGATTGAATCTTATTGTTTCTTGATGTGCTATCAGATCCTCTAAACAGTTTAGATCTCTAAATCAACAAACATCGGGTTTATTCAATCTAATAAGTATGTAACCCTAATCGCACTAAGGGACCCAAATCATTTACTAAAAAATAATCAATTTCTTTATTTAGATGAAAATGTAATCCTATTACATAACTTAGATGGCTTGTTAAAGGCATACAAAATTCAACAAGAGCTACCTTGCATTCACCAGCAAGATCTCCACGATGGTGAAGAGCATCGTGCCCCTTTCATATTTTGATTGGAGGATGGTCCCAAAGGAGGTGAAGAGGGAGCTTATTCGTTACTTAGAGGTAATAAATCTTAACATATATTTATATATATAGGAAGTATCCTATACACAGTTCTCACAATCCCATTCAATAACATGTATCTTTATCCATCAAATCACATAATCATTTGATGATACCACCACGTTTATTTACTTAGTAGTTTACGAAGCCACTATGTTATATATGGAAGTATAGCAATCATCATTATTGCTTTCATTTGTGGCAACTGAGATTATGGAAACTAACATTCAAATCTTTTGTTTCATTTTTCAATTTACATTATTTTTCTTTTTTTCTCATCTTCATCATTGCTCCTTGTTTCTGCGATCTGCTTTGTAGCCAATCCACACTTTCTTCACTTTCTTCTATCAAAGGTATGAAGATTTTTATATAGTGTTCTAGAATCGTTATTTACATGATTTAATGACATCACAATCTTTTTTTTATAGTACATATATACGTTTTTCTTGTTGTACTTTTTCACATGGAGGTTTAGGACGATGATGCTTCTGATTTTGAAGAGGTTATCAGGACAGAGTCTCTTTCAGAATGCTATTCTTCACATAAAAGATTATTTCCAAATGCAGGAAGTCTATAGATTCTCGTTACATGTATTTAGATTCATGTTTCTCCATCTGTTGAATGTGTAGATACACGTGTGCTATAAGATTCTTTTGTTTTTCATATTATCTCCTTTGTATTTCAATTACATACATTTCGATCATGCAGCTTTCGTATGACTCATTTTTTGTATTACCGTTAAATTTTTTTCTCAACAATACCTTAGTAGAGATTTTGTTTAGGTAATACGAAACAACATATTTTATCCATTAAGAATCCTAAATTTTAAATCATTCGTAGGTTTCCATTACATTTTTTTCATAATCATATTGTATTACAAGTTGAAATCCAACGGAAATTTGTGTATTACAAATATTTTTCCATACATACTCCCAACACTTTCATTTGTTTTCCTCACTTATTTTGTATTACAATGTTTTGGTGGGATATATGTTTTGTAATACAAATATGGAAATTCGTTATAGCATGATTTTACATCTCAAAATTTTGTCTCCATTATCAAAACAAATTGTATTACAAGTTCACAAAAAGAAACCTTATAATATAATTATTTTTCGACAAAAAACTTCACTTACAACATTTCTATATTCCTTAAAATTTTTGTATTAGAAATTCTATGTCACGTCCCAAAAATCTAGGCCTCAGAGTTTAGGAGAATAGTAATAGAAGAGGTGCTGATTTATTTAATTTAAATTATACCTAACTAAGAAGAGCTATAAAAGAATTTCATTTATCATATAAAATGGAAGAAAATACAAGGATGACACATAATTGATGTAGAAAAGCAGTAACCAAACATAAATTTACTTTAAATCAAAGCATAAAAGTTTGACTGCCAACTGATTGGTCAAACCCACACAGCGACACATCCCTTGCATCGACAACCCAATGGCAATAACCTGAAAGTAGGTTACAAAGTAGGGATGAGCCAATCGGTCCAATAGGGAACAAACAACTACTGTATCACAAACAAACAGGGTAGTGTACAGTTCCATTTATCGGTTGGTTCCTAGCCCAATTCAACACTCTAGGTTCTAATTCTCAAACCCTATCCAACACGACCGATCAACGTGGTTCTACAACCCATTGAACAAGTTGCCCAAATTCTTCCCATGATTTGGTATTCTTAATTTATTCTCTCTCCCACCTCAATGATCAGATTCTGGGAATCATCCCTCTCTACCAAAGGAGATTGAGATGCAACCTTTCCTTTGAATTCTAGCTCGATAGTCTTGCCCTATCGAGGGGAGAGGCTAACAGTCTGTTGATCCTCAAGAAAGGCGTGCTCGTTCTCGATGTATCAAGTACATTATTGACTTCAGTCAAAAGAGTCGAGCCTCTTGGGAACTACCCAAGCCTATGGCTTGTGATTACGAAGCATAAGCTCAGTTTGTGTCCAACAAGGACCAATCACAGATAAAACCAGATTATCATCGCAAGATTGGCTAGAACTAACAAGCCACACCAATACTCCTGATAGGAGCAGCTCTCAGTAGGAGTGTAGTCTGTGAGTGTGCCCTCTCAATCCGCAGTCGGATAAGGTCTCAACCAATCCATCACAATACCCAGGAAAATTTTATTGCGAAGTGAGCCTCTAGCAACAAGTACCAAGTACCCTCTGCATCCATTGCTGCGCATATGGGTGCCTACAGAGTCTAGAGTCACAAGTACCTCTGCATTGAGTCGAATTCGGGTACATCCAAGTACTAAACACCAATGACAACCCTAGGTCTATCACTAAACCTAGGAACTTTTCAAGTTCCATGGCAATTCCATAGTAGCTTCTTGCTACCGCAATAACTCGGGTCCGTTACTCGAGCAGTGAACCCATGGTTCACCAAGTCTAAGGGTGCAGCCTTACAAGCTCCCCTAGTTGACCTACTATCATTTAATTTCATTGGGTTCAAGGCCTAGAATGAAGCCCTAGAGACCTACTGGATCACCTGGGGTCTTATCCAAGACCTTAGAATCCAGCATGCCCTTTATTAGACTCTAACCGAGTCAAAATGGGTTCAACATTTTGGATTCAATCCTTTGCTTAGTCAAGTTCCATCCACTTTTAGTCCTCTTTTTGCGGTTCAAGCCAAGTCGAACAAATTAGTGTTCGAGATCTACCGAAAATTTAGTAGAGTTTCCCCTATTTATCAGATATTTTACCCAAAACCTATACCTGCAACATGTACTGTGCATGCATATTATAATTTAAATAGGTGGGCACACCGCACCACCACACCATGGAGCAACAATAAGTGACAGAAACCAGCAGGTACACCCCACATCCAAAAGTGATAAAAATACAAGAAAAATAGTGAGAACAAGGCCATGTTACTGCTAAGACAATGCCACAAGCATCCTCAATTATCTACAAGACTTACGTACGGTCCATGGTTTAAGGCAACACATGTACGACCATCTACAATCAACATTGAACCATAGCATGATCAAATGTAAATCCACATATTTTCCAGTACCAACGAAACACATGTAACGAGGTAAATCAATAAAACACTCCCCTTTTATTTAAAACCTTTATGGCTGAAAGCACCCCTAAAATCCTTGAGACCAAGAGGTGAAAGGGGTTTGCTCCCTTGCAACCCAACCCTACACACGCACGGACCGATCCCACATCCTCTATTACATATACTCGATAAGCAAAGAAGTTCAGAACCATAAGAAAAGAAAAAGGTTTGCAGGGATATATTATGGCCTCAACTACATGATAGTTTGAAATAGGATATAGCTATAGTTAGAATAGCCAGCTTCATAACAAAGTCACTGACTATATACAAAAGAGAGATCACAATTGTATAACATATGATAAATACATCCGCACATCTGATCCAGGGATAACTAGAGATATCAAAGCAACAATGCAGAAGGTGATGAGGACCAAGTGAAATCCTAATAACATAATGCAAGCCAAGTCTAGAGCAAAATACCACATCATGCCCCTTCCAGGAGACATTAGATTTTCAAATTCTATACTAAGATGACCCAATCAGGGAGGATATTTAGATCCAACAAGGGAAAATCCAAAGTAGGCATCCAAAGTTTGGCATCCAAAAAGGAAACTAGAGCCCAGAATTAAACAAACCAAGCATTCACACCTCAAACCAAGTTAAAAAAAATGACTAGATCCAAGCTTGGGATTATCCCAACTGATGTACGCATGTTTATATCACATAAATTGTCTATTTATGTGTGTTCTTAAGCATAGAATTTCATCACATATTATAAATATTGCATAACATGCATCATCTTGCAATTAGGCTAGTCTGAATAAAATATAGGTTAATTATCTCCTTTTATGGCCAGGGACAGGGCAACTTATTAATCGGGGCCTCGGATTGAAGATCCAACTGTATGGATCTGATTAAGGTGATGACTAGAGTTCAATGGCTCCAAGATCACCCTGATCGGACATC
This sequence comes from Thalassia testudinum, assembly GCA_037157565.1. Lineage (NCBI taxonomy): Eukaryota > Viridiplantae > Streptophyta > Magnoliopsida > Alismatales > Hydrocharitaceae > Thalassia > Thalassia testudinum. The sequence goes on from JAZHRO010000063.1 coordinate 73,319,731, forward strand.
CGTAACACCAGATAGAGACCGAGGAACCCTGAAGATCAAGGACCAAGATGGTGTTAATCCACACCTCAGACAACAAATTCAACTACATGGATGGGTTCGGATCGATGATCATAGCCTAACGGTGCGAAAATCGATCCAATCCAACACTTGTGGCACCATCTACAACACTTAGAAGATGGACGGCCAAGATGGTGCCACGTGGCACCATCCCAGCCACCCAACTGACCCAAAGGACCCGCCTCCACTTCTCTTCTTCACCCGCTCGACGAATCTGGGCCGTTGGATGCTCATCCAATAGCCACAGATCGTGCACGCATAAATCATGCGCTTGCCTCAAGTGGGAGCACAACGCAGCAGTCGAGCACCCCCTTCGCGAGCGAATACGCTTCAAATTCAAAGGGGGCGCGAGTGCAAGCCTAATTGGGCCATTAGATGGAGATCGAGCAGCCGAGGGGATGAAGCGTGGCGCGCGGAGGTTCATCAATCGCATACGCACGTGATAACGCACGTTTGCATGCCTCATTGCACGCGGGCGCGTGGTAGTGAAGATTTGAAGGCACAGGCAAAGGGCGTTTTAAGTTGTTCGAGCGTGCGCGATCGTGCATAGGCATTTGAGGTGCTGAAGGTGAGCGGGTGCGCGCAGTGCGGGCACATCGGCCACGTTCAGGCCTTTAGTGATGGATAAATCTGTCACTAAAGGTCCTGAATTAACGTTTTTAATGTTGTAATGTCCAAAATGCCCCCACTCCTTGCAAGTATAAAAGGAGAACCCTACCCTACGAATTTCTCATCCCTTCTTTTCTTCGCTCACCCTTCCAAAGATCTAAGAGCTTGTCCCACATCCAGGATGCACCTCTAGAATAGAAATCTTGATTTTTCCACCTTCGTCCCCCTTTGTGGAGCATCTTGTGGTTGTCCTCTCTCTGCATTCGAGAAGCGGATCCCGCGACGACAACGGCGTGCTGCTTCATTCCCGTTCCTCCTGCTTCGTCCTCCTTCTTCCCGCTCTATTCCCCATCTTCCAAGCGTCGTCCCATTCGGCTTGTCCTCTAAGCGATCGTCGAGGAGGATATATCTCTCTCCATTCTCTTTAGTGCTTTCTAGAGTAGATTTACTACTTTCTAGTATAGATTTCCCACTTTCTAGTAGTATAATGAACAATTTCTGATAATGAAATCCATGTTTATTCTACATCCCTTTTGCTTTTATTTGTAATATTCTCTCTCTCTCTCTTCTATTTATTATTTGTTAAATAGATAGCTAGTTTTTGACCACCTATTGTGTTTCATGACAAACAAAATAAAATGCATATTTTTAATTAAACGTCTGCCGCCTTGTGTTCGACCCAGAACTTCTTTACGACTTTTCGGTATAAATTTTATTTATTGAACAGATTTCTTCTCGACTCGAACTACAACGACGGGTTTTCAAATCCAATTGCGAACGTGTAGTCATCCACCTTCAACACCAACCAAGTCAAGGGATCTTGTCAGACTACACAAATCTTGACTCTAGAGATACCCACAAGTGTCCTTTCTCCTTTCATATCTTCAAGGAGAAACCTCCCAATCAACACATTCAATAGTCCCATTTTTCCCCCTCAAGAGAAGACTAAATCCTCATGATAACTGAAAGGATTGGGAGTTAGGAAAACCCTCAACAAAAGAAGGGGCCTAACAAAGAACACAAATGCAATTTAAAGTGAGAAAGAGTTGTACAGATGTGGAAAGGGAGCCTTAAATGTAAACGTCAATATCCATCACAAGGGGTTCAAGAGAAACCTCCAGCCCTCATATCTGTTGCCATCAATAGCAATTTGACATATCAACAGGATGACCCAATCATATTCCCTTTTAGTAGGGATTACAAAAGGTATTAGTTACCTAGACATTAATCCTTTTGGAACATCTAAAAGATCCAAGAAAACCCAAGGACCGCATCAAAACTAAATGCCACTAAAAATCCCCCTTGTAATTGCACATGCCAAAAGTGATTCTAATCCCTAAAAATCAAAAGGGATTCTCTTAAAAGGAAGGGGGTTCTAGCCCCTACTTCCACCAACCCGTTTCTATCCACCCACAAGTCACTTTCCTAGTCACAAAATCCCCAATAGATCTATTAATGTAATGACCCATGTTTCCATAGATTTTTTTTTAAGCAATTGTATTTATTGAGCCATGCAATATCTTGATTTTTCTAATGTAAATTTTCTATAAATAAGTAATTAGATGTGTGTATTATGGAATGAATATGGTTATGAGCTATTACCAAGAAGGGGGGAAATAAATTGATGAATAATCATTTTCGAAAGATGTTCCCATCAAAATTAATGCCTAAAAAAATGTAAGTAATAAGTAGATAACCAATCTTCTCCATTAAGTAATTAGTTGTTTTTCTTTATTACATGGATTTCTTCTTCATTAATCCATTAGTTATAAATTATATCACTCCATGTTTACTCCCCAATCAATGCATCCTTAATTTCTTGCCATCATATTACACTATAATTGTGTCGTCCTTGAATGGCAAGTCTTAATCATGGGCATCATTACCGATTGTCTTATTCCCTTCCATCCCTTTATATCTCTCCATTTCAAAATGTAATGACACTTCAACAAGTCATGAACCTCTCCATGTGTGGTCTTCCTTATCTCCCTCTTAAAAGTATTTGTATTTATTGATTCATGTAACGTGTAACGCTACATACAATGACTTAATAGTAGCCAAAAGTAAAGTTCCAGTGAGTTCAAATTTAGACAAAGATCACATACTTCTATTTGCATAGTTGATCTGGTACACCATAAAATAATCCTATTTCTTGTAAGGAACCTACAATGCCCAATTCTATAGGATTTCAAAAGAAACCTATGAGTTGTGAAACTCAAGAATCATAGAGACTAAATTTAAGAGAAACAATTAGTGATTCAAAACCTTTAACATAATTGAATAACATAATCTTATAATTTCAATAGATATCTTGCTATATCTAATTGTACATTATCAAGCATAGCAACCATTTCTCATGAGAACTTAATTTCCATTATACAAAAGATGCGAGTTACAATGGTTCTTTATACAATTTACATTTCCTTGTTTTTTCATATTATATTATTATCTTAAACTTTCATGAAGCAAAAGATAATACATATCATACGAAAGATATTACTTCATAAGTAAATCTTGCATAATAACACAAGAAAATAAGTCGCCATTATTCCCATAACTCTTATAGTCGTTCAATTCTTCAATATTATAAACTAATACTCTTCAAAAGTTTGCTTGAATACAAGAAATCCAGAACTTGTAATTTCAAACCTTCCCAACAGAAATTTCAGAAATTGCATAATTTCATGTTCTTTACACAACAATGCTCCATTAACCATGTTGCCTGCATAAGCGTATTCTATATCCTTATCCATAACAATTTTTCACAACCATAACCATAGGCGAATCATCCAATAACACATTTCATGAGCTTTTCCATGATAATATTCGTTTTCAATAATTTGTTGCATGACATTTCATAACAATTTCATGGCAATGGTTTACCTTATTAAACCATTTCTTGCATAGAGACGTTTACCTTATTTCATATATCATTAGGTGGCTTTGATGGCTTAAATGCCGACACAAGTGGTCCATGAAATAATAACATGCATGCCAGTGTAGCTACAACTAAAGTAGACTTATCTTTTGCCACCATGGTTCATAGAACCATACGCCCACAGAAAGCGTTGCCCCTCTTAAGGCCCATAAGACTCCTTTGAGTCAATGCCTTAACATATATATTCATGAATCATAATTCCATACTTTCCATAAAAAGCCTATTCGTGTAGTGTCAATTATCTTAGTACTTTATAAATACAAATTTCATCATTTTCCTTTTATACTTCATATTCAAGTGTACACATTTCTTTAGTCTTAATTCATTTTTTTATATCGATATCTTATATATCGTATAACTTACACATATACCTTTAGAAAAGAAGTATATTACATAGTCATTAGTTTTCATGTACTTAGTTAATGATCACACATTCCAACGGACATGTTCATAATTATTCAAGTAATGCATATATAAAGAGGTCAATATTTAATATTAGTTTGACTTATAAGACCTTATAATAAAATTAGTACTATTATTAAGTTGGAAAAACTTACATTCAAGCACATGAAATTACCTAGTTGTTTCATTCATGAACTTATAAAGGTCACCAACCTACGTTAATAACAATTCATTAGAATAAGACTAAACATAAGCCATTTAAGATCAAGTAGGAGGTTTCTATATATATACTAGGTAAATTATTTGCAAGCATTAAAGAATGTGTAATGCATAATATATTTACACTATCAACTATTGTCACATGTCAAAGAAAATTCCAAACATCTTTGAGTCATTGCTTGTTCTATTAGAATTGTTACAAGGGGTTGCATATTTGACTTTCTTTATTTACTTATACTTAACAATGAGACATAAGAGGACATGCCACTAACATTTTATCCATATCGATAGCTTTAATAACGCAACATTCGAATTGGTGATGATAACATCATCATGAGCCATAACTAGTTTTAATTTATTAGAATCAATTGACAAGTGCTCCTACATAATTGCCTGAGAGCCGTAATTCACTGCATATCCATTCTAACAGGAATACATTAAATCAGGGTTAATTCTGTAGTTTTAACAGCATATCATGAATGCAGAATAATCACATAATTTCCTAGGGTTAATTTAAGGTCTAATGAGCATTAATGTCTAACAAGAGGGTCCACACAGATAAAAATGGGTTTTCATGTATTTCAAGAATTAACAGCAACCCAAAACCCTAATTTCAGACCCACTTAAATAACAGAGGTTCTGGTCAGGACAAAATCCATCTAAACCTTTTAAAATTCATATAAAAATATCCCATGAGGTTTGGTACCCTTGATTTGACCATTGAAACCTATTTGACCTTAAACAGAGTCTCAAATAGAAAGTTATACTAAATTAGGTTCCTGTGCAAATTACCCAGTCAAACTTGGTCAAAACCAAAATCCAACTTCACCATCAGATTTCTTGGGTCCAAATTAGGTTTGTACCAAAATTTGGGCTCAATCATAGATCACTTGACCTAGTTTGCATTTTAGTTCAGTCTAACTCTTTCTCTCTCATACACACCCCTAGCTTTTAAAATCCTCGCAATCAGGTCCCTAGGTTATTCACCATATTTGCAGTTAGGACCCTGCCACCATTAATGTGAACAAAAGCTTCAACATTGAGATTCGAGCGAGGATTTCTCACTCAATTCTCAATCAAACACTCCTAAAATTGAAAGGGAGATTCCTTGAGGAATTCCCTTCCAAGTGAACCTGGCCTTGGACCCTGAGTCTTTCCCAATCTCTCATGCAAACATAAGGAATATTTGGGTATCCCATGTGCGAGAAATAGCTGAAGCTTGAAAGCTTCTTTCCAAGCTTGGAACTCCTCCCTAAGGCCTATAAAAAGACCTAGGACGCAATTTTGTTCTTCCTTAGCTAGGAACAAGGCCAAAATCCCTCTTCTTTCCCTATCTCCAACCTCCTCCGACAGTGGCCTCCCTCTCCCTTGTCCTACGGATGGCCAACGGCCAAATTGGCTCGTCCCCCTTCTTCCTCACGCTTGTCCGTGTCTCGCCAGCCACTGCGAGAGCATCCTTCCCCTTTCCTCATTGTCGTCTCCCTCAACAGTGGCTTCATCTTCCCCACGTCCGACCATCACACCGGCATGGGAATCCTCTTCCTTTTCATTCTATAACTAGATTTAATCTCTTCTCCTCCTTAACCTCTCTAGCCCCTTTCCTTTCTCTTTTGACCACCAACGTCGCCGTTCACCTTCCATCTTCCCCACATCCAGTCGAGCTCTGATGAGGCCAATCACCCTCCACAAACCACCAAATGCCACCGCTCCACCCCCAAAAGCTCCACCTCACCACGCCCATCAAAACCCCTCATTCAATCCCACCAAAAACTCACTCCAACACTCCACCGAACATACCCCTCGCCGTTCACCTTTTTTGCCTCCGTCTGGCCACCACACACCCTAATTCATTATGCAAACACCACCACCACCTTCGCCAACACTTGGCGATTCTCCTAAGGTGTTTTAATGTGGCTGTAAGGCTGTAACTCATGTTTCAGGTGATCGCCGCCGCATGCTGTCGCCTTCATCATCTCCGACGATGCTTGCCTCTCTCCGGCTACTATATGCCCTGCCACCTCTCCCAGGCATAGCAGAAGTAACTCACAAAGCTGCCCAGGTCCTCAATCAAAGGACCTAGCAGCTACAGCACACCCAATTGAACGAAGCATGTATTGCAGCTTTGCGTGAAGGAGCTATGAAGATAGTCCCACATGGTGGGAATACAATGCAGCTGCAGCGGCTAAATTATTTTTGTGATCAGCACTTACTGCCCAGGACACCAACGGGTTGGGTCCCTCATCCCCTTACACCTGCTAACCACCTACTTCACACCTCACTTGTGACACCACGCCCGAAAGCCTGGGCACTGTACATGACCCATTTACCTGTACATGGATCTGAATATGCTCTGAATTGTAAGAGAAGAGAAGGAGGAATTGTGAGAGAGTGAGGGAGGGTTTTGCTCCTGAAGGCATGTCCCTATGCGACACTTAGCCGCTCAAGGGAGTTGAATCCCTTGTGTGCTGTGAAGGAGAGAAGCATTGTGGAGAAGAAGACTTTGACAGAGAAAGGAGAACAAGAAGAAGGCCTTTGAAGAAGAAGAAAGATTCTAAAGGAAAGAGAGAAGGCTTTGCTTGTGAAGAAAGAGAAGCCATTAAAGGAAGCTGAAGAAGAAGAAGAAGAAAGAAGAGAAAGGCTCTCTGAAGAGCCTTGTGTTCTGTTAAGATGTCTAATTGAGTTGGTTTTGAGCACTGTTGAATAATTTAAGAACCTAAGTTAAGATTGAATTCTGATTGAAATAATTATGTAATTGAATGCATGCTTAAATTATGAAATGACCCTTTCCAAGGACCGTTCGGGATTTTCTAGAAAGTTAAGGGCGTAAATGCAATTTTTGACCCCTTGAGTTTGGATGTGTGGGCCTTACGGGAACAAGAGAGGTTAGCGAGGGAATTTTAACAATTTTTCCCCCCACTCTCTCTCTCTTCCTACTCACTCACCCACGCACACACTCACGCACACACACTCACCACCCCTCTCCTCCCCAAAATAACCTTCCTCTACTTAAACCCCACCACCCTCTCCATCTCCACACCCTTCACACCACCACCTCCACCTCCATCTCCTTCCCTTGTTGTCGACGAGCCACCATCCCCTTCCCATCCCCTTGCAGCCGCGAAGACGAAGGAGAAGGGAAAAGTGTGGAGGAGCGGGAGAGAGGGAGAGCGCGGGAGAGAGGGAGAGCGAGGGCGTTGGGGAGAAGAGAGACCTTGGGGAAGCTCGAGCGTGCACGGCAGACGAGCTCGAGCAAGAGAGCTGGCGCGCGAGGAGCACCTTACTGCGAGTGCGGCATCAAGCACTCAGAGTTGTAAGGGGAGGAGCTGTGGGAGCTCGAAGGAGCTTGTGCGGGAGGAGGTGAGTACACACATGAGGAGGAGGGGCTCGTGGAGAAGAGCCTCTCAACCACCTGCAGTTGTTGGAGCTGCTGCTGCCATGTTGCAGGCGGAGGCAGCGAGGAAGACAAACGTCGCAACGAGTTCTGCATACTGGATTTTTCCAGTATCAAATCTATAGAGCATCTACCAGATGTCTGAAATAGTAGCAGACGTCCAAAGCTGAAGCCGAACGTCTAAAAACTCGTGGAGTGCCGAGGTAAGCATCCTAAACACTCATGCATGCACGCACATGAAGTACATAGCGTGCACTGTCGTAGTTTTGAACCTGCGACCGTATGTGCATGTACATGCCTTGGAAAGGAGCGTAAGCACTCTCTTCGAGGTACTTTAGGATGTCTGGACGTCTCCACTGACGTCTGATAGATCTATCGGACGTCCGGGCGCACCGACAGACGTCTGGAAAGACCCAAGACAACTGTAAAGGGGTTCCAAATGTCCGCCAACAACGCAAGGAAGCAAGGTAAGGTTCTGAGATCATTTAAGATGTCTGGGTTCAGTCCTAAACGTCTGATTTTAGACAGTATGCACGTTTCTGGCCTGTTTAGATCTCAAACGAAGTTGGATTTATGTAAACGAAATATCATTGTTTTCTGCTCGAGTTTCTTTACGTGTTAGTGTCAATTATATACTATTTTGAACTCATCTGATGTGACTTAGTCACTGGTATAGGTCTCCAGCCTATAGTGTGTTCGGGACCCGCTGAGACGACAGGACCTGCGATTCTAGCCCTCAATCCTCCTGTGTTTCCCAATAGAGTGGTTTACTTTAATATTAAGATTTAAATAAATAAAGTGCATGTTTAGAATAAGTTGATTGAACCCTAGGATGTGAAATGAACCATAAGGAAAAAGAAAATGAATATTGCTTGAGCTACACTTTTTACTTTGAGATTCATGTTAAACCCTAATTGCTAGCAAGTGTATTAATTACTTGATATGATGCTTTCTCAGTTATTAAAACACAAGCTGCCTATTATAAAAATGACACCTGAGATGTGAATAGTGAGATCTGAATGCTGAGAAATGGAATGAAAGGAATGCAAGCATGAACCCTACGGGGAATTAGGAGAAGAACTCCTGTATACGGAACGAACCTTGTAAGCAGATGGGAAGTGAGCTGGCCCTTGTGTACACAATACCAAGGAGAGCAACTGTCCCTTTAGAGTAGAGGGGAGCTTGCCGCCCCTTGGGTTGAGACCCGGGGTGGGTTTGGCCACTCTACGTCGACTCCTGCTTGGCCTCGCGTACGTGGTACCGAGGTGAGCTACTTAGAGTAGAGGGGAGCTTGTCACCCCTTGAGTTGAGACCCGAGGTGGGTTTGGCCACTCTATGTCAACTCCTGCTTGGCCTAGCGTACGTGGTACCGAGGTGAGCTACTTAAAGTAGAGGGGAGCTTGCCACCCCTTGGGTTGAGACCCAGGGTGGGTTTGGCCACTCTATGTCGACTCTTGCTTGGCCTCGCGTACATGGTACCGAGGTGAGCTACTTAGTGTAGGGAGGGAGCTAGCCGCCCCACGGGGCCCGAGGTTAGGACTAGCCACCCTACACCGACTCTTGTTAGGCCCACTGGGCAAACTGGGATAGTCGGACGAGGGTACGTAAACTGTGGAGGGGCAAGACCCCAGTTCTAAGAGGGCAATGCCCTATGCTGTTTCGTGCTATACTTTTAGGCGTACCCACTAGTGAAAATGACTGACCGCGTGCCAGTGTGGGGTAGGTACCCATGCGCTTATCGCATGTGCCGTAGTCACCGCTACGTCGCGACCGTAACCTCGGGATGGTTGACTGGGTGTAGGACTACCACGGGGGCTCTCCCGACCAGGAGAGCACCACGTGTACATCCTACATCACGGGAAAGACTGCAATCAAGATTGTTCCCTTAAGGGACAGTCAAGATCAAGAAATGACCAGATTCTTAAGAGAATAAATAGATTAGAACTACTTAGTTGAGCTAAATGGAATTGAATAATTAATTAGTTGCTTGTCCTATGTTAATTGCATGTAATTGGCTTAACCACCACTCTACTCAGCATTAACTGACCATGGATTTTATAACATTATTCAGGTTAGGGAGTTGAGCAGCCAGCACCACCGACTGCAGAGGGAGCTGGACCCAGTCAAACCCTGCCTTAGCTGTCGTTTCCTTTTGTTTTGAGCTTCTGTTGTAGTAGTGAGTATTCGATATATGTAATACTATTTTTATTACATTTCCGCTTTATTTTCCATTGTAGTTGTGATGGAATGTAATATTGTGAGACTTTTCACTCTATTTTCCTTTACTGTCTTTTGGATTATTTTTGCCCAGTTACATTGCATGTGCGGTTGTGAAATATTTTCTGCTTTTGGTTATTTCTCGTTAGCCAACTGGGTCTTGGGATTAGTCGAGGTGAGCCTGTCTCGGGTCTTGTAGGGATCTGGGATCGGGATGTAACAAAGATGGTATTAGAGCAAGGTCGTCCCGGGAAATGAACCAAATGGTATGGAAGTAACCACTCACGTGCATGTAACTAGGATAACCATCACAACGTATCACTTTGACCTTCACTTCCGAGTCATATTTCTTTATGTAACCTGGTATTGTTGACCATCCCTGTTCTTTCTCTTTTATCTCCTTGTAGGAGATGCCTCGTTGTAGGCGCATGGGCAGACGCGTCGGGCTTGGGACCAGTGCTGCCTTGCCTCTCCTCTTGAGTGTCCAGGCCTAGGACCTCGTCCAGTTGATTCGAGATGTCATGAGAGAAGAATTTCAACTCCTGCCGACTCTGTCGCCCCCTCATGTCCCTTCCAAGGGTGCGGAGGGGGAGCCTCCTGTGGGACGGCAGAGTCACCGTAGCGGCAGGTGAGTTAGGGGAAATCAAAGGAGGGCCTACCAGCTAGAAAACTCGCAAGGTCGCCAAGAGAGGAGGCACGTGGTGCCTGCGGGGGAGCCATTCTGCTCTGTGGAGCCACCAGTGGCCTTTGGGGGCCCCAGACAGGGGCCAGCTATCAGCATCATACCCCCGCCCAGCCACCAGCAGGGACAAACTGAAGGAGGAGGCTGTGTCCCTCTCTGCTACCAGTGTGGCCATCCAGGCCACTTGAGGAGGGATTGCCCCATTAGGACTAGAGCATGCCAAATGCTCCCAACACCGAGTACCGAAGGCTAATTTAGGGGCCACAGGCACCAGCCATGAGGAGGGTACCGACCAACTGCCACCCGCCTAGCCCCGGGCATGGCTGTTTCGTTTACACGTAGGACCGAGGGGCATTTCAACGTCCTGATTCACAGAGACACCAGACCCACAGGTTCTGTGGTGGCAAGTATGGTTACAATTTATGGTCGTTTGGTTTACGTATTTCTTGTTTCTGGTGCCACTTACTTCTTTGTTCCACAAAGTTTACTGTTAGTTTGGGGCCAAATAGCATATTGTTAGGGGATCTGTCCTTGATTGAGGGCCAAGTGGACAGGTGTTCATAGCAGAGGAGATCTTTACAGACTGCAAGGCCGCTATAGGGGGGACACAGTCTCCCTACCGACCTGATAGTGATCCCGATGGAGGACTTTGAAGTGATCCTAGGGATGGACTAGCAGTCTACCTATCACGCCCTCATGGACGATTTTGGGAGGAAGATCGTCTTCTCCATACCGAACTTGCCTCCCTTTGAGTTTCATGGCCAGTCGATAGGCGGAGGTTTCAAGTGCATCTCCACACTCCTTGCAGCGAAGCTTCTGAGCCAAGGGTGTGAGGGCTTCTTAGTTTGTGTTGTAGTAGAGCCTAACCCTGTGGCCAACTTTCAGAGTATTCCGGTGGTCTGCGAGTACCTCGACGTCTTCCCAGAGGAGTTGCCAAGACTATCACCTGAGCATGAGATCGAGTTTGAGATCTCACTAATACCAAGGATCAGCCCCATTTCTACTGCACCGTACAGGATAGCACCACTTGAGCTACGAGAACTCAAGTCACAGTTACAGGACTTGTTAGAGAAGGGCTTTGTGAGGCCTAGTGCATCCCCATGGGGATCCCCTGTATTGTTTGTAAAGAAGAAGGACGGTACCCTGCGACTTTGTGTCGACTATCGATAGTTGAATCGGGTTACCATCAAGAAGAAGTACTCGTTGCCTCGTATCGCCAACCTCTTTGACTAGTTGAGAGACGCCACGGCATTCTCTAAGATAGATCTGAGGTCAGGTTACCACCAGTTGAGGATTAAGGAGACCAACATCTCCAACACAGCTTTCCGTACTCGGTATGGGCACTACGAGTTCTTGGTCATGCTGTTTGGGCCGACCAACACCCCCGCTACTTTCATGGACAACTTCTATGTATGGTATTGGATGCCTTGAGATGATGTGAGATGTACACCAAGTACAGCAAGTGCGAGTTTTGGCTAAGACAAGTGACCTTCTTGGGCCACGTGATTTTAGGAGACGGATTGGCTGTGGATCCAGCCAAGGTCAAGGCCGTACTCAGGTGGGAGAGGCCACACACAGTGTCAGAGATATGTAGCGGGAGCATCGAGGCAATCATTCCAGCATTAATGGATGAGATCCCATCAGAACTCCAAGGATAAGCGTGCTTGGGCAAGGGTAGTAATAGGTTGGGTGACCTCCTGGGAAGTCCTCGTGTAGTGGGGCCACGTTGTCGCTTACGCTTCGCAGTAATGGAAGCCCCATGAGCAAAACTACCCCACCCATGACTTAGAGCTAGCGGCAGTTATCCTCGTGCTGTTACGGTGAGACATTCAAGATCTTCACAGATCACAAGAGCCTCAGGTACCTATTTAACCAGAAGGAGCTCAACATGAGACAGAGATGTTGGTTAGAGCTCCTGAAGGACTACGACTACAGCACCTCCTACCCTCCAGGGAAGGCCAACGTGGCGACTGACGCCTTGAGCCGGAAGGAGCCCACCCACTTGGCCAGCTTGAAGGCACAGAGTTGGAGACTCATGGAGGAGGTGGGTAGTTGGCAACCCCAGGAGTCACGGGGGCGTACTGCAGGGCAGTGACAATGACGTGGCAGGCATGACCAAGGCTGATAGACCGCATCATTGAAGGGAAGATGGCCGATCCATACTTGCAGACACCACGAGACAAAGTGTTGATAGGGGACCCAGGAGACTTTTCCTTCTCAGATGAGATACTGCGCATGAGGGGACGCCTATGCGTCCCTAGAGACGAGGAGCTGTTGAGAGAGCTCCAGACTGAGGCGCAAGAGTCTGGGTTCAACATACATCTCGGGAACATAAAGATGTACCACGATCTGTGACACAACTTCTAGTGGGGAAGGATGAAGCAGGATGTTGGTGAGTTTGTCCACCAGTGCTTGGTATACCAGCAAGTGAAGGCCGAGCACCAAAGGCCTGTAGGGCCACTACAGCCACTTCCTGTGCCAGAGTGGAAGTGGGAGAGTATCACCATAGACCTGGTAGTGGGGCTATCGGTTACACAGTGAGGACACGACGTAATTTGGGTGATAGTAGACAGGTTGACGAAGACGACACGATTCCTACCGATCCGAGTCACCTTTGGGCTAGCACAGCTAGCAGAGTGATACATTAGAGATGTAGTGCATCTGTACAGAGTCCCTCACGAGATCGTATCCGACAGGGATACTTGCTTCACTTCCCAATTCTAGGCAAAGTTTCAGCAGGCCTTGAGTACTCGTTTAAGGTTCAATACCGCCTACCACCCCCAGGTCGATGGACAGTCAGAGCGCACCATACAGACATTCAAGGACCTCCTACGTGCTTGTGTACAAGACTGGAGAGGCTCCTGAGAGGAGCATTTTACCTTGGTAGAGTCTGCATACAATAACAGCTATCATTCGAGCATCGGCATGGCACCTTACAAGGCTCTGTATGGAAGGAAGTGTACTACACCCTTGAGTTGGGTCAAGGTGGGGACCAAGTGGAAGGTTGGTCCCAGGCTGATCCGTCAGAGTCAGGAGGTGATAGAGCAGATTCAGAAACGGCTCCGTGCTGTCAAGAACAGGCAGAAGACCTATGCTGACAAGAAGCACAGAGAGGTGCAGTTCAAGGTTCAGGATCACGTCTTCCTACGTGTTTCGCCCACGAAGGGCCTGTAGCGTTATAGGGTGAAAGGGAAGCTTGCGTCGAGGTTTGTGGGGCCCTTTGAGGTCATGGAGCGGGTTGGACCCGTGCTTACCGACTTGCCCTTTCTCCTCAGCTCTCTGGAGTGCACGACGTGTTCTATGTGTCCAACCTCAGGAAGTATTTCGCCGATCCCAGCCATGTTCTGAGCCACGAGAGCGTCGAGGTGGAAGACGACTTGACCTATCCTGAGAGGCCAGTGCAGATACTAGACAAATCCATCCAGAGTTTGAGACGGAAGCAGCTACCACTAGTGAAAGTCCTATGGAGAAGCCAACGGTACGAGGAGGTGACTTGGGAGCATGAGGCCGTGATGCGAGAGCAGTACCCGGAGCTTTTGAGGGTACGTCTCTTCGACCTACTTTGGCCCTCTTTAAGTTTGTTATGCGCTTTTACGTTATTTCCGCACCCTAGTTAACTCAAGTTTCAGGGATGAAACTTCCTTTAAGTTTGTTATGTTGAAATGGCCCTTTCCAAGGACCGTTCGGGGTTTTCCAGAAAGTTAGCGGCGTAAACTTTGACCCCTTGAGTTTGGATGTGTGGGCCTTACAGGAATAAGAGAGGTTAGTGAGAGAATTTACGTAATTTTTCCCCCTCTCTCTCTCTCCCCACTCACTCACCCACACACACACTCACGCACACACACTCACCACCCCTCTCCTCCCCAAAACCCTAACCTTCCTCTAATTAAACCTCACCACCCTCTCCATCTCCACACCCTTCACACCACCACCTCCACCTCCATCTCCTTCCCTTGCTGCCGATGAACCACCATCCCCTTTCCGTCCCCTTGTAACTACGAAGAGCAAGGAGAAGGGCGGAGTGTGGAGGAGCAGGAGAGAGGGAGAGCGAGGGCATGGGGGAGAAGAGAGACCTCAGGGAAGCCCGAGCATGCACGGCGAACAAGCTCGAGCAGGAGAGATCGCGCACGAGGAGTGCCTTGCTGCGAGTGCGGCAGCGAGCACTTGGAGTTACAAGGGGAGGAGCCACGGTTGGAGGAGTTACGGGAGCTGCGAGAGATCGAAGGAGCTCGTGTGAGAGGAGGTGAGTACGCACGCGAGGAGGAGGGCCTCGTGGAGAAGAGCCTCTCGACCACCTGCAACTGCTGGAGCTGCTGCTGCTGTGCTGCGCACGGAGGCAGTGAGGAAGACGAACGTCGTGAGGAGTTCTGCGTATCGGATTTTTCTAGTATCAGATGTTTGGAGCATCTACCAGACGTCTGGAATAGCAGCGGACGTCTAGAGCTAAAGCCGGACGTCTGAAAATTCGCGGAGTGACAAGGTAAGCGTCCTGAACACTCATGCATGCACGCATGTGAAGTACGTAGCATGCGCTGTCATGGTTTTGAACCTACGACCATATGCGTAGGTACAGGCCTTGGAAAGGGGCATAAGCACGCTCTTTGAGGTGCTTTAAAACGTCCGGACGTCTCCACAGACGTCTGATAGACCTATCGAACATCCGGATGCACCGACAGACATCTTGAAAGACCCAAGATGACTATAAAGGGGTTCCAGACATCTGCCAACATTGCAGGAAAGCAAGGTGAGGTTCTGAGATCATTTAAGATGTTTGGGTCCAGTCCCAAACGTCTGATTTTAGATAGCATGCATGTTTTTGGCCTGTTTAGGGCCCAAACGTAGTCGGATTTACACAAACGAAATACCATTATTTTATGCTCGAGTTTCTCTACGTGTTAGTGTCAATTATATACTATTTTGAACTCGTCCGATGTGACTTAGTCACGGGTATAAGTCTCTAGCCTGTAACGTGCTCAGGGCCCGCGGAGATGACAGGACCTACGATTCTAGCCCCCAATCCTCCCGTGTTTCCCGGTAAAGTGGTTTACTTTAATATTAAGATTTAATAAATAAAGTGCATGTTTAGAATAACTTGATTGAACCCTAGGATGTGAAATGATCCCTAGGGCAGAAGCAAATGAATATTGCTTGAGCTACACTATTTACTTTAAGATGCATGTTAAACCCTAATTGGTAGCAAGTGTATTAATTACTTGATGTGATGCTTTCTCAGTTATTAAAATATGAGCTACCTGTTAGAAAAATGAAACCTGGGATGTGAATAGTAAGATCTAAATGCTGAGAAATGTAATGAAAGGAATGTAAGCATGAACCCTACGGGAAATTAGGAGAAGAACTCCTGTATACGGAACGAACCTTGTAAGTAGACAGAAAGTGAGCTGGCCCTTGTGTACACAATACCAAGGAGAGCAACTATCCCTTTAGAGTAGAGGGGAGCTTGCCGCCCCTTGGGTTAAGACTCGGGGTGGGTTTGGCCACTCTATGTCGACTCTTGCTTGGCCTCGCGTACATGGTACCGAGGTGAGCTACTTAGAGTAGAGGGGAGCTTGCCGCCCCTTGGGTTGAGACCTGGGGTGGGTTTGGCCACTCTATGTCGACTCCTACTTGGCCTCGCTTACATGATACCAAGGTGAGCTACTTAGTGTAGGGAGGGAGCTAGCCACCCCACGGGGCATAGGGTTAGGTCTAGCCACCCTACACCGACTCTTGTTAGGCCCATTGGGCAAACCGGGATAGTCGAACGAGGGTACGTGGATTGTGGAGGGGCAAGACCCCAGTTGTGAGAGGGCAAGACCCTGTGTTATTCCATGCTATACTTTTAGGCGTACCCGCTAGCGGAAATGATTGACCGCGTGCCAGTGCGAGGTAGCTACCCGTGCACTTATCGCGCATTTCATAGTCACAGCTACGTCGTGACCGTGACCTCAAGGTGGTTGACTGGGTGTAGGACTACCACGGGGGACTCTCCTGACTAAGAGAGCACCACGTGTACATCATACATCACGGGAAAGACTGCAATCAAGATCATTCCCTTGGGGGACAGTCAAGATCAAGAAATGATCGGATTCTTAAGAGAATAAACAAATCAGAACAGCTTAGTTGAGCTAAATGGAATTGAATAATTAATCAGTTGCTTGTCCTATGTTAATTGCATGTAAATGGCTTAACCACCACTCTACTCAGCATTAGCTGACCACGAATTTTATAACCATGTTCAGGTCAAGGAGTTGAGCAGCCAGCACCACCAGCTGCAGAGGGAGCTGGGCCCAGTCGAGCCTTGTTTTAGCTGTCGTTTCCTTTTGTTTCTGAGCTTCTGTTGTAGTAGTGAGTATTCAATATATGTAATACTGTTTCTGTTACATTTCCGCTGTTGTAGTTGTAATGACATGTAATATTATGAGACTTTTCGCTCTATTTTCCTTTACTATCTTTTGGATTATTTCTGCCTAGTTACATTACATGTGTGGTTGTAAAATATTTTCTGCTTTTGGTTATTTCTCGTTGGACGACTGGGTCCTGGGATTAGTCGAGGCGAGCCGGTCTCGGGTCCTGTAGGGATCTAGGATCGGGTCATAACAAATTAAGAGAATAAGTGGTGATTCAAATCACCATTGTTTTGATTCTCTTTTCTTTTTGATCTATGATCTTGTGAGCTTCTTTGAATAACAATTTGATCATGCTTATTCATTGCATATTTGTTATTATTGTGCTCACTGATTCTGCATGAAGATTACTGTGTGAATTCCATATTTGCTCCATGTGTTCGACTTTAGACTCTTCTTTGATTCTGAGTTATAAATTTAATTATTTTCGAGTAATTGAGGCTTTGCTACAACGAAACGACTTAAAACTCCTCGATAGCCTGTTCAAACAATTGGGTCCAATCTTATCAATAACAATTGTTATTTTACATTAGCATCTTTGTTGTTCACTCACATAAAAGAAAGTGTAAATGTAAGTTAGTGTTTATACATTCATTCGTACTAATTAGAGACAAAAGAAGACATAGATCATGACATGCTTGAAGGTGGATGCAATGCATTTGTCACATCTGAAATATATAATCTATGAAATTGAAAAACATATCAATAAGATCTTAGAGAAATCTTGCATGATTCTCCAAGAAATATTTGGAATTTTATGCACGAGTATAAAAATCGATTACTTATAGAAAATATTGTTTACAAAGTATTTTTTTATAGTACCGAAGTTACCTTTCTTTACATATTAATGCCATGGCAGAACATGAGAGGAATAGATTGTAATAACTATAGGTTACACGATTTATTCTCGGTTATCTCCTAATGATGTTGAAAATGATAGATTCAGCAGCGTTGGTATATCCTGCTACAAATGATATCCATCGTCATGATCAACATCAAATCCAGATTCAACCATCACTTGGGTGTAAAATTGGCAACATGTTGGTAGCTTGGATGGAAAAATCCTTGCATGGAGGACATGTTTGCTTTTAAGAGGGAGATAAGTAAGACCACACAAGGAGAGGCTCATGACTTGTTAAAGTGTCGTTGCATTTTGAAATAGAGAGACATAAAGAGATGGAAGGAAATAAGACAATCGATAATGATGCCCATGATTAAGACTCTTGCCATTCAAGGACAACACAATTATAGTGTAATATGATGGTAGGAAATTAAGAATGCATTGATTGGGGAGTAAACATGGAGAAATATAATTAATAACTATTGGATTAATGAAGAAGAAATCCATGTAATAAAGAAAAATAACAACAAATTACTTAACGGGGAAGATTGGTTATCTACTTATTACTTATCTTTTTTAAGCCATTAATTTTGATGGGAACATCTTTCAAAAATATTTATTGATCAATTTATTTCTCCCCTTCCTCATAATAGCTCATAACCATATTTATTCCATAATACACACATCTAATTATTTATTTATAGAAAATTTACATTAAAAAAATCAATTTATTACATCCTCTGCTTCTTTAAAAAAATATCATCCTTGAACTATAGGAGAAAGAAATATTTTTATATATATACTACCAACAATCAAATGAAATTGATATGAAACAAGCATAAATGTTGCTGTCATGGAGAGAAAGGAATGGCATAGCTATAATTTCATTTCGAAATATCTTACACATACATGAAATATTTATATGTACGTTAAAATGCATGTATGATTAACATTAGGCATGCAACATGATCAGACTTGTCATAAAGATACATATAAAATTGCAATAAAGTAGATAGGTGTTTTAGGAATTATTCATCAATTGCAGAAAAAAAAGTGTATATTCCATAATGGCTTAGAAATAAATCTTTTACTAAGAACCAAAGAAAAAAAAATGATACCCTTGATCCATGGCATAACTCATGCAAATAGGCTCCCAAATGGTTTACCTTTAAAAGATTCTTAACAAAAATATAGCATGCAAATTCTTTGTGAAACTTATAAAAATTTAAAGCTTATAAGTGTCATATTATTTAAAGTTTTAAATAATCTTGATCTCACACCATCTCACATTCCCTTTCCTAATGCTCTAAAAGATAAGACTTTAAGAAAGAAAACTTTAGCTAATAATAAAGAATTACTTGAACTTTTCAAGCAAGTTCAAATAAACATTCATTTAATTGATGCTATTCAACATATACCTTTATATGCAAAATTTTTAAAGGAATTGTGCATACAAAAACGTAAAGTTAAAGTTAAGACTCCTGAAAAGATAGTCTTATCTAAGCAAATAAGTTTAGTTATTCAACAAAACTTGCCCATTAAAAAGAAAGATCCAGGTAATTGAAATGACCCGCTGCCTTTTGGCTTGTTTAAGACGTCTGAATTAGCCGTCAGACGTCTATCCAGATGTCTGGATAGGGGGTCAGACGTCCAAAAGTAGAAGAATCGTACCTTATTTTCTTTTCCACGTGTGCGCTACATGCGCACACCCCCCTCTCTCCTCACCCCAAACCCTAACCCTTCCTATTTCAACACCTCCACCCCACTCCATCTCCACTACACCATTTCCACTACCTCCAACTCCTTTCCCTGGTCTATCGGTGCGCTGCCAACGGCCTCCCTTCCTCCACTTGCAGCCATGTGCGGAGGAGAGGCACTCGCGTGAGGAGGAGAAGGAGAGAGGGATAGAGTGTGTGTGTGCGGGAGAGCGAGGGCGTGGGAGAGAGGAGGAAAGCTCAAGGAGCTTGGGAGCACGGCGAGAGAGCTTGTGTGAGGGGAGCTTGCGCGACTGGAGGACGGCTGTGGGAGCTCGGTGGAGCTTGAGGAGGTGGAGCTCGGCAGGAGGAGTTCGAAGGCTCGAGGGAAGGAGTCGTGCGAAGAGGAGGAGCTCGCGAAGGTGAGCTTCACGACCTCCTGAAGCTGCTAGCATAGCAACTGCAGGTGGTGCGAAGGATCCACACGGAGGAGTAGGCTCGCGAGAGTTCTGCGTACTGGACATTTTCTAGTATCAGATGTCTATAGCACATCCCAGACGTCTGGAATAGTAGAAGGACGTCTGGAGCTGAAGCCGAACATCTGAAAGCACACTCAATGCCAAGATACGTGCTTCTGTGCGGTTTCCAGCCTGCATCGCAGGAGAGTTGTTTAGCCATTTTTAGCTCTGCGAGTGTGTACGCAGGAGCAGAGCATTGGAAAGGCACGAGGTGCACCCTTCGAGGTGCTTTTGGACATTTGGACACGTCGCTAGACATCTGACCGTACCTCCAGACGATCGGAAAGAGGGTCCGATGTTTGGAACTCACCTCAGACGATCACGGAAGGGTCCGAACATCCGAGCTAGCTACAGGAAACCCAAGGTAAGTATCGATGTCTTTTAAGACGTCTGGACTAGACCCAAACGTCTGATTTTGGACAGCGTAAGGGACCAAATGGAATCGAATTTTCGCAAACGAACTACCATTGTTTTTAGCTTGAGTTCCTCTACGAGTTAGTGTCACTTCTATATAGTTTTGGACTCATTTGATGCGGTTGGTTAATTGTATAGGTCTCCAGCTAGTTGAGTACATGGGAGCCACGAAGGCGACGGGATCTGCGATCCGAGCCCCCATTCCTCCCATGTTTGCCGGTAGAGTGGTTTACATTAATATTATGATTTAAATAAATGAACTGCATGTTTAGAATAACTTGAATAAACCCTAGGATGAGAATGAACCCTAGGGTAGGAGCAGATGAGTATGGTTTGAGATATACTGTATACTTGAGATACATGCAGAACCTTAGGATGAGAATGAACCCTAGGGCAAGAACAAATGAGTATGGTTGAGCTACACTATTTACTTGAGATGTATGTAAAACTTTAAATGCTAGTGAATGGATTGGTTATTTTAATATGATGCCTTGCCAGTTAGAAAATCACGAGCTACCTGTTTTAAGAATGGAACCGGTAATGTAAATAGAGAAATCTGAAAGTTTGGAATATGAAACGAAAGGAATACCAGCATGAACCCTATGGGGAATTAGGAGAACTCCTGTAGACGAGAAGTAAGCTGGTCCTTGTGTACGCAGTACCAAGGAGAGTTGCTGTCTTTTAGTGTAAGGAGGAGCTAGCCGCCCCTTGGGTTGAGACCCGGGGTTAGAGCTAGCCACTCTACACCGACTCCTGTTCGGCCCTCGTGTATGTGGTACCGGGGTATGCTACTTAGTGTAGGGAGGGAGCTAGCTGCCCCACGAGGCCCGAGGTTAGGACTAGCCACCCTACAATGACTCTTATTAGGCCCATTGGGCAAACCAGGATAGTCGGACGAGGGTACACAAACTGTGGAGGGGTGAGACCCCTATTCTGTTCTGAGGGGCGAGACCCCTTTTCTAAGAGGGCAAGGCCCTGTACTATTCCGTATTATACCCTTAGGCGCTAGCAGAAACAACTGACTGCATGTTAGTGCGGGATAGCTACCTACACGCTTATCATGCATGCCATAGTCACTGCTACATCGTGACCATGACCTCGAGGTGGTTGGATGGGTGTAGGACTACCACGGGGAACTCTCCCGACTAGGAGAGCACCATGTGTACCTCCTACATCATGGAAAAGACTACAATCAAGATCGTTCCCGTGAGGAACAGGCCAGATCAAGAAATGATTTAAGTGAATAAAGGAACAACAAATTAGAAGTACTTGGTTGAACTAGATGAAAATGGATAATTACTTAATTACATTAATTAATTACTTGTCTTAATTACATGTAAATGACTAAATTACCACTCTACTCAGCGTTTGCTGACTCCAGAAATTTTATAACCTTGTTCAGGTCAGGGAGTTGAGTAGCCAGCACCACCGGCTGCAGAGGAAGCTGGGCCCAGTCGAGCCTAGCCTTAGCTGCATTTTCTTACTATTCCCTAGCTCTTGTTGTAGTAGTGAGTGTTTTTTTTGTTCTATGTAATACTGTTTCAGTTACTTCTCCGCTGTACTTTCCTCTGTTGTAATTGTGATGGCCTGTAATATTGATAGATTATTCGCTCTATTTTTTTTACTGTCTCTTGATTTCTTTCTGCTTAGTTCCATTGCATGTGTGGTTTTGAATTATTTCCTGCTTTTGGTTATTTCTCGTTGGATGACTAGGTCTTGGGATTAGTCGAGGCGGGCCAGTCTTGGGTCTTGTAGGGATCTGGGATCGGGTCATAAAAAGATGATATTAGAGCAAGGTCGTCCCAGGAAATACACCAAATGGTCTGGAAGTAACCACTCACATGCATGTAACTAAGATAGCCATCACAACGTTAACTTTGATCTTCACTTTCGAGTCATAATTCTTCATGTAATTTGGTGTTATTAACAATCCTTGTTCTTTCTCTTTTATCTCCTTGTAGGAGATGCCTCGTTGTAGGCGCAGAGGCAAACATGTCGGGCTTGGACCAATTCTGCCTCGCCTCTCCTCTTAAGTGTCCAGGCCCAGGACCTCATCCAGTTGATTCGAGAGGTCGTATGAGAAGAATTTAAGCTTCCGCCGGCTTCGCCGCCCCCTCATGTCCCTTCCAAGGGTGCGGAGGGGGAGCCTTCTGTGGGATGGCAGAGTCACCGTAGCGCCAGGCGAGTCAAGGGAGATCAAAGGAGGCCCTACCAGCTGGAACACTCGTAGGGTCGCCAGAAGAGGAGGCACGTGGTGCCTGTGGGGGAGCCGTTCTACTCAGTGGGGCCACCAATGGCCTTTGGGGACCCCAAACAGGGACCAGCTGCCAGCACCGGACCCCCGTCCAGTCACCAGCAAAGACCGACTGAGGGAGGAGGTAGTGTTCCTCTCTGCTACCAGTGTGGCCAGCCGGGCCACATCAGGAGGGACTACCCATCTAGGGCTGGAGCACAGCAGATGCTCCCCGCACTGAGTGCTGGAGGCCGAACTGGTGGCTGCTGTCACCAGGCACGCGGAGGAGGACAACAGTTACGAGGTGGGTATCGGCCAGCTGCTACTCGCCCGACCCAGAACGTGGCCGCTTCATTTGCACCTAGGGCCGAGGGGCGTATCAATGCCCTAACACACAGAGATGCCAAGGCTTCAGGTTCTGTGGTGGCAGGTATGGTTATTATTTCCGACAGATTAATCTATCTTCTTTTCGATTCTGGTGCCACACATTCCTTTGTCTCCTCGAGTTTTGCCGTCAGTTTGGGACCAGGTAGAGTACTGTTAGAGGTTTCTTTCCTGATTAAAGGGCTAGGTGGACAGTTGTTCATAGCAAAGGAGGTCATTACAGACTGCGAGATATCTATAGGAGGACACAGTATTCCTACTAACCTAATTGTAATCCCGATGGAGGACTTTGGCATGATTCTAGGGATGGACTGGCTATCTACCTATCACGCTTTGGTAGACTGTTTTGGGAGAAAGATCGTCTTCTACATACCAGAGTTGCCTCCCTTCGAGTTTCATGACCAACCAGTGGACGGAGGTTTTAGGTGCATCTCCACGATTCGGGCAACGAAGCTTTTGGGCCAAGGGTGTGAGGGCTTCTTGGCTTGTGTTGTAGCAGAACCTAATCTGTGGATGACTTTTAGAGTATTCCGGTGGTCTGTGAGTACCTCGATGTTTTCCAGAGGAGTTGCCAGGACTACCGCCTGAGCGTGAGATTGAGTTTGAGATCTCACTAGTACCGAGGACCAGCCCCATTTCTACTGCACCGTACAGGATGGCGCCACTTGAGCTGCAAGAGCTCAAGTCACAGTTACAGGACCTATTGGAGAAGGGCTTTGTGAGGCCGAGTGCATCCCCATGGGGAGCTCCCGTATTGTTTGTGAAGAAGGATGGTACCTTACGACTTTGTGTCGACTACCGACAGCTGAATCAGGTCACCGTCAAGAACAAGTACCCATTGCCTCGTATCAACGACCTCTTTGACCAGTTGAGAGACGCCACAATGTTCTTTAAGATAGATCTAAGGTCAGGTTACCACCAGTTGAGGATCAAGGAGACCAACGTCTCCAAGACAGCTTTCCATACTCGGTACGGGCACTACAAGTTCTTGGTCATGCCATTCGGGTTGACCAATGCCCCTGCTGCTTTCATGGATATGATGAACCGTGTTTTCAAACCGTACTTAGACCTATTTGTGGTGGTATTCATCGACGACGTCCTAGTCTATTCACGGGATCAGGCGCAGCATGGACAGATTTGCATATGGTACTGGATACCTTAAGACGACGCAAGCTGTATGCCAAGTACAGCAAGTGTGAGTTTTGGTTGAGACAGGTGACTTTCTTAGGCCACGTGATTTCGAGAGACGGATTGGCTGTGGATCCGACCAAGGTTGAGGTTGTGCTCAGGTGGGAGAGACCACGCACAATGATAAAGGTACGCAGTTTTCTGGGACTGGCAGGCTACTATTAGTGGTTTATCAGAGGGTTCTCTCAAATCGCGCATCCTATGACTCAGCTGACCTGGAAGGACGTGCCCTTTTCCTAGACCAACGAGTGTGAGGCGTGTTTTCAGGAGTTGAAGGAGAGATTGACTTCAGCTCCTGTACTTACCATTCCAGATAGTAGTGGCGGGTTTGTGGTTTACACCGATACATCATTGCATGGGTTGGGTGGTGTGCTCATGCAAAGGGGTCACGTTGTCGCTTACGCTTCGCGGCAACTAAAGCCCCATGAGCATAATTACCCCACCCAAGACTTAGAGCTAGCAACAGTTGTCTTCGCGCTAAAGACATGGAAGCACTACCTATATGGTGAGACATTCAAGATCTTCAATGATCATAAGAGCCTCAGGTACCTATTTGACCAGAAGGAATTCAACCTGAGACAGAGGTGTTGGTTAGAGCTCCTAAAGGACTACAACTGTAGCATCTCCTACCACCCAGGGAAGGCCAATGTGGTGGCCGATGCCTTGAGTTGCAAGGCGCCCGCCCACTTAGCCAGCTTGCAGGCACAGAGTTGGAGATTCATGGAGGAGGTGGGTAGCTAGCGACCCGGGAGTCACGGGGGTACTATGGGGCAGTGACAGTGACGCGACAGGCACGAACAGAGCTAATAGACCGCATCATTGCAAGACAGATGGCCGATTTGTACTTATAGACACTGCGAGACAGGGTGTTCACAGGGGACCCAGGAGACTTTTCCTTCTCAGACGAGATACTGCACATGAGGGGACGCCTATGCGTTCCTAGAGACGAGGAGTTGTTGAGAGAGATCCTGACCGAGGCACAGGGGTCCTGGTTCACCATACATCCCGGAAATACAAAGATGTACCATGATTTGCGGTGCAACTTCTGGTGGAGAGGGATGAAGTGGGATGCTGGTGAGTTGTCCAACAGTGTTTGGTATGCCAGCAGGTGAAGGCCGAGCACCAGAGGCCTGCAGGGCCGTTACAGCCACTTCCTGTGTTAGAGTGGAAGTGGGAGGGCATCACCATGGACATAGTGGTGGGTCTACCAGTTACCCAGCGGGGACACGACGCAGGTTGGGTGATAATAGATCGGTTGACGAAGACGACACGGTTCCTGCCAATATGAGTCACTTTTGGGCCAGCACAACTAGCAAAGAGATACGTCAGAGATGTGGTGCGTCTGCACGGAGTCCCTCGCGAGATCCTATCTGACAGGGATAGTCATTTCACTTCCCAGTTCTGGGCAGAGTTTCAGCAGGCATTAGGGACCCGTTTGAGGATCAGTACCGCCTACCACCCCTAGAACGACGGGCAGTTAGACTAGACCCTTAAGTTGGGTCAAGGTGGGGACCAGGTGGGAGGTTGGCCCCAGACTGATCCGGTAGAGTCAGGAGGTGATAGAGCATATTCACAGGTGACCCCACACTGTTAGGAGCAAGCAGAAGAGCTACATTGATAGAAAGCGCAGAGAGGTACAATTCGAGGTTGGGGATCATGTTTTCCTCCGTGTTTCTCCCATGAAGGGTTTATAGTGTTTTGGGGTGAAAGGGAAGTTTGCGCTGAGGTTTGTAGGACCCTTTGAGGTCTTGGAGCGGGTTGGACCCGTTGCTTACCGACTTGCCCTTCCTCCCCAGCTCTCTAGAGTGCACGATGTGTTCCACATGTCCAACCTCAGGAAGTACGTCGCCGATCCCAACCACGTTCTAAGCCACGAGAGCGTCAAAGTGGGAGACGACCTAACCTATCCCGAGAGGCCAATACAAATATTAAACAGAGCCATCCGGAATCTGAGACGGAAGCAGGTATCACTGGTGAAAGTCCTATGGAGAAGCCAGCGATACTAAGAGGCCACTTGGGAGCCTGAGGCAGCAATGAGAGAACAATACCCGGAGCTTTTTGAGGGTATGTCTTCTCTGACCTACTTTAATCCTCTTTAAGTTTGTTATGTGCTTTTATGCTACTTTTTGCTCCCTACTTGGTTCAAGATTCGAGGGCGAAACTTCCTTTAAGTTTGTTATGTTGAAATGACCCAATGCCTTTTGGGTTGTTTAAGACGTTTGGATTAGCCGTTAGACGTCTATCCAAACGTCTGGATAGGGGGTCAGATGTCTAAAAGTAGAAGAACCGCACCTTGTTTTCTTTTCCGTGCGCGCGCTGCATGTGCACACCCCCCTCTCTCCTCACCCCAAACCCTAACCCTTCCTATTTAAACCCCTCCCCACTCCATCTCCACTACACCATTTCCACTACCTCCACCTCCTTTCCCTGATCTGCCGGTGCACTGCCAACAACCTCCTTTCCTCCACTTGCATCCATGCGTGGAGGAGAGGCACTCGCCTGAGGAGGAGGAGGAGAGAGGGATAGAGTGTGTGTGCGTGGGAGAACGATGGCGTAGGAGAGAGGCGGAAAGCTCGGGGAGCTTAGGAGCACGGTGGGAGAGCTCGCACGAAGGGAGCTTGTGCGACCGAAGGATGGCCGTAGGAGCTTAGTGGAGCTCGAGGAGGCAGAGCTCGGCGGGAGGAGTTCGGAGGCTCAAGGGAAGGAGTCGTGCAAGGAGGTGGAGCTCGCGAAGGTGAGCTTCGTGACCTCATGAAGCTGCTAGCATAGCAGCTGCAGGTGGTGTGAAGGATCCACGCAGAGGAGAAGGCTCGCGAGAGTTCTGCGTATTGGACATTTTCCAGTATCAGACATTTGGAGCACATCCCAGACGTCTGGAATAGCAAAAGGACGCCTGGAGCTGAATCCAAACGTCTGAAGGCACGCTCAGTGCTAAGGTATGTGCTTCTATGCGATTTCCAACCATGCAGGCCGTATCGCAGGAGAGTTGTTTAGCCATTTTTAGCTCCACGAGTGTGTACGCAGGAGCAGAGCATTAGAAAGGTGTGGGGTGCACCCTTCAAGGTGCTTTTGGACGTCTGGAAATGTTGCCAGACATCTAACCATACCTCCAGACGACCGGAAAGAGAGTCCAACATCTGGAACTCACCTCAGACGATCGTGGAAGGGTTTGAAACTCTTAGCTAGCTGTAGGAAACCCAAGGTAAGTATCGGCATCTTTTAAGACGTCTGGGACTAGACCCAGACGTCTGATTTTGGACAGCGTAAGTGTTTTTGGCCCGTTTAGGGCCCAAACGGAATAGGATTTCCGCAAACGAACTACCGTTGTTTTTCGCTTGATTTCCTCTACAAGTTAGTGTCACTTGTATATGATTTTTGGACTCATTTGATGCGGTTGGTTAATTGTATAGGTCTCCAGCCAGTCAAGTACGCGGGAGCCACAAAGGCGATGGAATCTACGATCTGAGCCCCCATCCCTCCCTATTTGCTGGTATAATGGTTTACATTAATATTATGATTTAAATAAATGAATTGCATGTTTATAAAAACCTGAATGAACCCTAGGGCAGGAACAGATGAGTATGGTTTAAGCTATATTGTATAGTTGAGGTACATGTAGAATCTTAGGATGAGAATGAACCCTAGGGCAAGAACAAATAAGTATGTGATGGGAACACCATCATGAGTCATAACTAGCTCATTTTGACACAATTGAGAGAATAAATGCTCGTACATAACCAACTGAAGGTCCCAATTCACTCCATAACCTTTCTGAGAGTGAAACAAGAAACTAGGGGTAAAACTACAATTTTACCAATACAGTACAACAAAGGGTTTTCTCAAGGGCTAAACAAAGGTCAAAAGGTCTTAATAAGATATTAAATGGGTTGGATCAGACAGAAAGGGGTTTGTGTGTATCCTGTGAATTAAATGACTTCTCGAAACCCTAAAACAAACCCACTTGATTAACCAAGGCTCTGGTTAGGATAAAATTCACCTAAACCCTCTAAAAATCATATAAAAATATTCTCTAGGGTTTATAACCTTTAAATCCGGCCATTAGAACCCATCTTGACCTAGAATGGGGTCTCAGATAGATATTTACCCTAAATTGGGTTTTTACATAAATTTCCCAGTCAAACATGGTCAAACCAAAAATCCAACTTCACCATTGGATTCCTTAAGTTCAAATTAGGTTTGTACCAAAATTTGGATCTTAGGGGAACTCATCTTAACCTAATTTTGAAATAGGTCCAACCTGATTACATCTCTACCCTTAACTTTCAAAAACCCTTACAAATAGCCCCCTAGGTTCCTCATCATTTTCGTAATTAGGTCCCTCCACCATTATAGCAGAAGAATCCTACTCCAGCGAGGTTTGGAAGGAGAGTTCTCCCTGATTGCTCAAAGAATCTCTTCCAAAATTGGAAGGGAGATTCTCTGAGAAATTCTCTCTCGTCTAAACCCATCTTTGATCCCAGATTCTTTCCCAATCTCTCATGCGAATGCATGAGAGACATGGGTATCCTAGCGGCTTCCAACTCCGGCGACCATGCCTTGCTTGGAAACTTGGCTTCCAAGTACAAATCCCTCTCCAGAGACCTATTTAAGACTCCCCAAATCCAACTGAGTCTCCTAAGCTTGAATTTAGCTGGTTCTCCCTACATTCCTCTCTCCCTCCCCGACCACAATCTCCGCAAGCTCCGACGGCTTCTCCCTCGCTCTCTTGTCGCCCAACCACAATACCAGTGGTCGGGTTAACTCCGCCACAATCGTTCGCATCGCGTAACACCAGCCGACATCGCCTCTGCCCTGTCTTCGCCACCGCCTCATCTACGGAGGTCTTCATCTTCCCCATGTCTGGCAACCATACCGGTGTGGGTTCTCTATCCCTTTTTCATCCCTTAGAGGTAGGTCTTAGATTCCCACTCTCTCACACTTTCTCCCCCTCTCTTTATTTCCCTAAACCGTCCACCGACGCCACTGACCACCATTACCTTCTCCACCTCCGGCGATACCTCCGGCGAGGTGCTCCCGTTGCTTCGCACCCCATCCACCTCGCTAACCACCATACGACCTCTGCCTCGACTCCCTGATCATTTCCCGTCAAGCCAATCACTGCATCGACCAACCAAATATCTCCCTGAATAGACCCACCTTCACCGTCCATTCCATTCACCGCCCGACCACCACATCCACCTTCGCTCCTCGCCACAACCACCATTCCATTCGCCGTGCCTCGGTGACCATGCTGAATGTTCTGATGCGTCCATAAGGCCCTTGTTCTTGATTTCAGGTATCCAGCCACCAGCCGCCATTATTGCCGAGCTTGAAGTGAGCTTGAAGCTCTGCTCCAGGCGCTGCTGCTCCAGGTGATAGTCCCAAGCCGTGTAGATTTGAGGCACGCATGCATACAGTCTCTCTATTGGAGTCGAATGCCCTTGCAGCCTCGCCAATTGAGGAAGCCATCTACTGCTGCGGCGCACGGAAAAAGGTGGGACATTTAGTCCCACCTCCGAAGTGGAAAGCCACCCTTGTGCGCTTAAATTGATTTTGTGTCAGAGGCCCTTCGCCTCCAACACTGAGGGTGAGGTCCTCCTTCCTCCTCTCATGGACTCGTCCACGATATAGACCGTGAACCAAGCCATGACCCGATTACCCGACCTATTCACTCCTCGCTCACACACACGCTGGTGAGCCTGGACCCGGGTCTCCGTTAGGTCCGATTCCCGACTGGTTAAAGGCTCTGGGAGAGCGGCTTTGAAATAGAAAAGAGAGAAAGAGAGAAGAGAGCTACGTAGGGGAAGGGGGATTTTGCTCTGAGGAGTTTACCTTCGACACTTAGTCGAATTCAGAGAAAGAGCAGGGCTGAAGGAAGAAGCTGAACAAGGAGAGGAGGACCGCAGGGCTTAAGGCAAGGCAAAGAAGAGAAAGAGAAGGTAGACGGCAGAGAAAGAAAAGAAGGAAGGAGCTGAAGAAGGAGAAGCCAAGGCAGAAGAGAAAGGAAGAAGACAGAGAAAGCCAAAGAGAAAAGAGAAGGATCGCAGAAAGCCAAAGAAAGAAGAAGAAGGAAGGAGAAGACAGAGGCAAAGAAAGAGAAAAGCAATCAGACATTTAAGTCGTCTGATTAAAAAATCAGATTACGGATTTTAGCCTCATTGCATATTTTTACATTGAATCATTTGGTGATATCGTAGGAGTATTTGGTGATCTACATCACCATTTTACTCCCATATTTTTGCACTCTAATACTGCTATTGTTGCAATTTCTTTCAGTATAAATTGTGATCTTGATTTCTAAATACCAATTTTCTCCCTATGTTCGACCTCAGAAATCTTTTCGAGTAATAAAATTATATCTATTCTGAACACTTTTTCGGTTGCACTACAACACAATACTTTTAAAAGCTGATTCAGCGCAATAAACATTTTGACGCCATTGCCAGGGAGCAACAGGAAATTTAGACTTCTTAATTACAATTCCTGATTTGGTACAAACTTGCTATATCTCTTTTTGTTGTGGTTGTTTCAGGGAGAAGAGTCAAAGAAAGATAGCTGCACATCAAACACGCCAGGAGCAAGTAATTTCTTATTACTTTCTCTCTTAAGCATGATAACACCACAGAAGGGGGTAGTAATTAGGTTGAATATGGCCCATCTTTAGAATAAAAGGCATAACATAAAGTAGAATAGGAGCATTGCATGCATCAAGTACCAAGATTGCTTATAAACTATATTAATGGTCATTTGTGTAAAGCATTTGTCAAAGCAAGCCTCACATGAGCAATCGGACCGCACGGATGGATTCAGAACGACGAACGGAGTCCAACGGACTCAAGATCGGCCAAATCCGACATCCAGAGCTCCCACAATGGGCCCAAGAAATTCTGACCGTTGATCTGGAGATCAACAGCCCAGAGAGCGCCACGTCAGCCTGCCCCCACCGCTAGCGCACCCTCAGCCGGTCAAGGACAAATCTCGGCCGTTCATCTCCGATCGAACGGCCGAGATCCGCACGCTCGCCCGTGGTCGCCGCGACAAAGCGCGAGCATGGCACAACGGTTAGCGCACACGCCCGCATCACCGCGACGCGCGTTCGAGCCACGCGGAGCAGAAATCGAAGGAGAGCGAAGGGCGCGGCAAAATTGGGCCGCCCGATCAGCAGCGGGCGGCCAGGATAGCGCCACGCGGCGCGACGGCAGCTCCCTAGTGCCCACGCGGGCGCGCACGCCGGGCGGAAACACGCGCAGCGCGCCCGAGGCGCGATCTCAGCGCAGGCGCAGAAGGCTCGAAGATCGGACGGCTCTCGATCAGCGGCCACGGATCGTGCGGAGAAGAAGACCGGGGCGGGAGCTGACCGACGGCAAGAGGGCTTCACCGACGTTTATAGAAGCGATTTTAGCGACGCTCTGGATGTCGCTAAAGCCCATTCTTCTTTTAGGAAGCCCTTAACTCTATTTAAACCCCCTTCTACCACCATTCAATGCATACTCTCCCACTTGCAACTACTCCACTCCTCTCCTAGCTAGCTTCAGGCACTCTTGTAATCGCCGGAGACGACAAGCCGTTGACGGAGCCTCCTCCACCGCCGTGGCTGCCTCGTCGCTCTCCACTCCCTCTCTACCTCTCTCTCTCTCTCTTTTAAGCTTTAATTTACTTTTATTGAAGCATGTATTTAATGTTGTAAACCATGAACGATGAATGCATGTTTAATGAAATTATTTTTCGTTCAGTCGCCATTTTAATTTCTGTTTAAAGTGCATGATCAAAACTAAGAGCTTTCTAACCCTAAACTCTCTCTCTCACTCTCGCTTTTCAAAACCGTCTCTTTCGCAAGCAAAACTCCGCCTTTTTCATGACAAGTGAGAAACAAAATCTGATTTCAACGCCTCCCTGAGACCGACACTCGAACTCACCTCCGTTTACTTCTTTTAAAACCGACGTATCAAGTGCAACTATAACGACACCTCTTAACACATACGCACTACGGCACGTCAAGCCCCTCATTTTGAAAAGGAAAAAAGGATAAAATCAATTAGGGCTACTTGCTTTACATTCTTAGCTAATTCATCAAGTTGCCTGATTTGATTTCAACAACAAAACTGATTTGTGCACCCATTTAAGGTAACTAGGGCTACCACATTCTTATTTGAGCTCTAGATACCACATTTAGCAAATTAAATTGGACCAAAATTAGAGCCAATTAAGAATTTCAATATAGGATTTTAGAGACACACCTTCATAACCAAGAATCAACTCTCCAAAATAATGTGTGCCTAAGCCTTGGTTGAAGTGATTTTTTCAAGCAAACCCTAAAATTCAGGCTCTTAAATCTCACTTGAATCCTAAAAGAAGGGACCTAAAATTCTCAAAGGACAAATAGGTGAAGTTGACCCACCTTGTTGGATCAACCAACCTTGAAATTAGGTCACTTTGCGCACTCAATACATCTAAAGTTCAAGTAAAATCTTAAGCACCCTTGCTCTTAATTAAAACTAGTAGACTTAAGAGGTCAAGTCCCCATTCTAGTCTACCTAAAACATTAGTGACAAGAGTGGTCGGGTGGGGGAAACCCTGCAACCTGTTGGGGTGCTCTACCTGTAGGGGTCTTTACGAGACTCTCCCTCACTGGCTGCCCAGGTATTTCTCAAGTGGACGACTTTCTGACTAAGGGGTATCATCCGCCCCGAACCTCTATAGTCATCCAAAGTTTTTGAATGTCTTGATTAGGTCCATCACATTCTACTCTCATCCAGACCATCGGTGCATGTTCGGTAGGAGGTCCTTAAGACCATCCTTGAGGCCTCTTTTAGTCATTCACTCCTGTCGAGGCCAGGCCTCGACATCCGTGTTTGTGCAGCAACCCCATCACATAGACATCTCCTCTGATTCGTCTGAACCCAATTCTCCTTCTTCCGTCATCATGGCACAACCCGCGAAAGAAGAGACTAACCTTGAGAACCAACTTCAACGCCTTAATGATTTATTCCAAGCCTTTGTGAATCCACCACAGCATCCTATGATGTGAGATCATTACAATCCCACTGTGGTGGCGATCAAACCTCGAGTCCAAATCCTGGCTGAAGGTCCTGATTCTGAACTCAAGCCCAACATGATTCATGCTATTCCAAAGTTTCATGGGCTCAATTCCGAAGATCCTTTCTAGCACATCAAACAACTCAAGCATCTGGCCCAGACCTTCAGGTCAGATGTCCAGAATCGGGATATCCTTCTGATGAAATGTTCTCCTTCTCTCTCATGGACAAAGCAGCTCACTGGATTAGACTCAAACGCATCCAATCAACACATGGGTTGAACTACAATCCGAATTTCTAAAAAAGTTCTTCTCAGTTGGTCGGACAAATGCCTTACGACACCAGATCACACACTTCACACAACAACCTGGAGAACCACTTCACGAGGCATGGGATTGTTTCATGGATCTCATGCAGAAGTTCCCCCATCACGGAGTTCCTAAATAGGAACAAGTCCAGTCTTTTTACCAGGGACTCCGTGAAGATATCTATTTATTCGTCAATGCAACTTGCGGAGGAAATATCATGGGTCAACACGAAGACACTATGTGGGAGATTCTCAAAAATATGCACGAGAACTCCATCAATAATGACTCCATGGGCTTATTCGATCGAACGAATGCCCGCACATCAATGAATCCAAGGGGAGCACACGAGACGCAGGGCCTGTCCTCATCCATCGACTTGGAATTGACGGCTAGTTGTTTGGACCAGGTCTCTATCATTGAGAAGAAGGTGGATGAGAAAACTCGACATCTGTAGTGAGCCACCTCTGTGCAAAACCCATTCGCACAGCCGCCCTCTGGGAGGGAAGCTATGCATAACATCTATCACTGATCTTCTCAGGGGATGGACCCATATCTACCCCCATCTGACTCCAGGACCAGAGGAAACTCCGATCCTGCCTACTCTAGTTGGGGGAACTTTGAACCCTAGTACTCTAACTTTTCTGAGGTTCCTTAGACCTGCGAGGACCTCAACGCCATCTAGAATGACCCATTCTCTAACACTTATAACACTGGATGGCGTAATCATCCCAATTTCCTGTCGACGAAAAATAATCAGAATCAAAGACCACCATATCAACCCCGTCTACAAGCTCCTCATCCACATCAGCCGCCTCAGCCTCGACCCAACCCTACCTATCAATCTAGGCCAACTCAGACAGATCAAATGACTCTCATCCTTTAGACTTTGGCTGACATTCAAAAAATGAATGCAACTATGCAGAAACAACACAAAGACGAGATCACAGAGGTTCGCAATCAACTCACCCAAATGGCAAATTCCCACCAACCTGGCATACTCCCTTCGCAACCTCTACCGAATCCAAATAACGTGCTGAACCAGAGGCGCATTATGAACCCAAATCCAGGCCAAGCCCATATGATTTATCAGGCCCCTTCTGCTCCATCGCCTGAAGGGATGGAAGCTTCAACATCATACTCTGGATTCCAGCAACAGCCACTTATTTTACCCACACCAAACCAAAACCAAGCAGAACTAAATTCAGTTACAACTCGTAGTGGTAAAGCAACACAAGACCCACCTTACCCAAACCACTTTCAGCCTGGTAGTACTAACCCAAGCCCTAGGATAGTTATCCAGGACACCCCTATCCCAGATCAAGAACCTGGACCTATTCTAGAGGAACCATCAAGGGTTCCATTTCCCAAGGCCTTGACCAAGGGAAAGAGGACAAACAAACTTGTGGCACCTGAGGAGGACCTGGTCAAGCTCTTTGAACAGGTCCAAATAAACATCCCCTTGATGGATGCGATTCGCCACGTACCAGCTTACACACGATTTCTGAAAGACGTGTACACCTAAGCGTAAGCCATAAACCAAAAGTGGGAGCCCAATCATATTGTCAGAGCAAGCCAGCTCTGTAATTTTAAGCAAACTCCCACCTAAGACAAAAGACTCAGGTACTCCCCTGATTTCCTATACAATTGGTGATATCCAACTTGATAGAGGTTTATTGGATCTAGGAACCTCCATAAACTTAATACATACATCCCTACTTGACCATCTTGAGGAATCTAAGCTCAAACCAATAGAGGTGACATTACAATTGGTAGATTGATCTATTATGTCACCAAAAGGAGTTCTTAAGGATGTCATTGTTAGGGTTCAAGATTTCTATTTCCCGATGGACTTCATAGTCTTGGATATGGATGCTCCAGAAAATCTTAGGAATACATCAAGTATACTAGGGAGACCCTTTCTGGCCACTACTAGGGCCAAATTGAACTAAAATTTGGGAACCAAACATTAAAGATTGACATCTTTAAGGCCCAACAAGGGATTAATTGTGGTGTTATAGAACAGATATGTGATATCAAGGCTGTGGTTGACGATCCATATATTGAGGAAAACCTGACTACTTCTGATCAACCACAAGCGAATCAAAACCTGCAATCAGAGGAGTCCGAACTTGACCTAGACACACCCATAACTCCCTCCCTTTCTCCTGACACACACCCTGAACCGCCCGCTTCTACTGATAACCCTGTCCTGGAACTTAACCCTCTTCCCGAGCATCTAAAGTACGTCTTTTTGGGTTCCAATCAAACGTTTCCTGTGGAGAATTCGTGAAGAGTCAGCATTGATTACAAAAGACTCAATACCTCCACAAAGAAGGATCATTTCCCACTATCGTTTATTGATTAGATCCTCGAGAAACTAGCGAGAAATAGGTTCTTCTAGTTTTTGGATGGGCACTCCGGTTATAACCAGGTGGCAATCCATCCTGAGGACCAAGAAAAGACCACTTCTACCTGCACCTTCGAGACGTATGCATTCCGAAGGATACCATTCGGTCTCTGCAATACACTCGCTACTTTTCAGCGGTGCATGCTTGCCATATTCTCAGATATGGTAGGTGATTATCTGGAAGTCTTCGTGGATGACTTTTCAATATTTGGCGAATCATTTCACGATTGCCTTCTGCACTTGGTCCAAATCCTCAGTCGATGCATTGATGTGAATCTAGTTCTTTCCTAGGAAAAGAGCCATTCATGGTGCCTGAAGGAATTATCCTGGGACATCTTATATCAAAAAAAGGCATCCAGGTTGATCGAGCAAAGGTGAATCTGATTTCCAAACTCCCTATGCCTAGCTCGATCAAGGACATCTGATCTTTTCTGGGGCACACCGATTTTTACCGTCGATTCATTCCTGATTTCTCAAAGATCGCGTGCCCCCTGACTATTGTACTATCTAAGGATGTTCCTTTTGAAATCTCCAAGGAATGAACACAAGCATTTGAAATCCTACATGATCAAGTCACCCAAGCTCCAATCCTACAGTCCCCTGATTGGTCTCAACCCTTTGAGATCATGTGCGATGCATCTGATTTCGCTGTAGGAGAGGTACTTGGGCAGAAAATTGACGGGAAACCCGTGGTCATCTACTACGCTAGCAAGACACTTGATGAGGCTCAGCGTAACAACACAGTTACTGAGAAAGAGCTGCTAGCCATAGTATTTGCCCTGGAAAAGTTCATATCATATCTTCTGGGTTCCCATGTTATCATTTACTCTGATCACACAACTGTAAGGCATCTCCTTGCAAAGAAGGACACAAAACCTCGACTAATCCGTTAGATCTTGCTTTGCAAGAATTTGACCTCGAGATTCATGACAAGGTAGGAAAACAGAACGTGGTAGTTGATCACTTGTCCCGCCTTCCATCTAACATTATCGACCCTTCTAGACCCATTAGGGAACACCATCCCTAATGGTTTACTAGATCAGCAACCCATGGAACACCTCCTGACTATTAGTACAGGGCTTCCATGGTTTGCTGATCTAGTAAACTACCTGGCATCACATCAGATCCTGTCCGATTGGCCGAAGGCCAAGAAGGTCAAATTGCTTTCTGATGCCAAGTACTACTTTTGGGAAGACCCGTATCTATTCCGCATCGGTGCTGATCAAATCATTAGACGATGTGTCTCGGAAACAGAAATTCAGGGCATCCTATCCTTCTGCCATGACCAGGCATGTGGTGGACACTTCTCTGGTCATGAAACTGCAGCGAAAGTCCTCCAGTGTGACTTCTATTGGCCCACGATTTTCAAAGACACATACAACCACTGTAGGGCATGCATTCGTTGCCAAACCTTAGGCAACATGAGCCACCGTGATATGATGCCCTTACAACCGATTCTTGAATGTGAAATCTTCGACATCTGGGGGATTGATTTTATGGGACTCTTTCCTGTTTCGGATAGCTTCGAGTACATTCTACTCGTTGTTGACTACGTGTCCAAATGGATCGAAGCCATTCCGACCCGAACCAATGATCATAAGGTGGTTATCAAATTCATTCATCAGAACACCTTTTCTCAGTTTGAGATTCCACGTGCTATAATCTCTGATGGAGGGACTCATTTCACTAATGCTCAGTTCAGGTCACTGATGACCAAATACGAGGTGTCACACCGAATCTCTACTCCTCATCACCCCCAAACTAATGGTCTAGCTAAGCTATCAAATAGGGAGATCAAGAAAATTCTCCAGGTCACTGTTCGACCTGATAGAAAAGACTGGTCATCCCGACTTCTGGGAGCTTTGCGGGCTCATAGGACTGCCACAAAACCCAATTAGGTATGTCTCCCTTCAGATTGGTGTACAGGAAGGCATGTCACCTCTCCATCAAATTGGAGCACAAAGCCTATTAGGCAGTACGAAACTGCAATCTAGACCTTTCTAAGGCAGGAACCCACAGAAATCTTCAAATGAGCGAGATTGATGAATTACGTCATGACACGTATGAGAACTAGCAAATTTACAAAGAGCGGGTTAAGGCCTTTCACGACAAGCACATATCCAGAAAGATCTTACACCCTGGTCAAAAGGTCCTACTCTTTGATGCTAAACTCAAGCTGTTTCCAGGAAAACTAAGATCAAAATGGATCGGATTTTACCTCGTCTGACGAATCTTTGGAAATGGAGCCATCGAGATCAGTCCACTCAGCCATGATTCAGAACCTTTCATCGTGAACGGTCAGAGACTCAAACCGTTCATTGACCTTACCGATACAAATTTGGCTAAGACATCTTTTACCCTCCATTCTCCTTGAGCTCATTGCACCCAGCCGATGGTGTAAAACTCAGCGCTTAACGGGAGGCAACCCGTCATTTTCGAAAAACCTAAAACCTTTCTTGACATTCCTATGCTGAATTCATATTACACTTTAGGGTTCATCCATTAGAACAGCCGACTCCACCTCAGGTACCTGTACCCGACCTTGAAATCATCCGCAACAGTCATCTCGACCGTTCGCCCACCCAGAACCTGTTCTAATGAATAATCTAAGCTGAACTCGAATCCACCTAATTTACAATGGGGACATTGTAAATCATAGGCATGGGAGGATATGAAAGTGAAAAACACCATGAAAATCATCTCACAAGAAAAGGTTTCATCAAAAAAATTACATATTCCAAAAATACCAAAAAATTGAAAAAAATTCTTGAAAAAGAACAAAAAAATGGGAGGAGAGAAAATTTCGAGGGTATATCAATTTTGAGGAGGAAAAGGGGAAAAGTGAAAACTGTCAAAAAGGAGCACAAGTTGAAAAAAAAAAGAAAAGAGATAGTCATTAATAAGAAATTAAAGAATTAACTGAGTTCTAAACCATATCAAGAAAAAGAAAATGAAAGGAAAAAAGTGCTAACGAAACACAGAAGAGATTAGTAGGAACGCTGATTTTAGGCCTCTTGGGCTATACTCCTAGGCTTAAAAATTCAAGTATCCGCTAAGATCTGGATAGTCCTCAAGAGGTTGAGGAAAATGCAAAGCTTAAGTATTAGGTCTAAGGCTTAGGGAGTATTCAGCCTCGTTAACTGACCTCTAGTTTGCGAGACTCGGTAACCTAAGCACCCCAATCCACACACAGTCTGGTTCAGTGCGCTTAAGTATCAAAATCATGCAAATGCATTTAAATTGTTCTGAAAAAGTTCCCGGCACGAAGAGGCGAGAAATTCCCCTCGAAGATGCGCAATAACATATCGTCTCCTCGGTGCTTGTCACCTAGGATATTTACATATCCTACCCGGTGCATGTAAGCACCCTATGCTAGTTAAAATGCCATGGGCAGCATTATCACGAAATGTCGATTGGCAGGGTCTGGATTTACCTACAGAATGCCATGGGCAGGATTATCTCGAAATCTCAAAAGCCAAGGTTTTGGGGGTTGCCATGGGCGGTGCTATCTCGAAGCATTAATTGTTAGGGACCCTTCGAGGATTAATGACTAGGACTAGGAATCTAATATAGACCATGTTGAGAAGCTAATCCGAAGCTAGAAATAACAAGAAAAGAGAGAGAAAACTCTCCAAAAAGAAAATTCCTTTGTCTCTCTTACAAAAAAAAAATGCACTGCGAACTGAACCGAGGATAAAATATGTTACAAGCATAGGTGCTTTAACCGCGGAGTCCAACGAACCTTACGATAGTTCCTGTGGGCCTTAAAAACTTTCGTGACAAACTGAGGCTAGAGCTGGTCAGGTCCGGATCTTAGTTAATACTTGAGTACCTCTAGGCCTACTATCGGCATTCTAAACTAATCTATAGAAGAAAGAACACATCACAATTTTGAGCATCAAAAAGATTACATGGTCTAGAATCAAAGTTAAAACCTTAAAATTTTGCTAAGGGACTAGCAAAAGCTAAACATGGGGGTATGATGGGAACACCATCATGAGCCATAACTAGCTCATTTTGACCCAATTGAGAGAATAAATGCTCGTACATAACCAACTGAAGGTCCTAATTCACACCATAACCTTTCTGAGAGTGAAATAAGAAACTAGGGGTAAAACTGTAATTTTACCAATACAGTATGACAACGAGTTTTCTCAAGGGCTAAACAAAGGTAAAAGGGTCTTAATAAGATAATAAATGGGTTGGATCAGACAGAAAAGGGTTTATGTGTATCCTGTGAATTAAATGACTTCTTGAAACCCTAAAACAAACCCACTTGATTAACCAAGGCTCTGGTCAAAATAAAATTCACCTAAACCCTCTAAAAATCATAGAAAAATATTCTCTAGGGTTTAGAACCTTTAAATCTAGCCATTAGAGCCCATCTTAACCTAGAATGGGGTCTCAGATAGATATTTGCCCTTAATTAGGTTTTTTGCATAAATTTCCCAGTCAAACATGGTCAAACCCAAAATTCAACTTCACCATTGGATTCCTTAGGTCCAAATTAGGTTTGTACCAAAATTTGGATCTTAGGGGAACTCATCTTAACCTAATTTTGAAATAGGTCCAACCTGATTACATCTCTACCCTTAACTTTCAAAAACCCTTACAAACAGCCCCCTAGGTTCCTCATCATTTTCGTAATTAGGTCCCTCCACCATTATAGCAAAAGAATCCTACTCCGGCGAGGTTTGGAAGGAGAGTTCTCCCTGATTGCTCAAAGAATCTCTTCCAAAATTGGAAGGGAGATTCTCTGAGAAATTCTCTCTCGTCTAAACCCATCTTTGATCCCATATTCTTTCCCAATCTCTCATGCGAATGCATGAGAGACGTGAGTATCCTAACGGCTTCCAACTCCGACGAACATGCCTTGCTTGGAAGCTTGGCTTCCAAGCACAAATCCCTCTCCAGAGACCTATTTAAGACTCCCCAGATCCAACCGAGTCTCTTAAGCTTGAATTTGGGCCGATTCTCCCTACATTCCTCTCTCCCTCACCGGCCACAATCTCTGCAAGCTCCGGCGGCTTCTCCATCGCTCTCTCGTCGCCCAACCACAATACCAATGGTCGGGTTAACTCTGCCACAGTCATTCGCATCGCGTAACACCAGCCGACATCGCCTTTGCCCTGTCTTCGCCACCGCCTCATCTACGGTGGTCTTCATCTTCCCCACATCCGGCAACCATACCGGTGTGGGTTCTCTATCCCTTTTTCATCCCTTAGAGGTAGGTCTTAGATTCCCTCTATTTCTCTCACTTTCTCCCCCTCTCTTTATTTCCCTAAACCATCCACCGACACCACTGACCACCATCACCTTCTCCACCTCCAGCGATACCTCTGGCGAGGTGCTCCCGTCGCTTCGCACCTCCATCCACCTCACCAACCACCCTACGACCTCCGCCTCGACTCCCTGATAATTTCCCCTCAAGCCAATCACTCCATCGACCAACCAAATATCTCCCCGAACAGACCCACCTTCACCTTCCATTCCCTTCACCCTCTGGCCACCACAGCCACCTTTGATCCTCGCCACGACCACCATTCCATTTGCCGTGCCTCAGCGACCATGCTAAACATTTTGATGTGGCCATAAGGCCCTTGTTCTTGATTTCAGGTATCCAACCACCGGTTGCCATTACTACCGAGCTTGAAGCTACGCTCCAGGCGCTGCTACTCCAGGTGATAGTCCCAAGCGGTGCGGACTTGAGGTGCACACGCATCCAGGCTCTCTGTTGGAGTCGAATGCCCTTGTAGCCTTGCCAATTGAGGAAGCCATCAACTACTGCAACGCGCGGAAGGTGGGACATTTAGTCCCACCTTGGAAGTGGAAAGCCACCCTTGTGTGCATAAATCAATTTTATGTCAGAGGCTCTTTGCCTCCAACATTGAGGGTGAGGTCCTCCTCCCCCTTCTCATGGACTCGTCCGCGATATAGTCCGCGGACCTGGCCATGACCCGAT
Organism: Thalassia testudinum; assembly: GCA_037157565.1. Taxonomy (NCBI): domain Eukaryota; kingdom Viridiplantae; phylum Streptophyta; class Magnoliopsida; order Alismatales; family Hydrocharitaceae; genus Thalassia; species Thalassia testudinum. The sequence continues at coordinate 73,361,634 of JAZHRO010000063.1, forward strand.
TACCTGACCTATTCACTCCTCGCTCACCACACACACTGGTGAGCCTAGATTCAGGTCTCCGTTAGGTCCGATTACCCGATCGATTAAAGGATCTGGGAGAGCAGCTCTAAAATAGAAAAGAGAGAAACAGAGAACAGAACTAAGGGGGATTTTGCTCTGAGGAGTTTACCTTCGACACTTAGTCAAATTCAGAGAAAGAGCAGGGCTGAAGGAAGAAGCTGAAGAAGGAGAGGAGGACCACAGGGCTTAAGGCAAGGCAAAGAAGAGAAAGAGAAGGTAGACGGCAGAGAAAGAAAAGAAGGAAGGAGCTGAAGAAGAGAAGCCAAGGCAGAGGAGAAAGGAAGAAGACAAAGAAAGCCAAAGAGAAAAGAGAAGGATCGCAAAAAGCCAAAGAAAGAAGAAGAAGGAGAAGACAGAGGTAGAGAAAGAGAAAAGCAATCAGACGGATTTTAGCCTCATTGAATATTTTTACATTGAATCATTTGGAGATATTGTAGGAGTATTTGGTGATCTACATCACCATTTTACTCCCATATTTTTGCACTCTGAAACTGCTATTATTGCAATTTCTTTCAGTATAAATTGTGATCTTGATTTCTAAATACCAATTTTCTCCATGTGTTCAACCTTGAAAATCTTTTCGAGTAAAAAAATTATATCTGTTTTGAACGCTTTTTCGAATGTACTACAATGCAATACTTTTAAAACCCAATTCAGCGTGACGAACAGTATGGTTGAGCTACACTATTTACTTGAGATGTATGTAAAACTTTAAATGCTAGAAAATGTATTGGTTATTTTAATATGATGCCTTGTCAATTAGAAAATCATGAGCTACCTGTTTTAAGAATGGAACTGGTAATGTAAATGGAGAAATTTGAAAGTTTGGAATATGAAACGAAAGGAATACCAGCATGAACCCTATGGGGAATTAGGAGGAAAACTCCTATAGATGGGAAGTGAGCTGGTCCTTAGGTATGCGATACCAAGGAGAGCTGCTGTCTTTTAGTGTAGAGAGGAGCCAACCGCCCCTTGGGTTGAGACCTGGGGTTAGGACTAGTCACTCTACATCGACTCCTATTCGACCCTCGCGTATGTGGTACCGGGGTGTGCTACTTAGTGTAGGGAGGGAGCTAGCCACCCCATGGGGCCTTAGGTTAGGACTAGCCACCCTACATCGACTCTTATTAGGCCCACTGGGCAAATCGGGATAGTCAGACAAGGGTACGCGGACTGTGGAGGGGCGAGACCCCTGTTCTTTCCTAAGGGGCGAGACCCCTATTCTGAGAGGGCAAGGCCCTATACTGTTCCGTACTATACCTTTAGGCGTACCCACTAGCGAAAACGACTGACCGTGTGCCAGTGCAGGATAGCTACCCACGAGCTTATCACGTGTGCCATAGTTACTACTACGCTGCAACCATGACCTCAGGGTGGTTGACTGGGTGTAGGACTACCACGGGGGACTCTCCCGGCCAAGAGACCACCACGTGTACCTCCTACATCATGGAAAATACTATAATCACGATCGTTCCCGTGAGGAATAGACCAGATCAAGAAATGATTTAAGTGAATAAAGGAACAACAAATTAGAAATACTTGGTTGAACTAGATGAAAATGGATAATTACTTAATTGCATTAATTAATTACTTATCTTAATTACACATAAATTACTAAATTACCACTCTACTCAGCATTCGCTAACTCCGAAAATTTTATAACCTTGTTCAGGTCAGGGAGTTGAGCAGCCAGCACCACCACCTGCAGAGGGAGTTGGGCCCAGTCGAGCCTAGCCTTAGCTCCATTTTCTTACTATTCCCTAGGTTCTGTTGTGGTAGTGAGCATTTTTTTTTGTTCTATGTAATACTGTTTCAGTTACTTCTCCACTGTACTTTCCTCTGTCGTAATTGTGATGGCCTGTAATATTGATAGACTATTCGCTCTGTTTCTTTTACTGTCTCTTGATTTCTTTCTGTTTAATTGCATTGCATGTGTGGTTGTGAATTATTTCCTGCTTTTGGTTATTTTTCGTTGGATGACTAGGTCTTGAGATTAATCGAGGCAGGCCAGTCTTAGGTCCTGTAGGTATCTGATATCGGGTCATAACAGTAATCCTTAGATTACTTGTTTTAAAAGAGCTTTATTAGACATAGGAGCTTCAATCAATCCTTTGCCTACTCCAATTTTTGAAAAATTTGGAGTAAGGGAACTCCAACCCACTTCCATTTCTCTTCAACTAGTTGATAAATCAATTAAGAAACCAAAAGCAGTTCTTGAGGACGTAATTGTTAGGGTTAAAGATTTCTATTTTCCAGTTGATTTTTTAGTTTTGGATATGGAAATCCCTGAGATTATTAAGAATGCACCTATTATTTTAGGAAGACCATTTCTAGCTACTGCTAAAGCTAACATACATTGTGAATCAGGGATAATGGAGATAGCCTTTGGTGATAAGAAGATGCAATTAGATATTTTGATGATGGTTGTAATTTAATAGAAGAAGTAGGCTTACTTAAAGAATCCATTGATCACACCACACCTTATCACCTTGAAGAAGATCCTTTAATCACTTGTAACTCTTGAGAAATCTTTAGATGTTAAGGAGAGCACTGATCTCAAAAAGGTGAATAATCTTTTGAATTCTTCTTCTTTAGGACCTCCTTGGACTATTAAGACAGAGAAATTACCTTAACTTTCTAAGGATCCCTTAAAACCCTCAATTGAATCCCCTCCTGAATTAGAGCTTAAACCTCTACCTGACACTTTAAAGTATGTGTTTCTAGGATCAAACCAGACATTACCTGATATCATTAGTTCAAACTCACAACCACCCAAGAAAGTCAATTGGTTGAGGTCCTAGGAAGACATAAAATGGCATTTGGGTGGAGCATAGCTGATCTACGAGGGATAAGTCCATCCTATTGCACCCATAGAATTTTCACTGATGAAACTATTAAACCTTGTAGAGAATTTCAAAGGAGACTAAATCCTAATATGAGAGAAGTTGTAAAGAAAGAAATAATTAAAAGGTTAGATGCTAGTATCATATATCCAATTTCTGATAGTCCTTGGGTCAGTCCGACACAAGTTGTACCCAAGAAAGCTGGCTTAACCATTATAACCAATGACAAGGGTGAAAAAGTCCCCACCTGAATAGCTTCCTCCTGGAGAGTTTGTATAGACTATAGGAAGCTTAATAATGCCACTAAGAAAGATCATTTCCCTTTACCCTTTATAGATCAAATTCTTGAAAGGTTAGTGGGAAGGGAATTCTTTTGTTTTCTTGACGGATATTCTGGATATCATCAAGTGGCAATTCACCCTGAAGATCAAGAAAAAACAACATTCACATGTCCCTTTGAAACTTCTGCATTTCAAATAATGCCCTTCAAATTTTGTAATGCACCAGCCACATTTCAAAGGTGCAAGATGGCTATCTTCTCGGACATGGTTGGTGATTGTTTAGAGATTTTTATGGATAACTTCTCTGTATTTAGAGATTCATTTAGTTCTTGTCTCCTTAATCTTGAGAAAATTCTTCAGAAATGTATTGAGGTCAACTTAATCTTAAGTTGGGAAAAAAGCCACCTTATAGTTCAGGAAGGAATTGTTTTAGGCCATATTATGTCAAAGAAAGGAATGGAAGTAGACAAAGCTAAGGTTGATCTAATCAGTAACCTTCCACCTCCTACTTCAGTTAGAGATGTTTGATCTTTCCTAGGACACATAGGATTTTATAGGCATTTTATTAAAGACTTCTCTAAGATAGCTAGACCTTTGAGTGCTCTTTTAGCTAAAGAAGTTAGCTTTGAATTTGATGATTCTTGTTTAATGACCTTTAACACTCTTAAAGGGTCTTTGACTAGAGCGCCTATCTTACAACCTTCAGAGTGGACACTCCTGTTTGAGATTATGTGTGATGCTTCAGATTTTATAGTAGGAGCAGTTTTAAGACAGAGAATTGATAGAAAACCTGTTGTAATCTTTTATGCAAGAAGAACTTTAGATGAAGCTCAAATGAATTACACTACAACTGAAAAGGAATTGCTTGCAGTTGTTTTTGCTCTTAAAAAGTTTCGATTGTACTTGTTAGGTTCCCATGTGGTAATTTATAGTGATCATTCAGCCCTTAAACATCTTCTATCCAAAAAGGATGCTAAACCAAGACTAATTCAATGAATACTTTTATTGCAAGAATTTGATCTAGAAAAAAAGGATAAAGCTGGATCAGAAAATGTAGTGGTTGATCATCTATCTCAAATCTTAATAAGTAATGATCATTCTCCACCAATTTGTGATTTATTCCCTAATGAACATCTGTTGGTTATAAAGGGAATTAAGTCTCCTTGGTTTGCAGATATAGTTAATTACTTAGCAGTAGGTTGGATCCCTTCCGATTGGACAAAACATAAGTGAGATAAATTTGTCTTTGAGATTAAGTATTATTTTTGGGAAGATCCAGAACTATTTAGGCTCTACAATGATCAGATAATAAGAAGGTGTGTTCTAGAAAGTGAGTTCCATAGCATATTGTCCTTTTGTCATAGTAGTGCATGTGGAGGTCATTTTTCTGGAAAGAAAATAGCTGCTAAGTCCTCCAAAGCGATTTTTATTGGCCTACTTTGTTCTAGGATTCACATTTGTTTACTAAGTCTTGTACAAGATGCCAAGCTTTAGGAAATATGACTAAAAGAGATATGATACCTTTGATTCCGATTTTAATTATCGAGGCTTTCAATGTTTGGGGCATCGATTTTATGGGACTGTTTACCCTTCATTTGGATATCTTTATATTTTAGTAGCTATAGATTATGTATCCAAATGGATAGAGGCAATCCTAACAAAGAATAATGACCATAGTGTAGTCACTTGCTTTGTTCAGAAGAATATTTTTGCAAGATTTCAGATGCCATGAGTAATCATCAGTGATGGAGGTTCCCATTTTAATAATTTTCAATTTAGAAGTCTTCTTAAGAAGTATGGAGTCAATCATAGAATTGCAACTCCATATCATCCTCAGACAAATGGTCAAGCTGAAACATCTAATAGGGAGATTAAAGCAATCCTTCAAAAGATGGTAAGAGCTAATAGAAAAGATTGGGTTGAAAAATTAGATGATGCATTATGGGCTTACTGTATAGCTTACAAGACCCTTATTGGAATGTCCCCCTATTGGTTGGAGTACGGAAAGGCATGCCATTTGCCAGTAGAACTTGAGCATAGATCTTTTTAAGCAATAACGAAATGTAATATAAATCTTGAACAAGCTGGAGATCATAGAAAATTACAAATGAGTGAATTGGAGGAATTAAGAAATGATGCATATGAGAATTCTCAGATTTATAAGGAGTGAATGAAAGCTTTCCACGATCGTCATATTTTTCGAAAGCCTTTTGAACCAAACCAACATGTTTGGCTTTATGACGCCAGACCTCGATTCCTTCTAGGAAAGTTTCGCTCTAAATGGATAGGACCTTATATTGTTGTGTGCACCTTACTAAGTGGAGCTGTAGAAATAGCGGATATCAATACTGAGCACACTTTTATGGTTAACGGGCAAAGGCTTAAACCCTATCTTGAGCATCAAGAGTTTATCAAAGGTGTTGATAAGCTTGCTCTTCTAAATCCTATCCATAGCTGACTTTGTTTCTTTTTGCCTGGTTGAAGGTCTAAAACTTAGCACGCATTGGAGGCAGTCCAATACCTTCTCATGCATCCCCCTTCTTGCTTTCTAGAGCGCTAGAGCACCTAAGCTAGCGACTTGCACCATGACTTTCCACGACCCCATCTTCCTCACCTTTGCATGTTCACTGCACCACAGCACGAATCTCCCTACTGATGTATGATTGTTGATCATGCTAGAAGT